>JACCID010000020.1:0-2400000 GCA_018906775.1 Sycophila sp. Sp_5
CGATTCCGACTCCCGACCGCCACCGACCGTCCCGAACCGAAACACATTCGATCCGAGCCGTCCCCGGCCCGTCACCGACCGTCCCAGAACCGAAACAGTTCGATTCCGAGCGTTCCCCGACCGTCACCGACCGTCCCGAACCGAAACATCCGATTCCGAGCCTCCCCGACCGTCACCGACCGTCCCGAACCGAAACAGTTCGATCCCGAGCCTCCCCCGACCGCCACCGACCCTCCCGAACCGAAACAGTCTCGATTCCGACCCCCCCGGCCGTCACCGACCGCCCCGAACCGAAACATTTCGATTCCGAGCGTACCCGACCGCCACCGACCGTCCCGAACCGAAACATTCCGATTCCGAGCCTCCCCGACCGTCACCGACCGTCCCGAACCGAAACAGTTCGATCCCGAGCCTCCCCGACCGTCCCACCGACCGTCCCGAACCGAAACAGTCCGATTCCGAGCCGTCCCCGACCGTCACCGACCGTCCCGAACCGAAACAGTTCGATTCCGAGCCTCCCCGACCGTCACCGACCGTCCCGAACCGAAACAGTTCGATTCCGAGCCTCCCCGACCGCCACCGACCGTCCCGAACCGAAACACATCGATTCCGACCGTCCCCGGCCGTCACCGACCGTCCAGAACCGAAACAGTTCGATTCCGAGCGTTCCCGACCGTCACCGACCGTCCCGAACCGAAACAATCCGATTCCGAGCCTCCCCGACCGTCACCGACCGTCCCGAACCGAAACAGTTCGATCCCGAGCCTCCCCGACCGCCACCGACCGTCCCGAACCGAAACACATCGATTCCGAGCGTCCCCGACCGTCACCGACCGTCCCGAACCGAAACAGTTCGATTCCGAGCGTTCCCGACCGTCACCGACCGTCCCGAACCGAAACAATCCGATTCCGAGCCTCCCCGACCGTCACCGACCGTCCCGAACCGAAACAGTTCGATCCCGAGCCTCCCCGACCGCCATCGAACCGAAACACATCGATTCCGACCGTCCCCGGCCGTCACCGACCGTCCCGAACCGAAACAGTTCGATTCCGAGCGTCCCCGACCGTCACCGACCGTCCCGAACCGAAACAATCCGATTCCGAGCCTCCCCGACCGTCACCGACCGTCCCGAACCGAAACAGTTCGATCCCGAGCCTCCCCGACCGCCACCGACCGTCCCGAACCGAAACTCTTCGATTCGGAGGGTTCCCGACCGTTACAAAAAAACTACTACTAATAAAATATAAAATAAAATACTACTAATATAAAATATAAAAAATAAATAAAACAAAATCTACTGATAAAACAGAGAACGTAATCATCGACAGGCGGTAAATTCTCCGGCTGCTGATAAAACAGAGAACTTTAACATCGACAGGCGGTAAATTCGCCGGCTGCTGATAAAACAGAGAACTTAATCATCGACAGGCGGTAAATTCTACGACTGCTGATAAAACAGAGAACTTAATCATCGACAGGCGGTAAATTCGCCGGCTGCTGATAAAACAGAGAACATAATCATCGACAGGCGTTAAATTCTACGACTGCTGATAAAACAGAGAACTTAATCATCGACAGGCGGTAAATTCTACGACTGCTGATAAAACAGAGAACTTTAACATCGACAGGCGGTAAATTCTACGACTGCTGATAAAACAGAGAACTTTAACATCGACAGGCGGTAAATGCGCCGGCTGCTGATAAAACAGAGAACTTTAACATCGACAGGCGGTAAATTCTCCGGCTGCTGATAAAACAGAGAACTTAATCATCGACAGGCGGCTGCTGATAAAACAGAGAACTGCTGATAAAACAGAGAATCATCGACAGGCGGTAAATCCTCCGACTGCTGATAAAACAGAGAACTTTAACATCGACAGGCGGTAAATTCTCCGGCTGCTGATAAAACAGAGAACTTAATCATCGACAGGCGGTAAATTTACGACTGCTGATAAAACAGAGAACTTTAACATCGACAGCTGATAAAACAGAGAACTTTAACATCGAAGGCGGTAAATTCGACTGCTGATAAAACAGAGAACTTTAACATCGACAGGCGGTAAATTCGCCGGCTGCTGATAAAACAGAGAACTTTAACATCGACAGGCGGTAAATTCGCCGGCTGTTGATAAAACTGAGAACTTTAACATCGACAGGCGGTAAATTCGCCGGCTGCTGATAAAACAGAGAACTTTAACATCGACAGGCGGTAAATTCGCCGGCTGTTGATGAAACTGAGAACTTTAACATCGACAGGCGGTAAATGCGCCGGCTGCTGATAAAACAGAGAACTTTAACATCGACAGGCGGTAAATTCGCCGTCTACTGATAAATTAGAGATCTTAATCATCGACAAGCGGTAAATGTTTCTACTTTTTTGTATCTACGATAATTCTTCTTTCTCTTCATCTTCTTCTTGTTCTCCTTCTTCTTTTTTTGCGAGTTATGGTCCGATCACCTTGGCACCGCGCTCAGATTAAAGAAAGAAGAGAAAAGAGTTAGTGGGTCATTGGGTTATCTCTGGACCTTATTTCTGGGTTATTGGGTCATTTGGGTTATCCCCTGACCTAATCTGGGTTATCGGGGTCATTGGGTTATCTCTGACCTCATTTCTGGGTTATCTGGGTTATCCCTGACCTCATTTGTGGGTCATTGGGTTATCCCTGACCTTATTTGTGGGTTATCGGGGGTCATTGGGTTATCCCTGACCCTATTCTGGTTTATCGGGGTCATTGAGTTATCCTCTGACCTCATTTGTGGGTTATTGGGTTATTGGGTTATTCCTAGGCCTCATTTCTGGGTTATCGGGTCATTGGGTTATCCCTGACCTCATTACGGGTCATTGGTTATCCCTGACCTATGGTCTATTGGTATCCCTGACCTCATGTGGTTATCGGGGCTCCATGGGTTATCACCTGACATCATTTGTGGGTTACTCGGGTTATCCCTTGACCTCATTTGTGGGTTATCGGAGTCATGGGTTATTCCCAGACCCTTATTTCTGGGTTATCTGGTGTTATTGGTTATTCCTAGACCTTATTTATGGTATTGGGTTATACCCTGGGGGACCTCATTTTTGTGGGGTTACTTGGGTTATTGGTTATCCCTGACCTCATTTGTGGTTTATTTAACGACAACGGTGCGAATCCGAACCTCCCCAACCGTCCACCGACCGTCCCGAACCGAAACACATCGATCCGACCCTCCCCGACGCCACCGACCGTCCCGAACCGAAACTCTTCGAATCGGAGGGTCCCCGACCGCCACCGACCCTCCCGAACCGAAACAATCCGATTCCGAGCCTCCCCGACCGCCACCGACCTCGAACCGAAACTGTTCGAATTCGAGCCTTCCCGACCGCCACCGACCCTCCTGAACCGAAACTCTTCGAATCGGAGGGTCCCCGACCGCCACCGACCCTCCCGAACCGAAACTCTTCGATTCCGAGCCTTCCCGACCGCCACCGCCCCTCCCGAACCAAAACTTTGCGAATGCGAGGGTCGCCGACCGCAACATGACGTCTCGAACCGGAACTGTGCCCTCGCAAAAAAATTTAAGGCATTCAATTAAATCAATAATTGAATATTGTTTAATTGACTCAATTACCCTCGATAATAAATCCAACTATTATTTAATTGATGTCAAAAAATATTATATTAATTTATTTTAGATTCAGTAATTGTTTCATTCATTTCATCGTTTAATACATTTAAATAATTATTTTATTTATTAATAGGAATAAAAGATATTCATTTAATTAAAATTAAGAAAAGTATGTTTATTTATTCATTTAAAGAAAAATTTGTTTATTTAAAAGAAAATTTATTTATTATGCTTGGAGAACTATTTATTTATTATTTGAAAAAGGAAAAGTATTTATTTACGTATAATACGAAAAAGAAAATTTATTTTATTTAAAGAAAAGGAAAAATATTATATAAAAAAAATTATTGAAAAATATTTGTCCGCCTTAGATATGCAAACTTCGTCGCAAAGTTTATGTTGAATCGCTGGGCCGGGCGCGAGCGTGGAATGTGCTCAGGAATGCGCAAATGTAAACAAGGCGCATTCCAATAGTTGCGAAAATTCTGCGATTGGAATAATCTAAGAGTTGCGAAAATTGCGACTGGATAGCGAGTGATTAGCGCGAGTGAACAACGCGAGTGCATAACGCGAGTGAATAGCCAGTTAATAGCGAGTAAATAGTGCGAGTGCATAGCATAGAAAAAATTTTTACTTTTTTGAAAAAATTTTATTTTTTACAAATTTTTTATTGTTACGCCCTTGTTTTATTGACCCAGCATTATTAAAGAAAATTATAGGAATTTATAAAAAATTTTTACTTTTTTGAAAAAATTTTATTTTCTACAAATATATAAATTCGTCGTCTACTGATAAAATAGACAACTTAATTATCGACAGGCGTTAAATTCGCCGTCTACTGATAAATTAGAGAACTTAATCCTCGACAGGCATTAATTAATTATTTAATAAAGCAGATGCCAAAGGAATAAACTTTCAATTAAATGAAATATTATAATTCATCACGCTCTATTTACAGTGCTTGGCATTGTGGTCAGTTAGTATATAAGGAAGATATTAAACAGCTAGGAATATCTATTTAAATTGCAAGCGATGCTTTATCCGTTAAGTTGATCATTTGTAACGTATACTGTATTCGCATCATTTCTACCGCTGCCTTACAGCGTTTGGTGTACATTGAAACATGGTGCACATTATTTCATTATTTCTATAATAAATTCCTTTCAATTAAATAATTCTATATTTCTGTTTATTAAATCTGCCAAACAGTACGCGTCATCGATGCATTTTTAATGTTAAACACGCCGCTTCATGAGGTCGGAGTGGCCTCATTTTGTTCCTAATGAACCCCTCTTTCAAACTAAAAAAAAGAAAATAGAAAAAATATTAACAAGTTTTTGAGAAACGGCACTTTGAAGTTGCCGTCGAGCGCAATTTTGTCGGCGCGCGCGGCGCTGCAGGTACTTTTTAATAGGTACATAGGAGTTTCTAGTACCTTTTTGAGTAAAAAATCGTCATACATGGAGGATGTTTCTTTGTTAGTATGGAATATAGTAATTCCCTCTATAAGAAATGTACCTAGCAATTTCTAGTGTATAGGCAGGCAATTTTATTAATATCTCATGGATAGGAAAAACATTAGATCAACAATGTCAGGAGAATCATTTTGTAGGGAAAACATTTATTCGTAAATGTAAAATTTTGAAGAAAAAAGTTTATTAATAAAAAAGAACAATCATTTTTAAGGTAACTAATACATTTAAACACGCTTACAAATGACGTTGTCAAGTGCAGTAATACATGTTATAAAGACACGCATAAAATACATTAATTGTTGCTTCCATTAATTAGCATAAATAATGATCATTTATCTTCAAGTAAAACAGTGTACGAATATTTTATGAAAATTCTGTAATATTATTTTTATATATAATTTACAAATTTCCTATTATAATCATGTTAAATTTGGACATACTTATTTCCCAGTTATTAATAGTATTTCTTCATTCTCCCGAAATTTAAATAAACAATACATTGTTTTCGTAAATGTGTTAAAGTTATGTGTATATTTCATTTAATTCTTAATTGGAAATCGTTCACCAGTAGAAAATTTATACATATTTACACAAAACTTGCTATTTTGTATACTGACATTCCTGTCTATTACTTGAAAAATGAAAAAAAAAAATAGTTATAAAAGCATTAGAAGTAAATAAGACAACATTTCCACAATTTTCCTTTGAATATGAGGTTGCAAAAGTGGTCTTTTTCTAAAAATAAAGTAAGTAATTTTTAATGTTTGTCAATCTTTATTATTTTATTCTGAATACTTTGTTCGCTTGTAATTACAATATTTTTCACTGCTCTTAGTTATATGTAAAATGTAATATATAAAAAAAATCCTAATCTTTAACAAGCATATGTCTTATAAGTTTTTCTACATTAAGATGTCTAAAAAAAATAAAAATAAAAGTACTATGTTGTCGCTTGTCAAGGTGCACCTATATTTACTCTCTCTCTCTCTCTCTCTCTCTCTTTCATGCACAGACATGCGTTTACAGAAACATATTCTGTAGAATTTAAGAAATGGAAATGCATGCTGATAGTCAATTGACTTCAAAGATTTTTATACATAACATTAGCGATGCATTTCTATTTTTGTAAGCAAATGCACAATGCTTCAGGTTTCCCAAGATGTTTCAAACAGCTTTGAAGATCATACACATTTACACATATATTATACTTATTATTCTTTGTGACGCTAAATAGAAATAATAATAACTTGAATTGTTTTTCTTTTTTTTTATTTTACTTAGAGTTGGTCTTCCTGACGATCCAGATGTAAACTTGGACTCGTTTTCTTGGGATGCAGTTTATCATTCTTATTTATACTCAAGCAGCCGCGTTGATTGAGCAAGTGAACTTTTAGACCTCAAAAATTGCTCTTAATTTTTGTGCAGTTTCACCACTATCTGTAAGAAAGTAAATAACAAATGTTTATCGCTTAAAGAATTATTTGCAATTATGTACAGCTTAAAATATGGTCGAAAAAATTATAGAATCATCACGTGATGGATCAGTCAATATAAAAAATAGAATTCTAGTGGGTAAAATTTATTATCATCTCTAAGAAAATAATTGTAAATGATTAGAAATTTTTCTGAGTGTATATTTACACTTATCGTATAATAAGTAATTATTATAATTACCGTAATTCCTTACACGGTATGGTAATTTTATCTGTACATCGAATCAATTTTTCTAATATTTTTTACCAAAACTTCTTCCATAAGTAGGAAAAAATATTTGAATTTTTTAAATATAATATTTGTCAATTAATTGTTTTATTTCAATTAAAATTGGTCGATATTAGTTAAGAGGATCTTACACCAAAAAATTACAAAGTAATTATTTTTTTTTTTTTATGTCCTGAACTTACCAAAAAATTGTCTTATAATGTTATAAATTTAAAAAGTTAGTTTTGAAAATGTAAAAATATGAGTTAAATAGGTTTTATTTAAATTTTTATTTTTCAATTTTTTAGAGCATTTACTACTAATAATTTTAGAATACTGCTTTACGCATTGAATGTTAAAAGACTCTTAATTCGTACAACTCTTCACAAGAAAAGTATACCAAGTAGCATTAATTTATGCCAAACCCCATTGATAACATGAGTTTAAAGACTTTTACCTCAACTCATTATATTAAGGATATAACAGATTTGAATAACATTAAAATGAGTTAATATTATGCAAAACTTCAATACAAATTTCGTTAATAATTGCTATACTTATTTACTTTAACACCGTACTCTATCCTTAAGGTCGTTATGTCGGTAATATATAGCAATAGTTTAATAAATCAGAAAGAAATTTTTTAATTTTCTACGTAGACGCCGATGTTAATCCTTGATCGCTATTACATACCGGTAAAGCCGCCTTATCCACATTCTAATCGTAGTACACACCACGGACCAAAATCTTAAGAATTTAATACGATTTTCATGTTACAAAAAGATACAGTAAATGAAATAAGACATTTAAGGGAATATTATTTTATTTATTTATAATATAATAAAAAATTAGCATCATTTAAATTTGCATTATTATTTAACAAACGAATGTAGAAGAATTCTCTTTGTTTCAAGCGCGCGTTTTATTCCACTTTGTAAAACATGAAAAATTACGTATAGATATTAAAATAATATTAAATTGTAAAAATTCATATACAAATCATAGAGTCATAGATAATAAAAATGGTAAACTGTATGTATAATTCATGGTGTACCTTTTTTTCCTTTTTGACCTCATAAAACTGAATATCTATCGAATATCTTGCATGTTGAACTACTTTTTACTTAAAACTTGGTTACTAGCAGTGGAACCGCCTGTCGTTGGTGTCTGTCCACTTGACTGTCCAGATGCTTGTTGCTGCTGACCGCTACCGCTCCAATACTGATTGTAATACTGTGGGTTCCAATTATTCCAATGGCCATTACCATAACTGCTGCTGCTTTGTCCATAACCCATTGATTGACCGTATCCTTTCCAATTTGATGCGCCACCCCAAGCTTGTTGACCCCAGTTACTCCCTCCAGAAGCTTGTTGTCCACTCCAACCTGATTGCGATTGTCCTTGCCAGTTACCTTGAACGTTCCAAACTCCTACATTTCCATGTTGGTTGCCTTGATAGCTGAAATATATATAACAAATTACTCACTCAGTTTTCAGTATATTTTCAAAGTACCACGTAATGCATTAGTATATAACGCTTAAATTTACCAAAATTTCATTTAAAAGAGTGTATAACTTATACATATCGTCCATTTTCTGTCGATGCACAGATCTTCAAATTGTTTTTAGAGGGGAGAGTATAGATTCTTCACATAAAAATACAACTTATAACCAAGAAAATATTCGAATAAACAAAAAAAAAATAATATAAATAAGTAAAATACTTGGTATACGACTAGAAATGACTAGGGAGAATAGTGAGAGCTTTGCAAGAGAATATTATAGTTAAGGTAGAAGGTACAACTATTTTATCACAGAGTAGTCGTATTAAGTTACCAGTAATTAGGTAAAATACAAGAGCTGCAATATTATACTTTTTTGTCAGCTGCTGTTGCAATGGTTAGTCACTCGCGAACAGAGGCAGCTATGACAGTGTCCAAGGAAGGCTAGAGTCGGTGACGAGTGATTGTAATAATAATATGGAGGTGAATTTTGTCAATTTTTGTACAACCATTTTTGTAGAAGGGAAAAATATTTCCCTTCAGCGTGAAAGGGTTAAAACATACTTAAAAAGTCTTGAAAAACGCTTACCCCATTGCATTCCATCCGCCAGCTCGAACTGCACCGCCAGATCTGTTACGATCGTTACCTTGACGTCTGTCATTTGAAACGCCAGGCCTTCGGTCCCCTCCACTTCTTGGTGGTAACGGTAATCCACCTCGACCTCTCCAAGGACCTGTTGGTGGTCCATAATTTCCATGTCTTACTGGACCTCCACGCATTCGGCTAGCATCGCGCCAACCACCGCCGCCACCTCGCCACGTCCCACCGGCTCTTCTATCATTATCTAAAATATAAAAATTAAATAACTCCAATTTACTTACCATTTATCTACTAATGTCTTATTACTTACGGATAGATCTACGGTGATCTCTATTCTCTCGATTATTTCGATCTTTCTGATTATTATCAAATCGGGATCGTTTATTAACCTGCTGTGGACTTTGACCATAACCTGCATTTTTCCCTTCTGCATTATAATTGCTGATCACCTGTTTTCCTTCTTCCTCTGCAAGTTCAGCCCATATAACTTCTTCGAAAGATTCTCCAACGGTAGGTTCAGTAAGATTCGCTGAAAAATAATAAATAAAAAATTAACAAATAAAACAGAAAAACTAATTTTATCAAATTATTATACATTTATTATTATCTTGTTAATTATTAATAAGCAGACTAGGCCTATCGCACTACCGATATAACTTAACTTTGCAAATTTTCACTTCTCAACATATCTCTTTTCATTCCATGTAATTAAAAATATTACCATCGCTTATATTAGTAATTCCTCAAAGCTTTATTCGCTTCGCTAACATACTCTCACTCGTCATCAAGAAATGACACATACAACATGCAACCTCGTTACAAAATAAAAAAATGCAAGGATGTTCCTAAAAACTATTAATATATGTTTTCACACACTTAAAAATGAGGAAGATAAGAATTTAAGAAACTGATGGTGAAATTAGCGTTAGGCTTTTTACGACAATGGAAAATCGCTTCTTGCTGGGAAGACTCTGGCCTTTGTAAACACAGTGTTCAAAAAATGTTTCCGCAAAGTTATGTCACTATTGTGTTTTAAAAAGTGTCTCACTTGATAGCCGGTGAGGCCTATCAAAGTGAATCAATATTGGATAATTAGCAAAATTTACATTTTTTCAACACTGTGTATAAAACAAAAATGTACATGACATGGTATCTTACCTTTTACTTCTAAAATAGATGATTCTCTGATTTCTTCTCCACCGACTTCCTTTTTTCTTTTCGCAATTCGTGATTTAAAATCTTCATCCGACGGTACTAATATTACTGCTTTTCGATGAAAGCCATAAAAATTTCTCATTTTACGTTTTTGCGCAGATCCATACACGTTTGATTGCTAAACAAATTATAAATTTAGAGTGACTAATCTTAAACGTACAATAAATAATATAACAACATTTATGAAAACACATGACGTGCGCGTTACTGCATATAACACTATACAAAATTAAATAATAATTACAAGAAAAGATTTTGATAAAGTTTTTCCTGCATTTCACTATTACTCGCTAGTATGAGTAAAAACTATAAATTCTACATTCCTGTATATTTCAGAATTTTAGTCTAAGGATCCATGCTATCAAAAGCGCCTATGTAACAAGTAAACTTTTTTACCAAGCATCCATCACTTTATATCTTTTGCACTATGCAGATCAAATATCTCGCGCAACAATTACAATGGTTGTTTTGCAAATATCCATCAATGAAGATTAGAAAACAAACTAATCAATAGTCAAGAATAATTGACAAAGGAGAACAGGATCCATCCAGTTCAGTCTAAAACTCTAGTGTAAAGAAACGTACGGTTTATTTCGACATTTATTCACAGCGCGAAATATTTGTTTCTATTGTATTTGTTATACCCTATTGTTACACAATAAACATTTGTTAGTAATATTATCAACAACATTAAAGCGAATATCAGCATATATGTGTTACTTCCGGCCGAGTGACCACGTATTATACGCGGTAGTTCTAGCCTACGTATTTTTAGAACTTCTTCCAAGAAAATATTTCGTTTTAATACTCTTGATTTTAATATAATTCTAATTTAGCCAGATCAAAATAAACATAAATAATTACGTTAAATGCTTGATACGTAACACAGAATTAAACAATAAAATACTAAGTTGTAGAGAAAAATAACTTAAGGGACTTTTATTAGACCCTAATTTTTTAAAAACCATTAAAATTATAGCGTTTTATGCAGTGCCACACGTACATTTTTTGTGAATATTCATATTAACAGAAAAAATTTGCTAGATTCTTTTCTTACTTGGTCTAGTATGTAATTTCTCCTCCTTGATGGAGCAAAATCTAACAACTTAGTGACAGCTCGAGTACATTTTTCAATAACAGTTTCCCAATGGCCCTTGTATATGTCTTTAAATGCTACTCCATCAATCTTAAAATATTTATGTAAATGAATAAATTTACAATAAAATAATAATATTGATTTATATAAAATAATTAAAAGTATTCATGAAATTAACCTTCATTTTTTCAATAAGATTATGCGTTCCTAGAATGTTATATAATTGTTCAGGATGCTCTGCAGCATGCTTCAGTGCCCATGCAGTTTTGCCAGAAAAAGGTAATCCACATAATAAAATAACTTCACAGTCTTCTCTCTTTTTAGGTCTGCAGGGACCTGAGATTCTATCGTCAAAATTAACTTTACCAACAAATTGGTATCTAAAAATTAAAAGTGTTAAATTAAAAATAAATATATATATGTATATAATACTTATTAAAATTTGCTATTTATATAAATTTTTAATAAAGCTCACCCGTCTAAAACTTCATTACTCCAATGCTCTTCTTGGCCAAAATTCACTTTAAATGAACAATTTTTACTAAGCACATGAGGGAAAAGTAGTTTATTTTTAAACTCTTGGTCATTTATCACAAAAGCAGCTTCTTGTTTTTCACCATTAATTGCGTATGTTAAAGTGACTTTCCCATTAATTTCAAATTCAGCGTAACAAGCAATAATATCATTCTTTGCAAACTTTATGCCATAGTCAGTAAATTCGTTATTTGTACACTTTTTGCCTGTATTGTCATAACCATAGGAAAAATTTTCTTCACCTAATAAAACAAAATTAGAATTAGCAATTTTCGAGTCATATTTATATAAAACAATAACATTTATTAAAATTTACCTAATTGCAGAGATGTTCCTATACTAGACCAACCAAGTCGTAAAGCACTAGGCATTTTTTCTTCATCGGCAGAAATAGCTCCACTGACACTAGTACCAGCCGCAGTAGACATGTTATCAAATTCAGAATTAATTCGTGCTTCAAAAAAGACTTTGCCTTTATTGTAACCATAAGATGCTCTAACTCCAGCCCACATGTAATTAAAACCATCCCCCTGCATCGTAGAGGCAGTAAAATAATCGGTTGAGTCAATTACTAGATTCAAATCTGAATCATCTGCAAAGAATACAAAAATTTATCTTTAAATAATTACTATTATCAGTGCAGGATTTTTTGCAGGAATTCATAAGGAAAATTTATACTTATTTTAATTTTTTAATCTACTTTTATTAAAAACAGATATTTTCCCTACTGACTTGAATGCAAATTCTCAAAAATTTATTTTAAATTAAATTAAAAGTCAATTTTTATTTTTAGATATTTAACCGACAATTGTCCATTTTTTTTTTTAGGAAGACGCTGTAGTATCACTTAGGTGCGATAATTTTCATCAGTTTTAAAATTCACTGTGTAAATTTTTTTTACACACTGTATTTTTAATAAATACTAAATTTAATGATATCATTTTTGTATTATACTTACACCAAGATAAAAGAACAGCTGATTCATCATATTTTGGTTCCATTTCTGGTCTCGCTACCGGGGGAGGTCTAGAAGCTTGTTCACTAGGACTTGCTGATCTTTTCCTTTTTCGATCTTCCAATTTTTCAGTGTCATCCTGCTAAAAGTTTAAAGAAACGTTTAAATCAAATTTTTTATAAATCATCAATCTAATTAAAAATAAAAAAATTAATTACCTTATCTTTTAAATTAGTTTGAACAGTATCGTTTCCATGATCAACTTCCATGCATTCAGAATTTGTTTTGCACAATTCACTTTTATCTTCATCCTCATCTTCATCTTCATTTATAATATTGTCAGAAGTATCATTCATTGATTTTTCATTTGGAGTTTCTTCATCTTTAATTAAACTTTGCTCGACCTGTAATAACGCCAAAATTATTAAATATATTACTGCAGATTTTAACAAGTTTTAATATTAGTATAAAAAGAAAGTATATCCTACTTTTTGAGGAGTATCAAATTCTGCATTAATCGGAATAATATCCTTCCCAACACAGTCAGCAACAATTTTAACTGATTTTTCAAAAGTACTTTCAGTTGGTTTCTCAGTAAATTGTTTGGTTGGAGATTGAGTTATGCTTGCTTTTAAATTTTCACTGCCTTCAATTGAACTTTGTATAATTTTCTCTCACTGTGAGCAACTAATTTTACAGGACTTTGAGAATTAATTTTCTTAGGAATAACTCTGTCAAGCTCGTCCACTGTTTTCTTTGTTATTTCTTGGGCACTATCGTGCACATGTTGCTCTGCTTCCTTTACAATTTCCAATTTGCAATCTTTATTTGATTCTACTTCCTAAAATATTTATTTATTCAGAAATAATTATTTATAATAATGTTCATTAATAAATATATTATGTTTTACCTCATTTTGCTTTAAAGTTTCTTCTGCTAGTGCTGCATCTTTTGTAGACAAATCTAACGAACCACCAATTTTTGGGGAAGCTGATATTTTTTTCGATAATTCTTTTTCTTCTTTGAGTAACATTGTCTCATCGTCTCTTTGCAAAGGTGATAGATTCTAGTTTCTTCTTTGGAGTTTCTATTGCTTTATCCTTTTTAGATGTAATCACAGATTTTTTTTCAGATGATACAGCAACAGTTTCTGATATTGGTGACTTACTTTCTTCCACAATAGGCTCTAAAAGAACCGCAGATTCGGTCAAATTTTCGACAACAATATTTTTAACAGGTGACTGTCTGCTGACTGAAGATCTAGAATTGCTTCTTCGACTAGGAGTTCTTGCAGGAGTACTGGGTTCTCTAGAAGTAGAACGCCTTGGTCTTGATGTTCTACTAGGTGTTCTCGGTGGCAATCTAGCTTGCTCTGGTGATTTCGATTCAGAATTACATCTTTCATCCTCACTATCAAATTTTGGTTCAAACTGTTGACTTGTTTCTACCTCTGTAAAATAAAAATCACACATATTAAAAAGTTTTATGGGTGTTATAAAAAAAATTAAAATACGCTCTGAAAACAACCTTAAAATACTGTTATGGAACAATTCATATTGTTATAATAATATACACTAAATTATATATTATATTTGCACAAACTGCAGTCACAATATTATATTATTTATTTAAGCTCAGTTGCTTGGCATTAAAGTTATATGTAAGTTTAATGTATATCAATTTCATTATTTCTAGCTTATGATCTGACTAAGCGTTACAGAAATTCAAAATACTTGATTTTCAATCATACATTGGTCAAACTCAAAGACAATTTTAAGGCCAAACAGCATTTGCCTAAGGCAGTTGGTCTATACTGAGCAA
Organism: Sycophila sp. Sp_5; assembly: GCA_018906775.1. Taxonomy (NCBI): domain Eukaryota; kingdom Metazoa; phylum Arthropoda; class Insecta; order Hymenoptera; family Eurytomidae; genus Sycophila; species Sycophila sp. Sp_5. The sequence goes on from JACCID010000020.1 coordinate 14,505, forward strand.
ACGGCATTATCTAAAACAAACTAATTTTTTCTATGCAGCTTTTAAAATTATAAAGAATTTTACCAATGACAAATATTATCTAACTATTTCTATCAACTCAAATTATCTTTGTACTCTTTACATAGTAAAGTAATAAAGTAAATAAGTATATTTTTTATATACAAATTTTTAGTATTTGACAAATTTATAGCATTTTGAACAAAGTATTTAACAATGTAAAAAAACTTTATGTGCTTCTTTTGGAAATATACTTTTTTCCTATAGTCTCAAAATCAAGAGATCAATTTTATACTAGTCTTGAGAGTTAACAAATTATAATATAACTTTATAGCTCTCACCTCCAAATGGCAACTTTATCGTCAAAGTATTATATGAGACCAATGCTGAAGTAATTATTTAAGTCGTGTGACTTTTCACCCTCACATCACACAACTTGAATAATCATCATCCGCACTAGTGTCTATTATACTATTCAATTTATTGGACAATAAATTTTTTAAATTAATGAAAATCAAAAAAGCTAATATTTCAGAGTACTGTTGCCAATAGTATTTAAGCTTTGTTATACCATGAAATGTCAATCGAATAAAAGGTTATTGATTAATCCATTCATACTCATATTTATACGTAAGGGCAATCTTGGAATTGAATAGATAAATGTAGCTTTTTAGACTCTACATGCAATTTAGCCATTGGTCAGATAACAAAGTTAAAGATTTTAAATGAAACTAGTATGTTTTTTTACTATAGCTTTATCTGTAATAATTATTAACATATAAATTAGGGTTTTTTAATTATAGCAGTTAACTTAGAACTATTGAAAATATATTCCGTTAGTATAAGAGCAAGTTGAGAAAAATATTTCAATCCTCTCCCGGGCTTGTGAAAAATCTGTAAAGCAGAGATCTGGCACTTAGCTAGTGAGCGTTGCTGTTGTGTGCTCGCGCGTGTGAGTGGGGGCGCATTTATGTGTGCAAGCATGAACACGTGTGCGTGTGTGCTTGCGCGTTTTTTGCGGCTACATGTGTGAATCTAAAAATTTATGTATGCATGCCTGTGCACTGGACACACGTAGCGATCGTATACGCATGTACATGTAGATGCACCTCCTGTCCCCATAAGCAAGCAAAACAGAGCAACGCGGAGTGGCGGTGTTAGCAGCGACGCTCCTGCGAAAAGCGAGGGAAAGACGCAGAGAGCACACGTTGCTCTATTTAGTGGGAAATTTGGTGCGGGCCAATAATTCTGCGCACTCACCTTCTTTGGATTCGCCTTTTTCTTCTTCGAGTGCTTGACGTAAACGCTCCACAAGAACAGGCTTGTTGCCTTTACTATCCAAGCCGCGTTTGCTTAGTTCTGCCCTGAGCTCAACGACCTTCAGTTTTGCCGGATCCATGCTTCAACTCGTTACAGGCTCTCCTTCAACGAATAGCCGCAGTTAACGTGATTCTATATTACAATTAGTTTCTAGTATTTTGAGTAGTCAAGTTGCGCGTACTCGTTTACTTCATCAGTACACGCGCACGATCCACACACTCTTACTTCTCTCTCTGCTTTCGTTATCTACTTGTTTTTCCCCCGCGCGACCGTACTCAGCGCTCATCACGGCGAAACAGAGAAAGATTCAATAATATACATATATGATCAACTCCCGCCACTCCCCCACTCTGACCTCCCTTTCGTCCAGTTCGCCATTCCGCTCGAAAAAGATGCTGCATACGAGCCTTTCTACATAGTGCACCCAACGCGGCCACGCACAGCAATGTCAGCAAGACAGCATCTTCTCTTCCATCCAGTTATTCTACCACATGAAACATCTTTCCTCTTTCCCATTTTCTCAATTCAATTTGTTTATCGCTAAAACGTTCGCTAACAACTAGCAAGTCAAATAAGGGCTTTGCACGACCAAACCAATAGCAACAAGAATACAGGAATACCAATAACATATTGTAGTCTCACGATTTTGTTCCGCATTCCGCTAATATTATACTAGTAAAAGAGCGTTAAATTCAAGTATAATTATAGACGATATAATCTAAATCAAATGCAAGCAAACGAGTCTCTCGAAATAAAGGGAATTTCCACCGACCACCATAAATAAGCAATTGTCCTTAAGTACGCATGTTTCTAAAGACAATGGCCATCGTTATTTTACTACCTTATTGCGGTAAAAGACTATGGGCCCGGCGCTCCGCATACCTCGACACGGAAATACCAGCTATTAACAACAGCAGGCTGGAAATATCCGCATCCCCACTTTCTTACTTATATTCATGAGCAGAGAAATACAATTCACAAAGTTTCAGACAGAATATACTCGTCTTCCTTTTTGTATCTCCTTCCCCTCTATGTCGCTTAGTCCCTCCTCTTTACTTTCTTCCCCAACAAGTTACGAAATGCTATAGAATAGAGGAATAGGAACAAGAACAGAAATAAGGAACAATCAGGTCGTGCATATGATTCAAGAACGTTAATAACCTATATTTTTACAAACTTTCATTTAAATATAGGATATGCACAAGCTAATTATTCTTATTATTTTTTTCGCATGAAGCCCTTATACCTAGGTTTTATTCCTTCATACTCTGTAATTGTGGTTTTTTGCTGAAGAGCATATATTTCTTATGTGCAATTGTGCAAGAGCCTTTAGTTTTACTTTTAGCTGTTGCTTTTAAACTGCACTAACCCTAAAAAGACCAGTATACAAGCTAATAATATTTATATTGGTCAAAAGTATTTCATTTGTTCCAGAATTGAAATCAAAATAAACAATTAAAAAAAATATGCCTACCGACCAAATTCAATATTCAGAAAAATACTGCGATGATAATATGAATATAGGTAGGTATATTAATTGTTTTTATTTTTTTCAAATTTTTTAAATAAATTTATTTTCTATTATACTCAGACATGTCATTTTACCACCGGACCTTGGAAAAATTGTTCCAAAGTCACATTTAATGACAGAAACAGAATGGCGAAATCTTGGAGTCCAACAAAGTCCTGGTTGGGTTCATTATATGATGCATGGTCCAGGTAAATGTGTATTTAAATTTTTCTTATTAAACTCTCAAAGAATCTTAGTTTATAATGACTTCTTAATTTGACATTTTTTTACAGAACCACACGTTCTGCTATTTAGGAGGCCAAAGAGTGATGCATCAGTTAGAAGTAATGTAAACCAACAAGCACCACAAAATATTTGTGTAGTCTAAACCATAGATTTACATATGCTCAAGATTTAGTATATTCATATTTTTGCTACCTTAACTATTACATTTTTTAAATTATATCGATATTATATTTTAAAACAAAAATTAATTTAAACTATGTAGGGGTGTGTATATTTATATACATATAAGTGCGGGTACATCCATATGTATTTATACACTCGATACACAAGCACATATGCATATATGCACAATCTTTACTATATAAAAAATGTATTGATCACAAATATTAAATAAAATAGCAATCAAAGTTGCACTTCTTACACTTATTGTTAAATACTTCTACATCCTTAGTTTCTAGTGTTTATAATTATAACACTGTTTTCTTAAAAATAGATACATAAGTAATTTTTGCATAACAAATATAAGATGTGTTGCTTCTGAATAAATTTTTTAATTTTTTCCAGTCATTAATAAATCCAAACTGTGTGACTAATTAATTTGGGACAAACAAAAAATAGACCCCACTAGGTTATATATAAAACATAAGTTTTTTATTAAGTTTATTTAAAAAAATTAAATAAAGAACAAGATGTTGATACACTCACAGAAAGTTAATTATACATAAAAATAAAATACTGTCAAAAATGGGATTACCAAATGTAAATAAAATTATTGTTAACTTTAAGATCATCTCCTTAGTGAAAATGGAATATGCAGTTAAACATAAGAAAATGTTAAAGTAACGTAATACAATTTTATTCCTTTTTTTACCATTTTTTTTTTCATTTTTCTTACATTACAACATTTATTTACATTAACAAAATTTGGATTATGATTATTTTTTGTAAAGATAATATAAAAAAATATATCTAAAATTTAATTTAAAATGTGTAAATTCTAATATTTACATGCATTTCATCACAATAATTTACATTTCTGTACGAAATTACACTAGGTTGCAAAAAATATTTTTAATGTAAGAGATACTTTATGTAAGAATCTATAAAAATGAATGACATATCTTATTATTATTATAACTTATGTCTACCTTTTTTACATATTTCTACATTTGTATATGCTTTAATAAAATGTTTCATTATAAGAAAAATGTAATAATATATACTAAAAAATGATATTATATCTAATGTTATTTTAATTTTGTTACATTTTTTACAGTTTATAATAATTTTTTCTCCATTTTGTACATCGAAAACATCCTTTCAAGAAAGTGATGACCTTTATATATTGATTATTGTGAACCCTTGAAAACGCCAACTTAATTGGTTTGTAGGTTAATACCGGAGCAGCGTTGAAATTCTAAATTTCTAACCTCAAAGAAACGTAATAATTGAGCGCGCAGAGCGGCGAAGTAATAGAACTCTTGAATTTTTTTTTTTTTTTTTGTTAATCATTTTTTTATAGATATCACAGGTTAATTAATTGACCTCAGCGCCCCTGATGGAAATGGATGATTAAAATCGATTAAAAAAATTTAATCGATTCCCGGGCTAACTCTTTCATATCATTTTGGTCATTAATTTCATTAGATAATCGATTAATAACAATTGTGAATAAATGTGTTTTTATTTATTTTAAATGTAAAAATTGGGAACTAAAATTATTCCTATTGTATGAGCTAGAAGAACAAATAGTGATTAATAAAAATTCATTACTTTATAAAATATATCGAATACGTACTAGCGTAAACCACACGTTTATACGTGGCGTACGTGAGCAAAGGATGATATCAATTTTAATAAGAGAGTGACGATCAATTAAAATAAGATGCGATTTATTAAATTCAATACTATTTATTGGTAATTTGCAAATAGCACGTATACTTTCCGAGTTATTCGAGAAAAAGAAAAAAAGAAAATAAAATACGATTTTCGACACTTTGCGATGTTTATATATATATACACATTCTGTTCCTAGGAAGTAATTTATGTCAACAGTCCTCTATAATGCCTGGACTACGGTGGCTCAGGCTAGTAGCCGAGCGGATGTCGGGTCCTTTACGCACGACAAGGTAGTACGTAATCGCCCTAGGGGCAAATAAATATTAATTGATATAAAAAGGGCAATCGGCCTACGCCACCTCGTCGCGTCACATGACAAGGTCTTTACGGATATGTGTATGCAAGCGGTTTCTTAAAAAATTCAGGGTTTTGGATAATTATCCGAATTATAATTATATATTTTAGATTACTTTATTAGTTACAATTAAAATGAAACTTTATTTTTCAGAGTGTACCTGTCTTTAATAAACATCATGAAATACATGCACTATTAAATTTCTGTTTTTCATAGCACTTACAAGCATGTTAAATATGCAATCCATATAAAGTTTTAAAACAGGAATTAATATACAAAAATTCCACACAGTTGGCTGCATTTAAGGAAGATAATGATTGAACTTTCTTAATTACAGAATTGTGGAAAAGATAAGACTAAAAGATACACAGAGTAGAAAGTGTTACGCATGAACGCACTTTTTTGTACAATTCTTTATAATGATCTTAATAACAATTGTAAAACTGATCAAAATAAAAATAATTTACAAATGACTTTGTACAAATGTATTTTTCCTTTTACATTAAATAACGTGCGCTGTACGAAAGAAAGAAAACACTTTGAAGATCTTTTTTCCTTTTCCTTCTAACATATCTTTTAAATAAGCTTAATAATCTATAGATCTTTCCAAGTTTGGACATTTTTAATCTACCAACAAGTTTGCAGCTGACGAATTATTTTAAATTAACCAATTAGTTAATTACAATTTAGCATATTTGCCTAAACTTATTTAATCTACAATAATGAATGATTTGTTGAATTAACGAAATAATAGCAAATCTTTTTTCTAATGAAATTCGTAAGAATTTTTTAGCTGTGTACAACATTTAATTCTTTACGAGAATCTGTTTCGAAAGAACATCTTTAAATTTCATAAATTATGTACCCAATAGACTGACTTGACTCGAAAAGTTCAATTCTGAACTTACATTTCTGCCTTTAAGTAACCTAAAAATTGTAAAAATCAAATGATTATTAGCCTGATAAAATTTGTTCCAGTATCTCTTATGAGAAATCTAAAATAATTACCCAATATCACGGATTCAATATACCAGGCCTCTTTCGATGTCTTCTATTACGTTCCAAAATATTAGACGCATCCAAAGGTTCATTTTTATTTGGCATTTTATCGAGAAGGTTAAGTAAAATATTATTCAGTCTTTTTTTCTTGTCCTCTTTCTGAAATTGTATGATATTGTTAGAATATAAGGTACATTTATATTATGGACTGTAACTTTACAAAAAGTTAGCTCCGTCATAAATCTGTCAAACCATACTGGGCCAGTATAAGTGCATAGTACTATTATCATTTCAGTACTATTATCATATCATTATACTGTCCACAAATACTGAGCCGGCATTGGCCCGTACTCTCAGTCTTGGCAATTCCTGCATATAGGTGTAGCGGGATATAACGGTAAAAATTGCCCCCTCCTGGATTTTAATTGCGAATTGGCCATTCGAAAAGACATATTTGAAAGTCAGCCAAACTTTTAGCCCACTAGCTAGTAGTAACTTTCTTTCAATAAAACTTCTCCTGATTCACTGTTTGATTTAAAAAATTGGAAAATATTTAAGTATGCAATTTCTTGCCTAAAAATATCCGAGTTTTTCACATTGTGAGGACCAAAACTGGAAGCAAGAAAAATCTTCGGATTTTCCAAAGACGTTTTAGCTTATTAAGCATGCATTTAGTTAATTTATAAATAACAATTATTTTTTATTTAATTTTCAGCGAATTATATACATCAACATATTGTGTGGGTAGTTTACTCTAAAAATTACTTATAACAGAAAAATGCGCTCCCATTGCCAGGAGTTCTCGTCTAAATTATCTTCTTCAGACCAGAACAAGTTAAACATTTTAAGAAAATATTTTTCAAAAATTCAAAATTTTTCATTGTAAAACGTGTAAAAGAACTTATGAATGTTTACATTATTGTCAAAAAAATATCTAGATTATCTTTTACATTTTTTGACCTGAACCTGGAGACCGAAAAAATATTTAAAGTTTTCAATGATTTTTACGTTAGATTTACCTTTTAAAATTCCCTGCAGGTTTTTCTTGCTATTGTTCCTTTGCCCCCTGCAGGGAAATCCTGAAAGGTTTTTGCAATAGAGTAAACTATTTCGTATTTGCCTGAAAGCATAGCATCGCTGTCTCCGAGTCAATCGAATACCTCTTTTTCTATGAGTTCTAAAAGAGAAGGTAGAAGAAGAGACCGTAGAGTTATTCGTATCCGCAAAGATGTATTACTGCAGGTAAATCGCTAGCTTAAGAAAACGAACTGAATGCAAATATGAGAACTTGAAAATTATTGGAAAAATCAAATATTTTTTCTGATTCGGTTTCGGTGCAAAAATCTGAAATTTAGGATTTTTTAGGCGATAAATTACATTAATGATTTTTTCAGATCTTTTTAATCACATAGCGTATCGGGAGAAATTTTTATCGAGAAAGCACGTTTTTTTCTCGATATATCATTACCTAGAAGGCTGAATGTTCGGCTGAATAGGTTTCAAATAAATCCTTTAGAATTAAATTAGCCAATTAATTAATTATTGAAAATTACTATTATTCCATTTACCTGAACAAATTGTATATGCGTTACAACTGATGTTTCTGTAATTCGTCTTCGTCCTCTAGATTTTTGAGATTGTGGATTTATTTTAACATTTTCTCGATTTTCCATTTTATTAGTGGAAGCTTCAGATTCCGTATCATTTTTCTTTTTTTCTTTTACATTTTTTCCAAAAAGTTGTATACCCTCCAGGCTGTGAGGCTGCATTAATTAGCAAAATGAAGTTATTTATTTTTGAATAAAAAATTGAAAAAGTGCAATAAAAATGTCTAAAATTTATAACTATTGCAATGATAAATTTTTTTAGTCAAATTTTCTGTAATTTGCGTGAAATAGTAGTTTATTTCAAAGCCGGTTTCTCCGTTTCGTAGTTTTCATTGGCTGGTCTCAAAATACAGATTTTTATGAAAACAACTACTCGAAGAATAAAAAACTAAAGTGTTAAGTAAATAATTTTAAGGAAAACTTACCAAGTAGGTTCTGTAATGTTTTATACGCTGTGGAAATATTTCAAATGCGTACGGTTTTGTACAAATTTGATGGCGGGATCTAGCCACTTTGGTGAATAATCTGGCTGCTCGATCTACCCTATATTCACAAACATATATGTGCTCTGGACTCGAATTGAGAGGTCGCCCTGAAAATTAATAGATGACGTTCATGGAACAAAGATGATCTATATTATGTAAAAAACTTCTTATAGATAGATACAGTTCTATTCCTTTTACAGCCTATATCCTGACAACATAGAAATTAGTATTTCTAATAAATCATTCTTATGCTTGATCCTCATTTATTTCCTTTAAAATCTATTATTTAAGTTTTTAAACTATTAAGTAGGAAGGTCTAAAGTTTTAGCTTATTTCATTTAGTTATAAGCTGTTAATGGAAAAATATTAATATTAATATCATCATACCTTTGCAGAATGTATGTGGATCAAGAACCCAACATCGACCAGCTACTAAATCACAGGGAACAGCTTCGTATAAAGGAGCACATACAATCTCATTTTCATAAAATCTACGAGTGGGTTCGTGATAAGTTTCGTGCGGTCGAAGGTAGTGATGTCCAAAGACAAATTTCTCTCCCCTAAAGTAGTTATTTCAATCGATACGATGTGGATAAATTAAAATGAATGCGACGAGTAGATAATAATTATTTGAGATAGTACAATAGATTTTTAAAATAATGTTTCATGAAAAAATATGAAAAAAGCCACAACATTCACATCTAACGCTTATATTTCATTATTTAATAAAAACTCGGTTCATAACATCAAGTAAATAATAATCACATTGGTTTTTTCATATTTTCCTGTGAGAAAATGAAGCATGCTGAAATTTTACTCCTTAATAAAGATCTATTATTACCTTTCATTCTTCCAAAGTCGTTCAATTCTGAAAATATCCAGTTGTTCATAATCTAATTTCTCGACTGTTTTGTAAGTGTGTTTTTCTAGGGTATCTCTTAAAACATAAACTGTATCACCTGTTCTTAATTGAAGATCACCACGCATTAATGTCACGTAATATTTTTTATTTTCTTCCTCATCCTCTGTTTCCAATGGGATTTCGTAATCTACAGTACGAGGTTGACATCTTTCACATAAGTAAGAATCAGCACTTGTGTCAGCTTTTACGCAGTCGCAATGCTGCCATACTAAGCAACGCTCACATTGAATCATCAATCCTTCATCTCTGAAAACCCATAGATTAATTATTTTAAATAAAATTGATGGTTTCAATTGCTATACTTCACACTTATCTTAATGTATTAATCTTATATATGGCGTAAATAAAGCCCACTTAAGATTTTAAATGCTCAATAAATAAAAAGAAAAATACGTAATCTATATATAATTCATACTTTCTTACCGATGTAATCCACAAATACAACGTATAACATCTTCTTCACCGGCAGTTGAACCTCTTGGAGGGAAAAAGGCTTGTGAAGGCGGTAATCCAGTAGCCTCCGTAATAGGAATAACAAAATCGGTTTTACTTCCAAGATACAGCTTTCTCAACCTTGCTGCGGATATACCAATTTCCGATGTCCTTCCAAAAAAATCTTACATTATTATCAAACATCTTTATGACATCTTGATCAAATTGTTCTGCGGTTTTATATTGTCCATTCTCAATATTTTGATCGATCATGGTCAAATCAATTGGATCTTGTATTTTTTCGTAGTATCCAGGAAGCTTTCGTTTCGGTGGTAAAATTGTAAAAGCACTGCATAAAAATGCTTCGTTTTCATCCTTTGCAGATATTAAAATAGAGTACAATTCCTTCAAAACCTAAAATACCATTTATAGTTTTAAAATACAAAAATGATTTCTAACTGCAAATTCCATTGGATCCAATGGAGTTAAAGGCATTAATATGAAAAGTTTGAAAACAACTTGATAACATATTATGATACTGCACGCAAAAATAAGAGCGTAATATTCAATTTATTTATTTAAACGTTTTGCTGGCATAAACTTTTGTTATTTTTCAATCGCTATACTCCTTAGGTAATATTGATTTAGTCATAATGAAAGTACATGGATGTACATGTAAAGTACAGTACTTAAATTTTGATTAATAAACAAATAAACAGTAGGTAGTTAAATTTTTATACATAAAAAGAAAATTCAATTTACTTACCTTAGCTAGTTTTGCTGTTTTATTAACTTCAGGATCATCTTGCGCCTGCGCAAGTCTTCTAGTTCTTACCGTTCTAGCTCCCGTATTGCTTAAAGATGATAAATGAGTGAAAAATACTTCAGTATTACTTTTTACATCTGCAAAGCTCTTTTCTTTTGTTATTTGAATTCCATTGCCAACATTACTTACAGTTTTAAGGAAGTTTTTATTCTGCAAATGAATTAGTTTTCCTTACATTTTCTATATTTATTAAAAATATTGTTAACTATTAAACAATTACCTGTGAATTCATTTGTAAGTCAGGCAATTTTACTCTGCGTATTTTCTCAATATTTCTCAAAAGAAAGCAACGATGTTCCAAGACAAAGCAGCGCTGCTGATGTGATAAGGTTTTAATTGCAAAAGCAGGAAGAAAGTTACTATCTGGTCTAATTTTTCGCGTTTTGCATAAAGCGCTTTTACGAGCAAGAGATGATAAATCTGATTGTGGTTTGGATAGAATAGCAACGTTATTTGTCTTGCGGGAATTCTTACGAGGTCGACCTACCGCACGCCGTTCATTTGTATTATTCATAGAATTGTTGCTTGTACTTGCAACCTGACTTGATATCAATATCGGTCTAGCAATCCGTTGGCTCTTACCACCTGCATTAAACAAATATAATACAATCTTATGATAAATACGTTTGTTAATACGTAGATTATGCAGCAAGGTAGTGAAAGTAAAGAATGTCTCAGATCGTATGTGATAGGCTGCTCGCTTTGAAGGCGAGGACATCGAGCATGCGATATAAGGCATTTTTACTCGTATGGTCCACATATTATGCTTTTCTTTATTAGCAAATACGAAATTACAAGTTTTTATAAGAAACGTCGGGATAAAAATTGGTATTTCACCGGTTAAAGAAAGAAAAAATAGATTTTTTGACAAACCTATAACACCTCGACATGCTTTGCTGCCACATCTACACGCTTGTCCCTCGGATGGATTAAATAAAGCGAAATTATAATCGTAAGTGAGTTCTTCTCCAGGGTTAATATCCCTAGAAGCAAAAAGAGCCATGCGTGGTAGACCGTGAACGCTCCACTTTTGCATTTCGCAATTAGGCTCACAAGAGTGATTAACGAAACGGCCGTCGCCACCCATCCTATGTCCATCAATTACGAGCCCTCCATCCAAATGCAAGCAGTAATGATGGGTATCATTAGCGTAACGCGTTGCCATGCGCGTTTTAAATTCACGCTCTGATACAACTTCGCCCACGTATTCGAGAATGAATTCGCCATCTAAAAAGATAGATATAATTAGTCGTTTGTATTTTTTTTATTTATTTTTTATTTTTATGCTCGTGAATGATCGTAACTTTTAATAGCTTTATGCGTTCTTACTCCCCAGCCTTTAGATTCAGTCATAAAACGTTCAAGACCAGGTGACCAATCGTGTTTTTGAATTTTTTGATTTTTACACCGATCACCACTTGGACAGAGTTGAGGAGAGCACTCGCTAAAGACCATGCGGTTGATGCAGTCATCACCACAGCCAGACTCAGACTTGCATTCACATGCTTGCGCTTCGTATAACATAGTTGGTTTTACGTCGTAATAAACATTGGATCGGATTTTTCTAAATAAAATAACGAAAACGTCATATCTAAATAATAAGTTGAAAAATGAAGGAATATAAATTTTTATGAATTCAGCGAACCTGTAATTCCATGAGGGTACCAAATCTCTACCAGGTAATCTTGAATGCGTATGTAGCCACCAAAGATCATACGGCAATTGGAAAGGTATTTTGCGTTGTCTCAAAAATTTTCCACAGTGGTAAGGCGATGGTAATAAACCATGAGGATGTTCCGCGGGATCATACATCATTTTACTTTTATTCGCACCAGAGTCGCTATTGTTTGTCTTTCGAAGATCATCGTCTTTAAAATAATCAGAAAAAAGTCCTGCCTGTAAGTAACGTTTTTTCCAACGAGGCTGCTTCCGGCGACATCTCGTAGATCCACTTGTCTGCTGTTAAAAATATAAAAACAAATAATTAGTGTTAAGAAATGAATTATTTGCCATTTATCGAGATAAATATCGATACCAATACGCACTTGCTTATCGTGATCGTCACTGGCAAAGTCGCTACTTGGTAAGGCATCGCTCTCCGTCTCATAATAATTCCGAAGTCTTTTAAGATTCTTAATTGTTAAAGCACAGGGACTTACTGAATTGCGTAATTTTCTCTGAGCGTTATTGTTTAGGTAAGTGTGACTTTCCAATTTTACTCTAACTTGAGCATTTGAACACTCAAGTTTCCTTACATTTTCTTCACTAAGTACTGCTATATGTTGACTTTGATTATATCTGGTTAAAAATAGTAAAGTAGCTAATACAGACTGAAACTAGTACATTGTAATAAATGGTCTTTAATCCATTCTCGATCGTATGAAACCTAAACAATATAAATAAAAGGGCAGCATTCGCATAAAATAGTATGCATGCGAATGCGCTTGACCGACTTGAGGTTATTTCAACACCTAACAATGGCCGGTAGTGGTTTGCAAGACACCAAACTGTTCAAATGTTAATAAAATCTACCGTAAGACCGTAAAACAGCAGTGGGATTAAAATTTTATAGTAAAAAGAAAAGGACTTTACGACTTGCAGTGTACGAAACAAAGTGGATAATATTTTAAATAGATAAATTCACTTAAATTTTTAATATAATCATCAAATGAATTTAAGTTGAAAGAGAGGCTGAGTCGCACAAGGACGCGACCTTCAAGAAACAAAGATAAATGATCTAATATAAACATCAGCCACGCTACACCTTTAAAGTCTTAAAAAAATTAACACGGGCGTTGTCATAAAGTATACTACGCCTTTGTTAAAATTATTTATTTAATATTATATTAATTTATTTATTTTGTATTTCAGATATTTTAATTTTATTCGCTTCACTTACAAAAGAATACGCCGCGTGCATCACCCTGTGGCGGCTGAGCTCAAATCAGAGTCGAAAACGGGCTCGGCCACCAGAGAGTCCGCGCCGCTCGCGATTCCGCTTATTCCCCTCTCTCGCTCTCTACATGGTGCATTCGATCGAGCATGGAATAAAAAACATTAGCACTTAAAATGAAGATAAAAGTTATTTTAAGTTTTCACCTTTCCAAAGATTCTTCTAAAGTTGCATTTTCGTCGTACATTCTTGAATGTTGAATTTTTTCGTATTTTACTGGACACAACTTGTCACAAGGCTTACTTCCATCACATTTATCAAATACATTCTTATGTATCGGCGCTTCTCCACATGCAACAAAAACATTATCTTCAAAAAGTATATGCTCTTTATCAACTATATTTCTAACCTCAATGTTTATGCTTTTATTTACTGCTTCCTTAGTGTTACACTCTTCTGACTTTTTTTTGCTTTTCTCTTTTGCTCCTAGTTCGTCGCTACACGACTGATTTTTTTTAGCGGCTATATCGTTAATTTTCAATACTGCTTTCTTTTCAATGTCACTCATCAGAGTCTTTTGTAAATCTCCCTTATTCAATAGAATAGTTGCAACCTGCTTCTTTTTTTTCTTTTTAAGTGTGGGAAATCCCGTTCGGTTAATTGCTTTTTTGCGACGGACTTTTTTTTTTAACGTCATCATAGCTAACGAACTACTTGCATTAGCGTTATTTGATTTATCGTTTGTCACGCTTTTAAGAAAAACTGTTTCCTTATCTTTCATCTTGCACTTATTATCTCTAGCTTTAGCTTTTCTTTCGATATGTTTTTTTGATTCTTTTATTTCAATACTACTTTCTTTATTCAATTTATTTGTAAGCTCTCCTAATTTTTTACTCGTTTTATTCTTATTTTCTGTATCTCTTGTGCTTTTTCTATTGCATTCCACAACTTTTTTCTCTACTTTAGCAGCTTCATTAACATATGAATCTTCTTTCCATTGCTTATTTTTTACACTTCTCTCGAGGCGCTGCAAATCAATAGCTTGCTTTTCCATCTTTTCAGTCTTCGAAAGTTTATCTATCAATTTTTCCTTTATTTCTGTTTTATCCTTGGCACATATTTTCTCTACTTTTTCCATTTTTTCAATCACGTGATTATTTTCTACAAGAAGTTTTGTTACCGTTACTCGCAAATCTTTTACAATTTTCTTTTTCCGTCTTGGTTGTAAATCAATCTGATTTTGTGATTTTGTGCAGGCTATGACAGCTATTTCTTCTTCTAAATAAAAATAAAATGCTTGTAGGTAAATGTATTACAAAAGGAAAAAACCTAATTTAGTAAAAAGGCAAATGTAAATTACCTCTGCTATACATATTATACAGCATAGTTTAAAAGAAAACAAATATAGGGTATCTCATTTTAATCACCTTAAAAAAAAAAAAAAAAATAGCAAAAGATATAATAAAGATATAATCCTCTCTTAAAAAATCAAAGAAAAGATTTAGGGATTAAAAAGAATCGACTGATAGCATCAACACGTTATAGACCTTGCAGTCAATTTTCAAGCTTATTTCAAGGTCAAAGTCATTTTTTTTGTCTACAGAATTGAAAAGCGAAGAAAGTTACATTAAAATTATATTCCGATGTGCCCCTTAGAGTAGAGCAACTAAAATGAAACACCCTGTATATAGGTCTTCCGAAATTATTCGTTCTTATACGAGTTAAAAATAAACGGTACAATGAGTAATTGGCTTAATAAAAATTTTTATAAAATTTTATTTAATTATTATAAAAAGAATTTGAAAATTCACTATACTATGCTAAAGATTCTGGAATTATTAATTACTAATTATTCACCAAAAATAGTTTGGCAATTTTTACCAACCACTTTATAAAAAGTACCTAGCAGGCTACTTCGGAAGTAACAATATGTTATTTAAAAGTGCTGTAAAACTTCATATAAGATTTGTCCATCAGTGACTATTCATGTGCGCGTGAAAACTGTAGCACAGTTAAAATAATCAACTTTCTCATCCACGTTTTCACATATCATTTTACAAAAGCCTTATTCATGGATTAGCTTTCTGTCTACCAAATTTACGAAGAGAATGGCAGTGTCGCTTATTAGTCATTTAGTAATTTTATACACTACTTTTAGGGCAATTATTATTGAATCAATTTCTCCATAGAAAAATCTTTTCAACAAACTTATGTATACTTGTCAGATTTTTTAAACGACAATAAACGATTATTTTCAATTTATGTAGAGAGAAAACCCAAAAATTTTACCTAACGTTAATTTTCAATTCGATATTTTATTAATGAATTGCAAATAATAAATAATTTTTCCTATAAAACCAGTTTTTTTGAAAATCTTAATTATAAGTATTAATAAATCGACAGTACATTTTTAGAAAAGCAACTGTCAACTAACTATAAACTTTAAGGAAGTAATGTCTCTTTTGGCAAGATACATCATACTCACCAATATCATCGGTAATAATGTTTTCTATTGAGTCTCTAAGCCTTTTTCTTGAACCTACAATTAGCTTAACATCATTAGCAGTGGAGTCATCGGTCTTTTGGTGACTATCCGATAATTTATTTCTTTGACTCTTTAATTTCAAAGTTGCTTCCTTTTCTAAATATTTTATTGCAGCTCCAATCTCTCGTTTGTGACATAACTCTTCATTTTCTTTCATTTTTCCAATAGCGTCAACCTCGTCAATATCATTATCATCAGCATCGTCATCTTCATCATCGTCTTCATCATCATCTTCGTCATTATCTTCACCATCATCATCTTCATCAATGTCGTTATCGTCATCTTCGCCCTCCTCTCCATCCTCTCGTTGCTCTTCTTGAAAATTACTGTGAGTACTGAAAATGTGGTAGTGTCGTTTTTTTAATGGAAGTCGCTGCTCATTAGGATTGCTTGATTCATTGCCGGTAATACTACCATTACTACTATTACTTCCGCTACTGCTGCTGCTTCTATTCTCTCCTTTTTCTTTCTTTACTCGTCTTTTCAAAATCTTATCCAGATTCACTAAGAATATGCAATAATATACGAATATAGAAGTTTTATCTTTGTAGTAAAAGGCTTACAGTTTACTTACCAATATTTTCGTCGCAGCTCCTGAAATTTTTGTTTAAATTTTTTATTCTGAAAATTTGAGGCAGCGATTTGCATTCAGCCAGTGATGCTACACTTGTACCGTTACCACTATTAATAAAATTACTAATTGTGGATGTTGGAATCTTTCTTAATGAACACAGTCTTGCAAAATTCTCTATAAGTCTTTCAAGTTCTTTTCCTACAGTAGGATCAACCCGAATAGGTGTCTTTGGCGCTGCTGTAACCCGTCTTCGATGTTTACGGTGATGACGGCGGCGATTATGCTGAATTTTCTGTCCAACAATATTTGAAAAGACACTCTTATCTGCACATCTATTTATCATGAATACCTGATTGAATAAAAATTAGTTAGCAAAAAAGAATTACTTCATACAAATCATTTATTAAAAGATTTTAATTTCATATTTTATAAAATAAAATACTAATGCGTATTCCGTACCTTTTCTTCGACGGTATCTTTATTTCCACTTACTATATCATTAATCTTCAGTGGATTAATAACCGGTAGAGATATAATAGTTTGTACTCCGACACCACTTATTTGAAGCGAAGTAGTGTTATCATTAGAGTTCATAGTTGTATTTTCAAATATTGCATTTTTATTAATTTTATTTTCTTTAAGAATTCGACGATGAAAAATTGCTGCAATTTGTTGTTGCTGCTTTTTACGAATAGGTTGATACCTCTTATTCATGGCAGCAAGCCGATTTTCTTTAGAAACCTTGTTGTTCAGTTCTTTATCTAAAATGAAAATAATGCATGCTTAATAAGAACAAGTGATAGTTTACAGTTTGCTAAATAAGAGCGTGTATTATTTGCAGTACAGTCGGTAAATAATAAAACTCTGAAGCTTCGTCAACAAATAGATATAAATTTTATCTTTGACGTTCTTGTAAAAAATTACATTGGAATTTGTGTTCTCCAAAATTTTCATTTACAACTAACAGAAATCGAAGAGGTTAGCTGTTGAACGGTACAATATGAAAGAAAGAGAGAGGAAGGGGGGAGGGTAACATCATCATGAAACATTATTTTCAAAAATTATACCTTGATTATAATCCTCCATTGTGGTAGACTTGAAAGAACAAAATTTGTTGTTTTTCTTCACCGTTGCTTGTTGTTCTTCTTTTATTCTCTTAGAGTTATTTAGAAGATTACTTTGATTTGCACATACGTCGGATGTCGTTGTATTTGTTTCGTTACCGGATTTATCGGTAATAACTAGCGGTACCTGTCTCAAACATTTTTTGTGACTTAAGCACACTTTCTCTTTCTCACAATGTTGAGTTTGTAGCTGCCGTTTTGCTATTGAAGCTGGAAAAATAATGATAAACAATTAATTAACTGCCGGTAAAAATCGAAGCATATTTATTAAAGTGCATATGGAGGCCTTCAATGGTTCGGTCGGTTAAGCGACTGACTTGTAATTCGGTGGCCCGAGTTTAACTCTCGGTCTCTGTCGATTGATATAAGCACCTCTGATCATTTATCTGCTTTTTTCACAAACACATCGTGGACCTCCGTCGATGATTAGCACCAAATTAGAAAATAAATAGAACGATGTTAAAGAAAGTAAAGAATAGTGCAGATTCTTAAAATGGACCTTTTGAAAAGTGACCGGTTTTGTTTGCTTAACAAAAGTTTGAAAATAAGAAAATTGATTTTGAATTTTTTTGTTTTAATTGCAAAAATAGTTTGCGGTAATCAAAATTCATCTCTTTTGCTGGATATGCAGCACTCTAATTGTAGGCTAAAATAAACCAATGTCATTAATAACAGAGTGTTGTTTATTCCTGCATCCGCTTAAAAATGAATTATAAATCTTGATGGGAATAACTGAATTAATTAGTGCACAAAAGTGATCTTGTAGGGGGTCCGTTCAGATTTTTTAATTCTTGTTTTTTTTTAGTAAATTATACTGGTCAAAGAATTTTTGAATAATATTTGTACGATATATTTAAAAACTTTTTCGAAAAGTAAAGATTTTTTTGTTCTAACCATTTATTTTTGTTGATTTTCTTATAACTGATGTTTTGGATTTGAGCCGCTTTTCTCGTATTTTTTGAGATTCTAAAATCTGCTGCTGCTTCGTAAGTAATTTGCTGCAATGTGAAACAACAATTTTAGCCTTTTTGAGACACGGACTATCTTTCTTTGAAAATGGCTTCTCTTCGAATGGTATCATCTGCACTTCTTTTTTAGTAGCTGTAGAGGTAGGATTGGTTCGAAGCTTAGGTCGACCAGGACCTCGAGGTTGCGTCGTTAATGCTGAGACAATTTTAGCTGGTCTACCAGGTTTTCTTTTTTGAAGAGTTGGCATATGACTAATTTTTAACGATGGATCAGATTTCATAGCAAAATCAGCAAGTTCTAACGTAGATAAAAAATCTGACGATTTCATCGGAGGGCTTTTCATGATAATTGTACTCACTGTTGAGACTAAAAATAAATGAAAAATAAGTACGATTTGAACAAAAGCTTTCAAAACTTATAAAGAAATAATTTTAGACATTTAAATAATTCTTTTTACTTCAAGCAAAAATAAAATGTATGATTAGCCAAAATTGAAATTGACAGCATTTAAAATTTTGAATAAATATTAGAAAAATATTATAATTTTATCACCTCCAAAAATGTAAAAAAAAAAAAAAAAAAAAAAACTGCAAATTTAAATTATAACAGTAATGTGGAAGGATACGGAATGAATTTTAAGTAATGAATTGAAGAAATAAAGATTAAAGCGTTCTTTACCTTTAGTGTTTGTATTATTTGTAGAACTAGATGATGTGATTGAAGAACAAGCTTGCGTTGATGAAGTAACTACAATAGACCCTGAAGAAATTGTTAACAAAGGGTTTACATGATTTACTAAATGTAGAGGACTATTATTTACAGATTGAATTCCTGAATCAGGTGATACATTTGATGAGTTTGTATATTCTAGTTTTGTTTGTTCGCTGACCAGTTTTTTATTAAATAGTTTACAACTGCGCCTTTTTCGAGGTTCCGATAAAAGCGCGGTTTTTTCTGCAAACTGCTGAAGTAATGAGGAACTGTACACTGGAATCTGATTACGTTCACTAATGTTTTCGGAAGAATCAGAATCTGCACCCAGAGACATGCGTTCTATAGCTTTAGATACGAGCCGTCCACTTTCAGAGTCTTCTAAACCATCAAACACAGAATTATCGTGACCTTTATCGGGTAAAATAGCTGCATGTTCTTTCTGATTAATTTCTTCAACTAATTGTGATGCCATTTGCTGCTGAACTTGCATAGGTAATGGTGTTTTGAGATCTCGTTGGGGCATTATCTATTCAGTATTAAATATTTCAAATATTCGTTATTTAATGAAAAGAGGAGAGAAAAAGTTCTTACTGAATTTTGAAGACTGGTTTGATGTCGCTGTGGTTCCACCTGAGTAGGTTGAGATTGTTGGTTTGTTTGAATCTTTTGTAGCATACGTTGCTGAGAAATTTCTTCAAGATTATGGGAAAATTGTGTTCCAGATTGATTAACCACAGAGTCAGAGTCTTCACTACTGCATTCAGAAGTCTATAAAAAATAATTTTAATTCAGATAATATTGACATATACCTTCTAAAATAGCCTTATTATATAGATATATAAAAACTGACAATTTAAAGGACAACTTCTTTAAAAAAGAATGTTTTAGGAAACAAATTAATTTAAAAGCGAAGATTATTATTATTTTAAAGCAGTTTGATAGTTTGTATCGATTGATATACATTCATCTGAGGAAGTTTTTATTTAAACAGCAAAGAAGGAAAACAGACGCTAATACCGTTTGTAGTTTTATTCTATCTCGTAACAAGCGTATACTTTGACGAATTCTACGATATTTTTCTTTTTAGCAATTTCTTCCTAAAGTCTATAGTTTTCAAGAAAACCATTAAGTATTTTATATATAAGTTATTTATAATAAGTTATTTTCTGAAATAAAGTGATAAATTATTCCATAAGTTATTTTCTGAAAAAATTCCTCCTAATGTTGGAGTGCCATGGTCACCTCTGATCATAATAAAAAGTTGATACCTTTGCGGTATCATCAGCTCGACTGGCTGGCGCAGATCGAGCGCTTCATCGAGACCATCGCCATTCGAGCGCGAGTGTTTCAATTTATTTGGGCTTTGGCTCGCCACAATTCACGCTTGTTCCTGTGTTTTTGCTTCTATTTCTTCGGCAAGAAATTCAATAAAAATTATTATACGCTTGCAAGGCATCGGGGAATGAAACGAGATAGGCAAAAACGGGCGTTGTATCTTTCGACGACCATTAAGAAAAATGAAAAATAAAATTTCTAAGAATTTCTAGGAAAAATTAGAAAAAATTTTTAGTAAAAATTAGGAATAACTTTAATTAAAATTAAAAAATTACTTTTATCAAATTTTGTTAAATATTCTATGAATATATGCTACTTCATATTCGAATTTTTACTAAAACGGTTAGTAAATTTTGTATGCAAAGAAATAATATTTAAATTCATTTGAATTAAAATTCAAAAGGAACATTTATCCTTAACTTTTTCTTTTTTCTTCGGGGACGCTATCACAACTATTTATAAAACCTACTCATGTTTTTTGTAATATTTACTGAGTAAATTTCAATTTTTATTAAATCCTTTATAATTTTACTAAATAATATATTAAAATTTCTACAATATTCGAGCTAATTTTTATTATATTAGAATATAAAAATCGTCTTTGGTGGGGATTTTTGCGTTTTCACGTCACTGTTGGGTTGAAATATACATTCAAGGATGCAATTTAACTTGATTTTTTAATAATTTGTTAATAACAAATTGAATATTAAAAAATTTCAAAAAAGTCAAAATTAACTTTTTTGAGATACGAATTTTGATAATTTGTGCCTTTCTCGGCTTATTCGAGAAAAACTCACAACAGATTATCAGTTGGTTAAACAGTATTCAATATTTTTTAAAGTAGTTTCCCAAGATATAAATTGATCGCAATTCTGCAGTTCGATTGA
Source organism: Sycophila sp. Sp_5 (assembly GCA_018906775.1). Lineage (NCBI taxonomy): Eukaryota > Metazoa > Arthropoda > Insecta > Hymenoptera > Eurytomidae > Sycophila > Sycophila sp. Sp_5. The sequence continues at coordinate 36,084 of JACCID010000020.1, forward strand.
AATATAAGTGTAAGGTTTTACACAATTCGGTACAGAGCCAGTACAGTAACCCACAAACCTGTTATTATTCCGACCTCCTGTTAAAATTCTTTTAAAAGAATGTTGGAGTAATAGTACATTTCTAATATACCGCATAATATCTTTTATGTTCATTTTTTCCATTGATTACTGTATAAAATTATAAAAGATATTGCATTTGCACTTAAAATCAACTGCAGACTTGGAGACAACAATTCTACAGTCAATTTGAAATACAACTGAAAAATGCTAAATAATTCTATACAGTAATCGATGAGAAAAACGAAAAACGCCGTCGGAGATATCGGTTGGTAACGTCGGAATCTATTAAATTATTAAACAAACCCCCTCTTCAGATAATATATTTAGAACTTTTTCGTTATTTAAATTGACTCAATAAGCTGATTCTGGGTGAAAATCATTAAAAATTCTATGAAAAATTAGTATAATAAGTACACTTAATTGACATAAGAAACATAATTTTTATTAAACATTACTAGAAAAATAATAATTTTAAAGAAAAGTAAATATTGAAAGGCACATCATTACATTATTTTTCTATTGTAAGTATTTTCTGGAAGAAAAAAAAAGTTTCAAGTAAAAGTTTAGAGGTTATGTGAAATTCCAAAAGTCTAAAAAGATCAAGAATAATTCTACGGGGAATTTAGAAATCTTTATTTCTCAGAATCAAGAAGAACTGGATCTACGAGGAATAGAGAGTTTATTCTCCGTAAATCTTTATGCCCTGTACATCCTATTTTTTTCGTTTCTGAGGAATAAAGTTGTCTTTATTTTCCTAAGGAATAAAAATTCAAGTTCTTTCTGTTTCGAGGGGGGACAAAGTGATCGTTGTAGGGAAGGCGGAAGTAAAAACGAATATAATTTACGTTACCTACTGATATCTTTAATGGCGTTCTTTGTTTTTCTCATCAATTACGTAAAATATTAAGTGTAAAATTACGTAAGATTTTGCAATCATACTTCAAATTAACAATAGAATTGGGGATAAATCATATTTTAGTAAAACATTCAATAAAAAACTAAATTATCAATCGATAAAATAAAATTCAAATTTTTTTTATATTTTAGTAGAACATAACTTGTCCCCAATTCTGCAGTTGATTTGAAGTGCAACTGCAAAATCTTAAACTATTCTATCCTATATGATTGATGAGTAAAGCGAAGAACTCCCCTTAAGCGGATAAAAGTTAATCGATAGATATAAAAAAATCGTCCAAACCCGCAGCTTAATTCTTTTTACACTGAAAGACGATATAATAAAAATGTCTATTATTTGACACCGCTAATAAAATCCAATAGTAAAATGAAAATTTAAACTACATTCATTTACCTTAACAGTCTGACTTATAGTTCTTCTTGAAATCAGTCGTGCAGCCCTGTCATGATATTTTAATTTATCCAATTCTTCTTTTGTATGAACTTTCATACTTATTTTTAACTTTAATCCTCCCTACAAATGTTTCAAAGGACATTCCCGATTTTTGAATTTTCAGATATAATTTCAGAAAGTTAAATAAATATTACCTGCTCAAAGTTTGTTTCCCGAATAGAAAACGCTTGTTCACTGTGGTCAGATGTGAAATCTGAATTTGATTCACTTTCTCCATCACTGCTATCATTATCTGTATCAGAATTCGAATCCGAATAAGAACAGCTGTCATCGCTTGCACCAGAACTATCATCTTCCGAATCGGAATCATCGTCTGAATTAATTAAAGTGACGTCTGAAAATAAATAAATTTTATTAATTATGTTAAATAGTAATTTGGGAAACTTAGTTTCCGTAATATTTTTTTCTATTTTATTTTATTCTTTATTCTATTTTATTTCATACAATACATGAAAAATAAGTGGCGAACACATGATTTCAAAATAGCTATTTTTTTATTTGCAAATGAATTTTTTAAATACAAAATTCAGTTTTGATTAATGAAAAAATATAACTATAAAAAAACAAATAAATGTATTTAGTTATACACGGAAAAGGAACAACTGTAGAAATTGTACCGAAAGGTACAACTAAATATTACGCAACAAAATCAATTAATTGATTTAACAAAGCATTTTGTTAATTTAACTAAACATTTAGTGGAAGTGACTAAAACACAAGGAAAAGTTATTCAAACTTTTAGCTAACGCTAGCGCGTGCTGCAACTAAGCCGGTCGAATACAGAGTTATGCGCGTCATAGGAAGCATCGCAACGATCGCGCAGTTGTTCCACGTTTTCTCTCTTTCCGTCGCTCTTGTTCTCTTCTACATCTATCCGTCTCCGTCACTTTTACGCTACTTGGTCGCTCTCTTCAGTCCACTGCGGACAGCTTCGCCGATCGCCGAGCTGATTGACCGATTCCCGCAAAAACTACCACACGCTACCACCCCACACCCTTCCTTCGTGCTTATCGCTGCTCGGGCTCATTGTCTCGGTCGAACCGTGCTCCCCATATGCGCTCTCCACGTTGCATTTCTCACTCCTAGTGAACACGCACGCGATCGCTCGATTGCTCCTCTTGGGCCGCTGCGACATCCAGGCATAAGAAAAAGTCCTTTTTCCGATGCTTCACGTATGGCGACCGGGTAGGGCCCTGCTGAATCGGGGGGGGGGGGGGGGGGGCTTCTCCGAGGCCGAAGGTTACGATTCGTTTATTAAAATCATTTTAATAATTCATAAAAAAATATTTTTTATTATTATGCATGATAATTTTGTGAGCTTATTCTTTATGTAAAGACAAACATTTTCTCTATTTAAAACTTTTTTATAGGAATCAATCTTCAAGAAATAGAGTAATTTAAAAAAAAGTATTTTTTTACAAAAATTCTTTAATATGAATGATCTAACAGTTATTTCACATGATTTCATCAAATCTTGAGTTCAAACATGGACAAAAACTTTTGAAAAAAAAAAAAAAAAAAATTTCGGAGCATCCCGACTGATATATATACGGCTACTCTGAAAATTCCAGAGATTTACATAACATTGACCTTGGAAAATAATTTATGCCACGTAAGCTAAAAATAAAAATATTCGGCACATTCGAATGATAAAAAACGAAATCATGCACTATTCCAAAACTGAAAGGAGGGCATTTGTACGCATAAAAGCTATTTACAATATTCTAAAATATTCCGAAAAATTTTATTTCATTTGACCAAAACTAAAATACAAAAGTGCGAAATACTGCAAAATATGAAGTATTAGATGTATCAGTTTTTAGTCTTGTATATAATAAGAGCAGTATATTTTAATAGTTGATTTAAAATAAAATTCATACCAGTAACTGGATTCCAATTACCACCATCTTTAATGGCATCCATGTCGACTGTGGAAGGAAGCTCTCGCTCAGGATCCCCATCATTGCCATCCCAATCCCAATTTTGAAGTTCCAAGGGTGTAGGATGATGGATAACAGCGTTCCACCCTGAATCACCTGACATATTTTAACTTATATGGTATCCGATGTAGTTTCACATGTCACGAAGTAGAGATTTTTACTCAAGGTTTGAAACTTCCAAGCTCACGGCATTCACTTAACTTTAAAAATATTTTCAAAATAGTCTATAAATCACTATATATAAATAAGCACAAGTATTTGCTTAAAATGTAACATTCATTATTCCATTTAAAAGTTGTTGATTACTAGTAACAGAAATGAAAAGATGACGACGGTGTAGCTGAAAAAGAAAAAAATTCTTATAAAATCTTCACTATATTAAGTTAGAAGTAGTTAAGGTTATTTATATTTATATACCACTGATTTTTTATATAATTCTTTTAAAATTATTTAAATAAAAATTACTGTTCTATGCATAAATTTACTAAAATATACAAACAGACTTTTAAGAAATTATATGTAACAAATATTTTGAAAGTATAAAGATTACCATAGTTTATATTTAAATTTTATGTTATAGAATACTTTTTTTATTATATTAAAAAAGTAAGATTTTTTAAGTTTAATAGAGAGACACTAAAAAAAGGCAGTCGCAGCAGTAAAATTTAAGAAATATTAGCCAACTTGATATGTTTTATGAAAGCATTTAATAAAAGAAATAAGATAGCTATTTAGGAAGAATTTAATCCGCTGGAAAAGGTCCCTTAACATCCAATAAAGCCAGGTGTAAAAATTTAATAGACTACAGTATTTTATTCGCTCTTTGCACCCTTTCTATTGGGTTTGTCGGGTCTTTTATAAATGGGAAGGATATTCCTAGCGAAAGTGGGTTTAGAGAGTCGGTATTCTTTTGGAGTAATACAAAAAATGGCAAAAACTAAACTAACCGTTGGGTATGAAGAAGCTGTGCAGAATGTTACTGTTGGAAAAAATGTAAACAGCAGCAGTGTTTACATGAGCAGCATGCTGCGCGTGGCTATATTGTAGATTGGAAAGGTATTCTCTATACTAGCTGAATCAGCAAGCGTGAGCGCACGTAGAATGCTATCGAAAATTATCGTCTTCGTTGAGTTGACTTATGACTTTTTTAATAACTGCACTTATAGAGTTACACCTGCATAAACCAATAGCTGTTTCGTGTTCTCTACATTCCGGTGCGACTGGGCTTTCCTCTTCACTACTCTCCAGTCTCCCCCACCCCCTTTATTTTTTTCTCTTCCGTTATGCAAAGTGGTTGCTGTCAAGAGTCTCTTTGACCGTTAACTAAACTTCTTTTAACAAACATCAAAATATATTATTTCCACACATCTATTGTATAAACAGCCGTATGTTCTTATTTCTTTAAGCTCATCTCATATTAAATTGTATATACACATTTTAAAGCTACATATTTTCTTCAGCTAATTCCACTTTGTTTGTAAACTGCCAAGTCCTTTTCCTTTTTCCTTTATACGAAAAACGAGATTAAGCCATCATATATAAGAAATGCTATATTCCGCTGTGACATCGTATTTATCTCTTTAACGAACACGCGACCAACTTACGCGGGGCTTTTGAATTTCCGAACGAGCGTTACATACTACGGTAGATAAACAGGTGGGATCGCCGAACAATAATTCGTAAAACAAAGAAAACGCGCACAGAGGCAAAACACAAAAACCCACTCCGTTACAGTTTCTTTAAAAATTATTTTTACTTATTTTATTCGTACACTTACGTTTTTCCATTAATTATTTACTTAAGTTATTGATGTTGATAATATCGATTTATCGCTTTTATTTAGCCACTTACTGCCCTTGATTAAATATTAAAATGGGCGCGTTCGCGATGATACGCGCGTCACAAACATCTCGGTATTTTTGGAAACTGTATATTTACTAATTTAATACAGTTAGAAATAATAGATTAAGAAAATAAACTATTAGAAGATGTATACAATACTTTATTTACAATAAACTACATAGAAAATGATATTATTAAATTAAATACATTAAATACTGATACGGTCTTTCTTCCTAATTAGAAATTCTTGAATAAATGTATATATATATATATAGTTCTTCTCATTCACTGGTCTATGAATTAATCGTGCTTTCAAATAAATCTAAAATCTTTTTCATATCTTTCCTGAAAGAATAACGACTTTTAATTAAAATTTTAATTCTTTTATAAAAATGTAAACAAAAAAGGTAATGTCTTATATTAAGGTGATCTTGTTACTTAAAAATATTGAAAAAGGTTTTTTTAATTGTATTTTTTGGTAATAATTAGAACTTAGTAAAAAAAATTTGTCACAAAATGTTTTAATATTTTCAGAAGTGAATATGTTAATAATTAAACTATCCTTAGTATGAGAAATCATATCAAATAAATACTAAAAGCTTACAGTAAATAAATAATTTTTAAATTAAGAAACCCAATCGTTTTCTATTTGTATAACCTTCCGATTTTATTATAGCATAGTAATTATTTCTAACTTACAATTTTTCAGCCATTTTGTAAATAATTGTCATTGAATTTGATAACTCTTCACATTTAGCCATCAACTGATACATTGATTTAATATTGTGATCTACGGCATCACATGTTTTACACACTGCATCTCGATATGTGTCCAAGCAACCGACTGTAAGGGCCGATGCCTGCAAAGTAAATAAAATATATTCTCTATTACTTGACTCTATTAACAGGGATGTGATGCTCGGATAAATATCACTAGCCTATAATGTACATATTTCATAATAACTGTCAGTCCATTTAAAATCGTAATAATTAAGTGATGATCATGATTTTCATGAAAAAATTTTCATTTGCTCTCATGTAATAATAGCACAATGAAAAAATTTGCTAAATATGGTGTATTAAGTAATAAATCTAACCAAATGACTCAAAACTGATAATTCATTTAAAAAATATAATTATTACTTTTAATAGTTTTTAATTTCTTACTTATACTACTACAAATACTTACACTATGTAAAATACCGGCCAAATTTTCTGTAATAGAGTCCACAGATGTAGCTATTTTTCGTGCTTCATTTTCCAATTCATTCAAAATATTACTATCGAATACAGGTAACTGTGGTGTCAATGCTTGGCGATAAAGATAATTTGGTGAATTTCTACAGTCCAGAGTGTATATATCAACCCTTTTTGTTATAGGGCTAGAAAGTTTTATTTTAGTTTCTAAATCTTCTGCAACAAATAATACTAAATTACCATCTTTCATTACGGTACCTTCAGATTTTAAGAAATTTATTGCTTTATGACAAATTTCATCATCTGAATCATTTGTTTCTGTTTCACTTTGTCTTTTATTTTTTAATTCTAAACAATCTGGCCTGGCCTTAACAATGTGAGTTTTATTAAAACTATTACTAAGATATAATTCACTATCAGAGTCAGGTGAATCAATTGTAGATTTTAATTCGATTGAAGAGTACGAAATCTGAGAATCATATGATATTGCAGAATACGACGCAGTCATTTCCTGAAACTAAAAATACAATAATTGTGTGTTCAAAAATATGAACATTTGTATTTATTTATGAAGGCATGGCTACTTTTTTGCAGACTTTAACATTTCTACTAGGGTTAAAAATGCAAGTATATGCTTTGTTTACTATGCAAGTATATTTTTCAAAACATCATTTGATTTATATTATTAAACATTGGCCTAGTTACAACTGCTTAATATTTGCTAGATTTTGTTTCTTCTTTGTATTAATTATGCTTGTTTATTTATTATTTATTTTAAACTATTATATACTGTTTTGAACTAGAGTTAATTTGCAATTTAGCAGGAAAAAAAATACAGAAAGAAAAAATGCTGATGAATGCAGTACATTTGTACGAAGCAAAAATGCAATATAAAAGAGGATTAAGTAATATAACTCAAAATAATATCTTTACTTCTGAAGTCAAGCATATTTTATTTATATTAATTACATTGTTGAAAAGTAATATTCGTCTTTTTGTCAGAACTGTCGTGGAGGAATTCGGATTGCCACATTGTTTTTATTATTCTGATGAATAAAAATAAAAAATATAAAGAGATAATAATATAAGTTTATTTACTTTCTCATCGTTGCATTTGGTCACTTTTAGATTGCAATCACTATTTACATTTAATGCTTCATTTGATTCAGGAATACTGTAATCATTCATTATGATATGTCTGATATAAGGAAGTAAATTAGCGTGAGATTATTATTTTTGTATTGCTAATATTAGGTGTCAAGTGTTTGAAGCTACAGGTAAACATGAATTCTGTTCATCATTTCGCGTATATTATAAAAGTAGATTGTGACGACGCCCGTTGCGAGCTGATTTTCTATTTATCTTTTGAACGAACACTTTTTTTGTATTAGCAAGTATACTATGTAAACGCTGAGAGTTTTGAAGAGCATTTCAAACTAACAGACATTTTGTAATTCAATATGAGATAAAGATTATTTATGATTTTCTATGATGTTATAAACATTAGAGAAACATTAACTACGTAGAAATCTTTTACATTTTCAAATATTTTCAAGCAAATTTATTAAGGGCCTATGTGAAACAAAAAGGATAAAGAACAAGAAACGACCCGTTCTGGAAACTTTTTACTCTGAGCAGTCTGAGCGTGTTCCATGTGACGGAATAACATCGCCGCCCGTTCCGAGCGGATTTAGTATTTATCTTTTTAGAAACAGGCGACTAATTTACGCGAGGATTTTAGATTTCCTAACGATCATTGAAATGCTCTCACAACTCAGACAATTACCGAGTTTTGTTAAATATAAAACAATGCATATTTAAATGAAACGAATGAAATAAGTAATTTAAACAATAACAAAATACAAGGAGCAGAGAAATACAATTGACAAAATTTCAGAAAAAATATGGAGGAACACCTCATTGACGCGGTTCTCAGCTGTTGTCCTTTGGAGAGGGAATGCGAGTTTTTCCAAAATAGCTAATTTTCCGTGTCCACATATGCGGCATATATCTCTGCTATAAAGTCCGCTTCATAGTCCGCATAATAGTTATTTGCTCGGTAATTGTTTGAGTTGTGAGAGCATTTCCATGCTCGTTAGGAAATCTAAAACCCTCGCGTAAATTAGCCTGTTCTTTAAAAGATAAATACTAAATTCGCTCGGAACGGGCGGCGTCGTCACAGTTCCGTCAAATACGCGAATTTTGAATTAAGGAATAAGGAGTACGACACCAGCGGACGCGCATTTTCTCTCGCTTACTATGATTTCTTCAAGTCTGAAGTTTACTATATCGAGTGTCCTTTTTACGAATAAAATATTTGAATAATCGCGTCTTTTTATTAATACTTGACGCTGTCTAAAACCGAGTAAAGGTGACGAGTTAGATACGATGTTATTCCGTCACATGGAACACGCTCAGACTGCTCAGAGTAAAAAGTTTCCAGAACGGGTCGTTTCTTGTTCTTTATCCTTTTTGTTTCACATAGGCCCTTAATAAATTTGCTTGAAAATATTTGAAAATGTAAAAGATTTCTACGTAGTTAATGTTTCTCTAATGTTTATAACATCATAGAAAATCATAAATAATCTTTATCTCATATTGAATTACAAAATGTCTGTTAGTTTGAAATGCTCTTCAAAACTCTCAGCGTTTACATAGTATACTTGCTATTGTCATCACTTATATTTTAATAATCAAATTAAAAGCAAATCTGGATGAAAAAAAGTCTAATATGATTAATACTACAGATCCTGTGGTATGTATCACATTTTTTAAATCAAATTATAACTATTAAAAGTAAGAATCAATAAATCTTTTATTTGTATACATTGTTTATTCAAAATTGTAAGGAATAATAATAAATCGCTCTTGTTAAGATACCTTTTTAGCTTTATCAATTACGAATAATTACTTGATTTAATTAGTTTTGTTTATAATACTTCATTATTAGATAATTTGAGTGAAAGCTGCATGTAAATAGATTTTGCTTTTCTGCATAACACATTTAAGATTTTATTTATTTATCTACTGTTTTTATTTTATTTTTCTATAATTTGTATACTTGCAAACATACTGTTAATTTGACTATTGCAGATTCGTCAGTATTGATGACATATTTTCCAGCCATGTTCAATGTAAAGTGATTTATATATTAATGTATTTCCAATTAAACAATGAAAAATATACCTTTCAGAGATTAATTGTTAAAGTATTTAATAATAAAAATTTAAATTAATAAGTAGTATGAAGGCTAAATTATGTATTTGCCAACAGAATATTATTTGTTCTTTATTATATAATTCTATCATATTTTGTGAAAATACCAATTTGCTGTATAATAAATAAAAATAATATTTTATTAAGAATAATGAATCGGAAAATAAAACTAGACTACATTTAATACAGCCTGACTAACGTGATCTTACAGGCAACTTTCTCTGTAAGATACTTTTGAATAATGTATAATCTGCTAAAGTTTGCAATTGTCGAATACTCCTTTAGCTTCCACTTCCCTCTCTTTCTCGTGCGTCACTCACTATTTATTACTGCAACTCCACCATAGTGTAATTGTGTACCCTTGAACAATTTTTTTTTATTTGTTCTTGAATATATATTTTTTAAATTTAAAAAATTATTACATCAATTTATAAAAATGCAATTATTTTTATAAAAGTATGTAGAATTTAACCTTCTTTCAACAATTACAGGGATAAAGGTTATTACACCATATAACTTGTAATTAAGGGGTAATACCACTGTAAGCATCTTATAAAAAAGCCTTTTTTGGTCCTTTTTTTATTTAGGAAAGGAAAGGAAGGTAATAGAGTAAAATAATTAAAGAAAGTTATTAACTATATATTGAACTGTAAAAATAAAAATTTTTCTATAAAAATATTCAAAAATAGCAGCAGAAGCTGTTATCTCTAAAAATCTTTAACTATAGACGCTTTGCAGCATTTAGTAGTACATGTGTAATTTACAACTTGGATATTCTATATGATGAAGTATATACGAGTGGTACTTGTACTCTTGTGGTAGTCAAATTGCGAAAGCCAATACTAAAGTCGCTACATTCAAAGTAGGTCGCTTTATTACCCACGTTAAGTGTAGTAATTTTACAAACGGGATTTTTTACAGTGCAGCAGCAGGACAGGTGCGCAGGCACACGGGACGCACCCAGCTGCTAAGCACGCGAATACGAAAGCGGGAGTATGCACGAGTGCAATCGGCACCGGGGTGTGGTAGACCCTCAATTCCCCTTTCCTTGCATGAGCGTATGCGATAATGAATTGGATAGAAGTATTGCAAAAACTACAATTTCCGGCTAGCGCCATTATTTTGTAATAAAACCTTCGTATCTGTCTTCGTAATTCAACTTCTAATAACGCACATATTAAAAAAAACCCGTAACCTACTGATTCGATCACGTCCCCCATCCGAATGTTACATACTTATTAATACATTATTTTAAAGTAACTGCAACTAAATGAAATAATTTATATTACTGTTTTTGCAGGAATACATTCCAACTGGTCGAGTTGCGATTGTAAAACATCCAGAATATTACTCCTTTCAAACATGTAAAGAAAAGGCTACTTTACAGATATCGATTACAGGCAAACTTTTTAATTCTGAATATGGTTCAGGATTTTCTGTAAGTATTAGCAATATACATTCTGAAAGTCTCTTTTAAAAAATTATTTTCAACATTCAAAGTAAAGGAGAATGTTTTTTTTAAATATTTTTTCAGGAATTCTGGGTTCTACGAGATAGTAAAATTCATCGAGAAGAAGAATTGTTCTGCTTTGGAAAATTAGCTGTTCATAGTAAAGGCCATGATATTCAGAATGTCTTACAAACATCTTATTTTAGTGAAACCAATATTACTCATGCTTTGTGGTGTAAATTTTATGTGCGCGATAGAAATAATTTTTTTAAAAAAACAATCGTTTCAGCCCAATGAAGTTATGAACAATAAAGCAATAGATTGCATATGCTTATTTGATTCGTATACGTTAAAAGTTTTTACGGAATTTGGAGAAAATTATATTTCAACTTTGCATTTCAAGGTAAATATTTAATCATTTTGTTTTCATTTTTATGGTATGTACCTAGTTATAGTCGTATAACGGATCATTGTAATAGAAACATTCTCGTCGCTCTGAATAATGTCTAAATAATATCTAAATATCACCGATAAATTATCTACATAAGATACATTTGGTGTTGATTCAACAAGTGCACAATGTTTAATTTCAGTCTTAATTCGATTTAGTATTTCTCGTGACATTAATCTAATAAACATGTTAAAAAAAAATTAATTTCGGACTCCATTTTGGAATTGCATAACGATAAAAATAAAATTTTTTCGATGCATATGTTTGAAGTGCAAGTATTGGGATCACGTATTTATGACAATAGTTGCCTAGACATGTTCTGGTGATGGCGCGGTTGCGGGAGGATGCATGGTCGTGGGCCGCGAGAAAAGTTAAGTGAGCGGGTGAGAAGAGTTGAGTAAAGTGAGGAGAAGCTGAGGAAATGTTTGTGAAAAAGTTGAACGGAGTAAGAAAAGAAAAGAAAAGTTGGCAAGTAAAGAAAAGACAAAGGAGGATAGTGAAGAAAACAGGAGAGTTAACAAGAAGATGGGAGAAAAAGGAGAAGACCGCTGAGATCAAAGGCAGGAGTAAGGAAAGAAGAAAAAGTTCCGGAGAGTCTAAGGAAATATCCGATGAAGATGAAAAACGCGGGAGAAGACAAAGACATTGAGAACATATACAATCAAAAAATAAAAAAAATAATTTTTTTTTTTTAATATTTAGGCGAATGCCCCGTACAGCCTATTATCTGAAAATATAACTGATAATGTTTTATCTTAAATAAGTATTGTTTTCCTTAATCACTATAAGATTTATGTCTATAATTAATATATTTTTTATTAGATTTCTGCGGCCTGGCCAACGAAATATGGAATGTTATTACAAAAATCCGATTTATCATCATCTTCACATAGGTAATCGTATGAAACAGATTAGATATTTATTTAAACCTTAAAATAGAAAAGGAAATAGTGAGTGCTTCACTACAATAACAGGAGAATCATTTTAAAATTTACTAGATTGTTATGTAAAGAGTACGAAAATAGATTATCTCGATTTCGGAAAAAATATCGTAAATTGACACGTAGTGGAGTATAATGTTAAGTAATTGGGATACTACTTATCACAGAAACAAAATATAACTCTGGTTTATTTTTAATGATTCTAGCCAAGTATAGACTTTCCTTGAAACTTTGGAGTCTCCCAAATCCTTAAAGAAATGTGGGGCATGATGCTAATTGTTGATTATAATTATATATATTTATTTATTGAGATGTTAGACTATAAAAAATAAAAAAAATTTGTTATAGAAAAGCATCAATGGATGATATGAAGAGTGTAGACTACATAGACGAATGCAACGTACCAAACATTTATTCTTTAACTCATCCGCTCGATGAAGCATGTCCTGTGCTTCTAAAAATAGGTGAGAGATTTTATTTTTATTTTTTCTGTGCACCGTTTATTGTGATAGAAAATTCTATTGGTAAATCATCCACATCTCCGAATACATTTTTTATATATCCCGGTTACTGTAGCAAAATGCTTTTTTTAATTACATTTTTTTATTATTCCACATATTGTATGGAGATTCAAGGTGAGGTGAACGATTTTTAGAAATCTCGCAGAGAAATTTACTAATCTAATTAATGTTCGTCATCATCCGAAAAGGTACCAATAAGGTTCACAATCCGTTCCACACAAACGGACAATAATTATAATCTGTGCATAATAATCCTACAACTCTTCAGATCAGAATTACATAAATTATCAATAATTTCTTCGGTAACTATAGCAGGGGACTAGAAATACTAAAATACAAGGTTTTTTTTTGTGTATATTTTCTCAGAGATAACTAGAATACGAATTAAGGCGAATCTAAACCTTCTATAGTAATTACTCTTTTTTCTCTTAAAAAAAGGAAAAAATTGAAAAGTAAAGTTTTCTACGTGTGGAAATGATATCAATATTAAATAAAAGAGGCGGTTGGTGTGCGAAGCACGCAAGGGACACAGCCCCCTAATATTGTCTTTATATTTATCTCTTGTCGTGGCACCCTAGATTGTTTATGAATACTCACTCCACTCCTTGAGTAGAAAAGTGGGGTTTTGTTTTAACGTTTCCTGATGCCATTATTAAGTGTAATAATTACTTATAAAATTTATTTAAAATAATATCAAAATAATTTTTAGGAGGCTCGTTGAACTTATGGAATACGAATCAACGCATAGTTTTTACCAATATTGAACCATCGTTTGCTTTTGTTTTTGACAAAAAAACTGGATTACATTCGATTTACATTATAAGGAAAGTTTCAGCTGGAGAATCTCAATACATTAACATTAGCGATGAAACATCGCTTAGCCGTTACTCTGCATTTACCTCATCTACGCAAGATGCGATAAGCACTCTCATTGGATGTAAACGTAATACTACAACAAAGCAGTTAACGAGTTTAAGTAAGTAATATTTAGAATGATGTATAAATTCTATAAGGTAAAGTACCCATAACCGGGACACTTTTTTAGACTAGTAAATAACAAACGGCGAGTACAGAATGAAGAAATTGCTTGAAAAATTCTTAGTGTAGTTATTAATTTATCATTTATTTTGCCGATTTCCTATAAAAAGTAACTTTTTTTTTATATTTGGTTTTTATATTAAATTAATAACTTTAAAGAAGTATATACGCGGTTCCTCGAGTCGGGTAATCTATGTCGAGCTAGGACCCGAAGGTGGACAGTAACGGACCCCTAAAGATGGACAATCTATCTACACTAGAAAACGTATGTCCTGCTTTCGGTTATAACGATCTGAGAGGTATTCCAAACGCTGAACACATAAATTCAACTGTAACATAACCTCAAACAGTTTCAAACTCTTTTAAATTTAATTCAAAGAGTAATATCATAAAATATCGATGTGATCGTATAGCTAATAGCACCAATAATGCTAACAAACAAATTTTTTTACCGGTATTTTGTATACTTATTTTTTGTTGTCTGTCATTCGCTCCCATTCTAGAAGGTATCCAGATTTCGGGTAGTTTACTTTAATATAATTTAGGATTTATTTATTCATATTTTGCATTTAAGAAAATTGGCTTTACCTAAACTATCTAAGATTTCAAATTTAAATTGAATTATAGATGTACTATAAAATCTATCTTGCAATTTAATAAAATTTAATATTTCTTTTTTTTTTCTTAATTTAAAATAAAGATTCAAAGGTTTTATAAATTTTATTACAGGTACTTGTGCAAGTTCGTTTCGATCGAAAGGAACTTCACAAACAACTAACTGTACAGCTAATGTATCTGCAAATTCTCAACATTTATCTCGGTCGCATAGTCCAATGGCTACTATTTCTCGATGTCACTCACCTACAAATCCAATATTTTCAGCCATGAACGGATCTTTAGCATATCATAGTCAACAGTTTAGATCACAACAAACCTTGTTAAAAATCTCCTTGGGAAACTGCGAATACGGTTATTCCAATCATTCCGCTGCTACTCAACATATTCCGTATTCGTTAAATGGAAAGTTAGTTCCGGAATTGTGTTTAGAACATGTATGGACAGAAAATTCAATTTCAAAGTAAGTATCAATAATCTTCTATTTCAAGGTTAAATTAGAAAAAAACCATTCGGACTAATAGAACGAGTCGCTGAATTTTCAAATTGAATTGTATAAAATTCGTTATGACGAACATGGCAAGTTGTAGTGACTTGAAAATCATAATGATCTTTCTTGGCCAATAATCACGATATAGTAAATATCTCTGCTTTTATTGTTTGTGGATAGTAGAAATTGTGTAATCCATTGGAAGAAATATATAATGAAGCAATTTGTCAAGGCTTTAGGCTGAAATAAATGTGAAAGAAGGGATATTCGTGATACTCAAAATATCTTGAAATATAAACATTTTACAAATGCAATGGATTATATAAAAATTTGCATGGCTTAGTTTGCATTTTTTAGATTTTCTAGTTATTTATTTTCAAAGAATTTAAGCGATGTTTTTTTTTTTTCAAAAAATTTACGCTATTAAAGTAATTAGGTCTACTGGTTCTCTCAGTCCGAACGGTTTCACCAAATTTGACCTTAAAAATGACCAGGTATCCAAAAATGACTATGATTGTAACGTGATTGGGTTAAATTAATACCGGATTCGGATTCAGCGATCCAAAATACATTAAAATAATGTATTGCAATTTTCAGATCAGACCACTTTTTTGATTGGCGATGTTATTTCTGTTATTGTCAAAAAATTAATAAAATATATTTATACTTTTTAGAGATGCTATTAATGACGAGTGTGCATCGAGAGCTTTTCTTACTACAGATCTTATTGGTCAAACATATTTTTGTTATTTGATTCAAAATCAACAAAAACTATTTTTCGTTCGTTTGAAAAAATCAAACGAACCGGAACAAATTATTTTTGGAATAGTAACTACAATAACTGCGAAGGATGTTACAAATTTATCGGTAAGTTTTATTTGCTTTATTTTTGAAAAGTTATATTGTGAAACTGAGTATAGAGTAGCATCAGTAGTAAGGAGTTCACTATGGCGAGACCCCCCTCCCGCACACCTCCGACTTGCACTGTAACAGACTCCAACGTTACCCTCCCCCTTCCGCTCCGAGGCGAGATACGGATGCACCGCCACGCGCCGTAGCAAGACTTTGTATCCGGCGGAGCGCCACTGAGTTTCGGGAGGGTAATTGAGGATGCAGTTTCAGCTGAGTGATTGGCACACGCCACGCTGGTATTACCATATTCGCTTACTTCCCACAGCCGCTGCACCGTAACGCGCCGTTGTTAATATTTTTCTTGAAATGTAATATTCGCCGATTCAAAATACTTCATCGAATTCTAGGGTATATACAATTGTGCAAAAGATAATTATTCAATAGTGACGAACTTTTGCACAAAGTATTTACGAGTATGTATTATTCATGAAAAGCTGTAGGCTGCATCTCAAAAATTGAGCAAACAATTAAGTTTTTTTTTAAAAAAAGGAAAAAAATTAACACTTTCTGGTATTTTTCTCAGACACTGTTAAGTTGGTCAAGTCGAGCCAGTGCTTTATATTCGTATCTGAATCATTTAAAACTTTTCTTATTGTACAATTGAATTGATTAAAAAATATATATTAAATTAATTAATTATATGAACCTATTAGATTCATGACCAAATCAATCTGTACATTGTTCTTTATATAAAAGGGTATGGGTCTTGTCTGAATAGTATTTTGGTATGAAGGAGGTTTTATTTCATCTCCAATCAGTCAAAATATTAAATTTTTTTCAGAAACTGAATATGATTGGAGTCACAGATTTGAATGGAAGTATGGTAATTTACTCTGGCACGACGATCATTGGAAAACTTCATACGTCAAGTATCATTCCTTGTATTACTGGAAGTAATTACAGCTTATCAAATTTGTATGGTGGGGAATTGCTGTCGCCCTATCCAAGACGAAGTTCTCTTATTTCTCCAGTACAATCAAGTGACATTAAATTTGATGATGGTGTACATCTCTTAAGCCCTGTTACTCGATCTTCTACTAATACAAATATGATCAGTACTTCTTTAATTGACAGCAAGTCGATGAACTTAATAAATTCCGATTTCAATGGTTTAATTTTGGAATATGGACAATCTAATTATTTTAAAATTTTCTTACCATCACAAAAAGCATCACCTTTAGGTATGTATATCTTATTTTATCCACATTTACCTTACAAATATATATTTGACATATTTTTCAAGGATATTAATTTATATCCAAATAACTCCATACTTTATCGGACCGGGATTTGATAAGAAAAAATTTATGTACACTCATGATTAATTAAAAACTAGCCCACGCTAACGCTCGCTCGGTTGATTTGATATCTTTATAAAAAATATTTTTAAAGAATGGTTGGAAATTCTTTATTAGAAATCTTTAGAGATAGTTCGTACACTATGTAACATGGTTGTTCATTGCGTGTCGAGACTACCTGCCCCCACACGTCGGGTGTGGTTTCGATGCACGTACGAATGTACCGGAGCGAATGAGGATGACCTTCCTCGGAGTGCGCGCGAGCACCCGACGACGACTCATTGAGTCGGATCCGTGCACGTCCGTTATGCGTGGATGCTCGAGAGTTCCTCTCGAGCTTTCAATATGGCCGGCGGTACCGCGCGCCGGTCACCTAACCAATAGTTTTTTGTTTATACACAATCATATGCAAAAAAAGCGATTTTTTGTGACAAAATACATTTTTAACCACGCTTTTGCTCTTAACCTTCTGAACATTCACACACAAGAGTTTGGGGTCGCTGAATACGAAACTAGAGTCAGATTTTTAAAATTCAAAATGACTTTTCATGAGAGTGGCGGTTCTAAGGTGAGATTTGACGCGCCTAAGAACCAAATGCTCGGACCATCAGTGTCCAGGAAAAGGCACCTAATACATTAGACTTATCGAGTGCAAGACTGACTCCCGCCTAACCTTCGTTCCTAGGGGTACTTTGTGTCTAGATTTTAATTTTATACGGATAACCCGCTAACGCAGTCTCGAGACTCTTCAATCTGCATTTCCCTACGAGCGCTTGTATTCTGGGAAATTACACGGTCAATGCGCAGCTTATAAAACGGACGTGCACGTAACAATTATTTACACATTCTGGTGATTGACACATTTTTACTCTAAACAGTTGTATAAATATTTCGTTTGTTCCAGTGTCCACATGCCTTCAAACATTACAAAAAGTGTTACCACGGAATTTAGCAATTCAATTTTTAATCAAATGGTATGTAGCTAGGAATGCACCCGGACCACAAGATCTAACAATAAATCAAGAATGGAATCTTTTCCTAATAATATTTTATACATTCTCGGGATATGATATCAATAAATTGCGAATAGTTACTATTAGTGACTTTGACCAAGCCCTGGAAAGTTATAGTCCAATTACAGTACCAAAGAAACAGAAGACTATCAATAATGGTTCTATCGATGATTGGAACTATTTAGTATCGTCAGATTCTGCAAATAAAGTAAAACTTTTTCTTAGCAGTTGCATCGGTATTCAAAAATGTAAAGCAAATATTAGCAAAGATTCAGTCAATGTATTGGATTTTGACAATTTTAAGAAAAAGAAAACTAATATTCAATCGTCGTTCACCAATTATTTTCCTCAAATTTTATATTCCTTACATTTGGTATATGAAGAAATAAAACTAAGTAATAATATGTCAGAAAATTTATTTTTATTGGCCAAATTGTTATACCAATTGAGTATGGATTTAAATTTGAATAATTACAAGCATATATACGTCGTTGACTTTCCAGTTTTAAGTAAAATTGAAACAGAATTTCAAGTAATTGGTTTAGATAACAACAAAAATATTTCATTAAGTGCCATTTTCCGCGACGCTCCTAATATATTTAATACGATGTATGATATCTTGGCACGTTCAATTGGTTTTGCTTATCCGTATTTGCTTCATGTTAATAAAAAAAGTAGATCATTAATTCGATTACTAACAAAATTTACCAATCAAAAGCAAGACAATATTCTAGAATTAGATAATTTTTTTAAAATAATAAATGACAATAAATGTAACGGAAGAAATCATGCAAAGGAGAAAGGGATTATTGAAGATGTTGTTTTAAGCTGCCATAAAGCAGGTAAATAAATTAAAGATTACAATAGTATAATAGTAGTTTTTGATTCAGGTGCGTCGGAAGAGATTAGAAAGGTGTTCAGAAAACTAATTTTAATTTATAATTTACAAACAAAAATTTACTACACCTTACCTTTAATAATTTTTTTCACAATCAAATCATTAAAAGTAATCAACTAAATCAGCTTATTTATTATAAGTATACAAAATATTAATTTCTTGAAAGTCAATTATAAACAGAATATAGATGTAGTTGTCAAAAAAACATAATAAACCATCATATTTTCCCTTATTATTTATTTATCTCACTTTATCTGTTATACCTCTCGCCATTCTTTCTTTATTGATTTAAATAGTCTTCTATCGCCTTGAATGAATGTTTGATATAAAATAAGAGTTTTTCTTTTTTAGGAATTAACAAACAAGTTTTGGATGACTTGCCTCCTGGAATAAACTTTATTTTAAGCAATGTTATGTATCAATGCAGGGAAAATCCACCTTCTAATTGGCCATCGTTAGGCTACAACTTAATTGATCGACAAGATCTAGCTGCCTTAGAAAAGAAACTGAACAATAGTTCTCCCCGTGGCATATTGCATAATAAATTTACAAAAGCAACCAGAATCTTGAAATGATGGAAAATAATGATGGAATGGAATTCGATTATACGGTAAGTGTTCACATTCGTCCATTAAATACGCTTCTTAATTATACATTAGTAAAATCCACCCGCTTCGTAAGCTTATAATTTTATGGTTATAATGTGGTTTAATTAAAATGATTAACAATATAATGCGAAAAAATAGTAGTGTTACGTCCCAAGCAGTTAAATGACCCTCCACAGGTGGGGCACAGCCCCATAGTTCCCCAAGGAAAACTTTTTGTCGCTACTGTGTATAAAACATTTTTTTTTTTAAATAATAATATAAAATTTTACAAATTATTTTATCCGACCAAGTGTTAGCAAGGGAGGAAGGGAGCGCTAGTTCTAAAATTATGGCTTCAGCTACTTTTTTGTTTTATTAATTAAACGAAAATAAGAATTACATATTTAGGTACATAAATAATAAGATTCGGGCTGTATAAATTTAAATTTGAAAAATGATAAGATATTTTTAATAATTTGTTACAGGTATTACAATTAAGATATAATTCCGATCATAGAGTGAGAGAAGTGCGAAAATTGTTAAATTCTTCTGAACCTGTTAAAATTTCTATTATTCAAAGGCCAGATGTCAGTGATCATGAGTTCATAGAGGAACAGGAAAAATTTTTGTACGCTCTTTGTACACGGACAATGGCCCTGCCTGTTGGAAGAGGCATGTTTACGTTAAGAACTTTTATACCGAATAATACAGAGCAATTGCCTATACCACGGCTGTGTTTGAGTGGTAGGTATTTAGTACGATTTTAAACATACCGCTGATAAATCATTTTCTGATTTCAAATTTCTAGAGTATTTTCGTTTTAACCCTTTTCGGCACAGCGGGTCACTCAGGACCTATCTTACTATGCATACTATCTGGCTGTTTAAAAGTAGTATCTACACGGTTTCCCTAGGGCTTTTTGTAATTTTGATGATCTTGATATGTTACAGAATCGTAATTTATGTACTAATTATATATTTATACAATTGAAATTCGACTTATTTTAACACAATATTTGTGCATAAAATGAAACAATATGTCACGTGGAGTGCCTGAAAAAATTGGTGGTCGATATATCGACCAGTCCCGTCCTTAAAAGATTGAATACAAAAATCACCACTTTTTCTAAAGAAATTTATTACTGAAGACTTTTTTTTTGCATTTTAACGATATTTCTTACGTAGGAGTTTTTAAAGTTGCTAATTATAAAGCCATTGCCACATTTTTTAAATTCAAAATGGCGGATGAAATATGGTGAATGATTTATCAAAAATAATATCTAATTCTATGTCTCTAATTATTGGTAAATTTTAATGAATTTATTTATTGTTAATTTATTATTTTAGGAAAAGCACCACCTCGTGGTACTACGGTGGAATTAACGCACATTGACGTTCCTACAAATATGAATTTATGGCCACTGTTTCACAATGGCGTTGCTACTGGATTATGTATTCATCCAAATGCTTCAAATGTTGATTCAACATGGATTGTTTATAACAAACAGCAACAAAGTGAATTTGGAATTGAGCATTCAGGTTTTCTTATGGCGTTGGGTTTAAATGGCCATTTAAAAAATCTTGCTCCATTTAGCATGTATGAATATTTAGTGGAATGTCATGAAGCTACTAGCGTCGGCCTTCTTCTTGGATTATCAGCTACACATCGAAGTTCTATGGATATTTCAATGACAAAATTATTGTCTCTCCATGTAGAAACTTTGTTGCCACCAACTAGTATAGAACTTAATGTTCAACAGAACGTACAGGTGGCAGCGCTTTTGGGTGTTGGACTTGTATATCAAGGAACAAATCATCGGCATATTGCTCATGCCTTGCTTTCTGAAATAGGTAAGAACATATTAACCGTACTTATTAAGTTAGCGAAATATGAAGACTATTCAATACCCTATCACGTTAAGATTAAGGGAATGTTCTTATTAATTTCTGAAGCAACAAAATTCATTAAACGAGCACTTTTTAACGGTAGTTCCATAAGAAATTGAGTTATATCTGTTAAACCTAAGATTCCAAAGTATATAAAAGATAATTGATATAAGCCTCCTTAATAAGTGAGCAAATTTTACTAGATTTTTAGATTTTTTAACAGTATTTAATATTTGCTTCAGGGGTTACTGCCGCATCATTTTTTATTGGCTTAAATTACTAGAGTCGAAATTCACTATGGCCAAATACCGATCTGAATTAAAAATTTCTCGAGATCAAATTTTTAGAAGCAGATTTTAGCTTCAAAATTACATTTTTTGGCCGTTTTATTTGTTTTAACATCTTTAAAAAAATGACGACAGAAGCCTTCTTTAGTGATAAATAAAATTTACTTTTTTGATAGGTCGACCTCCAGGACCGGAAATGAAAAATTGCGTCGATAGAGAATCTTATTCACTAACAGCTGGATTAGCGTTAGGTTTAGTTGTATTGTGCTCTGGTGGTAAATCAGACTTAGCTTATATTCCGGATACATTACATTACTATATGATTGGTGGTAATACAAGGCCATTTTCCGGAACACAAAAAGAGAAATATAAGTCACCAAGGTATTTAAAACATCAAACAACTTCATTATCTTGCTGAAAAAATATACAAATTTTACAATTTATTTTATTTTGGAAATTGATTGTTTTTAGAAAGCTTTAAGATAAGTATAAATGTAGTGGATCCCTTGACGTATAATTATTAATCCTTAAAGTGATGCACTATGTTGAAAAAGCGCGAATGAAAAATATCATAAAAAAACTTATCGATTGCCATTATTTGGACTTAAATTGTTTATAATTCATCTTTTGCTATTGAAAACCTTAAATTCAAAATTTTTCTTCGGTTAGGAGGTTGAGCGGTATCATGCGGGAGGCGAGGAAAGGGCAAGGAAAGTGAGGTCCCCTCACTACAGGGCTACGGCTATCCGCTCATCGCGCGTCCCTTCCAAAGTCTGCAAACTTGAAGTTATTTTATGTTTTTAATTGTTTCTTTTGCAGTAAGCCAATAGCAGCCGAGATTATTGTGATTTTTTTATTGTTTTTTTATAAAACTATAATAGTTTTAGCTGCTCTCGATCTCGATATTTTAATAGCTTAACGATACTTGTACTGATTAATGTACTGTTTAGTTTTAATTAATCTGTTATTCTCCTTTTTAAAGTTAGTGGATAATTCAATGATGATAAGCAATGATCCATTCTAACAATAACTGATAACTGACTAAACAATAGCTCTTAACTAAATAATTAATAACTCAACAATCGTAAAATATGAGAACTTTTTAAATTTTTAATTTATAAATACAACACAAGTTTTTCAATCAAATGAAAAATATCTTTTTTAAAGATCATTATGAAACTTATTTATTGGTTTGGATTATCATAAATAATTGTATGTAATATTTACAGTTATCAAATAAGAGAAGGAGATTCAATAAATGTTGACGTTACTAGTCCAGGAGCGACCCTAGCTTTGGGCTTGATGTATTTAAAATCAGGAAATCGTGCTGTCGCTGAATGGATGGCACCACCGAATACTCAATATTTATTAGACTTTGTCCGGCCAGATTTACTGCTACTCCGTATTCTCGCTAAATCATTAATACTTTGGGATGAAATTGAACCATCAAAAACGTGGATTTCAAGTCACGTACCGGATATTGTAGCTAAATATAAATTACAGAAACCTAATCCAGATGTATTAGATCCAATAGATTTAGAAACAATCAAGTGAGTAATTTGTAAATAACTTATTATTAAAAGCATTAATTTATTATCAAAGATACTAATTTATTATTAATGAATATTTATTTATTTTTTTCAGTCAAGCTTATTGTAATATTATTGCTGGTGCATGCATGGCTGTTGGCTTAAGATATGCTGGGACAGAAAATATTATAGCTTTTAAAACACTTTATCATTTTATCAAACTTTTTATGACTTTAACACATAAATCTGTAGCTGAATTAGCTGGCAAAGCAACTATCGAAACTTGCTTAAATGTCGTTTTATTATCAGCTGCTACTGTAATGGCTGGAACAGGCAATTTAGAGGTATGCAAAACTTTAATTATTTATTTATTTTGTAAATGTTGACTAATCTATGCCCATTACACGTTCTTCGTGTGTGGGTGGTGGGGTCTGCCCACTGGGACACCATTCAAGAGATTTCCTCCCTCCCTAAAAAAATGTATTATTATTATCATATTTTTTTTTTCTGTTTCAGATATTAAGAGTATGTCGATTCATTCGAGGTCGAGCGGGTCCTACCAACAGCGTAGTGTCATACGGATCACATCTAGCAACGCATATGGCACTTGGATTATTGTTTTTGGGAGGTGGAAGATATAGCTTATCTAATGATGCTCCATCGATAGCTGCCCTCTTGATCTCATTATTTCCTAAGTTCCCTACTCACAGTAATGATAACAGGTAGTTTATTTTTTATTAAATCGTAATCTTTTAATAAAAATTTATCTTAACACTATCTTTCGCAGCTATACGTAATTTATTTATGCTTGCGTTCGAGAGATCGCGACGACGCCGTTCCCCGCAGAGCGCTTTCTCGCACCGAGTAAGAGCGCGCGTTCTGAGTTCAGATTAACTGAACTTGCGCGTTTCGATCAAATATGATGATTCTGTTACTTCTAAATTAGGAATCCGAAAATTGTCAATATCGATATATACAAATGTCGCGTATTGAAACACCGAAATCTGAATACAAATTAAAATAAATATGTTACAGAATGAAGGACAATCGTCACGGCACCGCGTAGTGTATATTTTGTTTATATTTTTTTTTTATTATTTTTTTATTAATGAATAAGGCAATTTACACACGTACTTGTTATAAAGAATGTATTATTTAAAAATCGATAGATATCGTATCGTAAGAGATCATAAATATTAGCATAATCAATCGAGTATTGAGCTATTGATTTAGGGAAGCTCAGCGTACTGAGCTCAGATATTTTTTTAGTTTCGATTACGTATTGAGCTTGTTTGTGAGTAGCGAAGTGAAACGTAGTGAGCTTATATTCATCGTGTATGTTACCCATCCCTGCACCATAGAAAAACTAGATTGTTACACTAGATACTACCAAAAGTGGCTTTATTTAGCAAAGATGATGTTTCATCGCCAAACTATCATCTTAGAATGAAAAAGCCACTCCTTTTTCTTGAATAACGTACTTTGTAAGACTTATTTCAGCGCTTCAAATTACTTAAAATAAATTAATTTCAATATTGCGGAAGAAAATAGGTATATTCCAAAAAAGAAATTACCTATTCAAATACACATTTATTATAACTTCTACCGTACTATTTCATACGTCGTGTATTTTATTTATAATGTCGTCTTTAATTTTTTAGGTACCACTTGCAAGCACTGCGTCACTTTTACGTTCTTGCTGCTGAAGCCAGATTACTATTACCTAAAGATATCGATAATGGAAAATTTTGTTACGCTAAAGTTAAACTGACTTTTCGAGATAATTTACAAAGAGAAGGTCAAAAATTTATTTTAAAAGCTCCTTGTATGTTACCTCAACTTAATAGTTTGAGTAGGATTGAACTAGATGATGACAGATATTGGAAAATTGTGTTTGACGAGAATCGAAATTTTCAGCAGCTTGAAAAAATTCTTTATACATACAGCACTTTGCATGTAAAACAAAGAGCTGGCTGTTTATCTTATGTAGATGATCCCCAGGTATGTACTACTGCAGCTGTAACTACTATTCTAGATTGTAGCGAAATTATATGTTAGAAGGAAAACATATCCAGCTGGTGTAACGAATAGGGAGGTGACGGCTCGATACTCGAGTACATCTTAAATTTGTCATTAGAAAAGATTTAGCGGCTTTCGCATTCTTCATATTCATCAAACAGAAGCTTTAAAGTTGATTTTAAAATAATTATAATATGCATTAGTATGTTGTTACGTGCATTCACTTCCTCATATAGTTCGCCCCCTGCATGCAATTATACACTTTTAATTTAATTACCGCGGAAAAGCACACTATGGATCTACATCTATGCCGCACTTCTTGCACAGGTCAGACCCTGTGCCGAATACGGTTCTGGGGGAGTGCAACTGACAACAGTTCTCGAATTTACAAACAATTTTTGTTGATTGACTGCATATATTGAAAAAATATCTAAATATAGGGAGATTGTGTTATTATAATTATTACAGTTATTGCAAGTTGTATCGGGGCCGCAACTCGTCGGCATATATGTCCACGATGTGGCTTGTGTGCGACAGCTTATTGTGCCGCACACGTGCAGTACCGTATGCTACAAGTGTCGGGAGCATGTCATACAATATTTTAAAAAAAATTCATTTATGGACTTTCTTCAAGTAATTCATATAAATTATGTTTCAATCATGTTAATTGAAAAGTTTTATCTTTCAGGGATTTCGAACTCTATTAGCCCAAACATTGACAACCGAAGATGTTAATGTATGGATAGCATCATTAAATCAGATTACGTCATTTACTACAAACACGACTGTTATTAAATTTGTGAATGAATTCTTAAAAACGATAGAATTTAATGATTATCGAAAATGTCATTACTTTAGTAATAATAGAAGTTTCGATAAATTAAACTCGTTACAATTAGCATTTTTAAAAGGCATAAGTAATACAAGTTCGGAAGTTTACGAAATGATTATAAATACAACAGCGACTGAACATAACTTGCTGCAATCATTAACAACTATAACCTATGAATGCGTTATAAGGGATAAAATACATTTTCTTCCATTATGGATTAACATAATCAAAATACTATCCATAATAGACAAAAAATCCACTAGCAATTTAATTTGGCAACTTAAATTCTTATTTTTATTTATATACTGTAATCCTAATATTGAGAGTCTGAAGGAACTACTAAACCAAGAAAATATACTAGCAATGAAACAAAAACTGAATTATATTATGGATACATGGGAATGCAGTGAGTATATCTGTTAATTTTTAAGTCATTCAATTAAGAAAGTTAAAAATGAAATAGATAAAATATTAAATTCATATTTAAATTCTCTTCCAGATTTTACTTCACTTGCGAACAGCAGTAGTACTAATCATAGACTTCTCAAAAGTCACCTAAAAACATTCGTACAATTTTTAAATTACATATTGAATTCGGATGCAGTATTTAAAATTGATGATTCTAGTTGTGTAAATTTTGGTTTGTATACATTTTATATCGACTATTAATATGTTGAAATTTCTAAATTTTCTAAATGGATGGATTTTTTTAGGAAAGTCTATCTCCACGTCAAATGTGTCCTGCCTGAAGATTCATGGAATATCACGATTAAGTGCGACTTTGAACAAAAAATTATTTTAGATAAATACAACCTTTTTAGAAAAATGATATTGTTCTTATTTATACACTATACGCATTGGCCGCGCACGCATATGCGTCGTGTAATTTAAAATAGTCTGCGTGTTTTCGCGAGCGTGTAGCGATAGGTCACAAACCAAACAGAGATAGAAGGTTAGGGAAACGGCGCGTGGTAGCACTGATGACTAGTAAAGCTTGAGAGAGACTCTTGAGCTTCCACGCGCGACGGACGTGGGATGAACGAGGTAATGATTTTCCGGGAGCGCGATCGTGAAGTATGTAGGTGCGAGCGACGAAAAGTCAATGAAAAACAAGTTGTTATAACATTTGATTTATTCTGATAATTATGTTACTAACGATCTTAACATTCTTTAAAATGTAGATCATTCAATTTTTCCATGGATCTGCTCATAGCATATATTTTGTAAATTCCATTTACTTCCATTTTTAATTATTTACGTATATGGAGTCTTGCCCTTAGCGTAATTAATACTCTTAAATAGTGTCATTTTATCATTTATCAAAGAAATTTACTTTTCATAACATCACTTATCCTGACCCGGGGAATCCTGAAACAAAGATAAGATCTAAACATTTTTTATATAAAATTTGTAATTTATATATAGATATCAAAATGTGATGTAAAATGATAAATGAAAATAAAAGTTTACAACTGATAAAATTAATAAATAAAATATGTGAAGGTCTCAAGACGAGTCACAATGACTATCATTAAATAGATCTTTACTTATTATTTGAAATCAGTTACTTAAGTTTTGTGAACAGTTTTGCAAAGTTAGAAGTCAGGGTGCACGAAATACATGTGCAAGTGATTTTGATACAGAGTTCCTTTTTTTACTTAATGATGCCAGGTTCAAAGTTGGTGTCGGCAAGTCGGCTAGCCGCGGACTCGAGCGGTGACAGCTTTGTGTGACAGAGCAGCGAGTGACTTGTGACGACTAAATCTTGACTCTCTCGAGTGAGTCCGCGGCTTGGCTTTTATAGGCGAGCGGCACGCGGAACAAAGTGTGCGTACGAAAAGGATTGGTACGCTTTTATAGTGCCGATGCAATCAGAAAAAGGGAGGCGGTCGCAGCTTCTGCTTCCTGTAACGGTTCTGAGGATTACTGTCTTGTGGTTGGCTCGCCTGATCGGTGCGAACTTCGGTTGGCTGGCTAACCTCCACAGAGTAAATGCCATTTTCGTAGTGGATATGAAGGAACAAAAAAAAATAGAAAAGTAAATGAAAGAATTTAAGCTAGTATTAACATTCTATTGAAATCATCCTGCCTTCAGCCCGATGATACTTCAAATTTTATGCAATATAAATTGAGAATGGGTGAAATTCGTGCTGGGAAAGCGTAGCGCTGTTACACTGAGGGCTGCGCATTTCTTTTACGAATGTTTACTTAGACAAGTAATATAGTATTTCAAAGTCTCCTATTAAAATTACTGGCGGATGGAGGCATCTGAAAATCTGCTAGAAGAGCACGCGTTCTCTCTCCCCTCTTAATTGTTCATTCCGTTTAGGACGCTTGACCAAACCTCCACGCTTTCCTAAGCTTATACCAAAAATTACTTTTTGTTCCTTTTGTAGTAAAAGTGTTTGATTTAGAGAGTGTTTATACATTAAATATGTAAGCAAAATAAATCGATTATTTGTATTACTGCTATTAATAAAAATATTTACTAAAAATTTATCAAAACTTAACATTAAATTAAATTATTTAGATAACAAGAAAAAATATGAAAAAATGGATTTTTAAATTTGTACATTTTTTGTAAATATTCAAATTTTAATATTATACCTTCAAAAGTCCACCTCCTGGTGTATGTTTAACATTTTCTTTTGATCCAACTTTTGGTTTAGCTTTGTCTTTGAAGTCTAATTTTACAGTCTCAATTTTCTTGTCACCACCACCCGGTTTGTGTGATGCGTTTTCAAGTGATCCGATTTTTGGTTTTGCATTCCACTGAAGTTTCACTTGCGTTATCTGAAATATGATGAGTCGTGATCAAACAATATTAATAATATAAATAGTACATTTCGATACAAGTGTGTGTAAAACATTACATACATATTTTTTAAAAAAAAAATTTGGAACTGTTTTTTTTTTTTTTGTAAATATGCAAAACTATTTATTAATTACATATAATATTTTTTTTATTATAAAGTTACTACCATAAACCTGCATTAAAATGAACTGTAATAATATTATTTTTGATAATTGGCGAATTTGTTACATTTTTTATATACAAAAATGTTTTATTAAAATTTAAAAATAAGATCATAATATTTTAATGAATGTAACGAATGTAACGAACTATTGCATCTTATGAGAAGGAAAGGTATCTCGGAGATAGGGTCAGATAGAGCACAGCAGGCTGAGTGTGCTAGGGAGTGTGTGTCATGAGCGTCAAGAGCCATAGGGTTTTTAGGTTCCGCTGCTGGACGTCCGGAGGATCCTGAGGCATGCAGTCGGTGGCTGCTCGTAGCAATAGAAGTATATGTAGGGCAATGTTTTTTGTGGGTCTTTTATAAATTTTGGGAGCTAATTTGTCATGAACGATCTTAGAAAATTGATATATCCAAAACTTGTGATAGGTATGACATGATACAGTTTTCATATCTTTTTATTATTCAGTATTATCAAAGATTACTTAATTATCTTACTAACCTTTTTATCTCCACCGCTGGGAGTATATTTATCATTTTTTGCTGCAATTTTGGGTTGTGCTTTACTAAAATCGAGTTTCCTATGTTCTATTTTAATCTTTCCTCCTCCAGGTTTGTGCGCGGCATTATCTAATGAACCAATTTTTGATCGCACAGTCTTCAAATTGGGTGAAGGTGCCGCTCCAACTTGCACTTTATTCATAGGTATTTCTATAATAATTATTTATATTTACTGTGAGAGTAAAATAATTTGTAAATCCTTCGACGCGACTTGACATTCTCACTTTTTCTCCCTAGCGGAGAGAAAATCGTCGTGTATATAGTGTACTACCTCTCTAGGGAGAAAAGTATAAATTCAAATCGCGTGTAGATTATTATCAAATCTGCACTAGATACTAAATTACGCCGGCACTCAAAAAAAATATTTTCATTATTTTTCACCCGACCCATATATCAATCTGTATTTTAATCAGAATCCGAATTAGAAGTTCAGTTAGACCGTACACGCTCAGTATTTTCAGTAAATTACGAAAAAAACTTGAAAGCATGGTATTCAGCCTAATCCAAAGATGAAAAAAGATTTTTTAACTAACTGCAACAATATTTTTTTATGTATTTTTATTCGCTGAATCGGAATCTGATATTCATTAAAAAAAAACTAAGCTGTTTTTTCGGCATTTATTACTGTGATAAGATTTGCATCTTGAATCAGCTTCATTTTGATGAATCAAAGAAGAGTCTCCATTCTTCGCCCTTATAAGCGTTTGGTTTTAATTCATGCACCAATCCTTTTCATTAAGCAAAATAGTTAATCAAGCTTTAAATTCGTTCTCTACGGGTAAAATAAACATCAGATTCGGATTCAGTGGAACAAAATAGATAAAAAGAATTTTTTAAAGTTGGCCAAAAAAATATTTTTAAATAAAGTAATAACTCTTAATTGAAATTGCGCACTGTCATATTTGTATTAAGAACATAGAAAACATCTATTTGTATTATTACTATTCATATTAATACTTATTAGCCTTTAATGTATTGCTTACTTACTTTTTTTCTCTGGATTTGATAGCGAAGGAAGTGCATCTGTTGTTTTGGATAATGTTTTAACCAATTTCGTAGGAGACTTTGTAGGTGAGCTAAAGGCTGATATTGCGTCTCTTTCTAAAGATTTGCTAACCATTGAAGTGGACATTCCGTTCGAATTCTGCATTTAAATTTATAATATGATTAAAAAGTAATGACTAAAAAATCGTATGCATTAAGAAATAAATTTTGCATAGCATAATTATTATGTAAATGTAGGCGCACTGTTAAAAGACTTACTAGGTAATAATATCGTAAGCACAACAATTAGGGAAGTGGGAGTTCGGGGGTTTTATAGAAATTTTTACCGCAATTTTAGTACATTTTATGAGAACATTTTTCTCAACAGATCTATCCCTATCCGCTGGCACCACATCTTGCCTTCAGTGGTTCCCGCCAGCAGACACGCATAGCAATTGTGGATATACGGTTTTCGCACTCGCATATATTTTTGCTCGTATGGTTTGTCTTGAAAGTGAATGCGCACGTAGGTATCCGACTAATGCATACATAGGTATCCCTTGATAAAAAGGCTAGCGTAGCTTATCCATATAGAAAAACCCTGCCAACTCCTCCTCTCCCCTCCATTCCCTCCCCTCCTCCTCGACGCAGACCCTCCTCAATTTTTATGAAACTGTATATTTAACTTCAAAAATTGTGGATATCATTGAAATTAACAATGAATTTTGTAATCGTATATCGATACAGTCTACGGAATAGTTTTGCTGAATAAATAGCTTGTGATGTCCCTCCCGGAATCCTACAACTTATGTAAGGGTTGTTTTTCTGTCTAGATATTCATGTGCGTAATTTAAAATGGGATATCCTGTATAATATAGGGAGATATATCTATCAAGATTATTACAATATTTCATACCTTTTTCCGACAAGGTGAATCACCACATTTACTCTCATTATCAGCATCTAAAAATAAAAACATATTATTATAATTAATTTCTACGAATTATTCTAAAGTTTATTCTAAACAATTTGTTTTATAGTATTTTTTAATGTTTTCGATAAAAAGGGGAAAAACGGAGTCGTACACGTCTTTACATCTTATAGAAATTTAAACTGTAGCGCTGTTATGTCAGAACAATAATTCAATGTCGGATGTAAATGAGGTATACCACAATTTTACCAATCAAATTCATTTCCTTTTAATTTTATTTTAAATTATTCTTTTTATCCTTATGTAACAATATTAAATACAGATGTTTATGAAGTATCAACCCGAAATATTCCACTTTAAAGATTTTCTCAGCTGTTAAATACACTAAAATCAGTACATTTGGTCTGTACATTTCCCGAATTTTTTTATTCTGAATCGATTTTTTCGGACGCCGTGATATAGTTATCGACTTTATTTAAATTGAAATGGTTAGTTGTTATCCTTATACAACTTTTCCTACCAAGAAACTGATACGCCCTGTTTTACTAAAAGTGTGTTCCGATTTAAAAAAAAATTGTTTGGCTAATATAAAAAGTTCTGTGGATATGCCCGTACGAGGAAATCTACAAATAAAAACACCTGATAAGGTTGACTTAATCTTCTCTTATTTAAGTAAAAAAGCATCAAGTGTTCATCAAATAGTATAAGTATAACAATTTATGCTTTTTTAGTTGAAGAAGAGAATTTTAAGTCAATCAATGATCTGATACGTAAAAAGTTAGATCAATCAAAAGAATATTAAATGTTTATGTTTTTTAGAAAACTGTCTTGTGCTTTATGTTATTTGACCTTTCATTGCGATCATTATACAATAGACAATAATATAATTTATAATTCAGATAATTAAGCTGTTGTACATACACCTTATAGATCTCTAAACAATTTTAAAATTGGTGATTGGGTTATTGTAAGATATGACAAATCGTACCTCGGCAAAATACAAAAAATTAAGAAAAAAGTAATTCCCTAGTTCCTGTCCTAATTAATAGATCATTTTATTTTTTCTTGTAGCATCTGCCTGCAGGTACTGGGGAGTTGTCAGTTTTGAAAAAATTTTGAAAAACGTGATTTTCTGAGAAGTAAATACAATAAAGAAGTAGTTTTCTTCGTTTGACGAACTAAAAAACCTAAAGCTGCCTATAAAATGCAATCATTTTTTACATGGAATATCATTAGTATATTATGTGCTAAAAATGTCCATTGGGCGTACCTTAATGTTGCATCTAGTATTTGTACTCTATGAATTTTGTATTTATTTTTTCAACCGGGTGGCTTCTATAAAATGAAAAATACTTAAAATTAAAATAATTGAAGATTAATTTATTGAAAAGGCAATGTTTATTCAAATACTTTACCTGTTATTTAAAACTAAAAGTATAAAACGTTATGTTTCGATGATATTCGAAAAAAATTATTCCTACATTGACGTTCATTTTTTTATTAAATTAATAAAATATTTACAAATATTTTCATAGTTTCGAAAGAATTGATCAAAGGGTATATTTTATTATTGTATTGACTGTTAAAATTGTTGATGAATTAATTAATATTAATAAACGAATAACTATTCAGCAGCTCAAAATATATAAGTGTAAAAATAGATAAGTTTGAATGCATTCATTCTACAGGACTTGATATTTTTACGAGAACACAAGAGATTTGCCGACATTTTCCGAATGTTCATCGATCGATAGGCTGCTGTTACAGCTACAGCGTGCGAGTCTGCATCTTATTATTTATGATTTTTCTGCCAAATTTTATATCAATAAATTATTATACTTTACCAGTCTTAATGATTTGGTAAACGGAACACTTTTATTTTATACATTCAATGTATAAACATTCTTTATTTTTCCTTCAAATATATTCATAAAATATTGGTTGATTAAGTTAAATGGGATGTCGAATGAAATTCAATAAGATATAGTGTTATGTAAATAAATGTTTATAAAATTATTTGTACCTGTTTCCAGTGTGTACGAATTCGCTAGTCTTGTAGTAACTTGTTCCATTTTTTGATGAACATCAGTCATCATATAAATATTAGTACGCGTAATTCTAAAATTTAGTGAATAATTTAGAGGTGGAGAAAAAAGCTATTCACATTGTTTTTCAAAACTTTACCACATAGAAGCTGCGAATTTGCTCTACGATGCATGAACTAGCTTCTCTGCCTCTTTTATTCTCTCTCTTTGTCCCTCTGTTGGATATCTACCAACACCCCACGAGTCGACGCATTTGCGCGGAGCCTGTCTGACTTCCTTACTCAAAGTATCTCGCTTTCCTTCCGTCACCTAGCAACCTCATATTTATAGAACTTATGTATATTCTTTTTATATTTTTATCTTAATTTTCGCATTATTTCATTTCTTTCTCAAATTCATACATTAATCCTTTCTCAAAATATTGCATACTTTTCTTACTTATGCTTATAGATATATTAAGAATTATATTTTTTTTAATAAACCTTACTAAATTTTACTATATTATTGCATGAAAAATATGTAGGACACTGCTATGAAATTTAAAATTATTATCTATAGTATAAATTTATTCATTTTATTACTATGAGTTTAGATTAAAGAAAGCTAGGGTTAGGAATCCACCGTACCGACACTGACATTCTCTGATTTATTTATTTTTTGGCCGTATTGATGAAACTATATATATACGTGGAAAAGGAAATTTTTAATGAAAATAATTATGTCAAGAGAGAAGATAAGGAAATATATGAGAAACAAGAAAATGTTAATGAACTTAATGAAGAAAAAGAAACAATTGAGGAAAAATATTAAAAATATTCGGCCATTTTTAGGATTGGTGGGTCATTATCAACGCTTTCTACACAATTTTTCAGGCATTGCGAAACCTTTGAGCAACTTATTAAAAAACGACGCACCCTTTATATGAGACAAGAAGACTTTATGAACAATCCGAAAAAATCCGCTCAGACAAGATGTTTTTGTTTTACATGACGAGTATCTTTACACGTCGTCAGCGCTGGGTGACGCCGAAGGGTATTCGGATAGATCATTTCACCTCCATCCTCCACTTCGAATTTTACAAATCCGACATCAACTTCATAATCAGCGATTCAAAAACTCATGGAATATCCATTTTGGTGTAGCTCTATTGATTTTTAGAATTATACCTCAAGTTAGCATAAATCGCAAGGATTATATATTGGATCTGCCTTTTTAAATCGAAAATGTTACTTCAGATTTGTAATCAACGAAAACTATTATATACCAAGTTTTGTATGAAATAAGCCAATAGAAATAAAAACATTGCACGTATAGGCCAAAAGTTGCTGTGGCTGAAAAGATCCGATCTGCAACACCCTAAGATCAATCCATTGTATCAGGTCCATTGGAAACTTTTCTTATGGAAAAAGTTTTGAAAGTATATGACTTATGAACGCTCATTAATGCCGGCCGCCTGTAGGTTAATCCTGTTTAGTTCAGTCGACAGAAGGACTAAGGTCAAAGGGCCAAAATCAAACACAATCACATTAGGCGAGATTTCTATTGTATCGCTTCGTTTTAGCCTTGTAGTTAAAGTTCCGATTATCCGCACTCTCCAAAAGCTGTGCTCGATTTGTTGTTTCACAATTTGTGAACGTTTTCGGTAGTTACTTTAGTTTTTCAGTTTTTAATGGTTTCAAAATCAATTTTAAGTAAATGTGTCCACGGCATTTTTGTTCACTATTAAATTACCTACAAAAATACGTTCGCAAAAACTTTGTGCAATAGTGATACAGAACGTAGATGCAAAGGATTTGTTTGTTTTGTTCCCTTGCTGGAATTTTGGATATTGCGTTTTATTGTTTACGACCAAATAACTTATGCAAATTTCAGGAACTACTATCCATTATTAATATCTCAGGTAACATTTGACATAAATGAAATAAACTAAGATTCACTATTCTTTGAGGCATTAGAATAAATTTACGAAAAATTTTAAGTATTAAAATTTATTATAATAGTAATGATACATGTTTTTGTAGAGTAGTGTCGATAAGTTTTCGAAGATTTTTAAGAAGGAAAATTAAACTGTATATAATAAGTGCAACTGACACGAAATAATTAATTAAGTTTTTCAATATCGATGTTCCATCTCTTTTCTCTTCCAATATAAAAAGTAATTGGTGCCGGATTGAAATAGTTTTGCTTTATTGTTCTTCTGCTCTTTCACACAGGCGTTTAAGGAACGCTGTAAACAAATAAATTAGTGTTATATATTTAAATAGAAGAAAAATTAATAATTTTTTTAAATAATTGAAATGGTTAGACGTAGCGTAAAGGTACTTTAAGAAGAAGCGTTAGAAAGCAAATATATTTTATTGAGGTAGCTGCAACTTGACTGCACTGCAACGCTGCTTTTTCCTGTAAATGGCATTAAACAAAAACATAAAGAAATTGTTTATTCAAAATAATAAATTTTCTGAATAATCTAAGTACAAATAAGAGATCAGAAATAGCCACAGTCAGATAAATGTAGACACGTACATGCGTGTCTTTACGTGTTTGTGTATGCATATACAACTATCAAATAGTCTTCAAAATAAGTGTTTCATTGTTGAAAAATTCCATGGATTATTTAGTCATAAAGTTTTTAATTTTTATACACTAAAAAATTACGTGCTAATTGTGTGATCTTCATATGACCTTCATGTAATAATTACATCAGAATCACGTGATTTGTGTGTGGTCTTCAGTTGATAGTCGTGTGATTCTCGTATGATGATCAGATTAAAAATTTATTAAAAAAATTATTATAAAAGCTTAATTGAATATTTCGAAGTGATGATGAGTATTGCCATCTGGATTATAACGCGAAATATCTCCGCCGAAATCTCAAAATAAGGCTTATTAACAATTTTGAATAATACTTTTTGTTATGTGAGAGCGTGAGAGTGTAGGTGCACGTATGAGTAAGATGGATAGCGTTTGGCAGAGCCATTTTGAGCTAAACCGTGTGCTTATTTAAGACATTTTTTATGCTTCTAACATTCGATTGCATGATATTTTTAGTTTTCCGAGCATTTCATGGAAGTATTCATATTATTTTTCTAATCCTATAATGATTATAAAATAAATAAAACTTTTTGCAATATTAAGATTGAATTGATTATTAGCACAAGCTAAATAGTTAAGGATTTCTACGGGGTTTACTCACGATAGAGGGTTTCGTTCATTGCTGGATAATTTCACTTAAGACATCAACTTCTTCACAAACGCTGTAAAATTACAAGTAAGGACATCAAACATAGGGAAAAACAAATAATTAACTCCCAAATCTTTGGCTACATTATAGATTTAACAGTTATTGAACAAGGAACATACACAAATATTCTATATTTGAACAAGGGTAACTACTCAAATGATATGATTGCAATGTATGTTATACTTCATTGATTTATACATTGAATTAAACAATTATTTTAAAAACATATAACTACTATAACTCTAAAC
This sequence comes from Sycophila sp. Sp_5, assembly GCA_018906775.1. Lineage (NCBI taxonomy): Eukaryota > Metazoa > Arthropoda > Insecta > Hymenoptera > Eurytomidae > Sycophila > Sycophila sp. Sp_5. The sequence continues at coordinate 73,460 of JACCID010000020.1, forward strand.
TTTAGTAGTTGCATCTGGAAATCGTATAGAATATTAAAACTGCAATATTTACAGCATCAGTTTAAATTACGTCGTTTGTGTTTACCTGTAGCATAACTATAAGTATTGTTTAATGCTTTGTACAAATCAATTAATTAATTTTACGTACTCTACACTGAATTAAAATGAATAAGGGAAAAGAATTTTTGTAGTAAGGCTATGTTTAACTTTCTTTTTTTAGAAAAGTTAAGTTTGCATTCATCATCCATGCATTAATTAATGTTAATAAATTTATAACAAAATTCTTGTACACGAAATTGGATAAAATTTCAAAATTTCTTCGTTTATTTATTTCGTTATTATTTTATTAGAAAATGTTTATTATATTTACTAAAACTTATACTTTTTACCTTTAACTGACAAAGATTTTAATAAATCAAAAGATAATGCCACTTATATTAGATCTACGAATAAACGGATCGCAACTAATAAAGCTGTACTCACGGACGTATGGAATGAAACCATCTTCATCTTCGGGATCCATACAATCTCTTATTATGATTTCTACTTCTTGGTCTGTCATGCGTTCACCTTAATATGAAATATTATCACGTATAAGTTTATTTGATTTTTAAGATGAGGAAGTGGATCGATTACAAATGTCAACAATAAGTCCCTAGTTAAAAAATTAAATAATTATATAAATAAATATAGTTTTACCTAAAGTTAAGAGGGTATGCGACAATTCAGCGCCGAGCATAGTGCCATTTTCAGCTTTGTCGTATAACTTCAAACATTCAACAAAATCTTCGAAGCATCCTTGTTCTTTATCCTTTTTGACCTGACTAAAAATGGGTAAAAATTCCTCCAACGTCATAGTTTTTTCACCTCGTTTCTTAGTTCCTCCGAGCTTTTCAATTGTTGTGTTTGTTGGATTTGTATTCAAAGCTCGAAGTACGTTGCCAAGATCGAAACAGTCAATAACATTTGTGCCATCAGCATCATAAATCGAGAAAGCGAATTCTGCCTCTACAAATAAAACATAGCAAATTAAAATAAGACAAGCGAATTAGATCAAGTTTGATTTAAAGAATTAAAATGTTATGTAGTTAAAAATAAAAAAATTAATGAAACTCATGTTTTTTTTTGTTCAGTATAACAACCCGCAATCCTAAGAATCAACAATTTTTCTCTATGAAATCATAAGTAATTTTAAAAAGCAGTTTCTACATTTTCGTAAATCCCCTGAACCTCCTTAAGGGCGGCCATTACCTGTCAGGGAGATTTTCCGTAAACGAGCCTAAATGTAGAGATTAGGGAGAGATTGCCAGTGCCGTGATGAAAAAGCGTGGCTTTTCGACAACGGCGCTCTCTTCGCGGTGTGCGTACGAACCAAAAGATTTCACAAAGTATCTATGGCTAATACTTATAGTGTCAGAATCAGACTAAGACGGATTCGCACTAAGTTAGTGTGAAAGATTCACACTAAGACGTTAAGAGTGCACATACCGTCTAGTAATATTTGTACGGTAATTATGTAAAATTTATTAAAAATAATTAAATTTTATTAGCACCTGAATATATTTTACTAAGTAACTTTACAAAATGTACCCTATGCATCAATATTTATGAGTTTTTACAATATCCACCGAATTGGTCGTTCGCGGTGCTACAGTGACTCCGACTATAGGTACCAATAGATCATAAACGTCTTCCCGGTCAAATTTTGTTTATCTTTATAAACAATGATTTTTAGCAATAATGTTATTCGCAAAGCATTCTATAAATAAAATTTCAACAAAAGTAGAATTAAACTTATTAAGTTTTTAATTTATGTCTTAATCTACAGATCCAATCGGTGAATCTATTTGATTAATTAGTTGAAAAGTTTTAAAAACTAAATAAATTTATGAAATTGAAAATTTTTAATTAATCCATAAACGGCCACAACGTCCCTTCCGGTACAATGCTCTTCGACGGTCAATAACTAGTACTATTCGTGACTAGAAAAAATTAAGCATACATTTTTATTGCTTAAGATCCCCTTTTTTGATAGTGCTAATAAAATTCTCCAAAATATTTATTTATTATTCCAAAATGAAGTTTAAAGAAAAAAAAGATGAGATAAAATGAGTTTAGGTTAATTATAAGAAGTGTATTTGCAAAATCGTAGCTTCAGCTAAAATTAAATTTATGATTTAATTAAATCAACAGAACATGATTTCGTGAAAATTTCTTTAATATGTAATAAGAAAGTTATGAATATATTTTAAATGAATATTTCGGTAAATATTGCACTAATTTTTTAATGAATAAAATTTAATAGAATAGTAAGTTTAATTTCGTCCCCGCTAATACTCGAGTTTTATTACGACTTTAAATAATCTGTATGATTGTCTCGAAATATTTTACCTAAAATTATTACCAATTCAAAATACTATTATTACAAACTTCTTAAAAAAATGTTTTATAAAATCCTTCAAAGTATTTAAATTAACAAAATTTATTGTAAAGTGTATCTTTAAAAATAATTAAAGATTTAATTTCAGTAATATAAGCAAACTGATTTTGAAAATGGAAACATTTGGATATATTGAAAAGACGATTTGGATTTTGATGCTTATATAAATATTTAGGTTGTTTTAAAAAAAAGTATCTAATCGAATGATTTATTGATATTTTTTTATATGGCAAAAGAATAAGAAATGTAATTATTTAATCTTTTGCTAGGAAATATATAAATGAATTAAAGATCAATTGGCAAAATGTTCAAAAAGAGTGCGTTTGAAAGATGTTTCATTATTTATAGCCAACTCGAGCTAAAAATATCGAGTCGAATAGCTAGGGAGCCATCCATATAAGGCCGGCAAGGCAGATATTTTTATCTACAATAATTCAATCTCGATTCTTTAGAGGAAAAATTTAATATTTTGATAATAAAAATATTATATTAATATAGACGCACTTTAAACCCTTGACATAAAAATATTCAAGCTTAGAATTGTTTTAAATGAAAATTCAAATAGTAAGGGCAGCAATCAGACTTTTTCCTGACTTAGAAATTAACGATGTAAAAGTTAGAGCATGTTAACGTCGAACATTGATTTTTAATAAAGAAAATTGCTATTAGAAAACTATTAATTGTTAATTGAAGTTTGATTTTTGTAATTATCTAAATTTAATTAAAACTCACTTTCAACATCCTTGGGCGCCAGATCAGCCTGAAATAAAATATACATTCACTTCTAATATGTATATAAATTTTCAAAACAATTGACTTTTTTTATCATTACTTACCATTTCGATATCTTGTACACTTTATTTCGATGTTCTCTGCACCAAATTCGAACCAGAAATGCGAGCAGAGGGTAACGCGCTTATTCATTTTATTTCGGTAGATGGCGCGGTGTGCAAACTCAACTGAGATATTTAAAATCACCTTCAGCAGATGTAGACTTTATTCTTCTCAAGATTATAAATACTACTACAGAAGATTCCAAAAACTCTCTTTAGCTATCTTTTTCAATGCACCAAAAAATTCATTTTATAATTCTAGCGCTTATCCTATATCGTTTTTAAATATCATTTAAATATCACAAATTAAATATTTATTTAATTTTGGCTTTCTTAAATTCAATTTTATACATTCCTTTTTACTCATTCATTAAACTTCTCAAAGAAATATAGCATGCAAAGAGAAGGAAAAATTTGATAATATGAAATTTGATATATGAAATATTTGACATATTTAAACATATTAAACATTTTTTTTCAGTGTTTATAAGCATTACTTTTCAAAGCTCAAAATTCTCAAACTAGAACTTTTTATGAACTTGTGATCATTTTTAAACATTTGTAAATAAAAAGTATTTTCACCAGTGACACGAAAGACCTGATTGTGGAAAAAAATATTATAGATATGTGAAAATCCGTTTAGTTTGCAGCTGCCATAACATTTGAAAGATACGAAATAAAGATTTTATTGTTAGATTTAGGAGAAACAAGTTTAGTTAACTTAAAAATGGTAGTTTTGTTCTCTAGACATTAGTAATGATGTAAAAAGAAGAAAGGAAAAGGACACGGTTAGACTGAGAGTCACCCCCTCTTGAAAGGAAATTAGTGGGGGTGGAAGTGGTAGCAGTGGTGGTGGCTTTGTCGACGATAGTAGGGGGGTGAATGCCGGCTTCCTTCTCAAGCGTCCGACTCAAACTTTAGTGTATAAGCTGATGTCCCCTTGTACCAAACTCTTGTCAACATTTTTTTTAGAAACGTTCTTTCCTTTTTACAAAAATACACACGGCGCCTACAATTTTGTTTAAACACTCAACTATTTTTCTTATAAACAAGGACTAGTATATAACTAATATATAACAACCACGAGTTACTGCACAGACTTTTTAAACTTCTCACTTTAAAAATATTTTTATTCCAACAATTTCGTATCGTTGAATATTATTAGAAAATATAAGTCTGTAAATGCTAAGGCTTTCAGATTTGCATAAATTATTTGTAGCCTTTTATAGCATTCTGTGCTGTATTCTATACTTTTAATATTAATAATTAAATAAATAGGAAAATCATTGTACCCGATGAAGTGTTGTGTTGAAAATGTAAATGTAAGTTGAACTGTTAAATTGTTATATTTAAAGTTTATCATGTGAAACTGTATGTGTGGCTGTATGTGTGCCTGTGTGTGTGAGTGTGTGTATGAGTGTGCTTCTGCGTCTGATTATTTATGTACTTATATCTATTTATTATTGTCTTCTCTTGTTGTATTTAATAACAGATAGAAAAGGAAGATTGAAAGCATGTTAAAATTCCATTTAAAAATATGTATATAAATGTAAAAAAGATGTTAGCTTTTATTTGGTAAGGCGGGTGCGCGCGCAACTGTTTGCTTTCATTATGCGTCTCGTGTATATGCGTAGGAGAGAATTTGAGCTTGTTCGGATGAGCATAGTATCGTATGCCTTCATTTTACTCGATGTGTACAATTACATCCCCAACCAAATACAACATTTTCAAAACTATTTACAAGCCTTCGAGATTATATTACTCTTTTATTTTTTTATCGTCTTGCTGAAAATTTTAAATTGAAATAATAATTTTAAAATAAAAATAAAAATAAAAATAAAAATAATGGTCGCAAAAAATTATTTTCCGGAATTTGACTGAAAAAATAAATATATTCAATTATATCGCTAAAGCAATTGGGTAAATGAACTTTCGTATACAGTTAAAAAAAAGGATAAAAATGCAACAATTATTTTCTAGAATTCGTCTGTATCGCAAAATGGGGGGTGGACGAGCGGAGCGAGTAGGGGGGTACCTATAGAGTTATAATACGTATATATCTACATAGAGTTGCATAAAAAATATTAATACCTTACTTAAAATAATACTTTCTCATGTATTTTATTTGCAGAATCAACTAATGTAACAAGATACTAATGACGCCGTTGACATGATTTGGCCATTTCAATGGTTTCCATTGAAGATCATCATTTTTGTAGTTTTAAAATGCGGTAAGATAGGCAATATACTATATTTCAAAATAAAAAACTTAATTGCTAATCAATTAATTTACGTAGCGATAAAACTACGTAGACGATTGATAAATATAAAACTTGCATTTTCTAAGTCAGAATTCTTTTAACTTGCTTTATTTTACCTCTATTTTACCCTGAGGTCACATTGATCTTAAAGCTAATAGGGATTTCCGTTTAAAAAAGTAAAAGATATCATTAAAATAACCTTGAAGACAAAACCCAAAGTCCAATTTAGGTCACTTTTACATTCATTGATAAAAATTATTTACAACCTAACATTAAGTTTTTTATTTGAGTAATCAATTGATACGTATGTCTAGTAGTTCTCTGACTAATCTCCTGGGTATCGAACTATGATATGTAACTCGTATTATTAGTTAGGCTATTTTTATTAATAACATATTCAGAATGTATGGTATCAAGATATTGAATACGATTATAACAATCTTACGTATTTTTATTTTACATTTTAGGTATTACTCGCTTTATCTTAGGATCAGAAGAAAAATATTATCCAAAATTAATAGTAGCAGCTTCACACACGGCCTTGTTTGGTGATCTTCGTGTTCTAATCATAGAATTGCCACCTTCATATTTTATACCGACACCTACTTTATTAAATAGATCAGCCATTGAAGAAAATATCAAAGATGAAGAAAATGGTGATAAAGATTATAATCTAGAGAATACTCATATATATCTGCAGTATCGTTTAGTATTAAGGTAAATATTATATTACATATAGATCCTTTAGTATAATTATTATTACTGTTATATATCTATTATTTTAAATTATATATAGATACATTAGTGTCTGTGTGACGTCACTTATAATATTTCACTAGAGGAACGTTGGGCGGCTCCTCTAATGTAATATCATAAGTGCCACCCAGGTACTGAAGTAGTAGTGTGTATTGTATGTGTAATTTTTATTTTTAAATTTTTTAAACTAAGATTTGCTGAAAACCGACTCCGGCGATCAGTACTTTGCTGCCGCTACCTTCCCGTGCTTGGTAGTAGACAATCTGCTGCCAGGTTTCGTAACAAGCTAGCTTCATTTATTTAACAATTGCCTTCCCATATTTAATATTTAATAAGCATATGCATATGCAATATTTAATAATTAAGCTAATTTTTTCAGAATTGTACGATTGGATGGATTTACATCAGAAGTAATAGGGGAAATACCAATCAAAGTGTCAAACACTCCTGACGTTAATATATCACTAACAGTACCTTGCGGCTACTTTACACGAGGTGGAACTTATAATTTAGAAGTTCTGAATAAATATGAATTTTTGCCAGAAGCGTCAACCGTCATTGATAACTTACAGGTACTTTTATCCTCTAAGATATTTTAAATAATTCCAATTGTAAATAATAGGCGCAATGTCGTGTTTTTACAAAAATTACGGTAACTATTGTCAAAGAAATGTACAAATAGAAATTTGTAATAATCGAGAAAATTCGTTGAAATCATCACTATTACAAGAAGAAAAAGAAAAATTCGTAACACTTTTTCATTTACAAAAGGCCATAGCCGCATTGTAGTTGCTTGCGTATAAGATCTCAAACAACGTCTTGATTTTGAGAGTGCGTATTGGTCGCATTTGCGCGAGTCCGTGTTACCGTGTATAATTTTAAATAGTCTATCTTCTATTGATGATATTATGAAGAAATTTATTAAAATAATTACTATGAACAAATTAATGAACATAATATCATGAATTAATTGCAGGTCACATTGAATGTAAAATGGCCAACTCCATCATTAGTCCTCAAGCCGCAAAATCTTGCTACATTTCCAGCGCAGCCAGTAACAGCAACATTGGAATATACAGGAATATCTTGTGAAGGTTTAAAAGGAGTACCAATTCCTACTTTTACTGTACAACTTATTTATTGCGGCACAAGTATAATTTCTTGCGACCCTCGTAACAAAAACAGTATTCAAGTAAGTGTATGTTTCTAAATGTATGCTAAAACTATTTAATTCTGAGAAAAATTCATTATAAAAGTCATACTTATGATTTTCAATGCATATACTACATGACGTGTACAAAATACTAGTATTGTATTATTTTTAAATAATAAAGTACCATACATATAAAATTTTTAGATTCTTTACACAGAAGAAGTTGAAGGTTTTCCTACTGAAAAAATTATTATCCTACGATGTGAATATTTTGGATTAGCTGGCCATTATGCATTAAGATTAAAACCATCTGACGCTGACTCAAACGGGCCTACGACTAGTGCATATATTAAAGTAAGTTACTAGTAACTAGATTGCGCTCGGTCTCCTCATCGTTCAAAGCATCTAATAAGAATAAATGTTATTTTTATATTTTTTATAAATCTAAAATATGTAAATGTATAGAATCAAATGACATTTGTTTTTAGGTAGAATGGTCAGATCTGTACGTCTTCAATGTTATTGCACGATCGATTTATCCATGTGATAACAAACAAAGTAATAGCAATAGTGGCGGAATCTCTGTATTGTTCGAGTATCCAACATGCCGCCTACAGGAAGATCGAGTTCGAGTTTTCGGAAGACTTAGAGCAGATGTTACGTCACTTTTACCACCTTCAACTCTCCATTACGTTGCTGAATTAAAAGCACCGCCTGGAATGCATGTACTTACATTCGATTGTGAACTTTTCACCGAGAAATTCGTTGAATATTGTTTCGTCTACGTCAGTGAAGCATACACTGGTGCTATGTCGGAAATTCGAGTCGAATGTGTACCTACTTTTCCAGTTCAAGGTTTGTGCAAATGATATATGATAGCCTGTAGAAAAGATCCGATAAAATTTATAAAAAAGAAACTTCGACTAAAACGAATAAGGTTTTTGCCTTCTCTAATCCCGATATAATTCAATACATTAATTTGTCATATATGAGTTTGTTATTCAGTTCTCATGCTAATATCACAGTTGATAATATATCAGTTTCTTTTGAAATAGCAGGACGCGTCATCTCTGATAACTAGCATTCAAAACTACAAATATTAAATATATTAATAAAAAATATTAATATGTACTAACACAATTGTAACTGCTTATAATTTTTCCTTACTGTTAAAGAACATGACACCGGAGGATGGGGTCCGTGGAGTCAATGGACACCCTGCAGTAGTTCATGTGCAGGAGGTACGCGGAACCGTCACCGTTTCTGCGATACACCACTTCCACGATACGGTGCTAAATTTTGCCAGGTAATAATTTACTTATTGTAATACACCTCACTATCGAAATAGTACCATCTCTTTTTATTATTCCTCACCATCTTCTTCCTTTTTTCTTCACCCCCTGTACATACATTCTTAATGGATCACGACTTAAATAAGCGTATAAGAAAGTTCATTTTGCGAAAGGATTTTTATGGCAAAGTGAGGAAATAGTTTTGTAAATTTCTAGTATACTATGAAGTGCAACTCATTTGCTCGCTCCGCAGTCAATTCTCCAAATTTTACATGAACATAAATAAAATAATATAAAAATAAATGATAACTTGACAATAAAAATCGAATTACTACAATAGATTTCTCCACCTTTGAGATACTGTCAGCAAAGCGTCTAAAAAGAAGTTTTTATAACAGGGTGAAGCAGTACAAACAGAGCATTGCGGTGGATCGAATCAATTAGATATAAGTGGCAGATGGAGCTCAGGTGATTGGGAATGTAGGCATGGTACAGGTTTGGCTGCCGATCGACCTGAAGTAGCAGTGGAGATTGATTTGAAATGTCGATGTGGATGTTCAATGCGATTAGAGGAAATATGGAATGGAAAAATTATTGCTGCCAGTAGTCGCAGCTGTCCTGGCAGATCAATTTGGATCATTCAGGTACATAAAGAATATTTCGTTTTTAAACAAAGTATGGATTTTTTACTTCTTTCCTATATATTAATAGAAATTTCGTTGGATTACATAATTCTACTAATAAATCTCACCTGCGATCTCATCTAAAAGATCGTTTATACACGGCTTAGCTACACTGGTACAAAAAATAAAATATTCCTTAGATAATTCTCGATTTTCCTGCAAATTTTTCCGATAGGATTATTCTAGCAGCATCATTTCTTGCAGGATATCCTGCAGAATGTATAGCTCAGCTCAAATCAGCTGAGAACTCATGTTAAAATCTCATGGTACTTTTAAAATTAAAGTTAAACTGTATCTATAATTCTTTAAATACATATCTTTCCTACCTTTCATACTGATGTTACATAAAAAATACACATTATAAAACTTTTTTCAGACATTTGAGAATTTTTGAATTTTTTAAAAAATTTCTCAGCCCTCAGATTATTTCTCACCTAAGAAAATTTTTAGTAGTCAAGCAACAAAATCGTTTATTATATTTTAAAATACTATCACATTTTCAATTGAAGTATTTGAATTTTGCAGGTACAGGAAAACCATATCATTAGATTATACTTCGATCAAGTACAAATTCAGTGCAAAAATCAGTACATTCGTGTACGCAATGGTGGTTTATTGAACGACGAACTTATATCAGACATTAGTGCTACCACAAAAGCAACTTTTGCACGACTCGTTACAACAACAAAATCTCAAATGTTAATCGAATTTTTTAATAAAAATGCCTTAAATTCTTCAGGCACTAAAAATGACAGCTGCCTCGCTGGGTTTTTAGCCCAAATTAATAGTCTAGGTAAGTATGTAATTTGGAAAAGAGCTAGATATTAAACAATACTTTAACATATAACGATAGTTGATGACACATAAAACTAAAAATGGTCGCGAAGCTTACGTGAATAGTTTTTATTAAATAAAATTGATTCAGTATTATTAGCTTACGTTTAAACATTTATATAAAATTTTTTATTAAATATTTAATTAAAACTAATCCTATTTAGATCAAGAGCGCAACTTAAAAAACAATGAAACATTATCAGTACAAGGAATATATTCGAATTCAAAATCATTGGTAATGGTTGGCCGATGGACTAAATGGTTATCCCCGGCTTATATAGTTGCAGCTTCACTTCTCAGTCTTACGTTTATATTTTCCATTATCTTAGTTATTCAATATGCTTTGAAATATCACAAGTATCAAGTAGCCGAAGATCTTGATAGTGTAACAGAAAATTCAGGTAAAATATCCAAACTTTCTTTACTAATTCTAAAACAATGTTTTATGTGACCGATTCCATCTCAAATTATGCAAGCCAACTGCACCTATTCCATTGAATCACTTTAAAATTTATTATGCTCTATACTTAGAAAGTATGCGCATACATATTTTTTCCTTTTTCCATATCATCAAAAGTGTATATTTTATACACTTTTTCGCACCGCTCTTTTTCGCCATTTCATCTGGCGTGCGCGCAGTCCAGCAGCGAGCAGCAGCCGCCGAAATCCTGTCGCGCAACATCTACAACCACCTACTTACCAGCAGATTTTCATAGCAACCCGTACTGGGCATCAGTTGTTATAGCATTCTTTAGGCTAATTGTCAGAGTAACCGTTAAGAGGTGTTGATGGCCATTCTTAAAAAAATGGCGACAATGACGGTGGCGGTGATATATTGTTATAATATAATGAGATAGTTTACTTTTGTTTTTAAAACGACCATGGTTTTAGTTTAGATCTTTAGAGTAATTTAATAAATAACAAATGATATCTTAATTTTTTACAGGATACAATGAGGCGATCCAAGAGGCAGTTCAACGGGCTAGGACAATTTCATCTTGTACATTAATATCTGAAGTTACATCACTTGTTCAAATCACAGATCCAAGTCCCATAAAACACTTTAAACTTAAAGAAATGATGGATGCAGAAGAGGAATGCAACAAAATGTTAGAATTAAGCATGTAAGTTAATGTTTTTATAAACAATCGATAAGAATTTATTTAAATTTAACATTATTTAAATTTAAATCAATTTAAATGGTACTGCGATATTATTGATCGAGATCGTATTATACTAGACATATTTTTTTTTATCACTGAATTCGTATCCGGGGTTCGTTTAACTCCAGCATGTGTTACGTCGAGGTTTAAGAAAAATAGATCAATTTCGGGCGTGAGAAAAATGACTCATATAAATATAATTTTTAATATTATTTTAATAAAACCATTGAGTGGATTTACGGGTTTGACGTTTGACGTAAAAAAATACTGCCAAAGTGACGAGCCGCGGGTTCTTTAATCTAGGAAACGGATCTTGTTTTTCTGGCTTGAGTTACGTACTGGCTGAAGAACCGTGATGCGGTGATTTTTGTATCGCCTTCAATAATTTAATTGTTGCTGTCGCGCATTAAGAAAACACCACATCATAGTAACTTTCTCCTCCGTTAACCTAATGATTTTAAAGGACAGAAGATATCTGAAGAGAAATCTAAGGAAAATCCTCAGATTTCTAACAAAACATTACTCATAAAGGAACTACGTGTATCATTTAAAACTTTTTAATATATGTAATTTTCAGAAACCATAAAGAGGCAGGAAATAGAAATATTTCCGATAGTTTTGAATCAAGAGCTTTAGAGAAAAAATTAGTTTCTCAAAAATCAAAAATCATGAAATCGGAATTTATTACTCCCACGTCTTTATATACAGAAATAAATATCTCAAGAAATGATGACATTTCTACTGAATATGCAGAGATTAAATATGCCCGGCCAGTGAAGTAAGTTTAGTTAAACAAGCTTAGACAGATATTTTTCCACAAAAAAGCTCTCCGATTTAAGGAGTTTGGTAAGAAATACGAAAAAACTCATTAAGAAGCAGGTTTTATATAAAAAAAGATTTTTAATACATGAAAAAACAATAAGAAATAGAAAATTCGAGGTGACTTGACGTTTTTATTTAGGTTTGCTTCTACAGCACCGTGAAGCAGCTGGAAAAAGTTTTCGAATATAATAATTTATCCAGTATAAAATGAGCATTTTGATAATACACTACTAAGATATCATGTTTAATATATCTCGTCATATTACTTAGACTTATTACAAACACTGTATCGCGATGAATCGCCATATATGAAGTACCAAGAATCTTTTTTTTGTTATTCAAAACAAGTAGAGCCACTTCCTAATTGCTGAAAGTAACCACCACATTTCAGCAGGTTTCAGAAGCACATGTTTATAATATTTATACTTGAATGAAAATTTAATTTTCTCTGCTACTTCTCTCCGTGTACTTTTATGAGCAATTTTAATGTTTTCAATTCCATTCAATGAAGACATTGCTAAAAGCCATTTGTTTCGAATTTATCCCAATTTGTAAAACACTCTCAATTATTAAATTTTTTATACCACAAAAACGATTATGTGATTTTATAGGCTTAGCAATCTTGGGTCATTTACTCCTTTGTCAGAGGAAGCAGAGTCAAATTTAGAAGATGCACAATGGAATAGTCATGCAACTACTTCTATTAGTTTTATCAACGTAAGTTTTACTCGTATAAAGTTAATTTATTACTATCAGACTATGCCTTTTAAATTCTATACTTCTAACACCTTCATATCTAGAAGCGTGTTTGCTATACTACTTTATTCGTTAAGAAATTTCTTTGAATGATGATAATTGTAAAAATAAATTCTATTTAAGAAAATTATAATTAAAAATTATTCTGTTTTAGGGATTTTCCTCGGACAGTAGTTCAAATTCAAATGCTTATCGATGTGATGGTAAAGAATCAAAAGACCGCCGAAATCGCGAACGTCTATTACAAGGCCAAGGTTCAGAATTTAGCTTAGTCAATGCAGACATTGACTTAGAACTAGATTATTATGATTACAATGTAATAAATGCAAGCGCAGCTCCTGGATCTTACTTAGGCATGGATTCGGCGTTTCTTCTTTGGACTCCATCCTTACTCAATAAATCCTTATTAAATACTGAAAAAGGTCAAGATCATATTATTAAGGTAGATGAAAATTCAGCAGACGCAAATTACGATGAAATGGTATCAAATTCAGAAGAATGCTGTAGCCATAAAAATTTACGATTGCACGATTTCTCTGAAAGTGATCCAAAAGAAATATTGTGCCCTAAAAAACTGCACCTTCGAAATTGTAAATTACAAGAGCAAATAATCATAGAATACAAATCAAGACTTAGTGAAGGGATGCTACCAATTAGTAAAATACTTGATGATTCTAAAACTGGCGTTAGTGACAAAGCCTTGTGCAGCCTTCGAAATTCTATACCCAACAGGTTAATTGAACTGCCTTCTAATCATAATGAAGTTAACAAAATAAAGGAAAGTACGCATAATAAATATAGAAAAAATATTACGTCATCGTCAAGTTCTGTGATTAAGTTACAGCCTGTAGATATGGATGAATCAAATAACACCGATGATACTTCAGTAAATGATATGCATACTTTAAAAGCAAAACGGTATAATAGATTACACAATTACTTTCAGATTAAACATGCAATACTATCAGTATTAAAAAATACATGTAACTTTACTTTCAGGCACTGCAGTAGAGCTATTGTAAATGCAAATGACGAAAATATATTAGAAGTACAAAATGCCACCAATATTCCTATGACGGTATTTTCAAGAAATCGAGAAGATTCACCTTTATTGCTACGGAAAAAGAATTACAGTGAGCATAAGAAATCTTTGGAAAATTTATATAATAGAACTGACGTGGAAGAGACCAAAGAATCATTTTTTGATCTTGTAGGACAAACGGAAAATAATATTAAATTTGTGGATGATGATGATTAATAAAAAACTAGTAACGTTTTTGTTTCTCTTGTTTTGGTTGGCCTGATTATGTCTCTGGTAATCCATATTTTACGTGGTTGTTGTTTATTTATACTTTTGTTAGAGATTTTATTGTTGCGTATTGCTAAATTCGTTTAAATTTGGATTTTGTGTATAAAGGAAACTAGTAAAAAGACTCCAGTTTTAATAATTTACAACATTTATTAACGTATTACATTTTACTTTATTGTATTTTTTATTGCACGTTGTTTTTCGTTTGTACCTACATCTATTAATATGGGGTAGTGTTGGATAAAAGTCTGAATAAGTTTAAAAGATTAAATATTTTCTTTTTTACTTTTGATAAATAAACTATGATTGCACGACCCTTTATTGTGTGATTCTCAAAATGTCTACTTATATCCTGAAAATGAAGTAAATACCCTTTCTCCAGGAAATTATTAAAAAAATATAGATATGCAATATCTTTTTCTAATATGTTTAACGATCTATTTAAATGTTTATAGCTAGTTTGTACTACCGACCTATGCGTATAATCGAGCTTTACGTGACAGTTGCATCCTTAGATAAGACTTAATTGAATTCTCTTGTAAAACGTTCTAATTGTATTATTGATTTTCAATAACAATCCATTTTCTTAGGGAAACACCCCTAAAATTTTGAGTATAAATAGAGCGCGAAGCAGTGAAGCCTTCCAACAAGGGTATCAGCGGCCTGCCATTAACCTTTAGTGAAAAGTATGTGTGCGAATTTATGTTGCTCGGGACGTAGCGTAGAAAAATTGATAAATAAATCGAGAATACAAAATGGAAAAATATATAACAGTTCGTTAATGCAGGCCTATACACGATGGAGAAAACAATATTTCCGATCATTCACGCAGCCGGTAAAGGGACAAAGTGTAAGACATTTTGCTTCTAGCATTTTGCCATTTGATGAATAATTATCAAGCAATTCAAATTGAAATTTACGATGAGTATCAAATGAGCGGTCAGCTGAGCGTCAATGAATGGAACCTACTCGACCTACTGGCTCTTTAAATCATCCAAAATATGAGCTATCTGTTGTGATTTCAGAAATTGTGCCTCGCTCGCTCTAGCACGCTTCTTCCCGCGTAACTTGGACCGTGGAACTCGCATTCACTTAGCACTCATCATGATGACAGAATTTATTTAATTTCGATGAACCATTATGATTATGCGACGTCATATAGTAATTATCGAATGATCTAGCTACTTAAATGCTAAATTTACTAGGTACCTCGTTAGAGGAAAAGTAGCAAATCTGTAAGAAACTTTTACTATGCAACATAGCAATTTTTATTGTACAATTGAAATATTCATATTAATATATTAAATTTGTTTCAAAGGCCAAGTTTGTCTCTTAATTAGTTCTTAGAGAATTTCTCTTGTACTGTAAACCCCAAGATCAAGAAAGAAGGCCAAATAAAATTCAAATCTTAAAATCTATTATAATACGACTCCAATAGGTGCTTCCTAATAAAAAAATAACAGTAAAACTTATTGATTTATCAAAAAAATATTCGAATACTGATCCACTATTTATTTTCTTCGAAAGAATATTGATGTGCTGTGTGACTGAACCACTTTTATTCTCTCTTTTTACTATAATAAATACAGCAGTCTATTTCTACTGATTCACTTAGTCAATGCAATAACAGTATTTTCGCAAATGGAATAAACTATTTTCCACACATCTTGCCTGAGAGCCATACATATTTATTCTACTAACATCTGAAATCTGAAAACAAAGCGATTAATATATGAGTTTTAAAAGGCATCATATAAAATTTGTAAAATATCTTTTTAAAATAAATGTTTAAATCTGTATAATCAAAAGATTGTAAAAAACTTGAATGATTCACGTTCACCGAATACCCTATAAGCAGCAAAAAGACTTCAAAATTGTTTGCTTACTGGAATGATTTACTTTAAACATACAGCATCAAAGGATTTTACAATATGTAGTGCTTACAATAGACAAAAAAATAAACAGAAACAGCTAAATAGTCTATAATTAGTATAAACTACAAACATGAATGCTTTGTACTATAGCAAATAGTATTGCTTTTAAGATAAATAAAACTTATTGCATAAAATTCATTGCACAGTAACAGAAAGTATAAAACAGAAAAATGTAGGACGATGATGAGCTGAGAGAAAATTATTTTCTAGAATTCGTCTCAAAAAATAAATAAATTCAAAGATATCGGTAAAGTAAACAGGTAGACTAATTTTAGCATCGTCTATGGGAAAAAAGTGAAAATTAAAAAATGAGTTTCTAGTCATCGATTCAAATAGTAAAGAGATTTAATTGTACCGCTAAAGCAAAGGTGTAAAAACAAAGAGGGGAAAAATAAATGGGGGGTTGATGAGCGGAGCGAGTAGGGAGGTACCTCTCCAGTATAATCGTAAAAAAATTGTGTGTATACAACATTTTACAAAATGAAATTAAAACATCTTTTTTTGCAAAGTATAAGATTTCTTAAAGACAAATATTAGCTATTATAATATGAGGTTATTCCTTTTAGCTATTTTTCTATGTTTAGGCAATACTGTTTTTTTATAATAACGTTATTTCTCACCGTCCCGTAAATGCATGAAATTATAACATTTTTTCATTAATAGTCAACTGTAGTTCATAGCATACCTTAGTGGAGAAAAGATTATTCTCAATGTCGTATGAAATACTAGCTTCGAATAACCCTTTACCAGGTATTGTTTCTATTTTTAGCTGATATAATTCGTGAGTAAGTCGCGTCTTAGCACTTAATTTGGCAATAAATCCATCTGTATCTTGCGATTTTTCGAAATGTAATAAACCTAAAAGTAGACAAAATGTCAAGTTGTAGTCAAAACTGTCATTATTTAAAACAATTTGATTCTGTATTGCTTCTATTGAAATTCCGCTTTGCTCACATTGTACGGAATTTAGAAAAGTTTAAAATGAAACAAGTAATAAATCAATATGTTGAGTATAAGTTGAGATAGAGGGAGATGCAGCTGAAAATATTTTTGAAACTTAGTATTTACTCCAATTTAATGGAGGATTTGCACGAGTAAGGTTTGAATAAGAATTTCCATGTTTAATTCATTTGAAAATGTTCAACAATTACAATAGTTAAAATATTTAACTCCAATATGTAAGTATCAAGTGAAGATTTCAATATACAAGTATATTTTTTACTTCTTTCACATTCAAAAGAAAGGCTTGCTGCTTAAACGTTAATTCTCCCAATTTTTTGGCTTTAAACATATGATCGTTTAGATTTAATGGGATTAACATCTTTAAGAGTTCGAAAAACTCTTGCCGACTACGATCCCTTAGTAAAAATCAAATATATAATTGTCATAAGTATCATGAACTAACCTTTTGTTGGAAGTAGCTTAGCTGCCCACAATATTTTACTAATAAAAAGGTTTTCGCATAAATGACGATAATTTTGGGTGTACGAGTTTAAAAAGTCAACAAAATATTTTGCTGCTTTTTGCACTATAGGATGATCTACGGATAACTCTTGCCACGATAAACAGGCACACCAGTGTGGTTCTATGAATGCATCTGCGCAAGATCTTTCTAGTGGTATCTGTCAATAGAATATTAAAATTATTTTAAAAAATTTAATTATTAATTTGTCTTCCTAGCGATTGATCAAACAGTTTAGGATTTCAGTCTCACTTCTCTCGGGTGAAAATTTATCCTACTTCCCTTATTTGGTATTCTACTATATGTATGAAGTGTCTAATAATTAAATATATGCGCCAAAATATGGCAAAATATATTTAAATGTGCCAAAAATGTGCCTTTATACAGTGAAAAAAAAAATTTGTTGATTCAACTAAACATTTATTTACTTCAACAAAATGTTAAATTAAAACGATTAACGACGATACTTCACATCTCGCGACGCTTGCCATAGCTTACGGAGGATAGGCCTTACAGGAAAAATAGCTTTCTATAGAGTATCTTTGTTGTAGCCTGTATTGCATCTTGATTTTCATTGTATCTCTACGCGGGATTAGGCCCTAATCTAATTTTCGAGTAAGGCTTTGCGCATTCACATAGTACGTACAGGCTCTATAGCTGGCAGTGCAACCGTTACGTCAAAGTACTAAAATGTATTGAAAAGCGCCAAATGTACCGAAATACGGCAAAACGTACCAAAATTCCCGTTTTTTCACGTACTTTTTTTCTTTTGTCAATAAACAATACTATTAGATGTTAAATGTTCGTGGATATTTAATATTATACAGCCATCACGCGTTTCTGTTTTCTGTTTTTTTTTGAAAAGCGCTTTTTTAAAATTGTTTTTCTTTAATTCCTTGTCTTTATATAGTCCTTAAAATCTATTAAAATTATATACACGTCTATTTAAAAAAAAACTGAATAAAAAGTATGTAAAAAATCTTAATATTGACAGTGAAATATAAGTCATTTTACCTTATTGAATAGACTAATTCCTCGATTATTTAAATTGCCATTTTTTGGTTTATCGAAGTTAAGAATGTGCTTGAGAGTAGCATGAATATCAAACGGCGTTGTCAAGCGTTTTGTATTATAAATAAAATTAGCATACGCATGGGGATACTCTTGTTTGAACCAGGTCGGAAACGTAAATGAGAAGAAGGGTAATCTTTCTTCCTGCTTGCCTTGAAGGGTATTTCTGATATCGGCAAATCTAAGAAGAGTTTTTTTATGCAAATACATGATATGAAACAATACTAAATAACATATTAATGCACATCATACCTGTGGCCATGATCACTCATCAAAATTAAAATGGTATTATTTAAATGACCAGATTCTTTTAAATCATTAATCCAGTTATATAAATCATCATCTGCTGCGCCAATATCATTGTAAGAGTCATGAGACAGCTCTCCATGAAAACCAAATGTAAATTTAGGCTGTTCTTTGTATTCATCAAAAATCGTTTTGATGTGATTCATCATTATCTAAAAAATTAATTATATTAAATAAAAGAGTAAAAATATTTTCAATAATTCACATGGGCTATTAACTATTGATTATTGAGTTGTTGAGAGCTTTTACTTTGCGAGAGTCGCCAGGCACAGAAACGGCTTTCACGGGATGAATGAGAGAGCGGGCAATTTCGTGTTGCTATGGCTAATAAGCTTGAGCAGTCGTTAGCGGATCATCCGCCGTCGGACGTCCGCGAACGTCACGTTGCAAACATGTGAAATCGAGTGGGTGAAAACTACGTTTCGCAGTTAAAGGTCATAACCGCGCGATCCATTAGCTTTAAATCAACGTCTATAATGATCTAGATATGAATAAGTTTAAATTATTAAAATATAGATATTTTATACGATTTGTACCTGAAGAGTTGTTGTTTAATAATATCATCAAGAACATATTATATTCTGAGCGAAAAAACTAGCAGCACTCTTGACAAGCGAGAAATTTTAGAATAGAAAATAACAATTATTAGTACTTAAAATAGCAGTTTTTAGCATTAAAATAGTAATTTTTACTATTATTCATATAAAAAATTCTCACTAGATAAGACTGTCACTCTCTTCGTAACCACAATAGCAATGTTTATAAAGTTTTTTCTTTCAATGTATAAACGTGAAAAACGATTGATAAATAACATCATATATTGTAATATACAACTCTTCGGATAAATCACATAAAATACCTACATTAATTACACTAAGTATTTTTACATACTTTAATTAATTCAAATTTATTCATTTTTATTCATTTTTAGATCATATGCATGTAGATTTAAAGGCGATGGATTCCCGTAAGAGCCGAATATGATTCTGTGTCCGTGTTGAACGGTATTTTCATATTTTTAGTATGTGTTGGCACCTAGAGGATCTGCCATGATCCTCGGTAAGCTATGGGAAGAAAAACTTTACTTTAGGGCAGGACGCGCACGAAGCTGCTTCGAAAGCTTTTAGTGTCGTTTAAGCGAAAACCTCGCCTATAGCAGAGCTGAGTAGCCTACTATCGACATTTGAAAATAAAGTATTTATTTTTTATTCACACTTTCGATATAAACACGATATAAATTAGTAATTAGATGATAAGTCTAATTGTGAAATCAAATCGAGAGAATTGAATTAAATTCCTTGATACCTTATGCCGTGGTATGCCACCCAAACAGAATGGTTTTGAATACTTAAAATAAGGAGAAGCCGCTAAGTAATACGTTCGCATGTAATGGTCTGTTGGTTGTTCATTAAAGCCTTTTAATCTGTAGGTAAACGTTCCTATCTGAGCCACATCTTCCATGAAACTTGTAATAAATCCAGCATGTTTGAAATCTTTCCATATCATAGGATAAATATCAACAAAGCTAGCTTTTGAACCCATACGTTTTCGGGTTTCTGGCAACTCAAGTTCTATCTTGCCTGTAAGAATAGGTATCAAAGCTTGCGGAGTCCCATCTCCTACGATATTATAGCCTTCAAGCACAAGAGTGTTAAGGCTTTTATATAAATAGTTGTAACTTCGTGGTAGTTTGCGTATAAATGTATTGCGCGAGAGTGAATCAAAGCCGAACATCAAAACATTTAAAGGAAGAGTCTGTTTTGGTACTTTATTCCAATTAACAGTTTCTTTCACGTGTGGATCATCTTTCACAGCCGCCAAAACACTCTGCCATCTGAAAGAATAATCTTTGTACAATATTCTAATACAATTTCTAAGTGCAATAATAAAGTTACTGGTCGTGGCAGTAAAATATACTAATACACTATGTCACACTGAAGTGTCTAATAGCATTATTCATCCACAGGTGCAATACCCACCAGAATAAGTTCCAATTTATTTTAAAGTTACTTATGAAAATGGAATATGGAATTATGCAGCCCCTCAATCGTCGCCGTAAAAACCAATGACAGCGCCACATTAAAACTGGGAGTGATCACTCGATTCGAAGACGTTTAATTCTATTTTGGATGAGTTATGTACCCTTTAATTGCGTTTGTGCAGCGCTCCCAGATCTAATAGTAGCGCTGCACACATAGCTTTTAGTAGCTCTTTGATTTTCAATTTTCGTCAAAATAGCTCAGCACATTAATCTTCTCTGCGGACACTAATAAAAGCAATAAACAAGCCCAAAAATCGGCAGCAAGATTGCAATGTAGCAATTTTTAAAAACCATTAAAAAAATTCGCACAAACCAATGTTTTAAACAAGTCCTTCTTAAAATTTTAATTCTATTACTTACTGCTTTCCTGTTTGCGATTCACATTTAATTTCTGCGTAATCACTATTTCGAAGAACGTAAAAATTATCACTTTCTGTAGTACTGCTTAGTTTATAATTGTAATCATCAATTCTAATTATATCTGCAAAAATAATAAGACTAATAACCAAAAAATAAATGAATTGTAAAATCAAATATGTATTTTTTCAAAATGTATTTAATATTACTTTAAACTTTTTAATTTTATTAATTTTTGCAACCATATAATCTTATTACGCGTTGAATCTGTAAGTTACGCCGTCCCGATATTTTTAATATTAGCTTTACTCAAGATAAAATGACTTTAGAAACTGCTACGTCTGCTAATTTTATCAATAATTAAATATATTTTAATAATATTAAAAGTAGGTTCTGTGAGATATTATAAATTTTGAGAATCAGTTAATTTTATGAAAATAATATTTTAGGTGTATGACTGCCTTAGGAGGACTGAACATTTGCAATATTGTATGTACGAATTGTTCTCTTACCACTAAATGCACATGTTATTGGCCCATATTTTTTTTTTGCTTTTTTATCTATAAAAAGAGTCGAGCCCTTAATTTTTACCCAATCTTCCGGTAAACATTCAAGTGGAGGGACATTGTGAATAAATTTCATTATCTCTGGATTAGATACGTTTAATTCTGGTAGTTTACAGACAGGTGCGCCATTTCTGAAAATGATTAATTTCTGTAATAAATTATGTAAGTTTTTAAACACTTCATTTTATCATAATTACCTGATAGAACGGGCTTCATTATTCGAATTTTTAATTAATTTTGATATCCGCATCCTAGAAAGTATAAGTTAATTATTAAATCATTTCATGCCTGGGAGAAGATTTTGCGAATTTATGAAAAGCAGCTATTCATTAAGGTAAGTTAATTTATTGCTCGAGACTTGTTTCCTATTGCGGGGCACACGTGTAGCGATGCGAGAGGGTGTATAATGTTGAGACTTGCAGTCTAAGGTCTTATTATGTAGCATCCTTACTTCGCTGTCTTTTCCTCGCTCTTCTTATTACGCAGCTAGCTCGAAAGAACTACTCGATTTTTAGTAAGAATTACAAATTGCTTTAATTAGAATTAAAAAATTACTTTTATCAAATCTTGCTAATGAAGTAATGGATGCAATAGTCCACGCCTTGTTCACCACTCATCCCAAACAACGCGATGAGCCCCTGGCTTCTGAGGGCTCCGAGGCACCGCCCTTCACACGGGCAGAACTAGAACGCGCACGATGTTCATACTATTAGGAAATGCAACCTTAAAGATAGCAGGAGGGTGATGACTGCCAGTTTCAACAAGATTATACTAGTTTAGTGTCCTCGTAGTAAGGTTTTGTTCAAAAGTTAGATTATTTACAGAAGTAAACTTTGAAGAGAATATTATTAGACTACTTACAATTTCTCTGCATATGAATAATCTTCTTCGTTGAACCATGTATCAGAATTGAAGAGCTGGATCACACCAATAATTATTACGATTAATCCAGTGATGATTATTAATCTTCTGAAAAAAGAGAATCCTTTTCGCATTTCTATCTTCTTTTAGCCTGGAATTAAAAGTGATTTTTTGTTTATTTAATTTTACCAAAAAAAGTGATTATTTGTATTATCATAAGATTCCTTTATCCAAAATATTAAAAAGTGTGCTACAAAGTAAAAACGTGCAAAAACTTTTAGCTTAAAAACTTTTAGAGTAATTTTTCTCTAACATTAACGCAAAGAGCGAGGTACAACAATGGAGGAATCCTAGGACAAAAAACTGGTACCTGTATCTCAAAGGCAGGAAGGAAGAATAACGGAAACTGTGGTTACACCACAGACAACCGAAGCAATAGAGATTGTCTATAGTCGGATTGAAGGAGCTATCGTAAGGGCCTATGAAGACAGCTACAGGCCGAGGGAAAAAAAGGAAAGCCAAGGTGCACCCTGGTGGAATCTAGAATTGAAATCTTAGTATAGAGAGGTAAGAAAATTTCTGAAGAAGAGGCCTAAGCGTGAAGGAGTGATTTCAATATATTTAATATTAATTTATTATGAAAAGTATATAATTAAAGCAAAATGGTATAATATTGACATTTGACAGAGTAGAAGAGAAATAAGCAAAATTCAACAGATTTCTACAGTATTGAATATTTTATAGATGTTATCATACAAAAATTTTATGTATTTAACTTAATATCATCTTATTATGTTAAATTATTGTTGAATAAACTTGCCTTTCTTTAAATAATCAATAATAACTTTTAAATATTTTTAAACAAACCCTTGAGCTCTGAATTTTATTTGACAAATAGCTAACTAATAATATTGTACACTGGCTATTGATTTTAATAAAAAGCTATCCTTATCTTATCAGAGTTACAAAACTTGATAAAGATCATTAATAGTTCAGATACTTACTTGAACTGTAAGAATTGGTAACCGTAATAAAATTGAATAGACGAAATATCGAGAGCAAATGACTGCTGATGCGACAGTCGATTCATATCGCTTTAGTAAAAATAATGTGATAATTCTCAGTTTTTCAGGTTAATGTAAACAATGAAAATTAGTAATGTCAAATACAATACTCTAAGATTACCATTTGTTCAATCGTTATAGAACAGTCAGTTCAAGCCGAATAAAATATACTACAATAATAATACTGTAGATCCATTTTATCATTTAATTATTTAATAATAATTTAATTATTTAATAATAATAAAATAATTATTTAATAATAAAAAAAAAGAACAACCGGCATCATGACTAACGGACCAACTCATCAGCTGATTGACTCACAGAAGTCAATATTCTAATTCTAAGGGGCAGCACACGAAAAAAGGAATAGAATAAAGGCCTTCGAGATCCTGTAAGTTTGTGTGTCTTTTACAAAATATAAATCCAAGACTTTCCATTTACTTACTTCATCATTTTTATTCATTTAATTCATCTCCTTATACTTATGAAATTTATCTTCAATCGATGATCAAATGCTCGTTTGGCATTTGAAAAGGTCCGCGTAACTTAGATGCGTGTTTACATGACGTCACTGATGTTTCTTAATTCTTAAGGGTGTTTGTCTTTGCTGTATAGAAATTATTTACTTTCTTTATCCTCTTTTAATTTATAAAAAGTGAAGAAAAAAATTTATTTTTAAATGATTTTTTTCAACAATTTATTGAGAAAAATTGTCAAAAGTTGGCCTGGCAAAAAGTATTTAGCAGAATATCGTTTTCTTCCAATTTTTTTTTTCGGTGGAGCTGCACTTGAATATTGCATGATAAATTGGCATGCTGGAGGTGTTAATTTCTATAATACTTACAAAAGAAGAAAGGTGCAAGAAATTATTGAGCAACGAAAAAGATTAGCTCTTTTAAAAGGTGAAGCTATACCTAGAAATATTCAAAATTCAACGTAAAACCTAAAGTTTTTTAACTTAGTGCATAAAAAATGTCAGTAAATTTGTCATGGACAAGATACCTTACTTTTTGTGTTGTATCGTTACTGACGTCCTTTGCAGGAGCTCAAATTGTACACAATTATTATAAACCTCTAGATGATTTAGAATATTTAATTCAAGAGGAATTAAAACATAAAAATTCGAAATGTGTTGAATAAAAATATTGTGTAATGTTATTTAGTTGTATAAATTGTCATTAAAGTTATTTCAATTTTATGGATGCTGTTTTTTTTTTCTTATAATGATACACTAATATTTTTTAAAGTTTTATAAAGCTGTTCCTAAAACTACTATCTTTTACCAGCCTATAGGCTACCGTAAAATTGAATTTATTACAAACATTGTGAAATTGCTTATCTCCTTTTTTTTAAAGAGAGCTCAACATTAGACAGTTGACAATGTCCATATGACATTTTAATTCTTATTAATTCCTTTTAATATAATATAAAAATGAGCATTCTTTTTATTCATTGCAACAGTAATAATTATAATGAAATAAAATAGATGAAGGCAATTTGAACTCGCAACCAAAAGTTCAAAATCACCACATTGACCACAGGACTAACGTTTCTGATAGTATAGGTAGTTTAGGTCTTTGGATTTAACAATAATTTACTTTTATATTATTCTTATCAACATTGTGTAATTGTAAAAAAATAATCTATGGTCTAAAATTTAGACAGATAAATTCAGAAAACTGAATTAAAAAGATAAAGAAAGTAGTAACTTTGAAATTAAAAATTATAAAGCACTAGATTTACCATTTACAGCGATGAATTTGTCTTTATAAACATTACAAATAAATACTGCAAATTATTTCTACTGCTGTTGGTCTTTTACCACACATGTCAATTTGTCATCCCTATTGTGAAAATAATTACGTAATTAAGAGGGCAAAACTGCATTCTGAATTTAAGAAAAATTATAAATATATTTATATACATATATTACAAATTATGAATTTCATTTCATACTTGCATATTGGAGTTAAATATTTTAACTATTATAAATTTTGGAACATTCTGAAATGAATTAAACTTGGAAATTCTTATTCACCTAAGTAGAACCCAACGATGATGTAAGGCGAGTTACCAGCCTAAAATCAAAATAAACTGAGACTCGTCTTACGCAAATTTTTCAATCAGTTCATAGGTTCAAAGATTTTTTCTGCGTTTATTAAAATTGCGATGTTATAATTAAATCATATAATTAATAAGCACTATTTGTGTCTTAATAATGTATAGCATATAACTCCGAGGCTTAAAGAGATTATCTCAAGTCTCTTATAAGCATAAATTCCCTTTTTATTTTTATATATAGCTATTGTTTATTTAATAATTTTATTCATTTTATATAGCTTGCTGTAAATTTATCTAAAATGAGTGTTCGTGCGCGTTGAGCGAGCATTGAAATGCTCCTTCGGAAATTCAAAAGCCCCGCGTAAATTTGTCACGTGTTGTCGATAAATTGTAAATCCGCTCAGATCGGGCCGTCGACGTCTTAGGTTTTCGAGTGTAAAGCCCTTAATTTAGCGCACATGGTTTTTACATCGTTTACATTTAAAGTTACATTTCAATTTAATTATTGATTATTGAATTTATATATTGAAAAGCTATATTGAGTAAGTAAAAATATATAATAATTAGACTTGATTCTCTTGGAAAGATGGACGTTAAAAAAATCAAAGTAGAAATAGAGGATGAAAGAAATGAGAATGTAGATATTTCCAATACAAAACAAATCAGCTATGAAGATAAATTAAATTTTGTAAATGCTATAGCCAGTCCTATGGCTCCAAAAAAACTAACCAAAAAAATTTATAAGTGTATTAAGAAAGGTATTTACAGCTACATTTTAATTTTAAAAAAGCATTTAGAAAAATAAGAATGTTAACCTTAACTTTTTGTACTAGCATCCAAACACAAAGGTTTTCTGCGAAATGGTTTGAAAGATGTTCAAAAACATATCCGCAAGGGAGAAACTGGGCAAGTTCTATATTTATTATTTATTATTTAAAGTAACTACATTTTATAACAAACTGATATTTAACAAGCTTTTACCAATAATTCTTCTAACATTGAGAATTTATTGAAAAATTATAGATGAAAGTATAAAAAAAGCTTGATAAAATTATAGTTAACTTTTTTAAGGATTCTTCAATTTGATAAGATAAAATATTAAAAAAAGTTTTGATTAGGTTGTACCTACAGATATTAGCGAGACAGAGCAAGCATGTCTTTATGCTTTTGTTCATACTTATGTGACAATAGAAATACAATAGAATCTCCTAAAATATTAAAAAGAATGAATAAAATATTATAATATTTCAGTTTATAGAATTATACAGATATTATAATTTTAAATATTGTTAGATAAAAAAAATTCCATATATAAAGAAGTGAATTTCAGCAAAAGTTTAATACTACTTTAAAAAACTTACTTTTTTCTTTTATTTTTCAGATTAGTCGTTTTTGCAGGAGATGTTTATCCCATTGAGATTATGTGCCATTTACCCGTTGTATGTGAGAAAAATAACATTGCTTATTGCTACACTCCATCAAGGCAAGATATTGGCTCAGCTTTAGGGGTCAAACGGGGAAGTTTGATGGTTCTTATAAAAGAACATTCGGATTATCAAGATTTATATAATGAAATTAAAGCTTCAATGGAAACACTACCAACTCCTCTATAAAACCACATTGTTTAAATTTATTAAGATTTTTAAATTTGAATAAAAAATATTTTATTTTGTAAAAGATATTAATGAGTATAAGTCTTTTTTTTTTTTTTTGAAAATATCTTATTGAGATTTCTTACAAATTTTCACAATTATATAAAAGACAAAGATAATATACGTGTATAAGAAGGAAATTGTATTTACTAAAATAACGTATAGCCAATAATATACTGATTCTGCGTAAAAGAAATTTAACTGATTTATTATTAATCAGTATTTTTTTATACCTGTTGCATGTGAACAATTACACGATTATTTATAAACTACTATACAACAGATCAAGCTGTTTACTTCAATTTCCGCGAAAAATAGTAATTTTTCATTTTTTCCTTAGAACGACTTAAACGAAAAAAAATGTCAGATGACATTATAATTAATGTTATTTAATCTCTCATTTACTTAATATTTAATTAATTTAATGTTAATTAATAAGACTGTAAAACTAATCGTAATTGATTATTTAATTGTTGCAAAAATTGTATAAAGGAATTCTGATAAAGTAATGTAAATAAGAAATAAAATAAAATATATGTCTATATTAAAAATTTTATTGCAATACTTATTGATCATACACAAGTATTATAAATGTGAGTCGATATTCTATTTTTATATCTTTTATATGTTTAGTATAATAAATTGAAATTTCGCTTTTCCATGACGGAGCGCTGCTCTCATGACTCTTGGAAATGTTGTGCGTATGCATAGTATATTGCAGAAAGTCACAAAGTGCAGCGTACACTCATCCTATAGTGCATTCGTGTGAGCGCTGCAGTCTGCTTGCAGCCAAAAGATAGTCCGTAACAAGCAGTTTCCGTAAATCAAACGTCACTGTCCGTCACTGCTGCTCCACTCCGCCTCCTTGCAGTTCGTTGTGTGCTCATTGCTCAGGATTATTTGAGAAATGTGATGCGTCGCGCGGTGTTTGTTGGCTTATCTCGTCGGACGCCAGCCTTTTTACAAGTCTGACTTCAATATTTTATTGGACCTGAATTAAAGGTATCTTGATTTTTCTACACCTTCAACAATTTCTTCATTTGGCTTTCTTCTTATTCTTCATATTTTTTCTTCAATCCAAATAGAATAATTTCTTTGATGCTTGCGCGTTATAACCTCTACAATTACTCTACTTTAATGTTATTTTCAATGTCAAATTCATTTTTCCAAACTCTATGCATTTATCTTGAAAAGCAGTCACGTTTATTCCTCACAGTAAAGGTGCATAAAATTTATAAATATTTAAATAATTTTTAACTAACAAGATTTTTCTTTATTTGATTAAATTATTATTACTTTTAGATTGTATTAGACGTTTTTCATTGCTCCATAAAATTTAAATAACATTTATTTACTATTACTATTCTTATTTTCAGACTGCTGGTTGGTCATTATTACTGTGGATTTTTTACTTTGGATTGCTCCATTTTCTTGAATTATGGCTGAGAAACCAAAAAGTTCAAGTTATCTTAAACATGTACCAAAGGATGCACAAGTCATTGTGTCAATTATGAAAGACATGGGAATAACAGATTATGAACCAAAAGTTATCAATCAATTATTGGAGTTTACTTATCGTAAGCATAAAACTTATCTGATAAAAACTATTATTCTTCTCTATAATGATGAGGTGAATATTTTTTATTTATTCAGGATATGTGACCTGTATTCTTGATGACAGCAAGATTTATGCTAATCACGGTAAAAAGAAATTTATTGATCTAGAAGATGTTCGTTTGGCTGTTAAAATGCAATCAGATTCGACTTTTACAAATCCACCTCCTAGGGATGTGTTAGTAGAAGTAGCCAAGGCAAAAAATACTGTTCCTTTGCCATTCGTTAAACCTAGCAATGGACTGAGATTACCACCAGATCGTTACTGTTTGAATGGAACAAACTACAAGATCAAATCACCTGCAAAGAAATCTTCTAAACCTGGCTTTGGTAGTTTTGGTAATCAGTCTAGAGGTAGAATGGATTCACATAAAGGACTTTCGGTAGTTAAGCGTCCTGGAACATTAGCAACAGTTGCAAGAACACAAACAATCTCTATGCCTAAACCAGTATTCAAATTTTCTAATACTTCAAGCGTAGTTAAATCACAATCATCTCAAATGCAAATGGTGGTTGAAGAAAATCAGTCGTCTAGTATCAAAGCAGAACCAGATGACTCCATCAAAAGGAAAAGGGACGAAGATGACTATGATGTGCCCTAATTATTTTGCCTTGATTATGACTAATGAGAGTGCACTGACATTGAAAAAACTTGATATATTTTTCTGACAGTATTGTTTTAAACGAATCTCAAGTATTTACTTATTATAATAAGATTTTTTCATTGTAAAGGGAGACTAATCGTGTAGATGAGATTTTTTCATTATGATTTATATAGTTAGAATTATTTTTCGTATTTATATAAACTTTTACGCTTCACTTGATGCACAAAATATTCTTGTGTATTTGTAGGCAATGACAACGAATAAGATTTTTATTTGAAGAAAATCGCAAGTAATTTTTCATTTTGCCTTAATAATACTTAGGTGCATCAAAGAAATAACTCATTGAAAATCATGAACAAATTAGAAATTGCTAAGAAAGGCAATACACCCTATCTACGTTTTAGTAGATGAAAATATTCATTACCTCTTCTGAATACTCATCGATTCGTAATTAAGGTAATTTTACGACGAATCGCTTTTGCAAAGCATCCACGACATAACGACTCGCATTATTACCGTTAACATAGCAATGTTTTTGTGATAGAAGGTACGGTACGCCTAGTCTCAACGTTTCACAATTAAAATACGAAAGTTCAGTGTACTCTCATGCGCTCAATCGAATGACGACAACACAATATTTTCTGTTGCACCTTTATCCATATAAGAAATAAAACTTTTTATAAGTAAAAATGTATGGTCTTGTCATTAACTGGTATGTCGTTATAAAAAAAAGAAGTCGACGTGTCAGCCACCGCCGGCTTCTGCTTCGCTCGCGTCATCCGGCGCCGGAGCGGCCTCCCCAGAAGCTTCGTCAGGCTCCTTTATTTCCTCCTTTACTTGCTCCCTCATGTCATCCGCGACCTCCTCTTTCATTTCCTCTTTGATCTCAAGCTTGACTTTCGATCCTTCGGCAATCTCGTCGTCGTCCTCGTCAGGGTAACCGCCTTCACCTTCGCCAAATGATATGGTCGAGATGCCCGGCTCAAGCGGTACTTTTAGAGAAGCCTCTCCGGCCTCCGTGGCTGCCGCTTTCGAAGCTTCTCCGTATGATCGTATCGACTCCGGGTACAGGGCCTCCTCCTCGCCGAACTCGTACTCTCCCTCCAATTCGTCGGAGCGCACTTGAGGTGTCTTCAGCTCCGGTTCCTTTGCGCGGCGACAGCATACATGGTCCACTGGTAAGAAGATCTTCAATTTCTGAGGGACGTCCTTATCCATGTATATTCTGTCATAGCGAACGGGTAGCCATATATTATTATCAGATCGATCAATGCAACACTTATTTTCTTCTGATGGATTTCACTGAAAATTAGAATTACTTAATTTAAATTGCAAAAAGTATGGCTTGCCTGTCGCAGAAGTAAATCACTCGAATCCTACAATTCGCATGAATTTGTAGCCTTGTCGTTTCGACATAATTTGTTTTGTACGCTTTTTTCGTGATATCCGCAAGATCAAAGTAAACCTCGTTCCAGCCAGGATGGAGGCATAGAGGCATGCATGTGCAGAAGTGGTGAATGCGGTTGAGCCTTTGAAAATTACTAATCCGGAATCTCCTGTGCACATTTCTGTCGTCGAGAATCTGTAATTAAAAAGTCTATTGGCAACCTTATGCATTACATCCACGCCCCATTAAAAACAACCATAAAACTCCATTATGTAGAAAAATTCAATTATGTAGTATAGATTTTTTAATTTGACTATACGTAAGTGGACTACATAGTTCAAGTGTGATCACTTAAAACATTATTTCTTTTAAATATTACGAATCGTTACTCAAATATCCAATGAAAACAAGTGTATTGAGTAGAAACCTACCGTAATTTCGAAAGTGAAATATTTTTTTACACTCTTGACTATCATGACGAAATAAGGCATGTGAATACCAAGCGATCTTCTGGGTTCTTTCGGGCAGTGAATGTAACAGGTGGAGACGTTGGTGCTGGCCAACTCGAGGGCTAAAGCCCGGACCTGCTCGTCTGTTACTCTGCGCACACAGCCACTCTTCACCTTTTCGAAAATCCGGAATATCCAAATAATTTCCTTTTTTTTACTCGCAAAAAAAATGTAAAACAACATTTTCTAGATTTTCAATACGTATACGCTTAATTGTAGGTAAATGCTCTGTTAAAACAAATTTATTGCTGGCGACTTTTACAAAATTAGAATTGGTAATATAATGAATGATTTCTAGTTACGCAAAAAAAAATCACTTAAAATAAACTACAGGTAAAGACTAGTTGTATTTTTTTATGCAATATTTCATGTTACTCAACTTTTGTTGCCCATAACTCCAAGGGGGAAGCACCAAAGCTCTGGAGAACCGGCAAGAAACCGCATTGCCGCACACCACGGAACATAACGGATTTTATCTCGTCCGTCGAGAGGTTACTCTAATTTTTCCGGCCCGCGAGTAACAACAATTTTCAGTTGTTACTAACGTCAATGATTACTTGCTTTTATTTTCTTTTTCTTTTCTTTTCAAGTGACAAGTCAAATGGATATTCATATTTTTATTTTCATTTAAATATGTGGTTATATACATATTTTGAATAAAATATCTGTAATCTGTCATTCTAATTACTTCGAAATATCTTGGTATTATTGATTATCAGTTTCGTCAGTTGATATGTCAGCATTTTGAAATTCCCGCTATTTTTGGTGCGCAATCGGGCACTGCGCAACTTGGTTGCAAAACAATAACTCGTCTGCTGTATATTCGGCTTTGCGTCGAGTCAGGAGTCTCATACAACTTTCGAAAAAGTCTGATTTCCGGGGATGTGACAATATAGGTGGGTATGAAAACAATTAATTCAAGTATTAAGGAATATTTATTGTTTCTAAAAGATCAGCAAATATTAGGCACGTTTGCGACTTCGTCAGTAGAAAAGTCATATTTCATTGCTCTAACCTATATATTAGATATTTTTATTTGTAAACTCTAAACTACAATTTCTTTTTTTCTAGATTGAATAAGGTGCTTATAGCGTGGACCGAGTATTTTTTAAAACATGGCTGAAAAAACTAAAAGTTCGAATCAAGTTAAACATATTCCAAAAGACGCACAGGTAATTGTGTCAATAATGAAAGATATGGGTATTACCGATTATGAACCTAAAGTTATAAATCAGTTACTAGAGTTTACTTATCGTAAGTATCTTATGCTTATTATTTCAGCTTCAACTAATTAAATTAGATATTTAATTATTTCCAGGTTATGTTTCATGTATTTTAGATGATAGTAAAATTTATGCTAATCATAGTAAGAAAAAATTGATCGATCTAGACGATGTTCGTCTAGCTGTTAAAATGCAAGCAGATCAGTCTTTTACAAATCCACCTCCGAGGGAAGTTCTGTTAGAAGTGGCTAAAGCAAAAAATAATATACCTCTACCATTTGTTAAGCCAAGCTATGGCCTTAGACTACCCCCTGATCGTTACTGTTTAAATGGTACCAATTACAAAGTAAGGGCATATTATAGAAATTCTGGGAAAATGATGCTAGGTAACACGGGTACAGGTGGAGGTAATAGGATGAATTCACCAGGCTACTCAATTGTAAAGAGACCTGCAATAATAAATACTTATTCAAGAACACAGACAATATCTGTTTCAAAACCAACTTATAAGGTTTCGAGTAAGCATATGTTATTTAAGCAATTTCATACAAACTTTTGCATTATATATGTATAATATTTCTCGTTTATTAGTAAACTAAATTACTTTATTTTTGTAGGTAGTGCCAGTTTGGTGAAACCACAATTGCAAATGAAATCAAAGATACCTCTTACACCAGATCCTGGTCAATTAGCACCACCAATGATAAAAACAGAAGCAGAAGAATCAAACAAAAGAAAACGAGAAGACGACGATTACGATGTTCCTTAAATTTCATTACGTTGCAAAACGTTGAAAGATCAGTAATAAAAACAGTTTATTTTTCATTCGTAAATGCAACGGAAATCGCTGTTGCAAAACTATTTTTCGATTTGTACGCAATTTTGCCGATTAAGTAAAGTAATATTTTTCGACTAAAGTTACATTTGTTAATGTTCTTCATATATAATATACGTATTTGTTTTACATACATTCCATTTACGTATTTTCATTTAAATAATTTTTTCAGTTTTATTCCAACATTATGATTGCACTTTTAGTTTCGATTGATAACATCAAGAAGATGCAGGTCAAGGTTAGTCTTTGATGGAGAAGAGAAGGTCAACTCTGATTCCGTCTACTGCTTGCATTTTCATAGCTATCACATGATTGATTTCACGATTGAACTGCGCTGCGTACTCACGTTTAGTCCTTGCGAGGCGCTCGCGGCAGATGACGTCGCTGAAAGTATGAAAAATTTTATCAGACGATTTATTTTATTGCGTGTTTCAAATGCAACACTGACAATCTAATTTTATATATCTTAATATCTCTTTGCTTTTCTTTTCTTAAATTTCCATGATAATCTTTTGATTTTAAAAGTGGCTACAATTGCTTTAAATATTGCTTATTCAAATTATTAATATTTTTTGAGTTACCATTAGAGATAGGAGAACATTTAGTTAAATTTAGTTAAATTTCTCCTAAAAGTTGAAAACGTATGCACTTTTTTTCCAACGACATAAAAAGACTCAAATACTTATTTTGTCAATATGAAAAATCGGTAGCAAATTATAAAAATAAACATTAGACTCCTACGCGAGAATGTAATATTTTTAAGAAATCTAAGATTTCGATAAAAAATAATAATATTTACATACGTCAAGTTAAAACTGCAACGAAACTATAGACTTACTTTTTTAGAAATAAGAAACAAAAAAAAAAGAGTTTAGCAATCGTTGAATTTGTTACTAAGGAAACGTGAGTCGTCCGTAGCTGGGACAGATTGACACGTCACTCCTGTAAAGTTCCGGAAATAAACGACGTTTGTCCTCATCTTTAAGCTTCTCCTTCGCCGCGTCGACCATCCTCGTCGCTGGAGCACTCGACTTTATTTTGGAAAATCGGAAAATTCCCGTACTGCGATTATATGTCGCGCCGAGAGGCAAAATACGGGCAGGAGGTAAAAACGCTTCCGCGCCTTCCGATATTGATTCACTTTTTGAAACATGAGGTACCTGGCATTTGAATGCCCGTCTGCTGGCAGATCAAGATGTCGCTGCTGGATAAGCCATTTTACACGATTTATTTTTCTTTATTGAATTATGGTACTTTGTTTATTGCCGTCAAAGTGTCACGGACTCACTTAGGATTTTTAGAATTTTTAGTCTCTGAGGGTAGAATATCGGATGTATTAGTTTCACAAATTTAATAATAATATTACAAACAAAAGACAGTATTACTGATTTTGTAAATATTATGTACACTGTTTGACGAGGGATAGCTAATTGATCTACTAACTAGTTGAAAATACGAACACTCACAAATGCCACATAGTTGTAAAAAATAATTTTAATGGACGTTACTTTTTTTAATTAGGAAGCTTACTTGTTGTACTACTGCTCATCAAACTCTATGACAATGTCTCTTTAGAAAAAATCCAAAATATTTCATCTAAGGCTTTTCTTTTATTAATATATTTATTAACTTTTTTTTAATGACTGATTCTACGATCTTTAGTCGCTTGTCTTCACTAAAGATTTCTATCAGAAAGGTTCACTTTGTATTAAATTTTATTAATAACGAAATGTTCTAAAGCTAACGGAGGCAATAAAACACTAGAAATTTACGAAACACTACCTTAAATAGATCATTATCGTTTTGTTCCTCTAGAGAAAAAGTAGTTGAAGAATTAACGTGTCAAGTTTACAATCGATCGGCTTTCCCATCTGGTTATACTTGTCATTTTAATAATGAAACGATTATCTATAGGTATGCTGTTGATCGAGTAGCTATTGCATTATGTAATGCTAACAAAGCTTCAACTTGAACAGCAAGGGTGCAAACTTGCAGTTTTTATTTGACGCTCAGTGTGCCGAAGGAAAGTAATAAGCAGGAGTCATATTTAAAATGATATTTAGGAAGATTTTACTTATGAAATCGAATAAGTGAATTTCTTTCAAGTGAATATACACTTCGGTATATCCAATAAGGAAATGACTTTTCACTTCAAATAACTGCATATTTCACTTATTTTGATATTCCATTGTAATTGCAATTTATTTCAAATTAGAATGAAAAATCTTATCACTACTGACTCGTATCTCCAATTCAGCTTATTAGATTAATATCGCTCAGTGTCATCGTATTGCAAAAATGTTTTGAATTCTTTTGTCGATAGTCCGTAAACTTTTATTACTCATGGTACGAGTTACTAGCAGAGCTTCATTCAAATTTCAAGCGACTGTCTCTAGTGTCCCCCGAATTCCGGCCATAAAAGAACAGATAAAACAGGCAATATACTGCGAATTGTAAAGTTCTTTAGTTCCGAAAAAGAACGTTTTTTTTTATTATTTGTATCGATTTTTAACGTGCAATGCCTGCTTTTTGTTGCTATACAATTTCTGACCTCAGGGGAAAATCTATAACTGATTTATTCCTTTAAAGTAGCACATAAAGCTTAAAGCTCGTATACGTAACGTATTAATCGTATAAACCTAATCATGTGCGTAAATCCTTAATTCTTTGTGCGATCAAATAAAAAAAAGTTTTCAAATTTAAATTTGCATAATAAAATTCGTATAAATAATAGAGGGTAGTCATCTCGATTCTCCAGAGAGAGAATAATAGATTTCACTTAAAACATTCTACGCAGGGCGACATAGAGTGGCTCTCCGGGGCAGGAATCGTATATCCTGAAAGCATTGGTTCCTTTGTGCGAGATCGACGATGTTTTATATCTCCGCAAAGCGATCTTGCTTGTTTGAAATAAATTCGTGTAGGAAAAAATTTCACTCACGCTTTATCACTGAGTGCGTCTGAAGTGTGTCTAATTTATTCTTCCTCATACTATAATGCGCTGAGAAAAAAACTAGAATTATGCAAAGTATATGCCGAAAATGAAGCTTAATTTAATTTTTAAAAAGAAAGAAGAAAATTTGTTATATTGGTGATAAATTATTTGTTATTTATTTTCTAAATTTATATTACACATTTAGTGTTTTACTTAGTTTGTAAGTTGCGATTCTGTAAACAATGAATTTATTCTTCATTTACAATTATAAGTCACCGATTTTAAAATACAAATTTTTTAAATAAAATGAACTTTTTCCTTTTACGAAAGATGTAGAAGAGTGCTTCTACACGAGTTCTATCTTCGTTCTGTGCATCTTTTAAATCGAATTAAGTTCTTCCAATCTTCACAAATGACTTCATAAGCTTCCTTCTACATTCGTGTAAGTTTATTGATTAATACGTGAATTCATTCGCATTAGATATATGTTTATTTCACTATTCAGCTGATCTTAAAATTCTAAGCATAAAAATGCTACGGTATTCCTTTACAGATTAAAGTCCTTGAAAATTGAATTCTCTATAAGTTCCCCGTTACGTATTAGAGCTATTCTCGCAGTAAATAAGAGAAAAGAAGAGAGTTTCCGAACAGTCAACTCGAAATGGAATGACGGATCGCTGGGAAAGTGAGAAGCGAGCCGTTAAGCGCTTATCGACGAGCACGAAGGTCACGGTGCGCCCGATTAAAAAAAAAAAAAAAACAATCGGCATCCCGCACGTCGATGGTGAAACGAGTGGAGTGAGCGAGGTGTGGGCGGCTCTTTCTCTCTCCAGTTCGCGGGGCGTAACGGCCATGCTCGAATTTATTGACGCGCGCGCGGATCCGGGCCTGCGGAGGCGCGCGCGCCCTCAGTCCGGCTCCAGCTGATCGCCGAGCGAGGCGAGCATCATCGCTGGGGCGAAACAGGAAGGACCCGAGGACGCTGCGTGTGTGAGATTTGCAGTCGAGGTTCCAATAGTTTTACTCTTTTTATTTTTATCCAAGGCTTAACCTATTAGATAACGTGTAAGAAACACATTTCGCTCCTTTTTTAACATTTAAATGAGTAATAATTCTTTATCGTCTCATTGAAGAAATTGCTCGCAAGTTTTTTCTAATAAATATCATTTTGTATACCTGTAATAAACTTATGGATTGATTTGTTTCTGAAATGTATAAGAACAGTGCTTGCTTTGTTGAGTCAATAAATTTGATCCCGAATAACGGGTAAGCGATGTGGCTTAGTTAACGCTGTATATGCCAAGAAGATTACTCCTTGAAATATGTGTTGTATGATAAAACAAAAGATAAATAGTTTTTTCTTGAGGGAGAGTGAGGTATACATTAGAGGAGGGATAAGACTAGACTGTAAGGGCTGTAAGATTTCTTTACACAATCAGTGCAATATTTTTTTATTTCAATTTACTACAATAATATGTAAGTAGATAAAAAAATATTTCTCCCAATTCGAATATTACACTTTGGAGTTTTTAAAGATACAAAATAAAAGTTAAAAGCACTGACACTTACTGGCAATACTATATATGTACTTTTTCTTTTTATTCATTATAAATTTATAATAGATTATTAATATAAGTACTACAATAGAATCTATTTGAATAATTCATTTAAATAGATAATTGAATTATTTAATATTAGTCAAATACGTTAAACGAACAATAAACTATTGAACATCTTTTATATAAAAATATTTTTATGGGCTTTTTTATTTGACTCTCAGTTCCGTTTTTCTCTTTCTAAAAGCTTTACAAGTATAAATAGTATTGGAACTATTTTAAATAAGTAAAAATTTCCTTCAAAAGTTTTTTAAATTATTATAAAGACTTTAATTATTCTTGAATTTAATTGGCGCTTAGTTAACATTTGATTTTAAAATAAAGCAGAATAAAGCAGCAAAATTCTTTTAACGCATATAAAATTTACTTAGCTAATTTAATGGGGCAAATATTTTTTTTAACTTGCATCTTCAAGTGATACGGAAGTAGAGGCAGAGCAAGAATAATATAAGGAGAATAATCATTAGAGTGTACGCCTGACTATATCGATTCAATACTACTTAATCATCTTGCTTTAGCTTCTATTCACACCGCGTTCTACTGAATGAAAGGGTGTTTATTTAAAATTTTTTTAAACGGTATTATTTAGAAAAATAGTCTTAGTAATATATATATTTAATGTAATAAGAATCATCTATAATTATCGTTCTACGTATCGGTAGTAACTTAAATTACTTCTCGCTGTGCACATATTTAATTTATCGATTTCCAATCTTTTCTTCAATTGCTGTCACTTACAAGATGGAATTTAGAAACATTTACATAAGTCATTAAAATTTATCTTCGCATATATTATCTAGCCTTGTAATATACCATAATTTAAAGTATTATTATTATGTATTGATTAAAATATTGAAACATTAATTCTAGAAAGCAATTGAAGTCGTTTTGCGGCTAGTAATTCTAACTTTTACGTAAGAAAAGGTAGTATTGAAATTTAAGAATTCAAAACACTATGATAAAATTCTGCATCCGGTTTCATTCTATCGTTCTATTATTACAGTCGGAAAAAGTAAAATTTGTATTTTGAAAAATTGTGCGTTTGTACATTGTGATACAAACAAATGATCAGACATCAATATAAAAGCGTTATTTTTTTTACAATATTTTTTAATCAATATAAGTATTTTATTTTACAGACAAAATAATATCATAAAACTTCCGCTACAGTGCTCAAATTAACGAAACCTTTTGAAAATTCCTTTTACTTGCAGAATCTACCCGTTAATCCCGACACGATCTTCGGCAAATAAAAAAAATTGCCCACGATCAAATGTTGTGATCAGTGAATTCCGCACCATAAAAGCGAAAAGCTCGTCTTTTGGCAGTTTCGGTCGGGGAGGGGGGGGGCGAGGCTAGGGCAGCGATTTCAAGGTCTAGTTGGATATTGGCGAGTCGGTGTGCACGACAGAGGCACCCGGTCAGCTGACGTAGCGCCGCGGTAGAGCCTCGTAGCTTCCGACTTTGCTATGGAGCGAGCACGTGCTTCTCTCTCTCTTTCCCCGCATCGTTATTGACCCGCCCGTGAACGCCCGAGTTTATGGTCGCGAACACCGCGGGTCTCTTATACCACCAGAAGCGTCGAGCTTTAACTCCCCCCTTTGCTCTTACCCTTTACCATTGCTTACCTTTTTCACTAAAACCTTGGATAAAGGCATGTTTCTTCTGATTGATTGAGGTAAATTGTTGCCGCTGGAAGAATATTTACATTAGGAATTTCGATGATAGGGGTTTCATATTTTTATTTTGAATAATTTCCTTTCAAATGGGAAATTCAGATAAAGAATTTCGCTACTTTTCTTCGTTCTTCAAATATCTTTGAATTGTTATTGTAAAGCAAATTAATTTTTTAAATTAAAGTTAAAAGTTAAAGTCCTGCAAAACAATTATGAAAAAGTTTAGTAAAAATACTTGCAATAATCTCTCTTTCGTAAAAATACCATACGTGGATAAAAGGGCCAAAAACAAAACATTTGTTCATCTTTCTGAAGAACATCAGGCGTCACGCTTGAAACATAAATTTTCTTATGTACTTACAAGACTTTAAAGAAAAAAATTGCAATTACAATTTGATGAAAAACATGTTTATTAAATAATTTGTGCATGGGAAATTGCTGAATTATATCGGGGTCCGTAAGGGTATCTTTTATTAAAGGACAGTCATTATCGTTGAAAAAGTAAGTAAAGCTGAGACGTTCATAATGTCTCAATTCTTCTTGGGCGCTTTTAGATAAATCTCGAGAAAACTGAAAAAAAGATAAGTTATAAAAAGTGAGAAAAAGAAAATCCGCTAGAATTTGCTCCCTTTGACGCGGATCGAAAGTGAGTTGGCGATCTCGGGGGGGAAAAAGAGCGTGCCGACGCGAGGCTCGCCTCGCTGCAGCCTCCCCTCGCTCACTCTCTGTGCGTTACATCCCCAGGCGACTGCGCGCGAGGCCAGGCGGAGCAGCGGCGGCGGCTGGATGCGGCGGCGGCGGCAGGCAGCGACGGAGCGGCCTTAGTCGGGGGCGCGGCGAGGGAGCAACTGAGCCACGCTCGATACGGACCCGCCGAGCCCACGACATGACCAGTGACATGGCCGGCGACTCTCGCTACAGGTTCGTGCACGTCTCGCTATTGTAATGCGCACCCCCTCCCTTCTCTCTATCGGGCTGCCGCTCCGACCAACCCTCTCTCCTCTCTATCACTTTTTTTCCCTCGACACCTCCGCCAAATCGGATTTCAAGTCCCTCCCCGAGCGCGCAGCAGGCGATCGCGTGGGTGAGAGCCACGCAGACACCGACCACTGGTTACTCCCGTTCTGCTCCGTCAGTGCCGCGGCAAGTGGCCGCGATGAAATTGCCTTGTGCGCCGATCGGAGGCTTCCGGTGCGTGGCTGCCTCGCCTTGCAACCGCACTCTCCACTATCCTAAGTGCTTTTTTTCCTTCTCGGTTTTTTAAGTGACTTGTTGTGTAAGCCGCTGCTGGATAATAAAATTAAGCGAAGCTTTAGTGCGCCACTCATCGCGTATTCAATACTTTTCAAGGTAAAATACTTTATTTGAATTTTATTTGATACGAAGTAGGCGTGAAGTAGATATGCGATTTGTATGCTACTGGGGTGGATCGAGGGACACTTGATGAAAAACGAGTCATTATAATGCCAGATTCTTGGCATGCATTCATTAGTTTCTTTTTTAAATTGTTCCTTTTAGTGTACGTGAAGCTTCCTTTTTAGAAACCATTAGAAAATATATTTTTCGTAATATTTTAGTCCAAGATTGTATTGAAAAAGATTATATTGTCAAACTCTCTACTTTTTTTAATAAAATATTCTTTTTATAGCGTCTGCAACATTTTCAATACGTGTTGTTTGTTATGTACTTTGAAATGTCAATCTTGATAAATGTACCACTGTAGGAATAAAAGTTTTACTTTTATCATTCAAATTTCATTAGACTTTTATATTGTAAAATAACACTTTGAATGGATCCTTTTTAAAGAGAGTATACGATTCAAATGATTTTATTTTAAAATAATTTTTTTTCTGTAATATATATTATTTTCAAGGTTATAAATTTTCATCGTGAGGATTTTCAATTCGTTATAGTTGAATTTATTTTTTGCTGCAGAAGCATTTCTAATAGCAGCAACTCTTTTAAAAAGTAAAATAAATAAAATAACTTTTTCTCATTTACGATATATTTCAGTACGAACTAAAAGTAAAATAACTAAAATAAAATGCAATGCTTGATGACGGTCATTCGAACAAGTCGTTGGTGTTTGAGATTACGAGGATTTAAGTCAAGCAGAGGTAATTGGATTTTTGTATGATCTTTACTACGGTAGTCGTTTTAAAATCTCTGCGAGCGACAAGTGAACTTTATCTTTCATCAATGTCGCTGTCAAACTTATCCGTTTGACGACATTTGCAAATTAATTTGAAGGTCTCAAAGTCCACTCTTGAAGTATAAAAAAAACATAAAATAGCACAAAATTAAATTTCGCTTATAACACCAGATGACACGGGGTTCTTCTATTCTAGTTTAATGTTTCATGTTACGTGATGCTATCACACTGTAACTTTGAAACTTGAATGTATGCATTAGAAGGTACAGTGATAAAGATATGTTGGTTACAAAAACTTACATTAATCTTTTATAAATATAGTTTAATTAAGCCATTTAAATTAAAGGTATTGTTTAGTTTCTCCTAATCGAAGTTAATTATACCAATTAGTAACGTAACACGATTTTTTCATGAATTAAAATCTTTTTTGATATCGTTGATAGGTTTTTTTGTAAAGGTACGAAAAATTCTATTTCCAACTCGAAAATCTAAAAATGGAAAAAAGCAGTAACGCACTGAAAGGTCTCTTTAACTTGCACTTTCAATGCATGACTTTCAATCGACGAAGTACATAATGCGTTTTGCGAGTTATTGATATATAGGAACAACGAAATGGATGTGGCGTGGTAACAGCACGGTTCGACGGACAATTCAATTACCTAAATGTCAGTCGGTGAAATTTTTGTCCTTGCAGAATTTTTATGCGACTATGAAAGTTCGATGAATGAACGTTTGATTACGCTTTAAAATATTTGGTCAATCGTTACGACTGAAAGTGCTTGGCGATGTTCTTCTATTTTCTTTCACCTTGTTCACAAAGTTATTTGGCGAAAATGATTTTTGAATTGCGAAGGCTACGTATTAAATTGACGTCGGTGGGGTAATTGATGAAAAAAAGTCTAAAGTTTAATTATGATAAATAACAAATGTAACATTGTATTTTTTTTATTAAAACAGTTTGCAAAGGATAAAATCAATATTTTAAAATAAATTTATTTATAATTGACAAAGATGAAAATAAAGCGATAATAATTATCAAGCTGATTAAACGATTAAGCCTGTAGGCACATTATTTCTCTTTCGTTAAGTATAGGACTATTTTTAGAAGTACTTCGTCACTTCTTATTGGCTATTGCGTGGCGTGAAATTTTTTTTTATCAAACTTTTTTAAATCGTACAAAATTAGCGAAAGCAAAAAAAATCTATATAAGCTTGCAAGCTCCATTTCTCCGTAAAAGGCTCAACGCAGTTGCCTCGAAGCTCGGATTCGATGTAGCTATCAGACGGAAATTTCCGGGCCGATTGATCGGATTTCCATTTTGCATTTATAGGTTAAAAGACCTTGGGCGATTTGTTTCATTAAGGGTGCAAAGTTCAGATAACTGCGCTCGAGTTTCAACCCGATGATGAGCTTTTAAATACCGCCAGAGCGCAATTCTTCTCCAGTCCTAATTTATTTTGCCGCGACGTAAATATCGATTCGTTTTAAGTCGCTGTTACACCCGCTTTCAATTTCAAGATCTGCTGTGTCAACCACTTTCTGATACTCGAAAATGACGCGGAATAAATGTCAAATGCCTACTACAGAGACTCTTTCATATCGCTAAAGTGTGATTTTTTAAATATACTATACATAATGTAAATATATCATAGAGATTCTGAGAAAATTTAAGACTGCTTGTAGTATTAAATATTCTCAATAAAGTGCTTGTATAAAACACTTTTTCTACAGTATATCAATAAAATTTCAAAATAATTTCATAATGATTTTCTACAATCATTATGAATTAATGGGTTTATTCATATATTTCGTTTTTAGAGAATAAAAAATATATTAAAGTTTATTATATCTTGTAAATGTCAATTCCCAATCTGTTTATTGAGATTTCTCCATTTCAAAAATTGATCAATAACAGTGCTAAAATTGGTCGCGGCATTGAGCGCGTAAACTTTTTTCCATCGTAATAATACACACCCGAGTAAATAAAATTTGAATGAAACGAAAAAATTAACAGCTACAATGAATGAATTGACTCTTGTCAAAAAGTTAAGAGCAGCAATAAATGCATTCACAAAGACAAAACTCTCAGCGAGGGAGTAAGGCGAAACGTGGATTCTAGAAGTGCGATATGCTGATCAATAATTCATTAACACGTCTAAGTGAGCTCGGCAAGTCCCCTCAGCCCTAAGGATGTTTACTTTATTTCCGAATCGATAATTAACGACAAACTACTCTGGCCATGAATTAAGTGGTCGATGAAAAATTATATTATCTCGAATCGCTTTCGACTCGACTTCATCCACGTACCTTGGGAAATTATCGAGATTTGAACTGGTGAACGGCAAAAAAGAATCAGTCTCAACGCATAATTTGTCTTACAAGGAACAATTTATTATTGTGTACACTAATATTATCCCTTAACTGTGTATCTTGCATAAAAGTAAAATTCAAGTAAGCATTTACTCGAATAGTACTTGTTAAATATTTCTTTGAATCAACTAATTATTTTTTCGAAATTGCTAAATTAATAAATTCATTTAATTAAAAAAAAGAATTATTTGATTCAAGTACATATTTAACAAGTACTATTCAAGTAAATGTTTATTGAAAATTACTATTTTCTTTTCATTGCATAAAAAAATACTACTTTGTTTTCTTTTTCTGGGAGCAGAAGA
Source organism: Sycophila sp. Sp_5 (assembly GCA_018906775.1). Classification (NCBI taxonomy): domain Eukaryota; kingdom Metazoa; phylum Arthropoda; class Insecta; order Hymenoptera; family Eurytomidae; genus Sycophila; species Sycophila sp. Sp_5. The sequence goes on from JACCID010000020.1 coordinate 118,365, forward strand.
ATATTGCCAGTGCCAGGACACTCGGAGGTGAATCTATGCTCGGTGTTGTCGCTCGGTAAGGACCTGAGTAAAATCACGATGCCGGTTATATTCAACGAGCCGCTGTCCTTCCTGCAACGAGTCGCCGAATACATGGAGTACGCGAAGCTTCTGAAGCAAGCATCTCTCGAGTCCAATCCTCTCGCGCGGCTGCAGGTAAGTCTGCCGCGAAGACGTTTTCTCTTTCGTCTTGGATTTACTTTTAATCAAAGAAAAAGCTTGCACTCAGTACGTAATTCCTGATAGTTCATAGAAAATTTAAGAGACCCTTTCAAGTACTGTTCGTTTAATCACCCATTATTTTTGCATTCTTTTGTTCTTTCACTATGCGAATAAAATTAATAACTATAGTAGATTATAGAAAATCTTATCGTAGAATAATATATTAATAAAATGGATAGCATCTAACAGGTCATGGATAATAACGCTTTTGCTGATAAAATTCTATAACGTTATTAACAGTTTTGATAAATAACTTCGGATTAAGAGAAAACGTCTACTTAATCTTAAAGTCGCTTAAACGAGAAATGTACGTACGCACAATTTATTTTACATCATTTGTCATTCAAATTTTACAATGGTTTCTGAACTTTACAACTTTTCCGCTCGCTGCGAAATTAAAGAAAATGCAATTCTACTGTGAGAAAAAAATGGGGGGGGGGGGGGCGCGATAAGGGATAAGCGTGTCGCAGATATAGCTACGTTGTCCGTGTAACGAGGCTACGCTTTTATGCGCAGTCGTTTCCACGATAAGATTTCCATGCACTCACCGCGGTGCGAGGCTTCTTTTTATTTGAAACTTCTCTGCTGCGCTGCTTTCTTATCAAATGCAGGTACAGGGGAGTTAAACGCATGTCTAAATCAAATTTGAGTACAACGCTATACGGTTGCACTTCGTAAATTTCATGAATTTAGACGGAAATAATTCATTGTCAAAATGAAACATCGCTGAATTTGTTACTCGGAGAGAAAATTTCTAGCGAAAATTACTATACTGATATGTAAAACAGCGACTCAACGAATAAAAAAATTTATTCTAAGATTAACAAATTTTACTCTACTAGCTAGTGAAATTGATTTTTTTCAGTCTATCGCAGTTTTATAAAATAGTCTAGTAAATTTTACTAGTAATGTTCTTTGCCAGAGTTAACTTTTTTTTTATTACGTACACCATGGCAGTGATTATAAAAAAAATTTAATTTTTTTATAGCGCAATGCAAATTGTGAGTAAAAAAATGAAAAAGACATTCGCATCTTTTTGCAGTACGTCTCGGCGTTCGCAGTAAGCGCCTTGGCCTGTAATTGGGAGCGCCTTGGAAAACCCTTCAATCCCTTACTCGGCGAGACCTATGAACTGCAACGTGACGACTTTCGGTGAGTTACACGTGTTACTGCACTAGTCGCACTTTTTTATTTTAAGGTAATCAAATTAAGAGCTGAAATGCAATTAGTAAAAAAATCATTTGCTCCATAAAATATATAAAAATATTTCCACTTTTTATATTACAAAACACAAATCTAAAGCTGTAATACTTTATTCAAGAATACTCATATTTTTCTTTGTATCAAAATTTCGGTGAAAAACTGAGTATACACGTAAAATGAATTTAAATGCACAAAATTCTCATACAAATGTTATTGGCACTATATTACAAGAGTAGGACAAATCTACTTCCGTAGACGCCCAAAGAAGTAAAGAAATGGATAGAAATGTTCCGACTGTGCAATAAGTAAAAAAGAAAATCAAAGTGACGAAAGAGAAAGAAAGCGTGAAGAGAGATTAATTTTTCAAATGTCTATTGTTTTCTCCGAATTAGCATAATCTGTGAGCAAGTGTCGCATCACCCGCCGGTCTCGGCTTTCCACGCCGATAGCGAGGACTTCGTATTCCACGGCAGCATACACCCGAAGCTCAAGTTCTGGGGCAAGTCGATAGAGATTCATCCTAAGGGGCTCGTCACGGTCGAGCTGCCCAAGTGAGTAACGCGCACGTGCAGCCTATACTACCCGCCCCCTCTCGGCATAGCCATTAGCGCGTCGGTCGCCCGGAATCCTATACGCAAACGCTCCGACGAAAGATTGTCGTTGTTTCTCTTCGTTTTCGTCGAGGGCCTGCCGAGTCATGCAATATTAATTCCGTCGTCACGTGCGGGAATACTGAATTATTCACGGAGCCATGGTAAACTGGATAAAAGAAAAGTCACTTTTCAATTTATAATTAATCTGTAAATAAATTATCGATAATAAAATTAATGATTCCTCAAAGTATGATTCTTCGTTTAAGGTACTGTAGAGGAGAGCGGCAAGGGAGTCGAACCTTGACATTCGCTAAGAGAAATCAATTGAGAAAACTACTGAATTTCAGTAGATTCAGCCGAGTACGGTCAGACGTTCCTTTTCTATAGCCTTCAATATTATCTTTTTAATATCTCGAAATTTTTACGCTACTTCTATAGATTTCATTGCGATCGATACCGGAAAGATAAAATAAAATGTTTAATTAAATATTTCAGCGTTTATTAATAAATTTCAGATAAAATTACAGATGGAAACAGTATATATACCATTAGTTTTCAATTCACCGAAATCGAGCTATATTTGATCTGTTCCGTCATTTGAATTGGAAATGTTTCCATTTTACGTAGAAAAAGTTGGTGAGACTAAGTTTAATCCCGTATGCGTTTTCCAATATAAATAATATATACCGTCATCATCGATGACACTGGGAAATGAAATTACTTTTACATTCGATAAAGGAAAAAGAAATAAATGGAAGTTCTTGATATTTTACAAAGCTCATTAATCGCGTTTAAAAGCGCTCCACAAAACTTTGACCGCAGTTATTCTGCCTTCGGGAGAGGAAAGGAGAAGGGAGGATAAGAGACGCCTAATGGAAAAGTTGAGAACATCATCTGATGGTGGCGAACGTTGAATGATTAAAGGTGGAAGGAGGCGTACACTTGGCAGAACGTCAACTGCATCCTCCACAACGTCCTCGTTGGCCAGATCTGGATGGAGCAGCTGGGCGTGCTCGAGATCAAGCAGTACGGCGGAGCCAATCTCAAGGCGGAGCTGTCCTTCAAGAGCGCCGGCTGGAACAACAAAGACCTGCACCGCGTCGAGGGCTTCATCGTCGATCAGGAGTGAGTAGCTCCCTCAATTCTCCCTCATAGTTTAACTTATGCTTTACGCGGCTCGCTCATGACCGCCCAAACTTTTTTCTTTTTTATGGAATTTAACTTTCCACAACTGATGTGGAAAGGATTGCATCATGCGGCCAAAGTGTCTATTCTTCTCAATTGCAGTGAGAGGCATTTTATTTATTTATATACTTTTTCTTCTGGCAATCATATTTGACATTGATTTAAATTGAATTGTACGCTTTTCAATTGTATTTTACAGTGTTAGAATAGAAAAAATATTGAGCTCTTTTCTTTGGACTATTAATCAAAGTACCTATCAAATCAAAATCATTTAATATAAAAAAATGTTATTTTCAAAATGATACCTTCAATTGATACGTATCTACATTGACAGAAGCGTCACGAACAACCTTAAGATCAGAAAAGCTCAGGAATTAAAAAATCAGACTATTTTTCACTCAATGAATTTCATATTTCTCTAACTTGAAAGCCTTCACTTTAGTTTTCTGAAGCCGCTTTCTTTTCTTCGCGTAACTTTTTGTGAAGTTAATCATAGTTTAAAAATACTTAATTAATTAGCCTTATTCTACTAGACAAGGCCAGTCATTTTTTCAAATTATTTAGGTCAAAGATAAATATTTCGTTGTAATAGAACTAAAAATATTTTTATGTTAAAGAACAAATATGATGTAAATGTCTATTGAATTGGTTATAAAAAAAGTTTCACTCCTGAATTAACTATAGCAGTATTTTGAATCTATTTAGCGGTTGACTTGACGAAATTTGAATGCATATATAGGATGCCTCGTTAAAAGACAATAAGCTTAAAGGACTAAGGGTAACGAAGAACTTAACAGACCATAAAATTACACTACGTAACGATAGTACACTTAAAATCTTATAGCATAAATTGCTTCGTTACAGTGCACGTTAAGAAAAGAAATTTTAAAATTACTAAGTTCTATAGAAGTAGAATGAATATATGTATCTTAACTAATTTACCTATATTTTTAAGAATTAACAAAAAAACTTTAGTTCACTCTATTGTCTTAGTGAACCAAAATTTTACACAAACTGAAAAACAAGTGTAAAATAAAAAAAAATTAAATAATTACGAAATAAAAGTGCCTAAAGTGTGCTCTCTTTGGAATATCACGTTAAAGATTTAAAAACTTGCAGCTCTTTTGTCAAAAGGAAGTTAGAGAAAAAATTTAATATCCAATTACTCTGTTTTCAGCCGAAAGAGATTGGCGTACCTTTACGGAAAGTGGACTGAGAGACTAAGGACGTGCGAAGCGACGTTGTACGAAGAGGTGGTGGATCGGATAAAGCGAGAAAAGAGCCCACAGAATAGCCCAGGACATAAGAAGGTCCTGGCAAAGCTGCACAGCTTAAAGGTGGGAGCGTTTAAGCCATCGCATCAGGATGCGATTGACGATCCTAGCGCTGATCCTGACCAGGAGATCCTCACCATCGACGAAATTCCGGGATCCACGGTCCTCTGGGAGGTCACTCCTCGACCACACAACAGCGCAGAGGTAAAAAAATTGCAGAGTTGTATAAATCTTAAATATAAGTAATAAAATAAAATATAAGTGACAGTACAATGATCGACAAGTGACTCGCTTTGAATTGCTCTAAAAGATCTGTATATATAGAAAATTAAATAAAAATTTATTCGTAATTATTCTATTCACGAAACTGTTCCGTGTGTTTTCGGATTGCATGACTATCAGTTGAATATCCGCACGTAGCTACTAAAATTTTATTGCGAGTAGTTCGGTGAATATAAAGCAAGCTTCCTTTTTATCGGAAGTTACCGTTGACGTCTCATTCAAGTTTTTACGGCATACTGAATGCAACTTTGTTTAAACATTTGCCACCTTAAAAAGCCTACTGATTAAATTACAATTTGTTCTGGGAACTCATAGAATCCTTACGAAATTTATAATGATTTGGATTCTTTTTTTTTTATAGTTTTACAATTAACTTGATACTAAATATTACAGTATTATCAATTCACTACATTTGCCATGGGTTTGAACGAATTGAACAAAGAAATCAGTGAAACGGTATGCCCAACGGATTCTCGACTAAGGCCTGACATTCGAAAGCTGGAAAATGGCGACCAGGATGGAGCTGCCACCGAAAAGTGCAGATTGGAAGAAAAGCAGAGGGATAACCGTAAATCGCGAAAGCACAAGAAGAACACTTCAGGAGAATGGGCTCCAAGGTACATAAATTATCTTGAAAATAATATTATACCTACCACCCTGGTAAAATTATTGCAAGTCTGTGATCATGATATGATCAACTCTTTAAGGATTTTAATGATATCTAAAAGTGAATTAATGAAAAGGACAATTAGTTACATTTTATTGAAAATTAGTAGCAGAACGTTCGACTATTTAGTAAATTGTGTAAATTTTTATTATTTCGATTTAAGCAATGATAGTTTATTTTACGAAGAAAATTTTATTATATTAAATCTCTTAGAAAAATAATTCAATATCCTCAGGTGGTTCTCGAAAGGCGTGAACTCCTACACGGGACTGGAAGATTGGGTATACCTAGGCGGCTACTGGGATCGCAACTACGGTGAGGTGGAAGATATATTTTAACAATGTTAGATACCCTCGAGGAGCAAACCTTGACTAGAAAATCGTCAATGACGGCGAATCTCGTCGAGCGAGTCTCAGGCGAGCGGCAAACTTGGGCACTCGCGCAAATGAATCCTCAAAGTACGAGCATCGGGATGCGCGTTCACGACCTCACGGTCAGACACGTGGCACCGCCAATTTCAAAGAAACACACGAATGCAAAGTTTGCTTACAATTAGTACCTGGAGATAAAGCTTACGACGAGGAGTTAGATAAGGGGCGAGTTACAGAGGCGCAACGGCAGTTACTTAGTGTAATGCTGATTGTTTCGGTAGTTTAATTGCTGGCAATCACTTTGGCGCATGTACGTGGAGGGTGAGGTTAGTAGGAATGTTGTGTTGCATTGTGTTTTTAGAGAAGCCAGATGAAAGTCATGTAGTTTCCTGTCTAAGCTACTTCTGAAGATGCAGAAAGTTTGGTTGCAGTAACATTTTTAAGAATCAATGAAATTGTGAACGAAAGACATATTTTAATAAATCATCGTAATAAATGAAAACTGCGAAAAACGTAGAGACAGATTCAATTTGAATCAGGTGTTAACAGTTTCATTATTTATTATATCCAGCATTTCTATTATAAGTTACAATGAAAATCTGAGACAAGTACGTTTTACATAAGGAATTGTTTTATAAAATAAACATATCGATAACTAAGTTTTTTAATGTCACAAAATTAAAAATTAAACGATACTATGTGATTGGGTGGATCGCATGATCGTTCATTGTTGGTTCTCAAAAATTTACTAATATATACAGTATTTTTAGACTATAAATAATGTGGAATAGTTGAGATAGCAGTGTGAATAATTTTATGATTATCCATACTTATTATAGTGCATAATTTTATAGTCAAACCTAACTAGATCCTTCGTTTTGAAAAGTTTGCAAAAGTAGATGGCTTAGTATTCGAAACTTCAAAGACGAATACTTAGAAGTAACGAAAGCTGCCTCTGGACGGTTGCAAACGGATGCAAACGCATGCAAAATCAACAAGTCTATAACCTTGCGATTTTTTTCTCGGGCAGTGCGCCAAAAGTATCTACAAAGAGTCAATGACAAATTAACAAAAATACATTTTACTTACGATACATCAATGCAAAATTTCATTTAAAATTTTATATCCAAATTATATTTATAACAATACTGTTTATATACGGGAAATATTTTAAGTTTTTAAAAGTTTCATTCAATCTCTCAATACAATAACAAGGGCATACTTCAATAATTAAAAAAATAAAACGTGTCAACTAAGTTACACTAGTGTAAAAATGGAAAGATAAAGTTGACGAACGTCCAAATTTTGATAGATCCGCTTTTAAACACATATTTAAAATACTCATTGACTGTTAAAAATTTTGAAGCGTATACTTAAAGTACCAATATTTTTTGCCTTTAAAGTTGCCAAATTGGACACCTAAATTTCACTACACTAGCTTCGCAATAAATAACAAGTTCAGCAAGAATAATCAAGGCGACGTAGAGAAACAAAATTGGCATCTGGATCTCGCCTGCCCGTTTTCTTAGAAATTAGAATACAAAAGGTGTACATGTGCATAAAAAAAGTTTCGCAGAGAATTCTTAGAGAAAAAAGTCGTTGTCTATTATGTGTATGTATATAATATAAATAAATGTAAGTACCTAAAAGTTGATGCTGAAAATGACTCAGATTCAATTTATCATGTACTATTTGCTATATAATACTATCGTATTATATGTATAGTTTCAGTCTAATTCCAAAAACACGCACTTGAGCTCGATTTATTGCAATACTCTGCTACGATCCACCTATTAATTTAAATTTATCATTTAATGAACTTTGATAATGAATTTAGAAAGTTGAAGACAATAGCAGATTGATAAAAAACCTTTAAAACGACAATGTTTATAATTTATAAAATTGATTTAAAGAAGTTATTTAGAATAGCGCTCTTGTCATATACAGTCTTCCAATATTTGAGTAGCAGTGCGCGTAGTTGCAGTTGGACAGAAAAATTCAAATAAATAAATAAGGATAATCTTCCTGAGTCGAATGGAAACAATGTAAACGCATCGTTTACAAAACAGCATATTAACATAGTATGCAGATAAATCTTACAGTATGTATTGATTTCATTCATTTTAAATGTATATATTTGATTTCATCACTTGTCGAAGATGCTTTAATTGCTAATTTTGCTTTATTTAATTCGATTCAGTGCAAGACACTATTTTTCTATTCAAGTAAATTACATAAATAGAGAACTTATAAAGAAACAACACTGTGCAATTTAAAGAGGTTTAAATATTCCAGACGAACCCCTTTGAAGTAAACAAACATTTGTTCAATTGATGCGCCAAGTATTCGCGAGGGATTCGATCGTAATGTTTAAACTAATAAAAATACTTTGAGAAACGTGCGCTCAACTTTTACTCGGCGTGGATGTGAATTAACTAACAAAAAAATTCTTTGTGATCTCAACAATTTGAAAATCAGCGACTTAGCGAAATACTGTCAAGACTAATCATTAACTTTATGCGTATAAGAAAATATATTTATCATAGTGTTCATTTTTTTTTAAATTCTTTTAGGGACGTCCATATCAAAAGTCTGACGGAAAGAAAAATGTGTAGTTTCGATTTATAAAGCAAAAGATTCGATAAGATTTTTGTAAAACGTACACTTTTATTTACAAAACTTTTCTAATTAAATTGTCTATTTTTGTAAGAGAAAATACTGTAAACTCTTACAAAGCGTGTAAACGTACAGATTTTAGTACTAAAAGGTATACTATAAATTAATATCAAATGTCAAGAGTTGCTGTTTTTGATTTTTCATTAACAGTTTAATCATTTATATTTATAAAAAATAGTATTTGTCATGCTAACTATTTTAAATGAAAATGAATCAGTCTTTTTAACTTTTGCACTGTTTAAAATTGAAAGTCAGTTTAAAATCACTATAATTTTAATTCTGCTGATGCTTTCCATTGTGTTAAAGTAAAGAGAACATTCCACGTCCCGACATAAGTATAGAAACTAAGAATAATGTGCGCGCGTTCTGTATATAATCCTGTAAAATAAAGCGTCATTTTACGAACCGCGATTCAATAATTTTAATAAACTATACAAATATACATCGACAATTCTTAGCGAAGCTGCAGAATATGGTTGAGATTGAACGACGAATTGGAACTTTCAATTCTGCTATTGCATTAGTAATTAATAAGAATCATTTACGACAAATTATGTTCAATTATAAATTGGTAATTTATTTATATGAATGATTGGATGAACCCTAATAAAATTGTTCTATATTTGTTGAGAGAACTGTTTATTTGTTAATTGTTTCTACACTTCGTTCATTCGTTTATAAGAATTTATGTATATTATATGCAGTTTTACAATTTATGAAAATAAATGTGTATGCATAATTATGTTTTAGTTAAAAAGTACATTAATCATGAAATTCATGAAAACCAACGTAGTTGAAGCACTACTCACAATGCAGCTTATATTATAACAGTACGCTTTCCTATTCGCAATACAGCCTTAAATGATGTATATTAAAATCCGCTTCTTATTCGTCAGAGTGAAATTTAACATTAATTATTCTCTTCTTCTGCGAGTTATTGTTTATTGTAAAGGCGCATAATGACGATACCGACGTAGTAAATCTAGAATAATCTGCAAAGCCTACAAAATTTAGTAAAGTTTCTAAAAAAATTACATACTACATTTGTAGCAAAATTTGCTATAAAGTACAGTCATTTTTCTCGCTCTCGCATTACTAAAGAGTAGATGCAGAATTTTTACGTATCTGGTATGAACATTATCCTTATAATTTATTAAAGCTAGAAAGACAATAAATCTCTTTTTTCCATTTTATCATCATCCAACGTCACATTTCACTTATCGAAAGGAAAAAATAATAAAAACCAAATAAACGACACTCTGCTGAAAAAGAAAACTGCGATTTCTGCCAGTCGATCTGGCTCGTACTAATTCGCTGCGCGAACTGTAAACTTGTAGTAAAGAACCCGTAGAATAAGCGTAGCGTAATACGCATAGATTTTAACCCAGGACCTGCGGCACGGCATGCAAAAGCGTAACCGCGGAGCCCGCGCTTGTGCGATGCTACGATCGATTAACGCGCAACTTCCTCTTTTACTTTTCTCTCACCGGCGCGTGAAGCACACCTGACCTTATTTCGTACTGTCGTTTTCATTTCGGGGCAATTGCGCAGTGACCTTGACTAGAGGGAGAGGGGGCGAGCACATTTTTATCGATTATCGTGTTTATCGCCAGCGAGGTACCCATATACATATACGGGATTTCACTTCTTGAAAAATTCGACTTGAAAAAACGTTTGCTTTCAATTTTTCGTCAAGTATCGATATATTCATTGTTATATATAACAGTTTAATTTTTCTGCACAACTGTATATATTAGAGTAGTACGACGTTGATATTTATCATCATCAAAGCGTAGCGACAATTTAAATGAAAGAAAAACGTTCGGAATGAAATGCTATGCGGAAAATATGATTTTGTTTGTTAAGTTTATGAGTTAACAATTTGATAATCTTGAATGGAGTATCATCTGAGAAAGATACCTCAGAAAGCGATGGACTGGGTAATTTTCGTTGAATTTTGCTTGTGTAAGGCGGATGCCTAGAAATACCATGTATATATTATACTCTCGTTTTTGTGAATCATTATGATAAACTCTTAATTTATGTAAATTTACATAGTGCATTCAGGTCTAATGATTTTAACGGAACAGTTTATTATTGGCTACAGCGATAAATTTATTGAAGGCGAAGAGTGTACTATTGTATTGCGTGTAGTTTGGAGTAAACGTGGAATAAAAATGATTAGTAATATTAAAACTAAATATTCTTTTAATTTGTTTTCATTCATCACTATAAAAAGTCAATTGAAGAATTATTTTTCAATAAATGATTAAAAATTTTACACCTTTAAGAATAAAATTTTAATTTAAAACTAATTTGATCGGGAATATTATTCAACAAGTTAATGTTCGGGCACATTTAATGTGAATTCGGAGACCGTAACAATGCTAATTCATTTATTTAATTAATGAAAATAAATGCAGAAACAAGGCAGCCTTCTGTATAAGCTTAAATGAATCAACTACTGTATCAGTGTGTACCAAATATTATTTTATCAATTTCATGCTCCAATATACAATAATGATATTCGCGAATGACTTGATCTATGAATGTATATCAATTTGATCAACAATTGGTCCATTCAGTCTTGCAACAGTGACTATCTTACGTCAACAGATACGTCATATATAAATCATTGTAGACTATTAAAATTATAAAAAAATTTCTTTGATTACAACTAAATTCTAATGGCTTTTCGTAGTTCAAAATATAAACACTAAGGCGCTTCAATCGATATTTCTATTTGCCTTCATCCCGAAATCCCGACGGATTTCCATAGTTCCAAAAGCAGAGTACTACTCATTTGGCGGCGCCTTGTATCGTTTTGCCCTTTTTACGCTACGATCTACTGTCATATAGACTTTCATTGAAAATAAAAAAAATGTTAACATTCGCGTAATTATTAAAAGATATCTCTCGACTATTAAATAAAATAGAATGACAATTGCTTGTTAAGTTGAAGGACACTTTTTTATCGATGAGGGGGCGACTGCGTAAAAACTGGAGCGGCGCACGAATTTAAAAGGGGCCGTAGCAAACACGACGTGTCAGCTGCGCCTCGGCAGTGCTCGGCTAAAGCCGAGAGTCCTCGCCGCCGCTGCCGCCGCCGCCGTCGCCGACGTGCAGCTTTAGGAGAGCCTCCAGCGAGCGCGACGCATCGATCACATCGTCGAGCGTGTGTGTAGCCACTGGCCCCAGTGTAGCACCGCCGAAAGAGAAGACCGAGGAGAAGACGACGGACCGAGAGGGAGCGAAAGGGAGAAGGAACAAGTAAAAAGGCCAGCAGATCGCCTCCGCGAGGAAGCCTCTGGACGTCGACCTGGTGACGAACGGCGAACCGGCCACGATGAACATCGTACCAACAGGTGAGTGCGCGAGCGTCGCAGACTCCGAAAAAAAGACTCTTCTCCAATTTGTGCGGGATGCAGCTCTTGCTATAGGAACCGAGTCCAGACATAACCTACAATGCCCGTAGCTTAGAGTTTATGCCAGTTTTCAATTTCTACTGCTGCTGGCTTTAGACTCCACGAGACTTCCGCTACTCTTTGGCCAATAATCTTTTCTAGTATACAGTGTTCATAGTCAATGTGCAGGAAAAATAATTTGAATCATTTTTTCGAGCATGTTTTGCTGGCGGAACGGAGCAGGCATTGTTTTTGTTTAGTATTACGTCGCCGACTTCGAAATTCTATTGACTTTAAAACGCACTACATTCTATTTTGTTTTATACAACTAAAAAATTCCGGGACAATCTCAATTATGTTTTATTCACGATACCGAATTCAAGTTTTTTTTTATCTTATCTAGTACCTATACTTAGTATGTTCACTTCTTTTTATAAATAGCATTGAAGTTTATCTACAGTTACTTAATTTAGAATCGAAATGATATTAAAATCTTTCAATGTTCTGTCAAATTGTACAAAATTTTTACTTCTCCCGTACTAGTGTGAGTACTGTCCTATAAGTTTTATAGGAAAATCTAAATGATTAAATATGTTTTAATTTCAATACTTCGTACACTTTTCATTCAACAATAATGCACTCTAGAAAAGGAATTTTTTTCTTTGCATTTTCAAGAAAAGCATTGCATCAGTAATTCAGATAAAATGAAAAATGTTTTTTTTAATACATTATTTTGGAATGTAATCCTCTAGAATTATTTTTAATTTAAGATTTACTTTTTGTAATTTTCTAATTTCTTTAAATATGTAATAAATATTTTTGAATTAATAAATGGGCGTAAGGCATTTAAATAAACAAGTGGGTATTAAATAAAAAAATTCTAGCTAGAGTGTGTACATATAGAACAGAATAGCGCTAGATTCAGGTCGATGATACTCGTGAAAAAATTCAATACAGTATATAATACAGAAACTTTAAACTACTTGGCAGTCTGCGCTTCAAATTGGACGTCGCAACACACTTTACCGTGAAAATCCGCGCGTAATGAGCACGAATATAATGTTGCATGTTTTTTGGCTTGCGTATCAACTAAAAAATGTAGCAGGTTAGTTTTACTATAAAAATTTCTTCATAAAAAATTAAAAAATTAAAATTATTCACAGAATTATCATTGTATATGAATATACACACAAGGTCATCTCTTGCTAAATAAGCTCAATTACGTGTGTTTAAAAGAAAAACTATTTATTTGCCTTCCGCGAAAAAATTATAATAGATTATTCTTCGAATTTTTTCGTACTCATATTTAGTTTGATTAAGTAATGCTCACTCTGCGTCTCGTAATTCATGTGCCTTTTATATTAATTATTATTGGTAAGCTATTTATTTTTAGTTACTATTCACTTGCTTCTCATGAAGTGATCAATAATTTAGAGCCAATATTAATTTACATCGCAAGACCACCTCATTCATGTTCGTTATATCACGTGACGCTAATTATGACATATTATTAAATTGATTCATTACAATATTACTTGCGTTCGTTTATCACATATTTATCATTTGTCCTATCAATAAAAATGACATTAGTGCAAGGAATATTCTAGCGAAAAAGAATTACCGAGACACAAAAGTAATTTTTATTTATTTTAGTGTATCGTTTAAAATACCCGAAATTATTTTGAATAATAAGAGAGAAGAAAAGAAGATGCTGAATCTGTGAACACAACATTCAATCGAGTCGGAGTCATAAATGAATCACCATTACGAAACGTTCAGGAAGAAAAGACATTTAAATTGGCGCCAATAGCAGCAGCAGCTGATGCGCGCACGCAATTTCGCATTACTTATTCAAAGTCGCCTTCTCGACGCCTCTTCTTTTTTTGCCCGCATCGAGCGTGGCGCTGCGGGCAGTGACTATCCGACAAAGTCGAGTTCACACCCACGCGCTCGCCGTCAACTTGACCGCGCGACTTATGCACAGGCTGGCGGACTGGCGAAACGCTTTAATCGCGCGGCCCGATAACGGTACTTGCTTCCTCTTTCCTTGTCATTTTTCCAGTTAGGCTCGTGGTACCCGTTCTTTGCTACAGCTTTTTCCACCATTTTCTCGAACAATTTCTTGCTCGGCCTTTTTTCTTCGCGAAGCGAGCAATTTTTTACCGCTTATGTCTGATAGCTTACGCGATTTTATAATATCCGTTGGATAGTTTCAGAACAGCGCCTCCGGGCACTGGAGAAAGTCTACGACCCATTGTCAGCTGTGACCAATCAATTGTCTTTGTTGAGATGAGAAAATATGTTTTTTAATATTATATAATTTGGCGTGGCGGATGTTTAAATTCGCTTTTTTTAGCAAAGTATTTTTACAATTTATTTTTACGAAAGTATTTCATTTTCATACAAAGGCAATCAAAAGATGCTTCAAATGATCCGAATCTTGCGAATGGTGTGAATAAACAGTTAGGTAATAATATATCTACTTCAGAAAAGGGGCAGTTATTGGGAAAATATGTAAAGCTACAAATTTGAACGATACCTATACCTGGGAGCAGATACTAACGTGTAAATTGATAAATTATTAATTTTGCTTCATGTGTCTAATTCTCTTTAATGAATGCACAAAAATGTTGTTCTCATTAAGCCACCCGTAGATTATAATATTTTAATCGGACGATAGCGTATAAAAATGCAAATATCACTCAGTCGTGAAATATAAATGAAACCTCAGCGACAAATGCACAGCACTTTAATTGCATTCTCTTGCATTGATTCGCCGAGAAGCGTAACAACAAGTCGTATACATCAATAGAATTGTATAAACTCGTGACGTGGACACCGAGCCGAGGGGTGACTGCGCGTGCTCCTCTTTGCCTCTTTTTTTTTGCTCGACGTGCCTAATCCAGCGTGTCGGCTAATTTAATATTGGCGCGGGATAAATGGTAGGGGTACGCTTGACATTAAAATGCCTCTCCTACCCTCGACTCGAGTGCCGCGTCGATACCCTTCCGGTGCTAGTCGCATCGGAGGACGTCACGAACTTTTCTTTTTTATTTTTCTCAAAGTATAGATGACTTTTTTTTCCAACGAATATCGATAGTCTTTTTAAAATAATTATTCCAAACTCATTGTTTTGTTTCATTGCTCTAAAAGAAAGTTCACTAAATTTATTTTTCCACGAGTGCATTATAATGATTCACCACTTCTCACTAATGAACCGACAAGTTTATGAAGATAAGGGGATGCACTTCCTTGGTGAGTGCTACTTAAATAGAGTATAGCTATACTTGTTTAGCATAAAGATCCGAAGTATAAAGTATCGCCGTAAATCGTTTAAACAGTGATGTTGCAAACTTATCATAACTTTGTGCATTTGTTTTTAAGCGTGCAATGCTTTAAATTTTACGAGTTCATTGTTCGATACAAAGAAAAGTAACAAGAGGTAATATTACAGGCTGGATCCATTAGAATAATTTATTAATTTTCACAACTACATTTTGCAATAGGTGTATTCTTGAAATAAAAAAAAGAGATTATATTATTCGAGATTTATTTGAAGACGAGATTTTGCAAGCAGTATTAGGTTTCATCTTAAATTAATCTTCACTCGATAGCGAAACGTCACAATGCGTTCGCACGCGCATAAATAACTATGCACTACAATGGGCGACGTCAAAACTTGACTGTGATAAGCTACACGCTGTTCAAATGTTTACCGGCGCTCGCCAGCTGTTATCTAATCGGTGGCACGATTTCACTTTCTTCGCTGTACCAAGATAAGATGATTATGTCATTATCTCCATTATCTACGAATTCTTTCATCTTTGCTGAAAGTATCACTTAACTAATTCCGCAACTGATAACCAGGGATATAAGTTTTCACGTGAAACGCAGGTAGCTAACTGGCCATAAATTGCCGGCCACGTAATTTACGGCGAACTTTTAGTCGCTCGTTGCACAAATAAGCGGGCGGCTTTTGACCAGGCCAGAATTTAAGGACTTGCGCAAGACGTCGCTTTAAGGAGCTCGATATTCAAAATAGCCGTCATTACAGGCGCGAAGGGAGACTCGGATTTTCTATACAGGCGCTTTGTGCACCGCGCCGGTGCCTTTGAGCCTTATTACGACGAAACACGGGAATACAATGGGACCTCGGCGGCGCATAAATCCATAAATTTCGTTTCTTCGCTGCGCTATTAGGCGGTAACTGTGAACGACGGTGTCTCCGTCGCAATTTTGCCCGGCAATGCGAGAAATTCCCGAGTCGATCGGAAAAATGGATTGAACCACGCACTGAGCGTTATTGTGGCACTGTATAACGCGTGCACGGCTGAGAAATGCGCGTCGGGAATTTTCATCGGTGCCGCCGCGTATAAGGATGAATAATTTAACCGACTATGCGGGGTCGGTCGGAGAGGCCGTCAAAGTACTTTTGCTTTTAATTGCCATATAGACTGTGTGTCACGATTTAGGCGTCTGCTAATGTCATTTGCTTGTCAACCCCTTAATCGTACTAGTATAGTTTACCGATATTTATGTAAGTAGAATTTATGTAACGAAACTACGTGAACAGAATGTTGTATGCTTCTAGTCATGAAATTTTTTTTTATTTCTGTACTGAATGACATTATCTTTAATATAACACTGATATAATTTTCTGATAGGTTTTTATAAGTCGCATGTAAACAAAAATCTTTTAACCGTTTCGTAAACATTTATTAGTTCTTTAATTAATGACTTTATTATACATTTTGACACTTTTTTAAGTAAAAATAAAAGAAATTAACTTGATTAACTTTCGCGTAATGACGTATACGCGGATGCGCATATTTAAAAAAAGTACCGAACAGTAATTACTTGACTGTGTCAGATGCAGAGATAAGTGAACGTGTACAGACAACGTTTTAATTTACTCTCTTAATAATGAGGTAAAGATCAAATAATAAGGAATCATTTTCGTAAATTGCAAAATGTTTCAGATTATAGTTTATTATTTAATAATGTTTTGCCATTTAAGTATTTTATTTATGTGTCTAATAAGTTGTGAGGAAAATGAATTAACTAGAAACTAAGAATCGAACTTTTAAAAATGTTTTGTTGCGCCGTAAAACACTTGGAGCTTTAAGAGAATTACCAAATAAAATTATAGCTTAATGTAGTATTTTCTCGTTAAAGTAAGTGAAATATCTTTTCTTACTTATTCGACCTGTTTAAAAGGCTACTTCTCGAACAGTATTTTACTCTCATTCGCGTTACTATATTTTAATAGAGCATTAAACTCTGCAGTTCGTTAGACTTGAAATTTTTATTTTCAATATACAATTGATGCTTTTGTTTTTAACGTAAAACTGCAACTGGAAAAATGCTACACCTGACTCGCGAGCTCTACGAGCAGCCGCAGAAAAGGTACGATTGCACCGACAAAAATAATGAATGGGATCCAGTAAGAGAAAGTGCAGGAAGTATTCGTCAAAGCGAAGAATCCTCCGCTGGAAGAATGCTAAAAATGCGCTCGGTTCGTGAATTAGCGCGTCAAATATGTTAAGAACCGGCGGGCGAGTCCAGCTAGGCAGAACAATCGGCGCAAAAAGCTCGCGAGCGCCGCAGGTACAGTTACGAGCCGCCGCTCGCTCTCTCGCCGCGCGCTCCAGAAAGAGAGGGAAGCATCGAGCCGACGAGATGCCAGACGAAGATGCGGCGCCGAGAGAAATAGGCGAGTATAGACGGTCATGAGTCAGCGCCTAGGATACACCTCGGGCAGTAGTAGGAGGCCTCTCTCGTCTCCTTCTCTCTCCGTCGCTTCGCACAGCGGGCCGCGGCGCACCGGTCGCTCACGCCCTCGGGAGGCGAGGCCACGAAGCAGCGGCCGGCGGTGTAGCACGTCCGCGGTCCCCCGACGACAGTCCGGTCGCGCCTCGCGTTCGCTCCGAAAATCCCTCGTCGCAAAACGAGCGAAAAAACTGGCGTCCGAGAGTTCGCTCATCCTCGCGGATTCTCACCTCCGCCGGGGAGGGCCACGCCGCGATCGAGGGGAGGGCGCTGCGAGCGCGCCGATCTCTCGATCACCTGCGCGGATTCGCGGCGCGTGGATCCGGCGGCGGCGCGCGCTCCTGCGACTCCTGCGTGCGCGACAAGTGTGTGCGTGAGTGCGTGTGCTCCGGTGTCAGGAGAGCCACAGGGACTGGTTTTTGGAGGTCCCGAGCCGAGGGGCAAATTGCGGAATCGCCGGAGAGTGAGGCGAGGAGGTGCCGACCGTTAAGAAGAGGATTATAAAAAAATACACGCGTACACACAGACACACGCAGAGGAGCAAAGGAAGGGGACACGATGCTGCGGAGGTAACGGGACCCATGGGATATACTCTCCCCACCGTTCGAGTTGCTTGCGATTTCCGATCTCCACGTGGCGCGAGCTAACGAAACGCTGCTTGCGCAGTATTTGTAAGGGGCTGAAAATTTGGGAAGCGTTAACGAGCAGTCGAAACAAGTACACTTGAAATGCTCCCAATGCCGCTTCGATCTTTCGAAAGTGCAGCGACGATATTTTACTGCAAGTTTCCACCGAAGGCGCGCTTAATGACATAATTAATTATAATTATGCGTACCCTTTGCGCAAGCCCAGGACTGAAAATTAACCGCCGACCGTGCCACCTGAATGAGACGTAAATTTAAAAGTCTCAGTGCGCACTATATTTTAAACTGATTATTCGACATAAGAGGAATTAAAAAAAGCAAATATCGTTGGAAGAAGCGAAAGTAGACTGGCAAAAATCGGCAAGAAACTGGAAGCAGCAGCACTTGAAGAAAGCGAAATTTGAATATACCCACATACATGAGACTCGCTTCGTTAGTCCGTCTCGCATCGGAGGTGGAACGAAAGTAGACAATCGGTCCGACAGTCGATAAGGAACGCAAACCGATCGCTTCTCCTTTTTGCGAGAAAACAAGAGGCGAATCGAGCGCGTGCAGTTGCTCGCCATGCGGGAGGAGTCATTGAAGGCGGAAGGCCGCGCGGGGCCGCCGAGCGAGAAAGCCGCTTCCGAAGCGGCGAACGGAACGGACGAGGAGTTCGTGGGCCCGGAGTTCGAGGAGGACGCCTACTACACGAGCTTGGCGGCGACGCCGAGCTTCGACGACCTGGAGGCCAGTGACTCGGAGGAGATCCTGGTGCACTGGCATCAGGACACCGGGGAGATCGAGGAGATCGAGGAGGCCGATTTCCGGGAGGACGAGAAGGGACACGTGAGGAGTACAAGGCGCGAGCTCAGACTTCTGAGAGCCAGGATAAGGGAGAAGTCGCGCAGGCTCCTCGGGCTCGTCAAAGGTGACGATTGCATTAAGCTAATTTGGGGGCGGGATGTAAAAAGGTTAAAAGAAAAAAAGAGCGAGTATAATTTACGACGCTGAACAATCAATTTTGATAATACTGACTGGAAAGCACACCGTAAATCACTCGCGCGGTCAATTGAGTAGATTTACATACTGCTTATACGCGCAGTGTAATAAAGTCTGTAAATAATTCTGAATGTGGAGATTTTCTTGAACCAGATAATATTGTAATTTTTATAGTGTTATGAATATTGGCCGAGCATTACTTGTGAAAGCGAAATTGAAATTTTCGCAATTCAAATTGTTTTTATGCTCGAATGCACTTTCTTAGTATGGACATACTCCTGCAGATGTCGCGTGAAAAATTTACAAACGCAAACTTTTGAGGCGCGCTCATTTCAATATTTGCTTAAATACTCAGAGAGATGAAAACGGCGAACTCAATCAATTTTAAATTAATTAAATTCTTATCATGCTACTTTATTTGTTGGACGTTACGTTTGTATTACTACATTGTAATAAAATAATTCTTAAGTTCGAAACATTACTTTTAAAATTTCATGGTGAAGTAAGGGAAATTTTTCACTTGCAAATTCTACCATCGTACGACTTTTTCATACGAAGGTACATTTATGCTGATGTCGTCTAAAGATGTATATAGCATAATAAATATACATACACTGAAAAATCTTCGTATAAACTGAATGTTCTAAATGAAACGACTAGAAGTAAAATGCGATTTGAATCGAGTAGGAAATTGTATATTTTAATTTATAATTCACTTCTTTTAGCTAAGAGAACCTTTACGAGTTAAAAGACTATTCGAAGAGATAAACGATCGCACGAGAACTCAAGTTTCCTCGTTTATATCGAAAA
Organism: Sycophila sp. Sp_5; assembly: GCA_018906775.1. NCBI lineage: Eukaryota > Metazoa > Arthropoda > Insecta > Hymenoptera > Eurytomidae > Sycophila > Sycophila sp. Sp_5. The sequence goes on from JACCID010000020.1 coordinate 138,485, forward strand.
CTTGATTTAAATTTTTGTTCAACCTGCAACAAATATATAACTGCTAAACTCACATATTAAACATACGACACACATATTTTCCTACCGAACGGTGAAATCGGATGTGTGCACTTCTTTCGTTGAGCTCGTTCTATTGTGTGAGATAACGTTTCTCTTTTAACGGAGCAACGATTTATCTGCGGCTGTAATGTAAAGATCCAACTTCTCGCTTTAAGTATGACTCTCAAATTATTAACCTGTCATTGCATCGACGTCTCTAATTGACTATCATTAACAAAAGCTTATTTTTCCCTATACAAATTGCTCACGGTTCACTAGTTAATTTTAGTATATTTAAATTAAAAAAGTCGGAACAAAGGATTTCTCAAAAATTGATTCGTTTTTACATTTGCCTTCGTGAATTTTAGTTGGAGTGAAATTGCAATTTCAAATAGACAATTATATAGCTTTCTAATCGTTTCGAAGTCTCGCAGAAGTTTAGTAAAATAAAATTTCTTTGAAAAATTATTTTACCATTTTACTGCTTGTATTTAACATAAATTGTCATTAAATAAGTATAATACATTGCATTTTGCAATTATATACTAAAACTCCTTCAATAATCTTAGTAAATGAAACGAAGTAGTTTGCTGTACAGCTTTACAACGCGTTTAGTCTACTTCCATAAACTTTACATGTGATGATATTTTCATTGGCATTTCTTTTTAATTTAGTTTTAATATAGTAAACCGTATTTATCTTGAACGTTAAAATTTAAATATTTCCAAATGTGGGTTAATATCCCGAAAGTGTCTTGTTTCAAATATTTTTTATTTTATTAATAAAAGTTAATTAATACGGTGGGGAGTAACTTTTTATTTTTAAACATTCCGCGGTTTTATACGATCCATTAATAAATATTATTCGGCATATCTGTTACACTAAATTTTAGCAAGTATATTTAATGAATCGCAAATGTAAGAAATTGATTTAAGGCGTACCACCGATATTTACTGCAATTTATTTATGGATCAATTATTTCATTTCCTACCCTGAATTTCTCTTATCCTATAAACAATTCACAAAAGCAGTGTGTGCAAACGAAGGTGATCATTTTGTTAACCATATTTAACTCTTTACCTGAATAATATACTTATCGTCTCAATTTTGCCTTTATCATCTTATTATCGGTATTTATGCAGGTCGCACATAATTGACGATATTTCATTAAAAGAGAGAGAAAAAACGGCACTTAATGAGGGTGATTTATTAAGAATAAGATAACGATTAAAAACTAACTTCGTAACGGTCTACTGTTAAACTTTTAAGAAAAGAAACACAGTCGTCTTGCGCAAGCGCATACCGTCATACTGAAAATTTATGAACACTGCATCTTAATTGACGCTGCATTATCATGAGTAACGAATGCTATTGTATTTTCAATATTCTCGGAAATTTTTTAACCCTTACATAAACAATTACCCGGGAGGTAAATTTTTTTTTAATTGAAAAACGATGATAAAATTGATTATACAGAAAATTGGGTTATTGCACTTACAAAGTAAGTGCAGAACTGATCAAAATTGTCATTGATGTGATTAGAGACGAAATGCTAAGTCGTAGAGCATTAACTACCCGAAGGAAAACGTAGCTTTCTCAACGTTAAAGTATGAGTTTGTAATAAAATTTTAACGGCTGACTTTCTCCTTGTTACATGCAAATAACACGTGTAATAAGCAAAAACATTCTTAAAATAATCCCCATAAAAGCCCAGCGACATTTATAATTGGGCAGAGTTTCTTGCGCAATCGTCCTCGCGAACACCGACTGCGAAAATTTAACAAAAAAAAAAATGCGCGTAATATTGTTTTAATTAGAAAAGAAGTGTATGATGGATCCTTATAGCTTAATCTAAATAAAAAAAAAATAAAATATGAAGACTTACTCTAAGTCCGTAAACGTGGACACACACAGTACTATAATAATTTTAGTACATCAATGCTAAATGACTTAATCAATATTTATAACATGTATGAGTTGCAGTAAAATAATTTATTACTTTCGGTCGCTTGCAACCGTATTACACATTTCATATCAAATAATTATAAAAGAAATAGCTGTAGCTTTAAAGTCTAGTAAAGAACGCTAATTTGTGCAGTGTGCTCAGAAAATGAACTAGAATATTTAAATTTTAATAACATCTCTAAAGAACGTTAATTCAACTGCTCAACATTTACTTCATATTTTATATAAAAAAATCCATTTCTGATATTAAAAAAATGCACGATAAAGATCATGAAAAGAGGTATTACAGTCTTTAAGGTAATGTGTGAGTCTTGACAAATTACGGTATTATTTCGTGCGTGTCGTTATTAATTGAAAATTTCCAGATGTGATCAACATAATTAGATGTACTTTAATATTTGTCACTTCAATAATAATGGAAAAATGTATTTTGAACATTCAGGTGAAGATGCAGCCCTCCACAGAAGTGGCTCGCTGTCACCATCTTTGGACAGCGTGGCCAGCGAGCTCCAGGGTCTCTCGCTCGAGGAGCAGGAGCGCCAGAAAGCTGAATGGAGGGCAGAACTAGCATCGGTAAATTTTAATTTATATTTTACTTGATATGGATTTTAAAAGATTCGCAAATCTTTTCCAAGTACCAAAATAATTCAATTATTGGAGAGTAACCGTAGTATAAATTTAAAGATGGGGCCGAAGTTGCGAAAATTATAATTGAATAATGGAAAAAATATTCTAATTGTCTCTACATTGATAATCAATACGTCAAGCTTTAATTTATACATTCGATGTCTGTAGGAAGGAAGATATAACGGTGGAGCTTCAATTGCACATTTAGAAATTGATTTTATAGCGTTCGATACTTAAAACAATTTAATTTTAATTCAATGAATTTATATTGCTATTTAATTTAAAATGAAATATTATTTAATCGTTTTATAATGGGAAGTCGTTGGAATAAAGCGAAGCAATAAGCATTTTTATATGACTCGTGTAAATAAAGTTCATTTGAGTATTCGTATATTTGAAAATAAAGCTTAATAATTGGACATATCCACTTTTTCTCGATGCAATAAGCAATTACACATATAAATGATTTGCCGGCAATATAAGTAATATTGAAGATAGCTAATTACATATGATTATCGAACATGTTTTTTACACATTTGTACGATATAGAAAATAAAAGAATTTTTTTTAACCGGAAGAGCGTATTTTACATTTAATTTTGTTTAAAGTTGCTGTAAATTTAGCATAAGGAACGGTGACTTAACAGTTAACTGGTCGTCCGGGAGCCCAGAGTGTTCCTCAGTGCATAAATTCGATCGGATACAGGGGAAACGTTCGACTCGTTACCGTGTACGCGATTTATATAGGTGAGTCGCTCTGGAGGCCCGGTCAATTAAAGTCCACTGCTTCGCAGATCGAGGGTGAGATCGAGACGCTGAGGGAGGTGCTGGCGAGCAAGGTGCGGGCGACCCACGAGCTCAAGCGGAAGCTCGGCATCAGCGTGTGGAAGGAGCTGAGCGACGACGTCAACCAGGGTCTGCGCAACGTCAAGGAGAGCCAAGTGTACGTCTACCAACCTCCGACACATTTCCTTCCCCTCTATCAATCTCTTTTTTTCTTTCTCTCTCCCTCCTACTGCACTTTTTCTTCGTCGTATCTCTGTTCAACTACCGATGTGGTCACTACTTTGCATTGCACGTACCGCGCACACGAGGAGCGTTCTTCTCGCGAAGAATGCACGAGGGTGGGTGGTGTGCGAGTATCCCTTTCTTACGAACTGTCCTCCTCTCCTGAGTTTTGGCTTTCGAAATTTAATACGCGGTTAACGGTATATCGCGACGACGTAGTGTAGCTCAACCGAGATTTTTCCTTCTCCGTCTTTCTTTGTCTCTTTTTCTTCCTCCTCTTTCCTCTTCTTCTTTCTTTTCACTCTTTTTCTCTCCTTCTCCTTTTTTTCTTTAATCGAACGCAGAGCCACGTAGCTTTATATATAGGGTGCTTGGAGTATAAATGCCCGTTATTATTTGAAACATAATGCATTACCGTTACATCCTACAATTCATCACTCCTCTCAGAGCCTCGATTAACCATTACTCTTTCAGTTTCTTTTTTCCTTTCGAGTTTAATTCAATTTTACCTTCGTAATGCATGTACTTGTGGTGGGTTACGGGTTCAGAGGTCCGACTTAAGAGCAACGCCATTAAAACTTCGTTAATGCACGATTTCCGATAATAAATTGGATAAACAAACTCTTAAAAGTTACGGTGGTAATGGCAAAGCGATTAGACAATGGCTTCTTTCAACAGCTTCATTATTCATTTTTCTTTTGTTGGAGAATTATAATTTAACTGTACCAATTTTGATTAGGACTCTAAAATGATAAAATATTCAACAAAAGGAATAGAAAACTAGATATGTAACTGTGCTCGTTTGGCTCGAACAACTTAAAAATTTTATTTTTAAACCTCTATTTTCGAGCTGATATGTCCTGTTTAGAAAACTTTTCATCGGAAAAAAGAAGAAAAATATTGATAAAACTTTCTAGTAATATAGTACATATAAATTATGAAAACATTGATTAATTTCATTAATGTATTATAGTAGTAATTGATTTGAACAAAAGAAAAAATTAGCCAATGATTTATAACCATTATAAGAATGATGATACGCAATAACATGAATTGGACGAAAACTGCCCTTCACTGAAATCTCCGTGCGTGAAAGTAATTTTTCACGATTTCGAAGGGCGACGGTAAGAGTAAGAATATCATTTTTCAAGTGGACTCGTAACCTTTGCGCCAGTACATGTGCGAACGCGTGAAAATCATTTTTTCTCAATCTCGGGTATCTCGCGTAGCAAGTGTGTGTTCGATTAGGTGTTCACCGCCAGTGCCCGTTTTATTTTTCACTTTTCGTTAAGTTGTCTCATTTAGTTATCAGAATGTTGGGGAGAAACTCGGTCGGTTCACCAGGACGGTCTCCGAGAACAGTTTGTGAGTATACGTATATAAAGTCACTTTATCTTGATTAAAGCTTGTGACTTAAAGAAAAATTAAATTTTTTACCGCGAGGAAGAAACAACGATTTCTCATGCTTTTTATTACTGGAGAAAAGAATCAATGTTATATTGTGTATAAAAGATCGCTTGCTTTTAATTTAAAAATAACAATATTTTCGTCTTGAGAGAACCAATGCACGGGACGATTGTTTTTATTCATGCTAATTATTTCGGAGATCTCATTACTTACACGTAATTTTTTTTAATTATTTATTTACGAATAAAGTTACTTGAAAGTGCGAAAATAAAATAAAGGACTTCTTGCGCTTCTGTAAATATATTAACATCTGCCTTTTAATTCAGTTTTTAATTCGACTTTAATTTTATTTTTCACTTCCTGTAGATTATTCACACTTTATTCCTTATTTCTTATTTTTCTCATTATTTTCATTATTTATTCACCGAGCCTTTGATATTATACTTGTACCTGCAGTACGAACTTCTTGTCACTTCAATTTTATTTTTGATCTCACGTTATTTATGTAGTTAATTTTGTTATTAATGTATGTATAGTCAATTCTGTAATCAGCAGCACATTTCAGCATTACAAATTCAGTTTTCCCTTAAGTACATAGGTCGTTGCTTTTTAAACGTCTTATACAAGTCCATAAATTCATAATCTTTAAAAACAAAGGTTCATTAAAAAATTATAAATTTTCAAACCACAATCCCAGGAATAAGGAATAAAATATGAAATGTTTGATTAATTTGCTTAATTTAAATTTTACACACTAGTAAATAATCATATAAGCAATTAACAATTAATGCACTAATGAATTATGAGGCGTTATGCATGACCCACAAATACTGATAACATTTTTTATATAGATTTTACAAATTTTTCTTAGATTAATGACTAATTTTTCATTGGCTATTTTTAAGATTTTCTTTTACATACGCGTGAATAACGAAATTCCCAATTCTAAATCGCACAATTAATCAAAACAGCTATAATTATTAATCGTTAAAAAAACGAATTGAAATTTTTTTTCCTGTTAATAATCAAAATATTTCAATGAAAATCAGATGATTCAAAAATTTTTTTCATTCGTTCTAAAAAAATGCATGCGCTTAAATTATTTATCAGTAACGTGATCAGTTGAAACTGCGGGCATAACTCAATTTTTCTTTTCTTCAAACGACCAACGATTTTCACCTCTGTTGCTGGCCGTTGAAACGGTAAAAAAAATTAATCCGGCCCGTGAGTTTTCTCAAAAGTTGAAGTATTCCAAGTAGTTTATCGATTCTTAGATTTTAACCAATTCCTACTCGAATTACTTAGTTAACTGCCGGAAATTTTCACCAATGAAAGATAACAAAGAATGCTAAAAGCCGTAAAAATAAATTTAAAAATAGCCAGATGTCTACGATGCCTGCGCCGTGAGGCACTCGCGGTCAGGTCCAGTGCGCGCGAGGCCGATTCTTCCGCAAAGGAGCGAAACGTCAGAGACGCATATCTCACGGCTTTTCGGTCGTGAAAGTCCGGACACGTAATTTTATACGCTTAAAATTTCAGGGTCTTGCGACCAAAGGCTTGAAAACCTGTTTCAAAATTCTAATCAGATATGCATGATTTTTTTTTTGTTTTTATCGCATGCTGCACTTCTCGGACATTAATTGTTTCTGTATATCCCGAGCGTACCACTGTAACATGATATTTTGAACTTTTTATTTCAAATACGTGAATTGTGGAAATTAAGATTTTGATAATTTACAAAAAAAGGATTTGGTTTATTGCGGATGAATCGGCTTCGAAACTTATAAAAGGGAAACTACACTTAAGATGAAAATATGAAAATGTGAAAAATTCAATCTGTTAGGAACTTTCAATTTTATCCGTGCAATTTTACTCAACTGAATGATTTTCTTTTTGCAATACGCTTTTAAAATAATTAAATAGCAATACAAGACAGTTATACACAGTTATAGAAAAAAGTTATGCCTACTAGTCTTAAGTGTAGACTTCCACTAATTACAATTTCTCTCCGTGGTACAACCACTTGTGCGGTGCAATAATGCTCTGTTTAAAAAAAATATTCAAAGAACAAGGTTAAATTGAAATTCAGTAAGACATTTTGATAGAGTCATTATTAGCAGCCAAAAAGAGGAGGAAAAGAGATTAATAATCGAAAAGGAGCACCGGCGCAGAGCCAAGAGCAATTTTGCGCTCTTCCGTAAAGTGAAAGTCCTCGAAAAAAAACTTTCCGAAAGTAAATCGATACGCAGAAACGCGGACTATCGCAATTTCGATCGCAGCGACGAGCACACCGCGCAGGTGTAGTTCCACGAGAACTTGGGAGAGAGAGAAAGAGGGAAAAAAGACGAGCTCGACTGCAAAAAAAAGAAATAAATAAAAATTGAAGCGAGGGACAATCGGACTCACTCGTTAGTTTGTGCCGACTACGATTACATGCGAGTGTGTGTTCGCACACCCTCCTCTTTTCCTGTTTGATGCCACCAGGTTCCAAAAGACCGAGTCGGTGTTCAAGACCACGGCGGAGAAGACGACGAGCATCCTGGGCGGTTTTGGCAGCGGCCTCTCCATGAAAATCGGTCAGATGAGAAATTCCGACAGCTTCAGGTCCCTCGAAGAAAAAGTCGGCAGCGCTTACGAGAACGTCAAGGTGCGTCCCCTTATCTTCTTGCTTTTTTTCCTTATTGCGTGCCCTCCCCGTAAATTACTTGTTTTTTGCCCGGACGATCGCGGCAAAAATGCTATACGCCGGCGATTGCTAATGGCCCGAACGAAAACCTTTACCGTGAGCGGCCGTAGCTTCTCACGGGGTGGGTCGCTACAATATTTCACAGCTGTGGCATTGATTCTATTTCGCATTAGGCACTTTTCTAAATAATTATTGAAAATTATTTTTTCTTTTATTGCTTGTCGTAATTTATTTAACTTTAGAAAGAAGCCGGGAATTTAGTACACTTGAGTCTATTTTGAATAGAAATAATAATTTTCAACTATCTAGAATCTCCATGCAACAATTGTAAATGTGCGGTATATTAAACTAATCTTTCCTCTAATTTTTTTAATTAATTCAAGTGTTGTTGCATAACTGTAGCTTAATTGTCATAAGCGTCTGAAAAACATAACAAGGTATAATTTAAGCAAAATGAATCGATTAGTATAGATGGGCTGGTGGATAAGTAGAACAACGTGTTGGTGCATTAAAAAATGAAATATAAGCGTAAGCTCCCGCTCAAGTCAAATTCAAATGAATCAAATTTATATACGAGCTGCAAGTTAAAAATTTCATGAATTTTAAATGAACGCTTTAGGTGCACGTCGTTAAGATGCCGGTTTGAATTTATAACAGTAATATCTGCGTACGTGAAATATTATATCGTGTGTATAAGAAAATTTCGAAATGATTTATCGCGAATAGTTTTGATCGATACGTTATAGATGGATTTCATTTTATTCATATGCAATCGGGTAATCAAAAGGTTGTGATTTGAAATTAAAATGGTTACATTTCTAATTAATAAAACAGAATCAATCATTATTGTTTTGCTTAATCATCGATGGGAATTCAGTTGATATTATCAAATTGAAATGAATAATTTTTTCGATAATATGAGTTTAAAGTATTTGAAGGATTTTATTAATAATCAGGTGCGAAATAATTTTTCATAATGATAGTTTAATGTTTATTATATAAAGACACGCATATTTTATGACCAGTCTATAATAGCGATGCGTAAGTTTTATGGAAATTTTCAATACGTTTATCGGGGATGTAAGTTTATGCAGGTGCTGATTAAGTATAATTTTTAATTGTATTAATAAAATCTACGGATAGTTTGTCGGTTCATAAAGCCACACCGATTTATCAGGAATCAATTACCCTTACTTTCACGGATGTAACTCATTCGTGAGTTTCACTCGTTTCACGAATTTCTTTATTTACGAATAGTTTTAGTTGCGATAGTTTTTCCGACTTATTTTACTTATTTACCTTAGGAATTTTTTTATTAGAAAATTGAAATTTCTCTATTCGTAAATATTGACACCAATCAACATTTGTCTGATGGCAGTTCAATCTTTTTTATCTATATAGTTTCTCTTAATGAAAAACTTTCATTCATAGATTAAAGGGCTGACAAAGCAGATCTATTTTTAGTTATCGGATGACCGCATCTTGTACTATACTCAAGTTGGTGTCAATATCCTTAAATGTAACGGAATTTTATTAAATCGATATTAGTTTTGAAAAATGTTAGTAGCACATTAAAATTAGAACATTCCGAAGTGGATAGCGAGCGCTGCTGAATCGCTGCTCAATTACAAGAGTATCTGTTGACCAAAGTCGTTTACCAACCAGGGTTCTTGAACTCACGGTCGAATAATTTTTTATAAAAGTTCTAACAAAAATTATTCTCTTTTGTAAAGCAGCGACTAATAAAAAAAATTAGTATAGAAAGCTTTTTATTATACTTCTTAATGGAGTTTTCATTTGTCGAGTCTGTCCCTGCGTTACAAACAGTAAAGTAAATTAAAATGAGGTGCCCCGTGAAAATTTGACGAAAATGAGACGAATGTTTGTTTCCGATGTGCAGGGTCGTGTAACACCTTCGCGCAGCAACTCGACCCAGAGCTTCGACGAAGCGCTTCGGGAATCGAGTGCCTCGCGGCGCGCTTCGGCCGCCCCATCCGTCACCAGCCCTACCATTCCCGAGGACAAGCCGCTCTCTTAGGACGCTGTAGCCGCCGCAGCCGCAGCAGCAGCCTCCGCCTCCGCAGTCCGTCCGTACTGAGGCCCCCCGATCACCGGACACACCCGAAATCTGGCCCAGGCCTCGTACCAACGCCGCTGCGAACATCACCTTTTTCTCTACTATACTTTTATTTTCCTTTTTCCTTCGATAATTTATATAATTTCTAGAGATTTTCGCGGTGCCAGTACTGACTGGTCAGTAAGGGCTACAAAAAAGCAGTAATATGTGTACGAGGAAAAATCTTATATCTAAATACTCTCATTTCAGTGGGTTCAGTACTTCACTTTTTGTTAAGACTTTTAATACTACTGTCTAGTATCAAAAGAGTGACGGTCGCGATGAAAAATCAGATTAATGTATTTTTCGTTTGATTAAAAAAAAATCATAATCAAAGATACCATTCCATTCTGCAATCATGGTACTTTTACTTTTTTTCATGCATATGTATGTACATGTCTACGTATTTTATCTTTATGAACTGTCACTCCTGTAGATTTAGACAGTACAATCGCACTACGTCACGTGTCCGGATTTCAAGGGTTGCCGTGTATAACGTAATAGATTGTAATCGTGCATTTTTTCGTGTTAGCTTCGGCGCGTACTATGTAAGAAAAAGGCATAAGATCAATCCGAAAAGCAAGCAAAAAAAAAAAATAAAACAAATAAATCATAAATATTAACGTCACTTCGGGACAATATTTGTGTATGTGGGTGAAAATATATTATACGTATTGAATTATATGAGAGAAAAAAAATTATCGCATACTGCATAAGGGTATGAGCTTTGTAAGAGTGTCGAATGGCAGTGAATCGATTTGATTATCGCCGTTCAGTTCATATTCGAGCAGATATAAATGTGTATTAAAAAAAAAAAAAAGAAATTACATAGCGATGTCTCTCGAAGAATCAAGCGATGATATTTTCTACAATTAGCTCTATATATATTTTAAGAAGGGGCAGAGGATGAAACTAGTTTATTTTACACGTTTCAACACTTGAAAGAATTTACAATTAAAATTATTAAAAAAAAGCTATAAAGCGTATGCGTATATTTTTAGACTTCAATGAAAGAGGAGTTTGACTCCCCAGCACTGGAATGAAAAGTCACTATGCCTTCTTTAGAGCAACGTTATATTGTAAATTTGGCTTGATTCAATCAATTAATAAACTTTATGTTTAAAGAGTGAGGATCATTAGATGTTGTCAATTCTTTTTTAGCTTCCTCAATCCTTGTTACGATGATAAAAATATATCATTAGAGTAAAAATACAAACAACATTTTATTTTTATCTCGGTACTTAAGGATATGATTTGTTTTTCTTAAATTTATACAGTGTAAATTAATCACGATTGGGATGATTAATAAATTCTTTATGTATGGGACGCGTCAAGTTTTCTTTTACTGTTTTATTTCCAAACATCCCAATACCTTTTCTTTTTTATTTCATTCACTAATCACTTCATCTAGAAGTCATTCATCCTATATAATAAAAAAATTTTAAAATACTTTTATGTGCTTTTCTCAGCAATAAATTTTCCATCAATTTAATCTTTATTATAAAGCATGACTTGTCTCTAAAGTATGCCATAAAATTATGCTGCCCTTCAATATAAATACAAAATGAAACTGTTATATGTAAAGGTTAGTAGTTTATAGTTAGAAAAAATTATTTAATTTCTATAAACAATGAATTCCCATGAAAAAGGAATTTGTAAACAAAACCGAGGCATGTCAGTTACTTTGAAATAAATTCGTACTTTCTTCTTTTAATTCTAATTATAATAACATCTCTCATTATCTAAAAGAAAATCCGTGCAATCTGATTACATTGTCATAAGTTTACTGAAGTAGCATTCTTTTCGTTACTTCCTTACAGATAAATAATGTGGTGTTTAAATAAATACAAATTTTAGTTAATAATCTTCTTTTTCTTAAAAAATGATCGGATATTGTGAAATCTCGAAAACGTGAACTTGATTGGTTCGTACTTATATTCCGGAATGGCGCCGAAATTCAAAATTTCTAATCTCAAAAATGAATACGGAATAAACAGTAAAGAAAGGAACTTTTACTGTATCTTAAGAAAGTAATGGTTTTTGTTTTAAAACACTTAAGTAATTCATGAATGTAATTGATCGAAAACTTTAGGAACGCATTTTGTTTTGACGCCAAAGTTAAATTCTTCAAAGACTTTTCAATTAAACAATTTAATGAAATAAGTATTGTATTAAACCCTTTTAACTGCAATTTTTATTAACTAAATTTGTTGAAAAAATTAAATACCGCTACGATATTATTTGAAGTAAAAAATCAGAATGTATTATTTAGAAAAACTGCTTAGAAAAAAAAACAGCGTAAAGAAAACATTGAGCGCGCTGGATTTTACTAGTCACATAAATTCTTGACTAATTATTATATTTTTATAGAATTTGACAGCAACACTTATAATAAAATCAATAAAAATCACCATCTTGGTAAACAAAATCGGGCAATTTTTCTCTCGGACATTAAAACGCGATTTGTTACAAAAGTAAAGTCGAACTTGTGTGTGTGTAAAATTCCTACACGGGTAAATTCTCGGGATTATCACATCAATTCGCTCAAAGGAATTTGTCATAGAATAATTCAACAATATTTGCAGATCCTCGATTTACATGTACAGTTTACATGACGAGAAATAAAAGAAAATAATTTACAAATATTTTACGCAAATAAGAATTTATTTATTGAATACGGTAGGACCTATAATTTAAGGCGAACATGAACGACGATTTTTTATCTCGTTCGCCTCGTTAAAGTCGAAATATCGCTCGTGCACTTGCTTTCAATGAAACACGTTTTTGCGGAAATCGTCGTGTTGCCTCGACTCGAAATGTAAAGAATGCTCAGAAAAACGTAATAAATCGTTACAATGTTTCTTTTCTGGTCAATGTAAACGACTTCGCGCAATAAAAAAAACGAGTTCGATTTGTAATGAATAACTTTCTAAACAGAAGTCCGTATATTAGAGAAGATTGAAAAACCGCTAAATTGTAGTGAAAATTGAGACAATTGACCTTATCGTTTAAGTGGTTAAGCTTTTTTCTCTCAAACGCAGTGATTTTTTTACTCGAATCGAGTTCATTTCACTCAGTCGCATACACGCGGCGCTGAGCAGGAATTCCCTCTTAAACCGTTTTTGTCGCATTTGTATCAGACTTAATAATTTTGTGAGAAAAGAAAGAAATAAACGCAGAAAATTAAAATAATGACTTATTCGCCACAATTTCAGTGTAATAAAATTTTATTTTTTGCAAAATTGACTACTTAACACACGGCATCGCAGTCTGCCATTCAAACCAAAAACTACAATCTTTCACCAATTGCCTTTACGTTGCCACTGAAATAAAAAGGAAAAACGTTACCATAGTCATTTCGAAAAGTGGCCGCAGCCATAATCAAATTCAAGCAAACGCTTTATTATATAATTTTCATTAACAGTAATACAAGCTTAATAATAATCACAACAGCATTTATAATACTAGTAATTATAATTAGCATTAACGCTACACGGAATATAATAATTCTCAGGAATATTTCGGTCCACTCTTCATGATAGAAATTCGACCAGTGATAACTAGTCACTGGTCAGTCATTTCTTATCACTACTCAAATTTCTACCTAAAGTATCCTAAGGAATCTGGCCAGTAAAATGTTGATAACTGGTCAAATTGTTACCAGGCACGGGCTCGCCAAAAAAATAATTTTATTAAAACGTATCGACGCGAAGGATACGTACATGGAGGCGTGCGGCGGCGTTACTTTCTTATACTTATTCGTGACCGACATAGCGCCGAAACGCTCGAGGGAGAAAACGCGCACTCGTAACGCACGTAGCCGCGGACTTTTTTCTCCTACTCGCGAGATGTATTTTATTCTCGGGGCCTTTGACGAAATTCGCATGCCGTTTCGCTTGTTTTCGCGCGATGCTGCGGTCGAGTATAAACCAGCCTCGAATCGTTGTCGCTATGAAGACATTTTCATTCCGTAAGGTGATTGTTTTGTTTATTTTAGGATTTTTCGTACATTGTTGCTTTTGTAATATGAATTATGAGCTGATTTCGGCAAGATGCCGATCGATCAATAATGGAAAATAAAAATTTTCTTTTTGCATTTTGTAATGAATTTTTAAAAAATTAAATGATAATTACCGGTGTGCAGATATTATCGAGCTTGACAGGAATACTGAGGAAATCATTTTTTTTATGTCGAGATTTAATTACCTAGTGCATTGACCAAATAGGTTTAATATATTTTTTTTTCATGTAATCGTTTCATCAAATTCAAGTGGAAATATTTCGGGCACGTTTGATCCGCCGATTAATTTATTTTGCCCGGCGTAAGATTAGCAACAGGCATAGCAGAAGTGATTTTAAAATTTCCATGTCAATCTTATTATGCAGCAATTATTAGGTTTATTAAATAGGCATATATATATCTTGATAACGAAAGTAATTTTTTTTTAAAGGCATAAATATTTTCTTCCACGACATTCCACGAATTAAGTAAGTCTTTGAATATGATTGCACACTATAACGCGCGGTGCAATATTTGTACTAACTGCATTGCATGTTATATTATAACTAAAGGATGTCTGTATTCCGAAAGTAATATAATAAAGTTTTTAGTTTTAAATATATTTTGATGAAAACCAATAAAAAAAGAAATGATTTATTTATAAGAATTTATTTATAACAATAATAATTAGAGGATTTTATGAAGCTTTGCTTAGAAATACTCGATGTTTAGAATTAAAGACTGAATGACTTTAAAAATAGAACTGTTGTGGGACCAAACGGAATGCATCGGAATTTAATTGTAGGTGCAACGACCCTGCGCTCAACAACCTTCCTTAGAGATTAAGTGATCCGGAGGTTCAACACACTTACAAAATATGTCTTTTACATATCCTTTTTTTCAATATGTAGTATGTGTTAAAAATACTTAGTAGATTGATTAATTAGAAAACATGCATATCTCGAATTGCATATTTTATGTGATACTTGCAATACGAGATATAAGTATCTAGAAAATAAAATTCACAATATTTAAAAACTATTATGAAACGTGTAAGATAATTTTTGTCAAAAAATGTTCTCCGATACATTAGAATAGTTTCGCTTCGTTAAAAAGAGAATGATTTTTTTACAATATGTCTCTGTTTCGTTGCGCAATAGGCACACCAAGATTTATATTAAAATTCGAATTAAGCACAGTAGCCTCGGGAGATTTGCGCTGGACACACGTGGCCCAAGAAGGTCAGCGTGGAAGTTCGATAGGTGGTATATAGCCAAGCCAAATAGGCGATCGTGCGGGGCATTATATGCCCACGCTATAGAGAATCCGGTACTGGAACGAAATTGGGCTTCTAAAACTGGAACGAGTCCGAGAGCCCAAGAGGCCTTCGGGCTCCGTAATTAAAGCCTCCGATAGCCTGAGGTACGATGTTTTCTGTATCCCGCGGCCGCTCTGACGAAACGCCCTTGCCACGATGTAATTTTTCTAAATGCGCTTTATCTCCATTATTTTTCACCGTCGATCTTTTTCAAGCACCGACTGCTTCGAGAGGATAAAAATAGTCTCTACATAAACACGCGATAGTGTGTTTAACAATGTTAGAAAGTTTACGAAAGTCTTTTATATTTTATTTTTAATTCTCTGAAGGATAAGCTCACTGTTTTGCATAGGAATAATATTAGTTTTTAAATACTGTCGAGGTGTAGTCGTCCTTCTCAGCGCAGCGCTGCGAAAATAATTACGCAATTACGGGCGAGCAGCACTTTTATAAGTGCGTTGACTTCGTCACGCTTACTTCGTCTTCGATAGATATCGCCACCTGGTGGTAAATATCGCTGGCACAACTCTCAAACTTCTACTTCCCAGGTGGTCGGGTCGCACCTTTTCTCCTCCTCCGAGAAGAAGTAAATAAGCACGCGATGAAAAATTATCGTAATAGACCGATGTTTTATCCACATTTTTCTGTACAATTTTCAAACGTCTTCTATGCTCTCACTTGGAGGCGTATACTTCGTTGTTCATTCGATTATTCGTTGTAAGCCGAGGCGAGGCAAAAAAAATAAACAGCCTTGCCGCAAAAAAGACAAGTTGGCGTATAATCTTCGACAAAAGGTGCCCCGCGACCCAATTACAAAGTGGAATTTATTAATTTGTCAGAGTGGCTCTCTGGATTCCGCGTTCTGTCCAAAGAATTCGAACGCCCGTGAAGAAGTGCCGGAGGAGTTTGAAGAACTTTTCTTTACTGGAGCGTAACTCTGCACTAAAATCCTTCAAACGTAAGCGTAAATCAGTTAATTTACTACGAACGACCGGGCGGTGCTGGCGTAAAGTGCTTTTGCACTTTTTCCCGGGTGCGGTCTCCGGATGGGAGTTTGGAAAAAAAGTATTGTATTTGCACTAATAACTTCTTTTATCGCACGGGCAACGGTACCAGCACGTCCTTTTGCTCCTCGTTTCTCTCTTAATGATATACGTTAAAATCGGCTAAAATTAACGCAACCGGCAGCATCCAATTATGTCTAAAATGCTTTCTTTTTATACGATATATGTGTGTACATTGTAGCGGCAGAAGAAACCCAAAGCCGTAGGTATAAAGTTAGCACAGCGAGCCACCCATTGAAATACTCCGCAGTGCACGAGATCCTGCTTGAGATTATATTCTCGTTGGATTTACTTTCGAGGCACATCTGCGTGAAGAAGCCATTATATAGATACCGCGCGTGGATCATCATACCATCGCAGTCAGACTCGCGCAGAGCGTCGGGCATAACATGTAAATAGCAATTAGACATAAATAATCGCGAATAAAAGGTATCGTACATTAGCGGCCGTTTACTCGCCAGATATTATCTCCGCAGACCCTCAATTACGCCGAAACGTCAATCAGCGAATTTTTTCCTTCATCTTCAATATTTTCTTAGCGAGATAAAAAAAAGATGTGAAATTATTTGGAATGCTTCAGAAAATTACGTTGTGACGGGCTTGATTTAAAAGGCAGCATTTTGAACGGTGCAAATGAAACGTGCCATTATATGCCGCCTCGGCGTGTGTACACCACCGCCATCTGTTTTAATTGATTTTTAATAATTCCTGGTTATTCGAGCACACCGGTGCTCGCTCTTATTATTTGATAAATGTGCCGTGAGCGACATTTTCGCTTGTACCACTTAGTTCGTATTATAAATTTTCGAGCAATATTTGCCCGCTATTATGCGAACAAGGAGGCTAGCGAAAACTCGACGCGGGACAAATCCAATATGAGCACGCGCGTCTATCCCGAATATCTTATCCGCTTCATTAGACATGTGCGGTAGTTCGGTGGCTTCTAAAAACACCGGCGTAAGTATGAAATTATGCACACGTTCAGGCGGAACAGTTTCCAGCGCGATTACGAAAGTATTATTGAACAAATACGCAAGATTCTTTATTGACGTCGCGGAATGGCATTATCACTGTGCCGGTGTCGGGTAGAGGACATTCCTTCTCCCTTTTTTATATTCGTACTTGCGACACGCTGCTTGCGGTCTTTATATACATTTTACCGAAGGTTTGACAATTTTTATTTCGTTAGAGCGACGGTGATGAAATCGGAAAAATATCCTTTTCACTATATTCTAATTCTTGAGTATATAATGTATCAGCTCAAATTATATTGTATTTTGTTCCCTCTCTCAGTTTCGAATTGTTCAAATGCAAATAAGAATGCTTCTATTGCTCCTAATGATTTATAAACAAATAAAGTTTCTTCTTTAATCTTGGATATAACAAAAATTCAAACTAATAAGGTGATTCAGTGTAATGATATCATAAAAGTTAGGGAAAAAATATGCTTGTGTAATATTTGTATGATTTTATTTTTACTCTAATAGATTCCATTTCTAATATCACAGTAAAATTAATATTGACTATAAATGTAAGAAATTTTCCTCGCTTATACTTATTTCAAATTATTTAAATTTAAAATTAAGCTAAAAGAAGTTTTTAAATCACTAATGATTTATATCGGTATCGAATTCATAAGGTTCATTATCCTCCTATGAAAGAGTGAAATCTAGTTATAACTGACGAAATGCCGTTACTCGTATCTCAAGCTCTTCTATTTTTAACAAACATGAAAATAAAATTTATTTATTTATTCAGTGCATATGTATCCCGTAGCAGCGCGAATAAAGTTATGCTCGCCTTGGATCTTTTAGAAACACAGTAAAATCAAATGAAATTAGATCATAAATCGATGGCACGTTAGATGTAAAAGGAAATTTTATGAAAATCAAATTAGGATGTATGCGACAAGAATACTTGTCCGGAAATCAGTGTCAGAATTAATTTCGTCATTTGGGCCGCTTACGAAAACACTGCCTACTCACTGGGGCGATACTGAATGGATGAAGGAGATACGTCCCTGCACGCATCGCGAGATGCATCATCGGTCGGAGGCAATGAACCAGAAATTTTCCTCACTCCGCCGGCCCCCGCCTCGAGCCGAGGAACCAGTTTCTGGCGCTATGATTTCGACACTGAGCCCACTCCGAGCGATCAGGAATTTAGCAAGCCGCTTCTGTAGTTAAAACTTTACTCGATTTTCATACTGCTCCCATTAAACTTATCGACAAATTTAAATTTGAAATAATTTTATTGGCTCTTTTAAAATTAGAAATCGCTACCTCATTTCGAACTAAAAGTATGAAAAGTCTCAAGTGCGCAAGGACATTTTTAGTAGCGGTACCTTTTTCTAACAAATTAATAAAAAAAGGAACTATAATTCTTGGACGTACTTTACAAAAATGCTTTACTAATGTGCTCAGTAATGAATACTAACTAGATCCTCGCTTCGATGGGGCAATCGATAATAATCCTTCTATTATGGTTAGAACTCCGTTTCTACTTCCAAGCTCAAACCTGACCGAACATATCGCCTGCGGCATTACACGCGGGACGTTTGTTTCTTGTCTTGTAGGGTCTTTTCTTTGACTTTGCTTCGGCATTATACTCTTTACCATGGGTGATACTATTTAACTCTTTTCATTCTTCTCGCAATTATTTTTTTTATTTCAGCGCTATCTGTAAGAGTGCAAAACAACTTATAAAAGTCTTTAAATTTGTTTTGCTCTCAGAAGTGATAAATTACTATTCTATCGATTAAAAATAAATATAATTTATGTAGCGATCACTGGCAGTGGAAATTTTTAAATCTGCGTTTTCTTTTCAACTGATGTATATAAATATCGTTTCGTTATGTTTCACGATGTAGATATAACATAAATGATAATAACCACGCAAATAAAAATTTGAAATTTTCTACAAATTAATCACACTATCTTGCAATAAAGGTATATAAACATGACTTGTGCTCTTTGACGCAACTTGTATTTTTAAATTTTCTAAATACGCCTCCACGCCTCGGTACGTTTCAGTTTATAAAAGTAAGCCTATGAAATGAAAACGGAATATAAATTGAATGATATTTGCTATTTTAATTAGGCACTGTAGTAAATGTTATTTACAGAATTGTTCTCTAACTGTAAATTCAACAGATTTTTTTAATCCCATTTCTCCAAAAACGTATCGGAAAAAATATAAATAAAAATATCGGATTCTATAAGATTATATTAGGTAGTTTTAAAGATAGCGGTTTAAAAGGTACTTTTTTTATTTTAGCATTAAATTATGAAAATAAAATAATAAAAAAATGGTCGTGTAGAAGTAATATTCTTGACTAATTAACACTCGCTTTTAATTAAGAGGTTGTGCTTATACCAAGATCAGGTGCATTTAATAGATAATGGAAGAACAGTTTCCCATTCCTTTTCCTGTATGATTGTTTTACCTGCGTATGGTGCTCATCTTTTAATGAACAAAAATTCTATTACTATGTACATCTCGTTTGTAAAACAAAGTTTAATTTGATCCTGAATCGAAAAATCAAGTCTTATATTTTGCTACGAATGTTTAGAAATTACAATGATTCTATACAAGTTCAAATGAAACATACAATACATTTTTAAATAATCAGTGATAGTAAAAGTATATAGAACTAGTCAAATCCGCTCATTGTTCTCTTTACGCGGTTTTTTTTCCAATCAGTTCTTCCAAATAATACATTCTGATTTTTTAGTTAAAATAATATCGTAGCGTAAAAACTGCAGTTAGAAAGGTTTAATACAATACTTATTTCATTAAATTATTTAATGGAAAACTCTTTGAAGAATTAAACTTCGGCGTCAAAAGAAAATGCATTCCTAAATTTTTCGACCAATTACATTCACGAATTACTTAAATGCTTCTAAACAAAAAGCATTACTTTTTTAAGATACGGGCAAAGTTCCTTTCTTTACTGTTTATTCCGGGTTCATTTTTGAGGTTAGAAATTTAGAATTTCAGCGCCTTCCGAAATAAACGTACGAACCAATCAAGTTCACGTTTCATCCGGTCGTCACCTTTTTAAGAGAAAAAGATCATACGGCAGTGTCTAAGACTCCAGTCAGAGAGGGACACTCCCTCGGCCTCTCTTCTTCCTTGCGTCGCTCGGTAAAAGTGGAAAAAACAATGGAACAGCGGCATGGCGGTGAGTCGGCGCAAATGAGCCCCCGTGGACAACACCTGCGCGCATTGAAACGTCGATCGTGCACGAGTGCTCGACGCGCGCCGATCGGCGCACGAACTTTCCTTTCCAGCCGCGTCAGCGCATTATTGGCCGCCGAAAAATGTCGCCCGCCGGTAGGTATGCGCGGGTACCTTATACCCGCGGGGCGGGCAAAAAATTGGCGGCGCGCGTAAGTGAAGAAAGCGCGAGAGAATTGGAGTGCGACCGCGCGACGGTCGAACAAAGGCCGCGCGCACTTGCGCAGCGAATAACTGCGTCTCTGAGCGATCGGATGCGCGAGCGCGCCGCCGCGGGGAAAATCGCGGGCGATTTGCTACTTGCGGGCCGCGAGCGGGAGGATAAGAGATGGCGAGTTAGTGATACAACGGTAGATGTGACGATCATGTATAGTCACGGTGAAACTACTTGCTCTTATAATACCGATCTTTATCCATTTTTTTCTTTCTTATTGTTTAGCTTTTTTCATTTACTCTTTAGTTTTTATTAACCATTTTTCCATTTACCTTCTAATGATCTCTAAAGTATTTCTTTCAGTTTTCTCGGAATTAATGTTGAAATGTAGTAGGAAGCGGAAATTCATTTCGTTTACAGAGAGGTTGAGTTTCGATGATGTAAAAATGACTTTGTTATTTGAGCTAAATAAAGCATTAATTCTTGATAATACAAAGTGGGACAAAATGATGGATTTTGAAGTAATGGGCAAATAAAGTACTGGACAGTAAAACTTAAAACGCGCGAACAAAAGAAATTTAAAAGAGTAGGTAGAAAAAGAAAGAAGAATAAATGAGAATAATTAGATAAAAAAGTACTTCTTTTACGTAATTTCCATTTCTGTTTATTTTTTTTTTCAAGGGTTTGATTTTGCCCATTATGGTTAATTCACCGTTGTTCCTTTTATTTTTCATAAGCAGCTATAAATTTTATCTTTTATAGCGAATTTAATGGTTATCAAGTAATAACCATTAAACTCTTATTTACAGATATAATAAAAGTAGTGTATCATTACAGATGCAAAAAATCTTTTTCAATTTTGGACATTAAATCGCTTTAGTTCTTTTAAAATACTGTATGAAAACCGCAATGTATTCTTTTTTTATTATTTTCGCCCTTGTAAAATGAATTAGTGAAAATCTACTAGAATTACTGGAAATTACTCGACATAATTACTAAATAGTGGAGTGCTTTTCGTTAATTTTTTGTCACAGCTCATCATGTAGATCTCAATTTTAGATATAATAAGTGCAAAGAACAATGATATTTTTCATACAGTCAGTGCTGTTGAGCTAAAGAAATTAGACATCTACATTACGTAATCAGGCTCAAACTTCAGGAAAAAAGCAACCTAATGTTTCAATAAAAAAAGAAGCCTTAAAAATCCAATCGTCGGCTGAGTTTTGCAAAAAAACGGCGGTTCACGTTTATAAACACGCAAAAGATCGCCGGCCGGCAGGCGAAGCGTAAATCGTCAAAAGAACCACAGCGGTGGATACTAACGGCGAACGGTTAGCCAGACGTCGTAAAGCCCCATCCCCCGAAAAATCGAAACCGCAATAATCCGTCGTCGTGGCAATCCCCGGTGAGGTTAAAAAAGAAGGGCAAAGACCAGCGGTAATGGCCTTCGGGGAAAAGAGGCGCGGACGTCGCTCCGATAAAGTGATCACGTGGGCGGGAAGCGCAACTTTTTAAAGCGTACGGTAACAATTTGCACGCACTCGCCCTCTTCTCTTTAAGCGTTTTATTTTTTGTTTTGATTTGTCCTCGTCGAGACTTCGCGACGCAAAAAAAAAAGAAAACGTGAGAGCGTCACTGATCAAGCATATATGCGATTTTCCACGTTTACGAGTTGCGAAAGAAGTATACAACTTGAGTGATCCTCTTTAAGATGATTGTACATGTCTTATTCAAGTCTGCTAAACCAATAGATTTGCAAATTGATTACCAAAAAGATATAAATTTTTAAACGTTTTCATTTACGTAAATAAAATCAACTTAAAGTTAGTGAATAGTTTACTGAGAATAACAAAAAATTGATTATCACGCTTTCACTTTTTATGAGCACTGAATTGTCTCATATTGGTTGCAAAATCAAACGAGATAAATCAATCGTTAAAAAACATTACGATTAGTATTCATTATAACATTATAACGCGTACGTAAGGTACGCACGTGTCATTTAATCGAGAAATAAATTTCTATTTAGGATTTAGGTAAAACTGTTTCCTCATTTCAATATTTATTCCAAACCATAGATTTTATTTTTATTATTGTTTTTTAATCAGAAATTTTGAAAACAACTTTAATTAGCTCTTATACGATTAAATTTTAATAAAACACTTAATAGCCTTATAATGTTAATGTAAATTTTAGTCTAATAATACTTTAATTTTTCTGGTATGTAAATTATACAAAACAATCTGTCAAAGCAACTTTTTTGTTTGTCTCCGAAAATATCTAATGAAATTGATAGTTTCTTAATCATACAAATTAGACCAATAAATTAATAAACTGAGATATTATATCAATTTATATTTTGTTATATTATTTATTATTAATATATCACGCGTTAGCTGAAGTGTATTTACTTCTCATTTGATGGTTGCAAATTGAATTACAATAGCTCAAAGAAAGTTCTCACTATTTGCATTTTAAAATGTTTGTTCTCATTTGTTAAAACGAAAAAAAAACACGAAGCAGGTATTACGGAAAAGGATTGGACTACTTACACGCGGAAGTAAAGATGCAACTTCGCAAAAGAAGGTTGAAGTTACATGAACCTCCTCTCATTTTCGAAAATTACAATTACACACGAACCCAGTGGAGTTGGTGCGCACGCATCTGCAGCAAAGACGAGAAAAGGAGCAACGCCTGAACATGTAATTCCGAAATCGCAAACCACCTCCTGCTAGTGGATAACGACAGGGGATAATTAAGGGGAGAAAATGACGGCGCGGGCGAATGTAATAATTCAAATTTGTGCCTATAAATTGGCATATTGCGGCAGAATTAATTATATTGCTCAACGAAAGAGGTCCAATTAATTTTACGAGTGGCTTAATTCGGTGTGACCGTTAAATGATTCTTTTTTTTGCGCAGTATAAAACAAAATATTTACAGTGTATCGACGCGCCTGCAAACATTCTGTTGAAAGTGCTTAATTTTTTATGGTTGTTAGTACAAGCGTACACTTTTTAAATATGCAGTATTTACAGCAAAATTTGACATTCGCATGCACAAATTATGAGATGAATATTATAATTTAAATTGCCTTTTGCTAAAAAACAAATCTCTGCTATGTATATCAATTTTTCTATTTTGCACAACTGTATTGGAAAGGGCGTAGATTTAGTAGGTGTTATTTTTCAAGTGTAAAACCAAAATGTACCATATTCATTAAACCTTGTTTGAATTACATTATGTAATGCGTGAATATTAAGTGAACTCACAGACGTACATTAAGACATACAATATGTGCGCAAAAACATTTATATTTCAAATATACATCATCCAACAAAAGTTAAATGAGTTTTTCGATCTCTTGATGAGATGAAGATTATAAAACAAATATACGATCTGCAAGAGATCTCATTACTTAAAATGTCACTGATAACTAAGATAAGGTAATTAAGAAAAATGCTCCTCCGGCAATATTATTATTTTGATGACATAAAATTCGATAAATCACCTGCTAATGACACTGTCCTCTTTATTGATGATGTTTAATTTAAAAGAAAATTTAGTTTTACAATCTTAATTTAATACTTCAAAGAAACACAAAACAGAAAATTAAAGGGCTACAAAAATGTAGATTTTCCTTTTACAGAAATAATCCAATTTGTAGTTATTTAACACTTTTCTAATATTTCCACGGTCTTTTATTTATTCACCCATTAGAATCTAAAAATGCAAATGAAATTTTAAATTTATCCATGACTCTCCCCTTATGAAAGCAAGACCGAAAAATGATGTTGAGCGCGCAATAACTAACCGCTTGAAAAGTGGAAATTTCTTTTCTTTTTCCTTGGGACGCACTTTTCGAGTCGCTGAGGAAGGTAACCAAAAGAAGAATTTTAAATGGGATCGCGGTATTCCCCGTGGCGCGCGCAAAGAGTGATAAATGTTTATGGCATAATTCACGCGCACCCGCGGCCAAGGAGTTCGGCAACACCAAGGCTCTCACTGGACAATGACGAACGGTCCGAGCACCGCGTCTCCCCAAATCAAAGCTAACAACTGTAAAAAAGTATATCATGTTAATTTTTATGGCTCCGAGCGTGCAGACGTGGAAATTTATCATAACTCTCTCAATGAGTTCCATTGACTGATCAACGGCCTTTCGCGCAGGAATTTTAATTCGGCTCTCCTGCGTCTGATCGAGAAAGTAAATGTTTTAGATACACGAGTTTTTTCTTTCCTTTAGTTTCCAAATTTCTTACAGTTTCAATGGCAAGCATTTCGAGGATTCAGAAAAAAGATAGTTGAAATTGTAAAACGCGTAGCGGTAAAAATCAAGGCCATTCGGGCATGAGTAAGAATGAAGAGATTCAGTGGGGATGCAATTCAAAAAATCTTGTTGGAATAAAGTACGCATTTCCAGAATCAAAATATGTTTTAACTGATTTTCTGAGTCTAGAGTTTTTCGTCGAATAAATTTGAAGTTACCTTTATATATTAAACAAAAAAGGCATCTAAGAATATCGCATTGTATATCTTTTTAAGGTAAATTAAAATGAACGTAAATACCTCTTTTGTTTAATATATATAGGCAACATAATTTATTTGACGAAAGATCCATTCGGTGAAAAGGCCTAGCCTCTATTTTCTGCTACAAAAACGTCTCGCTCCTATGCGGTAAAACGACAGGTAAAATAAATGTCAGTTTTTCAAAGTATAGTTGGAAATAAAAATTCAATTTTCATTAAATTTCTGCTTTTCTTAGTTCACTTTTAGGAGCAATTACACAGTTCCCCACACTGAGGAAAAATAACGTATAAAATTATTATAAATTCTCCAGGGTTGAGAACAGATTTTTAAAACATGAAAAGAATAAGAGATAGAATAATTATCTTAATTCTTCAAAGAATATCAGTTAAATTCTAAAATTTATCCTAATTATGAGAAATTTTATTATAATAACTGTAATTTTGCCAATGATTATGCTCCAAACCTCAAATAATTTGTAGTGTATTTTTTCATAAAATATTTATAAAAATACGCAAATCAAATAAAAAAATACTCGTCGTGTTTCATAAATTTCAACACGACGTTTAAAGTAAAATAAAATATTTTTATAAAATTAATAAATCAATGGCCGCAACGGGAAGTACTAAATTATCAGATGCACCCATCGCTCTTCGAAATAAGAAAAAAAAATTAAATCACTCAGTATAAGGTTAAAGGAAAAAAGCTAAGAAAAAGGTCGGACATATAAAGGAGAAGGACCTCGGTAGATATTATCCTGAAGCCCGCGCGAGATGCCACTTTAACGAAATCCCCGAACCCTTCCTCGAAGAAGCGCGTGAACCCCAGGAGTGTGCCCCCACTCCAGCTTCCTTGGTAGGCTGGAAAGAAAAAAGGCCCCGCAGTAAAACGCGCACGAGGTACAAAAGGTCCCGGCGATATACATGTAGGCGCCGTCGCGTAGTGCTGCTCCGCGTACACGAACGTATCCTTCGAGCACGCTCGACTCGCTGCGAGTTCCCGCAACGCCGGGGGCCCCGGGACTCTGTGCGCCGCCTAACGGTACCCCGGGAACTCAGTGCGGGGCCCTCGCGCCTTCCCCCACCGCCGCACGGCAGGCTGCGTGCGCACACAGCTCAGGCTGGTGGGGGTAGGGCCCCTGGCGTATGTAGGTCTCGCGCGGCGATTGGCCCGCGCTCGAAAACCGTGGACCGTAAAACGCGCGCCGCCGATGCAGCCTCGCTCGCACGCTGTACATGCTCCTTTTTTTCCTGCCGCCACTGCGCGGCCCCGCGGACTCTGTAACTCTCTCTCGCTTTGGCTGCCGCTCATTAGAACGCCGAGTCGTGCCTCTTTCGCTCTCGGGCTCCCCTTTGGTCCCCGGCTCGTCGGGCCTTTATTTTTAATTATTCTGGCCGTGCTCGTATGAACGATACCGGAAAAGATGCGCCCACCGGGACACGGTAGCCGCAGCTTCTTTCTTCATTCGACTGACCTTTGGGGCGATTTAATCGCGCTGACGAATTCGGCAGCTTGTTATCTCCTCCATTTTTATGCGGGATTGCTCTACATGGAATTCGTGAATTTTTTTAACGAACACGATCAGTTGGAGCTTCGGTTTTCACCTTTTTAGGAGACGTTTAAATTAGTATTTCTTGGAACCATATGCTTGCAATTGTAACATGTTAAGGTTTATAAATTCATTTATATGTCTATTTGTAAACGGATACCATCTATTCATCATTTTAGTTTCATTTCAATTCTATGCAGTTGTAAATTTGATACTCGTTGCTGATAAAACATTTGCATTTTTTTAAAATATATAATTCAAAGAAAAATTTTCACAGAATTCGCATACACCGAACATTTTTCTTTCCATTAGACAGTTCTTATTGCAATTTTATTAGTACCTGCTTTCGTTCGAACAGTAAACATTCTTTTCTTACAGCAGTTCTTTAAAAATACCTTAGTATTCTAATCAACACGTGCTTATATATTTGCATTTGAAATAATGATAGTATGATATATTACATTATCATTCAGTACAATGGGCATTTTTGAATCTCATTATTTTATTTTATCAGTTAAAATGATTAATTGTTTTTAACTTCATAATATATTAACTTTGAGGTTCATTAATGTTAATACGAAAACTATGAATCATATAGTCTATTACTTGTATAATTATAAGTTTGAGATTTTAACAATAAATTCATTAAATTAAATTGCCATAAACTGTCATTATCCATACACCTGAATTCAACTCAAAATGTGTTTTCCAAAAAAAAAAAATCAGAGAAAATAATAATATATATACTTGTTTCTCATATTTTTAAAGTCAAACTTAATGAAATTGACATGTTAATTTAAAGTCGTTTGAACCCTTAATGAAAATTATCCTTTAAAATTGAAAGTTAAATCTGACAAGATAATAAACTTGTAACTTAGATGAATAATGCACCAATTGAGCGATATCGTCACTCTCTTACTATACAAAATCTTTAGTGACGATTTTATCGCGGTGGTACATATTTCTTGTGCCATTTCGTACTTGCCGAGAAAAAAAGGAATAAATGCCCCGGTTTAAAGGTATCCCCTTTAAAGTGATTTTTATTCCGTGATCACTCGTCCCGTTGACTTTCCCCTGGGAGTAAACAATAAATAAAGATGCATGTACCGACGATCGATTATAATAAATCATCCAAATTTGCATGAATTCTTCGCACATTATCAGCTTTCGCACAGCAGCTTATTTATATCTGACTTCATTTATCTCTCAGTTGAGCCTCTTGTAAGTCATCGCATTGTATTTTTTTATGTTCCGTACATGTGGGCGAGCAGAAGTGAGAAAGAATCGACGGTGTGCGAGATATTCGTATGCGTGGAGTAAAAAAATTGAAAGGGTTCCAACAAGATTCTCGAATATTTCATGAAATCCAGTATTACGAATGTTAAATTCCTTACAACTTTCGATTAGCATAATTACAAGTTTTCATGGATCATGAATTTAATGTAAATATACAAATAGAAATTGGATTCGTTGAAATTCTTGAAAAAAGTATTTTGACATAAAAATATTGATTAAGTACGTCTGGTTTTCATCCGAATAAATATGTATCCAACTTTGCAAACAAATTAACGCACTTATCAACGTTTCCGAGACCTGACGTACAATCTGACCATTAAGGGTAAAAAATTTTAGAAAATAGCACGAACGTCAATAATTATTAGCTGCAGATGATCGATGATTCTATTCGGTGAAAAGATAAATTTTATGAGCAATCATTTTCCTGCATACGGGAACATTTGGTAACTGTGTCTCACCTATACTTTTTTCACCTAATGCAGCTCGTATTAAACTTTCGGCGGAATTTTAAAAATCTCATTTTCCATCCTTTTTTCTCGCCGCACTTAACTTGATCAACAATGCTTTTTGTATTTTTGAAAGTAGATTAAACGTAGAAAAAGGCAAAACCGTTGGGTGGTCAGGAAAGACCAAAGTGTTTTAAAAATGCAATTAACTTTACTGTTGTAAGCAAGGCTACCAGCAAGAAAATAATTTTCACTACAATTAACCAAAGCTTCTTAAGACCGCAGAAGACAAATTTTTCAGAGTACGCGTAGTTTTGCGTGTTAGAGCAAGCGAAATATCCTGAATGAAAGCAAAAAAAGATGCAGGCATCTAATTATAGTGTAAAATTAGAAAAAAACACAAGAGAACGTACATTACGTTACGATGTAAAAGACAATAAAGCAGCCGGGACCACGAAAGGAGAGCTCATCAGAGGCGAGCGGATGGTAAAAATGGAAATTGTCGGGAGTCTGCTCGGCCGAAATCGTGACGCTCGGCTTTTTCGGCGCGCGGAGATTCGGCATCGGCGTGCATTTGCATTTGGCGTCCGTCGCTTTTTCTCGTCCCGTGAACGTGGCCCCGGGCTTCCGCGAAGCTTATTAAGAGGGGAGCGGGAGGGAGGCCAGGCGGGTGTCTCTCTCGGTCACGAGGCGATCCATTAATTGGCGCGCACGCGACGCCGAGACGTGCACTCTCGCGGGAGCCCCTCTCGGGAGATGCGCGTGCATGCACGTCGCGCTTTTCGGGCCGACGGGCACGAGCTGCCTCGATCCGAGGAGCGAAAAGGGGGGATATGCTGGTGCGCATCGAGCGGGCCCCGATTGACGTATCTGGTGCAGCGGCCTGTCGATTTGATAAGCCTGGAGGACGACGGACTGACGGACAGTCCTCCGATAAATCTCCGGGGTGAGCTATTACGAGCCTTCATTTTACTCTTAATCGGGGGGCCCGATCGGACGCCTTTATCGGCTCGATTGCCAATCGACGGATAAGGAGAGCTTCATTGTGCCCTCGGCTATGGGAAAAAATTACGTAACACTCGGGGTCTTGCAGCTTTTCCATAAAAATCGCGCAGATAGAGAATCTGGCATTCAGTAATCCAATTCAATGTCCGCAAACAAAAAATTATGGAATTTAATTTTTCGCTTAATTCTCATAATTAAAATGAAATGTGTGACGGACGAGCAAATTTTTATAATTTAAAGGAGATTGTTTTATCGAAACAATGCGAGGAAAAGTGCAGTATCTGCAATTGTCTCGTGCCAATATCGGCACGATAATTATACCCATTAATGAAGACGTTCATTTTTACGATCGCATATAAATTTATTGGCAGAGGCCAATGTGCACTTGCTGTAATGAAATGAGTGCTTGCGAATCCCGTATCAGGAGTGCATCTAATAATTATATAGCTTCGAAATAAAATTTTGAAAATTTTCGTCTACAACATCGTTGAATGTATTTATATGCTAACAACGGTTCGCTTAAGTATTACATTTCATCGAAATTCACTGGAAGCCGCCAGACTGGAAAATACGTACAAAAGGAGATGACCTAAAAAACTTATTAGTACAGCTATGTAAATATGCTGATAATTAGGTCACCTTATGGCTGCAGCTCGAATGAGCTTTCTCTATTAATTTAAGCTTATCTTGAAAGTTCTCCTTATTGAATCTGTGTTTTATACTCTCAGACATCTTTCCGCCGAATGAGAGCAGTGACTTTTTGTGGATGAACGTCACTCGATTATTTATGCAGAAGATTTATATTCTTAATCTATAACTGAAACCACGGGTATCATCGCAATTATAATAATTTTGTTATAAAATTCCAGACGCTACCGATCCACATGTAATTCGCAGCGCTGCAGAGGAGTAACGGTGCAATAGCAGTTTTACGAAATTGTAAAAACGACGCAGACGGATCGAACGATGCTACGGTCGCTCGAGAAAAAGTGCCTCCAAGTAATCTTGGTTTATTGCGAGGCGGTCACTTATTAATTAGCAGTCGCAAAGTTTCACAGTTTATTGAAAAAAGTCTCATCTGTCTATATTCTGGCCTTTTTGCAACTCTACTTTAAAATATTTTCACACTGTACATTCATTCATACTATTATTATAGCTACCTGTGCTCTCGATCGGTATCAGTGATATTATTGTTATTGATATGCAGTAAAATTTTACTGCAGATTCCAAATAATTTTATACTTTATACACTTTCCTGGAAAAATCTCATCTATTCCTTCAGAGCGTTGTACTTAAAACTGCTCAAGTCAATGAATACAATTGTGACATAATCCGCAATTTTTTAAGAATTTCATAGATTTTGATTTCTACGTATTTTAAAAACAGTGAATTTAATAACAAACTTTGAATTTACCTATACGGAAATGTAAAAAAATATAAAAAAAACTTGTTTTTTTTTTTAATCCATCGAAGGCTAAACGAAATATTTAATTAAATCACAAAGCTATATTAAGAGTGATTTACATCGTTTACGCAGCTTTAAAATTTTTCCGTAAATGCTGCAAGCGAATGTTGCTTTATAACTTATTATTCAAGAGTTTCGCAGCAGTAAATTTTCAAGGCTCCTCACAATACAAAAGCGTTTTCTTTTTATCAAAGAAAAAAAAAGCCGCATGTCATTTTCCAAGACAGGATCGATGGGTACAGTGCGTTTGCACAACATCAGGTAAAGCTAAACGGAAACAATTACAACGCTCTCAATCATGCAATATAATTGTTTCGTATACAGTCAAAGGAGAGCACACACAGGGTTCCGGTAATGAATTCGTCAATTTATCACAAGCAAAACGTCTCAGACGTGCGCCGAACTCATTAAAAGCTCCTTTCCGCTCGGCTTCGGTATCAATTAATTTTCAAGAAAACGGGTCTCGCGCAGAAAAAGCGCTTGCGCCGGTTAATTAGAGTGTTTATTATGCGCGAACGGGCCGCATGAGAAAGTTTCGCGAAGCGCGAAAAAAATTAAGCACGCCCGCTAAAAGCTCAACGGCAAACGGTCAATTAATTACTTTTTTCTTCAATGTGCTTTCGACCTATTCGCATGAGAATGCGGGACTCGCATGAAAAATGCTGCATCGTAAATCGTGACAAAGCTTCATTTAAGCGGAGAAAAAGTTTCGTTTTCAGTAATTAGTTAATCCTCATAACTAAAAATTTTATTTCTTGCGTGATAAATAATGATTCCTGACGTACGATGCTTTATGCATTGTGTATTTCGAATCTAAAAAAAAATAATTCCGTATCGGTATAAATATGAGTATATCAACATAAAATTGAGTAAATACAAAACTAACGTGACATACAGGTATTATTTGATTAAAATATATTTTTTATTTTGAATATGACAGCATGATTTTATATTTTCTAAATTTATTTAACACTAATGTGGTCAGTTTTGCTAATCATTATTATTTTAATAATTATAACGAGATGTGAAATTTAATTCATGGAATGCATATATCTCTAGTTTTTAGTGCAAAAAAGTGCTTTAAATAAACGCGTATTTTACAAGGTGGCTTAACTACAAAACTCGATAAAAAGCATTTTTCTTATTGTAAAAGCGGCATTCCTCGACGTATATGAGATTTAAGGGGACGCAATTAAAATCTTTAGCAGTGGCTTCTCTTGTAAATCGAAGGTATAACCGTGCGAAATTCGCAATGCTCATTTACGGCGAGACAAAAAAAATGATTCATTTGAATATTGCGTAAGTCCCGTGGCCATCTCGATCCATCATGCGCGTCAGAAATCTATCAGCGCGCTGGCCGGCCTCGCGATAAATTAAAAATTCGACGGTCATCCATGGGTACAGCCGTAAATCGCCTGGCAACTCGCGGAGGCTTGCTCGCGTCGTCTCTGCGGTCCGACACTCCTCGAGGAAAAAAAAAGAAAAAAGAAAAAAGGAGGGTATATCGCTCTCCAACGAGTCCCGAACGATAAATAACGAGCGGCGCGCGGCGCGGCCATCGAGCGACGTGCACTCATTAAGGGGCTCGCGCCCGAGCCACTGGCGGTTAATCAATTTCGCGAATACAAATGGCCCTTAAAGCGACGTCTTTATTTTTGAGCGTCGGACGCGAATGGTGAATGAACGCGGGCCCTTCGCGGATGCGGTATTTTTCGACCGCCTGCGCGGGCGTCGAAATTCCCGCGGCGCGGGAGAAATACGCGGCAGCGCGCCGGCCGTCCTTGGCTCGCCTCTGTGACCGCGACTGGAAAGTGTACGTGCACGGTGGGCGCTTGTGTGGGTGCGAGCCGAGCAGCGGCTGCACGCTGGGAAAACCAAGTCCGAAACTTTGCTAACGGGATGCAAATTCATGCTGCGCTCTCGCAGGCGCGGAGCACTGTGGCCTGGTATTATCCGTCAAATACTCGATCTGACGAGCGAATTTTTTCTTTTTACTCAATCGACTTTATGCTTTTTTTTATGCTTGGAGCGATGGAAATTTTTAAATGAAATATTGTAGCTATATTTACTCGCGCTTTTTTCTTCCGTTTAATAATATGTATTTTGCTTTTTAAAAGAATAAATATATACATTTCAAGAAAATTTATTATATTTTCTTATTTTTAATATGTTTACCTACTACGTATTTAAGAAAACGAGACAAATAATTTATTGCTAAAGTATTCGAACATTTTACAAAACTGATAATATTTCGTTATTCTTATAGTTTTACTTAATTTAGTGAAGATCTTATAAAGCAAAGGTTATCGATCAACAGTCTTTTGTCGTGATAAGCTTTTTTAAAAGAATTTCGTTATTCACAGCGCGAATAAAATTAAATATGGTGTGTTTCAGGGTTCTAATTGATAGGAAACGAAAATGCAATGCCATTTACCCACGTATTTTTTTGAACGTCATTTTTTCATTTTTTTCCAAAGTAAGCCCACGATAAAGATCCGACACTATAGGACTACTAGAAACCAGTTTCGAAGCAACTTCTAAAGCTCCCAACCTGTACTACTAAAGTTTTATACGATTTTCTCGGCACTTGGTTAGTGTTACAAACAATTTTTGAAATCCAAGTGCAATCATGCATTAACTAATTTATCGTCGAAAATTATTAGCAATTATGTTCTATTAGAATAGGAAAAAAAGATTAATTTTGCCACAGCGCGCTTGCTAATAATTAAACTAATACGAAGGTATTTTTAATTAGTTTTTGCCGTTTTCATGGCAAATTATTTATTAACTTACCGACATTATTAAATACGCAGTTGTCGCAACAACTTTTACATAAGAATACGGGGACAAAGCAGCCTTGTCGTAGCTGAAAATTGTAATTCCCGTATATTTGATAATATACGTTGATAAGTATTCGAATATAAACTCACTTACTTGACACGTAACGCGCACTTTTTTTAAAAGCCGGGATTTTTCACCGCAGTGATTCGAATTCCAAGTGCCAGCAAGACACATAGCCGTTGCTCTGCTTCGACTTGGGCTCGTTTTGTTGGCAATTATACTCCCCCATTGCAGGAGTGTGGGAATTCGCTCAGAATTTACAACTGCCGAATGAACTTTTCAAATTCCGCGTTAATTTTTAAACGCGGATCGATAATTATGTTTACCGTCAAATTCTCATAATCGCCCCATGGAAAGCGACTGTTCTAAACGTTCCGTAAAAGGGAAATAAGGGCGAGTATAGCAGCGTAGCACAAGTGACGCGTGCCTTTGGAATGTCCTGCCGGCTAAAGGAAAAACTTAAATCCACTAGCTTATTTACAATGCATTCATACGTAAAATCAAATTATCAGCGATCCCGTACGTGTCTCATTGTTTAGCTCTGCATTTTACGGCTCTTTTGCCGCTCGATCTCCTTTCATACAATTAATTGCCTTCTTTATCCTCCTTACTTCGAGAAGTGCACTGAGCAGCTTTTCGAATTTTCTCAATTGCACAATTAAGGCCATCGACTCTTTCTCGAAGAATTTAGCCTATTCCTCGTATGATACAATAAAACAATAAAAAAATATGGAAACCGTGGACGAAGTAGCATCTGAGTCCTGGCAAGCTCCTCACAAGGCAATAAGAATTTTTGTTGGCGAGACCCCCCGAAGTGTCGCGGCTAATCACGACGTTTCATCGAGCTGCAAAAGACAGCGTCGCGCGACAGCGGCGTTAATCCATCGACAAAGGCCGCGGAGCCTGTTTTCGCGTGCGGGCGACATATGGAAGGCTCTCAAGCGCGCGCATTCTGCATACATTATAATGCACGTGGCAGGGTATCCGCGCGTACACGAAGCTGCGATCGAGCACACCGACGCCACGACACCATCTCGAGGTGTGCGCGTGTGCGCGAGTGCGCGCGTGTGTGTGTGCGAGCGCAGGAATACTCGACGCCGGGACCGGTGCACGTTGCGGTGGAGAAGCAGGGGGAGAGGCAAGAAGTCGACTGGTGCGCTCGGAGGTGGGAGAAGAAACCAGAAAGGAGGAGATGGAGCAGCGGGGCCACGGGGGAGGACAGGTATGGATGCAAGTACCGCTATGCCCGCGCGGTGGCCCCGGGCGAAACACATACCTACCTACCTACCTACGGAGAGCGCGACTCGACTTTTAGCTCGGGAAAATACGGAGGAGGAGAGGGAGGGATATAGATGGAGGCGGAGATGCCGAGACAAGTGTCTGCGCCGAGCGCCTCTTAGATGAAAGAGAAAGAGATGCAGCGCCCGGGCGCACTGGAGAGACGCCGCGGCTGCATCCTCGCGCGGGGGAAATGGGGACCCGGGGCCGGAGCTCCTCCCGGTGGGACCCGGCGCAATCAAATGCGTATTAAGGGGGGGAGGAAAGGGATCTCCGCCGGGTGGAGTGAGGAAAATTCGTTTGACCCCGAAATTTTTCGAGCGAGCCAGGCTCAGGTGCGCGACTTCGGCATGTAACGTCCGCGAGATCGTGTATACGCGGCTGCGCGTGTACCATTTATTCAAGGATGAATGCGGTTCTCTCACAATGCACAGCTCCTTTTCCAATTCTTATTATTACTTTCATTCGCTCAATGCCTTCCTCTTTCTTTTAGCATTCATGACAATTAAACAAACTTTCAGAGCAGGAATAAGTTTAAAAAAAATATTAAAATCCTGATTAATCATTCATACTGCACAGTGGTATCCTAATAACTTTCCCTATAGTGGCGTTCAATATCTAAACATTATGAATGAGATGTATCCAAAAAATTCACGGGCCAAACATTTCATTAAAATTACCAGAATAATTACACGCACGCTTTTCACACATTTTTTTCTCTTCTCAATTGCGCATAAAGTAACGAGGATCTTGTGCTATCGATACTTTTGAATGCCTGCGAGGCTATATAATAAATGACACGTGATATATAAAAAGTTAAAGAATATTCAATTAACGTAAAGTGTCCTTACAAAACTTCAGGGGGATTGCATGCAGTTTCCCATATGCTGAATTTTGTAAGACTTCTCCGCTTTTCAAAGGTTTCACAACTGTTTAAGGGATTTGACATCTGAATATACACTCTCGCAGAAGCGGTTGACGCGATTCCTTAACGGAGCCAATGCAGGATGAAAATAAGAAGCATCAACATTTTTTCTCCAGCCGTCGCTTATATTCGTGATTCGTAGTGGCACACGAAATTTATAATGTGATTTATTAGCTAAGTACAGAAACGCGGTTCTTCAAAAACGTTAACCGTTATGCTGTAATTACCGAAGAATTCAACCGACGCTAGTCAGGCGTACGGAGAATTTTTGACTGGCCTGGAGCCAATAAGATTGATAATCTCAATTCAACAGTCGATGGAGTCCGATAAAATCATTTTTTACGTTGTAAAGAAAAGAGCGACTAGGCCAGATCATTAATATATTCTTTGTACTAAGTAAAAAGTCACGACAAAAAAGTTACTCCATGACTTCATTAATTTCGGTAGCTTCCTTTTGTACAAACAAAACGCTTGAAAACCGCTTTCGAGGCATGTAAATAGTGAACTTCTGAACTCATTAATTGACCTCCGCCGCTCGAATCGACACTGGTACGGCTAAAAAAAATTTGGATGTGTAGTCGACTGATATCTATCCTAGCGAGAGAAAGTGCATAAAAAAGTGAGAGATAAATGGAGGAGTGCAGCGTCGAAAAGGATAACGAAACAAATAAAAAACAACAACTGCTAGTAGATATGGAGCAAACGAGATTAGCCTATTAAGGAAAAAAATCACGAATCCGAATTGCCTTACGAAATCGTGTAACGAAATCATATAAATTTTTACACATCGACCAGAAAAAAAGATCCGTACAACACGTGTACCCGGTACGCCGGCAAAAAACCTAATGCATCAAGATCAACAAGTGTACAGATTCGATATCTCGTTGTGGTTAAAAAAAACGAAATTGTAATACCAGCGATTCCAGAGTCCCGCGGGCATGGGTCCACAATGACCGTAGTGTGGAGTCCAGTTCCTCCCACAAATCCCCCTCCGGCTTATCCTTGTCTAATGCTCATCCAGCGGCTCTCTATCACTCTCGCTCGCTCGGTCATTTGTCTTCTTCGGTCCCGGTGCACCCCCCCCCCCTTTGTCCACCGCGTGCGCCTCGTTTCCAGACTTATCTGCTCGTTTCGCGATCGGCCGTTCGGCTTGGATGCATCGATCTTAATCCCTCGGGCTCTGGTCGAGCGAGTCGCGCTCGCCGGTCTCTTTCTTCCTATTGCGCTACCTATGGCGCTCGGCTTCCTCCTTTTTTCGCATTCTCTTTCACTCGGTCGCTCGGGCGAGTCGTTGACTTCACATCCTCCTGCTACTCATTCACTCTTTCGCCGAGCTCATCCTCTAGCTGCCTCTTTTTTTCCGCGTACCTATAGCAGCAGTTGCTCCAATCATCTTGCATCCTTCTACTAGCTCCTTCCTCGTTTTTTTTCTTTTTTTGCACCCGACTATTGCATTAGGCTTAACCGCTTATTTTCTACTTCATATCACTCTCATTCAATTGCTCCACTTTGACTGTTAATTAAAAATGAATCAACGAGCTCCGGTTTGCTCTGTTGCCAAGTGAAACATCGTCTATACTGTTTAAGCGGCATTCATAGTATTTTCTGGCCTATTTCATCGGTTATTATTGCGATGATAAATGTACTGTGGTTACTTTTATCGGAGTTCGCAATGAAAAGCTAGAAATAAACAATGGTATGTTGAAGTTAATGGAACTTTCGTTTAATTGTTTTGCTCCAACATAGCAGATAACAGTAGTGCAAGCAGTCGTTGCAATGAAAAATATTTGACTATATTTTGGAGAATAAATATTTTATTATTTTATCGCTTGTAACGATAACGTCGATGTAGATTAAATATTGACTAATTTACGACTGCATTAAAAATGATAATTCAGTACGAAAAAAATGACACATTTAGTATTTAATTGGAGCACTTAAAAATTTAGCGGATCAGATACGTGCGTTTCTAAGAATTTATTACATAAACCCTATTGCGAGCCTTTAAATGGCTTTGCGAAAAACACGTTTTCTCTAAAACACACAACGCATTCATTTAATTTCGAAGTATTCCATTTGAACAGACGCAGCTTCGCCGTTTTTGAAACAGCTGTTTTGCGAAGATACTGTTCTATTTAAGCGGCACGTGCAGCGGCAGCATTGAAATTTCACTGTCGAATTAAATATCCAAGCTGTGCTGCACTTAAAATGCATTCGGATGAAAAAGTTCAAATGCTCGGGTCGCAGGCTTTACAATATAAAAGCGCCTGGAGGCCCGATGCTCTGCACACCAGACGAGCAAATTGATCGCTCATTTGATCGCACCGTTTCTGCCGGGCAATCCTCCTCGATTTTATCCTCAAAGTAATATGAATGCCGCCAGTCGATTGCATTGTCTCTCGGAGAGTCGGCGCTCGATCGCCCGGCAATAATCCCCGGCCGCACGAAATTCAAAGCCGCTCATTAGACGTCGTATATGCGCTCCCACCTCCCCCACCGTCGCGGCATCAATTGTTCCCAAACGTGCACCTCGCGTCTTCCCTCGCCCACCTCGACTCCGTCTTTTCTCTCTCTCTTCTCTCATCGCCGTCGTCGTCACACTCGCGCTCATCTCGACGTAATCCTCAAAGGTTCGTCTACCTGCGCCCGTGTGCTCGCCGTGGCGTGCACGTGTGTCTCCGTCTCTGTTGCTCTCCGCCTCCCTTCCCGAGCGCGCACCGGTTGGTGGGGTTTCGGGGCAAGGAGCGCAGCGAGAGCG
Organism: Sycophila sp. Sp_5; assembly: GCA_018906775.1. Lineage (NCBI taxonomy): Eukaryota > Metazoa > Arthropoda > Insecta > Hymenoptera > Eurytomidae > Sycophila > Sycophila sp. Sp_5. The sequence continues at coordinate 177,197 of JACCID010000020.1, forward strand.
CCACGCAAGCGAGAATCTCCGCAAGCCTGTCCCTCTCTCCGTCTCTCTCGCTCCGGCTGCCTCTGCTCGCTCGCGCGCTCGGTTACCTGCCGCGACTCCGGCCTGGCGAGCTCGTGGTGCTCGCGCCGAGCCGCCCGCCTCAGTCCGAGGACTTTGTTCTCCGGCGCTGGCAGGCTCCGTGTCGCCGTGTCTGGTGCGCGCTCGCTCTCGCTCGCCCTCTCTCTCTCTCTCTCTCTCTCTCTCTCTCCGTCCCGCTCCCACCCTCTCGAGCTCGCTCCGCGATTCCTGGCGAACGATCCTGCGCGCGGCCAGGAGCTCGGTGTCGGCCGCGATGTCGCGCGCTCGTCGGCAGTGATAGCAGCAGGAGCCGCGCTGGTCCCCGCGGAGTGTCGCTCCCCCGGTGCCCGCGTCCCGCGAGTGCGACGACACACGCGCATCGGTAGGTACGGACGGACGCACACGCAGCGCACGGCACGCACACAGGCGGACGCACGGACACGGGGTCGCCGAGGATGCCGAGCTCGCGGCCAACGACCCGCCGCCGCCGCCATCTGGCAGCCTGACAGCGTCGCCCCGGACACGTCGCGGGGCCCCGTCGAGGAGGCCAGAAACACCTGCCGGGCCGCTGGCCCGTGACCGTCCCCGCAGCGGAGCACTCGGCGACGCCAGCAGCAGCGGCGCGTGGCCTCATTGCGCCCCGTCTCACGCTCGCTCTCTCGCTCGCTCCCAGCCGCGCCGAGCGCACGGACGTTGTTCGAGCCAGCGACGCCGCTCGCATATGGCTGGCAAATCGCTGGCTTCGGCCTCGTCGGCGAGTCCTAGGTTAGTGCACCAAAATTCCGTATCGCCTTTTTTTATCTGCCGATTCGAGCCCCTGCGTCCAGCGGAGCCACGCACACGTGCGCAGGGCAAAAGTGCATTTGCGAGTGCGCGTTATGGCTGGTGTGTTGTGAAACCCGTCGGTTGAACGATCCACGCGCTGCCGGAGAAAACGAGATGCATCGCTAGACGCGCACCAGCTGTAACGCGCCTATGCACCGATCGGCCGCCGAGGTGGAGCTACCATATGAGAGGCTCCGTGTAGCACCGTCGACGGTAAACAACGAGTCCGTCGATGTGCGCGAGATTACGCTTGCGCCCGGTCGCCTCAAAATCTTTTAATTCCATTGGCTAACATGTGCAAGCAATCGCCAATTAATTACTGCGTGACGGACAAAAAAGTATAATTCGATTCGAGTCGCGTAAAACATTGTGCAAAAACGCTCGATAAAAAGGTTCGTGTAGCTAAAGACCTTTAAAAGTTGCCAGCTTTGCGGTCATTGCCTTATCTAAAACAGCAAATGGATAGAAGAGAAAAAAATTGTCGATAAAGATATGACTTAATAAAACGAAAATGTAAATTCATCGTGGAGTCGACAAGAAATGGTGGAACTATCTGTTGTGCCGTTATTCAGTGTGCAATCTGCTTGCTCCATTTAAAAAAAAAACATAAATTTCATGCACGGTACAGTAAGAGTAAAAAAATGTGATCAAAACATTTTTAATTAAATCACCAAGTTTTTTATAATGAGCTGCTTTCTTTGCGTCGATTCAATGGCTTTAAATTCGTCATTTTTGAGTGTTTACTTCGAATGAAATAGTGGCTGCTAGTGTCAATATGGGAAAGTGTCCTAAAAAAAGCTGCGAGAAATTTGAGTGTTTTGTACCCGAAGCAAGTGCTGCGGGAGAAAATAATTAATTAACGAAATTATGCGTACTGTTGCATTCGTTACGAAAAATACGTTTTTACGCGGGAACCTTTTAATTGAAAACAGATGTAAATCTAGAACTGAGCGTGTATTCGCCACGTGCGTATGCACGCTGCACGCGTTCAATAATGAAAGAAAGTGCTCCAAATGCATTTTTTAATTAGGCTATTTATCGCGCCTAATTTACAAGTTTGATTTGAGTAATTATTTTAAATTCCTCCCGTGTGCGTTTTCTAAGACTTTAAATTAACTTTTAATCTTTCCCAAACATCACTTTAATTAATTTTATCAAGTGACCCTTTTTTATTGATTAAAAAAATCTGAAATCGAATTATAAATTTAAATTTCGAATATTTGTAATAAATCACAAGTAGCATGAATCAATGGCGGATATGCAATATAACTATTAGAGCAGTAGTGAAACATTTGCATTTCTCACCAGAAATCAAATTGCGCAAGTCGGGGTGTTTTTTTGAAACGCATACTCTCCCTTCAATCTATCAGTATTTTTCGACCACGATCTCAATTATCTTGCGCAATCTAATTGACATTCAAACGTTACATCTGACGACTGTCGCCTCAAATCATAATGTATATATCGTTGTTCATCGATACAGATTTATTGCCTTAACTTGCTCCGAACAATGGAACCGATTTCCAAGATATAATTTCCTATTCCCGAGAGAAAAGATACTCTTTACTCGCCTTGAGCGTGAAACAATCGAGAAAGTTTTTTCGAAAAAAGCGTCGCCTCGAAAAAGCGAACGTTTATAAACACGTGATTGGCCGAATAAACGCTCTCGAAATGAAAAAAAAAAAGCACGGCTAAATGCTATTAAATGGCGCCATACGGTTATAGGATGAAGAATGATGCGCTGAAATATTTACGATATTCTACGGGCTAAATTCTTATGCCTCACAGTGAAAGTTATTGCAGCGTCGAGAGCCTAGGCTCGCGAGGAGAGAATTTTACAATGCGCTTTTTTTACGGCGAGAAATTATATTTCCCATCGATTTACGATATTAATTAACGATCTCGCTTTTTCATTTATTCATCGTAAAGCAAGAATGTCAATCGTGGCAATGTCAAAAATTGTTCGTTTGATTACGAGTAAAAATAGAGTCGACTTATCGTCAATGGTCCATAATAGATTATTTATCCGAGAATAACTTTGCGCATAAAGCGTTAAATTTATTCGTCAAAATTCATTAAACATAGTCTCGTTATTTTTACAAGAAAATTGAATATTAATGCGTTACCGATTAGTATTTTAAAATATTCTTCATCTGATTTATTCAAATATATGATATAACTTTTCTATTCAGGAAACACTCTAACTAAATTAAAATCTATTATAATCATTTGAATTATCCAGGCATAATTTGATTTTACAAATAACAAAATAATCGTATGCGATAGTTTCATAATAGCGGTATTGGTGATTCAAGCATATAGTATATATAGGCGATATTTTGAATTTGTTTTTGTTTTTAAATTAAAAATGTATACTTATTTTTGATCGAAAATATTTTTTTGAATTTATAGAGCACGCTTGAATAGATTTTATCGACCGACAGGCTCATAGTAACTTCCTTATGTCACGAAATTTTCGCGTAACCAAGTCCTCGTGCACTTGCTTATTACCATATGGACCTTCGCTTCCGATTTTCATACATATGTATGAGTTTCATTTTGGATTTTAAATTCGGGACATTATAATTAAGATGAGAGAAAAATAGGAAATAAGAAAAATGTTGACATTCATTTCTAAAAATAATATCATATCGTACATTCATTGATTCATCTGCATGTAAACATATGGATTCCTTTAAATACAATTTGGAGCGTAAAAATTATAAATGACTTAATACAAAATAAATCAAAACACTGACTTTTTCCTCTTTCACGCCAGCAATGTAATTACTAAGTTATTTCTAGTCTAACTTCTCACCGTCTAATCAAAAAATCTAAACCAGTTAAAATTTTTAGCATTTACTCGCAGAAGTCGTTGAACTCAATGCAACGCCAATAGTTATCTCAAAATACTACTGCAAAAACAAAATTTAGAAAAAAAGTCACCGCAGTGGATTGAAATATTGCCACCTGTTCGTGTCTCCTTTAGATATATAGCAGCTTGTGAACCGAGCATCACAACAGAGAAATGAAATTTCGGCAGCTGAATCTTTACGGAACGGTGACACACAACAAGAGGAGTTCAAAAAAACGACTAGAAATCCCGGCGCAGGTATATGGAAGCAGGTCCGCACACGTGGTGTATAGTAATGGGGACGGCGCTGCTCGCCGCAGCGGCGGCCTCGCAGGTCACTCTCCGGCCGCCCGGAGCGGGGAGAACGTGTACGGTGGCGCGCCCCCGGACTTTCGGTGACTTCGATGCCCGACAAGCGAGATCTCCTCCGCCAAGCTGCTGCGGCTTCAGTTCACTTTTAGAACTTTTTAACGCATTGGCCTTGAGATTAAGAGTTCGATTTCTTTTGCAGAAATTTTTAGATTCTTTTTTTTTATATTTTTATTGCAACTTCATTGCATGCGAATGCTTCATTGAAGGCTTTTTTGCAGAATTAAATTAATTAACTTAGTCGCGATTAAATTAAATAAAGAAACTTTATATTCGACGCGCACATTGTAACAAATTGTCGACATACATTCAGAAATATATTAATTTTAAATACTAATAAACTTGGAATTCTTACGCGTAAAAAAACATATGTTATAAGCTGCAGATAACAAAAAGTGGAAGTGTTTGAAATCTGTTTAATAGTTTGTTATAACGTTAGTTATCAGAATTTATTAAAGGTTTACCTCCTACAGAATATTTTCAAGATATAATTTACACTCGTAGCTTTACACAACTGATATGTACAATGAGCAATCAAAGTGTCCGATCAAAGTTATTTTAATTCTATGCTTTTTTTCAAAAATATTTTCGTATTCAAGAAATTTCAATTTCTTTAGCATTTGTTATTGCGCGCAAAACTTTTATTTTATAAATGCTATAGATTAAAAAATGAGATGTCTAGATACCATTTGTAAATTAATAATCATGTGTACACTGTACTTACTAACGGCAATCAATGCACTTTCGAAAATTGACGTGCAATTATTTGCACTTGAGAGAAAAAATGCCCCTATCAGAATTGGAAAAATCCGTAAGTTAATAATCTACCTGTTGCCATCGACATCGGTAGTAATCAAATATAGACAAACATTTATGGAAATCGTGAAACTGTATATACTGCGGTGTTAATATTAAAATAAGTGAACCTTACTTTGAAAATAAAAGCAATTCCATTATCATAGCAACCGGTTTGAACTAAAGTTCCTCTACCTCAACTGTACTATTGGATGTCAGAATAAAAATATTTGACGTAATCCAAAGGAATAAAAATCTTGCTATCCAATATATAATTAAATAGAAAAAAACGATTTAACAAGAAAAACTTTTAAAACGTAAAAAAGTGAATTGTAAAGAAAAAAATGCTCGAGCCTTAAAAAAATGAAGCAATTCGAAACGATTTTACGCGAGGCTATAGGAACCCAAGAAGGAAAGCCGCCGCGGCATACCCGAGCGTCGAAGGTATCATTAAATTTTCCAACAATGGCATTGAAAAAAAATTCTCGCCGGCAATTAAAGGAAATGACAGTCGGCTTCCCCGATCGATTCACACCCCGGGGTTTCACAGACGGCGCGAGCGTCACGTCCGCAGCTGCAAAATGCTAAATGCGCGCGCGCGTATACATATAACCCCCCTCCTCCCCCGCAACGAGCAAATGAATCGTTTTAATGCTCATGAGCGCAGGTGACCCACTTCTGCGGGGGACTTGCGAACAAAAATGAAAATTAAGAGATCGCGGAGGGTCTGATAGCGTGCCGCGAGTACTCCGCGGCCGCCGGCCCCGTGAAAGGAATACACGTGGGAAATTCTCACGTCGAGCGCGAGATATATCGCGCCGCCGCCTGGCTTTTCTTTCGGAAATTCAAATGTGCACCGAGCGAAGAAAAAGCCAGGGTAAAAACCTCCGGCGCGTTTCTCTCCTCCCCATTGTGCCCGCGCGGTCCCACTTCGATCCTCCTCCTTTTTTTCGAGACACGCGACGTGATTTCGGGGCCGTTAGCTTTATAATTTTTCCGGTTCCACGGGCGGCTTCCGCCGGCTACAGCTCGTTTCTTTTCTTCTTCGGCTTCGGCGCTACGCCTGCGTGGCCGTTTTTTTCGGGGCGAGTCCGAAAAGAGGCGGGCTGGAGGGGAGAGAGGCCCGCACACGGGATTCGGGAGGAAACCTTTTTTTGGGGGGGATCTTTTTTTCGCGTTCCGCGGCGGCGTAATCGTTGGCTTACTCAGAAACTCATTTACGAAGATTGGCGTCTAACGGTACCGTGATCATCGCGCGATGTGTACGCGCGCTTTGTGCATCCGATGTGTTGCGCACTGGCCTCAGCTTTGATAGGAATATTTCGTATTCTTCTTCTCTCGGCTCTTCTTTTTATTTACTTGCCACTTATGCCGCCAGATATAAATGTTCATTACACTTTTAACTGCAGGAGGTCATTACATAGCTTACTTTAATAATCGCTGAAGATTTTTCATTTTTCAGAGTTTCCTAATCTGCAAACTTTTAACATATTATTTAGAACTTATAGGGTAGGAATTCTGCAAGAGAACAATTTAAATACCTTGTATATACTTTTATTTTATACTTTCCCCAATAAAAGTGATTTTGGAATTAATGTTTGACTTAAGACTTGCAACGTTTAATTAGCTAAGTTACAGCCATAAGAAATATTGTTTAAAAAGCACGCAGCAAAGTATAGAGTATAACCGAAAATAAAGTTATTTTTGTCTGTTTACTGTTTTAATTGACTGCTCTCGCGAGAAAATTGACGTCAACTTCCTGTAATTAGCTAAGGCCGTATATATAAATATTGCATTCAAAAAAATTTTAAATACGATTTTACTTAGGATCTTGGTTTCAACGCCAGGCGTTCATTCAAGTTCAATGTACTTTTGCGGAACCGGTAAAAAAAAGTTATGTCTCGACGAAAAACTCAAACTAACAGAATCGAGAGACTGTAAAAGTTACTCATGCGAGGACGGTCTATAAGAAAAAATTTTAACATTTCAAAATTTCCTAACAAGTTTAAAGCAAGTAACGCGAAATTTTTCGGAATGCACGGTATTCAAGGATTATATGATGGTTCAGAGGCGTGAGACGAAATGAGTCATGCATCAATGACTCAAATTGTATTTCCGTCGATGAAATTTCAAAGAAACTTTTTTGCGTATTTTTACGAATTTATTAAATCTGATTCTTGTGACTCTTGATTATTAACGAGAATTATCGAAAAATTGGTACTTAAATTTTTTTAAAATGCATTTTCACTTCCGCTTGCATAACTTTTCAAAATTTTACAAGTCTCAAGCTCGTTACGTCGCTTATCACCGGTTTGCACACAGGTGTAAACTCCAAACAGGTTGAAAATAATTATCAATAGCTTAGCAATGATCTATCCTAGATTTACTTTCACATTTATGAGAAATGTGATGTTGCCCAGAGGAAAAAAATAATAGTAATCTGAAAACGCTACATGTATTGCACGACTGAACCTTCAAATTCCGTAATTAATCGACTGCGCATTTCATTAAATATTAGTTTAATAAATTACGAGTTTATTTACAGATCCAAAAATATCTCACGCGGTCGAAAATCTCTCTGACAGGTTAATCTGTAAAACCGTTACTCAGAAATACTCTTGAGAATTGCATTTTTTTTCTTCATCTCAAAAAGACATAAAATGGTCTATAAAACCTATAACTTATGGCATTAAAGACAATTTATAACTGTTTAATTTTTGTAGTTGTACAAAAATAAAAAAAGTGTTTTATCATTTTTAGTCTGTCTGCATCGTCATTAGTCCTGTCGAATAGTAATAGGAACAATAGTCTTGGTATCAATCAATTTTATTAATTACTTTGATAACAATCCCCTTAGAATATACCTTTAAATAGCATTATCGAAAGAAAAAAATTCTTAAAATTGCCAATACTTTTCATGAATCTGTACAATGATGCGTGTAATTCAATCGAAACAAATTCTTACAGAACGTTTTGAAATATTCAAAAAAGAGATTTGATGTTATTCTTTTTTGTCTTCGTTTTATCTTCTCGAGAAGAAATATAAAAAAGACAAAATTAAATCTCCTTTTTTTTTGAAAATTTTAAAAACATTCAGTACGTTTTTAGGTGGGTGTCGAAGCTTAGCAAATCTATAATTAAATGCGTCTTCTGGATAGAACCAGTGACGTCCACACTTTTTATTTAAATGCTATAATTACAACTCACATGCATATTTAATCATAAAAACCATTAATCATTTTGAATGTAAATTAAACTTTCCCAAATTATCGTAAACATCAACCAAAAAAGTACGCTACTCTCAGTTACTAAATTGATAACCCCTTCAGGGAATGAAAGACAGCCATGCGTCTAAACAAAGAACAAAAAAAAAAAAAAGAAACGGTCCCGCGATTTCCACTGATCGGCGGGCGATCGGTTGCGAAAGTAGTCGGGGGGGCCCTATACACAGTAGGTGCGATAAAAAAACTGTGCCAGCGCGAGTCGCGATGCACCGCCGGCTGAATTCCTCGCGATCATATGCCCGCGACGGACATTGCGATGTTGGCCGCGTCGAAAAAGAGCGGAGCTCCGCCATTGTATGCTAAATCGGCGCTGCGCGTGTGTGCCGCGCGCTTTGTCTAGCGCGCCAGTGCGACTAGACTGTGATACGAGCCAAATAGCGCGGATATAGTGAGACGTCCGCGGCCGATTTTTCTCGCCCGCGCCGTCGATTTTCCGTCGGGGGACCTTCTACTCCCACCCTGCTTTGGTTTATTTTTTTGTAGGTCGCGATTGTGTTTCGGTCGAGGCGATTGTTGCGACACAACCGCTGCTGTAGCGGCGGACCCCTTTGTTCGCCAGGGGAGCTTGTTGTTAATGATACTAATTGATCGTATCGCGAAGTGTTCCGAGAGGGATACGCGCTACTCGCTTTTTCAAGTTAATAGAGCATCATATCGATACATCATAGCGTACAGGATTTGTTGAGGTTTCAGTAGAATGGTGTAATGTTTTTTAAGTGGTAAATATGAGTTTCATTTTTGATAGTGCTTCATAAGGTTTTCTTTCACAATTATAGTATTTCTAAATTTTTAGTTAATCATTGCTTGTCTTGCATGTATGCTCCGACAATTTTACAAAAAATATTCTAATTTTATGCAAAAATTCCATTTCTACTACTTTTTTTTTAAAAACCGTGTGTGTGAACAAATTTCTTTTTTTTTTGCTGTGAGCGATGTACCATAAAGTTTTTGGAAATCGTCATTACGAAGATAAAGAACGCCCGTGAAACTTTAAATATTTATGCTAGAAAGTTTCGATTCAGTGCTTGCCTTCGGAATTTTGTGCAATGAAGTAATTATACGTTCGCGTTATCTCGGCAAAAATAATTTTAGTCCCTAGAAAATTGAAGAAAAAAAAAGGCGCGCGTTAACTACGACGACTACAGTAATAAACACTTTTATGTAATCCGATTTGCAAATATCGAACTATCCGCTCTTTTCGCAGCGTTTATCTCAATTAAACGTTTTACTATTTCGCCAATCTCCCGCGCGCTCGTTCAATTAATACTCAATTAGCGGCTGCACCTTTTTATCCCAGCGTTAAAAATAAGTTTTGTCTTCGCTGCATCTGACTTTTTAAAATGCGAAAATATCCACGGCGCATTGATACAGAAGCAGGACGAAAAAAATACGCCAAAGTTGTGGCCACTTTCTCCTCATTTCGGTACTAATGGAAAACCGGTCGTCGCGAGATCGGTCGGGATTGTAAAGCGCCCATTAGCACCGAATTTCGTCTATAAGAGTGCATTCCCAAGTTCGTCGGCTCGCAGAGGAAAAATAAAAAAAATAATAAAGATAATACATACACAAGGAGTTGCGAATTCTTGCCCAGTCGCTGGTCTTTACATCGCCTCGCGAAATTAATTTCCCGCTGGAACATGCGGCTTATGTTAATTAAACACACTGTTAACAATGCCGCTCGACTCGGACGCGGACTCGGTCACGTACCGACTTGGACTACAATGCGACAACCTGCCGGCGCCGAAAACGGGAGCGGAGAGATGCCGATAGCGTTTTGTTCTGCATTATTTATCGAGGCCCCGCTAATGTAATTCCGCGGATATTCGTCATTGCGGACTCGGAATTTCGCCGGTTACGCAACGATCGTCGGGCTCTCTATTTAATCCTTCTTTTTTCGCTCGCTGGGTGTTCCTTTTTTCCCTGCGTCTATAAGCCCGTTCTTCGGTTCCCTTTTTTTTTATTAGGCGGTTAGGTACAGCGTCTGGGGACCTGTTCATTGTCATTGTTCGCTCGCGCCGCATGGGAACGGCATCAATTTGAATAATCACGGCGATGCCGTTAAGCCTGGCTTCTTTCTTCTTCGTGTATATTTTCAAGCCGAGTCCATTAGCAAATTTTCGTGCTCTACCGGAAACGTTTTACACCGGTTCTATTTCTATTTCGAATCGGCGACTGATAAGCGTGGGAACCGCTTTTCTAGATCAACATTCAAATCTGTCGGTTCCTCGGCGATAAGTATGAATTCGATAAAAGTCGGATTTCCGTAATAGGGTGTTAGAGAAATTTTGAAAATGTTTAACAAAACTTTTCTTGAGAACGTCACTTGTTTTATTATTGCTTCTATCGCTAAATCTTTTATAGAAACTCCACGGCATTGTAAGAAGCAAATAAATTTTGAAAGCACTTAATGCTGATGCGTTAATGGCAATTGAAATGTGCGCCGAAGCACACTTTTATCTTCACTTCATCAGCCAGTTGTCAGCCGGTAACGTCCAAAATGCCGTTGCTGCGGTCGTCTACTTTCACGCAAATGGCTAAAGGTCGCGAGGTCTGACGATCTTGCGATTTAGAAAATCTGCAATTGAACGTAACGGATGTTACTTGCGGTTAACAATATTTATATTTAATTATCGACGACCGTCGATAGTAAAATTCGATTCACGAGTTGAATCTTTAAAGTTTTAAATTAACACGCTTACTTCTGCCAAACAATTGCGTATGCTATAAAGATGACTATTAGTGCACTATAGTACTGTACTTACGCAGTCTAAAATCCTGAGATAAATTAATATTGCATAACGCAATAATTTGGAAATAATTTTATGATAAGTTAATCGCGAAGTAAAACGGTTAACAAAAATTAGTATATTTTCGAAATATACAGTCGGGAGTCTGCTATGCGCGACGAGAAAAATTACTACATTGAACAATAAAAATTAGTAGATATTTATTGTAATTTTTATACTAAATCTACACTAATATTTACTGCGCAACAAAGTAAAGGAGGTAGTTTGCAACGTATCGTTCTCTTTATGCTTTGGCAAATTCTATATTAATGAGCAACACTCGTCGACAAATCGGTAAATAATCGTTGAAAGAACCAACTGGTGACAGCCGGTATAAGTTAGTGTCTTTGCTTGGTGCCTCCTCGAGGTAACACGAGGCGTAGTGACGCAAAAGAAATTTGCGCGTCATGTCTCCGGTAGGAACCCTTAAAAAAGACAGGTTTGCGGTTACGGGTTTCGTGGGGGAATTCAGGTCAACGCAAGGATATCCTGCGATCGCACTGAAGCCATTTCAGCGTCTTTTTCATGCACGAAAATCCTTACATGTTCGCGATTTTATGGTGGCACTTCGATAAATCTTATAAAATTCAATTATTTTCATCATTTTTTAATTTTTTAGTGATATTCTAATGAATAATCGATGTACTATTGATAGCGGCATACTTATATGATTCAAAACTTCGAATGCCTTATAAATTAAGAAAAATATTAATTCGTATAAAGAATTGAGAATATGAATACGATAAAAGAAAAAATATATAATTTGTATGTGATCACCATTTAAATGGTAATTAAATGTAGAACTGAAAGTTACCGCAGCTTCCAATCAAATGAAGCTTCTGTAATGCCATTATCATAATAAGATGTAAACAAAAAATTAAAGTTCCAGCCGTTCAGGAAATGCGAGTACGCGAATGCATAAAAAACAAGTGAAATATCTCAAATAAACCGCGATAGAAATTTGCTGTTTGCGATTATAAAATGAACCAGATCGGAACGATGACTTCCTGAATTGAACAACTGCAGCATTGCACGATAACTTTGAAATAGTCTGAAATCGTTCTTTTCGCCGGCTACTTAAGCGCAATCGCTATTATTTTTCGACATTTATCGTCAATAATTCACGGTAAAAAATATCGTCAGCCTAATGCATTTCGAAACCTTGCACTTACAATTTTATTTAAATTCCGGCTATACTTAATATTTTTTTAATTAAGCCTGGACACATTTCGAGCTTTGATTCGATGTTTGCTTTCTAGAAAATTTCTCGACGCTGTGCGAATATATTTTATCGCGGCTCGTAAACCATACTTGAAGATAATAAAGTCTACACATGCAAAGTTCACTTTAATTAAACAAAATGCATTAACAAAAATAAACGGGGATTATAGTTTTACTATCAATTTATACGGCGCAATTTAATAATTAGTCTCGTTATTGGTGCAAATAAACCGAGCTTCGAGGAAAACTGCGCTTCGTGTGGAATTTTTTTTCCTGTACAACTGGCAAGGTCGATTTGTGAAAACATGAAAATCGAGAAACTTTACTTAGCGACACGCATTTCGGATCGCTTTAGAAAGTTAGTCGCGCGCTGCGAACAGTAGTAGTGCGTTTCCGATTGGAAGGAAAAAAAACTCGTACGACGCAAAAAACATGTACCCGATCAGATCTTGTAAATTTGAATCTCTATAGAAAATTAATTAAAACGTCGCGAGATGATCTTTTGTAATTTACTGCTTCGTGTAAAATGAAATCAAATGCTCCTAATAGGTTTATAGATGTTGATGGACATTTTTATCCTTCTTGAAAGTTTATTAAAATTTTAATTTTACAGTTTTATGATTTATAAATTTTGCCTGGTGCACTTTATGCTTATATCAATCATTGCAAATACGGTGCTTATGTCTATTAAGCTGAAGATTTGCAATCGAGAATAATAGCGAATGAACCCTATAACGGCTCGACGATTTTTCGCAAGCATTGGATTCACTGAAAAAAAAATGACCGATATCATTGATACCAAAGGAAATTCACATTTTTCTCTGCAAATCAATTAAAAAACCCATTAATTTTATAGCCTCTCAAGCTTTCAATTAGACGATGGAGGATGATGGTAAAAATAAATCTTTCGTATCTCCGCTGTGCGCTTATTTCTCTAACGATCACATGAAATCAAGGAAGTAACGAAAATATTTTGTGTTAAAAATAACGGAAAATAGGCATTAATAAGTAACTTGACACATTTTACTTTCATGAAAATATTTTATTTGTATACGAATGAAATAAAAGATTCGAACTAAAGAAAAAACATGGATTACTTATTAATAAAAATTGTATATACAGCGTTCTACTAAAAAATCGAATGGATTCCACCAAGTATTTTCAGCTAAGAACGAGTACGAAGCAATCGTAAATCACGACGAATCCTTCAATTACATCAATTCCTACTTTTGCGCGGAGATAAAATCAGGCGTTTGCACGCGTCGCAAAAGCGTCTACCTACCTATATCGATTGGCGAGGTTCAGATATCGGGCCCCGTCGTCGCTCCAACGTAACGCGTGATTTAAGACGCTGTGCTCGCGCGAACGTTTTTTCGATCGATTTTACGAGATTCCGCGCGGTGCGTTCGGAGGACGATAAGCGGTCTCCGCTCGAAAGTTGACAATTACTTTTTATCGTGGAAAGTGGTGAGAATTTCGCGGAAGAAAACGCACCGCAATTAGTGTAATTGTCGCTCGCACATTAAATTTTTCTTTAATCTTCAATTTCATCTTTATATAAATTTGAGTATTATTTTATTGTGTTGCTTGTCGCGATTAGCTCGAGAATAGCGTAGCTTCAATTTTAATTTATTGCAGCTGCACTTATAAATGAATTATAATCGTACTTAAGAGATTATTACTCAATCACTAAATTTTTTATTATTTCAATTACACGATGGAGCTAAAATTATTGAAAACTCTTAAAATAATTAAAAAATTACATTGTTACACAATTCACACTAAATTAAAGTCTATTTACTTACTTCGTTACGAATTTATATAGTCCGCGTTGTTCGCAAGATCATTTAAAAACATCGAAATCCAATTTCAAAGGTTACTTAAACGATCGCTTTGTGCGCGGACAAGAGAATGCATTTAAGGAAAAAAAAAGCTAAGAATAATTTTCGAAAAGCCAATTGCACAAGCATTCAAATGCGCAGTTGCATTAAATTCAACGATATTAAAAATTTATGGGCGATAAACTTTCTAAATCGGTGGGGAAAAAAAATTTTCGAATTGCGCGCAACTTGAAAATCCCTTGGTTAAAACTCGCGGACCTCCGGCCATTTGCCTCGAGGACAAATAGGTATCCGCAGTCGTTGCTTTACGAGCAATTATTTACATAAGGGGATTCCAAACTTCTGTTCGTCGGCGCGTTTCTGTTTTGTAATTTTCTCGGCTGTTTTTTCTTTTCTTTTTATTTTTATGGCTCGTTCAGCAGCACCCGCTGGTTATACTCAGCAACGATAGCGCGCCGACGGAAAACAAACAAATTTTTATTCAGTTTTTATAAAAGAAAAATTGGTTTTATATAAATCGAGAGGAAAAATAGAATCTGGCGGAGATCGTTTCGTGTGCACGAAAGTGAGAAACGCGGCAATTGCTTCGAGGAAGCGATCATAAGCGCATATTGTATCCTAAAAATTCGTGAGTCGAACGCGAACTTTCCCTCAGATAAGGCGTCGACTCGTGGTTAGCACGAAAATTCGCGCAACCCGAGCCAGATGATAGTCTATAAAAAACCGAGTGCATCGTATAATATTCTATCTTAATGTTGATTCTGCATTATGGTGTGATGAGAAACTACTTCAAGTCATCAAAACATAATTTAATTGTATGTCTAAAAAATATTAGAAGTTACAACTTATTTATTCTCAATATTTAAGTATTCAAAGTAAAGGCAATAATCTAGAAAAAAATATCAATAACTTTAAGAATTTTAAAATTAACATTTTTTTAATCAATTATTAGCAGACGCATAAGTATTTGTATCAATGAATTGAACATTAATGATGAGTTTAAAGATTCCGCAAAAGCCTATTTGAATATTCAGTAAATTTATGATATCTAAGGTTGCGTTGTACATAAATTCTTCAAAGTATCGATAAAAAGCTGCGAAAGTAAAAATATAATTGCTGTCCACATCCACTGATTGTAACTGATTATTCAACAGATTACTTGTAAGTCGGATTGAGAAAAAAGTAATTGCAAAGTGGCGCGTGTTTACACGGACGGAGTAACCCCTCGACTTGTCGAAATTTTTTTTCTACAATCCATTCCAACCGGTCAACATTGATTTGATCGACCAGACCGTTAAATCACACATCGACAACCTGAACGCGAAGCGCAAATGCGGTGGAAGCGACATAACCGCATCGACGAAACGCGGAAGTCCCGTTTTCGCCGCGACGTCGCAGGGACACCGCGAAGCCGGAAGTCGCCAGCTCTTCCTCCTCGAAGGTCGAAAGCGAAAACGAGAGTGAGTGCAGCGACGACGACATGCGTGCCTTCCTCGCTTTTCGGAAACGCGCGTGGGCGAGGTTGGCGAAGCGAGCCGTGAGAAACGCTTTTTTACTCCTCGTTTAATTAGGTTACGTGTTCTTTCGCTCGAATTAAAAATGCACTCTCCACAGCAGCCACTTTTTATCGACGTTTCTTTTCACACCTCGACTCAAAGTCCCGATGCAACATTGCGCGCGATAATTGCGTCGAATGGTAGGTTATACCAGTCGCGGTGGTTAGTTGACTTTTGCAAATTGTTATACGAGTCATTAAGAGAAAACCGTACTCGGCGAAGCGATAAAAAAAAAGAGTCAGTGCAGCACGCATCTTCACCGAGGCCCAGATTTTATTTATTTTTTCTCCATACTGCATACAAAGTGTCATTCTTTCTCGGCGATTTTAATGTCCCTCGAATTGAATGTTTCTTTTTATCAATTTTCGCTTACTTTTTACAGAAGTGCACCATCGATTTAAAAAAATGAGTCGCTGGATGGATACATTTGTCGGGTCACCGTGCCAAAGAGGTTTTAAAAGAGAGAGTCAGTGGACTGCTTTTAAGGGAGCGCAAAAAAAAATGATAGTGCAATTTTTCGTCTCAGATTTTCTGCCGGCACATTCACGCGCCAGGCCGAGGCTCATTCAATAAATTCAAGCACTGACCCGACGTCTACAACCTCGTGTCATGTTACTTTTCCAAATAAGCGTTTTCGAATATCTGGTGTGAAAACACACGCCTTTTCACCGTTACTCTCGAATTTCCTTACTTTTCTTCTCTACGCGCAGAAAAAATAATATGAAGTACTTTGCACTTTCTATCATTTTGAACTTGGTAAATCTATTAGACGGTAATTTATTAAAAAGAAAAATGTTAAGTTCATTTAAAGTCTCTTTTAATTTAAATTTCAATATCATAACTTCACTTCCTCCGCGTCAATCTGAAATATGATCTGCCCGCAGAAAAATCGAGCAACATTTCACGCTTTCACTTGAAAAATTTTCCACGATCGACCTGTCGACCGATCGGATTAAGCGCGGAGTAACCTCCGACGCCTCGAACCCGAAGACACCACATAAAGGAAAAATCGTCGCGTTCGCGAAATTGTCTGAGCGGAAGCAAAAAAAGGGGGGATTTAGAGAGAGAAAGAAGACGGCGGTAGGAGAAATAGGCAAGCAGCCAGCCGCACAAGGACGGCGGGCTAGATCCGCGAGAGATTTATCGATCGGTTCCGCGGCCGCGCAGGCGCAGCCGATCTTTATCGCGGATCCTGCGCGCGTGCGCCATAGATCGGTTGGCCGCTCCGCCGCCGGCACTGCAAGAAACACGACGGTGGTTCCGACTTTGCGAAATTGTACTTTAATTGGTCCGCCAGTTCTTTTTCACTTTTCATTTTTGTTCACTGTGGATTTATACTTTTATTATACTCACCTTGTTGTTAATAATACTAAATTTTTATTTTAACTAATTTATGCTATTATTTGCTCTATTCACACTATTGTCTAACAATATAGACTAGTATTTTATAGGATGCATTTTCAATGAAATATTCTTTTTCATCTGATGTTAATTACGAAATAAAAGTGCAATCATTTACGTAGATAAGAGACGTAGCAGAGAATGTAAATTTTAACATCCAAGTCCCACCTTAATGAAAATGAATTTTAATACAAACAGTGCAAGACACTTGTCGTGTACCTTTTGCAACGAAGCTTTAAAAAGTTATGAAGTACTTAAGTACTGCCTTAAGTACCGTCCATTGTTCTGTAGAGAAATCAAATGCATAAACATCGAGGGGAGAAGTCGGTTTTATTGCTATATTATTCAATAAACACGAGGTAGTACATAAAAAGGTAAGAGAGGCGACGTTGCGAAATTTTTACTTTTTCATTTCACTGAGCCACGTTATTGATATCCTACGTTCGGACTAGTCGATACTCCTAGTATACTTATTTTTGTACTATAATTTCAAACCATGTTACATTTATCTCTTTAACAGCTTTAATAAAATTAAGACTCTCGAAAATGCAATGCCAAGTGCATTTTTAAACTTCTCAAAAGCGCATAAAAGGTAGATTTATTTATTTGTTTTTGCTGATAAGAGGCTGAACTTGAGGAAACGATAATCGAAAGTAAAAAAAAAGGGAAATAAAGCAGACAGGAGTGAAGCTGGTGAGTCGGTGGTTTTACGTGTTTGTAATGAATGAAATTAAATTCGAGGGACAAAGGAGGAAAGACCGCGCGGTCGTACCGTAGGCGCACACCTGCTTACAAATGGCTTCATTTCCTAGTCTTTGGAGGGAATCGTGGTTAAAATTTTAGTGGCGTATGCATAGTCAGCGACTCTTTTTTCTACAAAAAGTAAATAGTGTTTCCCCAAAATTTAGAACCCTATTATCTTTACGCATTTTTTCTTCTCTTTTCACCAATTCACTGTATTTTTCTTAAACACTGTTGGAATATTAACGCATGTAAAAGATTTGTTTACTATCGACCGGTGAATAAAACACAAAAAAAAAATTTTTGAGAAAAAGCGCAAATATGCATCAGAGTATTTAATGCTCGAAAGTAAACAATGAATACCGATGAGTGTACATTTTCTCCCGAACTAAAATCGAAAGTGAAGCGTTTTTCCTGCGTCTCGTATTAATTTAGCTGAAAATTGTATGCATTCAAGGGAGATTTCATTATATTAATGAGAACATGTTTCTTTTAGCGGGATTTAATGCTCGACATGTGCACAGGAAGCTACTTCCACCGATGCTGTTTTCACTCTTAAGAATTTAGGAACCAAGGATATAAATGGTGAGTGATTTTTTTTCTAAATAGATGCATAATTACACGCTTTTCGAAACTATAATGATCAATAATAAGCGAGGGTTATCGACCAAAAAGATTTAGCTTGATAATGAAGAAGATAATGAATATGTATATGCCAGCGTATCTATCACAATCATGATTAAATTTTTTACATAATTACTCAGATAAATGGTAAAAAATTGTATAACAGATCAAAGCATTCGAGTAAGTTGATTTGTAAAAAAAGTAATAATAATTTCTAACTGCAATAAGAAAATGCATTAAAAACACGAAATTGAATTACAAGCTTATTAATTAAAAGCTTCTCGCACATTTAGACCGTGAACTGACCTTTAAGCAATAGAAAATTTCACTGTCTAGTCTAATAGAAATCAGTTATATAATTTGCAACACTCTTAATGCACTAATTTTAATTTATTTTAAATTAACGATTGATTTATAATTGGCACAAGAAACTTATTTTTTACATAAGCCGATAATTACATAAACTATAGCGCTAATTAACCAGCTCGAACAATATTGTCCACCATATATAAAGAATACTGAAAGTAAACGCTCCGCTACTATAAAATATAAAATTATAATCGCATCAACCGAAAGAAATATAGTCCTAATTAAATAAATTAAGAAATAATACTCAGCGTTAATGAAACTCAATAAAATAAGTTGGTTCATTCATACACAGCCGATACGCAATAATCACATCTAATTACCTTTCTTTTTTTACATACACATCCATACACTAAAGCTGATACGTAATCACCAAATAAATTAAGTCCAACAAAACTCTAGTTAATGAATCACGTAACTGGGATAATTACCAGCAGTAATCATAACGGCAAACTTTTCCCCCGAATTTCATCGACCTATCCTCCTTTTGAGGAAAAAAGCCATAAATAAAATCCTCGTTTCTCCAAAAACAATTAAGTCTCCTTAAAAACTTTTCTCCTCAATTTTTTCGCCCTACACCCATACGCATGTCTGTGCACGTGGGTACACAATGTACATGTTGTGGCTTCGTTCGCTTTCGCGCGAGGCTCTCTTTTTGCCCCCGACATCAGAGATGACTGCGCGCGAGATACGGGCGCACCGAACGGGTTCGTTATTTTCCTTCGGCGGCGTGCGCGCGCGACCTAACGGGATTTTCAATTACGTAAAAGAATGCCAACCTCCGTGGCGCTGTTTTTTTTCTTTTTCATATTGCTGCCACCGGTGTGAGTTTATTCGGCGGATCGAAGCGGAGCGTCGAATTAGATGCATAATTATTTCATCCCCACCGAAGCCTGGCCTCGGCACAGTCGTGCGGTTGTGCAAAAAAAAAGTGCGCGACGCGCCCGGTGGCTATAGTTACGAAAGCCGCGGCAATTATTCGCGCCGGGGAAACTTTATCGGCGCGCCGTCGCGCTTCTTTGCACCGGGCCCACGGAAATGCGTTGCTCGACGTAAAAAACGCTGAAGCGCTGCCGTGCGTTTTAACTTGATAAACATTGTTCGTTCGAATTTAAGGAGAAGCAAGTTTCTCAGATTTTCACGAGAAATTCATTGAAACGTGTGCTGCGAATCAAGTTCAATCTACACGTAACAATGAGCATTCCGTTAATTAATAACAATTTCTATTTTAATAAGAGATTTTGTTTAAAGCAGAATTGTTTTATTCATATTTTATGTATTATTCATGCTCTTATAATATTGCGTACATTGACCTTCGGGTAAAATTAAAATAAATTGTGAAAGTATATTTTTAATTAAGAAACTTTGACAGTTAATATCGTCCGTGTAATAAGTTCGAGCATGTTCTTTTTTAAAAAGTCAACTGAAATTTTTAAATTTATTCAATAATTATTTGTACAGTCGGGGAAAATTGCACGTTTCGTAATACTTAAACTAAAAACCGTAAAACTTCAAAGTTCCGCTGCACTTTGAACGATTAGCAAAATTAGAAAGTTACAGTTTAATTTGATAAGTATATATAAATTTGCACGAAGGATTCAGATTTTTTTTCGTAAACTCGACGAGCAGGCTTTGGTAGCCCACTACGTGCACGATTTTTTTTACCTTGGCCAGTCATTGCTCATTAAAACATTTTTATATACAACTTGCACCATAAAATTTACAATGGTAAATTAAAGTTTTTATAATTACAAAATCGACTAATGGACCTTGACTAAGAAACTTTCGATAATTTCTTTATCACATTGCACTTTGTTGAGACTTGTTCTCCTGCCTACGCTGCATCGCAATTAGTCGATTCTAAAAAAAAAGAAAAATCCTTTTCACTCTCGCTGAAGTTTATAAATTTACCTCGAAGGAACTGACACTTGTACGGCTAAAAAGTATTTCGAGTACGTTATCAAGCAGTTAATGTTCTGTAAAACGATATCTCACGATGAGATATACCAATTGCTCGTGATTTACACTAACTCTCGGCAAAAAGGATAAGGCCGCGAGGATTAATAGCTAAATTATCAAATGTTTGATCGCGTTTCCATAACAAATAAAAAGCTTAATATAATAATGCCTGCTATAATTTCATCCTTAGATTCACTTTTTCCCACTGGCGATACGTACGCGAGCTTAATAAATTCATCATTTCGCTGCAGTTGCAGCGCAACTCGTGCGCCAGCTCCGTTTCGCTATAAATGTCAATAACAATCGTATACGTAAATAGAAATATCTGTTATTATTATTCATGTAATGCACATTACGTTAAACTCAAAATATCATAAAACACTTTGCAAGGCTACGGTTACGCGTTGGCGCAATTGAACTTCCGTAGGAGGGTATGACTCAATATATTTTTTTTATACTTTAACCATTTATCGCTGTTTAGCGTTAACTCAGCGCACTGATTGCTCAGAGGATGTAATTAGCAATACCATATGCGTGATATTTATATATTTAAATAAAGTGCGAAATCGTCAATAATTCAGACAGCTTTTTTCGAGCCGCTGACACAAAGCGGAGTTAAAGGCCAAAGAAACTGGAGAACAATGTTTTTTTGCGCTACTGGTATTACCGTAGAAGAGCGATTATTAGAGTAGAGAAAAAATATTAAAATATGATTGGTAATAAGTAGCGCGACAGGGAAAAAAAAAGATTTTCTAACGAGCATACGATTACCAGTAATTGCGCGAATAAATAATTTCTGCCGTGTCGCAACGCTGTCAGCGTCAGCTTAGACAACGAAAATTTTCACTGATTTTTCATTCGAGAAAATCAAGTACACTCCTGTTCCAAATCTCAATGCCATTCAGAGAAACAAGCCGTTCAATGTTCCCAGCAGCAGCGCCAAACGCGACTCGCTAAAATAACAGGTTTACAAGCCGGCTGCCGATAGACGTAAATCGCTTTCGACCATTTACAGAGACGCGCGCAATTCTTATTTTTTACCGTCAAAAAAAAGGAAACAGTCCACCAAAGAAGCTCGTGGACGTTAAAAAAAAATACGACGGACATTCCGCGGATTTTTCGCGGTCGCTAGAAAGAAAAAATGATATTTTTCTCGGAAAGTGTTCAGCGAAGGGGGAAAAAACACATTGACGCTTAATTTTAACGCGCCTGCGAGACAAATAAGAAAAATCGTTTGAAACCAGTAAGTAATCCTCGTTGTTTTTTGTTTTTCCATCTGCTCGCGCTGTACGCGGAGCCGTAAAGCTAAAGATATGCGGCTTCGAAAAAAATTCGCCGTCAACGCTGGAAAGGAGAGAAAAGTTTTTGCGCAAAAGCCTGACGGTTCGCAAGCTCATAAGCATGTTAATAGTGCAATCTTCGCAATCTCCCGTAATAATAGGCCTGCGCGCTCGGGGCCCCCGTGAGCTCGCGCGCGCGCGAGAGCTCAATCAATTTCCCGCGCGGCGTTTTATCACTGTTGCGGTAATTGTTGCACAATAATCGCGAATCGTTAGCGCGCGGATTTTTGCGCGCGCCTCTCTCGGAAAGCTCCTTAGTCTTAACCTTGTCATTTGGCGCGCTTGTATATATGTACCCGCCGGTTTCGCAGTGCCCCGGCCGTGAGATATCGCAACGGACTTGGCCGCCGACCTCCGGCTCCTTTAGGTGGTTATCAATTTTTAGCCGCTCGATTGTTCGGCCGGTTTAACGAAATCATTATTTATCGGCCGCTTTGAGCACGTATATCGGCCTTAAACGTAGTTTAATCGCTAAATTATTATCAGAAACAAATATAACGAGCATTATTTATATTCGCCCCGGCGTGAATTCGCGTTAAGTGTATAATGTTACTAATATAAACGTTGCACTTTTAAAAGGCTTCTAAAATCTTGTATTTACGGCGAGCATTCATTTTAAAATTAATTTTTCTACTAAATTTCTGGCGCAGTTCGACTTAATAAGATATTTGAATTTTTAACGCGTTTATTTTCATATTAATGCTTGTTTATGTTAATAGAAAATTCCTTCGCCGATAATTTATTTTATAAAGTATACTTTAAAAATTTAAGCCTAATTCGAATATTATTAGAAATTTACTGTGCGCCTTGATTTTTAAGACACTGTCGTCATTTTTATTATCTAATGCTTTTCGTAATATCTTTTTAAAGAAAACTACGATAGTATATTACAACTTCTTTTTTTGCACAATATAAATCGCCAATTTCATGTATTCCCCCTTTAAGAAGAAAAAATTTCTCAAACGAAACAGTGACTCATACTTTCAAGCCTTCGGATTTCACTTTTTATCAACTGCTTATTCTAAATTTTTAATAGCTTTTATTCTCGTACTTAATTACCTTCTTTGTACACTCGACAATCAATTCTTTTCGTTTTAAAGAAATCCCATGCGCCTGGCATACTTTCCGTTCCCCGCAAAAACCACCGGTGTATAACTGACGTCGCACGCGTGGAGCGCAAAAAAAAGTTCCCTCGCATCTTATTTTGCGCAATAAAAAAGTAGAATTCAACTTGATGAACCGATAAATTCGACGAAAGCAAACCCCCTCCATGCCAATTATGTAGCTATAAAATTTTTTTTTCCTCTCGACTCAATTCCAGTTTAAACGAACTTTACGGAAGTGGTTGCCGTTCGCGAGGCGAGTACACATATCGCAAGACGCGCCACATGAAAAATGCAAGATTCTAGTTTGCGATGGAAAACACATCGTGAATCAGGTTGCCAGACGCTACTGAAAGAAAACATCTCCAGGCATGAAAAAGCGTTGACGCTTGTCACTCGCACTATTTACTCTTCCGCCTGGTAATAAACGCGCTGCCATAAAACCTATCGATTTTTATAAACACGCCGATTTCTATTTCTCCTTCGATCGAAAAGAACGTCACATATTGAATGCATAATTTCTCGATTCTTATTACTTTGTACGTAATGTTTGCACGTTACAATTTAACTATGCTCCCAGGCGAAATCGATTCATTAACTAATCAATATGCTGCCTATACTTCCTTATAAAGGATAAGCGTTTTACAGTCGGATGCGGAAACTTTTAACTGAGCAAACTCATTGCGTCAACAATTTGACTAAGAAATTCATAAAATCTTTCTTGAATCTTAAACAAACTTCAAAAGTCTATTAGGGCAAGGAGAAACTCGTAAAATATCCTATTGGATCTCCTAAAACTTTTCAGCGTTACGTAGAAACTTTTTTTCCTGCCTTTTTACGCAGCTCGACAGATGGAATTTTTGCCCGCGCAAAAAGTGATTCCTTTGAACTTGTAGCCAGCCCTGGATGCTGGAAAAAACCCTCCTTTGTGCTATACCGTTATCGAGGGGCACCCGAAAAAAAAGTCGATCGCCTCTGGTTATAATAGAGACGCCTCATGTATTATTAGGAAAAAATTGTCGGAGCAATGCACTCACCAGGAATTCGTCGAGGCGGACCCGAGCGTCTCTTTTTTTTGCCTTCCTTAACGGTTAAACAACAATTGGTGTGGAGTTATTTGTTACTCAACGATTATGTGGAGATATTTGATCAACGATTTTTTTTCCTTCAAGGCTATCCTCAGGTATTTATTTTGTCGATGTACTTTTACAATGGACGAAAAAAATAATTTCGCACATCGCAAAAAAAAATACGTTAAAAAATAAATGAGTTAGTTTTTTTAAATTTAAGAAACAAAATTAAGTAAGACATTGAATTCTTTAAAAAATCATTAGACGAACGCGCCCAAGTTTTTGCTGTATACATTTTGTAAGAAACGCACCGTGCGAGCAACAAAAGGAAAATATTTAAGAGTCCTATTCCCAGAAGAATGCTCGCAGACCGAGAGCTCATAGCTGGAACAATAAAACCGTGCGATTTTCTCACACTTGAGGACGAAAGACGGGTGGTAACGAAAATTTTCAATTTCCCAAAGCAGCTTGGCCGCCGGCCAATTACGCGGATTTTCCGCCGGTCTTTTCCTTTACCAGACGCTACTGCGAGCCTCACTCTGTACGCTACGAGGGGTCGAAAAAAAACGGAAAAAAATTAGAGCCGAGCCTTAGAGAGCACAGCCGTCG
The DNA here is from genome assembly GCA_018906775.1 of Sycophila sp. Sp_5. NCBI lineage: Eukaryota > Metazoa > Arthropoda > Insecta > Hymenoptera > Eurytomidae > Sycophila > Sycophila sp. Sp_5. The sequence goes on from JACCID010000020.1 coordinate 201,998, forward strand.
AAGGCTCGCGCGCGTACACGGAGCGGTTATAGGAGCAGCCGAACAACTGGGTCAAGAGGTCTGATGCTTTATTTACGAGCAGTGTTTCATAATTTTGTAACTGAGCGGCCGATCATTTCTTTAATTGCAAAGCGCGGGCTCGCCGCCGCCGCCGCCGCGTTTACTTTTCCCTTCTTTCTCGTTTTTCCCCCGGAGCGCGCCGGAATTAAAATCATTAGGCCGCTCCGGCCTCCGCCGTTATTGTTCGGCCGCACTTGCTCTTTAAAGTCAAGAGTATGAGACCGACAGGCATGCTCGAGCCTATGGCTTTATTTTCTTCTTTTTTTTTGTTTTTACTTCATCCTCTTTTCTACGTAGCCGCGCGCCTGACCTATTTCGAGCGCAGGGGACTTGCGAAACCGAGCGATTAGGCGCCCATCGACGAGGGGTACGTTTCGACGATCGATCGACTACATCGCGGTGTCCCACGTGTGCGCGACTGGCTTTGAACTTGTTTCGAATTTCTAGCGCGGCGGTATGTGTTTTTTTTCGAAAGCGACGCTGGCTCTTTAAACGCTCGAGGAAAACCCCGGAGAAAACACCGTGACAAGCTTTGAATGCGTATGCTGATATACGGCGGAGATACGTGGCTTTTCATTAATTTTCTCTTAAAGAGACTTTCCTAGCATGCACCTGTTTAAATAAATATTTCATGTAAATTTAAGTCGCACTTAATTGTCACAAGTAAAATTTCAATCAATCTCAAATCATTTTGCACCTACTTGTAAAAGCTTATAGATTTTACTGCTTGCGCAAGTTATTTTGATTTAGCAGTCTTTCGCGTCGTTGAAGCTTGTGGTAGAGCTTCACTTTTTTTCTTTTTTTTATGTTTTTTTTTATCCAACGCATTTTTACATGATTACAATTTTCTAACTTCAATATGAGATATCCCGCTCTAAAGCAAAAAAAGAAAGAGTAACGGATCACTGAGTTCTTAAGTGCATTTTTTAAATAATTATCGCTTAATGAACACTGGTAATTTTTATAATACGTATTTTCTCACTTGGCGAAGGATCTCAAATTAACTTTATTGTGATTTACGGCACAATCAACAAAAATTTCTAATAGAAAGTCTTACGCAAGTGCCACCGTAAACTTTTTGACTAAACGGGGTTTATCAATTTTCTTAATTTACGTAAAAAATAATAAAGCAGCGCTGCTTCAGCTTCACATTCATAATCTTACTTTCGACACCTAATCCTTGATCGAACGGAAAAAAATTAATTTTTTCTCCCGAGCCACATGAACACCTGTGAGCGTGCGCGTGCGCGAATTATATCGTAAAAAACGCAAAACAGATAAAGTCCCTCGATAGGCGTGCGAAAAAAAGGAGCCCCGGCGAGCGCCGTAAGCTCCGAACTTGTTCGCAGGCAGCGTGTACGCACTTCAAATTAGCCGTGCGCATTGCGTCACCGGGAAAATATGAAGGCGTTAGTGCGAACAAATTACGCGCGGCGCGAAATTGGCATTAGCCACCTGCCCGCATTACGTGCTGCCCTATATTCGCCGGTCTCACCTCATTGTACGTGTCTTGGTAATTAAAAAACATAAAATTAATTTGTCTTGTTTTTCCAAGTTTCCCAACGAATTATATTTTCGTTTTTTCGAAAGTGATAATTAGTGGAAAACCTTAATACTAGAGAATAATACTATTATAATTAAAATACTATGACTCATTATTACTATATTACTACAGTACTTTTTCAAACTAATCTTTTAACATCAAGATAAAAGTGAAATAAAAAGGAAGATCAAATTTTAATAATTAATAATGAACTAATCGATTATAAATCGTGGGCCCATTCATTTTTAAATAAGATTCGAGTGTAATAAATACAAATAAGGCGCAAAAATCTATTCCTTATGTTTTTTAACAAGATCCTTCACCGCTATAAGAGTTTCAAAAGTACACACACAGCGTGTAGTTAATTAAATTTTTCGCCGTAAAAAAATGTTCTTAATAAGCGTAAACCTATTTAAGGCAGTAATCAGCGCGGTCCGTGCGCACGGTGTACCCTTTTTTTTAATCCTCCTTGGCCTTAAGAAAAAAGCGCCCACGCAATTAATCTGAATTTCTCTGTCTCCGTCTCTCGTTCATTAAAGTATCGTTTCGAATCATCAGCGCGAGATAAGGAACTTTCTCTGTCGCTCCGAAAAAAATCTCCTATTTTATTAACCTAGAAAGCTAATCCGTTAATGCTTTCCTTACTCCAATACGTTTCACGTTTAAAGCGTACACCTGAGCGCAGATTCTCGACCTTTAATCGTGCGTGTAAGAGTCGCTGAAAAAAGGCAGATGCCGCGTGTGCACGTGAGTTTATACACCGAGACGATCGAAAGTTTTAATTCGTTGTAAAGCATTTAATTGTTCCGAAGATCCGATGTGGAATTCTGTACCTATTATAAATTGCCTTTGTAGTAGATCTAACAAGATTGCGCTTCTTTTTTTGTTTTATTCATCGAACTTATAAGAAAGATCAAGTTGTATTAGCAATAATACTCCATTCCGTTTACTACATACATCTTATATACTTACTATATACATATCGTTGTTATATATTTACTATATACATGACGCTTACGAAATGATTTTTACATAAAAAAAAAATTTTTTTTTCTTCATTTCTTTATCGCCTCGTTACATCAAAAAAGGACTTTTTATTTTATTTTCCAAGAAAATCATAAAGTTTTCTTTGCGAATCTTGTTTACTTTTAGATTTATGCTTATTACGAAAATTATTATTTTAATAAATTACTGCGCGGAAGAGCAAGGCAAATCAGAAATTACGCGTGTGCCTTAAATTAAAGCAGCAATAAAAGTTTGGGTGTAATTAATAAAAAAAGAAGAAGCCATTCGATATAATTCTTGAATCATTCTTATTGCATTACTTTCTCGGAACGTAAAATACACTGCTTTTACGAGGCATAACAATGTCCGAAATCGGGAATTTCAGGTAGGAAAGATGACCTTTAAAATTTTTTAATAGCCCGGGTGGTACTTAAGAACTTTCGGCCTAATTCAACGGAATGGAGGGTCGTAAATTTCTGACACGGTGTGTTGTAACTAAAAATCTCGGGGTCAGGTTGTGGATGCAGCTCAATAAAACTCCGCCTTATTTCATTAATGCACATAAATTTATTACGAACAGCAATAAAACTTGGAACAATTTTTTTTCTCACGCAAGGTAAAGTCCCAATAATTCTGATTCTCCTTCTTTTTTTCAGAATTATCCATTTTATTGTTCCACCGACGTAACATAAATTGCAATTTAAAAAGATGAAAAGTATAGGCTTTTTGAATCCCGTCGTCTCATGAACGATTCACCGTAGTTTTCCGCGCTGTAAATTTGCAAGCGTCGAAATATCAAATCCCACCAAATGACGGTCAACAATTTATTGTCTGACAAGTAGGTATTCCTTTTTTTTATGGAAACATAAACTTATTTCTCTCCTAAGTAAAGTAACAAAATATTTTTTCGAGCAAATTGCTTCAACCTCTTTTTCGCCTCTCGGTCGTATCTCCAATTCTTGTAAAAAAATTCAAGCATTCCAACACCTCGATTCCTCACTCTTTGCAAATAACCATTGAGCGTCTCCTCCTGTTGCGGCCGAAATCATTCAGTCTAACGATCGCTTCATCGAGCACCGATCGAAAAGTCGGACAAAGGAGCGAATCCCGCAGAGTCCGGGGACCACGTAAAGTGCCGCGCGCAAAAAAAACCGACATGTACTCACACCGAATCATCATTTATTCATCTGAACTGAGAGTGGGACGCGCGTCGAGGCATATCTCGCACTCGATTGCCACACGCCGAGTCCCGATGACTAAGACTCCTACCCCTCCCCCTCGTCCCCGTCTCTCTCTCTCTCTCTCTCGTGCCGAGGCTTTTGTCAATTATTGTGCGCGCTTCGCCGAAGGAGTTTACGCTCTGCCGGAGCCGCGAATCTTTCCTGAGAGCCGGTCAACGAAATGCTCAAGGATAGCCGCGGCCGATCGCTCCGAGATACTTCTGGCTTTGTTCCTTCCCCTCCGCCCCTCGAACGGTTTTTTTTTCGGATGCCACGTTGCGTCTTCCTCAAGTCCGAGGCGTTGCGCACTCGAGCTCTCGATTAATTAGAATGATATGTCGGAAAAATTTTTTGTCGTTTCATTTGTTGTCCCGAGGTAATTGCGGCTAAATAATGAGAAATTGATGTCAGTTTAATGATTCTTTTTAAGATGAAAGAGTTTGCTTTTTTATTGTTAAATTGTTGGATTCACTAAAGGTCAAGTATTTGTTATCGAAAATTGACATTTTTTACATGTAAATTTAAATGCGGTGATTATGTAAAGAAAATGTACGTAAAACATATTTTCTCTTTTCCTATAAGAAACTTTGAATAATTGCACAGTATTGATCTCTGCAATAACAAAATATTAATTGACAAGCACGAGAGCATCATAAAAGACATCGGAAAAAAGTAAATCTCATTATTATTCCACGCCTTCGTTATTTTGAACTTTCAAATCGAAAATTTATGTTTTTATAATCGCGTTTAAAGTCATTATCCCGCAGGAATAAAAAAATATATATAACGGCGAATGTGGGTCAAGTACGCGAAGAAAGAAAAAAAAAGCTAATCTGAGTCTAAAATTTACGAGAGCCTCGACAGCGTCGTTTTATCCCCGGATAAAAATGAGCGAAACGCCGTTCAAGTGGAAAAAGACGAGTACGGCAAGAGCGAGGTGCGAAAGCCGCGCGGAATGACCGTATAGTTTTACGAGGCGCGGGGTCCGCGGATTTGCATTCCCATCTAGGCTCGCGGTGTAATTGTGCGGAATGAAGCCACGGGGATGAAAAACGAGCGGAACCACCGAGCCCCGAAAAGCCTCAGCGGTGTGTTGTTAGGTGCTCGTAAAGGCCGCGGCGACGCGACGCGACAGGGTTCTCGCGCTCCCACGGCTGCGAGGTGTGCATGCACACACTTACAATGGGTTTGTGCGGCCTCCTTTGTGCGAGTCCGAGGAGGACGCAGAAATACTTCCTCCGCGTGGCGCCGTGTATTTATACACGATCGGCCGTCCCGCGGCGCTAATTCCACGCGATGCTGTACGCTCGTTTCGTAAAATTTTCGCAATCGAAAGTTCAGCGCGATGACGCGTCAGTTATCCGTCCCGTTGTTCTTTTATTCCCTCGATATCGTTCGCAGGATTGTTTTAACAAGCTTCGCATCATTACGATTTCATGAATGACTAGTTTGTCATCACCTTTTCGTACCGGCCAATCCCGAGATGATTACTCAAATTTTCGCTTTCTTTTACGAAATGCAGCACTAAATATTTATCGTGGTGAGAAAAATTAGTCCATCGTTTATTAAAACGATGCTTTAATGTAGCTAATTTTTTAGCTTTAATGACAGATTGTTCTAACTTAATATAAAGTATTTCTTAGCCTTTAAAAATTAATGTTTATAATAATCGTACAATACAAGTGTTTAGTTAAATTTTTCAAGAATATGTAACTATAGGAGCTAATAATTAAATAACCGGCGTAAAATTTAATAATCTTTTTAAATCCAGTATTTTTTTAAATATCCATGCCCAAACTTGGCACCCATCACACTGGAAAAACCTTCAAACAGACGAAGCCACAAGTTTTAAAAACTTAAATACAGACGCAGTTACACATAAAAAGAATCTAGCTTCTAATTTTGCGAACCGCTCTAAAACATTTTTTTCCAAACTGTACGCGCAAATATCCTTGATCATAAGAAGGTAATTATATCCGGAAAAACCGCATCGTCGAGCCCATTATTTCGCTAACTGCAACGATTACTTTTAGCCCCGGTTCCAGACGCGAAACGCCCTGCTCACATCCTGCGCCGTCGAATTGTCGGCGGCGCGCCGCGGTACTTGCAGGCGAAACACACAAAAAATAGAAACAGCAGAACAGACGAGCCGCGGAGAAAAGTATTGCCGCGCGCCGTTTCGCAGACTCGGAGCTGCGTTTTTCCTTTTTTTTTTGTCCAGGCAGGAAAAAGAGAATTTTCGTCGGATAGCGCTGAATATTGATGAGCAGGGTGCTGTTAGGCGCGAGCGCGCGGCCTTTCCGCGATGCGCGTTTCCGCGAAAGCAGAGCGCAATAGCGAGGTCCGGTGCTGTGCTGTTGGTTTTCAAAATAGTTTAACGGAGAGATTCTTTTTTTTCATCTTGAACGGTGAAAAGGGGACCGCGCTCCTTTGAAGTAGCGATAGCCGATCGGCTGCCGGAATTGCAAAAGGAAAACTGTGGCAACGTAATTTTGTCCGATGGCTCATAATTCGCTGAGAAATGTCAATATTCGCAATTTCGATTTGTTTACGTTTTCTGCAAAAATAAGTGGCAGTTACTTTTATTGTCTGCGAAGATCAACGTAATTTCTGGAGAATCGTCTTAGCCAATGGAACGCTTGCTTAAGCGAAATTTGTCTTTCTAACACTTTTTTTTTGACTTTGTTAAGTCTACGTGTTTTTTTAGAAAACACTTGAAAGTCTTAAGTATGTGATAACAATAGAATTTTTTATAGTGAACTTTTTGTGTGACACAGTATTTCTGAAATTAACTTAATAACTTTGCAATAACAAGTGAAAGAAAAGCCTGTATATCAACTTCTGGATCCTTTCTAGGTAATCACAATTTTTTTTAATAAAAGTATTAAATAAACGACAAATAAAATTACAATAAATCGTTTGTTCGTCGCAAGCGAGATGGAGCTATTAAATAGTGAATACTTCCAGGGAACGTTTTTAGAAAATAATTGAGGGAACCTTAAAAATCATGAGTCAAAATATCTTCCTGGAGAATATTGTGTAAATAATAAATTTGAAAGCTGTACGCAATGTTCGTTGAAAAAAAGATTTTTCGAACGCTTACATTTCGTAACGCGGACACATTAAGAGTGTCTCGATCTTTTCACATCCTCTAAGGATGCAGACTAAAGATCGCATTGTTATTTATTGTATCCCTTGTACAATAAAAGTCTGCTTATTATTCTTATACTATTATTTCTCCGAGAATCGTCATGCATGAAAAGTTTTGAAATGATTTTTATTCATCTGAAAACTAAATACACGATGTGCAATGTTCTTAACATCTTATTCATTTAGCATTGAAAGTGTACCTGTTCTCAGCTGGAACTCACAAGAAAAACGATAAAATAAAAAATGACTATGAATTTTAATATAAAATATGTATAATAAAAAATTGTTTGTACATTTTTCTGAAAATGTTTCTTATTTATATTGTAAAAAGAAATAATGACTTTACGACTGAAACATTGCATAGCGATAATCCACTTAAAAAAGATTTTAACAATTACTGTCAAATTATTTTTTGCAGAAAGTCTGCATAATGTTTCTTACGTTTAGATCTAGAATCTAGAGAAAAACTCGGTTTTTCCTAAGGTTTAAAAACTTAGCCTCTCAATTCATAAATGAATAATCTAAGAAGGCGAGTGAATTTTATGCCTACGACTTCCCGCATTGATAATCTATTTGCAAAACTAGAATTTCTCAGCAACAGCCGTGAAACTACTCTCCTGAGAAACTGTGGACTAAAAAGGCGAAGAAAAAGCAACGATTCCAAGATCAGGCAGTAAAGTTAAAGGTATGATCACGTTCGCGGCGATCGCGAGGCCTCATAAATTTGGAGCATCGCGCGACCGGAGCAACTCGCCCGGCTAATTCAATAAGCGGTGGCGAGCTCCGCCAAGTAGGCGATAGCGATCCGGGGGCTCGTTTCGCGTCGCACCGTTTGGCCGCGGCCAGATGTAAATGGCCGATTCCCCGCGCCCGATAAAAGCCCGGGCCCCGAGAGCAATTACATAAGTTTCCGGGATACGCCGTGCGAGGCCGCTTAACCCAGTGAGGCGCGCCGTTACGGGATCGCTGGGCTTCTCTCTCTATCTCGCTTTTTCCCCGTTGCGAGCCCCCCGAGGCCGCGCATTCTCACCCCCTTTCACTTGGTGTATACTCCTCGTCATAGTCCTGTTCCTTCATCGGTAGACGCCTGCGTGGGTGCGGGTGCCTATAAATAGCAGGCCGATGCTATGTGTGTGTTTCTACGAGCGCGCATGCGACGGAGGCTTGTTTTTCTCACTTTCCAATAACTCCCAGGCTTTTGATCCGAGTAGGTCCTTTTATCGCACGAGGATTCCACGATTTGCTCGTTGCATTTTCGCAGGAAAGGGCAAATAATGCTTCTTAAAACGGTCGTACTTTTTTCCTTAATCTGATTTTCTTTCAAGGATACATGTGCAAATAAAGTACTCTAATAGTTTAGATGTGTAAAAATGATGGCTACTTTAATAAACATCATCGCGATGCCTATCTTCGCATTTTAGTTTTACTTATTGAAATTTTCGCGGCAAAGCTCGATATTTCGTAATGAAGGTGTGTATTAAATTGACGATGCATGTTAAAATAGTTTGATGCTCGTGTTATAAGCCTTTAAAATATAGATATTTTCTAGGGTTACTGATCTTGAACTAGAAGCTAAACGAATATTAAATCTTTAATTTCAAATGGAGTCGTTTCGACATAGTTAGCTTTTACTGTCTTCGCGGGTTTTGCAATACTTAATTGAGTGATGAATTTAAATACAATATAGGCGAATATAGGATACCGGATTAAGATACATGCACGTCACAAAGAACTTGATAGGTATAAAATTAAAATAGAAAAATAATTTTCTAAATATATTTGAAATTACATTTTAAGAATGAAAAAATATAATTTCATCAATCATCTAGAGAAGTGAGGTACTTTAAATACATTTTTTTCAATAAAACAAGTTCTTAAAGTAGGTTAATGCAAAAGAAAATGAACAATCTTATATAATGCAAAATATTGAAGCAACTCGGATCGATTTCTACTATCTGAAATGTTCACAAAATAGCAAAAAGCGACAGTGTAAGCGTTTTCTTTAATAAAAATAAAAAAAGCCAAGCTGCGATCGAAAAGGTTAAATAAAACTTATAGGTGTAAAGATTTCACAAGGTAAAAAATGGGCAGAACTTGTAAACATCACGAACGGCATTCCTCATTGGAGTACACGGCAACTAGTCATAAAAATTATGCATACAATTTATTTATTTTAATTATTCATCTGTCCCAAATGAAAGCATGAAAAAAATTTGCTTTCATAAGCGTCAGTTAAGTGTAAGTTTAAGAGTTTCAAAGTGTTGTTACGGTGCACTGATACGCGACTATAATCTTTAAATGTGAAAAAACGACATTCTTCGAGATAGATCGCAGAAAAATGACTTGCCTCAAAGAAAAATACTACCTTTTTAAATTACAGTAATTATTTACGATTCATGTAAATCAAGAGTCATTAATATTTTCTAATTTATTTGAGATTACCGTGTGAAAATATTGCATTTCTCGGGGCATCAAACTCGACTCGCATGCAGGAATCTCATCTATAAAGACGATATGCAAAACAAGAATTTTATTTTCACCGCGTTTCTGTAGGTAAAATTTACAAATCATTCATCTCTGCATCTATTTCATCGATTTACGCTATATAAAAACTTGAAAAGGCACTCCTTATAGTATCTTCCAAGGGCATTAGTATAACGAGAAACAATGAGAAAAAAATTGCAACCTCTTTAATTAGAGTTCGGTAAATTAAAGCACATAGCCAAAATAAATTTAATTAGTCCTGTGCTCAAGCCTCCACAAAATTCTGACTGCCAACGAGTATTATAAGTCTCCCCATCCGATGTGAGAAAAATGGCCAAAGCCTCGTAGCAGCTTCCAATTAAAAGCGAATTAGCCGCTAGCGGGTTAACGAAGGGGCCATCCGCCGCGGGAGAAAAGCCGTTAATCCGGCGACGCTGATAAGCTCCGCTTGCACGCGCGAGCCAGCTATTTCGTCACGACACCGCGTCCTTGGCTCTCGAGCGCGGCCACCGCTTCTCGTGGTAGCGGCGGCGGCTCTCCGGATGAAAAGCCGTCTTTTTCTCCGACAAGCCTCGCGCGCGCTCCGGGACCGCGAGAACAAAGGAAAAACTCGAGGAGCAAGACTCCCCCCTTACTCGGCTGCCTGGCTCGCCTTTTCTTCATAGATATAATGAGTGCGCGCCTTTGAAAAATGCGCCTATTTTTTTTTACTCTCCTCCGTTTCAATGATTTCTTCCCGCGCCACCGCAGCGTCGGCGTAGGCGTACTTAACCCTCCGATGGACGAAGGTGTACAGCGAGACTCGCGACTCGAGTTCGCGGAGCTTTCCTCTCTCTCTCTCTGTCTCTTTTTTCCGTTAAAACTTCGTTGTTTTATGGATCAATATATTTATTTCTCGGGCTAACTTACTGACAACTTGCAAGGGGGGCAACAAATTTAATTGTCGAACGTTCGCTGTGGCGAGTGCCGAAGAATAAATATATTGACCCATAAAAGACTTGGAATTTATTGTTTTATTTTAAAAAAAGTAACGGTAACAAGCGTGTAAACTGTGAGAAAAATGTTGAAAAAACGTTCGGTGGTTAATCAGCGAGTTTACTTCTATACAAATACTTTTTTCATAATTATTGCACCGGAAAAACCTTGTAAATTAATAATAATGAGAAAGTAACGGATCTAATAAATTAACTGGATTATTCTCGCATTCCTCAAAACGACCTATACATCAAAAGATAAGCTACAAACTGTATTAAATTACCCAAGCATATTTCGGCTGCTTTTAAGTAGAATACGCCGGAACTGGTAAGACATACGCATGCGTCATCAGAAACTCGTTCTGATTATGGCCTATATTCTAAAATAGAAGATCATCCGATCTGATAAAATAAGCGTACATAATAAGTATCCACCACTCATCGAATTCGATTAACAATAGAAAAAAGCATTAAGCATCGTATAGCATTAAAAATCAAGTGATCACTCGTCGAAATTGAAAAGTGCACACAACGTAAAGAGCAATTGCTCGACCCGAGATCGTTTTCTCCCACGCAAGTATCCTAAGAATCTGCGGAACGAAAATGCACGAAAGACCCTTGGAGAGGACAAAAAAGAGATGCAAGCGTTTCTCGGAGTACCGCGGCGTCGAGAGCCTCCGCAGGCTCGCGCATTTGCCTACCTCGGCGTTCACCCGCTTGCCATTCCAATATATAGGTTCGGCTCTCGGCGCAGTGGCATTATAATTTAGCGCGGCTGCGCACGTAGGACTGTGCATGTATACACACGCGCACGACTCTTTTCCTAGGATCGCTCGAAAGAGCGAGAGTTGCGCAAGCACCTCGAACCTTCCCCCCTCTAATGCGCGCGTTTTCACTCGGCCGCGAGCTGACTCGCGCGCGGGACCGTTTTCTCGGCTCTCTCGGTCACGTGGTCACTGTCGTGCCGCTCTCCGAGCCGCGTGTGTATAATACGTGCCTCCCCACGGGGCTCCATCGCTTCGGCACCGAGGCATCTGGACGGGGGGGACTCCCGCCACGAGGAGGAGAGAGCGAGAGGTTTTCCCTCGAATGCTATGGATTTCAAGCCTGGCCAAGCGAGAATCGCTCAGATGTTTGCAAGAGATCCGCTAGGCCATGCGTGCGTACACACACACACCCGTACACTCGTGTGCGCGATTAGCGAGCAAATATTTGGCGCGCGACACTGTTTGCCCGGTACACACTAAGTACCAGGATCAATCGTACGAGGAGCGCGTAACAAGCCCTCGAGTGTTTGCCTTTTTACGGAGTTACTTATGGGAATCCGTGCAGCTTTTTTGTTGACTATCCGCGAAAAACCGGTAGTGCCTTGCGAGGAGGAAAATTCACACGGACTAGTATAATTGTGCGAAAAAGTTATTGAAATGATTTTAAAGTTGCTTCAATTTCTTTCTTCTGCTTTTTTCGAGGCGATCGTCGTGAAAGATGATCGGGAGCTATTGCTGACATTTTAGAGAAGCATTGTTCGCCATCTCGGAGAGCAGACGTGACTAATAGAACAAATCTTGTAAGAGTAAAGAAATTTCTTTTAATGTACGGAAGAAAAATTTAAAAAATCTTACGTATTCGGGAGAATAAACTATTAATGAAAATCTTTCTTAAAGATTTTCTAACAGAAGGCTTGTTAATCTTAATTTTACTAGACAGTTAATTGGCCGGTCGTGATTTTCGAATTTCTATTGGATACAAGATTCCATTACTTTTATTAGACTGTAATAAAATTTCAATATCGTAATTACAAGATGAGAATCTGGCATGCCAAGGCGCGATATCGTTAAATTTAAAAGAGTAATTTTTGCAAGTACGATTCGAGATGCCGATGAGCAAAATCAACAGAGGGTCATCTTCAGAAAATAATAAAATATTGAAAGAACACGAACGTAATCGAGTGATTATTTGAACCACGTCGTCGGCGAGATAAGGAAATATTGCTATAATTATGCATCCAACTGGAATCGATGAAGCTTACATAAACGAAACATTTATTTTTACCCAATTGTCTTCGCCGACAGATTTTGCCACTTCGCTGCAGGCCACTCTGGTCTAAAATATTTATGTAACTCATTGCATCAATAGCAGCTACAGCTAATGGAAAAGAGATGGATCTCTCGCGTGACGATTAAAAGAGTTGCATCTCGAAATAATTGATGAGGATCATAATGCTCATTGAGCCCGCAATATATATTTTTAATTAATTTAAAAATCTGTTACTTGCTTATTCATAATGAAAGAATCTTAAACGCATGGACACCGTTTTATCTATTAACAATATATCAATTTCAATCAATTATACTCGACCTTTAAAGTTTATATACCGATCGCTCCAATATCCCGTATTGCAAACAAACAATTGATCTCGTTTAATGTTGTTCACATAATTCCCGAGCACTTGACTGTAAAGCAAGATCTTATCTACATTATTGCAACTTTCAGAATTCAACCTTAGAAAATCTAAGATATTGATCGTGTTTCTATAATTAACTTCTTATCTTATAGCGCCGCCTTGCAGTTTTTCTAATTGGTAATTTTTTAATTAACCCGCGCACATTGAACACTTTTTACTAAATCAAAAGCATTCAATACTTTCATGAGTGATACCATTAAAAAATATTTCACTTTATAATTCATTTTAAGTAGCCTATTACAATGCTCACTGGTTTATCCTTAATTATGAATGACTTTTACAGAAAGACGACTTTTCAATAAAACAAATTTTCTTGTCCGCTAATTAGAAGCTAAATGATAATGAATGATCTAATATCAAAAACTTGTAACGAGATAAAGCAGCTACCATAAAAATACCAGAACAATGGCTGTTTCTAATCATACGGACTTATCCGACGACTTGGACACTTATCTCCTTTTCTCATATTATGAGATCAAATTTTTTCCGAGCCTATTCTCAAGTCTCCCAAGGTCGCTACGCAGGAGTGTCCGATAATTTTGTTATGGCGAAAAAAAAAACAAGAAATGACGCTTTAAACGGCTCGTGAACACTTTATCATTGTTGCACCCTGGAAAAATGGCTTTTTTGCTTTGTTATGCTCATAAGCTGGAAAGATTAATTCACTCGGCTGTCGGCTGGCGACAGCCGCATGTCACATCTCGCACACGGTACATTTCTCGCTAATCGCACATCGCCCAAGGTAATTTAGCCAGCCGATAGGGGATAAAGCGCAATTTGCTGACCCGATTAGAACAAAAGGTTCGCGAAACTTTTAATGTACGCACCGACTCGGTTGCTTCAGCGCTCGCTTATTTATACCGACTCGCATTTATTTATGCGCGCAGCTTCCGAATCCTTTAAATCATCGGGCGATCGGCATGATGCCGGGGGTAAGAGTCGACTTGGCACTTTTCCCGATAGATCACGGTATGCTCTCCCCCGACGCAATCCGACATAAATTACTATATACGCCGGGTGCACATTTGCGCGGGGGCCTCGATCCATTTTCGAATGTCGAGCGCGCGCGGGGCTGTGTGTTAACGACGTCGCCCGAGTCCAAGTCCGAGAGCTGCGCGAGGCCCTGGATTTACAGGACGGCACGTTGTATTCCCACGCCTTCTCGCGGCTGCAGTCGGTCGGGCGATTTTTATCGACGACTCTCGCGGCGGTGAGCGAGCGCCAATATCCTGAACGCGTTCGGCTCGTGGTGTAAGCGCGCGTCTGGCTAGGTGTGCGTGTGTATAGGTGACACCGATCGATGGCGGATGCGTGATCGCCAGGGAATGCATTTTCACGACTGCCGCTACGCAACTCTATTTCAGAGCGCGTATGCGAGTCTGTGTGCTCGGCTAGTCACGTCTTTGCATGGATTTTCTCTTTTTTTCCGAAGCCGAGCGTGTGCGTGCGCAGATCTCGACACCCGCGACTCCGAGTGTCAATATAACGCGCGCGCATAAAATAACCCCAATAGCAATGAGTTCAGGAGTGTAGAATAAGTTTTGCCCTCAGCCGACTTTGATTTCGTTCAGTTGCGCGGGGCTCAAATTGAAGATCCGACAATCATCGAATGCTGACTCGGCGAAATTTTCGAAAACATCACTCTTACATTTATTGGCCTCTTGACGTTAACGTCTAATTCAATGTCTAGATGCCCGATCGGCACCGGTACTCCGGCACACATCAGCGGGAAGGATCAGCTTGCGATGAAAAAAAAAAGAGGCCCGATGTATCTCGACTCCGGCTCGAGTCTGACAGTTACGGTCCGGACGTTTTGTCTTCAGTCCATTTCCTCACGAAAATACGTAGGCGTTAAGAGTCGATGCTTTTAAGTGTCTTTTATTTTTAGATGCCAGCGAGTTTTTCTGGAGAAACGTAGATGTTAACCGAAATCCCGGAAAGATAAATTACGCTTGTAAGAGAAAACGTTGATGCAATTCCTTAACTTGCCGGTAGGAACATTTTTATCGGCAAATAAGTAATGCAACTGAAATAAAACATCTAAACTTTTATCCGGCTTGAAATAATGAAGCGTTGGCTCGAAATTCGCGACAATAAATCGAAAGAATTTATGAATTGTTAACTTCATAAAATGCTGTGAAAATAAACTACTCCTTTTTTAATGTGCGACAATAATTATGCAGTAATGCTCAGCGAAAGAAATTCGTAATGAACCGGCTATACAATGCAAACTACTATAGAACCACTGCTCTAATTGAAATTCTTAAGCAACACTCATATAACACTGTGAAAACACGATACTTGCAATATAAAATAGAGCATGCAAACATTTTTTTAATGCATTTTAAAATTCTTTCTTGCAGTAGCATTGAAACATTATAATTTAGAGGAGCGCGCTTATTTATTAATGATTTTATCTTTCATTTACAAAGAAAATTCTTTCTTGTAAAATCAATTAAAAAACTTAAAAAGGCAAAGAAATTTTTATGTCTGTCTTATTTATCGTGTTCTCAGTCTAATTCTTCCCAGATAAGATTGGCGAGATACTACCTCAGCTGGATGATGAGTTACTTGTTAATGATTAATGAATTTCTTGGCTTTGATAGCGATTTAATTAAAGAGCCATCAATTGTAACGTTGCATAATTAACAGAGTTTAACTTTCTGTTGCTAAATCAGAACTTACATTTCATAAAAAATAAAGTTGTGCAAGCTTTTTAAATTTTCTTTGAAATAAAATATAACGTTATAAAATTAGAAATATTAATTTTTGTTTCAGATCGACATTACAATAGACGATCTTCAAGCATGCATCAAATAATAAACAGAATGAAGAAATTAGTATATCGTCCATAAATCCATTAAAAAAACATTTTCAAACGTTTCACTGTGATTTAACCAAACAAGTGAATAGTTGAAAGAAAAAATTAATTTTTCGTACTCTTACTGCAGAATAAAAATCAGGGCAAATGGATCTAACCGAGACGTTCGCAGGCCCCAACGAGAAGCCGACAGACTTCTTCGACTACATTCAGTCATCATCACCACAATACGATCCAGACTTTCTTAGTCGAACGCAACATCGGACAACCACAGACTATCTTGTGGACAGTCGTCTCCATCACGATGGCTTCATTAAGGAAACTAATAATAATACTCTCATGGCCTTACCACCAGTGTCTACGATCACTGGTTCCCTTGGGCACATTAATCGAAACACCAGGCCCGATGGATGTCACTTAACTGACAACGATCCTATGGATTTGGACCAAGCAGACTCTGTGTTCTGGGTGACGGAAGACAGTAAAGGGCAAAACTGTAACATGCTCGAGGATCTAAACAAGTACTACTGGCCCGGAACGCAGACTACTACATCCAACGATCATCATTCTGGGCTTTTGGTGCAGCGTAAGGATTCACCGTTAAATGACGCACTACAGATTCATCATCGTGAATGCACATCGGACGATCGACAAAATACGGACGGAGCCATATACACCCTTACCGTATTGAATCGCGATGTTAATTCAATGGAAGAACTAGATGGTCGAAGAAGTCCGACTTCTGGTGCAGGCAACGATGGCTGGACATTGGAAACCAGTGAATTGGAGGTGCTTTTAGACATGCAAAACAATGCCATCACCGGCAACGCAGACGGAACATCTACTGATGCTTCCACAGGTGATCGAGATCACGAGAGGCAGGTAGTCGTGACAGCTAACGGTACTGCAGTGGACAGATATGCCGCAGTTACCACATCACAGTATACGACAGATGATCAAACCTACGGGGTGCAAGTGAAAACAGAATCAGGAGAGAATAACAATGACTGGAAGCTGTCTGATAGAAACACTCTTCAGGAAAGCGTTAACGAATCAGCAGAAAGTTTACTAAGGAATGCCCTTCAAGGGAAATTATACTCTGGTTCGGTGGCAGGAGCAGCAACAACCAGAATTTTAACAGACGGACAGACAGGAACTCAACCAAACCAAGATGATCCAATGCAAGGTGTCACTGATGATCTGTTGTTATCACAATTGGACGTAGACACAAGCTACAGGTCAGGAGACTATGAGAAATTAAAGACCATTGCCAATGAGGTTGTGGAATCATATTGTAATCTGGAACCCGCAGTCTGCAACGTATCAGCAACGACAGTTATGTATACATTAGACCCAGCTAGTGGGAGTTTAGGAACAATTACGCTTCCAGCTGATCTAGCTCAAGTGGGTACAGTCACTGTTGTCACAACTGCGCCTCCCCAACAGGACCAACTACTTCAAGGTGAGTCTTAAATTATTTCTAAATTAAAATTGAAGTTCATTAAAATCATGCAAAATTAGAAGAATTATCTCCGTATCAGATCTTTAATCGCATTTTTCTTGTATTATAACTCGCAATTTGGATAATACAATGTTTTATAAACCTTTTCAGATACCAGACACGCCGAAACGCAGCCACAAGCAACCAACAACCAACGTCCAGCTGCAACTACGAATCTGCAGATCCCAGGAAGTTCAGGTACTGGACGCGCAACTGGAACCAAGCCGAAGAAATATGTGAGACGAGCTAATCGTCAGAATGCCAATGGAACGGGTGGAACGGCTGGAGTGAACGGCAGTGGCGCCGGACCTAGCACATCCGCATCAGGTTCAGGTGGTGCTGGTGGGGGAAGGTCCGGTTCACCCGGTAACGTACAACAGCGTAAAGAACGATCCCTGCACTACTGCAGCATTTGCAGTAAGGGCTTCAAAGACAAGTACAGCGTGAATGTGCACATAAGGACTCATACCGGTGAAAAACCCTTCTCCTGTTCTATTTGTAATAAGAGCTTCCGACAGAAGGCCCATCTGGCCAAACACTACCAAACCCACGTAATGCAAAAACCTAGCGCTGCTCAGGCAGCTCAGGCGACACAAGCAACGCAACCACCACCGCCGCCACCCGCGGGAACCAACAGCAACGCGGTCACGGCTAATGCCAATAGCAACAACAGTAGCGCGTCAACGAGCAACGCTAGCAGCAACGCGGGCAGTGTAATAAGCGTACCCAGCAGTCCTGCCGCGGCGGATTTACAAGTAACCAGTGCAAGAGTGGCTGCCGTTAATCAGGGAAGCGTAACCCCGACAGATTCGCCAGTACCCATGGATACCACCCCTTGTAACATAAATAGCTAGCTTCCGTCCGCTTTGCCACTTTTTCTCTCCTTAGTTTTGGGACTCTTTTGCGCTAATATCTTGCAGTTCTCGAGTGCTGTGGCAACTGGTGCAACATCCTACAGTACAAACGAGAATACCATAGGAGTAAAGTCGATTGCAGGTCAACTTGATTTTACGTTATACTTCCAACAACTGTTACTGCCAAAATGGAGAGTTCTCAAGCAACGAATAATTCGTAATCTACAGCTGATTTTGCACAGTTACCATCTTACTTTAATTGCAATTCTCTTTAGCCAAGTACTCATAAAAGTAAAATGTATGAGGCTAACACAGTTTAAACGAAGTAACTTCATAAATTCTTTTTATCTCGGAATAATTACTTCAAGTAGTTTTTTTTCAAACGCCGTATAGCTTCGGCATTTTTTGCTGCACTTTCGTAATCTCTCGATCGTTTATATAATACGGAAAACTAGGAGATAAAATAGTTAAACATTTATTTTTATCAGTCATGTCTGAGAATTAGTATCGATTTCAACAGTAATTAAAATGCACTTCATAAATTAAAATTGATAAGATTGTTAACTGTGTCAATTCAGCAGCTAAAAAAAAACAAGTCTAAAGCATGAAGTTTTGCCGGACCATTAATATTCGTTTGCTTTTAACAAACTACATTCATTATGGATACAGCTGGAATTGATTCATAATTAATAAACTTAAATGATGCCGGTCGCGACACGGAGCAGCGCTCATGAGAGACATTGCAAGATTTCAGTACAAAAGAAATATCCCGTAGCTTAATTACATATCTCTTTAATACTCTAGATCGTACGCTCTTAGTCTAAGGTTACCTCTGCACGAAATATTCATCCCGCCCCAATTGAATGTTCATGCAGAGCTAAAACGCGTGATAGTTCGATATTTTCGGTGATTCGCCGACTGAGATTAAGAAAGCTCTCTTACTACCGTATATAGAAATACTTTATTTTAAACAATTTTACAATTATTTTTTACTATTATAGCCTTTATTGTCTTAATACGATGTTTGTAAAAACAAACGTGTCCGCATGCTATTTCCTACGTTCTTATGCTCGTGATCGTTGTATCGAGATTTATGTGCATTTAAAAGGATGTGGAAGGATGTGCAGGAAGTATCAATTACTATGCTGAAAGCAACTTAAACTTCTTGCTAAATCAAAAGAATAAAATTTGCGACCAAGTCCATGACCAAAAAGTAATTAACAATGTATTTGTATTGTACATCCTTTCAAAAATCTAAATTTTTTGCAAAATCAGTAGTAGGAGAATACGAAAATACTACCTAAATTAAATTAAATTCATCTGTTCCTATTTTTAACTCATTAACGAATTTTTACAACTATTTAAAAAATAAGAAAATATTTTTTACTTGTGTTAACGATTCAAACGTAAGAACGAAAACAAGAAGAGTGACTGTTACAAAATATTCTGATAATTCGTAAAAATTTAAACATCACAATTATTCTTGAAAAATACTCTAATCTAACGTAAAGTACTTCCCTGCTGTGTTTTCTATTCTTTTTTTTTAATTTTACACGATTTTCGAATTTGAGTTTGATTACGATGTGACTTTTGTCCACGAAAATTGTCTATCAACAATTTTTACTTTATATTCATATAAAATTAAGTAAGCAATAGCATGAGCTGTGATTTAGGTACGTAAATGACGATTAAAGCTTTTGCTGTAGTAACTCAGTTCACACGAAAGTTGATCATTTAAATTGAGTGACCTTTTTTAAAGCTATTTTCGAGTGCAATATACAAAAATACTCATACTCAAGATTTGGAACTACTTTTACTAATATTTTAAAGAATATGAGAATTTCCTTATTTAATAGGAAGTGTCAACTACGATATTTTTATATAAAAAGTACTCGTCATTTACTATAAATGCTGTATTTTCGACTTTATATCTTATATAATTAATTATGCCGTCCTAAACGTATTTCTTGCATTTATTAAGGTTGCGAATCTTAAACAACACGAATGTTAAAAAATGCTTGTTTTAATATAAAATACTAAGATAGAAAAATTTAATTGACGAATCGTTAAATATTTATAAATTATATGTTAAATATATCGACAATTTGAATCTTATTAGATGCCATCTCCGAAGCCGAACAAATGTGTCTTTTTCGTTTACTTAATAAATTATTATTTCAAGTACAGACAATTGAATCGAATTGTGAAAATTATCGAATAGTCTAGTTAAACAGAAGTCAATAACAATTGCATTAAAAATTTAATATCTACCACTTAAGAAAAAATCAATGCATTCTTTAAAAAGACCGATCATGTAGACGTATGATCTTCGAGACATCTTAAAAATTCGAGGCATCGATATACAGTTAGAAATTTTATGCTGTGCAAAGGCAACGACTTGGTTTAAATTATTTCCTACAACGAAATCTTGTATTTAAATTATATTTAACGACAATACAGTCTCTTCCTGTACCATCGGCTACGTTTTTAACGCTTTTTTTATTTAATTTTTTTTTTATTTCTAGTTTCATGTTAATGAACTTTTAAATCGAGCTATTGCACCCTTTCACTATTTACAGAAAAATAGTTAATCTAAAAGCATTTTTTAAGTTTATAATTATATTTTTAAGTTACGATATTTTGTATTGAATTCTAAATGAATATAAATAGTTTAAATGCGATGAAAGAGTATCACCTTTTCTTTTCTGATATTTTTCAATTATTAGTAATCCAATGAAAGAAAAAATAGGAAAATCCATAACCAAAGGGAATGTGAAGTTGATGAAAAATTATCTAAAAGAACTCTTGAATAAAAATTATTGTTAGAAAAGGGAGATAATCGCATATTTGCTATAAATAGATATGAAAATTACGATATACCTATATCTTACGTGTTAATTTTACAAGCAGTAATATAAAAAGTGTGCACGCGAAAAGTGAAGTCGTATCGCTCGTAGGAAATTTAAATTATAAATAATAATAATCTAATACATGACAAATAATATACATAATACTCAGACGCGTAAAAGCAAACGACTCATACGTAGTTAAAAATACTTTATTTCGTTGTACGTGCACTAACGATTATAAACATGCGCAACAGATGTTCCATTCTGTCAATGAGTTACCATGGTAACAAGAGCGTAATGACTATCTCGTTTACTTCTTAATATCATTCTATTCCTCCCTTGGAACGTTTGTATCTGAACGACGATAATTATAGTGTAGTTTCTTTTCTTTATTTTTTAAATAAGTGCTATAAAAAATATTTGATCGGTCGTGGTTAGGCCACGATGAAAAAAGCAATCTGGGACTGAAGAGGCGGACATACAGCGAGCCGAGCGCACAAAGCGTGTGAGTCTTCGATTCTCGGCTTATTGTCTTTTTTCGATGTAACTTACGCAAGACTAACCAAATAAGCTGCCGATAATTTATTCTATCATTTAAAATAAAATAAAAAATATTGTAAATGAAGAAAAAAAAAGTCGTTATCAAAAAGTTGTCGTTCGAGCTGTTCAAGTTACCAGTTTTATAATAAAAATAAGGAAAGATTTCGTACGAAATTGTATATAATATATTACTAATGAAATTTCGAACTAACGAATGCTCCCGGTGTTACTTTTAAATAGTACTCGAGTTTCTTGTAAAATTTTATAAAACCTTTTTAATTGAAGCATACCATGAGATTATCATTTAATTGTGACTTTTTAGAGAAAAAAGACAATCACTGCTCTAGATTCGAAGGCACTTAAGCGTTTAAGGTCTGTCTATCTAGTACAAAAAGAGTGAATAGGTTGTTTATATCTTATCTACAATAATAATGTAAACGTTATGAAAATAAAATACAACGCATTCACATTGTATTATCGATTGTAATGTTAGAAAGGAAAGACAACGACGTTATATGAAAGAAAAAAGACGATGATGATATAATAAGTTACGATGAATGAAAAAAAAATGTTATTGTATAAAAGTAGAATTTAAAACTTGTTAATTCAAATCGTAATATATATATATATATTGTACTTTATATGTATGAATATACATATTAGTTAAACTATATTATAAATACGTTTGCACACGTGCAGATCGAAGAAGAATAATTGATATTAATTGGAAAGCGAAGGAGTATCGAGACCAATTGCTGAAGACACTCATGCGTGTATACAAAGAATTTGTATATGTAAATAGGTGCTTCGACGCTCATTGCGTAAGATATTGCCTCGAGAATGCAAATGCAGTGACTGCCTATTTGAAATTTGGCGTTTCCCGCACTTAAAGTGCGTGCCGATCGTTTGCCACTCCGGTGACACACTAATTTCGTCCACCGGCAGCGATGAATGTTACATTGCACGGTTTAAAAAGTTTGTGATTTTTTAATGGACCCATTGAAAGAAAAAGAGAATTTATATATATAAATATATACATACACGTGTAATTTTGTTAAGTTTTTTTATCAAGTAAAGTGTGCGTAATACTTGCCAGGCAAGTCGCCATTCGGTCGAGCGGCGTGCGATTTGAAGATAAAGAGCTTGTACATTTGGTTCGATTTGTCAAACTATGTAAATCCTAAAATGGATCGTATAAAAATAAAATAAAATATGATGAATCTTTTTTCGTTCTGAACAAAGACGTGTGTGATTTGTCAAAAAAATGTATCCTTAATGGAGTAAGGGACTTTAATTTAAACGTCGATAGATCCATATTTCTTTTTGTGACTTGCAAATTGCTTGCGTTTGACGTTAAAAATAAATTAAAATTATCGAAAGTGCGGAAGCGCAGGGGAAAAAACGAAACTTTTCATTCCTGATCTCAGGCACACCATGACGAAAACCACATTGTAAGCTCTCTTTCTCTCTCACCCTTTCATTTGCACATTTTACACAATGTACATACATATAACGAACGGCATAATAACCGATTTTGCCAAAATTCGAATATTTCGCTTCGAAGTACGTCCGATTCTCAGCAAGAGACACGTTCCCATGTAGAGATAATTTTCGACTCTACACTGTATGTTCAACGCTCAAACCTGTAATGTATATTTTGTTAACTGAAAGGTTTGACGATCTTTGAACTAAGCATAAATGAGTACGTGTCTGATAAATTTAATTTATTTGCACTAATAAAAGAAATGTAATATTTAGTTTGGTTTACGTATAATCTAGCTAAAGAAATTGTTACTTAAACATATTATGCACAAGTTTATACTTAAGCTGAGTTATTCCATTCCATACGTTTAGAACTGAAAATACTGAATTAGTAAAAAAAATTAAAAAAAAATAAATAAATAAATAAAAGTAAGCAATTAATTAATATTATGTGAGATTAGAGACACTCGACGTATTTCAATTGTTGAGATTATGCAGGATTTTTTAATACTTAGTACTCAAGTGTACATCGACATCTGATGCATCGACGATTGACACGCCAGCGTGATAAAGACTCGGCAAGTTTAACGTAGCGATGAAAAGATTATATGTATCTATTATTTTTGTACCTACTTTTAATAAAAGTTTGTATGCTTTTTTGTATTTAATCTTGCTTACAGTTTTTTTTTTCCTTTTCAATTCCTATTCCCAAAAAATAACTGCTATAGTCTGCTAGATCCTGGAAAACGATTAAGTAGGACCTAAACATATAAATTGTTGAGAGGAAAGATTTTTCTTGTTACAATTTTTTAAACGAGCTTTTGGTGCTAGAATCCTTCTCAAAAAACGTCACGGTCGGTGTGTTTCGTTTAACAAAACAATATGTAATTGTGCAAAAAAAAAATCAGACGATTAAAACGGATAAATTTCCGATTAGTATGTCAATTTGAATAATTTTAGAAATTAGAAATTTAAATAATTAAGAAATTTGTGTACGTTTAATTGCATTCCTCTATTAATGATACGATCATTAGACTTTTCGATTTTCTAATAATCCTTCAGCAATTTATCTTTAAATCAGAGTGTTAATAAAAAGTATCTAATATGTCGCTGTGATTAATTTCCAATATAAAAATTGAAATATATAATAACCGTATAATTTGTTCACTACAGTTTTTATGTAGTGTAGATAATTTGTTTAAAGTTTATTAAAGGGGTATAAGTGTAGGGATTATAATAAAAAATAATAATTATATATTCATTTCTGTTTTTAATTTGTCTATTGTTTTTAATATATAGCTGCCTAATTAATATTTAATGAATCAAGTAATAAAAAAATGTATTAACGTTAGGTCGCCTCTCTGCACTCACTTTTTCACTTCTTTTACAATTCAAGTATATCAACTTATTAGACTAGCCTCGAGGCGCTACCGTGCTTCTTCATATTTCAGACGAAATTAAATATAATTTACGTGTGTCGATAACGTTTATTACGTAAAAAACTCTGGAATGTACAACTCGCAGACAATGCAGAAATCGTCTTTACCAATAAAGTACGTAACGGTCGACCTCCGTATTATATACATATTATATATATGAAATCCTATGTTTACGTTTTGCTCTTCTTGATTCAAATGATGAGTTTGGTGTGTGGTTCAAAGTCAAACGCACGCAGCTAATGAAATGCGTAGGAAAAAATTTGAGTAAGTGATTTAATTAAACAGAAGAAAATAGCGAAAAAATGAGTGAGAAAGTCAGCGGTCCTTTGATATCAACTCCGAAACAAAAAAGCACGTTGTACTTGGCGTCTTCCTTGTGCGATGGCTTAGAAGACAATGACTTAAAGTAAGTCTTTCAGTTTGTTACACGAAAAAGAATTAACCGTAGGGTGCAGATTTTTCAATAATCCCGTTTTACTTCTCAGGCAAGTGACAACTCTTTTGAAAAACAAAGAAGCTGATCCTAATGTACTTATGCCATTATATGGGATCACTCCTTTTCATTTAGTAATTGGCAATGACTCCGAGGCCTTTGCAGAGGAAGTGACTAAATTATTTTTAAGACACGGAGGAAATCCTAATATAAAGTAAGCAAACATAAAAGCATATGCATATAAAACTGGATGCATTAACGTTCTCAATGCCATTTGGTTATAATTTTAAACATATTTTATAAAATAACAGATCAAGTGATGGAATGACTCCAGTTCATATAGCTGCAGCATGGGGTAGAATTAAGATTTTAGAACTTTTATTAGCAAATGGAGGAGATCCATTATGCCTTGATGGAGAATCTTTTTCACCATTTCACTATGCATTTCAAGGAGAACATTATGAAGCAGTAGCACTCTTAAGCAAATATTGCATCAATGACAAAGAAGAGAACGACATACCAAAATATAAACGAGAATTAGGTAAATTTAAAAATTCTTAATTTAATTAAAATATGTGCTGTAGATTTCATAATTATAAAAAAATTATAAAAACAAAATATGACACATTTTTTAATTTAATTTTTTTTTAGGTAAAGTTTTAGTTAAAAATGGTGATCTAATAGCAGAATATCAAGTATCTGATGAATCATCTATTGATGATTCTCAAAAACGTTCATCATTAAGTAATAATTCAGCAGTTGAATCTAGCAGTTATTTATCTTCAAGTGTTTCTGAAAAAATTCAAAATAAAGATTTTGTTACTCTACGAAGACATTATAGAAAAAGACAAGCGAAAGAGCTTACATGCAAAATCAAGACAGAAGAAGGAAATAAGTATGACTTTCAAAGAGACACTGTAGAAGAAGAAATCAATTTGATTAATGAAATTATATCCCAGCTATCTAATTCTATTACAAGTGATGTTGATGCAACAAACAATGCATCATTCTATAATTATGAAAATGAATGCTTAAATAACTGCAAGTCAAGTTCACCAAAACGACAACAAATTACAATGATTTTCAATAGACCAAATAAATTTAAAAGTAATCAAACTGTAGAAGCAAATACAAATAAACGAAATTCCACTTTGCAGGTAATAAAGGAGTATAATTATCTTCCAAATTTGAAGGACAATAGAATGTCGAGTAAATATCTAAAACCATCTACTACTATAAGTAGTAATATTACATACAAAAAATCATCACAGCCATCATCAGAAAAGAATAAGTTGAGCCAATTTACACCAAACAGTCCGAATCATCAAAACTTAGCAAATAAATGGTTTGATGAAACAATAATAAGTAAATCTCCAAATTTTGGTGTTAATAAACATTCTCAAGAAAGAAAGAAAAAACTTTTAAAGTCACCAATTTTTGAAAAAAAGTCTTCACCAGCATCCTCCAAATCATACAAAAAATCACCAGTTTTTACACCAACTAAAACGAAAAGCAAGAGTCCAAATAAAGCAGGTAGTGGTCTTACTCCCATTAGTCGAATACCTAAACCAAAAAAGTATTTTACTACTCCTTCGAATACTAAAATTACTAAAAGAACTGTGACACCAACAACAGTGATTCCTCGTAAACTCAAAGTGGATTCTAACAAAAAGTCCTCTTCATCTAAAAAAGAAAAGGCTAGAACTCCTTTAAATCAAACCTTCAGTAAAGATGGATCTATGTCTTCTTTAATACCTAGTAACAAATATTTATCTAGTGGTGTAAATAAAGAAAATTGCAGAAATATTGTAGTAAATTTGTATGACCAAGTGTACGAAAATAACGAAGAGGATATTATCAAAGAAGCAGATAAGAAAATGCCTATATCTAATAGTACAAAAAGAATAGATGACAAAACTGGTTTTATTAGGCAATGGTTAAATTCTGAATTGGTATCCGGCATTGGAGTGCTTGATTCTCGAAGTATATCAAAGTCCAATGTTTGTTCAGTTGATGAATTTCAAAAGTGTCAGCCTGTGAGAGATTCTACAGATTTCACTTGGAAAAATATAGATTCCTTTTCCAATACAAATTCCGGAATAGAAAAATTTAAGATAATGACTGAATTAAATGAAACGTATGATCCTTTTAATAGTATATTTTGTGAAAAAGGTTCTATACTATCGAATATGTCCAGTAGCATCTCATCTTTTTCTAAATTAGATGAGTCAACTGATAATGACAGTGAAGTGAAACAAAATGTTAAATCAGAAATGCCAGTATGTGAAAAGTATTCTTCAATGTCTACATTAGATAATTCCTTGCCTTTAAGCAAAAAGATTAACTCAGAAACATTTCTTAGTGTGGATGAAGAATACAAATATGAAGATGTTGAAGAAGGTGTTGTTTTCCTAGAAAGGCGAATGTGCGTAACTCCATGGTAATAATTTTTCATTAATTTATTTATTATCTAACAAAACTTAATATTTGTGATTTTATATACTCAATTTTCCCATTCTAGTGCATCATCAGAAATGAACTCAACATTTTACTCCTGCAGTACTGCAAAATCGGAGCCTTTACCTCCAGAACTGTATGTTATTGATGATGTTAGTCTCAGAGAAAGATTGAAACATATGGGAGAAAATCCAGGTCCCATCACGAAGACTACTCGGCACTTGTACTTAAAGAAATATCATAGATTAGTCACTAAAGGAGATATTTCTCTTAAAAGAACAAGTGAAAGAAACCATGAAAAAGAATTGATAAGATCATCACTACTCTCCATAGACTGGATTAGAAATCTGGATGATTTTGAAGCACTAGAAGAACAAGTTTTTCGGGAATTCGCCAATCCTAGTCCCAGTCGCAAGTGGCGTGAGGGTTCACGTAAAAGTTCTTTTAACTATCTGCTTCTTGATCCCCGAATAACTGATGATTTACCTAGGAGAGCTGCGAATCTTGCTTTATCTCAGAAATGGGAGACATTTTTATCAAGTATTTTTTATGTGGGAAAAGGTAAAACAGCTAGACCGTATGCACATCTTTATGACGCCTTCAAAATCTGGGTTACTCATGATAACTATAATAGTACAAATTCTGAAAAGATTCAAAAAATTTTGGATATTTGGAACGAAGGAAGAGGAGTGGTTGTGCTGCATGTGTTTCATAATACAATTCCAGTTGAGGCTTACACAAGAGAAGCTGCCATGATTGACACATTAACTACTCGAAAACTTGGCAATTGTAAATGTGGCGATTATTATGGAATCATGGCTACATGGAAAACCAAAGAAAAATTTGAACTTGGAAGATATTTACTTTTTAAGGCAATGCAGATTTTATTACTGGAAGGAGAAAGACAAATTTTTCCTGACAATTTGTAGATTTTTAACATAAATAATAATGGTACTTTTTATGTTTTATTTAAAAGTAGATTTATGAAACTGTTTGACATCTGCTCTTTAGAGAAATGACGAGAAGTAAATTAAGAACTTTAATAGATTACAATAAATATTTCTACTGTGATTTATGTTATAGTGATCACTTCTAATACAATTAAATAAAAGTATAAAAGAATACAAATTGCGCAGTGAAAAAAAGCAAAGTTTTGTAACATACTTGGTTTTTAGTGACTTATATAGAAAATATAAAATTACACACATAAACTTTAATGTAAGAAAGTTAAAAATTATCTCTTAAACAAAAAATAATTGGTACCAAAGTTATTAGTTATATTACTATGCCAATGAACGAATTAAACTGTAATTATAACATATAATGCATCCGTTAAAAAAAAAAAAAGAATTATTTATTAAATAATGTGTAGAATATATTGAATTGTGATAAAAATGTTCAAAACATTATGTGATGACTGTAAAAGACTTAAAAAATATGTACAAAATTTATATAAAAATAAAGGTATACTTGAATTTAATTTAGTTTTCTGTTGTACTTAATTAGATAGTAACGCCATCGCATTGGTAACTATATTAGTCAAAACTCCCTAAAAAAGTAAAAAGTCTTATGATTTAGGTAGTTTTTGCTGAGATCGGCGTGACCGGCGCAATGATCGGCATGCGTTGCGCACACCACAGTATATATATGCGCGCGCCTTATTCACAGATCACTAGCCGTTTGCTTTCATTCTCGATATACACGCGGAGAGACCTACAGTGTACGGAGAGACCTACAGTGCTACGGTGTACCTTATACTTAGTATCAATATTAGCAATCGTGCGGACTAATGTTCAATTAAATTTTTTTTTTAAATTTGCAGTATACAATTAGTGTAAACATTCAAACATGTATCCTTTGACGAAATTCATATCGGGTGCTTTGTGTACAATCATAAAAATAAATTACCTTTTATCGCGAATAATGATCATTTTTCATTTTCAACAGTTTTATATGTCAAGTATCAAATAAATGTACATGTCGCTAATGTTTATCTAATTATTTTTCTTTAGGATTACTTATGACAAACAACTGACGATTGGAAAAAGTTCGAACGTGTAGTTCATGCATTTCTCAGAAAAAGTGCATGAAAACAAAGGTGTAGTTTAGGACGATTGGGCGCGAAGAAGCTTTAACGCGACAACAAAGGAAAAAACAATATTTCAAACTTTATTATTCAGAGGACAATTTTGCACATGTGCAGGCATAACGCTACTGCTTTAGTTACTATTGTTAATTGCAAATAATATTTTAAAATTTTTTTTAATCAATGTACTTTATTTACTTGCAGAAAAATGATAAATTTACTTTAACTTCAAGCAGCAAAGAAAATAATTATAATGGTATCGAAAATGTATTATTAATTTGCAATTACTAATTTGATATATAAATAATTATTGTTTGCGATTTTACTTTTTTTTAGTTGACAATTAATAAGCAGTTCAAATAAATCAAATTAGAGGGAAAGGTTACTTTCGAGTAATATGATGTTACAAGACTCTTGAGGCTGAACATGAATTTAACAAATTTTCTACCGATATATCTTTTAACAATATAACTATTATAAATATTTTATAAAACTTTAGTTAGATGTTTAAAAAATAAATGTATTTAAAATATTTTATAAAGATATAAATTTATTTTATCCAATTTTACCTTCAAAATAAACTAGTTTTAATTAAAATAGTTATATTAATTACTTTCATGATTTTTGTTTCAGATCCCCAGTAGACTATGTTAAATATATTAATTGTCTAATTTCAAATAATTAGAAACAATTGTAGTTTAATAAATGTGAATTATTATTTTTTTCACTAAATATCACGTTTTTTAATAGAAAATTATTCTGATTTTGTGTTACAGAATGCGACCCTTTATACATTGAACCTGTAGTCAAGGAGGAGGTTTTATTGGATTGTGAAGCTTACCCTTTCCAATTTTTTGACGTCTACAATAGATCTGGTGATTAATTTATATTAATTTAAATAATTTTCAAATAGTTACATGTATCATCAATTTAAAAATATTTTAACTGCATAGAAATCGATGATAATAAAAATGCCATCATCGATATCAAGCTTGAAGAAAAATACAGAGTTGCTGTCGAACCAAATTATGTTTCAAGTAAGTTTTAAAGCAAAAAAGAACAAAATATATTTACTGAAAAATAACTAATGCTGTAAACATATATTATTTTACTTATTCTTTTTAATTTTTTTCCTAGACTATGGTCATTTAATAAATGAAAACTGTCAAAAATGTGGAATAACATCACAATTTGGATGGCGGAAAAAGTTTAACTGCTACAATAAAAATTGTAAAGGAAGAATAAAGTTCCAGTGTGCATTGTGTATGAAACTATATGTTCACCTAAGTAGTTTATACAGACATTTACGCAATAGTTGCAAAAATTTTGCTCCCATTAAAGATGAAGATCGTCATAAAAAAACAAAACTAAATCCTTACAGTTGTAAAGTCAAGAAATGCAAAGTTGAAAATGAAGATATAAAAAATAGTCATACAACATGTCCAACATGTTTCAAAATCTACAGCCACAAGAAGATCTTAAAAATACATAAAAAATACTGCAATAAGAAAAGTTTAAAAGTGCTTGAAAAATCCTACATTGATAGACAAATAAAATGTGAATTTTGTCCATTTAAATCCAAAAGTGTACATAGTCTCAAAAAGCATACTGAATCATTGCATGTAAAAACTGAAAATCATAGTGTAAAGCAACAAAATAATTTAAATAAGTTAGCATTTAAGAAAAAAGAAATTACGGCTGCATATTTCTATTGCAACCTTTGTAGTTACCAAAATAGATTTAAAGGAAATCTAATAATGCATATGCAACATCACCATTCAGAATTATATCCTAAAGATATGTTTACATGTAAATTGTGCAATAAAAATTGCAGAAATATCTACAGCCTTAATGGTCATCTGCGCAAACGATGTAAAAACAATTTCAATTTGGTATTAACTCCTATAAATTAACAAATGTTAATTTTTTTTACTTATGCTTGTTAAATTTTCTTTTAATATTATATTTTTATTTTATGGTCTATTTACTGGCAATTTTAGTTCAGTGCAACAGAATATTACAATGGTTTAAGTAAAAACAGATTAATAATAAATAAAATTGAATTATTTATATATGTAGCGGCTATCAAATTTGAAAAAACAGTGAGAAATTATTACAATCAAAATATCAGACTGCTATGAAAGAGATAAAATACTGGCGTAAAATTTTGTACTTGCATAAGATTGTTAAAAGATGCACAAGATGAAAGACTTATTAAAAACTTACTAATATTTAAATCAGTTAAATATATAAAAGTAGAATTTCTTAAAATGAAATCAGTGATCAGTGTGGATTACAAAAGTAATTATTATAAAAAGAAACTGAATTACACTGTGGCTAATCATCATAAGTAATGTCTTTTATGGATAGTCATTTTATTTCTGTAAAACAATTTTAATAATGCATTATATCCATGCACATATAAGTTCATAGTATACAAATATATAGTTTTTTATTTAAATTAAATTATAGAGTCTCCATTAACTCTCATTGCGTTTAAATAATTTTTAATATGTTTTGATGTTGATTCACACTACTTTCGAATATTTAAAAAATCTTCTTAATAAAAATTTATGGATATATATATTTTTTATAAACAATTTTTTATTATTTCAATACATTAAGTGATAGTAATTGTCTACTATTCCTGTACTACATTTTGCCTAGTTTTTATAAAAAACTTTGTATTTTTATTGAATAATAAAACTAATTAAACAAAAAGTGTAATTATAATAAAATTTACCTCATCACCAAGGTCTTCTTTGTTCGATTCGACGGATTCTCTTAAAGGATTTTTTTCGCAACTAAAATGCTGCAAGAATCTTCTTTCTTCAGTTTTCAGGTGAATTCAAAGTCTTACCGATACTAGGAATCGCCGCGACTGTTGCACATCTATCTATATACACGTGTATTTTTCACTTAAATTTTTCACTTCTTTATTTTACTTTAATCGACTTGGTATTGTTATTAAAGCGACAAAAAACGGAGCGATTAAAACATTTTTTACTTTCTTTGCGACAAAGCGCACCGAAATCTTCTTGAGGAAGAAAAAACTTTTTGAGCTGACCGCTTGAGCCTGTAATACTGAAGTGGCCGCGGAAGGGCTCGCCGCTACCTTATTTGCGATCCGCCCCCACCTCTCACCCCTCTTCCTGCGCAATCTTTTCTTTCGGCATACTTTTAGACGAACGACGGCAACGGCCTATGCGTAGTTTTCGTTGCGAATCGTCTTTAATTCACATATTAAATATCCCGATTACATTAA
Organism: Sycophila sp. Sp_5; assembly: GCA_018906775.1. Taxonomy (NCBI): domain Eukaryota; kingdom Metazoa; phylum Arthropoda; class Insecta; order Hymenoptera; family Eurytomidae; genus Sycophila; species Sycophila sp. Sp_5. The sequence continues at coordinate 234,625 of JACCID010000020.1, forward strand.
AAAACTTTACTTTTCTACTTTGATTTATATTATATTACATTGAAACTGTCAAAAAAAAAGTGCACGGTATTTTCAATTGAAATTCACAAAACAAGAGAAAACTTGTTGATGAACTGTCCTCTTGGATGACCAATTGACCACTTCACTTATGGTCAGTTAACACCTTCTCTATGCGATGTGCCTATGTATTCCGCGGTTCTATTATAAAACATATAAGCCATTTAATTTATTTGATAATTTTTTTAGAAATTTAAAGTATCTTAAAATCTGCCTTTATTCGCTCTTTTATAGTGCACATAAAAAGTACCTTCGATATGTATATGCAATGGATACATGTAAATTATGAGAAAAAATGTATTTTCATATTAGACGTATAATTGAAAGACCGCGGTAAATTATAACTTCATCGATAAAAGTCGTTGATCCTTCCGTGTCTTTCTGTTTTATCGGCTAGTCTCGCAGGGCAAGCTCAAGAGTTATAGTGTCAATCCAGAATTACAAAACAAGAGGCTTGTTTATGTTGCTATTTTCGCTGAAAATTTTGCCAAGTTCGCAGCTTCTCTGCCGTAATTTTACTTCCGGAAGTGAGTATTATCTCTGCGTATAATAATCGCAGCTGAAGCTCCGCAGGCTCCAACGTAATCGACGACCAAAGCTTTTGGGGTTATGATTTTTTGCCAACTTCACTATTTCTTTTCTACGCTTTGTATTCTATTATTTTTTTGCTTAAACTTTATCCATTTACTCGTTTAGAAAGCGCATTTCTAATTAGAAGTGACTTTCGCATAAAGTGTGGGGTATCGATACAGATAATTACTCATTCTGAATGTATGTATATATGCATGTACAATGAAGCTGACCCTTAATTTTACATACAGTAAGATACTCCAGATCTAACTATAGACATATATGCATATAATTCTCTTAATTATTCTAGATTAGGTATTATGTACTATTCATTACATAATATATTCTTTTAACGATAAGTAAATAGATTCATAACTCATCCATTTCAGATGTGGGGATTATAAGAAAATATTTTTTTTCTTATCAACTAAATTACTTCTATTGTTGCAGATTAAAATTCCTATTGACTAATCCTAAAGGATATTCTTCAGGCTATAAAATGGGTAAGCATTTATCTATTTTATTTAAAATGCATTGATTTATATTCTACAACTGTTATAAAATTAAAATATTAAATGTGTTACAGATAAAATCACATTAAAAATTGAAACAGCTCCAGATGGCACAAATCAAATATTTGCTCAACCTATTATGAGTAAGCATCACTATTGAAACATTAGTGTCTAATTTTATTTCATACTGTAAGATTTGATTTAAATAGATTCTCTTTTCACAGAGGAGCTTATCATCATTGCGGATGATTCTGCTAATTTTTTTACTACAGGTAACTGTTTCATTAATTCGATTATTTTCTTTAAATTTATATGAAATTAATGTTTGTAACATCGTTAGATAAACCGTTACTAGCAGTTCAGCAATCACCTCAAGCAACAAATAGTAATTTTCAAAAGCCAGGTAATAATTTAAAATTTATGTTTTAATAAAAGAAAATTGTCTATTCATATTATATATTTTGAATTATAGTTGAGCCAATACAAGACAATAATGTAACCAACATTTTGAACTTAGGATCAGAATTGACTGTAGCACAAGGAAGAACTAGTGAGTGTCTTTTTCAATTTCATATGATTTTTATCATAGAAGATACTTTCATTATAAAAAGTATATTAAACTAATAAATTCTTTAACAGAAATCAAATGTGAACTATATTGCATACAATGTGACAGAATAGTCGATGAAGATACAATTGTACAGAATGCCGAAAGTCTTGAATGCAAAGAATGTAATACCAGATTGCAGTTTAAATGCAAGAGTTGTCCCAAACGTTATGAACAACTTAGAGGACTGCATAGACATATTAGGTATGAATGTGGCAGTATAAAACGTTATCATTGTTCTCACTGTCAATTTAAATGCATTAGAGAAATACATCTTGATTTGCACATTAAAAAGAAGCATGATGCAGAGTATTGCTTTAAATGCTCAAAATGTGGCAAAGTATACGACAAAAGATGGTGCTTGAAAGAGCATGAAAGATCATGTGAAATGCCATTGAAATGTGAATTTTGCTCTTTTAGAACAACACAAAAGCAAAGTCTTAATTATCACATAGGAGCTATTCATAAATTGCCACACAACATCTTTTAGTAATTTCATCAGTAAGATTTTTTGTATTTTAAAAAAATCTACTTCTAAAGAAAAGTAACAACTTTGTTTAGATTAAAAATTTGTTCATTTGTTTCTATAAAGATGCGTGTTGGCATATATGTAACGTTATAACCTGCTTAAGCATATTTTATATTTTTCTAAAAAAAAGTGAACGGAAATAATTTTAGACAAATAGAAAATAATCTTTTTGTACTTTTATTATAATACTGTGAAATTTTCTCATATATGCAACAGACTAGGTAATAACTTCCATCGATAAATTATACCTAAATACAATTTGAATTAAAAACGTTTAACAATAATTCAATGTTAAAAAAATTAAAGATGTAAATTAAATAATAATGAAACTAAACATTAAAACAATTAAACTACTCAACAAATGAATAAATGTTATAGATGTATAACAATATCAATTTATATTTACAAATATTATTCATATACTCACTTTTCAAATAATTTTGTAAACAATATTTTTTGCAATACTTTTATTGAACGTACAAACTTTAAATTTATAAATCCAGTTTCCGTTAATTCTTTTTGCGGTTTTTCAGTATCAATGTGTTTATTCGCATTTAATGAAACGTACAAATGAATTTAAAGAAAAATTTCTATATACAAGTTTGCTTTTGACAGTTTTTGTGTAATATGTACGTATACAATTCGCCTTTTTAAGCTTCTTAAAGATTATATCCATCGATAGGAATGACTAATAAATAGATAGACCTAATCTAAATAAAAATAGAAGTTATATTAACCTAACAACACTAAAAAATATCCATAATATTAAACTAATCCTATTGACTTATGAAAATTCTCTAAATTTCTTAGGCTAAGCTGCATCTAGATAATGTGTACTGTTACTCATAAGCAAAGGTTGCAATTGTTAAAACTAGTTAAGAAAATTTAGATTATGTAAAAAATTCATTCTGCATTGAGGTTTATAAAATAGTTTTTAGTACAATAACGAACGTTCTTTATTGTACTTGTTCAACGTTTTGAATAGTGTCATAACTTAATTATTTACTAATATCGTAATGAAACTCACGATTTTAATTAAAATTACATCACAGGGAAAAATTTGTACTATCTTAAAGTGTGTGAATAAGTGAAATTTGCATTGAAATAATTCAGTTTTTGTCAATTGTTATCCGATTGATTGATCTAATAAACCAAACGTAAAATACTATGGGTGATCTTATTAACATTTTCAAAAATCGTACTGAATCAGTACAAATCAGTCTGATAAATAAGCATTTTTATCATATTATTTTACGTAATAGCCTGTAACGCTTATTTAAAAATAAAAAATAAATAAGTAATACAGAAAGAGAAAATTCGTCGTGTTCTATTGTCGCCACATCCATTAATTGTTTACTGTTTATCTTCAATCTTTTTTAAGTTTCAATTTTCTAAAACAGAACCAAATTTTTCATTTTAATTTTTTAACAATAATATAATCACATTTAAAACTTCAAACGGAATGTGGAAAAAGATTAATTTTTGAATTCTCTTTGCCAAATTTAATCCAAGCGAATATCGGGTACCTCTCGAAAACCCATAACAGCGTTCTAATATAATAATTCCAATAAATTCTAACAATTCCTCCAATTATTGGTATTTCTGTAACAACAACATAAAGTAGAAGTGTGTAAAATATTGTAACAATCAAAAGTCATGTATTTTTTTAGCTATACTTACTAATCAAGTAAAATACTAAATCCTTGTATGCCAACATTAATTTCGATTTAAGATTTAACTGCTTTTCATCTGAAATATAATTAGAATATTAGAATATAGGTGAATTTTTTGTATTTCAATTAAAGTCACTTACATTTACTATTGTTCAGTTCGTAAAAACGTACTAAAGTCGCATCAGGATCTAATAGGGGGTCTAAACTTATGAATGACTCGAGAGTTGGCGCAGCCAGATCCATGAAACGCGACTCTGGACGCTTTAATTCCTTCGTGTAAACTTCATCCTTCAGTTTTTTGCATAATTGCGTCGTTTCGAATTCGTTTTTCCGGCAAAGATTAAGTCTACAGAAAGATAAAGATTCTTTTGTATAAAGATAAAATATTAGCTCTCAATTTACATAGGCAATAAAGAAATTGCGTAAAATAATTATCTGTTTAAACGATGTCAATTTTTTTAGTATTTTAAATCCTTCAGTCATGAACTTAAAAGCGCCGACGATATGTTAAACAATGAATCTATTCATTTGATTATATTATTGAAGCAACATTTACTCACTTGTCTGGAATGCCTAAGAAGTATCCAACAACTCGCCAGAAATGATTAAAGCCTTGCCTCTCTACGGGTTCGTTAGTTAAACTAATTTCTTCAGGATCCACGAGGATGAAACCTACAAAAGCGAGTTGCGTCAAAACCATGTCCCTCTGAGTAATGCCTTTATTCTTGCTATTCTCGCTTCTTTTGGAGGATACCGTATGCTTCCATCGGATTGTGTTCATAGATCTGTAAAAACTAAAAAAAGAAGTTTGCCTTGAACTTGTAGTTCAATAATAAAAGAATCTTTTAATGATAAGTCATTCGAGACGACTTTTAATTTTTCCGAAAGCTGAATTAAGAAAGCTTGGAAAATGTCGCTTTTCCAAACTACAAGCTATATATAGTAGAAATTGCTATGTACATAGGAATTTATAGTATTTTTTATAGTAAAAAATTTCATAAGTTGAGTATATCCCACTGTTCCTACGGAACGTAGTAATTTTTACTATGACATTTCGTTGGCAATTAAAAACTCTGGAGGCTTCCATTTGCATCATTCGTAGGCTATAATCGTATTCTTAAAAATCCATGAATATGCTTTTATAATGATTTTTTTATAAAAATTGATAATCATTTGAGCATTTGAAAATATTTAAATATTAGTAGTTTTTGAATGACTTTACCTATATTTTTTGTGATTAAGTATATAATTACAGCAACTTACTTCGATTTTGGATCCATGACATTGCTCGTCGCCAAATTGAATATATGAAGAGTAGTTTGAAAATACCTTCGATAGCACGCACATACATTCGAACTTTGACTCGTAGATTTCAAAATCTGTAGAAATAATTGATATTTTATTATTAAAAATAATTAATGGATATCTATATGTAGACATATCCGAGACAAAGTGAAGATTAATTTTAGTTATCTATTATCAGAAAACTAATCGCGTTCCAATAGTATATTACGCATTCACAGAAGGACAACAAAGAATCTTTCAGATCGTAAATTGCGACAACCGTGTTATCTGACATTTTCTTTACCTACTCTCGTGGTGCGTGTACTATTTGCAAATTTTGATTTTTTAATACATGCAATTATCCAGCTACTTAGAAGTTAATTTAAATTAATTAAGAAGCACTCGTACATTTTGTTTTTACAATATTATTAAACTTTAAATTTAAGAAAACATATTACCTTAAATATAGTAGGAACTAGAAACACACAAATTAATCCATACGTGTAAGCAGTACTCATTCCCAATATATTTCTTTTATAGTAATTTTGCCCCCTAAAATCAAATTCAATTAAAAAATAGAATAGTTTTCGATAATGCAAAAGCGTTGAAAGTGTTAATTCATTATGTAAGAAATATGCAGTGTATACTTCGCAGTTGCATAAATGATTACATCATTGATTATCTTCTTTATTATCATCTAATGAAAAAACTTACTTTGTAAAAAGCTCTTTATCGAACCATTCCGGTAAATCATTAATAGTGATTTTTGAATACGCATTATCAATCGAAGTATCATCGTTCAAAATCAAATTGAAATGCTCTTCCACTGTTGCTGGTTGCTCTGAAAAAAACATTTCCCGATTAATTTACCTTATAATTGTGAGTTAAATTGAAAAAAATACACTTTCCAGCATGATAGCTATAAAAATTTTATTCATCATTTTTGATTACTGGATTTTTTTACACTTTAAATACTGAAATAATTTAAGTCGTTTATAGACTATTAGGACCCACACAGTGCTCTTTATACCTACTATTCTTCCATCAAAATTATCTTAAATTTTTATTTATTTGTTCACTTGCCATAGCTTTTTTCCAGTACGATGACTGATATGTCACCAAACCAGGCTTAAATTACTCTTTATAACTTGCACCTTACATGTAACGGATCACTTTTCTGAACAAAAATAAGAAAAAGTTATTGTAGACATTTAGTAAATGTCTACAATAATTTTTGGCAAGTGAATAAATAAATAGAAATTTAAGATGGGAGGATTGGAAGAATAGTAGAGATAAAGAGTACTGTTCCTAATAGTGTATAAATAGTCTAAATTATGTCAAGTTTAAAAAATTCCAGTAATCAAAATTATGTTGATTCTAACAGACAAAAGAAGTAAAAAAATTTCTTACCGTCATCGATGTGCTTTTTCCATGACTTTTTCATCGTTAGTAAATTTAGAGACACCCAATAAAAAGTATATTATAATGCGATTGTTTAAGGAAAACTGAAAAATCAGAAATAATTTAGAAATTTGCGGGTCTCTCACGTTGCTGCACACAGCCGCATCGTGGGACGTTGGTGCGGCCCCGTTACAAAATAAATTATAAATTGTGTAGTAATATTTCTCAATTAAATTAATTAATTATTTATAAAAAAAAAAAAACAAAATTTTATTTCTTTAGTGGTGCAATTTTCCGCGTTAATCTGTAGTGGTGTAGTTATTATTTTTTTTTACTTACTATTACATTTAGTTAGTATTCTAGTGTATTATATAAACTTTAATTATAGCGAATACCACCGAATGACTCGATAACCTTTTAAATTGCCTTCATTCATAATGCAAAACTAAAAAAACTGAAATAGGTTCGAAAAAACTTATTTGTAATAATGGTAATGAAGGAAAAATTACTATTGCATAAGATCTAAAAATTTCGTCTTCTCAATGACAATTATTTATATCCACACGGTACACGTCAGTTTTATCTTGATACACTATGAAAATTTGATTGTTTTATCACTTACATGTACTATATGCACCGCTATTCCGCGTCTCTTTCAAGCTGCGCTGATTTTCCGACTGGCTTGTCCCGAGTCGAGCCACTAAGAATGCAACTTGAAAATCCCCTGACCCGCCAATGAGGATCTAGAATGAATGGAAGTGAAGTCGTAGACTGCTCCACAGCTGATTCTCGCGAGAGAAACTTCATCTGTATATACAAGGGCAAGCTGGCACGATCTGCAGTTTCCCACTCGACCGCAGTGTAGACGGGAGAAAAGAGGGGAGACCCTTTTGTCCCAGTGTGACGCGCGCAGATAATGGCAGTGTGATACAATTTTTGTTAAACAAAGTACATTATTTTGCGAATGATGCCACGATTAAAACAAAGTGATGAAAATAACGCTTCTTGGCTCGGTCAGTAAAAATGTTACATGCGCGAATAATTTAAATTCTTAAGCGATAGTCTATTTTTAGTATTCCTCATTTTGGAAAACTCGTCGTTCGATCAAGTAGATAAGCTGTACAATCGTATTTTGTTAAAAATAATTATTTAGTAGTTACTACAGCAAGCGAATAATTTTACACTTGAGTAAATAATTTTAGTGGAGAAGTTGTATCCCGCCATTTTCTACATAGCCGTAAATTTAATTTAAAAAATCAGAAAAACGTACAAGAGAAAGGAAAAATGATGTCACAGATGAGTCACGAATAAAATTTAATTGGTTCTTAGGAGTGTATCACTTATTAAATTGAAAGTTAACTATACCACTAAGTTGATTCAACGCGATTAAGGAAAAAACGTACTCATACTGAATTTTGCGTGCAAAAGGTTCGAGCGAAAGGCATGCAGGTACGAAGACAACAACGGCAGAGGAAAGGAAAAGTACAGTTAGGGCATTTATGCCACTCGGGTCAGTTTGTCAGACCTACGTCAGGATGAGTCAGGCAAGAGCAGACATCTAATCAAGAAAGACATGTATTTAAGTGGCCAACAATGTATATCATTTTAAGAACTACGATTAAATAAATAGATAAAAAATAATTCTTAAAATATTTATTTTCATTTTTATCATAGAAATTGTTTACATCATAATTAAGCATGCTTTATGTACATATATAATTTCCTCATAAAAAAGAGTTATAAATCATTCGTGTCAAAGAATAGTGACTTCATGTATGATTACGTAAGTTTTATAAACTATGCGAAAACTACTCATGAATAATAATTCGTATTGAATCACAGCAGTACCATCAATGATATTGAACTCCAAAGTATTAATGTTGAAATCAGTCTTGTTGCACTCGAGCTTGAGCCGTAAAAAAAGGGCAAATTTTTATTTGCATTTTCTGAAAATTTATGAAATATTAGAAACAATATTAATATGATTTTGATATTCTATTTAATTGGCAATTACTATTTTCATTTGGATCTCGAGTTCCACATTGTCGATGACCAAGTGTGTTCTTGCGTTTGGTCGGGACGTAACCAGGAATAGCTAAACTAGGCGCCTCCAATTTACCGGTGGACATTAATTTGCTAAAATCCATTTCCAATTTATTAGCGATTGGACCTACAAATTGAGAAAAATTAGTAAAAAATCATTATTTTAAATCATCAGAAGAAATTAGGGAACAAGCCTTTGAAATGCATTAAAAATTGAATGCATCCGCCATTATGCAAAATTTTTGTCTTTCTGCTGTCGATGGACAACATCCATTCAGGAATTCCCATAACTTGCCGTACATCTTCTAAAAACTGAGCTCTGAAACAATGAAAAATTAAAGTTAAACATCTACATTTTTCAAATATAAAGACTCATGTTTTAAAAGTACATTTTAAAATCAAAGAAGATGCATATTTCTTCTTATTATAACAAGACAACTAAATTGAGACTTGCATTTTTAACTTGTTAATAAATAATATTCCCTTGGTCAGATAATTTTTTAAAATATTTAGTCACGAAGCGATCGTTTGCCACCTTCTATTCTTTCAAAAAAGCAGAGTATATTAGTTACGTAAAAGTCACATAATACTGACATGTGCAAGTTCATGATCATTATAGACATAGTCGGTCCGTAGCATTTAACTTACGCAACGAAACGCGGTGGTTTCCGGATATTAGCGTATTTGACAATGTCGTTGTCTGGCTCGATGTTGGCGCAAGCATATCGACTGCTGCCTAAGTCCTTGTCCATAATGACTATGGATCGACCGAGAGCAGTGACCTTTCCTTCGAGCGGAAAGTTCGTGTCCACAAGCACTCGACGCTCCAGTCCAATGTCAATCGGGCCCAAACGTGCTGATAAATCTCCTACGTCGCATCGCAGCGGCAGATCTGGACCACATTCTTGCTTGTACAAATCCTCCTGCAAACGTATTTTACAAATTTAAGTAAATGTAAAACGTAAAACTTTCGTAAAACTTAATTAAATACATAAATTTAATTTAATAGATTTTTTTAGAAGCTGCTAAAGGCATATTAACCACTGTCATCAGAAGATATATTTCAAATTGAAAATACGAAGCATTTTGCTTCGTTAGTTGGCAGGTAGAAAAAAATATCTCAGACAGCACATAAATTATGCTAGAACGGTGGAAAACTATTATATACCTGTTTTAATTTACTATTGTAATAAAAACCTGAATAAACAGTTTAAAGACTTACATTAAGAGGATCTGCTAATTGTGTGAAATAAGGATTCCACCTGTAGCCTCCTGCTACGCAGCGAGTATCTTTGGTTTTCACTGTAGCATCCACGCCAACTGGATTTACGTAAATCGCCCAATTGTGGTTTCTCGTCTGCAATAACCACGTTATTTTCTTAATGTATATATACTTATAAGTAAAATAGAATCTATTTGAAAATTGCTTACAGTATTGCGATCGCGTATACCGGGGTGGCGCAAATTCACTTCAATTATCGTATCGCTTTGACTTCCGTCGTTATAAATCAATTGTGTCTGCAAAAACAGTTTAAACAATAACATAAATAAAGCGAATAATAAAGAAAATATGAAATATTAAATTGCGGTCTGCGACAATTTCGTACCATTCTGATGTATCCGTAGGCAAAACCTTGCGGGTGATGGAAAGATGCTATAGCTCTCAATTCTCTAGCTTCTGAAGGTGCGTATCCTCTCTCGATCGTTGTACAAGCCCACCTGCCCACGATAAAAACAATTATTTATAAAGTTTAATGCGTTTCATATAATGATGCCCTCGTTACTTCTATTTGCAAAATAATAAATTGAAAGAAACCTGGCGTTCTTCTCCTTCTTATGAATGACAATGCTACGACCGAGTATACTTCTCGGACCAAACAATGGCAGCTGCGTGTCGTTGTAGGTAGCAAGGTACCGACGACGACCATCAAGGGTGCCGAATTTGCCACTCAAATCACCCATTTCGTACTGGTCACTAGTGCCAGTAGCTGGAGGTGGAGCTGCACTGGCATTGACATCCAATGGATTCCAATGCCCGTATAACGTAGTCCCCTCGCAAGGAAACTCCAGATCGATTTCCACTGGCGTCTATAATAAGGTAACATAACTTTTTTCAGTTTACTTTCTTTATGAAAATAAATTCTTTTATTCAATCTCTAAAAAGAACGGTATTCTATATCTAAACTTAAATTAAGTATTTGGCGTAGTGCAAAATATTTTCATATGAGGCCTCGAACAAAATAAGATATAAGTTACCATGTGAACGTGATAGCCGCTCATTTTCGTGTCCAAGCCTTCAAGATTAACTTCAACGTCAGTGACATCGTATGCGCTTTCTTGGATGAATTCCAACTTCCCGCCTGTCGTTACCTCCTCGCCGTTGCCAAACCAATCCTTCGCTACAGCTTTCCTTCGATACAGTCCTCCGATTCTAGACGAATTAATATAGGCCAGTTAAGCATCGATATTTAAACCATCGCTTCATTTATTATACTTACACAGAGCAAGCAAGGCGTTCACCTCTCGCTTTAGGTCCGTGATCGTCGTAAATGACGAGACTCTTGCCGAAAATGCTGGAAGGCCCCGAGAGCTTCAGCAAAGGATCGGTAAAAAGTTTACGAGTCAATTTACTTCCTTCGCTTTTTCTGCCAGCAATATTCAGAGTTCCATGCCGAGTGAAGTCACCCAAGCGACAAAAAGCAACATTACTCGATGAACATTGCTCCGGCTGTTTATCGTCCCACTCTATCTACAATGTTGAATATCTTGTTAAATTTAATCATTTTTAAAAAACTTTTTTAAATCAATTAAAAAAGATTACTAAATTTAATAATATGTAAACGGACCCTGTAAGGATTATATGGAGCGCCTGCACTTAAACATCTTGCTGTCCAGTTGTAATAATCCTGTCCTGGAGGATTATCGTGAATCATCCATCTGTAGAAGAATGACGTATTAATCAATGATTAATATGCACGAAGATGAAAAAAAAAAACACTTGGGAAAATAGTACAGGCGTGTAGGGGGTCAAATACTAAGTACTTTTGGCCTTTTCTTCAATTTTGTACATCACCGTGTACACTCAAGTGATTAAGATTAGTGAAGTACTAAATCCACAAGTGAATTACCTGTGCTCGAAAGAATTGTTCAAAGCACTCCCATCAGCGTGAATCAAGTGCTCGACGATAATTGTTGTATCCATTTCAGGCTGGTCTCTCGGCTGACGAAAAATAACTCGACCAACAATTGGATAGCGGAAGGTGACCTCAGCAGTAATCATAGGCATTCTACCGGCGTTGTTTGGTAATTGCTGAGCGAAAGTTCCACAAACCCACGGAATTTGACTGATCTTATCGTCCGTTTCATTATATCTGCAGCAAAAGTATTTTACTTTGAAGATTTGAAGAATTTGTCGAAACTTTGTTTTACTTTCCCAAAGAGAAAGCCAAGTATTGCATGTAATCGTGTTTGAATATACATTTTAAATAAATTAGAAATTCTTAAATATAGTGAAGTCTTACTTGTGAATTACTAGAGATCTGTGGCCTACACTGTGTATTCCTGAAAGAGGCAAGTAGGCATCCCAATATACGCCGCTCAGTTTGGCGCTGCCTGGAAGAATATCATGATGATTTTGTCCTTCTTTGCGGCCTTGAAGTTTTCCTGATAAATCGCCAATTGCATATTGATCTTGAGTGCCTAGGCCTAAAAATGATTGTAAAAAAGTTTAACATTCGTTCAAGACAATCAAACCTTCTAAAATTGAACTAGTGAAACTGTACTAAAATTAGTGGCAGATGCTCCAATAATACTTAAATCGAGAAGCTCTTTCCACTAATTATAGTAGTTTTTCACTAATTCAACTTTAGACAAAATACAATTATTTACCAGGTGGTGGAACATCTTTCTCGCTAATTTTTAAAGGATCGTATAAACTTTTGGTTGTTAAGCATGTCTCGCTTGTATCCTGTAGCAGCTTGTCAGTTTCTCTGGGTAATTCGTGAATCTTGTAAGATGCCACTTTAGTCTCGTAGCGCAATCTAGTTTCTAGATCATTGATAGGTGTCAATGAGACGTTTACCCAAGTTGGATAAAATGGTGTCTCCTGCACTAAAGTCACTTCGCCTTTAATACCCCGTGAATTTACAATGGATCTGTAAAATCATAAATTTAGTAAGTTTTTATCATAACGCTTTATTGCTTCATTTTTTTATAATGACTATTTGTCTCACTCACTTGGCAATAATGGGTTTTCTCGGCTTGATTTTGGCACACGCGAGGAAGAGATCCTCGTGAGTGGGGTGGAAAATGACTAGATAGAGGACACGGTGAGGTCCCAAAAGATCCGCTGGTAAAAGGGCGAGTTGTGGATCGCGGTAGGAGCTCTTGAACTCGAGACTACTGTGAGAAGCCACGCGAAGTTTTCCCACTCGTGCGTCTATGTCACCGATCGATTTACCCTGACCGGAGTTGTCTGGATCGAATACCGTCGTCAAAATGTTGCAGGATGTTCGCTCTTAAATTAAAATATATAATTTTTCAAATCAGTCAACGAACGCTTTCAACGCTTGTTTTGTTTAAATAAAAAATATGTAATTGAAATAAAATTGCTAAAGATACTTTTGCAAATGTTGCCGAACCTTTGCCGTGATCAAATATATCCGTGACATAGATTTTCCAGCGATGCTCAGTGGTATAATGTTCCTGTGATTTTTTATCCCCTGTGTGTTGGAGATTTGCGTGGATAACAGTGTCGGTGGAGTCTTCGCCTGCCTGGCCCCCGAGCCAACGTAGCCAAACCGATCCTGCTACCGCACCGTGAAATCTTGCTTCTGCCAATTTTTCTGCATTTTTATCCAAGACCTGCGAAATCCAAATTATGCACTTGCATAAATTTCGCTTAACATTGCATTGTTTATTATTTTTATTATTAATGCTTACGGAGACTGAAGTGCAGATAACATGACCGCTAAATTCATCTTCAAGGCGAATTCCCTTTCCCCACAGACCCTTTTCTCCGGACAGCGTTAATTGAGGGACTTCAATAGATCCTGTTTCATTGCCTGGAAATACTAAGGGACCAGCCAAATCCGTCAAATCAAGAATACTAAAAATAAATACAGATGCATAATTATTAAATGAATACATATCTTTATTAAATGAAAACTTGAAAAAATTTAATTTTTGAAAAATAATGCACTTTATGCACTTGCGATTCTGACAAACTACAAATCCTTTAAAAACATGTATAATGTTGCTCGAAAATTCATTTACGAATACGATCATTCACCTTTTTCCGAGAAACTTTTCGTCGCAGCGGTTTTCAATCAAAGTATAGTCCACTGGAAATTCGGTAAGTGACCATTTCCAGTGCTGCTCAGGGTACTGCAGCGTTGGTTTGAGCGCCAAGCGAACACGAACCGCATTGTTGTTCGTGGGCTCGAATCGTATTTCCCCGTGAAGTCCACCGGATGAAATGTAAGCTCCCAGTCGCAGAGTATTTCCGGTTGCCGCTGTACAGGCACAAATTCGTTTCTCGTCAATAACGTCAATAATTTATTTTATTTTTAATTTGCCACTGCTGCAATGTACGAACATCAAGGAATTATTATAATTATATGTACTTCAATTTGAATTAGAAACAAGACTGATCCTCCTAATTGATATAAAAATCACGCAGACTGAAACCGTTACTTGCAGACAATGCAACAGAATGTACGGTATAAGATCCTGAGAAAAGTTGCATCTGAAAGGTTGTTCGTTTCATAAATCCAAAATAATTAATAAAAGATTTTATTTATAACTATAAAAAATTATTTATATCCTATTGACTATTTTTACTCCGATGAAAATAATGACGCGCGTATCCGAGTCGTCACCACGTGTACCGGTTCACACACTCCACCAAAAAAAAAGTAAAAATCCACTGCACCTATGAAAGAAAAAGAAGAAATGACGGAAAAATATCACTCGCAGCTTGTAAACGCTACTATACAGACAATCTGACTGGAGAAAGTTGGGTACTGCGTCGTGTCGACACTCACCGCTCGCCAGGATCAGCAGGAGGCAGCGCCATACGTTCCCCGTGGGCGTCATCGTCGCGCGTCCTTGGCGGCTCCTTCGCCCTGGTACCAGGCCGCTACCATTTCCCGGGGCGACCGCCAGTTCTCGCACTGATCCCGCTGGATGGACGATACTCGGAGCGGCGATCCCGAACTCCGGCACGTCGGATATGGCGAACGCTACTGGACGGAGTACGCTGATCCCTACCACGCGTCCGCAGCGGAAACACGCCGCTCTCGGCTCTTAGGAGAAAGGACGCTCAAACACTCGCACAGGTGGCTCTCTCCGGCCTTGGCAAGTACGCGGCGCGCTGCGCTGATAAAGTATTTAACATAGAAATTCATTCGCCTTCGTATGGCATTTTATTTTACCTTAACGAACTTTTCACACCGTTCAATTTTTATTAAATAAATAAATAACAAGTACTTTTAGTACAGCTATTGTATAAGAGATTATACAAATAATATGTATAAAATACATTTTTCACAAGTAATTTGTTCCACAGCGAATTGTCACAGAGCTTGTATGATCATACTGCGGGTGGTTATTATTCGTATGTACTAAACGAAAGATGAAATAAAATTTGTCAGAATAAATGAAAATTAATTTTTTTTTTAATTTCTCTTCTAGTGTCCTTCAGCCACAAAACTAGTCCCATTTATCAAGTTGTGGTATCTGCAGCTTGCACAAATGCCTAAATTTTTTGTCACTTGACTGTATTACATTTTTAATAGTTCAAATTTATTCAATTTTAGGTGATTATAAATAAACAAATGATAAGAAGATAACCTATTTTATAAAGATACTCTTAACAATCTACTTCAGTTAATTGCACAGAAAATATTAATAATAAAATTGTAAAGTACAATAAGTGAAATAAAAATATAAAAAATCTAACACTAAATTTTAGCACATAATAATAAAATGATAAAGTAAAATGTTAAACATTAAAATATATCGGCAGGTCTTGTTTGCATAATAAACATACCCGATTTTGTTGCCACGATGACTATTTTGAAAAGCTGGAGTGTGCGTAAAAGGACTGAAAAAGTATTTAGCAAAAATTCTTGACCACGCCTTGAAAGAATGAATGCTAACACATTAGAAATGGGATTAACGTAAATGACGAGGTAATAAAAGCATTTACAATCTTTCATTTTCGTCAGTATAAAGTTTATAAAGAAAGTAACGAATTCCCTTTATTATTTAAGATGCTTGTGTCTGAAACTCAGTGGAAACACCGGCGATAAATGTTGCTGCTGTAAAAAGTAAGCGATCGTTATAGATTATCAATATTAATAATTAAACAATCGTTAAAAAAATACAACCGTGATTTTTTATACATTGTAGTCGAATTTGTCCAGTAAATGAAGTTTCAAGACCAAACTGTTCGAATACGAAGGCTTACGTATACGTTTTCGTATTTGCGTGCTACTTAGTGCTCACATGGATTGCTTATACCGCATCAACATTTATATTTGATCTGGAATGCTGTCATCCGAGATGCGACACATGTGCATTGCATACCATGTACTGCAAAAGTTCCTGTCCTCGAGAGTGCGGTTATCACTAATTCAGTTTTTAAATAAACTAAGTACTTCCAAGGATAAAAAATAAAAAAGTAAACAAAAAATACTATTCTTTGCTATTGAAATAATTTATAGTTGATATTCTATAAAGTATTTACTTTAACATTTTTATAACAGATACTTCGTAAGAAAAATATCTTCAATTTTTTATTGCATAAGAAAAATTGTTTTAAAGCATTCAACTGCTTTTTTAGAAAAAAATCTATATTCCATCAAAGAGTAATTTTTCATATTATGTCATTGAAAGATATTTTAAAAAGCCTAAATTTAAAATTTTCTATATCAACAAAACATTCCTTCTTTTACACTGAAAAAAAAGTCATTCAAATCTATTTTTTAATTCGTACGATTAAACGTAAACATTAAATTAATCATTTTGCTCAATACAATATATCTACACATAGGTAATCAAAACAAATGTGACTAATTTAAAAAAGTGTCTTCTACGAAGCTTAAAAGTGTCTAGTCAGAATCTGCATCGCTTCGTTGTCCACAAGCACGAGAAATATCGAAATCGGCAAAATTTTTTCGATACCTGTAAGGCCACCTCACCCCCGCGGAGTGGAATATTTCGTTTGATGCATCGGCGCAGCAGCGAAGGTAAGGCCGAAAATAATTTTCTCCGGTGCTGGCCGAGCTTTGGTAAACATAGAAATCCCAAAATATACGCTCTTCTACAGCTTCATTCTTTATATCTCGCCTATACCAAAAAGTCCCGCTAACGCGAAAGCTCCGAGCTTTCGTCGAAGCTCGGCCGGCGAAGCACTTAAATTTTTGCCACGCTTTCGTTGGACGTTGATCCGTGACAGTGAAATCTTCAATTTTGGCCAGCACAAAATGAAAGTTGCTAATTTTCGGAATGGAGGTTCGATTCTTCAAGGGAAGTCTTGACGAGGAAATTCGAGACTGCGCGAGAGGATGAGCCTCTCGCCTCATCTGTGAATCGTTCGCGAGCTCCGAAATTTTTTGCTATTTTAAAACTTTGCTTGGCCGATAAATGCTCGTTCAATGAAATTGAAGCAGAATGTGGACAAGTAGACAATTTTTATAAAATTAGACAGGATTAAACACATTCAAATAATACGTTTAATATTTCATGATTTTTGTTTTCGAAATATGCGATAAAAAGAACTTTTTAATTAAAAGGAATAAAATTCTGCAATTCTTATTACTATTGAGAAACGAAATCGTGAGTATGCAATTGAATATATATTGTTTAATAAAGTTTTTGTACTAAAATCATTTTAAATCGGAGCAGGGCTTTTAATTTGATTGTTATCCAGTGGTGACGAGCAAAAAATCCATGTAACTCAGGGAATCCGTGGTACTGATCGTAACTGCTACTCGAATGTCGGCCAGTTATTTTTGGAAACCACGTGCATAACTCGAATACAGACGCTTAGTGTTACAGCCCTAATGGCACAGTGAGAGGTTTTTAAAAAAAAATTGTCGACAAAGTATTTATTATCTAAAACTTGGCAATACTTTTGCTCAAATACCTCTTGCTGCCTCATAAAATATTCTTAAAATCGAATATGCATTTTTACAAATCATATAGATGTGCATTATTTTAAAATAAATTTATGTTTATACTTATAGTAGTAGAAAAATTTATTCCTGACTCTCCTAAAGAACAGTAGCTTCGCAGTCTAAATCGAGAAAAATGTCTAACGGATCCATATCCAAATATTTTTAGAATTGAAAGATTGAATAGAACAACAATAGAATGCACGATATGAGACACGTATCAAATGAAATTATCGAAAAGTATTTGCCTTCTAACGTCGAAACAATAAAAATTTTACTTATTTCAAAACATTTTCAAAACTATAAAATATAGTGTCTATATATAATCATTTTGAAATTAAAGATTTTTCTCATTCTTTTCAATGTTGAAACGATAAAAATTTTACTTATTTCCAAGTAGCTGCACTGAGAGATCAATTTGGTACTTTTTAGTAAATATTTACTACAGTAGTACTTTAATTTTTAAATATTTCTTTGAATTGATCCTGAAAATTTCAAAAAAGTAATCAACTAATTATTTTGTTGAAACTGCTTAGTTTTTTATTTAGAAACACGCAAGTTCATTTTATTTCAAAGAAATTGATTAAAATTTACCAAATTGGTCTCTTAGTATGCAGATTCGTCACTAAAAAACCACGTACATAATGGTTTTGAAATGAAATAAATGTTTTGGCAGTTTCGATTTTAGATAGGCGGTCCCAATGTTTCTCCGGACAGCGCGGGTGCATGGAGCGCACCTCGAGGGTAAGGCGAAGTCGCGTACGTCGCCGCGGACTCCCCGAAGCTGCGGCCGCGCGGAGCTTCCGTTTTCGTGTGATGTGGCTGGAGGCGGGCACCGGGCACGGACGGCCGCTATTTCGGGGGCAGCCCGCACTAAATATGGTCCGAGGCGGGCCGAGCCCCAACCCCGCTGGTGGGGAGGCCGGGCGCCCGCCGAAAGTTACTTAGACAAGTTCACCTCTACGACTCGGACAGTTGGTTCTCCGTAACCATCTCGACAACTCCTAAACACCACTTTTTTAATTCCGTGAAGAACCGACCGTAGCCATGGTAAGTTCCGCGAGGCTCCACCGATCTACTGCCGATTCTCGCTTCCTTAATTCATTTTTTTATTACTTTTTTTACCATTATCGACGTTCAATTCCATTCGCGGCGAATTAAATAGTTGACCGTAGGGAAGAGGGAGAGAGAGAGAGAGAGAGAGAGAAAAAAAAGGAAAAAAAGATGTAATATTACGGTTTGTACGGGAAGATCGGCTTCCAGTGCATCGAGCGAGTGGGTGTGCCTCGAGTGACGTTGCTCATTTTGACGCCTGTCAAGTGAAGTGCAGGAGGCGGTAGTGAATGGAGTCGTCGATTCGCGAGTGCAATTTGAAGGAAATCGCGCGCGCGATTCCTGACGGAGCGGCGGATATTTGCGCATCGTCGTTACTTGGCGGCGGGCCACGAGAAACGCCTCGGCGGTTTTCTTGGCGCCGCCGGATGGGAGGCTGATATCCGTCGCTCCGGACCGACGAGCGACACCTTGATTATGACACTCAGTGGTAATGATTAAATAATTATCCTCGAAAAATGCTACACCTATTTTTATTATATTTATACACTGAATGGATATAACAGATTTAATGAATCAATCTATAATTGCGATATGGTATAAAAAAACGAATATGTCTTTCAGTATAAAAAAGTTTCTTAAATACTGTTAAAAACTTATAACTATGTTAAAAAAAAGTGTTACG
Organism: Sycophila sp. Sp_5; assembly: GCA_018906775.1. Lineage (NCBI taxonomy): Eukaryota > Metazoa > Arthropoda > Insecta > Hymenoptera > Eurytomidae > Sycophila > Sycophila sp. Sp_5. Next base: position 254,218 of record JACCID010000020.1, read on the forward strand.
CTATCGTCTTTATTCATCTTAAAATTTTATTTGTAAGATATATATATATTGTCTAAAAAATTTAACTTCTAAAAATTTCTTGTGTATTTTAAATAGTTGAAAATTTTTTTTTAATATTTAACTTTAGATTAAAATTTTAATTTAAAATTTAGAAGACAAATTCGTGAAATAAATATGCAAATAAATTTGTCCTCTTAATATTAGATAATTGAACAGTAAAACACCGGAAGTAAAAAAATGTCGAATATTGTAAACATCCTTAAATACGCGCTTTAAATATATAACTTCAATAAATGCATAATTATATATCTTTAATTATATAAATGTTCTTGAAGCCTATTTAAAAAAAATCATATAAAGAAATAAAAAACGTGAAAAAAACTATGTTTCTCAAAAGAGCTACAACCGAATGTTAAATAACAGAGCAAGAGGGTGGCCGGACGTAACGGAATACTTGGGGAAAAACAGCGCGAACCCGAACAAAAATGGCATCGGTGGAATCCGGCTCGAAATAATTGCGTAACGCGGGGCTGCGTTGCCGGCGGTAACTCGAGAGGCGCTGCCACCGGTCTATATACGTCTTGGCAGGTTCGGGGGCAGCGGGCGCCTAATAATAGTCCGGCCCGGGCCAAGACGGAAGCCCAAGCCGGGAGCACCGCGCGCGCGGATTTTCGCCTTTTTCCCCCTTGTCGCCAGCCCCCTTTCTTTTTCCGACGGTGAGCGTGCGCGCGCCCTCGACGCCGTCCTCACTCGAATTCTGGAAGTTACTGCGCTCGGGTCCTCGGCTACGCTCATCTCCCATCCACACTAAAGCAAAATGGTTCGTATCCGGGAGTTTGCGTGGATTCCCGGCTTGTTTAGAGTGGCGAAATATCATTTAGAGTAGCTACGATGTGTCAGAGCAGTGATAGAACTTTTTTTTTAATTCAAACATTTGTTGTGAGATGCATTTAAATATTACGTTTTTTAGTTGGCCGTCTAGTGGTACTTGATTTTTATAGATTAAAGCGATTGGACGGGCGACTGATAAGAATGCAATTGATTCAGTGTAGGAGAATCAAAATCAGTGTTGTTTTTTATCGAGATATTATTGGTGGGAATTGGAATAAAATATTGTAAAAGTGTAAAGGGTTCGTCAAAAATTAAAAAAAATTATAATCTAGTTATTCGGCGTATCTGAGTGTGCCCGGATTATATCTACCGATCGAAAAGTTATGATTTTTCGACAATTGTAAATTGCATTTCTTTTACATTATTTTATCAAATCAATGCATAATTAGTACTTAAAATTACAATAATTATATGATTAATTCAAAGCTTTAAAACGTTCAATTAAGTCCGACTAATTCCCGGTAATACTACTGAATAATTAAAGTGTCACATATACCTTACACACGGTTACGGTAAAGAACGCTTTCGTCTTTTAATTTAATTATAATTTCAGCATTACGAAATAGACTGTTTTCAAAAAGTTTTTTTTTAGATCATAGATAATCCGTTTCTTCCAAATAGTGTCTATTTTTATCTGCATGTGTTATTCGCGTTTGGTGTTAATTACGTCATAAATCTAACCACTTCGTTTAAAATAAAATTGGAAATACTCGTTGCAGCCTTATTGAAAATAATTTTTTAAATTGTTGTTAGCAGATAGTGTAGATATTCTCAATTTTTTACATAATTCGTGTAACGTTCCTTTACTTTAATTTAGTTTAGATTTTATCGATTGATATTATTTAAAGTGAGAAAAATAATATGCAGCAATCGGCGATTTAGCGGGTACAGTAATTCACACATGATGAGCAATCGGCTAATTATGAGATAGATGTATATTACAAGTGGCTCGTATTTCGCGTGAGTGTCAAATTTATTCTTCTCTACTCTTCCCTACCATTCAATCTTAAAATCATTTTTAAATTTCTTCGATTCAATTTGAATAGGCATTTACTTATGAAGTAAAAATGTTCGTTTCGTTAAATAATTCATCGACTCAAAGGCAATATTAAGAAAAACATTCTTCTCAAAAATACGATCAAAGGATTAACTGTGACTGTTGACAATTAACAGGCGGACAAGGAAAAGAAGAAGAAGCCTAAGAAGAAGGAGGACGCGAAGAAGGATGAGGCAGCGCCCACCCCCGAGGCCGAACCCACCCCTGAGAAGCAGCCCACCCCACCCAAGTCCGAGACACCAAAGTCGCCGTCTGGCTCCTCCAGGGCCAGCCGTGGTAGCCGTAAAGCCAAGCGCACTGGCTCCAGTGTGTTCTCCATGTTCACGCAGAAACAGGTCGCCGAATTCAAGGAGGTCAGTGTCTTTCAACCAATCATCAGACACAAAACCTTCATCTTCTACAAAAAGAATGAAAATAAATATGCGGAGAGAAAAGTTCCGTAGTAAAAATTATTATACCGTTTTTAACGCAGAGACAGAGTGGACGAATAAGAAATTTATATACTAGAAAGTATAGTAAATTTTTTTATTTATCGAGTCTTTCCTTGCGTCACAAAACAGTATATACAGTAATTTTTAGATGATTTTTTCTCTCCGTGTAATCTATAAAACGGTATTTTTCATGCTTCATATGATAACATTTTGTTTGGCACTCGTGTGAAAAATGATTTTGATGCTTCGCTCGAGTGCTAAACTCACACTCTCCCGAGAATGAACTTTAATAACTAAAAGTAATTAAACTAGTTGAAAATAACTATAAATAAACAAATGTATGGATGCGCAGGCCTTCCAACTTATGGACCACGACAAGGACGGTATCCTTGGCCGAGAGGACCTGCGTTTCATCTTCGACCAGGTCGGTCGTCTAGTCACCGACAAAGAACTCGACGAGATGCTCGGCGAGGCTGCCGGTCCCATCAACTTCACTCAGCTTCTTCAGCTGTTCGCCTCTCGCATGCAGGGAGGAGGTAAATTCATCCCTTTCTTCACAAACATTATTAATTATTGTTAGGCAAACTTGACTTTTGCGATGATTTTTTAATCGTATAGCCAACGTAGATTTACTACTTAAAAAGATTTTTTTTAAAACCTGTCTTCGCGGGTGTACTCATGACAACTTTTTTTCAGGCGCTGATGACGATGATGTCGTAGAGAAGGCCTTCCACACCTTCGACCTGGGCAATGGCAAGATCGACGGCGAGAGGTAAGCATGGGAATAATTTTTTCTTCGATAAATAAAATTTTTATATATTATGAAGAATTATTTTAGAAAATGTATATTTTCTGATAAAAAGTCACTCTTATAATCAGTATTGAAAATCCTGCAATAATTTCTCTGAACTTTTCGTAAAAATCTTTGTAGAGACTACTTTTTTATGTTTTATTGAAAATTAAAAAAATAAAAGAAAATATAATACTTTCTTTCAGACTGAGGCACATGCTGATGATGTACGGCGAGAAGTTCACGGCGAGGGAGGTGAACGACGCGTACGACCACTTCTACATCGACGACAAGGGCCACATCGACATCGAGTCCCTGATCAACATGCTCACGGGCAAGGGCGAGGACGAAGACGACTAAATCATTCGCACCGAGACCCGAGGCCCGCTCGATCGCCGAAGAAACGCGCCCACATACAAGCACAGCTCGCGGGTACCGATCCCCCTTCTTTGGGGGGCGGGGGAGGATGCAGCGCTCTTTTACCTTCCTCCCCCCCAAATTTCTGCAGGAGGGCATAGGGCAGCATAACACTTAATGAAAAAAAAAACAAAAGAAAAAAGCAAACCACACACACGGAGACTCAATCGAAGGACAAGATGGGAACACTGTCTCTCTCTCTCACACTCTCTCTCACTCTTTCATCCTCGATCTCCGATCATGAGGCAGGCCCGTCGAATCTCCTCTCTCATTCTCTCTCTCCCCCTTCTTTGACTCTTTTTCTCTTTGACTCTATCTCTCTCTTTCTCTTTCTGTCTTTGACTCTATTACTCTTCTCCTCCGTCTCTCCCTTTTTCTCGGGGATGGATCTCGATCGTCGCTGCTTTGGATTCGAGGCCTTTCTTTTTTTTAAAGGGAGAATCCAACGTTTCCCAGAAGGGAGGGACGAAAAGACCAGTAGCTTTATTTTGTTGTTTTCCTGCTTATTTTTACTTGAAAAAATATTGTATGTTTCACGCGCACCATCTCCATTCTCTGTACTGTCTCGGCTTTTTTTTTTTCTCCGGGTACCACGACGACGTCGTCATTTCTATATTTATTCAGAGTCGAAGTGTGACGGGCCTGTCAATGGGGGAGCTCGCCTTCCTCCACTCCATCAAAATGATTATATTATTGTTCATATAATAAAAGTATTTTGAGAAAACTTAACGTCTACCTGCAGTTTTATTCAGCATTATACCTTCAACAACTGAGAAGAGATTTTTTCTTCACCAAATCAATTTCGGCACTGAGATGATATTTTGAGACTGATTTTTTTTATTTTCTATATTTTAAGCAGAAAACATTTCAGAAAAGCAACAAAAGTTTATTTTAAAGAAGTTACGGAAATCGTTCTATTGCACCAGACATTGAAAGCTGAAATTACAAAAAGAATATTTAATTTTTATTTTCAAGTAGATAAGCTTGTAATTATAAGATTATTTAACTTTAAATGAGTGCAGAAAATATTAATTTTTGATAGCCTCCAACTAAAATCCATTGCAAGTCAATTTCGTAATATTTGAATATTAAAGTTGATGATACAAAATTAAAAAATCTGTTTGTCATTAAAATATATTATTCTGATTTTCAAGGTATAAAAACGCAATGAATAATTAAAAATTTAAAGGAAAAAAAGTAAAAGAATAGACATCATAACAAATAAAAAAAGCAATATTTATACCTTTCTTGTATCTTGCAGATATTCTCCAACAGCTCCACATTAGACTAAAATATGAATTTTAACAGTAACAACAATAAAAACTAGATTCAATTGATTGAAGAATGTAATATTTAATTGTTATTGTCAATTCCTTGTTTTGTTTGGCAAACAATATTGTTTCATGAAATTTTTAGTCTCCTTTTTTTGGCCTTTCACCAAATATAGCTGTTCCAACTCGTACATATGAACTTCCTAGATCAATCTGTAATAAATGGAATAATCTATTGTAAACTTAGGCTTTAATTTAATTATATAAAAATATAAACTATTAGTTTAATAAAGTTGGTAAAACTTACTGCATGTTCATAATCAGTAGACATACCCATAGATAATTCAACCTTTTTAATATCTAATTGTAAATCTTCGCATACTTTTTTCTTACATTCTTTTAAAGTTAAAAAATCTGGATTGGGACCTAGAGATACATCATAACCGTATTGACCAATTGTCATTAATCCTAAAAACTCTAGATTGGGACAATTATCTATTACAAATTTCACCATCGATGTTGCATTCTCAACTTCGCAACCACTTTTAGCTGAAAACATTTATAATATCATTTAAAAATTAAGAACGTATAATGCATTATCAAATAAAATTGATCAAATAAATGTACCTTCTTCTCTACTGGTATTAACTTGAACCATGACTTTTAATTTGGAATCAGTTTTTCTAAATTTTGGCCAAGCATTGTCAACGGCTCTTGCTATTTTTTCGTTATCAATAGTTTCAATGATATGAAGATTTGGAACCTTTAAGAGTTTGTTGACATTATTTTTCTGTAGATGTCCTATAAAGTGCCATTGAATTTCTTTACATTTTTCCAAAATTAAAGAACTGTCAGCTTTGTCTGATAATTCATTGACGTAGTTCTCTCCAAAATGCTTTTGTCCAGCTTCATATGCACTAGCTACAGCTTCGGGAGGATGAAATTTACTAACAGCAACAAGTGTCGGTTCAAAATATTGATACTCCTTAAAGTACAAAGTGAGAAAAAAATATTTAAAATTCAAATCACAACAAAAAAAGGGGAAAAAAGATATTAAACAATTACCGCCGTCCTCTTTGCCGATGCTGCAACTATTTTCTCTCGAATAATTTGAAGGTTATTTGCGATATTTGTCATTTTCATTTTAAACAATATCTACTATTTGTAGTGGTTGCATCGATGTTAACTGCTGATGTGGAAATTTTCTTGAATCTGTAAATCCATTGATCAATATGTACTTAAAATAATCTTGCTTATCAACCACTTGCTCAATACCACGGGTGATTATGCGAATCTGAATATTCTAAATGTCTGAGCTGAGTCTACGTTTGTAAACACACGTGACTATCTGCCAAATTATATATATATATATAATTTATGTACATAACTTACTTACATTCGATAAAGTAGAAAATTAAGAAAAGGAACTGTCAAGTCTCAAGTGCAAGCGACAAGAACGATATATATACAAACATGCCGATGCAGTTGGTCTTTGATCTCTTTGTTTATTGTATGTTCGAAACAAAAACATGCAAAGTTATTGTTAATATACAGATTGTTCAAAGGAGTAAAGTTTAACGTATTTTTTTGCGAAAAGTTAAACGGTAATTAATATAGACCTTGTGTTAACAGATTACATGCTACGAATTCAATGTAAACTATTTTTAATTAATTGCTAATTTTTCTTTATAGTACATAAAAACTGCACATGCAATATTTTATAAAAATATATTTATAGTCGAGTTTTACTGCCTTAAAAGTTATAATAGAAGATTTTTCTTTGGTAAAATCTAACCTGAAAATATAAAAACTTTATATTAAAAATAAAATATTGTAGAAGAATTTAAAAAGATGTGAAATTTACATACAAATTAAGTTAATTAATTTGATACATATTGCTGCGTTCTATTACAGGTATCTAATTAGCCATGTTAAAGGCAGAAGGTTCTCCCTCAGAAGAATATAGCGGTACTTTGATTTACTTAAATTCTTCAAATAAAAGGTTTTTAATCTAATTAGTTTTAATTTATGTTACTTAATTTTTAATATTTTTAGATCCTCTGGATGTTAATAATGAAATTTCTATTAAGGAAGAAGACATTGATAAAATAAAAAATGAGACGATTGATTTAGATTTTGGTAAGAACTAACTACGTGCTATTAACTATAAATTTAATCTTTATTTTTTTCTTAGGAGAAACTTTATTGATTTTAAATTTAAATTTTATTTTTTAGATACTATATCAGTTTCTGATGTTGAGTTGGAAATAAAGAAAGAAGTTCAAGATTGTCCAAATGATAATTTTTTGGTAGATCCACAAGATATACCAGGTACTATATTTAAAAAATTTAGACCTTGAACTGTTATAAACTATTTTTTTTATTTAGGTATTGAAAAAATAGTGAACATTGAGGATATATTAAAAAACAATTTAAATAATACTGATTCTACAAATTCATTAAGCAGTGAAAATAAAAATAGAGAAATATTAATTCCAAAAAATTTATCAGGTGATATTTTTCAAATATTTATAAAATCTAATTTTTTATACACTTACTGACTTAAATCAATTGCAATAATTTATTGATTTTTATTACAGGTTTGAAAAATGCATCAATACCATGTAGTAAGTAGTTCACACAATTCCTATTTAACGTTTTTTTTATTATCATCTGATTATAAATTAAATTCTGTTATTTATATTATAAATTTCTCTTTTATAGATTGTATGCAGCATATTAAACATTATTGCACAATATGTAATGCAGTAGTCACTTGCAAAACAGGTCAAACAAAATGTAGTACTTGTAAGGCTGCATTAAAATTGCAATGTTCAAAATGCAGAAGAAAATACAAAATTTTAAACAGTAAGCACCAGTATCTCTTACAATACAATACTAAAGAAATGAATCTTCTATCAAAAGAGAAAAAGAGAATAACACTTAAAAGTCAGAAAAAAGTAAATTTTTGTTGTGCTGTATGCTTTTTTCGTACAGGATTTAAAAATATATTTAACCAGCATATAAGAGTTCACTGGAGAGAGATTAAAAAAATTAATAAAAAACAAAATGATTATTCAAAAGATGGTGATGAGCAAAATGATGAGCAAAATGATGATGAATTTATAGAGTTATACTGTAAAAAATGTTGTGAAACAAAGAAAAAGGATAGTGGTGTGAATTGCATCTGTTCAGAATGTCGGGAAATAGTATTTTATCAATGTATATTTTGTAAAAAACTGTACAAATATTTAGTAAACATTAGATTTCATTTACAAGGCAAATGTCTTCAGCGCACCGAGCATTTTAGATTTCACTGTGATTATTGTCATTCCAAATATGATGCTAAATCTGAGCTTGAATTACATATTAAACTTACACACTCACCTGTAAGGTGTGAACATTGTCAGAGAGAATTTGTAAATAGCCTTTCCTTAAAACAGCATAAGACAATAGGATGTTCTACGAATAAAGGTAAGAAAAACTTAATTTTGTTTTAATTTATTTATTTGTAATTTAAAAAAAGTGTATAATATCTATTTGCTTCCTAGCAAAATTACAAAATAAAACTGATTCAATGAATTCAAATTTACTTCATTCAAATGACTCTTATCAAATTCTGCAATATCATCCAGATGAATTATCAAACAAAATATGCAGTAGGACTCTTAGAGATTTAAGTAAGTAATAAAAAGTAAGTTTAGAATAAAATCATGTAAATTTGTTTACTTTTAATTGAACATTTATGAATTCATAGATGGTTTGGATTGGCAATCTACGATAGATTATTATTGTTTATTATGTGGTGAGCATACAAATACACAAAGTATTTCGAAAAATAAACCATGCTGCTCAACATGTAACAGCCAATATGAGTATAGATGTAGAATCTGTGAAAAGATTTACAGTATTTATTCTAGCATACGTAAGCATGTACAAAATAATTGTCCAAATCGTTACAACTTAATATGTAGTTTGTGTGATTTTACAAGTGCTCACAAGGAACCTCTTATAAATCACATTAAGAATCATCATACTGTCTTCAAATGTTTGCAGTGTGGGGTAAGATACTCTGGCTATTTATCTCTGAAGAAACATCTACAATCTAGTTGCCAGTATACAATTAGGCTCAATGAAAAAAGTAAGTTCATTTTACTAAAAGTTCAAATAAGGAAGTGATGTTCATTTTTGTTGTTATATATTGTAATTTTTTACAGACCTCCAAAAGTTTCTTGGATTATTTTGTAAACAGTGCTGTAGTAGAAAATTAAATACGGATGATCCTTTATTGAAGTCGTGTACAAAATGTGCATTAATCATGAATTTTGAATGTTTGAAATGTAGTGAGGTTTTTAATGATGTAGAGGTGGCGTACCAACATTTAAAATATGATTGTAAATATAAATTTAATTGTAATACATGTAACTACAATACATGCAGTCAATCTGAATTGGATAGTCATATGAAATATATGCATAGTAAGAGTAAATCAACTGCAGACTGTGGAGTTCAATTAAAAGATGAGGAGAAGTTGGAAGTGTTAAAGCAAACGGAAGAAAAGGAAAAACTTTTAACTTTGAGTAATATTTTTTTTATTCCATTTTTACAGATAAAATTTATTAAAAAATACATAATTTTGTATCTCATTGCAGGTCAGTGTGAAACGAAACGAATAAAGTTAACTAATTGATGGTTAAGATATTCAGTCACTCTTATTTATTTAAACAAATAAGTAGTCAAATTACAGTCAACTTTTAAGTGTTATAATTAACTTATGTAAACATGAGTTTTTGTTATTGTACTTGATTATATAATTGAAAATATTCTTAGTTTTTGTATTCTTTTTTACACATTTTATAATCTAAACTAAGAAGCTTAAACTTTTTATATCTACAAAATGTACAGTGCTATTAAGATTGCTTATAATTAATTTAAAATTAATACTTAGACATTCAAAATTTAAAATAATATCTCCAAATAAATAGTTTTTTATAAAGATTATTAAAATGTTCATCAGCGTGCAAATTTAAAAGCTGCGAATAAATTGTATATTTAATATATTGTTTATGCGAACAATTATCATACCACACTGTTTAAAATGGATATGCCGGGTGATTCTCCACTCTGAAAAAATATAATTCACCATTTGTGACAAAATTTCAATTAATCTTAAAATTCAGCGAGTTACCTACTTTTAATTCTAAAGGTATTTATAAAATCTATCTATACTAAAAACATTGATAAGACTTAAAAAAAATGTTTGTTTTCAGATAAAAGAGAGGAAAAAATTTAAAGAAAAACGAAGAAATAAGTGATAAAAAAAGATGTTTGAATGAGCAACTCACCCCTTAAACAGATTGGGCATATGAAATAGGCGGCCCTCGTCACCCATATCCAGTTCGTCGAGCTGCTGCATCTCGTCCTCAGTGAGTTCGAAGTCGAAGATATCGATGTTCTCGGCCATGCGTTGAGGTTTGATGGTCTTGGGGATGACGACGATATCGCTCTGGACCTGATGACGCAGCAGCACCTGGGCGCAGCTCTTATCATGCGCCTCAGCAACAGACTGGACCAATGGATGCTCCAGTAGGTTTGTCAAAATCGCGTTCTTATCCGATTTGATGGCCGGCATAGTGCCCGGAGAGCCTAGACTGCTGTAAGCTGTCACTACGATGCCGTGCTTCTGGCATAATTCACGCAGTCGACGCTGCTGATTGTACGCGTATATTTCCATCTGGCAGAGGTTCATTATTTAACAAGTTGTATTTTAAAAAATGCCATCGAAAAATTTTAGTTTAGTTACATGTGAAAACTGAAAATAAGTCATTTTAATCTTTCAATTATATTAATTGAGAAAATTTGACTTGATAGATATAATGTAACTAAAATATTCGTTTGAATATTTTAGAAAATTATGAGAAGTCTTGCGGAAAAATATACTACTTGAGTGCATTGATTATTTAAATGAACTTTAAAAAAAATTGATAAAATATTTTAATAATTTGTCATTACTTGCAAATTGCTGGGTTGAATGTCGACATTTTCGACTAAATTTAAAATTTGCGCTTCGTTGAAGTTACTAATACCGATGGATCTTAATTTTCCACTCTCCACTTGCGCCTCCATTGCCTGTAATTATAAACATTTAATACTTCACTTTTGTTCCATCTAATATTTGTTAATTAATAATTATTAACAGAATGCATAGTACCTTCCAAGTGGACAAATGATCCGCTTCGAGATCTAAAAGGACAGTTCCATCTTGATCCGTAGCCGGTGCAAAGCTCTCCTCGTCTTTCACAAAAGTAAAGGGCAAATGAATCAAGTACATGTCGATGTACTCCAAACCTAAATTTTCCAACGAATAATTCACGTACTCCTCAACGTCGGATGCCCGATTTGCGTAAGGTGGTAGCTGCGAGTAAACATTTTAGAATAAGCGCAATGTACGTTTTAGTTTAAAAAGTCGCCAACCTTAGTGGTGATAAAAAGGTCCTCGCGATCGCCTCCGTCGTCGATCCACTTTCTGATACTCCTGCCAATTGCTGCTTCATTTCCGTAGAAAAAAGCTGTGTCAAAGTGTCTGTATCCGCACTCGAGGGCTGCGGTTACGGCCTCCTCTACTTCTTCATCTACAGCCTGTAAAATGATTCGTAGCAAACGACTTGATTTTTTAATGTCTTTTCTCAGTAGCGAATATTATTTAATAACGAATGTAAGGATTTCGTACCTGCCAAGTACCTAAACCGACCGTAGGCATCTCATAGCCTGTAGACAACGTTAAAGACTTTGACATTTTTAAGTTGTAAAAGTAGTAGGATGCAAATTGCCTGTAATTGTACTATTTTGTAATATAAATTACCTTTGTCAATGTTGCTTAACATAACAGTGTACTTGTTAAGACTACATTGTACTATTTTATTTTGTCATAAGCGAAGTAAACTTTACGTATTGTAGTTAAAAATAATTTTTCAATCGACTTAGACATAGCATTTACCAAAAATGTACAAAAAATATGAAAAGCTGCGCTGCAAATGTTTTGAATGCCATTTATTGAAATTACAATTTTAACACTTACACGCAGAGGAAAGTTCTTGTAAAAATTACTATACTGTTGTGTAACGCAGGGATAGTATAATAAAATTTATCATAAGTTCAGCAAAAATTACTGCAAATCTAGCAAATTTTATTATACTTTCTAGTAAAATTTTTCATTTGTCGAGTCTGTCCCTGTCCTACAAAACGGTGTAGTAATTTTTACTCGAACTTTTCTCTCTGTGTACGTTATTAAAAATAAAAAATTGTGGTTTTAATAGAAATCAGAATGAAGCATAATTACTTTTGTATTAAGTTTCAATCGACTATTTTGCTTTTATCTAATTATTTTTTAGTACTCTATAGATCAAACATTACAAATAAAAATAATAATACAATAATTAAAGTCAAAAAATATATTTAGTAAATGACACTTTGCGAAAAAAAGAAGTACGTGGTTTTCTAAAAATTTGAAAACTCTTAAGGTGCGAAACTATAATTGAAGGCATCTATTTGCACTTATACAAAAAAATTAAAATATTTCGAATCTTTGAAAATAACTGCTTTATTTTGTCAAAAAAGCGTAGATACACGTACTTCTAAATATTACAGTTGCATAGTATTATAATAAAAAATTAATTAAATTTAAAAAATCTGACTTACAGTTTCGCGGCTGTCTTCGCAAATTTTATACCTAGTGAATACGGTGCGAATTTGTAAAACACCGAGGAGGCTAATAAGAACTGACGATCCTCGCGTTTAGAGTGACGGGATGATCGTGCGGTAAAGCGGCAGTTTTGCCGTGACCTTAACTATATTGTTCTAACTAATCGAGCCAGTGGCCAGTAGCTAAGCAACAAACTGACCAAACACATGTCTTCGATAATTTTCGCACACAAGCGAAAGTGCACTACTGCTTCTCAGGGCCTTGTCAATATATCGAGCGCTCAAATTCATTCGATTCGCGGTCGCTTTGTCTATTTATACTTTTTATAGGCAACAAAAATTCACATTACTGCCACTCGAGCAATATTTTGATTTGACTGATTTTATTTTAACAAATTAAGATAAACTTATTTATTTGTGATTTTTTATTTTATTCTAGTCTAAGTTTTAGAAAAATGTTAATTACGTGGTGTCTTTTCGGATTTTTTCAGCTATTTATTATCATTTATTTTTTGCCCTTAAAATTGCTTCTTTAAGTATTTCATTCAATTAAATTGAATTTCAACAGATACAGTACATTTTTATTTAATTTAAATTTCAAACTAAGAATATGCAAGTGGCGCCTCCTATTGACTTTCAAATCTGGTGATGTTACCTTATCAGTTACCTGCTTATCGGTAGTGTTCGGAAAATCGAAATAATCCAAATTTTGGATTACTTCGATTTTTTTAATAAGATCACAGGGTAAGGTCAAATAATAAAATTAAAATAAGATAGTTAAATTAATTTATTAAATCATATTGTTACAGTCGGTAAAGCAAACATCTATATTTGTTTAACTAAAAATTAATGATTCAATTGATTAAGACTTTTTAACTTCTATGAAACTAAAGCCAATAGTTCACAATTGCGCTTATTTTATTAAAAAAAATGTTGCATTTATTTGACTTATACTCGTATAAAAATCAAAGAATACGCCAAGAATATTTTCCTAGCAGAAAATCGATAAAAAATTTTGCCAGTGTGAAATAAAATTAGTAACAATTAATTTGGCAAAAAAGGATGTATCCCATCGGAATTCGATGTGCGCACGACGCCGATCGGATCATCGTCGGAGAGGCGGGGGATACTTTGCGGGGGATGATCGATGATGCCCGCCCGAGGAATCCTCTAATCGCCGATCGAACTCATCCGGCTCCCTCATTTGTACCGAGCTCCTTATGCTCCGAGGGATCGATCCGCGTCACCCGCGCCTCGCGTATCTCGCATCGCTCGGCTCGACTCCTTTCCTCCCTCTCCCCTTTTATACACCCGTTGCCGCTTTTTGTACACGTGTATAAGGCTGATGTGTCCGCCAGATCGTCAATCGATAACTCTACCTGGTAAAATTGAGCGCTAAAATTTGTCTTCCACCGTGTAGATACTGCGCTGAGCGCTTATTAAGTCGTTCGAGATGCACGCGCAGAATTCGCATACCTTCATGTGCTACGGTCGAGATGAAAATTTGTTTGAAATATTTTCTTTTTTAAATAATATGTAATCCTCACTTTTAGTAATTTGTTCACATTTTTCTGAAAAACTTATTTGCCGATCTAATACATTTTAGCATGACAACAATTCATCGAGAAAAAGTGAAATAAAAAAGTACTTACTAATAAAGTCACTCAATCCTGCATAAATTATATGAGAAAGAATGTTAGTTGGATTTAATTAAAAATCCGTATACGCTATGCATCTGCTTTTTGAACAAATTTAACTTTGAAAAGAATTCTTTTATACGTTATTAGAATAATTATGAAGACGTAGTTACGTAGGTATAATTTAATTTGAGGAGATGAGACGTGACAGTAGCTGAACGACTTCATCCGTATAATCAACTCATCAAAAGTCATCCAGAAAAAAGGAGGTGTTCCCAAATGAATTCCTTCACGGATTTTCATATCTAAATAACAATCGCATTGTGACAGCTAATTCAAAATATCAATGAGTTTACCAGGAAGAAGCGAATGCGGAGCTTACATTAATTTTTTTTATGTCTTTATAATATTATTTTTTATGCTTTATAAATATCGCACTAAATTGTACACCCGTGTGTATGTATATACACTTATTAAAGCGTGCATACTTTATTTGTCAATGAAAATTTAAATTAAACTTGCGGCTACGCACATACGCGACGGTAACAAATCAATAACAGCCTGGCACCTTATCAGTCCGATATAATGACGATAATTTGCTTTTGCGTACGTTAATTAATTGGTGAGTACATTTCGTGTAATTGGGGGATTTTTTTGGTATAAAGCGAAATAAATGAGGCACGCGCGGGGTGGCGTACAGGTGCACGCACTCGGGCATGAATTCTAATTGATTCTCGCCGGAAGCAGTAAATTCGATGGAACTATTCATTTCCGATTGATTATTTACTTCGTGCCTCGCGATAGGATCGACGATGCCTTCGAACGGTGAATTAAAAAGATAAGCGAGATAGCCGATTCTTCTTCTTTTCCATGAATATTTACAGCGGCTCGGTTCTTTTATATATGAATATTTATCGGTCCATCGAATTTTTGCAACAATGGGCCGCTTAAGTGAAGGGCGAAAATCCACTCGGAGGCGCGCGCGCAACAAAAAGCCGTTATAATATACCTTGTTTAGGAGCGCGGACAACGTGATAATTAGTTTCTCGATTTCGGGCCCATTGGCGCGCGGCATAAATGACAAAGTGATTGAAAAGTATAATCCGCACGGACAAGCACCTGTAAATTATCTCTTTCCGCTCTCCAAATAGGGTTCGGCCTACTTGGTCTACTATACATACCATTCTATTCATCAAAAAGTCATATATAGCGGCTCCGCTCCTCCTCTTTTTCTGTCTCCCCTCTCAAAAGTCTCACACCCATCTTGCCTTTTCTTTTGTTCGACGCTTTTTTTATTTCCTATTCGCGCTCCTCGCATTTGAGCTGCGCTACGAATTCGACTGACGTTTTTCAACGATTCCTTTTTAAGAGCTTAGCGTTTCACGAGTTAATTATTTTTTCTATATAACTATAGATATTCTCCAATTGTCTGCTAAATAAATATTCCCATGAGAAATATATAATTTGCTTCATTTCTTCTTATACCTAATAAGTTCTTATTAAACAGGATATTTCGTAGTAAATTTCTATTTCTACAGTTAATTTTAATATATATAGATAGAAGACGTTCATTGAAGAAAAAAAGAATTTAATTTCTTCCTTAAAGATTTGCGCTCGGGCGCATTTGGCTGCATCTCTCTGGGCTCTCCGTGCGTTTCGGCATTCGGTTGATGAATGCGTGCCCTCCCCATTCTCGGCGATGATTATGGGTTACGCACCGCATTAGCCCGGCGTCTAAACAAACCGCTTGCACGTCTGCCAACAGTTTAGGCCGGGCTGGGCGTTGCCTCTGCCCTTCGGACGCCGCGCGCACGAGGCGAACCCTTCGACGCAGTGCACGCATCGAGACGCGCCGGACCTAAATATTCTGATCACCGGGCACGCAGCTACTTTACCACGCGCACACGCACTTATTTGACCGCGTGCACGCACCTCGTCGACCGCATGCGCGTGCCCGAGTGCATTTAGCTTTACAATCTTTAATGCATTGGGAACAAATATACGAAATTAAGAATGAACAGTTATTTTAGATTTCGCCTTTCTATAATTATTACAAATTCTAATGAATGTAACATTATATTTTTTTTATCAAGTCTAATATTTGAAAAAATTAATTATGCCTCAGATGTTTATAACTTTGTCACCTTAGCTTAAATTAACTTGTGTTAATTACCACGCGCTTTAATTTCACAGCGATATCGAGGCGACCATCTATTAATTCGTTCGCTGAAAAATTCGCCCTTACGAGGGGCGATCGCGGACGTTGCAGTACTGATTGCAGCCTGCCGCACGGTGTTTGCTTTATAAATCTCGCGTATCGAGAGAAAGAAAGAGAGAGAGAGAGAGTCGGAGATGTGAGTTAACCAAGAGGCTTCTTTTACTGCTCATGCGCAGTTCTTTTACTATAACTGTTAACTGAAACGTGTATCGTACTTGCTACGGCTAATTAGTATGGAGTTCTTTTTTGTAGATTTCATTATTGAGTGGAGTATATTTTTATATTGATTTATCATAGAAAATTCTGGGTATTTTCTCTAAGTACTTAAATCCAGTACGAAAACTGTAATATTTTAAAAAAATTATTAAAATATCCTTATAATAGAATGCTATTAGAATTTTACATAGAAATAATAAATATCAATTTTTTTAATCATTTTGATTAATCTCTTTTGCGATATAAAATATAACGTAATTTAAAAATTTTGCAACGCATGGGGATTATAGCCTTCAAACAATAAATTAGTTTAAAATGCGAGTTAAAGAATTTGATATAATTTTGATAAAAGGATCGCTTCGGTTGTTTCACCATAAATCAATGTTCTTTCGCAATAAAAAGAATAACTGTGCCATTTAGATATTAAATCAATCAAATTTAGCTTTTCGAATAAGATTGCACTGAAGTTTCACAATAAATTGTCTTATAAATATATCGACTACTGAACTTGGTAATTTACTGGAGGCACAAAAAATTTCGATGGAAAAACCAATTTATTGGGAATCGTAATAGTTTTATAAATCGAAACTAAAAATAGCATGGAAACAAAGCAATAATAGAATATCGAAAATATTTAAAAAGAAAAAAAAGCACCTCTCCAGTTGCTTGTTGTATTATACTGCGCCTCGCGACGTCCGCGCAGCACGATTGAGCCCTGCCCGATTAATATCTCGCGCTCGAAATTGGATTGTGATTTATTGGACTGTTCCTCTGCACCGCCACTAAAAGCAACAGTCGAGAAGCGCGAATTCGCCTGTGTACTGCCTCCGCTTCTCATTTTTTTTCCCCTACCTTTTCAAAGTGTAGGGTGTACACGCGCCCCAATTTGTGTCGATATTGACGCTATTTTTTTCGGGGACTATATTACCACGTCGATATTATCAACTGCTAATTATTTACATCGCTCGTTTCGATACTTTATTAGGATCCTTATTTTTCAGGAAGGTAAATTTAAGTCTACTTTGAACAAAAAGAAAGAAAGTAAATTTAAATCTACGTTGAACAAAAAAAAATACTTATTAGTAATTGTCATGATACGACAATTGACGTATGTACTAAAGTTTAGTAAAGTATCATGAAGTTATACTCTCAGCCGTATCGAGAAACAAAAGCTTTTGATGAATAAGTAATGTCTTGTTCTGCGTACACAGCATAAAAAAAAACTAGTTTGAATTTAAATGAATTTGCATTTCATTGCACTCTGAATTCTATCGTGGATACGCAGAAATTTAACAATATTTACTCAAAATCGAAATGTAAAAAATATCTGAAATCGATTATTAATAAGGACATCTTATAATTAATTAACAATTTAGCCACCAATAAATGTATAACGAATATAGATAATTAAAAAAATGAGATCAAATTACAGTTTGTTGACCTCACTCTCTAAATGAAATATTTTTTGTCTGAAAATATACAATCACATTTATTCGTTCAAATCTACCCACTATCCGTCCGTTTAAAGAGTTAGGATAAGTGCAGTGTGCAGATATATCGGCATAATTATATTTATAAATATAGAGATTTTAAAATCTTATTTAAATTTAGTTTTATAATATAACTTTTTATTTTTATGTACAGTTAATAATTTAGTGAAACTTTCGATTAAGGACTTAACTTTAAGTTTGACTATTCTGCCCTATCTATGATTTAATATAGGAAGCTATATAAAGTATTTATTTATACAAAAATTATTTTTACTTCCTGCTTATTTGTAGAACTAAATAGTTCTACCATCTCTATTGGATGATCAATCCTCCGCTGCGTATACGCGTAAATAAAGCCTCTCGGTACGTTGCCCGCCGTGCTACATCCGTAATGGCATTTTTTCTCCAGCGCTATGGATACGTATTATGTACGAATCCTTGCGAAAGAGAGTGGAGATTTTTGAAAAAAAAAAAAATAAAATACTCTTGCAGCGAACTCATCGAGCATACATTTGAAAGCGCGTAACGAGTCTATATGCAAACATGCTCGAGCGTAATTAGGCGGCGTAAAAAGACCTCGTAAATAAGATTGAGCCTCAGACACACACACACATTTATACATGTGATATATCTGTATATATGACATACACGGCGCTGAATAAACAAACGGGGCTCGGTAGAGGATATCGGGTAAAATTTGCCAACGCACTTGCGCCTCTCGCATATACACGTGGTCATTAGCCCTCGGGACGGGCGCTCGAGAGTCTGGAGAGTGGAGTGCGCGCTCTCGGTTACCCGACGAGGCCTTTCAGCGGCAATTACTCTCTTTTTCAAAACGGACGCGCACACATTAGCGTTTTACGTGTTTGGCACTTTGCGGGGCAGCGGGCGCGCGCGCGCTCTCGCGGGGCATTATACGCTCGCCGCTAAGGTGAGGAGATAATAAAGAGGCTTTCAGCCGGAGCGCCGAGCGGATTTTTTCATCCGGCGTCCGGGGCTCCTCGGGCCCCGCGATACTTAGGTAATAACCGGGGGTAATGACGGCCCTCGACGCTCGTCCTTTTGGGGGCCGGGGCATGAGCAAACACGCCACGGGGCCCCGAGGAGGCGAATGATAATGATGATGATGATGAGGAGGGAGGGGGGAGGGGGGATGTATGATGAGGGGCCTCGCGCGCAACTCGATTACGACCCTGGGCAAAAAGAGCCGGGCCCGATTGCTCTCTTTGCTCGAGAGCAGCGAGAGGGAGAGCATTCCATCGGCTCGCTTGCTCGCAATTAGAGCGACGCGCACTTTCGGCTGTCCGCCATGCGCCAGGATTATATATACTTTCCTTCGGCGTCCACGCGACTTCTTATCTCTTCACCGGGACGTGCGCTTCTCTTAATTGCTTCCTTCAATTTGCCGCTTATGCGCTGCTTATTGAGTGTTCCAGACAATTGGCAAAACTAGTGCGGAATTACGCAAATGTTACATAATAGTTTGCTTTATTGCATGGCGCACGTTTTATTGGTGGAACTGATTGGAGATCGTTACACTGACAAAACAGTCGCAGTCAAAATTTAATAATAGTAGTTATTATCTATTGGCATATATTAATAATTAATCTTAAATATATTATAATTTCTTATAAATATATTTTATATAAGTAATTTAAAATGATTCATGAAATATAGTATGATTTAAAGAGTCAAGTAAATTTGCTTGAGTAAAAATCAGTAATTTTACCGCGATTGTCTTCTCCATTTAGAGTAAGAGATTTCAGTGATTTTTCTTATAGCAGAAGTCGACGAAAAGGATGCAATCTGTATTTTTAAATTAATTAAAGAAGATATTTTACGCGCGATGCAATTGGCAGTCATACTGTTTATTTCTCTCAACGGCAGAAGATTTAAAAAGTATTTACTTATTGAACACAATTTTTTATTTAAAAAGAATCATTGTAACATTTAATCTTGTTGTAAATCGATTTATTATTTAAAGTGTACTTAAAGTGTATACACATAACGGTTCAAATAAATAAACTTAAATAACTGAGAGTATTTCAACAATTCATTTAACTGTCAATACTGTTAATTACG
This sequence comes from Sycophila sp. Sp_5, assembly GCA_018906775.1. Classification (NCBI taxonomy): domain Eukaryota; kingdom Metazoa; phylum Arthropoda; class Insecta; order Hymenoptera; family Eurytomidae; genus Sycophila; species Sycophila sp. Sp_5. The sequence continues at coordinate 274,419 of JACCID010000020.1, forward strand.
GTTACAGTTGTGATATAAGGACTCATTCCTCAGAACAGAATTAAAATTAAAATGAAGATTAAAAGCTAAATTGAATTGAATATACGTATATATAGTACTATAACTTTGACTGGATCCGCGTACGTTAAAAATTGAGCAACGATCATTCCCAGGGATCTTTAATATACATCGGAGCTTATTTATGGGGAGGGGCGTCCCGTGTGAGAAGGATAAAAAAAAGGGTGCTAAATCGTGAGGTTAATAAGATTTAATAAAACCGGCGCTGCCAAAAGTTGGAGCTCAGTGGTCGGCAGTTAACACTCCATTACACGCGAGTTACCTATCATCGCGAGCGAGCAGCTCGCCGCGCGCTGCCCATGGATATTCATGAGTAATAAGTAACCGAATTCGCCTCCTGCGCTATCTCCCCACTTATCTCGCTTGGGCCTTATTTACGCGCAAACTTGTTGATAAATTTTATTTACGGCATGCAGATACCGCGCTAATATCCTTGTGTTATGTTTGTGCACTTTTTCTCTCTCTCTCTCTCTCTCTCTCTCTCTTTCTCCCGAATCATAAGCGCGGTGTCGTTAAAAAAGAAAGCAAAGAAAGGAAAGAGTTGCGGAGTGTATGTGTTACGAGCGAGTATTATACTTTTTCTTCAAATACCATTCGAAATCGTAATGACGCATTTCATCTGTGCGCGAGGAAGTTCGAGGTTCGAACGCTAAATGAATACCCGCGCGGCGAGCGCGCACATTTTAATTTTTCCAAGTGTATACTTTTTTGCGTCGTTATACGGAGAGAAAGGATGATGTTTAACTCTCATTTTTTTTAATTGAGACGGCTGCTTTAAAAACTTGTCGGTGCATCGAGACCGAGTTTTACGAGTTTGCATTTTAAGTGACTCGGATTTTTTGGGTGTTTCAACATTGCCCAGAAGAAGTATGAGACTAATTTGTCCCTATTTAAATATAATTACAATAGTTTACAACATACCCCGGCAGCTTTAAAAATTCGCCTCGCCACGAGCGAGCTATATTTATCATCGGCAACGGTATCCTTCTTTCTTAAAATATTTTTACAAAACCAAGTGAAAATTGTGTGAACTTTCCGATGCTTTTATATTTTTCAATAAGGATTTATTTTATACTTCAATAGCTAATCTTTCCAAATTAGTCATTTTAAAAATGTATTGATGATTTCTTTGCAATCGATGCATAATTTATTTATTTTTTATAGATTGGGAATAGATTAGAAATATGAAAAATAATGCCACATTTTTGTAAAAAAATACAAAATTTATTGAAAGTTATCATAATTACAGTGAATGTTGCTATAAAACGTTTATTTTTCTAAGAGAAATTTGAAAATTCGGTGAAAAATTTTTTTTTCTCTTTTGACGTTTTATTACTCTCTGAACCTAAAAATATGAAATTCATTTAGAATCTGTGAATGTAGTAACATATTTCATATATTTGGACGAAATTTGACAAACAAAATATCACTATTTATATTTTCACCTTTTCGAATTTACATTGCTATTTATTAACTTTAAATATCAGTATGATTTTTTGCATCACTTAAATCTCCCTTATTCCAGCAGGCGTCCATAAAAAATCAGATTCCTTTTGCCATAAAAATGAATACTCGCACGCTTGAAGATTCAAAGCACATTGCACCAGTTCTGCAATCAAAGATGAACCACCTCGATTTCGCAGCCGACGGTACACAGCCTCTCGGTGGCTGTATGTTCGAACTCCTTACGCGGCCGCAAAAAATTTTCGTCGAAAAGCAGCGCGTCGTGTTTTTAATCAGCGTAAATTCGGAGCATCCAATGCACGCACCGTCCAAAATTTTTTCTCGGTCGGTCGAGTCACGCAAGGCGAAAATCGACGGCTCCCGGAGTATCGTCCGGTCTGCGATCAATTTGCTTAAACAGGCCGCTAATTCCGCCTTGGCACCTCTCGGAGGCCCCCACCGCCGCGCCGCCTATTTCACAGCGATACGAGCAGTACACTCCACGGAGCGAGCGATCCTCGTTTGCAATTCCCGCGGGCCCCGGTAATGAGCCATAATGAGCCGCTCGAGCATCGGGGCCAATCTTCGATGCATCATGTTGAATCAATGTTAATGCCATGTGTGGCTTTGTAGTTCTCCTTTTTTCGCCTCGTTTCGCTGCGCTCGGAGCAGCCCTTTTTTGGCCCGCTTATTACACGCGCGAGCCGCGCCGTGGCTTTTGTAAAAATTGCTGTTGGTTTTTCTCCGAGCTTTATGGAGTATGTCCCAACTGTTTTTCTTTTCTTTTTTTTCTGTCTTGGCCGGAGATGCGTGTAATTTCTCGTATTTAGTTCTGCGTGCAAAGTGCTTGCTTATCGCGAAGAAAAATACCTTCAAGTGCGCGGCTTGTTTTATTTTGCTATAATTGCAAATTTTAATTGTGCAGTTTAAGACGTTTGATTATACTGGTAGTTTATCATTTGAAAATTATTCCAGATTCCAGAATATTTTCGCAGTATAATATGTAGTTTTCAAAACTTATTTCTTTTAATTAATTTTAATTATTTTTAATTTTAGATATTTCCATGTCATATACTTGTAATAGTTCCTATTATAAGTAAAAGTGTGCCCATCAGATGTGATTATAATTATGTTTTATAATTTTCCTCGCTTTTGTAGTTCAATAGTTTTCCGATAGATGGCGGGTAGAGTAGCTAGCAGGGCCTTTATTTGCAGACACGCAAACGCTTCGTGAACCCTTGCTTTTAAAATATCTAAGTGTAATTTTCTTAATAATATTCTTTTTATTATTATAAAAGATAATTGTAAATGCATTTATCCGATCGGAAATTCATCAATCACCAGTCAATCTTCCACAGTATAAATAGTACTTAGCATATTCTTTACGATGAACCGTTAACTTGGCAGTAAATACATAGTAAAATATTAGCAAGTATAATAACAATATTTAAACTATTTAGTACTCTTGAATTTTTCATAGTGCAAGAATTTTCGAAATAGCGCGAAACTATAATTACACGCGGTAATTCTATTGCCCGTATACAAAAATCATCTGCAATCCGTTAGCTCGAACTAACTCCTATTCTCACTTCGAGTCAATATTTTCCCTCGCGGGAATCGCGCAATGCTTTTTTGCTCATCACAAAAGTCCGTTTTTCACAGAAAAAAGCCACAATCCAATATAAAATAGGAGCGATTGTTTGATAATAGTCCGGCGTCTCTCAACCAACCCCGATGGTATCGAATTTCTCGAACGCTCCTCACTCGAATAAACCGCAATAATGTAAGTAAGGCGAATCCGCGTCCGATTGTTGGTGCAAAAAAGGCGCGATACAAACTGCTCCGGGAATTGTTTGGCGAAACGGGTGACGAAAAAAAAAGTGAAAAATTTTGCAGGACAGACGCAGTTTAACGAACGAGCGGAAAAAGGAGGAGCGCGCAGCTGCAGGGCAACGTCTCATCACGGCTCCCTACTTTGCGCCGCAGCGCATGTACAAGAACACCGGTAGCCGCGAGACGAGCTCGGCCAAGATAGGGGAGATACAGGCGTAATGGTCGCGGCTAACAATGCCATATTTTTATCTGATAGCGCGGGAACTGTTGCGTCGCTCAAGTTTTATCGAGACTGTATGACGCGGGATGTTCCGGTCAATTGGCTGTGGGTGGGACGAGCGTTTATTTAGTTAGCGTGCTTCGAATATAAGTGTGAAAAGTCATCTTTGTCGTTATAAGCTTGTAGTTCTTCAGTGCATGAAAATTGCAGTGAAATGATGCATTGAATATAATCATGTCGTTTAAAGTTATTTACCATATTTTAGATTTGCTCAACTCTATTTCTCCGTGTATATTGAATTTTTTACCTATTAAGTCGACATTATAACAAATTACATAATACATTTACTTCTCACGACTTTATCTACAAATTATCCACGATCGTTTTAAAAAAATCAAGTGAAATTACAATGGTTCAGGTAAACTTGCATGTTTACTCGATCTTCTTACAAAATCCCGGCAATTAGATATAAAATAACGTCAATTATGATCACGCGCGGCGGCTTATCATTATGAAATAAATCTAGCCCGCAATTAACATAGTTTTTGCAAGATTGAAAAAAGTTCAAATACCTAATGTCACGACTTTGATCCTGAAATGGCGAAGTAGTGCCTAATCACTGTAATAAAATTGTAGTACTCGTGAGCCTGTCAATCCCATGTTCCAGCAAGTATCAGGCAAAAATTTCGCTTTTATTATCTGCACGAGGTGAATAATTACGATACTCACAGTCGATCGATTAAATACTTACGTCGTGGATGTACATAGGAGCGTTAAAAACGCGCAATCCTCGGTATATACTTGTTGGATAAGTTGTTAACGTACGGAAATTCTTAGTTTTAGTAATTAATTATTATACAGCGTAATTTAAAAAATTTCGCAAACCCCGTAATTGTGTTATATTATAAGAAAGTAAATTGAAAGTATTTTTATTATAAAATGAAATAGATATTTTGTAATAAATTAAGATAATCCAACATATAGGCATGATGATACTCTTATTCTCTTTTATATGATTTTATGAAATTGGTCTGTATTGAAGGGTATAAGTGTAATTGGGGAGTAGTGCATCTACTCATTAATATTATATAGGTGAGCAATAATATATGTGGCACAGTCATATCTGCGACTAATGTCTAATGCATTAGGTACTGAAACACTATACAGATAATTTCTTTTTATGCTCTATCCAACGCATTTGAATAATTACGTTTATTGAAATTACTTTATTCGTTTCTAAATTTAATGCATTGAAATATGACTGACTTGATTCATAAATATTTCTATTGATAATCTAATAATTATATTGAATTACATTAATTCTTTTTGTTTGAAGAATAACATCAATTTTTAATGTTTTAAAGTTTCTATGCAGTATTGTTTTAATTTCTCTTAACTTGTTTAAACCAACCAATCTCGGGCCAGTAGTTTTCATTTTGATCAATTCCCTCAAAATGAAAATTGAAATTCAACAACGTAAACTTTCTACACTTAAACCTTAATGTCAGAGCTCAATAATTGACAACTCAAATCAGTCAATTACGTTTCGACTATACGAAATAAGCACCCTGATCTCATTGTTCGTATTATTCCGTAATTTAGCTAACTTCATCTCAGATCGTTAAAATTCTCAACGTCGCGTACAATTTACATACAGTCACTATCCGTTACGTATACTTAATTAAAGCTTATCAAATCCCCATACACGATCCGCATTCAATTCCGCGTACACGCAAAACGCGCAGATCAACAACTCCCAAAGATAAATAAATGCAGCTCAATCTCCAAACGATCTCCCCCCGAAAAAAAAATGAGGAATACTCGGTGCCGCTCTCATCGACCGACAATAAAATACAAAATTCAAATCGGCCCAATCATTTTTCCAATTACCGCGAGCAGCCGCCGTATATATACGCAGCGCGTCCTGCCGGCAATTTACGAGCAGCGGCGAGAAATTCCGCGACGATTGTTTCGCGTTATTTCCCAAGAGCGAGCGAATCCCGCGCGCCGCGATGCGTCGATTACGCGCGCGAGTGCGCGCCTCGCCTTTTTTTCGGCCGAGCAAACGAAGCCGTTAGTCGGGGCAATTTCGCGGCCGCTTTGCCGCGCATAAATCCCGGACTATTCATTACGCAGTTTCGCGTGCGCACCGAATAAGACGTCGGACGCTCGTTTGGTCGCGCTTATACGTAGATGGGCAGGGGGGAGGGTGAAAAATCAGGAGGAAAGCCGAGCGGAGTATGTATAAGTGCGCGCGATGTAATGATACGCGTGCACGCACGCCGATCGAGTTTGTTCTTCGCCGCGGCGTCACGTCGAATCGGATTGACGCGCGGAATTGTTAAATTACACGAGCGAGGTGCGCGCAAAGTTACGCGTGTCAAGCGCGGAGAGCGGAAACTTTCACGTCCGTTTGCAGGCCCATTATTGGTGGAATTAAGTACTCCGCCCTTGTATAGTAAAATTTACCATAAAATGCTGCGTGGCAAATTGGTTTCAAATTGACATTATTAAGAAATGATCACGAACGTAGATACATTACTGTAAAAGTTGTCATATTTAATTCCGACAAAAAATACTGTATTTGTTGCTCATTAGCGGCAGAATTATAAGTACTCCGCCTTTATGGATTCCCTACGTTTTTTAAGCGACAATTTGTTCAAAAAAATACGCCGAGAGAAATGTACATAGTAACATTTACTGCATAAATATTCTAAAAAACTTCTGGTAAACAATACTGTGTTTGTTGCGTTGTTGCGTCAATTGACTTTGATATTGATCAAGCAGCAGATGCACGATTTACAATATTATATTTAAATATAATATCATTTTAATTTTATAGCATCGTTGATAAATTTATGATTTCGAAAGTTATACATTTCACACGGCAATAATTATTTTTCTTTCTAAAGGAAGTTATTATTATTTTTATTTTTTATAGAATATTGAACGAGTTTTAAGTGATGTGTTAGTTAGACTATAAGTGCTCTACATATTCAACGAAACGAAATGCGGAAGAATTAAAATAAAAAATAGAACTTATTTGATTATGTGGGATTTTATTGCATTTTTAATCGTAAAAATACATAATAAATATATATATGTCGCACGACTGGTTGCAAGAAGTTCCAGGAAAATTTCAGTCGACATCTGGCAGAAAATAAGCGAATATGTAATGATAGAGCAAGATATTGCTCTTCGCTGTAATATGTATAGAATGTATAATAGATGTATAAACAATGTCTACAACATATGTGACATGAATAATCTCAGAATTCATAGCCAGGCCATCATATAAATTAGATGTTTGATTGCAAAGAAACTGCAGACATTAATAACTATAATTAAGTGTTTCTATGTTTATTAATAAATATTTTCAAATAAACTCATTTGCTCAAATTCTATAAATTATTTCAAGGATAAGAAAATATATAGAACGTAGAAAACAAATACGCAGCTAAGTTTCCTCTGTGGAGCTCAAATGGTATTCAGCATTATACAATGGATATAATAAGGCACCCACAGAAAAATCAAAGCGAAGCTAATAAATTAAGCTACTCCAATGCAGATGATTATTAAGCATATAAATCTTTCGAAACACCGGCCGCCAGTTCATTCGCTAAATCCAAATTTAAATCTTGGTCCTCGCTGCGCTGAATGAGCAAATTTGCATATAACACACTCAGCGACATATGCCAGGCGGTGAGGAGTGGAGAAAAAAAATTCATCTTTCTCGGCCGAAATACCCTCGCGCTCGACGAAGGGAGCCCGGTAGCCACACGAGCGGCGAGAAAAAGTCAGCCCCCCTCCCCTATAACTCGCGCACGTCCTCCGCCGCGGCGAGCGCAGAGAAGCGAGCGCATGTACACGCGCGACGAGAAGCTCTCGAGAGCCTCTCTCCCCCGGGCTTCTCCGCAGACGTATTAATTAAAAGGCTCATTTTCATCGCCCGGCAAAAGGGCCGCGAGCGAGACGGCGACACGGAGCGCGCAGCCCCGCGAGAGAAAGAGAGAGACGGAGAGCGCCCACCCCAACGCCCATGGCCGGACTAATGCTCGAGCTCTCCCCTGCTCGTTTATCCCCACCGGCGCGCTCCCCGACCAATCGCGGCGCCCGGTGCCTGCCCTCGCGCGCCGTCGCCCGGCCGCGCCCCCCGCCGCGGCCGCCAATGCCGCGCCGCCCCGACCCCGCCCCGCCGGCTGCCTCGCCACTCCCCCGCGACGCACGCCCACCCGCTCTCCGGCGCGGCGAGCGCGGCGAGCGGGAGTGGTGGGGCGCGTAGGCTCGAGCGACTCCCCCACCTCGCGCGCGCTCGCCTCGCGCCGGGGAGAGGCAGCGTTTAGCCGGTAATTTCTCTCAAACACCAGCAAGCCTTCGTGCCAGCAGCGTCCGAGCGCCGCTCCGCTCGCTCTCTCCTCAGCGCGCGCCTCCTCACGTCGAGTGCGTCTCTGCGGCCCAGGGAGCGGACCTCGAGTGACCGCCCGCGAGTGCAGCCTCGGCAATCCGCCGCTCCAAGTTGACGCGCGAGCAGTGCGCGCGAGCCTCGCCGACAGCTCCGGTGTCCGATCGATACATGATACGCGCGGAGTGCTCCTTGTCGCTTCCACCAGTGCGCGCGACCCACTGCGCTGAGATGCTGAGCTCCGCCGCCCGCACGGCCGAGAGGAACCCGCGGCTGCTCCGCCCGCACCAGCGCCTCGCCCGGCCGCAGTGTTGAGTGCGTCGAAAGCAGTGTGTTCGCCCGCCGCAGCCTCCCGCTCGAACTCTCCTGCGCTCGCGTCTTAGGACAGAATCTGGCGAAAATGCGAGACACTTAAGAGCGACTGCCTCCCACGGACTCGACCGCGCGCTCCTCCGTGCCCGTTCCGCCCCAGTGTTGTGGAAAATCCGCCAAGGTGATCCTTAAGATCGGGGGTGTATCGCCGGGCGTCGTGTCGCCGCGTACGATGATGCCGCTCGCGCCGACGCCAATAGTCCCGGTGCCCTCCAAGCCGAAGATCGGCTTCAGCATCGACTCCATCGTGGGCGGCGGTCGCGGCCGGAGCGACGAGGACAGCGCGACGACGCGCCTGGACATCGAGCGCGACGACGCCTCGCCGACGGACCTCGCCGAGGGCGGCTCCTCCTCGCCCGTGCCGCGGAAGCGCGCGCGCCTGGCCAGCGGCGGCGCCCGCTCCCCCGGCGCCCACTCCGAGGAGTCGGACCGGCCGCACTCGCGCAGCTCCTCCGTCGAGTCCTACCCCAACTCCCGGCGCACGCCGTCCTCCGGCGGCCACCACCAGCACCACCTCGGCCAGCACCAGGCCGGCCAGCAGCTCGCGCACCACCGGCCCGCCAACCACCACCTCCAGCAGCCGCTGCACCGGCCCCACCACCTGGACTACAGCGCCAGGTCGCTGACGAACCGCAGCCACAGCGGCGGCTCCACGCCCAACGACTCGCCCAGCCCGCCGGCGCTCAGGATAGCCGGCCGGAACAGCGAGTCGCCGGTGCAGTCCTCCGCCGCCGGGCATGTCCCCCAGCCGCCCCCGGGGGTCGTGCGGCCCAGCCCTAACTACCTCGGCCCGCCGCCCGGCTCCGCGTCGGCCGCCGCGGCCGCCGTCGCCGCCGAGCAGCTCAAGAGCCTGTACGGACTGCCGGGCGCCGGGCACGCCGGCGGCGCGCCGCAGGCGCCCAGCGAGTACCACTCGCAGCACCTGGCCCTGGCGGCCAACATCGCCGCGGCCCAGCACTTTCAGGCGGCGAACCTCGCGGTGGCGCTGCAGGCCCACCACGGACCGCCGCACGGGCCGTACCCGCACGCCGGCGGACCGGCCGGGCCGCATCCGCCGCCACATCCGCACCAGCCGCCCAGGGACAGCTACCCGCTCTACCCCTGGCTGCTGTCCAGGCATGGACGCATCTTTCCCCAGCGATTTCCCGGAGGTCAGTTTGTCTTCGTGCTCTCTTTTTCTATTGCGCTCAGAAAAGCCTTGTGCAAAAATTGCTATTCAGCGTGGGAGCCGAAGCACAGACTGCATTGCTCCAAAAATTCCCATTTTAGTGGAATATTAATAAAATTCTAGTGAAATTTATAATACAGAGTAGTCATTTTTCACTAATGCAGTCTGTGCTTCGACTACAGTCACTTTTCAGTGAAGAACTATCTTCTACTAATTTTAGTCAACTTTCACTAATTCAATTGATGAGCGGTCGGGAATGGCAATATACCGATATGTTTTTGTGAGAATTCTCCAAGTGTTTCTTTCACCGATTGGAGTAAAAGTTCCTATACGTTTATACAGTAATCGTTTTTTTTCTTACCGATCGGCGCATTAAATGTCACTCGTTTATAGCTACGGTCGTTCCGATAACATTTAGGTCATTTTCGTTCCAAGTAGTTGCACTATCGGTATAATGAGAGGGCGACTATCTCCGGTTTTATCCAGTAATGATGTAATAATTGAAAAAATTTAGCCAGCGACTGATAGGATTCGATTACACCGAACGAAATCGTCCCGATAAGCTTTTTTTCGCGTTCATTGATACACTAACGAAACCTATGTTATCGTCGAGTATGCTTTTTACGCTGCCAGTCAGATTAAGAACCATTCAACAGACGTGACAGAACGCGCGTATTTAAAAACAAAAAACAGATTTCGAAGAGTTTAATTGGCCGTAAATAAAAAAAGAGTAATACAAAAGTATACAGTGTTGTATCGTTACGCACTCGTCGATGTAAACATTACGTATCTCGCGGGCTTATCATCAGTGAAACGTTTTATCCTATGCCTCTTCGCATATCTCACGGCGCTGACGCGATCGCCGCGCTAATAATTAAAAGCGCATTAATTTTACAAAAGGCGGCCGTAATGCAATCGAGCGTGTATTACGCCTAATGAATGATTTCATTAGGAACGCACAACTCATTATTTTTCCTGAATCTCGTTAAAGAAACGATCGCATTGGAAATCCGATATATTGGATAAGAAAAAAAGGCAGCTACACGTTGTGTATATATATATATATACACGTTCGACTGGCGCGAGGAGAGCGAGAGAGAAAAAAAGGAACGATCTAACCTTTTCAAGAGACAACACGCGCGAAACACAGTTTATGCCCGTGGCAATTTACATAATTATATTAATTTGCAGTTTGAATTAATGGCGTTGTAAATTGTCGGGTTTCGAAATGCAGCCGTCCAATTTATGCGTGTCATCGTCATCAATATATAACCGACCAACCGTTAGAATCAATAAATAACATTATAGCGCTATCCTCCTTTCTTTTTTCTTCTTTTCGTTAACCCTGCTTCGAGATGTGTACAATGAGCGATAAATAATGAAATATCTCCTTTTTCCTAAGCTCAAGCGAGGGCTATAAATAGCGAGAAAATTTATTGTCAATCTAGTTGCCCGTGCGCGCAAGGGAAGCTCGTTAGAAGTGAACCGTATCAAATCTGCGTACACACTATATTCGGTGAAGCTACAATTAATTAGGTTCGATTAAAAATTTATCTGTCTCTTTTTCTCGGCACTGGAAAAGCTCGCTATTTTTAGCGATGAGATAAGAATCTAACGCTCGAGGCGCGCGCCGATGAGAATAAACAATGGCACATTTCGTAATCGCAACTCTCCGCCGGTTTGCATAACTGGCTAAAATGTAATACACTGTCATTATCGCTTCTAATAGGATTGTACATTCCTGCTTCCTCGTTTCCGCGTGTTAAAATTTATAAACTGTAAACAGCCGATAAGACGCGAGAGACACGCTCGCAGAGCGAGACCTTGGCGCGCGGTGGGGGGAAGGGGCATATCCCCCATTTCGTCATTGTTTTCCAGTCAACGACGCGAGTATGTAGCTATTAGACGCTTTTTTCTTTATCTTGATATACTTTATCTTCCGTGCGAGTTTAAAACTGACCGGAATTTCTTTTACGTTCGGGTTAAATTGATTTTTCCTATCGCCGAGAGTCATCGCTTGATGACTCCCAATTTCTGGAGAGGCCACTTGACTTTGAATTTTTTATTATGAATTTCAATAGTATATTTTTATTACGTCCAATACAATTGATAAAAAGACAAGCGTTCAAAATATGTTTATTCTATAGCGATGCGTTTGTATTTAAACATAGAAAATTATTTTCAGTCACCGATGTAAAAAAAATGAATTCGAACAAGCGAATAAAGAATTAATCGGTCAGCGAGAGTCCACTATATCATGCGCGAAGATTTCCAGGAGCTTGCGCAAGCTTTCGTCATTCCGAAAAATTTTGTAACGCCCCATAGTGTCTTATCGCATACCGGCGTCTGCACCCGCGCCGAAAGCCCACAACGATGGGCACAGATCGAGAGCCAAACAACGGATTAGGCTCCTCCACTGCTCTCCGCTCGACGGGCGACTCATATCGTCATTTCAATAACTGCCGCGCGGGAATGCGCGAAATGTTTATGGTTAATTGAACGAGTAAACACCCGAGTGTTTTACGAGACGCAGTAAAGCGAAGCACGTAAGTGTCATTATTTTTCTTTACGACGGAAATTACACAGCAACAAGTTAATCCTTTGACACGCCTATTCCACCGTGTTACCGTTCTTCTTTCTCGTTTTTTTTTTCTCTCTCTCCTCTCTCTTCCAAGTGTAATTTCCCGAGCTGAAATATTTGCATTTAAACACCTCGCAATTTCGCGCGCCGCTCTCGCGGCGGTGGAGAGCTTCTGCGTCGGCATTGGGATTAGACGATTTCGCAACGATTCGACGATTTACCGCCGCCGCAATATAATTTAAATATTTACACTGTATCGCTTAATGAGCCGATAAAACAATGGGAACGCGCGGAATGGAGTTTCGCGCTGAGTGGCGGGGATGCTGGGGAAGGGGGGGGGGGAGGGAGGCTTGGCTTCGCGGCGTATCTGGTTGCAACAATCGCTCGTGGAAAAGAGGAAAAAATATGCGCGAGTGCCATTCCGCTGAGCTCCTCGTTAAAGTGATTTACGAAAATAATAACCCACATCCGTCGTCAATAAACCGGCGAACGATAAATCTCGGCGATCGCGCGAGATCATCGCTGAGCGAGGGGCTCAGCTGCGCCGCGCGTACATTCGATTTTCGTACTCCGCTTTCGGGTTAAAGAAAAAAAAAGATCAGTTTTCCGCGGAACGACGAAGCCTAGATATAGCCGCTGCTTCGTTAGCCGAGAGTAACGCGGCGAGGGTTGTGTACAGACGGAGGTATCGAGGGGATCGGTTCGATTTGTTGAAATTTTCTGGGAGCGCGATCGGGCTTGGCTAACGAGCGCGAAACCGTTTCGTGATTAATACGCGCGCGTAATTTACTTTTAGAGCTGTAATTTATTGCGGTGCCCCGCGTCCGAGTAGATTGGAAAAGTGTTTTCTGCAATTGTAAAGATAGAATTTATTTGCATTGTTTTATTTAATTTTTTTTTCTGTTTTCTTTGACTGTCAGAAAAAACGATCGCTGGGAACATGAATATGCGAAATTTACGCGACAGTATAGTGAATGTTCACTTATTTTGCCTTATAAGGCGTAAAATTGAGTAAGTCCACGTGAATGAATTGCGCTTGTACATATTGATTCGCACTTAATATTCATGTTAATTAAACGATCGTTTTACTTAACGATTATGTATTGAGAGGGAAAAAATGAATCCGTCGATAAATGAAAATTTACGGCAGAAATTTCCTTTTTCAATGCCGCGCGCAGCTAAATTTATATACAATGAAGAAAACGTTTTCATTTGTAAGCCATCGGGAATCCAAGCATCAATTTTTGCTTCAACGTACAACCTTTTATCGGCGATCCTCGAGATCGTTTAGCATCAGAAAACGATTTCCCGCGTTGACACACATTCATCTGTCCAATCGACCGCGAGCAAGTCACAATAGCTCCTGTCCGCTCGCGACCTTCACGGGGAAGCGATTTAAAAAAAAAAACAAACGGAAAAGGATCGATCGAAACTCGTCTATATCAACGAGCGGACAAAAAGAAATCAAAGAAAAGAAGAGTTAATTTCTTTTTCATATAAATCTACGTGTATAATAAAAAAAGGAATACGGCCGTCAAGATACATCCAGTAAAAGAAAAAAAAAAAACGAAACGCAAGTCCTTTAACAAGGTATCTCGGCGTTTTTCCTCGGGGCTGAAATTCCTAGGTGTACCCATGCGCCGGAGAAAATGCAATTGGCTCGTTTAAGTGCAGTGCGACTCGTTTTAAATTTCCTCTCCTGGAGCTCGTCGTACATCGATTTCTCTCATCTTACAATAATTTCTCCTTTATTTTTTTTCATTTGTTCCCCCCTCTACCGTTTAATTAACTAATTTTGTCCTTTCCTCGGCTAATCGATTTATTCCTTTTTTATTTTTTCAATGGCAGTCGAGAGTCGCCTAACGAATCAAAGTACACGTGTAATACACGACGGATAGCGAGGAAATAATCAGCGTCGATGTTTTGGAATTCGCCGAGCGAGTAGTAGTTGTAAGGAGAACAAACGATTTTGCAGTCGTGAATTTAACGGAGCGCCGAGCGGATAAATCTTCATCTCGGGCCGTAGAGCCGCTCGCGAATCTCGCGAGGTCAATCGTAGTAAATAAAGCGCGCGCCCGAGATCGCGCGGCGCCTACTCGTATACCCCGGCACTCGTAACAATTATCGTAAATCTGCCGCATCTAGCGGCGATCGGACCCGGACAGCAGCGGCGGCGGCACACTCGACCGTATCCTAAAACGGACGCTGGGCTTCGAAAGCTTCGGTCACGCGCTGCTATGCTCCATCTGGACATTTTTCTTCTGTCGCTTTTATCGCGCTTCCTTCTATTCCGCGGGGGCATTAGGTAATTGCGGGCGCACTATTTTTTATCGGCGCGAACCTCGGCCTAATAAATGAGGCGCGTTTTTTTTAATTCTCTTTTTATGATGGACATATTTATCAATTTTTAGTCGAGCTGCACACCGTTGGCGATTGTTAGTTTTGTCGGAAAAGGAAACACACCTGTTTGAGATTCGTTACGCGACGTATGCCAATTACGTTTGACATTTTCAACAAGTCTCTGTCTCTCTTTTTTTTTCTTGCACTTGGAGCAAACAGTCGGACACCGTTGATTGAGCAAACATTTTCATAAATTCTTCTGCAATTATCGTTAGAAAATTTCGTTATGAAACTGGAAAGTCTTAACTTTAAGCACGCAAACTGCCGCTTAAGTAATTAAAAAAAATGGAAAAATCAGTTTATTTCAGAAAAAGGTGCAATTTTCACTCCTTTTCGTGTGCGACAATTCCATCGATGGATTCGTATTTTATATCTAAAAACACGAGTCTGAAGTTTGGATCGCTCCTAGTTGAATGAAATAGGAGCGATAAACGATTTTTAAAAAAATTCGATATTAAGGTCCTTCATATTTTTTAATGCGATAATTATTATCTTAAATCGGTGCTTGTGCGACGAGCAGTAACGATTAAAACAAATTTTCGGTATGATCTCCTCTTCACAACAAAAAAAGTAAATTTATCAATTATGGTAAAAGCATTAGGTGAATTATCGAAATTATAAGTTCGCGATGCGAGAAGGTTTCACACCTGCGGGCCTGTGCGACGCACGTGATCCGCAGGCGACTGGGCGGGGGAAAGGCTTCCCTCGAAGCGGCGAGGTGTCGTGGCGGTAACTGGTCCCGTCGGAAAAATCGAGCGGCCGCCATACTCGCCATGAGATTCAGCCGGGGGAGACTCGCCAGCGAACGATTCGTCTTCGACGAGTGAAAACAAAGACACGCTCATTGGCCTTTGTTCCTGCTTTTATTCCATCTGATCGAGCCTTTTTCTCTTCGCTTAAGGGTGCTTTCACTGATTCTTATCTTCGCTTTTTACAATAGTATAATATTCACTTTTTTTTATTCGTCCCTTGTGAGATTAGATTATTAAATTTAGCACCAATCGCGTTTTAAAATTCGTCACAACATCCTGCATTCCTGTCAGCATTTTTTTAAAGAGGATGATGCGCACGAGAAGTGAGGATATAAGTTGAGTCGATGGTTAATTTTTAAACAATAATACAATTATATTGAAAGTTAGTAGAAATAAAAATTTGTTCAATGATCAATTAAAAGATTTTTCCTAATGGTATAATTAATTTAAAGAATTACTGTAAAATTTTTCGATAATTTAGATTAATTATCTCCTTCTAAATAAAAAAAATATTTTTCCTTTTCATGATTTACAAAAAATACATTATTTATCTATTTTAATCTCCGTTTTATCAACGCTATTATATTAAGCTTACTAAAAGGTGATCCTTTAAAGATCATCCACTAAGAATAGAAGAAAAAAATGTAAAATCTCAAGTACCGTAGAAGAAGCATAACTCACTTCTAACTTTGAGCATGGAAGAAGGAAAGAAATGGTTCGCACCGCAGTATCTGAGGGAACAATAGAGCCTAGCAGTCCTGACGTCTCCTTTCGGTCCCTCTCGGGAGCTCACGACAGGCGACGGGGCGGGATTCTCGCTCTCTCTTTCCGCGGCGGCTATCGAATTTCACGGTGCCCCGGTCGAGGCGTCAAAACGAGTGCCTGCTCGAGAGGACGAAAAAAAAGCGCGCGGTTAATCGGCATTATTAGGGCGCCATTTGTAGCCAGCGCGACGGGGCGCCGGCTACGGGCCGAGCGTTGCTTCTCACGGGCACAATGAAGGGGGATACTTTTGCGCGCGCGCCTCTCCTTCAATATATAGGTGGACCCCGGGGGCTGCGGGGGACGCGCCTCGGGCCACTCGATACGCGCGCCGCGGAAGCCCATTGTGCCGGGGAGCGACTTCATTGAGGCGCGTCCGAGGACGAGTCCAAGAAGAAAAGGGACCCCGGTGGCTTTCTGCCCTCTCGGCGCTCGGGGCTTTTCCTCGTGCGGCCACGGCTGCCTATTTTCAACTGCTCGCAGCGACAATCGCGCATTCTCCGGGCTGTGCCCACTCTGGCTTTTCCCCGCGGCCGTTTGTTCGCCGTGAAAACGATACTTTAAACACTTTGTAATGCGCTTCTTTGCTTATTCCGTTTTACGTTAAAAAGGTATTCCTTATTGTCGTGGTGAGTGACTCTGTAAGGTTGGCGCTTGTGGGAATAAAAAAAATATGCAACGTCTCTCTTTCGATGCTGTGTAAAAGGTTTTTTTTGGGAATGCGATGTACATTTTTTTGTAAATTTTACGATGCGATTTATTTATTATTGACTGACCAGCTGAAATGTAAAAAAATCAAAGTATAGAATAAGACTTGAAATTTATACGAAAATAATCATCTTGAAAAATAAGAGACTTCGAATTGTTTAATTAAAAATAATATTGTGATATTCTTGCTTCATCTAATAACATAAGTTGTTTATATAATAAGTAAAACTAAAATGTTATATTTGACAGTTTTTAGAAGAGTTTCAAAATAGAATTCTTACAATTCCTTTACCTTTTTATTTCTGAGAACAGAAAAACATTTTTTTGAAGCTACAAAGCTTTCTCTGCTAGAAAGCGTAATTTCTCAAAATTCATAGCAATTTTTCTGGCGTTTTTCATCTTTTCGAGTTTGAAATGCGAGTTTCCCCGAGCATGGCAATTATCATCGCCTCGCTCACAATCTTGTACTTAAATAAAGCAAGCCCCGCAGAAGCAGCGCAATTAAAAAAGTCATAATTAAAAGAAGAGAAGAAAAAAATGGAATAAGACTGTTAATCAAGATTCAAATAACTTCATTCTCAATTAAAGGCGGAATTATAAAAAAATGGCGCAATAATGAAGATAATTGGATACGAAAGCGCGCGTGGGGATTGGAGTACAGTGAAGTCCACCAAAGTCGGCCGCGCGCAATCCACTATTAGCGCGCTTACTGAAGTACGATAAGCACCGGGTCGATCCGGATCGCGGCGAAACCGGACTGCGCGCGCGCGGCGCGTATAACGAACGGCGAAAATGAGCCGAAGGCGCTCGCGACGCTCTCGAATAAGGCGAATTATATCGCGGGGCGGGCTCGCCGCTAAAAAGGCGCGCCGGCGAAAGTCGCGGCAACAATTAAAAAGACATTATAGACTCGTCGAGCTTGTGCCTTCCCCTTCCTCCTTTTCTCTTTTATCCTCGCGACGCCCCGCTCCGTTGCCGAGCGTACACATGCACACACGTACACACAGGCATATAATGACGGCTCGAGAGGCGCTGCGTTTATCGCTCCTGCGCGCGCGAAACAATGGGGAAACGCGGATTTTCAGGGACTCCGGCGATCGTTCCTTCTTTTTTTCCGCCGCGGCGGATAGTCGTTAACACTTGACTTTGTTTAAAAAGGATTATCTCGGGTGTTTTACGCGCGCCGAAGCAGCCGCGCGTTTGCGAAAGAGTTGCGTTCGTAACGTTGCCTGAGTTACTCGCTTCGTTGATTCTTTAATGGCTTTTGCGCGAATAGCTTTTTGCGCGCGAGCGCGCGGCTTCTTTTTTTCTCTCTCGCAAAAAGTACCTTAACCATCGGCGGAGTTCAGGTAATGGATCATCCTCGTTCATTACCTTTTACTGTATTTTAAACAATCAATAATATTTTACCGCGCCATGTGTATTGCGTTTTATACGGCCAATATACACATTCGAGGCTTTCGGCAAATGATTGATTTACGTTGCAAATAGTGAGATATTCACTTTGCAATTCTCTCGGCGCCTTGCGGAAAGAAATTAATCGCCCGCCGCGAGCATGCACTTACTCAACCGCGAATCTCCGATATTTTCAAAATCGATCGAACATTTCCGGAGGCTCGATCGATCGGTGTATATGCATATACCTTGGAGCGGCGAGCTCCAATATCAATCGCGGCAGCGATTTCATATCGCCGTTAATGATATCTTTATATCCCCCTCGATCGATCTGAAAGGTCGTGTTCACACATCCCCCATTAGGTCGGCGTCACACAATTAAAATACCTCGCGGGGTAAAAAACGAAGACGGCGATGGCGAAAGACGGAGGCAGCGCCGCGGCGCGTATAAATCAGTCGTGCAAATTGCGAATAATTGGCCGCGTATTAGACGGATTTCGAGCTCCGGCTCGTTAGTAGCCCCGAGAGCTTTTCTCGTTTAGCCTTCGCCTATGGGCCTCCACCATTCTTTTTTTATTTCTTACCCTTCTTCTTCTTCTTCTTCGGCTTGCATCAGCGAGGGAGAACACCCGAGGCGCGTAATTACGGATCCGCGCCGCGCGGATGCCCGCGATTGATATTTTTACGCGATCATTGAATTCGCTACTATTATTGAGGCTTCACACACTGTTGCGCCGATTACGTGCTTGGCAGTTATCGACCGTTAGGACGCGATCTCTTTTTCCATTTGTTGTCTAATTGCCGTCGGATGCATTGAGCATGAGTCTGCGAAGTTTAGCTAATTAGATCCTTTGGACGATCACCGGTAAATTGTTAGGGATTAATCACTGGAAAATTATCGAATTACATTGTGTCAAATTAATTTTACTGTATAACAATTCAATTTTTTTTATCGCTGAATTATTTCATTTTTTAAACCGCTGAGTAAAACAAGATTTAAAAAAATGTAAAGTGGCAATAGCGTATTTCTCTCGGAAGCTTAAAATTACATTCTAGAAAGCGATATATGTATATAGTATTTAAAGCAAGCGTACCGATGCGAAGAAAGTCCGCAGGCTCATGATTATTCCGGGCAAAATGCGGAAACCCGATCGACCCGTTCCGCGCGACAGTCGGACATTAACATTGTCTTTGATGTTGAAATGTGTATATACGACCAGCGGAACATCTCTCGTCGCTCGCGAGCGATTTCAAAGTATGACCGGTCCCCGCATCTCCGGACCCCCATTGTAAGTCATTCCGCGCGCGCGACCTTCCCTCTCTCCTCGTTCACTTTGCTTTGCGGATTCCCGCCGTGGTCCTAGCAACGGCTCTTTTTTCGTCTCCTTTATAATAAACGACCGGTCTTTCGAAAAAAAAAGCAGGACTGAATTTATTTAGCTACACTTACGACGTAATCTACTCGAAGTTTATTTAAAAATAAATAAATAAAATAATAGTGGAATATTACATAATATTATGAAGCACTGACAAATATTTTTCTGCATAAATATTCTAAAAGAAAAAAAAATCATTTTAAAAGATCAATTAGTACACTGAAAAAAAGTAAAGCTTAAGTTTTTTTAATAATTTACTATGTAATCGTGGCAAATTTGACTATCTAAAAATTGTCATTTTTTATATTTAGAGATATGTGCTACTTAACCGACCAAATTTAGGATATAGTTTCTGAAGACAGACTTTTTTCTTAAGATGGCATTTCACGTAAAACTGAAGAGAAACAATAAGAAGCGATCGCCGTGGGATCGCAGAGAGAAATGTCGGATAAGGCTTGCGCGGAGTCACTAATTAGGCGGGTCGCCGTTTAACGAAGGGACGCGCCTGCTGCAGGATACCGCCGAGGGAGGTGCAGACGCGGAATTCCCCGGCGAAAATTTTCTCCGGTTAGCATTTACGCCTCGTCGCTCAAATTGTACATTCGCAGTCGAAGCGCGTCCATTATCGGCGTTTACGCCTGGCCATCATCTCGCGCTCCGTTGCGCTCGCTTTAAGCGCGGAGCCTGAATCCGCGCGGTCCGCGGAAGCCGCAGCCTCGCGAGCCGGACCTCGGTAGGGACGAGGGCCCGAGTAAGTCATTAAGTCATTTCGAACGAGATCGCAGCCTGCCGATTATCCCGGCGAGCTTCAACCTTTCCAGGTTACGAGCAGATCGCGCCTTTGTTTAGTGTCGCTTGTGTGCTTAAACCAAACGGTGGTCTGGATCACTGTAATGGGCTGTAAACCCTTTTAACTTGAACTTTCTTTTACTAGGGAACTTTACCACGTTATCTCGTCCCCATGTATTATCTTTTTTTGTGGAAATTATTTAATGATAAACAGGAAAAGATCTATGGAATATTAAAAAATGACCGTGTAAATCTAAAAATGTGAAATTCACTTGGAAAAGTTCTTTACAGACTTGATTATACGGTTAGAAATTGTTTTTTTAGTTCGTGATTTTAAAAAATACTTTATTACATTATTAACAGAATTAAATACATACCTAGATAATCACACATTTATTTGGATAAAAAAATCGTACAGTTGTCAGATTTATTTTATGATAATATAAAAATAGTAAACACTATTGCTTAATAAATTAAATCGCTGTAGAATATGGAACTTAAAATTCAACTGTTTAGTATACATTGCACTTTTCGTCAACAATACTATATTTATCCTACAACAGTGTAATTTTCTCCAGTCCAGCTTCTTAAAAAGAAGAAAAAAAAGGTCGTAAGCCGGTCGCCCAATTTCCAACAAATTAACCAGCCTCCTCACCGGCAGAATAAACAAAAAAGGTTTTACGCAAGCGGCTCCATTCCCGCTCGAAAGCGTATCAGCGTTAATCACCGTTGGCCGTTAAAAAGAAACGTGGAAAATTTAGCGCCCACTTTCGTTTCGCACATCGATGAGCTTTATGAGCGACGCCGGAGCGCCGAGATAAGGAGGGTTGCTGCGAGCGCGCGCGCGGCCGATTTTCGGTGCCGCCGCGCGCCTCGGCGAAATTTTATCGCGCCTCGCCCAGGGGCTTTTTACGCCTTTCCGGCGGCCGAACGACTTCCGCCGGCGCGCTCCCGCTAATCTCGACCTTTTCCGCGCCGGGACTACGCAATTACCTTTGAACCTTCGTGCGCTCGCGCGCCAGCGATGCGCCGACTCGGTAATTGAGCGCCTTGCCGATTTTTCCTCTCACTCGCGCTCCCTTCGGTATTTCTATTTCTCTTGCTCGCCGCCGGAGCATTTACGGCTGCGGCTACCGCAGACCGTAGACTTTTAACGCCGCTTTTCATTATCGGTCCAATTTGCGGAGAGGGGGAGAAAAAGAGCGAACGGGGCTTAAGGTTTCAATTTGATTTGAATGCTCCAGTGTAATTGTTCGAGTATAATCCAATTAAAAGTTTAATTGAAAAGAGTCGATAAGTCAGCGCGTATTTCTTGCTCGACGCGGCGCTGAAAGGAAGTTTATCGGCTCTCAAATTATTCGATGTTTACACGGTCCCCCTCGATCGTTTCTTACTCAATGCGGAGATCGAAGCATAAATGTGGGTCGACGGAAAATCGTTACAAAAATAGGCTCTCCCTATTCTAATACTTTATATTATAATTTCACTTTGTGTCACGTTATTAGTCAAGTCTCTTTTGTAACTTGCATAAGAGTTTACGCGAGGCGAACTGTCAATAAGCGCAGTATATGCAAGTTTTCAGAGACG
The DNA here is from genome assembly GCA_018906775.1 of Sycophila sp. Sp_5. Classification (NCBI taxonomy): domain Eukaryota; kingdom Metazoa; phylum Arthropoda; class Insecta; order Hymenoptera; family Eurytomidae; genus Sycophila; species Sycophila sp. Sp_5. Next base: position 296,264 of record JACCID010000020.1, read on the forward strand.
ATAATGAGAACCATTCAATCAGTATCGATTCTCTCTCGAATATTTTTGGGGTCATTAGTCTTTCCTTGGGTAGACGACCGCAAGATTAATGGACTTTTCGATGCAGCATCTCGCCTTTTTCTCATCCTCCGTTAAAAAAAAATCAGGGGAATACAGCGCCAGACTTTATATTAATCTCTGCGCGATGATCGTTGTGTAAGTCGAAAGTACCGGACGACTTGTAACAAAACATTAAGCTATTATTATTATCCTACTGGATTTATTTAAGAGCATATTATTTATCATTATTAGCAGGTCATTTTTACGAGTGTCGTAACTTTTTTTTTTCAACTTCAAATTAAAATTACGAAAGGCTACATCAATCAGCAATCGTTACCTCGAAAGATATTGAAATGTAATAAATATACCATACTTAACAATTAATTACATTCGTATAAATACTTTTAATTGCATAATCGCCATTATGTATACACTGCAATTGAATATTTGCGTTTTTCTTCAGGTCCCGACATTCCAGGATTTCTCCTGCAGCCCTTCCGCAAGCCAAAGAGAATAAGGACAGCGTTCAGTCCGTCGCAGCTGCTGAAACTCGAGCACGCCTTCGAAAAAAATCACTACGTCATTGGTGCCGAGAGGAAACAATTGGCCCAGGCTCTCTCACTCTCCGAAACTCAGGTGAGTCGCGGAAGCATTTTTTTACCTACTATTATATTTTTTATCCCGAGTACCGATTTGCCCGATAATATCGAAGTGTGCTTTGAAAAAGGCGAATTTCGGAATTTTAACCAACCTACACCTAGTGGTTACGTACCACTGGCTCTTTGACGAAATTGAGATCGAGAAGATAAATCGGCTCCCGTTTTCCGAGCTACCGATTTAATTTCGAAACGTGAAAATTGTTATAAACGCTCCCGAGCGCACGCTTAATTTTGACATTACGCAATGAAGTATATAATACGCGCGGGAAAATTTTCGCGCTCGATAATTAATAAGCGAGCCGCGCGAAAATTCCGTCTAACGGAAAAGCTGCGCGGAATCGTGAATTTGACGGCTCACAATGTGGCGTAGGCATGGCCTTTTTGCATAGTTTGCGCGGCTTTTTTTCCGTCTCTTTTTTTTTCGCCGGCGGTGGTGCACGCGACGCTTTTTCCTTCGTTTTTCGCTAAACGCTTCGGCGAGAATAAGAAAAAAAATATATATACGTGTAGTAAAACAGCGAAGGCGATACGCGCGCGCCGCACATTTGTCCGTAAGTGAGTGACTTAATCGCGTCGTTAAAATTGTTAGAATAATGTTTCTCGGCTGAGCTGAGTGGTGGACTGAATGGAAATAATCTTTTTTTTTTGTTTTTTTTTTTTGCGTTCGAATGCTAATTCCCCAGGTAGCGACATTAAGAAAACGACGTATCTTTGTACGTTGATTTAAAGATTTTTAAAGTGACGAACGTGACCCTTACAAAGATACAATTCCAATCCGTTGATTTGTTACAGAGGCCAGTGTTGTAATTATTCAAATTATTTCTAATGGCTTTATACAGCTCTTTTTATTAAAAACGGCCTTTATAATATTTTTCCATTTAAAACTAATGTATCGTAAGGAAGAAAATAGAGAAATGAAATTATTTAGATTATAACGATTTTTAAACCATATGCGGTACGTAACTTCTTCTACATCCATATAGTTCGTGTATCTGAATCAGCAATAATAATAAAAAAGGATTACTAATTGAAATAAGAGAGTACTAAAAATCCATTTTTAAACCTTTCGTTGTAATTCTTAATCAAGTGACTATAATAAAAGTATTTTTGTATGCAATTACAGTCACTATGCTTATCATCCGTTTCATCTTCATTAAGAAGAAAATAAGTAAATAAATAAAAATAAGAGAAACGAAGATCCCGGATAAGGCGATATAAGTCGGTCGATTAAAATCGAGCGTCGGCACGAGAGCCCCGACGACTATTAGCGAAACTTGCAAAACGAGAGCTTGTCGCTCGAGGTGTATACTCGGCGCGCCGCGGCTCTTTAATTGGCCGTCGCGGCCGTAATTGCGCCCGCGCGCAAAAGCGCCGCGGAATCCGCGCGTGCCCCGGGAATTTCGAGGGCGTTTTCCCGCGGCGAAATTCACGCGCTCGATGGATCGACGCCTCCCCGGCGATTTTTCACTCCGGGCCGCTGCGGAATTTTAGAGGCATGCGCGCACCTCTCAGCCTGTGACTTATGAAGTACCCACTGCGAATTCACTCGCGATTTATTCGCCTAGGCAGCTCGATTGATAGCATTGTTTCCCTGCTATTATCCCTTATAGTTTTTTATTTATTTATTTAGACAAAAAAAATCTTTCTTTAGATTTTTTCTGCACTATATAGTTACTTTTTTTTTGTACTGTAGGTATATGCAAATTCAAAGAAAAGAGTGTAAAGCGTTGATCAAAGAACGTAAACTTTTGAGTAAACTTTATATCCTATAAACTTTTTTTTTTCAAGTGAGAGAGTTTAAATTTCTCCTGAAATATTTAGGTGGCGGGGAATTATTTTTCCGCGAATTAATTGCAGCATGCGCGCGCGATTCCCGATAAAGTGGTACACACGCCGTAACAAAACGATTTTGCATGAAAATTAAAGGCTCCTGGCACGCTCGCCAAAATTGATTTTTATTACACTTTAATTAACGTTTAATTCAGCCGCTCATCAGGCGCTTTCACATGAAAACAACCTTCGAGCGTAATTACCGCGCGAACGCTGCGTCCTTTTTTTCTCCTCGTACCTGCTTCTTCTTCTTCGTCTTTTTTTCCTTTTTTTTCTCAACGACCTACCCACTCTATAATTTTATACACTTACCCCGTTACTCCGGGCTACGCGTCCCCCTCTACGCGGCAAACGATCGCGATCGGTCCGAAAAAGTTTTTCCACGGCGAAGGCAGATGCCGCTCGGCGGCCATTAAAAATCGATTAGGGCAAAAAGCGCCTTGCAGCGCTTTCGCAAAGCCCCGTCGTTTCTTCATCGGCACGGGCTCGCGCGAAAAACCGCGACAAAACGCTCGTAAACACCTAATAAGACGGTCTAAACGGCGCGCCGTGTTTTTGCGCCTGCGCCGCTGCGCTGGAGTTTCGCAAGCCCACTTGCTCGCGGGCCTTTCTTTCTTTCTTTTTTTTTCATTCTCGTCAACGCTAAATTATTAAATAGTACAAAAGATTCATTTAATTTCGTCCAATTTCCTTTAACTCCTCGGTACAAGGCATTCCTGAGTAATGTGCAAAAAAAAGTTGACCGGCGATTATTTTAAGAGGCAGTATAGAACGCTACGCACTTAATCAACTGCATATGTACTTTGCTTTAAAAATCCTTAATATCATTTGAACGTTCTGCAGTAACTCAAATAGAAAACCGACGAATTCAATTGCTCTGTGGTATACAGAAAATTTTATTAAATTCATTTCATCGTTTTGAATAAATATCTTTTTCGAGCTTTTATGTTAAGTTTTTTTTTAACGAAAGCGGTATAGGTATACTCAGTATATAAAAAAATGTTGGTCCTCCAGAGATTTGAGAATCTGATAGTGCCTCTTTCGTAATTACACTCAGCTAATCGGCGGGTAATTAGTCCTCGCGCGCTCCGGACATTCTTATGAATGTTAACGAGTCTTTGTGCAATATGCGCGCCGCGCCTCCTTTTTCGCGGCTACCGCGTGGCACACTCCGCGCTTATATAGTTCTAGTTGCTCGCCTTTCGAGTTATATTTTCGCGCCCGCTCGCTCATATTCTCGTTTATTATTCTATTTTTTTTCTCTCTCTCTCTCTCTCTCTGTGCCCGGAGGCCTCGCTGATTTAAAACACCTAATTGCTCCGGTTATCTTTATTGAGCCGTTTCGACCATTAATATTATTGATTTTTCAATTGTATCGGTCGTTTCGGTTCCGCGGCGATACTCGCGTGACGAGTGGGAATGGGGGTCGCGATATTGCACTTATCTGTGAAGTGCCGTTTTTTTCAATCGCTTTTAATTAGCGTAAAGGCGGGTTAATGCCGGGTGCACTTGTTTTGTTGATGTGTTATTCAGAACACGTAAGGTGCCGCTTTATATAATGTTCCGTAATTATCTGACGAATTTAAAAATGCTTGCGGTAAGTACATCTGACGCAATGATTGAAAATGGTATATTCCTTTTTAAACGAGGTTATCTTCTTGAATTTTTTTTTTAAATCTGCAATACGAATACTGATTCTTGTTTAAATGACCTACAATAAAGAAATTAACAATTGTTGTTACTTCGAGATTTATTATACTTTAATTTGATATACATCTTTAATCGTCTCAAAAATAAATTAGCATTCTACAGATTGACAAGCGAAACGAATGACTATAGTTTGAAGGATTTACTGGGCGTTTCCGCTGGAAAACGGACAAATTTTAAGCGTTCGAAGAAAAAAAACGGCTGAAAGAGCAGCCGGTCGGACAATATAAGCCCGGGAAATCGCATCTAAGATAAATTTCGGCCGCGGGTATCGTGCGGGTCCGCCTGTGAAAACAAGGAAGCGCGCGGCTTAGGAAAAAAAGGAGGCGCGCGATAGGGCCGAAAATAGATGCGCGCGCGTATAGGCTCGCTCTGCCAGCGATAAGATAAGGCGCGTGTTCGGGGAATAATCGCTCGGACCCGAAGGGCGCTCTCGCGCGCACTTTGCATGTGGACGCGCGCGGCCAGTGCGGAGGAGCGGCTAAAAACGACTTTTGTGATTTAAATGCTGTTTACGCGCGCCTCGGCACAAAGGCGCGCTCGCATAAAATTCTCGTATATATACGGATTTCGCGTTTCTCGCATATTTCCGAGCGACGCACCGTCGCGGTGGGGGTTAAAAAAGGCTTCCCTCGACTCGAGGCCCGACGGTCAGGCCTTTTTTTAGTCTCCCTCTCTCTTTCTCTCTTCTCGGAGCCTCGGGTAAAACGCCGCGGTTATAAATCTGGAATGAAAAAGTTTTTATGACGATTTAACGAGTTTACACACGTATCGGTCGGCGAGAAACTTTGCGGATTTACGGTGTTCAATATCTCGGACGCGTATAATGTGGCATTGTTTCTTTTTTTTTCGTCTCTGGCTCGAAGTCGCTGGCGCTTAGTGGCCAGGAATAAATTAAACAGCCGTAACTTTTGAATGTCTCTTTCTTGGCAAGGAGCGAGGGAATTCAAGGGAATATTATGAATTCATTAGTTCGCTATTTTTAATTTTACTGAAACTTCATTCACTTAAGTATAGATTGGTATGTAGTGCAATTTCTCCAAAGCAACAAACTACATACCAAATTCTACTTCACACGTTTTCTATACAACGCTTCCGAGTTCTCCAAATTCCCTCTGTATCGAAAGAAAAAATTCAGACCTACATACACAAGAGTATAGATACCTATAAGTATATATAGTCAATTCTGACAAAGATAAGCGCACATTTTGCAAAGTAACGCTTCCACAACATGATAATTAAACTTAAATATTACCTTTTGTCAAGATTTGCAAGAATTTATTTCGCTCTACTATTCGAAAAGTGACAAATTATAAAATAGACCTTTTTTTTAAATGTACTTTTATTCACTGGAGACGACGATGTACACATAAATTTGGATGTCAAGATACTTTACGTCCTAACATTAATATACAAAATGAAGCCCAACTTAGCGTAAGTTCCAGTAAATCGCGGGCTAAGTTTTCTTTAACCAACAAACGAGAAATAATTAATTTTCAATTACCCGGTGCATAATGGACCGGACGAGAAGAAAAGAGTGGCCCTCCTCGACGGCGGCCGGCGAATGGAAAATGAAAGATTGCGCCCGTCGGGCATAAAGAGTCCAGACAAGTGTCGCTAATAAATTCTCGCGTCGCGTATAAGTCCGCGCGCGCCACTACGCGAACCGATGTTAAACTCGCGCTCGTAATTAAAAGGCTTTAATTTATTTACTTTCGCGGGAATACTATATCCGAGTCAAGCGATTTTACGGCCGATAATGTCGAACTTTTTTATTTTCCGATTTAATTAGCGCCCCCTTTTTTTATTTTCTAGATATATACATAGTCGGGGCTTGCACCTTGCGGAGTGTTTAAAAATTTTTTCGAAGCGACATTCTTTACGGTCTTTTGCGTAAGGTGCAGTGACATAAATCAGACAGTAAATTAGTGAAATTTTAAGGAAATTCCGTGTCATTTTATCAGGTGATGTTTGTCGAGCGAAGCACCACATATTGAGGAATTTTTTTTGCTGGTATGAACTTTTTTTAGCTTCAATGTGCGATACTTGTGGTCTTATTGTTTGTCGATCAGAATTAATTAAGAGTTAATGAACAGGGGTCAGTTCAAATCACACGTCGTCTTTTCCGTACACATTGTAATTAATGAACTTAAGTACACCGAAGTTATCTTTTATCGGTGAAAAAAAAAAGAGCGGATGAAATTTATCTACGGCTCAAATGATGAAATTATATCACTTGTTACGTTATATTTATTTGTGAATTTTATTTCTGCACAATAAATAAGAAAATCGTTTGTATTTACTAAATTAATCTTCCCTCATAAATTACGATCGATACATCGTTCATTTACCCATTCATACGCAGTACAATATGTAAAATCGTTTTGAAATACGCAATAAAGTCTCGTATATACTTAAAATTCTATTAAAAAAAATTATACTCGTATATAATTAATTTATAACATCAGACACTTTAAAAGCGGCTCATACTCTATTCCCCTAACGGTACTGAAAAAACTAAATATTTTGTTTTCCATCTAAATCCCGTACATCGGGTTCGTAAAAAAGCTCGTAAAATCGATTAGGAATTCAGATCATAAAGGCCAGTCTCGAATCGAACGTGGAAAAGCCGAGTTCCGAATGCTCAGGAGCGAAAAGTCGCTGGTGAGAGTACCAAAAGAAGGGGAAAAAGAGAGAGACCGAAGGAGGGGGGGGCAGAGGGGAGAAAGAGGCACGACATTGCATTACGTATGTAATAATGTTAAGTGTCGAAAGGAGCGAGAGGCGCGCACTCGCCGAGAGTTGGCTTCGTATACCCGCGCGCGAGCTATAGAGACGTTTCGGACGTAAATCAAGCGGCGCAGGCCGTTTTCCTCGCGAGCGCGCATATATACATATATGCACCGCGAAAAACCTTACGGGATGCGCGCTGCACGTGTGCGCTTTAATGCCGCTTTACGCGACACTTTTTTTCCTCTTCTGCGTCTTCCTCTTAAAGACGATGTAGACCGCGGCCTCGTAGTAGAATTCGCTGAATTCTAATTGAGGGGAGAGTCTCGTTCCTTCTTTCGAAAGCCCCATAATTTTGTGGATTCGCGCCTTTTGAGCTCGAGCGCGCAATTTACGCAACTGATAACGATGAATTGTTGCACGGTAGAAAGTGAAATCGGTTTATAACAATTGCTTCTCTGTTTACTTTGTGGTGAAAAAAAGAACAGGCGGATATTTCGCGCTTTACCGGTGCCTTTTGTTTTCCTTTTCTTATCAATTTTGTTTATTTAAGGCCTCGTAAAAATGTCAATATATTATACTCATGTTAATGCCAGTAAACAGTTATCGGCCATAACTGTATTGACGCGTGAAATTCTGAAAGCATATACGAAAATCGCATTTACTTCTGTGCGCCTGATTTCTCTATTTATCTGCCCGAAGCGTAAAACTCCATGAATAAAAAAAATGAGCTTGAAATAAAGGAAGAAAAAAACAGTCGCTACCTAAGTAGTTTAAATCCCCTTATCGATTTAAGTCGGTGAAAAGAAAAGGGAAAAGCGAAGAGGTGCTCGCAAGAGGAAAAAAAAGAGAGAAAATAAAATGGCGAAGAAAGGGAAGTATACAGCCTGCTGGAGAGATAGGCATCGATCTAAGGCAAGCTAACGCGGCGTTACAGCGCCCGGGCGTCTAATTAGCACGTTTCAGTTGCTCGGGGGCCGATCGATCGTCGCGGTGCAAAAGTCGGCGTCCGCAGGGGGGTAAGGAAGGGCGAAGAAGCGGCTCGCGTGCGCGACGATACGCGCTTGCGTGTAAAGGGAGGGACGCGTGTAAATCAGCCGCTTAATCCGCCGCTTATCTGCCGCGGGCTCCTTCGACAATAAGAGCCGGACCGCGCGGGGTAATTGCGAAATTGATTCTAATTTCAGATTAAATTGCGGATTTCGCTTTTTCTGCGGCATCTCTAAGTGATGGACGTACCCGCGCGCCTTCCGCCTCTTCTCCTTTTTTTCTTTTCCACGTTGAAGCTGTAATTTTTTTCTCGGCTTAAACAAAAATGGCCGCGTTCGATTTTTGTAGATTGACCTTTTATTTTCACTAGTTCTTTATGCTCGGCGTGTGTGTGTATCTAAATGATTTATTTCAGAGATTTTTTTAACGATTTTGAAACAATCTTTCAGTTAGGCTGTCGCTTAAGTTCCGACTGTTTTTTACACCTGCGCAAGATTTTTAAAAAGTGTTTATGATAATTTTTAATTTTTCGTTGGCTTGAATGTTGTTTTTAGGCACAACCGCTACACGGAGTGCCTTATTTTATATTTAGTATCTGTAGACAAATAAGTGTCTTGCGCAACTTTCCATGGATATGGTGGATTTCAAAATTTTCAACTTCATATAATTAACATGAGCATTTACACGTGGAGACATCGATAAGTGACTTAGCACACAGTGAATATTAATCGACGAAATCTTTCTATAAACAATTATAGTCGTACAATAAATGATTATCTTATAAGCTCGTTTAATATTCATCGATTCTGACTTTGAGTCTTTTATAATCCAGACAATTATATATATATATATCGTTTTCACAATAACATTCGAGTGACAGGCGACGTCGCGAGAAATACGGGCACGTGCAACTCTCAAACTACGAAAATTGCTTCTCAAAAAGAATTACCATAAAATTCTAATAAACCGCTTCGCCTGTCGCTCGTATCTTTGACATCGACATAACGTCTACATTAGAAGTCCAAACACCGATACGATGTGCGCGCGCGTTCACTGCGCCTCGATGTAAAATTCACTCCTCTCTATCTTTCTCGTCTGTACACTCATACGGGCAAAAGAGAAAGCAGCGCTCGGCGCCGTTTGTCGCGCGGGCCATTTTTATTCCGAGATTCTCGAATTTCGTCGATGTTGCCCATAAGTCTTGGCTCACGGTGTGACCGTCGTGCTCGGGAAATTTAGAGACGCGAGTCTGACAAATTGCGGTTGATTTGAATATCCCAATAAAGGGGCACGAAAAACGCCATTAATTACTTTTTTTTCTTAATGGCGCGTTATAAGCATCAAATGAAAATTTAATGACCTCACAGGAGCGGCGTTGAAGCGACGTTATTTTAATGGGAATAATATTATGTTAATGAATACAATGGATCGGGTGACGGTTTATGATCGATCATTACATACCCGGATCGAATACTGCGCGAGAATCATAAAGTGTAGTCGATCGCCTCATATGAGTCGCTCATGCGTAAAGATCGAAAATCTACCATTTGATCAAGGATATAATAGAAATACAATCTGAACGTTCTATACACCTTTAAAAATATTTAATGTTTGATTTTTCAGGTGCGAGTTTATGAACTGATTCATTTTTCTTGTATTATTTTTATTAATTGACGATTAGTTAATTTTAAGCACTACTTTAAGTATCCGATTGCACGGTACTTTTATAATTTCAATTTTATACATAATATAAATTTAACATAGCAAATTTGCTCAGACTAATGTATATAGTGAGTAATTACTGCTCAATACATCACTCGATTCATAGATCGTTAAACGTTAAAAAAAGGTATGATTAATTTTATGTTTATATATGTTTACAAAATAAACGCGCCCCGCATGTAATGACGTACTTATGACAGAAAGATTTTTTAAAAAGAGAATTCCTCTCCATACGTGCGCTCGAGTGATTAATTAGGAAAAGGTGAAAGAAGCATAAAGGTGAAACAGTGAAATCGCTTCTAATTTCGCAAGCGTCGATTGCGCTTGCGCGCGAGCCGGACAGGATAATCCGCGGCTGGCAGTCGTTATTTCCAGCGAGCTATATCCGGGGCGCGCCGAATCGCAATGAATTAAGGTTAACGTCTCGCCGGATAAAATCCCCGGGGCCCCGCGGTCCAGCGCGCCGGTAATAGCGGAAATAATGACCGGCGATAACCGTAACGATAACGATTACAATAATACGCCGGGGCGTTGATAACCGTCGACGGCCGCCCGGATTTTCGCGCCTCACGACGGGAGGCTTGCTTCCTCCGTTCTTTCTTTACATTCATTATATACTTTTTTCTTGACTTTCGCGGCGCGCGAATTCTCGTTTTATAATCTCGGTCACAGTCGACGCGGCCAACTCCGGACTAATAGCTCTGTATTATTCATCTGGCGGCTTCTGCTTTTCTTGGCTGCCTTCTCAGCCAGGCTTTTTTCTTTTAGAAATAATAATTAAGACACTGGAAGTTACTTTCGTCGCTGAGGTTGTCCGCTGCTTTGGATACCTTGAGATTCGGTGTGCATAATTATGGGGCTTTTTCGATAGACTTGTGAAATGCTTATTCGGCGTAGTGTTGCACATATTTGTGACGGAATTTTATGCGTTGTTTAATATGCAAAGTGACTTTCAAAATAACGTCGTACGCTTTATTTAAGCGCGCCTTCCTATACGTGCATTCGGCTCTATATATTATATCTTTAGAAAGTCAGCTTTAAAATACTTCTTATATCCTTAAATCGACTAAATTAGGGATCGTGTTAATATAAAACTGTTAGCCGCAGTTAAAAAAGGAATAAACAGAAAAAAGCTGTTTATAACCGCCAGGATATATGTTTATTAATTATTTATCGTTTAGCCACTCGCATTTGCTTCATTAAGTTAACAAGCGACCTTAGCGTGAAATGAACCGCAATATATAGCGCCATTGCTAATTAGCTTCCATATTCCAAATCCTTGTCACTAGCAGTAAAACTGAGCTCGCTCGATATTAATTTATCTGATTGATTGCGCCATCTTCGCGCTCGCGGCTTGGTTAATGCATAAATACATAGTATATAGAAGGGAAAAAAATCTCCAAAAAGATTATAAGTAGAGAACGGAAAAAGAACGTGCGGAAAAACTGAGCGCCGCGATTATGCAAACGGCTCGAGTTCGCAGCGGGTATATATGAGGTCTCGGGAACTCCGGATGACACAGTGCAGAATGCCTTATTCACAGCGGGGCGAGCGTACGCTCGGCGACGCGCCTCATTATGCGCGCGCGGCGAGTCGCGCTCTGCCTGCATAATGGCCCGGCGGCGGCGGCGCGGAGATAGTCGGGACACTCTCCATTACGGACTGCGAGCTGCCGCGCGACGTAATTAGCCGCGACGGGCGATTCGATGAAAACTATTCGCGCCGCGATTTCATTTCCGCTGCCGAGCAAGCGACTGGAAAGTTTTCATGCATCGGCGTTCTAAAGGCCGCACGACTGCTTTGCATATATATGTATATATGTACAGAGGTGTAGCGCTACTTGTTCCTTTAGAAGCGATTGATAATCATTCAAAATAGAAGAAAAACGTTGAAGAATTTTTTTTATTATTTCCTGTGGCGCGCTTATTATACTTTTCTGGATGGTGATATGTCGTGCGTGTTGTAATATCTATATAAGATTTTTTTGTCTTAAATTTACGTGCTCAGGATACGAGGTATATATTATTTGCTTAACACGCTGAATACGTGATTGATTAATTAATTTGCTATTTCATATACAGTATTTAGAGTAGAATATTTTTTTAATTATTATTTATTGTCAGCCTGATTTGACTTTACTTGAATTTTAATTTTCATTTTATTTTTAAGACACTTGGAAAAAGAAACAATTATAATATTGTAATTTAGTTACAAAAAGTAATTTTTTTATCAACAAATCCGAAAAAAATGCCAAGTGAAGAAAAGCGCGATAACAAGCCTAAGATTATAGCAAACAAAGGTGGCAATGTATCGCTTTATCGGCTACATAAGAGCAGTAACGAAAACATCGTATCGACAGCGTTATAAGAGCAATTTCGCGAGGAAACGCGCATTACGTGTCTCGGCCTATCGTGACGCCCTTCGCGCCCTAACAAAACACCGCACCCCTTCGATCCGTAAGTACAGCCGTCGCGCAAAGTCCACAAAACGCTCACGAGAGCGTACTTTTTCGACGACGCAAAATTATGTTATAATCTGATCGGCGATGTTGAAAAATAAACGCTTTCTTGCATAGTTATTAGTAAACGATTTATTTCTATTCGAGTTGTCCTATAAAAGAATACGATAATTATCTTCAGATAAATTATACTTATACTGAATGTAACAATAATAAAATTAAATTCCAGTCATAAATTATTCAGAACGCACGGGCAATAAAATTAATATTTTTTTCATCAATGATCGTTCAAATTAAATCTAAGTGATACAAATATAATTACGCAACAAATCAGACCTTGTCAAAACTAGTGCACGACGCATGAATTCGTCGTAAAAAAAAGAGAAACAATTAATTAAGAAAAAAAAGACTGAAGCGGGATATTGAAAATCGCAAAGTCTATTTTGATAGTACCGATCGAAACTCGTTTTCGATCCGGACAAAGGTGGCATTTACACGGGGCGACTCACGTCCGTCGCCATTGCGCCACCGGCACACCGTATAGGCTACACTACACCGGGTATAACAGTAACCCGCGGAGGATCGAAAAATAATATCCCTGGGGTTTATTTAGCGACGGGGGGCGCCATCGCGAAAGGGATTAAAAATAATGTTTCGAGCGTGACCGGCGCACAACGAGGGGATTAAGCGCGACACATCGCCTCTCGGATTTTCCACATTATATAACGTACTCGCGTCTCCGCGTACGTACGTGTGCGCGTGCGCGCGGGAAAAATAATGTTATCTTTTTTCCTCGTATTTTCCTAGCGCCCCGGCGAAATAAAAAAAAAATGAAAGGTATCCGCACACTGTTTGCTTTTGTAATATTACACTCGATATGTATGTGCTCTCGCGATATTTTTCCAGAGCGCTTTTTTTATTCCCGTTTCTTTTTTATCCAGCTCCGCGTACAGAGAGATCGATTCGTCGTCATCCTCCCTATGTCGCGTTTTTTTCTTTTCGCTCGTCCGGCTCGCCGTCCAATTTATTCGAAGCGAGAGGGAAGTTTCTGTCTAATAACCTGGCTTTATTAATGCGCAATCAGGCCCGATAACGATAGGCCGGATACTTATCTCGGCGAAATGGTTGTAGGTGGCTTTTTAATGTACGTTTTACGCGCGCTCGATTGAAAAATAGTTTAATTAAGGGGGGATTAGTATTTTTCCCCCTTTTTTCCGACTCGGCGAACTCGATCAAACGTGTAATTTTGTGTAATAATGTAAACCTTCGACGTATCATTGAGACGTGTAATTTGATTTTATTAGATTTGCGCGCGTTCACGGGACATTTTTTAATAGGCCTCGAGAGCGCGCGTTTCAGAACTAGTTTGCGCCAATGAGCCATGACGATCATGGAAAACGCTCGCGCGCGCCTTGGCGTGGATATACAACCTTACTCCTTGTAATCAAGCGCATACGTCCCAGCGGCGAAAAATATACCAAGGGCCCCGGAGGAAAGAAAGAAGAAATTATTAAATAGTTTATATCACACTTTATCGAAAAGCTAATATGTTTCGAAGGCTACGAGCCTAGCAAATATATTTCTCGCTTCAACGATGGCCGATAAATGGAATAATAAAAAAATAAAAAAAACGGAGGAACGGAAAGAGGCGCGCGGCGCTAATTTATTAATTCGGAGCGACGCAGGTGCGAATCCGTGCTCCTCTGGTAAAAGCGCGCATAATTACGCCGGGCGTCGCGGCGATTAATCAGCCGATCGGCCGAGTATATATGGCGTGTATGCGCGAGTCTCGCCGGGCTAATTGGATTATCAATTAATAAGAGAGTTGCGGCCACGGCGACTGGATCCGGCCGCCTTGTAATGATATCGTTTCGCGCATCTTTAGCCGCGCGGCTCGCCCGCGATGCGACGAGCATCTTCCCCGTGATATCGTGTTTGCCGCGGGTTTTATTTTTTTTACCAAGTGCGCCGGACACGCACTATCGGGCTCATGGCCGGGCGAGCTTATTAAAGGCGCGAGTCGAAGGTGTTCGCGATGGATAATTTTCTTCTCTTCATTTCTTTCTTTTTTTCGGTCGTACGCTTGCTTCGTGGAACGAAGTTTTTTCAGGACTCGTTGCTTTAAAATAAAATTCAACGGGGGTATTTGTAATTTATAGTTAAGTAGTAAATTTTATGTCTTTATTATGTTGGCCACGATCGTGTTATCCGCTGACACTCCGATCGCCGGCGAAAAATAAGCTCGCACTTGTCCTTTTATTCCGATACCATTTATTACGACCGTAAAGTAAACGTTTTATAGTTTAAATAGTCCGATCAAAATTGACTTTGACAAAAAGAAGAGCGTGGAGATAAAAATAAATGCATGTATAGGCACTAAAAATATTGATACGCTTGCTTTTAAAATGTTGAAAAAAGAAGCGTCTTAAAGTATCGGACGTGCAAAAGTTGGTAAAAATTTGAAGCAACGTGAGTTGTACACGTCAGACGGAGGCGTCGAGGGCCGGTGCAGGCGAGGCGCGAAATCACGAGGGTCGATCTATTCCGCGAGATATAACGAGGCCGCGTCGCCGGACGTTTGCGATTTCCATCGAGCGTCGGCGCTGCACGTATGACGCTGGCGACGGCCAGCGAGACACGGCCGCGTCGAGCCTTATATGCTCCTCGCGCACGCAAATGCTCACCCGCCGGGCGACGTACGCGATTATCGAAGCCGAGGGGAGGACGCGCCGACGGTGACAGCCGCGAGCCTTATACGCGAGCGCGACTAGAAAGACTGTTCGAGGAAGCGTATACTTTAGAATCCAATGGTTCAGAGGATCGTTTATTCCTTGCTGTTGTGTAGGTGCTAAGTAGTGTGTTCTTTTTATAATGGCTCGCTTGAGGGAATAAAAATTCTTGAACTACAATTTTTAAAATAAGTAAATATTTATGTATATACAATTTTAAATAATAACTGCGACGTGTTTATTTATTTTTTATTTATTGAAAAACCAGAGTACAGTACAATACATAAGAAAATCGTAAATTAATTACATTACAAAAGTAAATCAAAAGTGGAAAAATTCTCAAAACTAATTTTTTTTTGTAACTTGATGGGTATCGAGGATATTTTTCACCAAGAAGAATAGACTAGTTTATAGTCGTAATTATTCATATATGTATATATCTAGTAATTTAAAATTCATTTGACAAGTTTTATAAGATTTCTTAAATATAAATATATAAACATTACATTCTATTTTTACACGTAATGTACAGAGATGTAATATCTCAAATTTCGCGGCAATTTTACATTTTTTTTCATAAAAAAATTTATTTTTCCAAGTAAGCAATCTTTCCGTCGAGGAAGTAGAAAATTTTATTAAATTATTATTGATACGGACTTTATATACACAGTTCGTTTCGCAGAAAGAGATCGCAATAATTTACCGCAATACAGGTACTCCCTCGTAAGAAAATCAATGATCATCCAATAAAATTAGCAGTCTTACGGCATTATATACCAGGAAAGCTCCCGTTCATCAATTTGCACTTTTTCGCTCCATACATTTAAAGTCGGAGCCCGATCGTTTCGAGATACTCGAGCCAGCAAAAAGAGCTATGCAGTTGCCCTTTTTGCTTCCAAATTGATACAATGTCATTATATCGCACGGCTTCTTCTCGCCCCGTCGCATTAGCGCATCCTCCTTCCGAACTGCCGCCCGGCTATTTTCTCGCTCCATCCCCCCTCGGGTGATACCTAAAACAACCGGACTCGAAGAAACGACTCTCGCTTTTCAGTCGCTCGCAAAAAAGGGAGCCCGCGCGCATTACGTGGAAGCAACCCCCTTTTTGCGCGTCGAGACGACAAAAAAAAAAAGAAAAAAAGGGCCGACGACGAGTCCCGGCCGCGTGTGCGTGTGCGGCGTGCAAACGACGTTGTTCGGCCGGTGTATCGCTCGAAATTACCGGTAATAAGACGGGCCTTTTTTTCCTCGGGGATGGACCGTCGGGGATCTCGCCGCTCGGGAACTGCGGCCTACGGAAAATTGCGAGGTTCAACGTACGCGATATCGGCCGCTGGGAATAATGCCGCGCGGCCGGTCCGCCGTAATGCTATCGCATTCTTCATCCGATTTTTGCCAGACTCCGCGCGCGAATTTACTTTTATCGCCGGCCGTATACGCGGCGCTAATTGTGATTAGCCTCTGTTACTTCTCTCCGCGTGTAACTTGATAGTCTAATGCGCGCGTCTTTAAACGTGAGTTTCAGCGTTATATGCACAGCTGAGTGTTTATTTATCGCAAATGCTTTTGATCCAGAAATTTATGTCGAATTGAAAATAATAAAAAAATCTTTTTGAGGTAGTAGTATAGTAAATTCTGTAGTTGAGTAGGATAAGGTAAACAATGAAGCGAAGTACAAGGAAGCTTAAGGACCACGCCCAAAGTGAAGAGCGAACTCCGACGCGTCGATGTAAATTCGCTGTAAAATTTCAACTCGCTCGCGAGGCCTCGGGGTGTGTCCGTGGGCGCGATCCACGCAGAATCCGCGGGAGCATCCAATCCGGTAGTCGGTCGCGTCGCCATGGCGACCAGCCGCGTACCACCCCACTCCCGAGGGTGCGATTACCAAATGGGCGACGCAGGAGGGAAAAAGTCGAGGGGTCGCTTTACTCGCACACACACGCGAAGCCGCAACAAAAGAGCGGGAATCTCGAGTTTCGGGCTCCCTTAAACTGGGAGGAGGAGGGGGGGGGGGCAAGCTACTGGCTCGATTCCCCTCCTAAAGGTACAAGTAGTCGGAATAATGGGCGACGATTCAGCGTATTGATGTGCATGCAGGGGAGCGAGGGAGAGGCCTAGACGAGGGACGCTTCTATTTGTTCGGTTAATCGCTCGCTAAGTGGCTGGCTCGTTATATTGCGGAAGGAACGCGCGATTGGCTGCGCGTGTCTTCTCTCGTCTCCCCTTGCGCGCGCACACTTCGTCCCCGAGGCCGGGGGGAAGCTCTTTATCGACGCCAATGTGCAGCCGAGGACACGCCATGATGCGATAATATTTGCCCCGGGAATTTCTATTCGCCCCGCGAACCTCGCTTCGCTGCGAGCAATACGCGCGCTCTGTAATGCGATTATGGTGATTTGGGAATTCGCCGGAGTCTTTTCTACTGATCTGCTCTGCGGGAATTAAATTGCCGCGTATATTCCGGTATTTATAGTACAACGCCGGTGAGGTGAAATAGATTTTTTTTTAATTAAATTAATTGATAATTGCATGGCTTATATAAAATATTCATTTCATTCGCGTCTCCATGTCGGAAAATTAAGCATCATTTAAGTTATTGTAACTAACTTTTAGCTAGACTTTTCCAACATAATCTATTATGATAGATTGCGTATAGTTAATTATGAGGGCTTGACGTTATGAATTAAGCAACAGAAGATCTAGATGCAGTGCACAGCTGTTTGCGAAAACGCGAGAATCAAAACGGTATAAAAAAAGAAAGTCATAATATATATGTCCATATAGCGTCATGCTACAGTCTCTAAATATGCTCGAAATATGTTATTTGTCCACTGAGCAAAAGATTTAACAGTTAATCTTCCGGCAGGACTGAGTTAAAAATAATAAAGAATAATTAGGTACTTAATTTAAATATATCGTTTATTATTAAACGCAGAGTCTCGCAATTGAAGTTAATATTTTATAGATGCGAAAATTCTAACTAATTTAATGGCAATATTAAAAGAAGCGTCCATGAAGTATATTAACGCAAGAAAGTTCGAGCCCTCCCCAGTCGTTTTAACATCAAACCTCAACCCAGTTCGCAGAAAAGGATTGCACGGTCGAAGGCGAGCTCTCGACAATCGCCCCTCTCTCCCCCACCCCCGGGAGTTTCCGCTTCCAGCCACCCCGCGAATTCTCTCGGCCGGAACGGTCGTTGAGGGGGCACGAAACTGGTCGGCACTTAATTTGCCGAGGCGCTTAATTCGCCGAAGTCGGAAAGAGGGGGGGGGGAGGGTGTGAATGGAGCGCGGCGCGTGCGTACACCGGGGGATCGATCGAGGCGCGACGCATCTGGGGTTGCACAGCCTCCTCGTCCAGAGGAAGATGGCGGCCGTTGTCCCGTTTAGATCTCTCTGATCTTTTCCCTTCCTCTTCTCTCTTTTTCTCCGCCCGGCGGGTCGACACTCGGCTTTTATTGCCTTCGCGCAATGTGCTAACGATCCTAGCGCATCTGCCGCGCGGGAGCTTCCATCGATTTTCAACGGCGACAGAGACTTCGCTCTCTTCTTTCGTTTTTTCTTTCTTCCTTTCTGGATATGCAGGACACGTGGAATTTGTCGGGGTATTGTGTTCTCACGCCGTTGATGGCTTTATTAAATTTATCGTTCGATGTAATTTTTTTTTTGTCTAGTCGAGCGGATTTAGGTAGAGGGTTACTTTATATGTTT
Source organism: Sycophila sp. Sp_5 (assembly GCA_018906775.1). Classification (NCBI taxonomy): domain Eukaryota; kingdom Metazoa; phylum Arthropoda; class Insecta; order Hymenoptera; family Eurytomidae; genus Sycophila; species Sycophila sp. Sp_5. The sequence continues at coordinate 314,838 of JACCID010000020.1, forward strand.
CGGAGTGATCACGCTGTGATTCTTGACACTCCAATTCATCATTTTAAAATATTTAGCTTTTCATCGAGTGATGATTTAATATTTTTTTATCCTGAATTTATTTACGATTTTTTGAAACTGTTAGTACTCTCTAAAGTTCAAGACATGAGTTGAAATTGATTTCAGACGAATGTACACGAGAATTTAAATTATTCAAATTTATAGAGGGTAGGGGCGACATAGGCAAAAGGGAGACCTTAAGGAAATACTGGAAAAGAAGGAACTGAATAATAAAACAATCATGATGAAAAGCAAGATGCCTATGCATTTACAGCCCTCTAATATTATATTTAAACAAATTGAACAACTATTTAAATAATAAAAAAATATGCCCGTCATGTGAATTGAAAGCAAGTAGTTCTAAGCGCACTTCGATCTTCCCTCTTTGCTAGAAAAAAAGTTAAAAAAAGTTAATTTTCTCACGCCACAGTTGCGAGGTACTAAAGAAATCCGTAATTTCGTTTTATTCCAGGTGAAGGTCTGGTTCCAGAACCGACGGACAAAGCACAAGCGGATGCAGCAGGAGGAAGAGGCGAAGGCCCAGCAGCAGTCCGGCGGCGGGAGCGGTGGCAGCGGTGGCGGCGGCAGTACCACCAGCGGCAACAGCGGCGACGCCAACGCCAACAACAACGGCAACGGCCCCGGCAACAAGAACACGCATCACGTGAGCAAGTGGCAGCAGGAGACGGGCGATTACCACCACGACGAGGAGGACGAGCCGATCGACCCCGAGGCGGACGAGTGCTCGAGCGGCTCGGAAGCGTAGCTGGACGTCCTGTGCCTGGACTAAGCGAGCAGCGCTCGTGCTCGCTCCCTGCCCCCCGAGAGAGCCGCAGGAAGTGCCTCCGGACGATCGGCGCTGCACCAGATTTAGTGTCCCGTCAAGAGAACGAACAAATGAACACGGATAGTGGTGCGTCGAATCGACGTCTACGGCAGACGAAAAGAACGAACGTTCAGGCTGGGTGTGACGAGAAAAAAGGGCCAATGCGTTATTTGGTACCCAAGTTCCGTCGGACGATGCGCGCCTGTGTATTGCGGACTTCCGAAGCGCCTCCAGGGACTGGGGGATGCTGCGAGTCGTCATTCCCCGATGGCACGTAAAGAGACATCGCGGGGGAGGGGATCGGGCCGCGCGAGGAATCCGCAGGATCGCTCGAGATCGCCGCTCGAAACGGGAATGCCAAGCTAATTTCCCCGGTTCTCTCGGTTCGTTCGTCCCACGTGTGCATATCTCGGCCGAGCGTGCGCGCCTCTGAGTGTGCGTCTTTGCGTGTCTGTGTGTGTTTGCACGTGTGCGAGGGAGCGCGAGCATGTATGCATTTTGTACTTATACGACGCGGTAACGAGCCATGCGCCAAGCACAGCCATAAATAAAAGGGACTCTCTCAAGGGCTAATTTGTACATACCTCCGCGAGAGGCTACAGCGAGGTCGAGTCTCGTGCCAGATTTTGCAGGGCGGACGATGGGAGAGAATAGAAGGGGATCGGCGCTGACGTATACACTCGCGTCGACGAGGAGAAACGCAATCCCACCGCTTCATCGTATATAAAACAAAAATTCGTGAATTCTATCGACGCCTCGCTTTTTAACAAAAACAACATACAGAAAAGAATCTTAGATAATTAAGCGAACGAATAGAAGCAATATGAGAAATTGGCGAATCCTTTGAAATTTCTATATTGTACGGATTGCTTCGCAACGTTCCCGAAGGGACGTTAAGCAAAGGCAAGTGGGACGTTTCTCCTCGTACGGGGCGCGTTCGTGCACGTCGACAACGTGTAAATAGTATATAACCTCGCCGGTGGTTGAGGTGCGGCGCGGACTCTTGACTGCCATAAATGACGCGATATTACCAGGAGTTCGGCCAGCGTATATATATATACATGCCCACACAGATATATATATATATAGGCGAGCAGCGAGTGCCAAACTTGACCGATTCAAGCCCAGTGTATAAGCGCAAATGTACTTTAAGCGAGGATCCAATTAATAAAAAGTTGTTGTTCCATACTCGTGCGCGAGCAGCAGTATTTTGATTCTATTCGATGGATAATGTCAGAAAAAACACATAAGAGTCGTTGTGTCGAATCGAGTTACTTAAATTATTTAGATTAAATGAGAAGCGAAGGAGAGCGTGGAGCGGCGACGGGAGTCCGTTAGCCGTCCGCGCGAGCTTCGCTTCACCGCGTGTAAATAAGCCTGTACATAAGAAATTGTGATTTTACTCGACGTACTCGAGGCGTAGATCTGTAAGACGATCAAAAGATTTAGTTCGTGTTCTAGCGACATAATAGCGAAATAAATTATATCACATCTCCAATGAGCTGAAGTGTTTTTTATTTAATCGACCCTCCATTCCTATTCACCCTTCACCCTTCAAATATAGTTTCATATTATTATTGTATGTTATAAATTGATAAAAATAGAAATAAGATATTTTCGTCATACTAATTATATATTTGTTGTGCCACTTGAAGATGTAAATTAGTAAATGCAACAGTAAATAACGGAATTAACGTTTTGAAATTCCGAAAGTGTTTTTGTGGAGCAAAATTAAATAAGTTTTGGTAAAGTTGAGAGAAATGCATATGTTGTTGTGAAACTAACGAGGTATCACGTTACAAACTAAATTTGTGTCACTATAAAATTAAATTACATATAAAAAGTGAATGGTTTAAATTTATGGTAAAAATTTGTTTAGGTTAATATCCTTATGCACGTCGGAGAGAAAATATCTTAAATTATTTCAAAATTATATAAAACCTATGTTGATTTTATGCTGATTTTCGATATCATAAAGTATTTTGACTTTCATTAAATATAGAATTATAGTAATTATGAAATTGTTGAATATTTCATTCTTTTCATAAACTTATACCATAAAATAAATTATAAACAAACTATTCGAAACGATAAAAAAATTATCGTGGGTTCACGCAGTTTTAGAAACGTCGATCCACTTCTGGATAAAGGATTCCATCAATTAAGCCAGTTTACAGCAGATCAAATTTAATTATTCGTAAAGTAAAGCAAGATTGACAAGTTCTCATGTGAAAAAAAAGTCGATTGACTGCGTTTATAGAGCTGTGCACATGTGTGGGTGAGCAAACCTGATTAATATTCAGTAGTCGCGAGCACTAATTGTCATCATGAGACGCGATATCGTTCTAATTGGATTGAATACTCATGAAATATTAATTTTTTTCCATTTTTCTTATAATTAGTTACTAAATATTAAAGAAAAAATTCTAATTATTCTGTAAATTGATAGTTGTTTAAATTTTATAACGTTAGAATGTATTCAATTAGTTCACGAAATAAACGTCGAATTTATTGAACTAGAAAAAAATTTACAGAGTAAATCCTGTAGAAGGTAAACGAAACGAAACTAAAACTTGAAAATAAATAATAAACGTTTAAAGCATTTTAAAATTAAGTCTGTCTAGGCAATTTTAAGACTTTTGGATTTTTCTACTTTTCATGCACATTTTTTATGAATGAATGCATTATAGAGAGAAATGATGCGCTGAATGATGAATTTTACAGGTATAGTCTCAATTATGTAAATTTATAAGCAGAAACCAGATACGAACGCTTGAAATTCATGCTCATCGTAATTCAATTACTGTAAAGTACGACCAAGTAAATTCGAAGGCGAATAGCGAATTTTAAATTTGCCTCGTTCTCCTTTACTGCAGATTTGACCCTCCTCTGGGTTTTTCAAAGGCTCTCGCGGTAAGATCCTCTCACGTCCGCTTAACTCCACGGCTGTCTGTGTCCGATAATGTAAGCATTTGCGTTCAGTAAACATCCTCGCTTCATAAATTTTGCCACGAAATTGCGTACCGTTTATTCGTGGATTTTCTCGCCTAATTTAACCCAATTTCAAGCCTCATTTAGCTTTTCCTCGAGGCCTGAAAGCTGAAAAATGAAGGTATTTGTTTTGCGAATAGATACGTGCGGAACGACGGGCTAATTTTAAATTCTACCTCGCGTAAATATGGGAATAATGAAAGAATTAAAGTTGCAAATTTTTCAAATTGCCCTGGGATTCGGCGAAAGAATTATTCATCCTCTCGGTGGGTATAGGCGAGTGGGAAGCTGACGTTTGTTTAAAGATCGCAATTTGAGGCATTTTTTTAGCGATTGAATTTCATAGAAGCAGTAAAGCTGCTCTTGCGTGAAAAAGTACATGTTTTAATTTGAATATCTAAATAAATAAGCGTTTATCGCTTATGTTGCTGAATATTTAAGAGCTTCATAAATTTTGCATTCAATGTTTAATTTATGCCTCAACTTCGCGTTAACTCTTAGAATTCTGTGAAATGATAATATAATAATTCGACAAAGATGTAAATGAGTATTGTTATGATATATTTAAAAAATAAAATTAACATAAACATCCGTTCTGTGAAGGAAGCAAATGTACTTACATAGAGAGCTTCAGTGAACAAGGTAATAGATAAAAAATAAAATACTAAAATTTTATCGATAAATAATTGATTTATCTTTCCTGTTTCGTAAGATCATCTTTCAGGCAGTGTACTCTCTAAATCTGAAAATGTGAAATTCACATGGAAAATGTGAATAGTAATATGTTTTATGTGAAAAATCCTTCGCACATTTATCATGTGAACGGCTTGTCACTATTCACATCTTCACATTTAGAGAGCATGCTATCGACATGACAGGCTTAATTTCGAGGATAATTTGTTAATAGCCAGTTCTCCCTCTGCTACCGACAAATTCAAGCACTTAAAAAAAACGTCATAGTAGTATAGTAGAAAAGAAAGGCTGTGACAAGCGAAGCAACGCCTTCTTCGATAAATCTCAGGAAAAAAGGTATTTTTTTTAACTCCTCTTCACTGGTTAACCACTGGACCTCGCGCATTAAGTCGAGCCGGTCTAAACAAGCGGCGCAGAATTCGCGAGGATGCTGCAGCAAAGCAAAAGAAGTAAAAGCAGCAAGAGCGAGTGAGAGAGACGCGGAGGAGAGAATCGGCAGTTAGGACCAGAAAAGGGAAGAAGGCGAGTGCGCTGGTCTGGGTGCCGGCGGCGGCGCGCGCGCGCGAGTATCCGCGAAGGAGGAGGCGGCGGCGGATTCCTCCTCCGGAGGGGGAGAGAGCGAGCCCCGGCGCATGCACTCGCCGGATTGTGTGCAGAATGAACGCAAACTGTGAGGGTAATTTGCTACACACCGGCAATTTACATAATTAGCAGTTCTCGACTCGCGGCGCAGGCGCGGGGCCCCCAGCCATCCTCCCCCTTCCTCCCCCCTTCTTCCTCCCCTCGCCACCCCCTTGCCTCCGCTCCTTTTCTCTCACTTTGTCTCTCCGCGTGTTTATCCGTCTCTGCCTTCTTCTTTTTCCCTCCTTCCTTCCACTCTCTCTCTTTCTCTCGCGTCAGGTCGCTCTCCTTTTTCTCGCTCGGCGCGCGCTTCTCCTTGCCGTGTGTACGCGCACGGGGCTCCCTATCGCTTTATTTCTACGCCGATGTTTCCTTTGTTCCTGTCGCGCCTCCTTTTGTTACGAATTCACGGCTTTTTGCGACGACCACGGCGGACTTACCTGACGTCCGTTTCTTTTTTTTCTCTCCTCACTCGCGGTGCACATTCATTCAGTGCGCTGCATAGTTTCTCCGTGGTGCCTGTAGTTTTCGCCTTACGTAGCTTTTGTTTGCGCGTCCGTTCCTTTTTTCCTTCACTTTTTTCAGCTTCAAAATTTTCTTTTCTACTTTCAGAGCTGACAAGTTTTTAATTCTTGCCTTCATTTCTTTATTATTCTCATAATATCTCCAGGCAATTTAATTATATTCCAATTGACGAGATATCGCTTTCCATTAGAAATTGTGATTATACCCATACATTTTTTAAGTGATACGGTGACGCGATTAATTTTATATTTTTTTTATTGAGCTATCACTGCATTTTTAACCGGTCCTATTTACGAATGTATCGAAACCGTTAGTGTCCGTCCAAGTTTTCGGTGACCAAGAGGTAATTTGAGACTAACTAGTTTTCGAAGGTACTGCCAGGCCTAAAAACACGGTTACCATTCTCGCCTCTGCTTCTCGAAGATGAAGTGAAGATACCCGCTTGGAAACAGGATTGAGTGAAATTGAGCATAGATATCATATATATAAATTTCATTAATTTCCCCGCAATCACATCCTTTAATTAGTTTAAATTATTCTTGATAATTTATAGACTCTGTAAAAAAAGAAGCGACAATTTTCTAATTTTCACAAAATTATAGGATTGAAACGTCTCTAGAATTATTTTCTTATAAAATAAAAGGTTACGCATTTAATAAGTAAGCCATTCAATTGGATTAATTGCCATATTAAGTGACAAATTTTTTTCACTTTCTATTTCCATATATTCATTTTACGAATTGTTTTATTTAAAAAACAGCTTGTACACTTATTGACACGTGACATTTGCACAAAATTACATATCTGTATAAATAATACAATCTATAACTAACACTAATTATTTAAATGAAAACAATATAATTCTCCTTTCGTTTCTACTTTTATGAACAAAAGTATATTTAACGATTTAAAGCACACGTTAAAACACAATGAAAATAAAATAAAACAAAATGAATTTTTTTTCAGAAAAAAAAAATAAAATGAAACGACGATTTTTTCGCATAAAGGCGGCGCAAAAAGGAAACGAAGATCGAAACTGGCGCGAGTATCACGTCGTCGAACGCGCCGCGGCTTTAATCTCGGAGGAGCGATAGCCGGCGATATTTCAGCGTTTCCTCTTTGCGCACCTACGCCCTTGTACGTCATTTCTCTCGCTTCTCCTCTCAATCCTCGGCTCTCCGGCCGAGCGCGCGTCGGCCAATTTTTCTCCCCTTTCCCCTCGGCTTGGCTCATTCCGCGCTAACTAGGCGCAGCGCGGAGTCTACCAACCCCTCCCTCCTCCTCGGCAGCGGTCATTGATTTTACGCCGAGCGTAGGCGTGACCGACGCGCACTTCATTATCCTAATTTCTATATAGAATTAGCGGAGCTCGCCGAGGCCTTCAAGAATGTTCAGCCTCACTTTTTTTCCCCTCTACAATTTTATTTCATCCTAATTGTATTTTAATAGCGGAATGCTGAATCGTTTTCTAATTTTTTTGGCGTAACGTCGGCGCTTGAAAGTACAGTTGCAACTTTTTTTAGTTCCGTATAAAAGATTCTTGTATTCATCTTTTTAAATAAAATTTATTTAAATAGTCTTTAACTATAGAAGTATAATATTAGAAGTATATTGATATAGTGAACTTAGTAAATCAACTTATACTGAGTCTGAATAATTTAAATTTTTTATTTTCGACCGGTTATATTTACATTATTCTTGTATTTAGGTGTTTTCACGATTTTTTTAAAGAAATAAATAAAATAGGGGAGAGTTTTTTGCAGTGAAGAAAGGAAGCAAAATGTTGCGTTTCTGCACGAGGAGAAAAGAAGCGTTGAAGGAGAACAGGAGGAGAGAACCTTCGGGCTACCAATTTCGATCGAGTTTTCAGAGGTGTATACTTTTCTCAATGATTACACGGACCTTAATTTATTCTAATGCAAACTACTTAGCGGAGTTACCGCGTCTACTGTATGCCTTTTAGTTATTTCAGGTAAAATATCGTTTTGTACGTAGTTAACTCGTAATGCACGGAAGGAGTGTCGGATTTATGATGTAGATTTATTATAATAAAGGGAAGGGTATAAGGTATTACGTTCCTTCCAATAAAAAAAAAACAAATCATCTGATCATGCGTTTTTTTCGCGATAATAATGATTATTATTACAAATTATTAAAATTATTATTTTTAATTGTATAGTCATTACACAATCTAAAACTATACATCGATACCTTTTGCCCAGATAAATGCACAGCGAGAAAAAAAGTGTTATATAAAAGTCCTGTCAAATTGACTAGAGAGTAATTTTAAATAATTTCAAAAATTTTTTGAGTGTACTGAAACAAGTGAAAAAAATCAAAGTTAATAATACTTAATTGACTTTCAATAGTGATAGCCACTCACTTATGCATGTCGAACAAGTTAATCAAACGGTAAAAAGCGTGTCACCGAGAATGCCAGAGTGTGTTAACGAGGCACATGAGAAATGCCGGTATTTATAGGCGCTCTGATCGGTGCCGCCTCATTATCAAGGGGAGCCCGACAGTCGCGCATCAAAATCACATTTTCGAGGCTTCGAATCCGCAGATGCCCGAAAAAGCTGGGGGAAGGAGGAAGCCATCAGTCGTTTGAGGGCATTGTTTTCCCCACTCCTCGCCAAGTAGGCCCCCTATCCCCTCTCTCTTACTCACTCGGACATGGCTGGAAAGCATGATTTTGAGCAATGTTTTACACGCGCTTGCTTCTCGGAAGGGTCCCTCGCCTCTCTCTTCGTCGTTCGGGTATACACCTCTTACGAATTCTCGACCGACACGAGATGCGCCTGATTTTTCGGATGCGCCGCGGCGGACGTAACGACGAACCTACACAATTTTTACAATGTTTAGCGATTTGAAGAGGTAAACATTCTTTTTAGTTACCCCGAAAACAAAAAATAATTTTAGATTTAACTCTGAAATTCAATTAATTCAATTTTCGGAATTTTACAGAACTGCCAAATGTACTTTTCTATACTTTAATCTGCTTTATAAACCTGCCAAATCTGATACTTTTCTCTATGGTAAAATCTAATTTAAAAAATGCTAATTTTACTGATTTTGCAAATTAGTTTTTACTTTTTCTAAGAATAGCAGATATTATGTTGCGAAAGTAAGAACTAGTTTTTTTTTCGATGTATGCGAAATTTCGTATGTCGAGTATAAGTGCAGTCGATTTTTTACCGAAGAATTCAAAAAAGGCTTGGTGTAATTAATTCTAAAAAAATCTTGTTTTTCTAAATTTGTATGCAGACGAAGGCGGAATGTTCACTTTATCTGATATTCTACTGTAAACTCCGTACTTCCTCAAAAGCAATCTTTCCAGCGATGAATTTTTGTGTCTTTGACAGATCTTCATAGGCGTGTAAGATAATCATCTATTTCTATTGTGTCTTTACACGTAATTTATTTTATGGCTTGTCCTTTTAGTTCTTTTATCGAAGTATTCTATTGTATTTTATGATAAAATAAGCCGCACAATGGCAAAGTCATTATTTAATTTTTTAGTCGTGAATATTGAAGTTTAATGTGAAGCTTAATGTGAAAATGTAGTTGAATGAATTTTTTTCTTTCTTATAAAAATACATTGAATACAACTACACCGAGTCAGGTATCCTCATTTCCTTGCATTTTAATTTCTTTTTCAAATATATATTTATTTAAACCAGAAAAAAAACGAAGAAACAGTAAATCTTTCTATAAACATTTGACTATAACGTATAAATGTAAAGTTTTTAACGATTCTCATTAGAATTTTTGTTTCTCAACAGCTACTGTAAAGAAAAAAAATTACTAAAAGTAAGTAAATCCTTTATATATAGTTCTTTTACACTTAAAGCTAATCAAACGTATAGCATACAAAAAAATGCCTATTCCCTTACCCACTTTCCGCCTCCATTTGAGTCCTGCCGTCATTATTTCGACCGAGCGGTCAGTGGGATCAAACGATTCGCCCTACCCGTGGAAAAAAAAATTGAGAGCGTGGGTGCGGTAACTAGTTTATCGGTGCCGGTGCGATAAGGCTTTTTCCCCACCCCCTCCCCACTCTCCGCGCGACCACTTTGCCTCGCTTCGGGTCGCGCCGTAATTAGAAATCGTATCGGATTTCCAATTGATTTCGATCCCCGGCCCTCCGTGTACCGGCGCGCACGGCGGGCTAACACGCTCGTCTCTCGCGTCCTCAGATTTTATTTCACCCGGTCGATCCTGTTCGAATGTCTTTTTTCGTGCCGGACCCCTTGACTGCGCCTTGTGTTCCTTGAAATTTGACTTGGCTCATTAGGGATGTCCGCCCTTTTCTCATGGCACTTCTCGATGGACCCTCTGCTGGCGATGAATCAACGCGCATTGAACAGTTAGTTTTTTACGGCGTTGCAGGCTACGTATTAAAGTGTTTGAGAAATATGATCTTACATTGCAGTATGAAAGTTCCTTTTAAAATGCTATTATCGGAGGATAATTTTTAACAATGACTCCTTCATCTTTACACGTTTCTTTTACTCTTAAAAAAATTGTCTGCTTTAAAAAATTAATCGCATTCATGATCAAATTCTCATGAATGTGATTAATTTTTTGCTAAATCGTAAACTTATTAAAAATCGATACAGGCGTAAAAGTGTAACTTATTTGAACATTTTGAGGCAAAGAACAATTGTTAAAGGATTTGCAGAATTATGATAAACTTAATTATACGCCTCTTTGTGTAGTCTTTCAGCGAAGGCAATATTTATGTATAATAATTAATAAAGATAAATTTACAGCTTTATTTGACTAAAAATTTATCGCGTAACCTCGGGTGCAAATAATACATACGTTTTGCAATTTCCAATAAAACTGCAGCTGTTATGCAAAGTTTGTACGCTATGAATTTTAAGTTTTAGCACTTTAACGCTGATAAACTTATCAAATTCGACTTGTTTTCCGTCACCGTTTTCTTTACGTAAAAACGAAGCCGAGGATAGCGATTGTAATACAATCGCAAAAGTATAGTTATTTTACTGCTCCGCCGGGTAATTCAAATATTAAGCGTACAAAAAGTTACAGATTCACTTAAATGAGCATCGCCAAGCACCGGGAATTTACATAACCATTGTCGCAGGTTCATTCGATAAATTCTTTAACTACCATCTCTTTAAGAGAAAAGGCACATAACGCGCATACTTCATAAGCGAGCGGAAGGCATTAAATGAAGAACAAAAGCGCGGACGGGGGCGGAGGTGGAGTGAAGAAAAAAAACGACTCGAAGGCAGCAGGCGTCGGTGTTGCATTTAAATATAACAAGGCGGGAGAGGCGCGTTTGCGATTGAGCATACGTGAGTGCACGCGGCGCCTCATACACAGGTACATAACGCATGGACGGGCACAACGTGACACGAGCCGGCTCGGGCGTATACCTTCCTCCTCCTTCCTTTTTTTTTTTATCGCCGAGAGAGCACACCCGAAGGTGATTGAGCTAACTCGTGGACTCTGCCGGGAATTTAAATTCTTATTACGTTAAAAGATGCTGTTAGACCAGATAGCCATCGGCTTTCGAACCTTAACGAGCCTCGCGGCTCGCGCGACATTTTCATTTTATATGCTTAATTTTTTTCCTACGTGATTCAATGCTCCGTCGTTTACTATATACGGCCAGCAGCTTCGCTTGTGTATTTCATTTCATCTCGTTTTCTTTATTTTATTTTATTTTTTTGTTCGAGTGCTGACTTTGAAGGTTTTCAGCTGAGCTATTTTGCGAAAGTTGGATGCGTGGAGCTATTTGTGGGGAAAAAAACGAATAAATAAAAATTATGATTATAAGACTGGAAAAAAAGAGAGCGCTGCGCAAGCAGATTATTATTTTAGCATGCTGATGTAGTAAAATTTGCATCAACAGTCGTGTAGCCTTTATACGTACAGCATTAACAAGCGGTGGGTTATTAAATAAGACCTGATACATAATTTTTAGTGTTGATCCTTATCTACGCTGAAAATTAATCGTGTTATTCCATAAAAACATGACAACAGTACTGCTAATTTCATGAATTATTCATACATATAAATTTATTAAGAAGGAAAATTGTTAATTGAAAAATTTATATTCTATACCTATTCTTTTGGGGAGGATTTCACTTTTTCTTACTTCTGCGCGAATTTTGTTTATTTAAAAGAGAGTTAAATAAGTATAAATATATAACTAATTTTTTATAATGAATTAAGTAAAAAGTGAAGTAGAAAAAAGATGGCAATTATTCCACTTCGCAAAAGAATGTGGTTTTAAAAAAATCTGCAAGTCTGTAGAATTGTAATTTTCGAAAATATCAGAAAATGCCTCGCGCGAAAAAAAAAATTTAAAATTGAATGATCAAGCAGCTTACACAGCGTAGCAAAAGAGGACTGGACATCTTAATCGAATAATTAATCGGGCAACTTTTCGCAGGCATGAAAACACTCAATTACCCGTACTTTACGCGTCGCGATAAAAATCGCGAAATTCAATACTCCGCTCTCGCGCGGCGCGGCCCCCTGATTTTTCTATTAAATGCGCGCGAATTAATTAATCCGCCGAAGGGCATAAATAATCGGGCGCGGAAGGTAGTGTCACCCGCGATGGGCCGCAAAAGAGCCGCGAGATTAGTCCGAGGCGATCGCACTGCATATACACACACATACATGCAATACCCCTGCTGAACGGCCAGAGGCAAGGGAGGGGTTGGAGTCGACCGACACTGCGCGTTGTTCGCGCCGAGGATCGACTCTCTTTTCTCGCGACGCGTGTGGGTTCGGGCCGGCGGGTGTCGGGTTACCAATGAAATACTGGTACCATTTTGTTTACAATATCGCGCGAGCGAGCGAGGCGAGCCTGCGCGCCTCGATCCCGAAGGGCCGAGCCGGAGAATTAATGAGGAGGTACGAGAAAAGGGAGTACCGCGATTCGGCGACGTACAAGAGCAGCGGGACTTAAACGAGGGAATCGCAACGAGGGGCCGTCGCGGGCCGAGAGTTAAGTGCGAACGCCGTGAATTCACGCGGATAAGGCTGAAATTATTACGTGAACTTGGTTGTTTGCCCTTTGAAAATTTATTTCTATCTTTTTTAAATTATTTTAAGGGGAACGTTTATAGTTGCTTATATCGCAGACGAATAGATGGATGTGCGTTATTTTTATTTTGTCCCAGTGATTACAAGACAAGAGAGACCACCAACAATGAAAAACTTTTTTTTATTAATTCAGTTTTTGCTGGTATCAGCGAGTTATTTATATGCTGGGATTTTTTAGATAAACATCGAGTTTTTATCCATTCACATACTAATTTGAAACAAATTGCATTTAAAAAAACGTTACGATCCAGCTTTTATTCAATAACATAAATTGTTCACTTCCCACAGTAAAACTTACAGGCATACTTTCAAATTTTCTTCTTATCTTTTTAGTGGGAACAAAAATTCTTTTTTTTTTAAGTATTACACTGACGCCGTATATCGATGACATTTTTTGAGCACCTTATAGTTTCCCAACTTTTTCTAAGTTGGACCATCACATTTCTTTTTAAACCATAATCGTTCTTTTAAATGTTTCTCGCAACGTTTACGCGCTTCGAAGATCCTCTACATAGAGTCAAAATTTCCGCCACGCTGTGAACATCGCACGATGATCTTTGCGGTGAGATGGTTATTTTCAGGATGATTGGCTTAATTGAGAGGATCATACAAATTTATCGTGAAAGAATAGAAATTCACACCTCCTTTTGAAAATCTTGACGATTACTTAGAAAGCGGACAGCCCAACAGAAGCCTCGCTGAATGATACCCGAACACTTTTTTCACCCTCTTCCTAGAAGGCCATTAACCGCGAGCGTTATTTCCCCCCTTCGCCTCAATAATCCTTCAAATTAGTCGAAAACATCATCATCCGCAACCAAAAATAAAAGAAAAATAAAAATAAAAAGGAATACAAAAATTTAAAAAAAATAAATAAGCGCGTCAGCCCTCAGTTCCCATTATATTAGGCAGGAAAGGTTCTCCTTTCTCCTCCGTCCGAGTCGTGCAAACAAAAGTCCGCGGCGTCATCCGTCACGAGATGCAGCGGCCGCACGGATAACGAGCTCGCGAAAGCGATCCGCAGCCTCTGGCAAAAAATCGACAGTCGCGCCCGAGTCCGCCGAAAAAAAGGGGCTGGGTTCCGCACGCGAAAAGGCTGCCATACCGCGAATGCCGCTCGATCCTATCTGCGTGCGGATATGTACACACACATATATGCATTTATATATATATATTATATATACATATAGAGTATAGACACTCGGCGGTAGGAAATGCAAATTCGCCACAGGGAACTCGCCTAGGCAAACATGTGGTTAGGTCGAGTCTTGGTTGTCCCACGTTATTACACATCGGCGGCTCGCGTGGCTGCCGAGCATTATGAGCGAAATGCTAGAAACAGGCCCCCGCGCGTGCACCGATGCCCGCTTATTAGAGCGGTCCGCGCGCATAGCACGGGAAATCATTCCGCGCCGGATAACAGGCGCGTATAACCACTTGGCGTATATGAAGTGCTCCCGGCGAGTTTATCAGGAGGTCGCGATTGATTGTTGCCAGATCATGCAAATCAGCGACGATAAATCGACCGTACGCTAGTTTGCAGTTGCGAACTGCGCGCGATGGATCTTTGCGAAAGTATGTACTCGCTAAAACAGTTAGAGTCAAATTTCACTGTTAGCTTACACTCAAACCACTGATAGAGTTAAATTTTACTCCAATATAGAGTGAAATTAGACTCTAGATGAATAGAGTGATTTAAATTGAAACTAAAGTGGAGTAACATTCGCTCCTTGGTAGAGTAGAATATTACACGTTATGTTCCTACCTTCGCTTTACTTAAGAGTCAAAAAATCACTCTATTACATTGCTCCATCAACGGAATTAATCTGACTATGAAATTAGAGTGAAAATATGACCAATTGACTACGACCTTTTTTTAATCATTAACGAACTCTTCGCGGGAAGAAAGTATGTAACTTTATTTTTTGGATTAATTAAGATTATCAAGGGCCACGAACCTTCAAGCAATCGTTTTTCCTCTTGATATTGTAATTTATTTAGTCAAAACTTACTTTTTCATTTCAGTGACATTTAAGTGTATTAAATTTAGAATGTACTTGGAAAAAATATTGCATTAAATTCTACTGTACATTTGTACGAATGTATTAACTTTTTTATTTGAAAAAGCGATGAGATTAGATAATTTATTGATTTAGTCGAAAAATTGTAAATTATATAGTAACAATAACCGGTATATTTCTGAGTAACATTGATGAAAAAATAATTCTCTTATTCTGCGGTTTTCCGTGAAAATAGACAATTTGCTGGACAAATGTCTCTTTATCCCTCATTTTAACTATAGCCGCGGTTTTTCCTTTATGATAATTATCCTTTGCTCTGTTTAATAAATAATGTGCCTTATCTAAACTGTCTCATAATCTTGATTGTTTTAAGTCATTACAGCCGCAAGACCACAAGGAATAAGACAAGATTACATAATTAAAGTCTGAGAAATTGAAATGTGATAGATTTAATAGGCTCATTTTCTATATACATAACAAAAACATTATCTATTATATAAAATGCAATAATCTATTTCTTCAATAATTTTTCGTCACTTTTAAAATGTATGTTAAAATATATGTATATCCATTTCAATATTAATTTATTATTTCATTTACTGGGCATAATGCAAGGTTATTGTTCAAAATTGCATAAGATAATGTCTTAAAATGGCTATATCTTACAAAAATATTACATTTTCAAATATTTATCAGATAGCGAGCAATACGGAACCCCCCATGACACGCGATTGCTTGCCTTATATTTCTGGCTTTTCTCCCCAGTGTTGTTTAATTTCGATAAGGAAAATTATTTTCAAAATGCTAACTTTATCCCCTATTATTATTTACATAACCTTATATTCACATATAAGTATCCTACAATAAATTAATAATAAAGTTGGTGTACATAGGGGGAGTATTGAGTTCTTCGTCGCACCCTCTTTGAGCTCCTCAGAGTAGCTCAACTATAGCGTATCCCGATATTCTCGAAGAGGGGTATACGGAGCGTAAAAGTGTTAAAGGTTGGTATTATTTAATGAAACTCCTCATTCTCATTTCATTCATTCAGACTCATTTTATATTCTTCATTGAGACTCACATTATAAATTGCATAAACGCAGTGAAAAGTTCTTAAGTTGAATTAAATTTACATTAATAAAATGTATCGATTTTAGAAACCTGGTAAAAATAAAATTCCGCATTCGTAACATTTTACATCTCACTGCCATTTAATGAAAAATTGACAATCCACTCTCAATACACATTGGAAATCGTTAATTTGCAATAGAGATTTAGCAGTGTATGGTTCAGACCACAATGAACAATTCGTATACTTTTTTGTCTAAAGCTTCCTCAATAAGTAAATTAAACTGAACACTGCAGAAAAAAAATACTTCTGTCAATGATTTTTTGATACTTCAAAGGACGAATTTAATAAAAAATTTTTTCTTTCTTTCTATACAAACAGTCAATACCTTAATTTCGAAATACTTCAAATTCCTACTGAAACAATGAAAAAAAAACAAAGACGCAGCATAAAGGAAAGGATTAAAGGAGAAACGCGCCGAACGCTCCATGAAGCCGATCCTCGCTGGCAGAGCGTAATTTCGATTTTCCCTCCCCTCGCGAAAGCTCCGGCGGAATGTCGAGCATCATCGGCCGTGGGTACGCCGAGCGTGGAAATCGCGGCTCGCTTTTTATCGGCGCCGCTTCGCGGATCGCGCCACTGCGCTTACACACGGCCGGCCGGTATATATACAAGAGGAAGCCACGGGGGCCTCCGACGCGCCGCTATAGGTGTCCCGTAATCTTCCTCCATTTGCGCGCGGGCGAAATTGCAGCGCGGATAAATCGCGTCCGTTCGATCGGCAGATCCGCCTTGGCGAGCCGCTCGTTCTTGCGCTTTTATGCCTCGCGCGCGCGGGATCCTCGTGAACGGTTAGCGAGAAGCGGGACGAAGGCTGCACCTCGGCCGATCGGGAAATCGACGCCCCGACCAGGCGGAGTGCTGCACTTTTGCGCTCTTACCCCGGCGACTTTTTTTTTAATCCTAACAGTTATAACTGCTTTGATGGAAGCGTTCGGTTTAAGTGATTTTATGCGTTTCTTATACTTTTGGTATCGTGAACGGTTAACTGCTTAATTACATAGTACATTGATTTTCGGTAATTCGGCTTGGAACCTATGAGCCGTACGATAGAAAATCTTTCAATCTTTTTCGATTTCTTATGCAGGATTTTTAATAAAAATTTCCTACGATCATTTGAATTACTTAATTACGATAGTCAACTTACTAAATTTAGTGGAACATGCTCCAATAATAACTAAATCGTAAAGTTCTTTCTACTAATAATTCACTAATTGATGTAGTTTTTCACTAATTCAACTTTAAATGACACAGGTAAGTTAATTATTGCGATTGCAGGTACTCATTAAACTAATGCATTCCACAGTTAAAAAAAAAAACATTATGAATTATACTTATAGGAAAGACAAAAGGCGGAATTGAAACAAAAATGAGAAGAACCCACGGAAATACGATGAAAGGTCTGGTTGGCTCCTTAAAAAAACGAATTTTGAACATTTCAAAATTCACAATAAGGCTTTCTCGATTAGTAATGTAATTGTCCTCGTAAATATATATGAACGGTTAGTTTATTAACAGTCGTCAAGAAGTTTAGAAAGTTCAGAAAAGGAAGGATTCGGCGATAAAGCGTGTGATTAATGAAAACGACCTTATTCCCGTCTTTTAAATTGGTCAGCAGATGTATGATCAGATGCGTGCGTGTCTAATTATGTAAATATACTGAGAATTTCTTCTTCCAGAAATCTCCACTTACTAATCTAACTGTTAACCTTTAAATTACTGGACTGTTACTAAAGTGCAGACGAACTAATGATTTGGTAGATAAAATATACACTGGTCGCTTTGATAACAAGCAACGAATTAAAAAAATATTGAATAACATCGAAATCGGATACTTCTCGCTTTCCCAGAATCACACTGAATTATAGTCACTTTGAGAAATTAATAATGAAAATAAAGAAATTACTTCCGACGGGCCTTCTTTTCTAAATTTAGGATTCCACAACCTTTGTTCTTCTAATCAAAGCAATTAGGTATCGGCTTATATTAAAAATTCCTTATAGTTATTTTTAGAATATAGAGAAGCTGTTTCTTCTGCGTCACTTCTTGTGTGAATATATAAGTTTTAGTTTCGTTTATACAGAAATTTCTATTTTATTATTGTAGTCCGCGAGAGTTATTATTTTCTTTGAGTATAATCAATTTGATTAGAGCAAATATAAGTTTTGAGAGTGAAATTTAAATAATTCTATTTAAGTAAAATTTAATTATTTAATATTACTTAGTTTTTTGTACATGTATATTTATTCCAGTAAAATACTCTCTAAATATAAAGTAGTGAAAAATTCACTCTCTTGGCGTGACAAATTATCGGAAGACATACTGAACGACTCCTAACATTAAAAAGATGAATTTCCCTCTTTCATATTTATAATGATTTAACATAATCAATCATCAGTCTACCCGTAATATCCTCACTTGCCAGATTATTTATAAAAGGAAAAATAATTGGCCTCGTCGATGACCGCTGCGCAAGTAGTCGGTCGATGGTACGCGCGCACCTAATTATTGCAATGATTTCTCCATCGGTTTCGGGCGGTCACGGCGAAATCCGCACTCCAGAGAAAACGGACGCGCGATTCTCGCGTAAAGACAAAACGAGCAGGCGATGATTCGCCTCGGCTCGTTGTGCATACTTACCCGGGCACGAGGGGAGATCGCTCGCGAGCACGCGGGAGAATTTAGGCCGGGAGACTACTCATTAAAGCCAGATTACATCTTGGGTTCCGGTCTTTCCTCCCGCTTCGTCGTTGCAGCCTCGCAGGTCCATTAAACTCTTTGGGATTTCACGACGGCGCTGATGCGAGTACTTTCCTGTATTTACGTACTTTTTTTTATCAAGGGTTTAACATTTTTAGCGAGATTCTTGCACTTTTATTTTATCCTGCAATATGTCGAGAATTTAGTTTGACGCGTTTCATTCTGCGTAAGGATGAAATCGATGCTTCACAAAATAGCAGTAGCTCCCAGTTTAATTATTCATTGTCTTATAAATATTTAGACGCGAAATTAAACAAGCGAAGATACCGTTGATTCTTAAAAAAAGTTTTTTGTAATAAGATTAAATTTTAGTTTTAGGCTAATTCAATTGAAATTGAATTTTATATACACTTTAAAATCATAAGATTATAGACTAATTATTAATATAGAACATTTTCTTGCATTCAAAATTATGACCGATTCAATCATTAAAAGAAACTCCGGAAACTCTACATTGTTTAATTAAGAAAAAAATCTGAAAATCACAAAGGAAACCATCTATGAAAATAAATCTACATCGTTTTCCCGAAAAAGCAGTATAGGCAATTCTCAAAGTGTTTAATGACGTAAAAAAAGAAGTAAAAAAAAAAAAAAAGAAACTGACCGCATCTCTTAAAAATGAAATGAAATATACTTATATCTATATACCTCAGCGCGGTTTTTAAACAAGTGCAGCTTACTGCTTAAATAATGTCTTCAGATTTTTTTGTCCCCTGAAAAATGAATGAACTCATTAAAGAAATTAAGTAATTACATTTTCAATTATAATCAAATCATCCTCGGCCACATTGTAATTATAACGAGGCTTGACTCCGACACTTTTTATCCGTCATCAGTAATGAAGCCATTCGCAACGAGCCACAACCTTTTAATAACAGGAAAAACGTCGCTCAAGGTTGAAGCCTCTCGTCGACTCTCGGACTGCGACGAAGGTATATATATATATATAAAAGACTAAGAAGCTGACTCCGCGCGCGCGGGAACGGCAAGAAAAAAAAAGACGAAGAAAAGAAACGTGAGGCAGCGCGGAATAAAAAAAAAGAAGAGAAGCTCCGAGCGGCAGACATTACGGCGAACGGCCGAGCGAAACCCGTGATTTTTCCGCCGCTCGCGGAGAGAGAGAAAGAGAGAGATCGAGCAGGGAGCGTGTAATTTGAGCGGCGATTACGCAAATGTCATGTTTGCGGAGGCCTAAGTAAACGGCTCGCGCAAAAGCGGCCTCGATCGCCTATTGAATAAAAGCGATTCCCAGCGATATGCGGGGGCCGCGGGGTGGGAGGAGGAGGGTGGGATGCGGGGGGAATGGGGGGGAGGCAGGGAAGGGAGTCGAGCGAAACGCGCTGCACGCGAGAGGCGCCGACGCGACTTGGGCGCGTGCGCATTCGTGCAGCTGGGGCAATCGGGAGGACGCCTCCCGGGCAAGACGCGATCCTCGCTCGCCTATTTATCTCGCAACCTCCTTCTCTCGACTCCTCGATTATCCCCTTAACAGGCCTTTAATGCGTATACTCGAAATTCCGCGGTTGTTCGAAAGATTTTTTTTTACAGAAAGGCTGCTTTGTGCGCACCCTTCACCTGTCTGATTAGTTCTTTTTTTTAAATTCTTGCATGCGAGAACGTTTCTTTTTTACAATTTTTATAAATTTTTATTGCGTTAATATTTGTGCCGCATTTTTATCGTTTACAGTAATTAAAGTTTTCTTTTGATATGGCAGGTTGCAGTTTTCTGCAGAAAAAAAGAATAAAATAATAAGACACTACCCCTTTACTTGAAATAAAAAGTTATAAAACAATAATTTATTTTTCTCGGGAAGAAAAGGCGATTCTTCGTTTATAAGTAATGTTAGAAACGATTAGAGATTCTGTGAATTGATCGAATCGATTCCAATCGAATGAGCTCTACATTCCTCGCCTCGTACTTCATAGCATGAAGTAAATTGAAAAAAAGAAAAAAAGAATTCTTTAATTTGTTCTCTCTGAAATGAATGAAAATTATTTACCGCTGATTAATTGCATAATTACTAAGATGTATAAACTACAACTTTCCCCCAACAGCTCCGAGGAACTTTCCCGTAAGTTTCTAGCAAAATTTACATCGCCGTGATCGATCGCGCTTCACTTCCACGCGCGTATAGCACCTCGCGGAATGTAAACTCACGGACATATTAAAAAAAAATTAGAAAGCGATCTCATGGAGCACAATGAGCCTTCGGAGTAACAGAGCTCGAACCATTAAGCCGTTCGGCGCTTCGAGTTTCCCTGGAATTATGCTAATGTAGACGAGACGCGCGAGAAAAAAGGCTGTAGATACTCGCGCGTTTACCCGCAAAAACGGAAAATTCTCGAGCCATGCGCCAAGCGCGAACTGCCGTCCCCTCCTCCGTTCGCTAATTTTTTTTTCTAATCAGGCGCGATAAAAGCCTCCCTTCCCCCGCCAGCAGCCAGTCGCTTCCCCTCGCGGCGTTTTTCTCCTCCGGGGCCCTGGCGCGGGGCTGGGTTATCGCTCGGACGCAACGTGGCAATTATCAGCCATTCCTCGCAAATAGCTGATGGTTAGTGATAATTATCCGCCGGCGGAGCGCAACATCGCGCGCCGTGATCTATATACCGGGTGATCGGCCCCGAGAGCCACCTGCGCATGCACCGACGCGGCTACTCGCATCTCCTTCGACGACTTCCCTTTCAGGCGTTTGCGCTTTCGAGTATTCAATTTCTAGCCTCGCTTTGTCAATTCTTCTTTATTTTATGCGCTGCGATATCAAAGTTACAGGTATAGTTGTCTTTTTTCTTCTTATACTGCGAATGTATAACAATGCTCAGTACAGGAAAAATAATCGCAAGTGGTTAATAGTTAATATTTGTAGGTGGTAGCGTTCGCTTTGAATAAAAAAATATAACAAGTTATTTCTGTTAATGTTCTACGAGCATGAGTGCACCTCTGCGAATTCTATTTAGTGAAGTTCAAATAATTTTCAGTGAGGATGTGGGCAAAAGAGTAAATTGGACCTGATGCTCGCGAGTATAAATCATTAAATTCCATTGAAAAGCATTTCCAGACTACGATAAGCAGAAATTCTGTGTAAAACAAGTGGAGTTCAAATGAAGTTACTCGATCAAACCAGGAATTTCCATGAGAAAAAGTAGTACATCAGCATAAAACTATTTGCCTGCAGAATTTAAATAATTTTTTTTTAACGTTATTTCGAAATTCATTAAACAAGAAAACAAATCCTTATCGATCCACTTCATTTTTTAATACACATTCGTAGATACTCATATATTAACAAATTTTCAATGTTAACGTTTTTAATTGAGTACATTATTAATAATGACTCTTACTTAATAAAGAGTATACAGATATAAATATAAAAATGAAGATAATTTTTAATAACAAATATGTATATAATTATTAGTCACTCGTGTGTAAAACTGATGTTTTATACACTGATAATATAAAGCAAACTCCTTTACAGCTGCTAGAATGTTACAGAGTGTAAGAATCTTGTATTTTGCGCACTCGAGATAATAAGTACCTTCAAGAAGTAGTTACCTTGCACATAAAATGATAAAAAAATTAACATAAATTAATTAGTTCCTTTTATATTTCAAGAACTTAATTCTTTCATCATACCGAGCTTCGATAATTTCTCAAAACTTACGGCATTTTCCCCTCCTAATGACCAGCAAAACGAGCTCTCACTTAATCACGCAAAATCAACAAAAAAATATATTTATCTGGCGTACAAAGCTATTTACGGCGTAAACCCGATCGAAAGTAAAAAAAAAGACGCGCACAAAACGGGGGATAAGCAGCCGCGCTCCAAATGATCGAAATTAATAGGACACTTAAGCCGCGGGAAAAATAACAAAAAAAAAATCGGCGATCCCTCGAACACAGTAATCCGGCGAGTTGAAGCGCACAAAGCAGGCGTCATTACTCGCTCTGGAGTGGAAAATTTCCCGATCGATCTCCACATCCCGCAAGCCGCGCTGGCCCATTATTCGGTGCGCATCTCGCAGATGCGATAAGGATCCCGCGGGTATCGCCGGAGAAGGGAGGCGCGCACGCGGAACACCCGGTTGTTGGCACGGCAAACAAAACGAGGAGTGCGCCCGGCCAACGGTGTGTTAAGTACTGGCATTAGGGTAATAAGCGTGCAAAGGATCGCGAGGCTGCCCCACTCGCATGCGCGCGCGAACATATACACGTGTTTTTCAGGATCGCGAGCGCGGGCATCGGGTGCCGGGCGCATCTCGACGATGTGGCGTACTTTTCCTCCTACCCCTTTTTTATAAATACATACGTTTGTATATATATATGTATATATAGCTACTCTTCGCGCCTCGTTTGGTTGAGCTGCGACGCCGCGGGATGGATCACGCCTGGATGCAGCGGTCGCTGCTTTTTTCTTCTCTCTCTTTCTCCTTTTGAGGAGCGTCACTCGGGGAAAAGTGGATGTTCAAGGATAAGGAATGACGGCGCGAGGAAAATTATGTTTTTTCTTTTTTTTTTTGAGTCTGGGATGAGCGAATATAATTTATAAAGAGACAAAAATACTTGTACGTATTTATTTTTTTAACGCTCTCCGTTGGTATCATAATTAACATCTCTTGGTTTAGATGAAAGAAGATGAAGAGACTCGTGGGTATCGCGAGATTCTTTTAGCTCGAGTGCATATAGATTATACACAGAGGGACTTTGTTTTTCCTTTCATCCATGGCAAATTGCGTAATTAGTATAAATCGGAAACTTCGGAGTAATTACACCGGAGCGCCACAAATATCTTGTAATGTCTTTTGAGTCGAGGAAAAATTTAAATCTTATATCGGTTTGACATGAAACTTCTTGAGCAGTTACAAAATCTTTTTAAAGCTGAGTACTCGAAATTATTGTTATTAACGAAAATAACACACCACTTTATTTGAATGATTTAAAGGCTGTACAATTTACGTTGCAATTGCGGCAATTTATTTGAAATGAGCTTATTTAAAAACATATGTTTTATTTCAGAAAATTGACGTTTTGAGATGATTTTTTTATTTATTTTTTTAAATGTAACTCAAAAATTTATCATAATAGATTGTAATTAAGTAAATTAACGTTTCTCGCGAAGTAAGCAAATAAATTAATTTTTTTTCGACGTAGTAATGCCATGCAAAACAGATCGGAACAGAGTTCGAACGGCTTTTTAAAAGAATTTACGTCCGTAATAAATTATGTTAATTTTTTCCGATAGCAATCAAATTATGCTTTAAAAATAATTTTAAATTTATTTTCATTAAAGTACGAGCGAGAAAGCATAATAATAAACGCCTCAAAGTTTCCTGAAATTCATCAAATAAATTTGTGCGGCAAACTTTAACCATCCATTAGGAAACATATAAAAGGACAAAGTGTCTTAAACTCGACAAGCGCGTACGATCGAAAAAGAACGCACTAAAATGCTCGCACGCACCTGAGCGTCGCAATAAATGGTAAAAAACCTTAAGCTCGAAAAAAGAGGTCTATAATGCATCCTCTTACGGTAAAACACTCGGTAGACAGTGTCTAGATAATTCTCGCTCTTGGGCAGAATGTGGGAACGTTTTGGGCTCGCCAAAGTCGATTCGCGTGCGGCTAACTGCCGAGCGCGTCGATTGGCTTCCCGCCGGAGTCCGGCGTAACGCGCTCGCCGGAGCCACTCGTATCCCCCTTCGCCTGTCTCTCAACCCTGAATCGCGCCGAGAGGAAAATGCAACTTATCGAGCCACATTACCCGCCAGTTTAGATTAATTCCCGAGTAATTGCGCCTGGGAGTGCGCGCGGCCGTCGACAATTTCGTAACGGGGAACAGTGGCTTGCGTAATTTATATTGCCGATGCTCGAGCGCAGGAATAAGTGAAATCGCTAGGTCGTGCTTTATTGTAATTCTGGGGACGTTGTACCTGCTCGTATGACGAATTCTGAGTCTCACGTTTTTTTAATTAGCTCTCGGCCTTTTTTTATACATTGATAAATTTTATACTTTTATACCTGCTTTAAAGAAGTGAGATAATAAAGCGTTATTAATGTGTTTTCTTGATAAAATCTATACGATATCCGATGGAGATAATAAACTTTCTCTTGGATTATGCCAAAATCCAGTTGAGCATTTTTATTTTTCACGCAGCGCGTAAAAATTAAGTAAGGTCAAAATGAAGCTTGGCTATCTTCTAAAAAAATTAAGAAAAATATTCACTGCATTAAAAGCATCGATTTTATATAAATAAATATAGACATAGATTTGAAAAAAATCATGAAGAGCAAAGTGAAACTTACAACTAAGCAAATTTAAGAAAAATATGCACTAAATTGAAAGTATCGATTTCACTATTTATAAAAATATTTTTCCATTTTCTTATAAGTAGCGACTTCTTAAGTTGATTAAATGTAGACGTAAATTTTTATCTATCTGCAATCTATCAATGGAAAGAGTATACACAAGCGAGCAACAAACTTCTATACAATTACTAACAAAAACGATTTCCTCCGCGATTACACAGTTGAAGCTAAGGCGAAACGACGGCAATTCGAGCATCTCTACCAAAGCCATCATCCGTCGTTTAAATAAAAGGACGATAAAAATAAAAGTGGCGTCGACCGCTTCCCCAGCGGGCGGAAGAGGCGCATATAATCGTGTTCCCAGGCGCTCTTAAAAAATCCGCGCGGCATAACGATAAATCCACGTGGCCGTCGTACGTCTCTCCCGCGAATCGGCGGCGCGATCCTAAATTTCATCCGCGCGCGAAAAGCCCCGGTGAAATTCCCGGCGCGAAGTGCTGGCCTACGGCGGCGGGATATTACGACGCGCACGCGACTGAGACGCTGACGCATACGCACGCGCGACCGGAAACATTTAGCGGGGCCTCGCCGGTTTAATGGGCCCGGTAATCGCCGGAACGGGGCCTCGAATTCGCGATTCGCAGGCAGACCGTATATGAGCCGAGCTCGACGAGGCTCCTCCCCTTACGACGCGCTGCGCATTCGCTATACGTTTATAACGACGCTTTCGACCGACGGGGGATTATTCGCGTACACTCGGACACTTAGCCTTCGATTGATATTTTTTGTCGTGTAAATATGAAAATGTGAAATTCACTGAACGATTTTTCACTAATTCACATTTTTCAAGTGAATTTCACATTTTCGGATTTAGAGAGAGTACACTGATTGTGTGAAAAATGATGTAATGTAACTTAAAAATTAAAAATTATAGTAATTCAACAACGATAGGATTTGAGTTTTTAGTATTAATATAACAAATGGATATTCATTTTGAATTTACTCTTACATTCTTTGTTCGAAATGTTTGTAAATATTTCATAATGTATATTGTTCGCTGCTGCAAAATTTTAATGAATATTGCAAATAGTATTATTTTAAATATATATTTTATACTTACCGTTGCTATTTTATATTTAAAAAAAGTTTCAGACTTCGAGAGAGTCATTCAGTATTTGCAAAGTAATTTCCACTAGACTATTACTGCCTCTTTTTATGTAAAAGGTATGTCATGCATGCAAAGCATGTAAAAAAAGACCGATAGGTTCAAACACAGTCTGCTTTAGATTTCTACTTTATTTCACAAAAGACAAAAACTATTTATGCAAATATTTTTACGATGGATAATTATTATTCATCACGAAATATATTTTCTTTAAAACAGAATGCCAACATTTTTATTACATTCTATAAAAAAATCGATGAGTATTCCCTTTTCATTTAGTTTTTATTAAAACAATATTGTAAATAAAATTTTCAGATTTAAGTCTACATGTAGATAATACTCGGACACTCATCAAACAAAATTTGGCAAATTATTCGACGAAGAGCGTAGCCAACGCAAGTCATTATAAGCAGTTGTAAACGAGCAATAAAGTAACACCGTTGCGTTCGCGATCCTCTAGTCCAATTACGGCGTTCGCGACGTTTTTTTTTTTATTTGAAAGTCGAGTCACCTCTCGGGCTCGGGTCGTAAATTAAAAAACAAAGTGTATAAGCGAGCTGGCGAAGCGCTGGCTCGCGCCTCCGAAATCGTCGCCTAGGCTGGAGGCCTGCACGCGCGGAGGCCTAATCGGCCCATTAATATGTAGGAGCCGGCCTCCGCATCAGGAATCATTATCAGTCGGCGTACAAGCCCAGTCCGCCCGTAGCCCCTGACGAAATTGCCGCACGCGGGCGGTGGGCCCGCGCGCATCACAATTGGATCCGACCGGTGTCGAAAACTGGCCCTTTCTCCCCTCGCCAGTTCCACAAAATTTCCATTTCGCAATCGACCGTTTTCGAGTTGCGTTTATTCGGCTAATATATATGTATTTTTTTATATTTAAATGTTTGCGATGGACTGGAGGTTTGAAGAGCAGAGAGGTGGACGTTGCGGGGATTACAATAAGGAAAACGTATACAACGGCTTGGGTATTGTATGCTAAGTTATTATGACAAACGACTTCGAAATTGAATGATTCATAAATCGATTAGGAGGATCGTGATACTTTAAGCGAGCGATGACAACCCACTTTGCTATTTCGTTTGGGAAGGTAAACAGGATGCCCGTGAAATTTTTTATTATCTTTTATTGTGTACGATGATTTAAGACGCAGTATTATTTATTATCCTAAGCTGAATGTGCTCTAGGTAATTGTAAATATATTTGTTTTGTACAAAAACTAAAATTGAAAACTTTTAAAATGTTTTTTCTATATTATTTTTCACGATTTTTAGTGACTAATAAGAAAATTGTACAACATCAGCCTTGTAAAGGGATTAAATTAATTTAAAATTGGCCGTTGGAATAAAATTTTGTTGACGAAGCAACATTAATAAAACATGAGCAAACTTTAATTGCGTTTTGCGACAATCATTTCGGGATTATTTATCGATTACTATCAATTGTCGGGAATTTAATGAAAATATAATGTTTTTATCGTCAAAGACATAAAAATTTACATAAATTATAAATTTTTACATCGACTTTTCGAAATGATCCCCACTCGCATTGATTGATCAAATAGTCAAATGATACAAGCCACTAGCGTAATTGACACTTTATTCTAAGTAGGCCACAGGTATCTCGAAATCCGTTAGCCGCGCGTATGCGCAAAATTGAACGAACACACACAAAAAAAAGGAAAAGAAAAATTCGCGTAACAGCGGCCCAACAATTTCAGCCACGAGAAAGGCGTTTATTCACAATATTTCAGTGGGCCCGCGAGCCGAGTGATTTAAGACTCGGCGCGGGCCCGTCAGTTCCGTCGTCGTATATATACCTGGGCGCGCGGAGCGAGAAATAATTTTTAATTTTTATCCTCGCTCGAAATCACGCGTCCCCTCGGCTATCACCGAGAGCGTTTTTCTCGCGCCCATCTCCGCCGTGGCGCGGCCTTCATAAATAACGCATTCATTCCCGGCGTAATATCTATATAATTTCCCCCGGCTCCTCTTTAATCAGCGCTGGCCTCGCAGCTCGCAGCTCAAACACGGCGAGTACGGGCGTCGCGGCGCGGCCATATTTCACCGATAATAAAGGATTAATCGCGGGCGCCTTCACGCCTCCAAAAAGGCAAAGAAGAATGAGAGGAGGCAGGGGAGAGAAAAAAAATGAAAGAAAGAGGAGCAACGCCGGTCAATCAGCGCCTCCGCTCGCCGAGTGCGTTTTCGACGCTCCGCTCTTGCATACATGCAGAAACATACGTCTATATATATGTGTGGGTATATACTCGAGGCGCGGCCGAACCGACGATTATGTTGTCAGGCGCCGGTGGGTGGAGAGCCCCGGACGATCGCTCAACGCCGCCATGTGCGCAGGCGCGAGTGCAGGTGCGACGATGCATCGCCCTCTCTTTCTTTCTCTCTCTCTCGCTCTCTATTTGCTGCTCGCGTGAGTCCGCGGCCCTGCAACATGCGCCGCCCGCGGAAATCTCCCTCGTTACCAGCCCTCGTTTCCGGCGGACTTTGCCGCGAAATGCAGTTACTTACCGTCGCTTCCATCTTTTTTCTTCGTTTGACATTTTTTTTTCTGTACACCGAAAGATTAGGGCCCCGAAGTTTTGCGTATTTTTAATCGCTTGCGCGATCTCTCATTTGCGTCAAAGAAATTTTAGTGTTGTGTAATGAAGTAAGGGAAGGATTGCCTCGAGGAAAGTTTTTATAAAGTGCAATACAGATATGTACATGCATTCTGTGGGTGCGCGATGTGGATGATGACGGATCGACGGCTATTTATTTTTTTTAAACAATTATTTGTTTATTAAAGGCGACGTCGGTCAATATTAGTGCGTGTAAAATTGCGAGTACGAAGGTACTTGTACACTTTATCATGGACATTAGATTAATTTATATGGAAATAAGGTGATCAATACTTGCTTTTCTACTGTGTAATTATTATTTATTACCATATTTTTTACATCCCTTACGTCTTAATATAACAGATTAATGACTTCATTTTTTCATTTTCGTGTATAAGCACTGGCGAATTTTTATAAGTGTGCCTTCATATTGGTCATTATAAGGACGTATATTATTTTGGCGAAGACGTAATGTGCTGATTTAATCATTCTCTTATATATTTTCAGTATCGAACGCTAAAACCAGAAATGGAAATTTGCCTCTACAGGAAGAATTATGAAAAATAAACAAAGTAAAATAACTTAAGAGAATTAAGTAATTAATCAAGCAAATTTAATAGTATAATATTCCTATTTAAATTTTTATCAAATTATACGAGTTGGTAATAGAAACATTTCAATTTCTTTTTTATTTGAATTAGAAAAAAAATTATTTTACAAAGATGATTGAAAAGAGATGTTTCGAAGAAACGTTTTTTAAAATGTTAATAAGTTAAGAATAATAATCCTTCGCTCGTAACTTAAACGTTAAACATTTTAATTCTTCAAAATATTTGATAAAATAGAAAAATTTAGTGTTTTATGTATATGTACAATCACTTAGATAACAGTAGACCTCGGCGATTGATTGATATTTTACTGCGGGAGCGTTCAGAAGTGATAGCCCTTTTTTTGCTTGACAATCGCGAGCGATATAAAAAGTATCGCGACGATTGGCGCCCGCAACGGTTCGCGACTACTTACCTTACGCAGAGAGCATTTCTAAAACAAAGCGTGGCGCGAGCTCGGGGCAATAAATGTGTTATAAAATAAGAAGAAACTAGTAGCGGTGAAATAGAATTTCTTCAGGCCATTTCGCGCCGGCAGGTTTGCTTTCCTTCTGCTTCTATTTTTACTTTTTCAGCCGTAAAAAATATAGATGGTATAGCCCGAGCTTGTGCATTTGAACGGCGCCGCATACCTACGCCCGCAATAAAACCGACTCTATTTCTTTCGAAAACACTAACAAAGTTTATAGTTTTTGTCAGTTTTTATCCTATGCCTATCCGCGCGGGCGCCTCCTCCTCGTCCTTCTTTCTTTTTTCCTCCGCGGAGCCTCCCCCAATTACGACGCTTTACGTTCGCTCGATACCTTTTTCTCGCGAGGCAAAAATCAAAACGGAATGCAAGAAGTGCACGCACCCCGCGGGAAAAATAAAAGTAGTGCAAACCTTTTTTCTTTCTCTCTCATCCTCCTGCATCTCGTTGTTCGCGCCATGCGCGAAACACTTGTTGGACAAAGCAGCGTTTTAAATTAGCGACGTTGCAATTACCTTATGCGTGCGTCGTTATGCTTCTTAGTGTCATTAACAGAAGCCAGTTTTCATGCTCAGCGTGTGTACTTTTAAGACGATGTTGCAAGATGTGCGGAAGTTGTTAAAGGCGCGCGTAAAAAGCGCCGAGTTTGGATAGGAGAAACGTGAAAGTGCGGAAAAGCTTAATTAAATTCTCTCGGGGCTGGCTTGCAGCTGGGCAATTGTAAAACTTCGGTTCTCGCTAATTTTAATGCACAACGAAAGTGATGTATATGCAATGCATTAAGCTGGGATTACGTTTAATTATGCGCGCTTTTTTAAATGTTTCATGAGCTCATAGTCGGGCAGACCCCAAGTCTTAATTAATTCGGCTTATTTATTTTACGAGCCTACTTTTGCGCTAATTGCAGGGATAATTATGAGTCTCCACGCTCGGCGAAATAATTTTCCTTTTAGCGAGTTAATTAATAAATCATACTATTAGGCGAACAATATTTCTTGGAAAAGTCACAATTGCCTGCTGTGCATATAATAAAATGTTTTATCGCTCATGTTTTACACGAATTCTACATCTGCATCACAGACAAAAAAGTACCAATCTGTTCCTGCGATAGAAAACAGTCTAGTAATGAAAGCAATAGAATAAATGTCCTGGTAAAAGTAGTTTAATAAAAACTATATAAAATAAACCGCTGCTGATTGAAGCTACTTTTGTCCTGCTATAATTTTAGCTGTTCCCGCGAAAATTCTCATACAGTCGACTGCATCCATCGCTCTCAATGTCATTCACGTTTCATTATTACGCCGGCAAACTTTTGAATGACATTCCCCAATGAGAAGAATAATAGCGCATTCGTGCGCGCTTGACAAAGCCAACACCTGCCGAGAGGAAGGATGAAGAGAGCGCACTCGGCAATATGGCAAAGCAGAGCTCGAAGCAGCATATGTAAATAGGCGTCCGGCGGAGAGCGAGGGTATATCCGCGGCGATTGGCCGGAGCGGAGAACGAGGTGCGCGAGTGAGTAACGAGTACCGAGATAACGCAGGTAGTGAGGAGGTAATGGCTCGCCTCTCCTCCCTCTGTCTTTCTCTCTTGCGGCTTGGCGGAGGCGGTCTCACCGCCACATCCGTCCCTCTCGCTCCTCCGCCCCCCTCCGGCCCACGCCAGGTCCCGGCTTTTGTTGCCCTCCCCCCCGTCGGAGAAAGTCGCGCGTATATATTGTATATGTAGCGCGAGCTGCCGGAGAGTAACTGCGGACGCTCATAACCGGCGGTTACGCCGATCGCCTCGAGAGTCTTCGCCCGCGGGAAAGCCTCTCGGCTTAGAGCGATTGAGCGGTGATTGCTGTTTGCTCAGGGTGCGCTTATGACGCTACGCTTTAGTTTTAGGGGTGAGCCTTGGCGCTGCGTAAAAGCTTCGAGGTGGCCACTTGGAGTTTACGCGTAAATGCTCGCCTTTTCAGGAGATCGTAAACGATGCTGCGCGTGCCATTGTCTTGGGAGAAAAATTCCTAAATTTTTCTTCGGGTATACTGTTTTTTCTTCGTTTTCTTCTTCTTTTTTATCGTTGAAGCGCGCGTGGTCCATGCACATTGTTGGATAACTTTTGCCGGTCACGTTTTTTGCCTGTGCTTCTGAATTTTTCGGGCTGCTTAAGAGGAACTTGTGAAAAGGTGTCGACGGGCTTTTATGTTTGCTACTTAAAAGTCATTCTGACTGTTTGACTGGTTTAAGGAACGCCGGTGAGTTGCAGTCGCTGCAGTTGCAGTCTCGCGGTAATAAAATAATCGATAGTGTGGAGTCAAGGTTTGCGCAGCTAGAATAATTAGATAAACGGCAGAGGAACTATTGTTAAGTAAGCGAGTTGGTTAGGATCCTTCACGAGCGAGTAAAGAGGCGTTAAGCGCGAGGCTCGATTTTACAGCTCATAAATGTGCATTGGCGGTTTGCGCGTTAAACAGATAGGCATATTTTTAACGACGCAGATATGCCCGCCCCAGATAGCGATAATTCAATATTACTTTTCTTCATTGCTTTTTCTCTTGATATATTTCTTAATAAATTATCCACGTTGAAGTTTACATAATAAATGGAGCAACAATTAGCAAATGTTAGCGATTCACTTGTTATTTCTCTATCGAATTAAGCTTTTTCCTTTTATATTCATATTAAATTGATGTGGCTTTTTGTGCAGAAGCTATTACTTCATACTTAATGACAGCGTAAAATTTAAAAATATTTTACATTCTTTATTAATTAGCTCGAAAAAAAGTACTAACCGAACAAGGAAAGAATTTTTTTTTACTTTTAAAATAATTTTTTTGCAAAAATTCCTGCGTCTTTCTTAGTCACATTTGCCTCAAAAATTATTTACCTCCTTGTAATAGCTAATCACATTTTTAAATACAATAAAACTAAATAATAGAAACAATAATTTTACTTATACATACAAACTCACTTGGAGAATTCGCTCTTTTTAAGGAAAATTATTAGGCGAACACACGTTTTATTAAAAGACGTCTATTCTGAAATAATTTTTGCATTAATAAAATTCAATTAAAACTCCCCCTCGTGAGTTATAGGATCCCACGTGTATTTATCACAAGATATCTCGACGCGATGCACAGGAGGTTAATAAAAAAACACACCCCACTGAAGATATACAAATTACCCCTTTATTAAAGACATCCTGCTGAAGTCCCTATACACACGAATATATATACACAATCATCAGGCCGTAAATTTCAATCCGCACCTCCAAATTTCAGCAACTCCTCCGGCCGAGCATCCGAGAAGTTCGTTTCGCAGCGCCGGATTAAAAAGCCATTAAGCGCGTTCGTCAACGGCTCCAGGAGACCAGCCTCCCTCTCCCTCTCCCTCTCTCTTTCTCTCCCAATTAACCAACAATCCAAAACAATTTGGTCGGCGAGATGGTATCGCGCCTCCCTCCGGCGGCGCAGGCGGGCCCTTACGGAGTCGGCAAAAGGGCCCCGCGAGGGCCAAGGCACTCGCGCGTGTCCCGGAGCTCTCCCCCTCGAGTCCCCGCGCCCGTAACGAGATGCCGGATTGATATTGCCGACCTTTTATAGAAACTGAACCGCCGCGCGCGAGCGCGGCCCCTAATTCGAGATCGCGGCCTTTAAGGGGATGAAGAAATTTGGATGGAATTTTAACTGGCGCGCACCCTCCTTCGTCCTGGTCTTTCTATAGGCTGGTAATCGTTTCTTTAGCTTGTTATGAAGATTGCCCCGGATTGTTGCTTTATGTGCGTTTCCTAAGCGCGGATATAGTGCGACTGCTCCGAGGTCGGATTAAATTCTTCGGGGATTGGCGTGTGCTAATTAGCGTACGCATGTTCAAGTGTGTTGAAAAATTAAAAAAAAAATATTTTATTTACCCTATTTCATAAT
Source organism: Sycophila sp. Sp_5 (assembly GCA_018906775.1). Lineage (NCBI taxonomy): Eukaryota > Metazoa > Arthropoda > Insecta > Hymenoptera > Eurytomidae > Sycophila > Sycophila sp. Sp_5. The sequence goes on from JACCID010000020.1 coordinate 348,602, forward strand.
TTAAGGCACTAGAATTTAGGTAAGTTATATCGTTTTTATGGTGCAATTTGAGTTGTAGGTTGAATGTATTTTATTTAAATTTTTTATAGATTTGATTGATGGAGATAAAAACATGCGAAGTATTGTCCGGTGTACGTTACTTCATTAGTCTATTTATAGAAGGAAGCAATAGAAAAATGTATTTTTAAACGAAATAAAAATGAAAGTGGGACTGTCAATATTGCAAAGAATTATAACCCTTTGTATAAATAATTATTTCTGTTGTAATTAAAAGTTTTAATTTAAAATTTTGAAACGATGTCTTGTATCGTAAGCGGATAATAAATATTTTTCTTACGCGCGAGTATTGCTTTCAATTTGATTAATGACTTATTGCAAGATATGATTGATTTTTAGTACCAGCGCAAAGCTATCTTTTACGCTTAATGCTATAGTCAATTTCTAAATCATCCGATAGTCAACAAATAAAAATTGTCAGATTTATTTTAAATAACTAGAAATAATTTACGGCCCGCAATAAACTCATAATTAGCTGTTATTATCCACACTATCACTCCGTACTTGGACAAAAATCACTTTCAGCTATTACGTTATATACAGGTCTGCACGTAACAACTTTGAATTTGAAGGAAAAATAATGAACAATCTTCGTAAGAAAAAAAAAGAAGCTCAGCTGCAATAAATTTATTCTTACACGTAATACCGCAGGAGAAATTCAAACAAAACCCCCGAAAAGATTTAAAGAAGCAGTACGTCGTCGATAACAAGAGGCTTCGCCGATAATTCACGAATATTACATTTTTCAAAATGACAAGATTTACAATGCAAAAAGCATCCTCTCGCAACAGCTAATTAAGCAATTTGTACGTCAAGCGCGGTCGGCGAAATTTCACGTCGCGCACTTTCATAAGCGCAATTACACATCGGCGAGTGGCCAATTAACTTCTAAAGCACATAAAGCACCCTGGCCTCGCTTTTTTTATCCCTCGGTTCCTCCACAGAGAGAATTAAGAAAAACACATAGATAGATCAAGCGAGATGGAGATATAGGTATACATATATATACATACAGTTACGCAGATAGAGGGAGAGACAAAGAGAAAGAGAGAAAGAGATCGCGTCAGTTGAGGCGCCTTTGCGTGGCCGAGCTTACATATACATATAGACCGGGTGGGCATTTGAATATAAAAGCTGGCGCGGGCCGGGGCATCAGTCAAGGCGAAATCTCTCCTCCGGGCGCCGCGCGTCGCGCATTAAAACCGCCTGTGGGCGGGTATACACCGGGCCGGCGATAGAGTCGTCATGCGATGCCTCGTACGCCCGCAATCAGGCCCGGTTCTCAATTACGTCGGCCAAGAGCACTTTTCGTGGCTCGGCAATATAGGCGTGAGACTCCTTTCATGGAAATTCTGCGCTTGGGGTTCAATGTGGAAATTACGGAATTTTGCCTTAATCCCTGTGTTTTCTTTTTATCGCGGCGCTTGATTTACTGAATTATTAAAAAATTCATTATGCATGGATAGTGAATTGTTAGAATTAATTTTGCCGTTAGTTGGGGATTTGAAATTCCCGCCTCTATGTACTATCAGTTATAACGTGCGAATATGCTTTTTTGCGGCTTTTAATAAAAAAATTCAAGATAATTATAAAGTTTAGTGGTAGCATTTATAATTATTTTTTAAATAAACGATAAATTTTTTATAAAGTATTTTGGTTTTAAAAAAATCATTGAACAAGCGAATATTAAGGCTTGAAACGTAGTTTTCACAATTGCCACAAAAATTCAGATATTTCGTCGACTACTGTTCAAGGGAGAGAAAGGAGTAATTACAAGAGGTCTGTTTCATTTAGCGCAGCTATAGGGAATATACCCGTGTAACTCGCGGCTCAATGAAACGATCGGTAACCATACACCGAAGGATACATCTCCACTGGCGATGCTCGCTTTTTATGCATAACCCTGGAGATTCTTTTCAGCACAGGTGTAATTTCGTTCTTAGCTATACTCGTGCTCGGCAGATTCTTTTACAGCCTTTCGCTTATTATCGATGATTACCCTGCCTTTTTATCTTCTACAAGCTCCAATGATTGTGTAAAACCATTGAGAAATTGATTTTTTTTTTAAAGTGCGATTTCCAATGCGACGCAATTAAAAGTTTCGACGAAGAACAGCATAGATACATACATCAATATTGTTTCTATAGTAAATTTAGAAATTTTAAGAATTATAATTTGTATGTGAACAGCAATAAACATAGAAACATCTTTGGATTAATATCTTAGAAATAATGTAGCAATTTTGCTTGCTTAAAGTTCATCTTTAATTTTGTTTATTTTCTTAAGCAAGTACATTAAAAAAATATATTATGTATATACACCATTTTATTTCGTTTATTCTCAAAAAATATTTATCCTTATTTATTAAGAAATACGAAAAATTTTAAGTAGCTTTCGATCTTCTCCGATAAGAGCCCTTCGAAACTTCAACAATAAATAATAAATTATCTCTTCTGTTTGCCTGACAGTTTGATCAAACAGAAAAGACACAAAGAAATAAAATAAAAACTTGCAGTTCGTACTCGGCGCGCCGGTAGCTTTTATTTCGCGGCTCGATCAATTCTGTTATCGACAATCGTCGGAGCTACCTCACTTTTCAAGCAGCTTGACTTTCCATTGATGAATCGCCGAAGGATAACGACCGCAATGCTAACCAGGTCGAAAATTAATTAGAGCGTATCGAGAGACAAAGTTTCAGCGTAAACAAATGATCAAAGCACCAAAGTGTTCGGCGCGTGAATTGCACGGCAGCTTGGCTCTCTCCACTCGTCCGGAGCCGTCATTAAAATTCATTTGCCGACCGATTCAGCGTTGGGGCTTTTAATCGCCGCGGTGAATCGGCGAGGAGGCCTCCCCTTCTGCGAAACCCGTTCGATTCGAATCGAAAATCTCGGCGACCGCTTCTTCGCTCCTTTTTTTCTCATTTCCCCCCTCCCCCCGACTCTCGAACTGACCACCACAATGAGGATATATCGCGATGATTAATGGCGACTCGCGCACGCTGACTCGACGCTTTTGCTAATTGGCCTTTCGAGGCCCCGGCTACGATAGACGCCGCTCCCGGTGTGTGTATAAGCCCTAATTGCGTTAATTCCACGCCTCGCTGTGAGCCAATGACGCGATGGCGAGATTTACACGTGGTGATTCCTCTTTTCGACCCGCTCGTCCGCTCCTTTTCACTCTGCTGTGCCCTTCGCCATTTTTAGGCTGCTGCGCTTTTCAAATGTTATGTTGCTTTTTCAATTAGCTCGCATTCGATTTTGCTCTAAGTAATTCGTTCAAGTGAAGGTACCTTTCTATTCGTATTTGAAAAAAAGCGTTTTATTTTTTAAATATATTTTCTTACTGTAAACTAGTAAATAAAACATTTATAAATGTGAAACAAAAATGATATACAGGGGAAAAAGCCTAAATCAACGTATATAGAGACACGCGATGCGGCTTCGAGGGCTCGTCGTTCGAAAAGTCAGACTTGCCTCGAAGCGCTACCGCGCCTCTTTATTTTACATTTTTATTAAAGAAAAAATTAAATAATTATTTTTATTAAGATTTTTCGAAGTCTGAAAATGAGAAATTCATTTGTGAATACTTCATGTACATATTTTATGGCAAAATTCCTCTATGGATTCAAACACATGGATGAAATTTTTCATAAAATAATGTCACTGTTCATGATTTCTAAGTGAATTTTCATAATTTTAAATTTTCAAAGATACAAAAAATTCTGTAGGTCTAGATTTAATCATCTGATAAAATTAAATTTTTAGAAACAGTAGTAGTGCGTCAGTACATGTTTCTAAAAAATTAAGCTAAAATTATAATTTTTATAATATATCGGAGAGAAAGTTGCAAGACAAATTAATTGTTAATCTTGAAGATAATAATTAATTTTTGCTTTAACATCGCTTTTGCAGCGTACTTTCATTACTCATGCAATCTATATTCCGTTGGTACAAGAACCTACTTATTAATTATATAATTTATAACTAAAAAGCATAAAAATATTGACGGCCTAAAAAGAATACCAAAGTAGACAGGTAAATTAAGTCATTACATCGAAGGCATTACAATAGCATTGTACCAATGAATCTTAATTATAATTCAAACACCCACTTGCACCTTGAATATTAAAAATTGGACTTTCTCTTTTATAATGTACGATATATCATAAATATTTCGCTTTCGAAATGAGCCAATGTATCTACTTAGCTTAGCGTACTGACTTATATCTATCCATTTAGCGTGAAACTTTCATCATCTTTTAAATTACTTATGCTCTAACAAATCGACATCATTGATTAACAAAAAGAGCTACTGAAAATCAATTACCGTCTACTTCGCAGTAAACTAATTGCGATGATTACCTTTTTTTCAATAACACTAACAGTAAGATTCATTTAATCGTTTGTTACAAAAAAATGTATTAAATGCGGCGTTACAACGAGCCGCAAGACAAATGATCGTCTATTGTTACTGTACTAATTTACTCGATGCACTCGTATCCCACTCTCATCAATTCAATTCCGACATAAACCTCTCAAATCGCATTAAATTACAAGGTAGAGGAAAATTATGTATAAAAATCGAAGTTAAAAAAAGTAATAATGAATGAACGTTAGATTGAATCATTAATCAAAAGAAGCTCCTTAGCCGTTCGTCAGACTGTGCAGTGCAATAGTCGCGCGTTCTGATGTCATCTATAGTACAAAAAAAAGTTGAAATTAATTTGAGAAGATTGCAGATCGTCGCATCTGCATACAAGGGTCGCTCAATGGCTGCGATGCCTCTTGCAGCTTGCATACTCTTCGGTGTAATGTCTCTAGTTTCGTCGGAGTTTCCTTCTCTGTTCTTTGCACGCTTGTTGCACTTAATTCCATATGAGTAATTTTGCTTAGAGATTTCATTTCAATTATACGTTTTTCAGTTTATATTTATTATACATAATTAAATTACATTGCGAAGAAAGCTTGTAGTATGTTAAGAAAAAATTTATTATATTAATTATAAAAAAATAGTAACAACCACTCTAATCACTTGCCTGTTATAAATGTGACTTGTGCCTTAAAAAATTCTGCATGTCCTTCTCATCTAAGTATTTACAATCTTTGCGATTTACCGCAAGAAAAAAAATCGCACTTTCTTAAAAAGAATACTTACGAAGTAACAGATGCTATACCGCACCGAAGGAGTCCTCGTAGGCCGACGATTCGATTGAAGGAGAGAAAAAGAGAATACTAAAAAAAGAGGGGAAGGAAGAGAAGAGTGCAATAAAATAATTCATCTCCTTTGCATACATTACGATCCTCAGGTTCTGGCACAAAGGGATTTAATAATCGGCCTCGCACGAAATCATCGTTTATCCCAGCCCGCGCTTAAATCAAGATAATTTTTCTATCAATGCAAGCTGCGCCGTCGGGCCAACCTCGTCCTTTCCAAAACCGCCGCGATATCTTTATTCCAGCTCCTCTCCTCTCGGCCGTCGTCCCTCACCTCCTCCTTCCACCTCCTCCTACCGCGGACTTAGTCACGGGCCGTCGCTGCCGCGACGGGGGGTAAATTAAGTTGTGATTATCTGTCGATGTGATTTAGCCGATGTCCCAGGCTATCCCCATCGCGCGCAACAATAACGTGTACGGAGGGATGGGCGAGGCGTCGTTGCCGCGCGTAGGAGAGATGGGCGGGTGTGAGGCCCCGGGCTGCTCGTTCGCTCGCGCGCGCGCGAGTTATGCCGGCGAACGAGCTGCCAGCTCGTTCCCTTCGCCCGAGCGTGTATCGCGAGGAGGTGGAGGGAGAGCGGAGGCAGAAACAAATAGCCATTGTCTGGCGCGAGCGCCGAGGCACCGAGGGCCCCGAGGCGCATCTATCACCCGCTTATCACGATTATACCACTTGGGCCTCCACTATATACCGCGCGGATCCTCTTCTCGCTCGCTCCACTGCTTTTCGTGGATTCTCGGGGGTATATCGCGGGTACTTCACGCGGGGCAACATCTCGCTTGCTCTTTTATCTGCTGCCGTACTTATTGCTGCTAGCGCTGAGCAATTATTATTTCGGTAGCGCGAGAAACGAGGCTCTCTTCATTTTCTGCTTTCGAGAGGCTTGCCAAAAGCAAATTTCGCGGCTATTCTTACGGATAGCATTAATGTTATATTATATTTAAAGTATCATTTGACAAAAAGATTTCCATTATCTCTTTCGCTGGCAAATTCTTAATAAAGATTTAGTTTGGAACAAATGTAATGGGATACAAGAAATGTACTCTATTATTAATGAATTGTCGCCACGTACTCAATTTTCCAACTTGTCATCATTGGAAGATTAATTAAAAAATTAAGTTTATATAAAAGTTGCATACGAAAAAATATATTTTTTCTAACTGCAATGAGTAATTGCACTTATATACACATTCTGTTTCTCAAGCATTAATTAATTCTTAAGAAATTTCTTAGTGCATCTCAAAGGGAGTACTAGCAAACGAGGACATATGTCCAGTTACATTGTTAAAAAAAGTATATACTAAGATTTTTATAATTTTGAAGCATAATTATTATTAATTACTTATTGTCAATTACTCCGTAAGCAATGATAATAATTAAATACGTTGAAAGCTGTACACGGGATGATGTATCAGTGCTGATGATATCCTGCCGGTTAATCCGTTGAGTAACCTCCGTCAGCGAGGCTGTAGAACAAACACTTGCACGTAGCTGCTGCGCCTTCGTACTCCTCGCGGCCTCCCGCTTCCCTCCCCCTCCTCCTTCGCCGGAGATTACCGAGTGCCCGGTTAATAAACGTATCCCCCGTCTTCCCTCCCCACCGGGTGCTCACCTTTAAGCTCTCGAGACGCGACGCAGGGCCCATAGGGCCCCGAGAGTCTCGCGGGAGTGAGACGTCTCGCGCTTCTCTTGCTCCCTTTTCCCTCCTCGCGCTGACCCCGCGCTAAGCAGCGGCACTCGCCTCTCCTCCTCACCTACACAGACGCACGCGAAAGGCCTCTCCACCTCCGCCTCCTCCTCCTTCACCTTTCGGGCTTGCGTAAAGTGAATTAATGACGCGGTGTTTTTGTCGAGAGGCGGAGGTCGGGGGAGACGAATGGCCAGATGGGAGGAAGATGAGGATGGGATTCAGCCCTTCGGCTCATCGCTGCCAGGGCTTATCGGCTGCGTTATCAAGCCTCTTCTTCCTTCTTTTTTCTTTTAAACCTCTTATTTACGATGTTTGCTTTGTAGTATTGTACGCGGCGCTTTTTCTTTTACACACAAGGGAATTAGTGCTTCTTTAGAGTTAGGAGATCTATTCTTTTATCGAATTATTGTCAACGATAATATATTACGATTGGCTTGCAAATTTCTATGAGGCTTAATGTATGTACGAAAAAACGAGAGTGATATTTTTAATAATTACTCCGCAATTTCTATCGATTACTATATTATTTAATTTAATATGATGCACTAAAACGTACGGAAGAAAAATGTTTGTAATGATTGTTTTAATTTTTTATTGTTGAAGGAAAGATGAAATGATACTACTTGACTTAGTGCATACTAAAGTATGCGAACATAATTGAATCGTCATTTAAATAGAAATAGAAAACTAACATGCAGAGAGCAGCAGTTTAAATAATTTGTTTATAAACAAGTAGGTTTACTTGTTCAAAGTAAAAATGACACTGGGCAATTTTAACCTTGAGAAATAATTATGCAAATGAATCTTCTTAAGAATATCTTACCGAGGGTCGAGTTAAAGCTGAAACAAAGACGGGCCTTGATGCAACGTTACGCCCTACATCGGTATAGTGGTCCGACAAGATAAGCATCTGTGCAAAGGCAGGACCATTTGTCGCAGGTCGTGTTTAGAAAGAGCGAAACGCGGGCTTCTTGAAAAAAGAAAAAGCCGTAATCTCCATCTAGAGCTTCTACGAGTCCTCTCTTTATGACTAAGCGATTGCCCGATTCGTTCCGGCTTAATTAATTGTCCTTAGCATGAAACTTGATGGACTCTGATACGAGTACCTTTTTGACCACGCCGCATCATTTCTTTTATACAGACGAGCCGCAAAGTGCAATGCAACTGATTATTACTCCGTGCGAGATGAAAGGTTTCAATTTGATGCGTTAATGGTACATTCCGATTACGAGGGAATAGAAGGGACCCGAAATTAAAAGAACAAAATGAATTATCGAATGTTTGGCAGCACTGAAATACCAATGGCAGGAGCATCAATCAAGCTCACCCATCGCCAATTCATTAATCAAAAGCCATAAAAAATCAGCGGTCAATCCTTTGTGTACGATTTCATGCTGGCGCTTAAAAAATATTAAACGCCGAGGATTAAGCAACACATTACGCCCTCGAATCTGGCGTTTCGTCGAAAGCGTCCGCTCTGTTGTGATTAAAATGGCCTGGAAATGAAAGGTACGTGACTTCGGATGGATGCATCTCTAGGAGTCGGAGAAAAAAGAAAAGAGGAAGAAAAGAGTCGCAGCAAATGAAAAGATCAGAATCACCGGCAAGTGTATAAGTCCCGGACGAGATCTCCCCTCGATTGCCAAGAACTTCTTAATACAATATGACATTTTTCAACAGCTAACTCCTAAAGCTCCATAATTAAATCTTAAGGACAAGCGTCGGCGAGGACCTGGCCGCTCCCCTGCTGCATGTACACTCCGAAGGCGGTGTGACGGGTCACTCGAGAAATCTCCGCAGGAAGTCATTGTGGGTCCGCGTCACGTGACCCCGCCGAAAAGCCAAGTGGGAGATGCGGCCGGCTAGATACTGCGGTGTCTTCCACGAACTCCGCAACGCCCGAAGAAGCGAGGCAGGGAGAAAATATTCTGAATTTCCGAGCGCGACGCGCTATAGGGGCGTCCTAGCCGTTTATCCCAGGGAGAGATCTTGCGGTCCCATTGCGGGGAGCCGTCAGTCGCTCGCGCGCCCATTGCCGCCCGAGAATTGTAGCTTCGCTTAAAAACGTGTTTGGCCACTAGATTACCTTTTCATTCGGGATACGCGAGCTTTCTCACCTATCCGCCGCTGTTTTTCTCTTTTCCTGGGTCCTTCTTTCTTTCTTTCTGCTTTTTTTTCTTCACGGTGGGTGTAACTTGCTCGTGCGTATATGTGTATACCTGCATCCCAGGGTGAGAGATGTGTTTGTCCTGGAGAACATGGATTTATGGCAGCCTTCCGGAGAAGACATTTAATGATGATTGTGTATTAAGCGATAAACGTGGAATATTAGAGGCTAAGAACGTGAGCCATTTTTAAATTGACCTGTTACCTTTTGTCTATTTGTTTTTCCTGAAAATGCTCTTGTGCTTCCTACAACAGCGGATAATCTATATCTATAGATATCGCGTCTCTCGAGAGGATCTAGGGCTCAGATTTACGTAATAATAGAAAACTGATTTTCATCACAAAAGTATCTTTTTTCTAAAAGTTATTACATCACTGCAAGTTCTCTGTAGTATATAATATATGCATACGTTTCTTACAGGTAATAAATTTTTTTTTATATTAATTATGTACAAAAGTTGTAAAGTTCTGAATGCAATAAATTAAATTTTCTATACTTTAAAATAGATTCATGGATTAAAAATTAAGGCTATTGTTCGTATTTTAATCGAAGCATATGAATGCATAATATATAACTCAACTTTTATAGCTTAGATCGTAGGCTACGCAGAAACTGAAATGACTTAGGCAGTAATGTCTATATCGAAAGATGGACATTACGGTTATATATTTTTAAAAAGCATTAAGAAAAGAAAAGCTACTATTATTATAATGTTAGCTTAGTTCAGTCGTACAATTTCAGTTAAATAATGTTTCCATTACACTCGAATTCCCGTTAAAAAAAGGTCGATACCCCGGAAATTCGTAAAATAAAATAAGAACGAAATAAATAAAATGTCATTACCACCAAATGTTTTCCAGAAACTGTAAAGCAAAGTGTCGAAAGGAATATCTCATAAAATTGGCCGCGTCGATGTTAAATAAGCCGAGTCCCCCTCAAGAGAAAGAGAGAGAACCAGTATGCAGACGCGTCCTAACAAGCCGAGATTTATACACAATACCGCGCGGCCTCCAACTCGCACACGTATTTTTGTTAATATAAATTTAACTTTATCGCCAGGCCGTTTATGCGCGATCATCCCAAATCTTAAGCGGAATCGCGCGAAATATTTCACTGCGACTGGTCCCCCTTACCCCACCCTCGGGTCGCCCCATCCCCACGCGTGCGCATAGCGATTGAATCGGCGCGTTTTACAAGCTTGAAGATTTCTGCGCGCCGCGCGTCTCTCGACGTTTACTGCGAGGAAATTGGAGAAGCCCGCCCTCCTCCAGGGCCTGGAAATTTATGCGGAACGTTTAAGCAGCGACTTGCCCCCATGACGCCCACGCCGACCGTTTCGTCAAAGTTTAAGTGAAACCAGAATTTCAGTGACCGAATGCACCGGTTGCATCTTTTGCTTGCCAGACCAAAGCCTATAGCGGCGTATATAATGCCATTTGTAAGGAAAATTTATATACGTATATAGTTCTTATGCAAATCGATTCATTACTTCATTTATTGTATAATCGACGATACGACTATAATCTATCGTAGATTCATGAAAGTTACGAAACATCTTTCTTAACTTAATTTAATCTTTCATATTGTTTTCCTTTAATTGCAGTTAAAACAATCCAGAAGAGGGTAAAGTATAAAATATGTGAAGTCTAATACGCTATAGCATAGTCATAGATGGTCAAAAGGGTATGTCAGTATTATTCTGGTAAACCATTGTCTCACGATTTTTTCTTTTTTTTTTTAAAGAACTAGATGAACTTGAGTTCGTTATTTGACGATTCTCGGGAAGACTGTTGTGTCCTTGACATATCCAAGCCATCTACCTAAGCACCTGCTGGAAAAAGATTTAGATCTATTGCGACTAACAGGTACCGTACAATACATCCTGTTGTTTCATCTGTTAATAAAACCTTATTTACTACTTTTATAAACAAATATTTCGAATAATATTTTAATACGCTAACTTATTTTTATTTAAACAAAAAATTAAATGAAATAGTAAATAGACTTTATATTATTAAAAAGTTAAGTAAACGTAGATAAGATTTATATAAAATTTGTATAAATTTACTTATGCAGTAAGTAAAGTATACTGATTTTTTTAAGCAATACTTACTTACTTGATTAAGCAAAGTAAGTAAATTTTTAACTACAAGCCTTTAATTTTTCTCCGCAATTTTTAATAACAATTCAATTTACAACTTTTATTCGTACAGCACTTAAAATTGAATGCAGATGAATCGATTTGAATCACGTAATAACTTTAAAATAAATAATGCTACGGATTAAAATAATAACTAGTGCATAATGAGATAAGTAGCTTAATATAACAAAAAAAATTCTTGCCCGGGCACTGTGTAAAAAAAAATGTCAACGTAATTTTTAAAGGCTAATCAAAGATAAAGTATTATCGACGTACAAAAGGAGAGAGTCAAGAACCTTGTTACTCAGCGCAGGATATATTAGAGGTAAATTATCAGAGTCATGGGAACTTGGCACCCGCTGAGGATTATGGGAAAAAGAGAGAGAGAGAGAGAAAGGATCCCCGGGTGGGGGAATAGAGTTGTAACAGTTGCGCCAACCGGTCCCGGAATAATCGTTTAGAAAAGGAGATAGGAATCTTTCAGCTTCGAGTCAAGAAGTGCTAATGAAGATAATCAATAGCCAAGCACCTCGTGCCGAAGCGGAGCATCGATTACCGAATACCTGGAATCGACACTGAGGAAGATTTATGAATCCCGACGCGCCACAAACCTCTTCCCGCATAGAAAGTCCCGAGTAGAAAGCAGCGAGCACATCGGCTGGGTACCTGAAAATCTACCCACGGCTTAGCCGCACAGAAATAACTGGATTACTGGCACGTAAATCTGATAAAAAGAAGGATAAGTGTTGGCGTTGATTTGTACGCCCGCGCAATGGACGATCCTTAAAATTGAATTGATTTTTTTCTTTTAAGCTCAACTGTAACGCTGAAAATGAACTTTTCTGCTGATTTCACAGAGGCAAGGTGCCGCGTAAATGGAGGTTTTCTAATTTGGTTATTTAGCGGCAGCGTGCATATAAATCAAGGGAATAGGCGTATTCATTTCCAAATGGGGATTTCGTTTAAATCAGAAAAATTAATTTCGCTGCCAAGTACGAGAATAAAAAAAGGGGGAATTCGACCGACCGAGGCGTTTAGGCGTTATATTTCGTTAAGGATCGAGAAACATCTCAACGTAAATTAATAGTCCTAAATGGACGCTAATTGATAGAGCGAGCCGTTCCAGAAAATAATCATCCTCAAAATGACCCTGGACCCCGTCATTTTGGCCAATCCATTACCGAGGCTCAGAAAAAAAAGGCCAATAAGGAAGCGCGCCGAGGCGAACGGTTCGCAAAAAAGGTGTTGTGATATAGCCAATCATTAACCTGCGCATTCCTCGCAGGAGGATAGCGAGTAGCTGAAAACCATTCCAGGTATGTTGCGTGCGTTGAACGCTTGATGTGATCGTAAATATTTTGATGATACAAAAATCCCACTTCATTCATTACTGCCTTAATGATAATCACCCAAGGCAGAGAAATAAGAAATTAAATAAAAATCGCCTTTAATAAAACAGAAACTATAAAGCTAATAAAATAAAAAAATTCATTATCAGCTGAATTAAATAATTTACTCGCCAATTTTATAAATTTTTGCCCTACCTTTTTGGTCAATTAATAAGAAATGGTATGGTTGATCAATGCTTGCCGAACCGCTAGGACTGTTCCGAGACGAATTAGCAGTATTTTAATAGTGAGGTATTCAGATCACTGTGATATTTATTTTTTTTGTACTACTTTTACTAGTTTTTATCTATTTTAAAGTGTGAATCTGTAAATCTTTCTAAATACCGTAATTTACGATAAACGATTATTCTATTCTACTTTCAACGAATCGCTAGTTAAACACTTGACCAATCCCCTGCGAATGAATGGTGAATGAATATCTACCACGAGGGAATTAAAAAAAAGAGCTGAATCATTTTTTATCACATAAAATCTCCAAACATCACATCTCGAGAAAGCAACAAGGGTTAGGCGTCGATGTGCCGGTTCCGCGGAAAAGGTCAGACTGGTAGAAAATACAAGAGGAATTCGGGAAGGCTGTGCGTGTAATCCCCCTGCGAGATACGAGCGCGGGAGGAAGACGTTGGCTGGACAGAGATACAAGAGAGAGAGAGAGAGAGGGGGAAGCAAGAGGCTCCTTTCTCGTTAATAAAAGGCAAGATGGCTGTGGCAGCGGGGGGTCCTCTCGCTCTCGGCGGCCTCCTGCGGCTTTGACGGCTCTATCCTCTCTCCTCGTGGCTTGTTAAGATAGAGAGGGAGCGAGCGAGAGAGAGCAAAAGGATTGAAAACGGCTCCCGTGGCGTGGAATTCGCCGGGGCGCACGTCACTATCGCGCGCCTAAACACACCTCGTGCATCATCCCGGCGATGCAGCTTTGTTTTCTCGCGAGCGAGACGCCGAGATAAACCGCTCCCACTTCCCGGTGGAGAGCACCGCGCGCGTGCGCGCGCCCGTTCCTAAAACGCGCTTTAATATAAAGGTCTCCACCTCGCCTCGCTTCTTCCTCTCCTCTCGCTTCTTCTCTCCTTTTTTTTCATAAGGAGGACCCCGGCTGTGTATGTGTGTGTATATGTGAGTTTGTGGCTAAGTATGTACACGCGTGGGTACGTGTGTGGGTGCGCGAGCGCAGCGTCTAATTTTCTTTAATGGCAGGACGCCCGGGGATAGGATCTTAATGCGCTATCGCGCTGTCAGCGGAACTATGCGCAACCTCGGGCGTTTGATAAACTTGTTATTTGTATTCGTTCGCCGGTGCACGGGCTGATATCTAATTCGATTCAACGCTGCATTTGGGATCTCGTGACTCGTGGAGGGATATCAAGATTAGGGACCGAGGACACTGCACAAAAGGAACAGCAATTTTCTGTGGCTTCGGTTCCTTCGTTTGCTTTCTAATCCGATTCTAGATCTTTTGGCAACTTTTTATGAGATTTTTGTATTGCTAACACGTGGCAATTTTAATTATTGCTTGTAGCTGTCGTTTAGAGTTGAATGATAAAACTTTTTTTTAATTTTTTTTTAGCAATAAGTAGTATTAGCTGAGTTCGGTCAGACGCGTATTTTATGAGTTGGATCAATATCTAATGTGTTCAATGTTCTTATGTAAATTACGATTATAAAAAAAGCTTGTTCATAAGTTTTACGATATACGTCTTCTTCTCAAAAAATTAACTTGTCATCGGAAAAATACGAATACAATAAAATGATTAGTATTTTTATTGACGAAGAAATTTGAATTATTATTACTTATTCTACTAAGATTTCATAAATCAACTAAAATTATTACACTAAGTTATGTGCGATAAAAATAAAGAATGTTCAATAAATTTACATGATAAATGTTAATAAATTAAATATATAATAAAAAAAGAGAATATATCAATACAGATACTAAGATTTGCATGCTAGTTTAAATAGAGTGTAAATAAATATTAGCAGCAAGAATTTCAGTACATACCAAATTACATCAGTGTTAAAATACAAAATTTATTATGAAAAACTGAATTTTTCGAATTTCCTTTAGCCAGTTTTACACCCAGTGGTGCTTTATTTTAACGATGCAAATAAAAGTATTACTTAAAAATAATCTAATAATATTCATGAAGGCTGGCATCAGATAAAACAGTTTAATTAAAACTCCATTACCCCGCGAAAAACGATTGAAGCTGCAATATTCCTCTGCATGCCGCGCGCGTCGAAACTCCGTCCGTCGTCGATGCAATGTCCAACCGACAGAAATTAAAATCTGTCACGAGCATCGCAATGGAGCTTTCGAGCGTATTTGCATTTGCAAATTAATCGCTAATTCGCGCGCGACTCGTTTCTCCCCGAGCCGATATAAAAGCAGCATCTGCCAATTAGTCAGGAGCCATCCTCAAAGCTCGACCACCTCGCCTCGCTCTTCATAAAGAAGCCAACGACAAGAAAAAAAGGGTGGAAGGAAAGAAAGAAAGCGAAAGCAGGTCGCCGCAAATATTTAGCGGGAAAATTTAATTGCTCGAAATTTATTGGCCGAGCCGCCGCCGTCCGTCCTCTCGCCGCGAAAGGAGCGCGCGCGGCAGAGCAAACGAGCCGAGGGCGACTAGGGCTTATCTCGCATCTCCCGCCGGTAGAATTCGTAATTTATAAGCCGAGTAATTATAACTCTCGATCCTCATCTCCGACCTTTTTCGCCTCTCCGGCGACGTGTAGGACGCGCCGCGAGATGCGTACGCGCGCGCGCACGCGCATGCGTTTTGTCGCTTTGCGCGGGCCGTGATTTGTAACGTGTTCGCGGCCCCAAAGGGACGACATAACTTTGCGCCGAGGCGCGGAACTATCAATTTGCGCGCGCGCACGAGCGAGCGCCTTTCCCCGAGATTCCGAGATCGGCCTGCTTGCGAGAGACGAGAGGCGCTGATTCCCTTTTTTCCCCACTCGAGCGCCGCGGGTTCCTTTCAATTAGGAATGTTAATGTTGACTCTGGATGCCGAAGCGCCGGACGTATATCGGAGGTGTTTTTAATGTGGTACGATGATTTGTTGATTATCGGGGGAAGCTCGATCGATCGCTTCGATAATTTGCGTATAGGTTTATTCATTCTTTTATTGAGAGTGTAATTTTTACGCTGTGGATCTTAATTGTTTATTAGTGGAGATTTATGGATGGTTCGCTTGTAATACGCGGAGAGACAAGTCTAGTAAAAATGACAGAATGACAATTAAACAAAATTTAACTTATGTAAAAGGTACTTTATGTCCTCGATTGAGAAAATTTCTTGAAAAATTCTGACAATTTTTCTGCTGTATCACTGATATATAATATAGCATAAATTACTTAACATGTACAATCATCGTAAAAATGTTCATGCTTTTTGTGTAAAATGAAATGATTAAAGATTATTCAATTTAATTAAAATAGTTATATTTGAATGTCATCATCATCATTCAATATGAGCATTAGAGTTAATTATAATCCCGCAGATATTAGTACGAAATTCTTCGGAATTTCTATCTTAATGAAAACTGCACGTTTTATCTTTTATAACATAATTAATTATACCTTAATCTTATGAAAATAATCTGCAAAGTGTAATAAAATAATATTATGGCTAATGCACGAATGGTTACTACATCCAGCCTTTTTAATTCTCAAACGTTAAGTACATTAAAACGTGATAAACTCAGGTCAGCGCGTTGAGCTGGAAATAAAAAAAGGCTTTGGCGTTTCTCACGCACAGCTCCATCCGAGTGACGCCGATCCTTTGCAAGCCTGATCCGCGTGCAGCTGTAGAGTCCCGCATTCGCGGGGGTGAATAATAAAATGCGCGCGTTTAGCGGCGGCGCGTACACAATGAGATGAAATTTTGTTTAAGGAAAAAAAAATTCCATTAAACGGGCCGCTCTCGGTCGATCCTATCGGTGCAGTGTAATCATAGACCTCGCCCCGGCGCGGAGTCGTTACGCCGCGCCTAACGACTCCATTAACGTTCAAACTTGATTTTACGATATCGCGCGCGCATACTTATAAACGTACACACACGTCGGGGGCCTCAAATCCAACAAATCCCGTCCTAATAAAAGGATGCACACTGCGGCAATCTCCCCTCCCTCCTTCATCCTTCTCCTCCTCCTCTCGTGCCTCGTTATTCACGAGGCCTCGACTCCAATTTAAGCTGCATATTATCATCTTGAATAATCCGTCG
Organism: Sycophila sp. Sp_5; assembly: GCA_018906775.1. Taxonomy (NCBI): domain Eukaryota; kingdom Metazoa; phylum Arthropoda; class Insecta; order Hymenoptera; family Eurytomidae; genus Sycophila; species Sycophila sp. Sp_5. The sequence continues at coordinate 365,504 of JACCID010000020.1, forward strand.
TGTAAATTAATAGGCTATATTCTTATACATAAACAAAAATAAAACTGTGATTTATCTCGGGCTTTAAATTCGAGGAACCTGAATGGAGAATCAAATTATAAGCGATTTTATCCAATATATTAAGTTAAATAAGATGCAATTGTGCTGGAATATTTTATCGTAATAAATTCGTCATAGGCTCTGGGCAACGGAAATCGTTTGACGTGCGCACTTTAAGGCACTTCTAACCATTTGTTTGCTTCTCGCTTACACGAGACGCTCTCGCATTGAATTTTAGCCGCCAAGATATAGTATACGTTTCGTTAGATAAACGCTACCGGAATGAACTTCCAAGTTAATTTATCATTCTTATGTAAACCGTCGTTTGTTTCTCACCCAAGCTTTCTTTCATAATGCAGTTTACCTTTTTCGGATCGTTCATCTTAATATCGGTAAGGAGTTTATCAATCGCCGTGTTTAAGTAATTAATTTTAAAGTGATTGTATAGAAGCTCGAGGTAACAATGTATTTCATGCACAAACGAGATGTTACCACACGGCTTCAAACGGTTAGAGCAAAGTTTCATAATATTTTAAATACTTTCAAGCAAAAAGACTTTTTTATCTTTTTATCTTTATCGCATTCGTCATCGTAAGTAGTTGATCAAATGAAAAAACTCTAAATGCGATCGATTGAAGTATAATTTATAGTTTGACCAATGAAATATTTTATACTACAAATTTTAATTAACAATTAATTTACGGCGATCCGATTGAGTCCTGTTACAGGAATTTGTATGCTCCATTTCCAATAGTTTACGATGTTTATAAACTTCAATTTTATGATGAATTTATATTATTTTTGTTGATTTAAAGTATTGCATATCAAGTTTCTACCGTTACTTAATAATAAATAAATAAATGTCTAATTGAATGCATGATTGTAGCCTCTGCAATAATTAAAATCCCCTTGCGCTTTTCAATCACACAAAAATTACCTTGAAAATGTTTACAACGGGTTTCGTAAAATAAATCGTGTCTCTAAAAATAATAACAAAATTAAAGCGGCTCGCAAGAGAAAAAAAAATAATTAACACTAAGCCTTAATACTTAATAGTGCTGGAGATTTATAAAGATAACGAAGTAAAGGAGGCAGTGCAGAGGCGTGAGGTAAGGAGTAAAGCGAGGAGTACACCGGTCTCTCCTCTCCCTCGCCTGCACGTCGCGGATGTGAGATCCGATTGCCTCGCGGCTAAATCGAGAGAAGGAGAGACGGTTACAAAGGAGCGAAAGAGAGAGAGAGAGAGAGACTGAAAGAGTGAGAGGAGCAGTCAAGTCCGGAGGCCTCTCGGAGTGCCTGATATGTTGGTATAGCAAAACACTGTCGGGTGATGAGAGTCATTACCCCCACCTGCAACGTGGTGCGGCCAAGGCGGCCATTTTGGTTCCGCGCGCGAGAAATCCTCGGCACTGCGAGAGGCTTGCCGAGTAAGTGGGATGTAATTGATGGAGCGAATGATCTTGCGCGGAATTTTTTTTTCTCGGTTGGATAACTTCATTTTCTTCGAGGAAACAGCATCTGTCATTGTTTCGCATCTCCAGTATATTATTCACGTTCATCACTGAAATGATTGTATTGTATAGCTGTAAATATTTGCAAATAAATTAAATTAGTTATAGCTATAGGTGTCGAACTATATGAGGATACTCGTTGACTGCAGACAATTTAATTTGAAAAAAAAAAAAACGTCTCTTAGAGGATAAGAATGATTTAGACAATAATAAATATTAGGATTTATACAATAAACTGATTATTATTATATTATATAGACTATAAGCAATTTTGAAGAGATACTGTTCGTTGACTCGAACGAAAATTTCTCGATAAAATTATTTTTTATTTTACACGTTAAAAGAAAAGATTATAGTAAAATTTTCTAAAAATTGTAAATCTGCATCGCTTAAAAAGGTAAGTAAGCGTAGTCATACAAAATTTATTCTTGCAGTAAGTTAATTATTTTGATTTTTTTAAACAATATTTATTCTTAGTAAGAAGTAAGAGAATCGAGTAAATTTTGCCTACACCTGAAAGAAATTAAATAACTTCTATTCTTTATACAGTTAACTTACCGACTTTCAGAGAATCTACTTTTCTGTAGATTAAGGTCTATTATACTTTAAAAAAAGTTAATTTTACTGATTTTGCAAAGCAGTTTTACTTTTTGCTATAATTCGGCAGGTATTAATGTTGTGAAACAGCAAGAATTACTTACGCAAATTGTAAAAATCAGTATTCTTACTGCTAGTCAAGAAAATTTTACTAAGAATTTTTCTCCTTGTGCAACGATGTAACGTTCAGCAATGAATCTGCCAAATCGTCATATGAAACTGGAGAAAATCGATCGGCAGAATAGGACAAATCTTAGATGTGAAGGAGCGTAAGGCCGGAGGCGCGATCGCGTGTCGACGCCGCTCTAACGGTTCATTAATTAGACCGAATTACCGGGCTCGGCGATGCCCAGGGGGAGGTATAGAGCGCGGAGAATCCCCCGCGCGGCCGTCACGCTACGGCCGTGCCTATGCGCGCGTGTACACATACGCCAGTTCGATTTTAAACGCCGGCCTCGGCAATATATCGCGCTTTATCCACGATCTTTCGGGGCTATTTCGCGCGGGGGTAATGAAATTTGAGATTTGCGAGGGGCGGATCCCAAGAGCGCTGACTTACGTTATGAGTGTCGTGTAAACGAACCGTTTTGCTTTTCGCGCGCGAACAGCGAGACGGAGGGTGGCGAGAAGGGGGGGGGGATATATACACCATCAATTGATTTTTACGATAGTATCTGGACTTTCTGTTAAGTGCTGGCTAAAACATCATCAGCTCAGTTAAATTTTGATTGATACGCTTCCTTCGGATTCACCGGCAATTCTCGTAAATTTGCCTTATTTAGATTTAAAATTTTTAATTAGGACTTGTCGATCGATGCTACGGGCTGGGAATTGTTATTTTTATTTTTTTAATTTACTTTTTTTAACTTATAAAGAAAATTCAAAGTGATTAATAAATACATCTATAACTATTCATTCACTCTTAACGTTACAAGTTTTACAGTCTAGCGTCGGAAAAGTTAATTGAAATTAATTCTATTTTTCATCGCTATCAAGAGTATTAAAAAAATGCCCTCGAAATTAACATCGATTCGCCTTAAATTGAAATTATCGTAAAATTATAAAGATTTCCACCGTACACCCCATCCCTCGTTGTTTGCAATACATTATTTAATAAGACGATGAGTATTGAATTACAGCGCAACATGCATATGCATAACTCCGGCTGGGAAGAAAATCCAAATGGTAACTGGAGGAAGGCACGCGAGAGTATAGGCGCAGCCGAAAGGTATAAATGCTAAATGCACGCGTATAGAAAACAGGCCGTTCGCGCTTCCTCTCCACGACGCACTTGCCGATCGGCCGCTTCTTATCCATGTATACCTGCGCCTTTCCGCCTGCCTGCATCTCTTCTTCTGCCCCGCGGTGCTCGTTTTGCTTCATTTGTTCATTGGTCCCCTGTATTACCGGCAATTTGACGCTAACCCGCGAGAGCGCGTAATTTCACATTGGCTTTTCGCGCTCCATCCTTACAATGGCTTAAACGAGCGCCTTCTTTTCAGTTTGTCATTTATGCTTTTTCTTCGTTTATTATTATTTTCCGGCTCGCGGCGCGCCCCGGAGAACCAGTTCTCCGTTTTTTATATACGCCGGGGTACGGCCGCGAGCGGCCCGTTGCTGTATACATCGCCGGTGAAAATTGTAGACAAAGTTTTTAACCTGCACGATCATTAAGTTTTCAGAATCACTCAGCAGTGTATTTAAAACTATTATCTTTACTTGCACAATGAAATTTACAAATGTTTCTTCGACGATGGTTTATTTAATTTTTTAATCGAGATATTAGGTCAGTTGAAAATATATTTATCATCATAAATCTCTACGAATCTTTTTTTTTATGCGTCTTGAGTCTCTAGGAATCTTAATATTAAGAAGTATAAACTTCACTTTAAAAAATTGATTATTCAATTATTCTACGGTTTAAGTTGTGTGTATAATGTATAATAGTTGAGATAATTAAGGTAAAACAGATATAAGTTGATATAAAATTTCATGCTCATTCATATTTAGAGGGAAGAATAAAATTGACTGCTTTAATCCAGTACTTTTAACAATTAAAAAAAAGAGAGTAACAAGTAATTAGAGTTCAAGCAAGTAAATATTAATATCCTCTGTTTGAAACTTTTAAAATTATACAGTCACTGTCGAATTCGTACTGAAAATATCGCTGTTTCGACTTCAACAACTAAAACAGAAAAGTCAGCGAATAATGAAGGCGGTAAGTGGAAAAATTGAACTCATTAAAACGCAACAACATTGAATGTCGATAAAATACAAGTTAAACATATATTCTTAAATATCAATATCATTTAAGGTTCACGCACGTTCAATTTTTCACGTGGAAACGTATGATTATTCGGGTGCCCATTGGCAGCCGTAAACATTTCATTATATCAGAAAAGAATTCCATCCTCAGATCGAAATGTAAATTTGAGCGTTTCTCCAGCTCAATAAGATAATTTTTCAGGCGCGAAATTGGTCCGATCCCCACCCGCGGCTGATCCTCTTCCTCCGACAGCAGCACGCGAGAGAACACTTTTTTACCTTCTTTATTTGAACGAGGCCTCGAATGGTTATAGCGCCTCGGCTCGGTGAAATTTCTGCATTTACGCCCTTCCGGTCAAGGGAAAAAGTTCGCGCGGTGTATTGGTTTAAAGCTTTCTTTTTCACCAGCCAACGTGTCATTAACTTATTGGCATCGACCTGCCAATACGGTTTAAAAATTCAGGAAAAGCTTAGCCCCGCAACTGCCTCTGCTTATTATGCTTTAAACGAGTTGCGAGCTTTTTTCCTCATTAAGCTTACTCGTGATAAGCTACTTTATTAACGCGATGCGATTTAAGTCACTCATAATCGGAGACTTGAAGGCTTCTTTAAGTTTCCTATGTACTCGTCATTTAATATCACATGATAATTGTAGATACAACACTTACTTTGTAATTGGTAAATACTGTATTAAAAACAGTGCAGTTTATTATCTCTTAGTTTTTAATTATGTAGAATAATTATTTTCTCCTGACTATAGCGCTGATGCAGTATATTGACATTCAGCGATTGAAAAGTGAATTACGCTAATTATCCTTAAAAAAATGCAGTAATTCACTGATTATATATTAACAGCTGACGTGCTGCGAAGCGAGAAACATAAAGAAACATTGGCACAAAAATGTATAATAAACCTTGTCTCCGGGTACCATGAACTGAATACCACCGGCAATCGGATCAATCAACCGAGCGTTTCCTTACAGAAAAAAGAAACTAGTCCGAACAACGACTTGGAAGTAATCACTCGGAAATACTTTGTACGCGCGTTCGCAAAGAATGAGCGAGTAATAAGAAAATAATTGGCAGAATTGCTTTTGGCTCCGTTGCATGCGAGAGCGAGCACTCGATCGCCGGGGGCGCGCGCATCTTTAAGCAGCGAAAAATATGTATGCACATCCGTCGAGCCACTATTACCAGATATTTTGTTTGCGCACGCCCGCGAGTGAGCGCAGAAGGTGGCGCGCGTCCGGAGGCCCGTACTATGCGCGGGCGAGAGGGGAGAGAGGAAAAAAGGAGGCCGCGGGAGTGAAATAAATGAGGGCGAGGTATAGGGAGGAGGACGCGAGGCCGCGAAGGGAGGCTGTTGGTTATCCGGCTGGCAGAGGTGATTTAAAACTCGCGCAAGCAGTCCACGCCCTCTCCGCGAACAAAAAGTCGATGGAGCAAGCGAAAAATCGCCCGGGCGCGAACTGACTCGCAAATGAAGATGCGAGCGATCGCCGCCCGCCTTATGGTCCTTTCCTCGCACTTGCCGCTCGCGTCATCGTCTGCTTACACGCGATAACGAAGTTACGGATAAGATTATTCTTATTCACCGTGGAATGCTTTTAAAGAATGAATTTGACGAAAACGCCTATCAATTGTTTGGTAAAGAATGAAGTTGGTCATGTAGTTGTTTGTGAAAACGAAAGTGCACTTTTCTTAAAGCAATCGTCACGAATCGTCGCGGAAAAACTAAGCAAAACGAAAATAAATATATTAAGAAGTGAAAAGCTGCTTAATTTTCTGGCAGGGCCAAATCGTGACATTACATACTTTTCAACAGATGTTACTTTCTAATAGAAAATTACACTACAAGTAGAAAAACAGATAACATAAAATAAACTTAACAGTGCATAGACCTTTCTTAATTCTATACAGTTTTTAAAAAAATATCTAAAATGTATAATAAATATATTCGTTACATTATGCAATGCCATAAATTGTTCTAGAACACCAAAACGGATATTAAAAAAAATTATTAAAGGAAGGAGGTACAAGTTAAATGGTCTGTTCTCGCCATTCATTGGAACATAGCGTAATAATAATGATCCGTTATGAATATATATCCTGGGCTGTTCGTTAAACTCGACGACGGACGGAACAGCAGACTCTGCACTTACTCAATAACAAACACTGCTTAATTGGCTCGTGTGTATAAATTAATGCCTCACGGGCATTGCTCATCCAGCATCGATTTGCGAATATAATTCGTGTGCAGAAGAGGCGATTGATGCCCGGTGAATATAGTTCTGCGATTCGCGGATGTTGTTTCAGCACGTAATGGCTCGAGCGGTGATTGAGAACTGCGCGTAAGTTGTAATTACGCTTTACGTTTTTATTATATGGCCATTTGTACAATTTCTTATTCGCCATTTTTTTGCATCGGCGAACATTATCAGAACTTCTGGCTGTATTTGAAAAATGGGCGACACTAAATTATTGCCGTTCAAGGCTTCTGAGGATTTTATTTTTATTATATTATTTTTAGTCTTTTTGATAATGTGAATTTGTTGTTTTTTAAAAAAATATGCGGTACAAGAAATTCTGTCGTAATGTAATTTATTATATTATTATTGATATTCTCATTCAAATTTCTCTATCATTTATGAGAAAAATTAGAATACTGTTTGATAAATTTTACTGTAAAGTATAGTGATGATTATTTTTGCAGATTGTCAGTCTGTGCCCATTTTCTTACAAAGTATAGTAATGTTTTACTAAGAGAAATAATTATATATAGACTAATAAAAGTCATTTCAATTTCATTTTTTTAATTTTCCAAAAAATAGTTTATAAACAAAGGTTTGTTTAGTCATTCTGAAGCACGACTTACTTACAACTACCAATTCTTTAGAGAGTATATAATTCAAATTAAATCGAGCTTACGAAGAAATATAGAAAAGGTAAATTGAAATAAATAAAGAGTCAAGATAAATACGACAACTGTTTCTACGTTGCAGTGACTCCAGCACTTGGAAGCGCATGTCTATAATGTATAATTGTTTAAGGGCCAGTATTAACGGAGGATCGCGGAGCCGGGGACAAAAGGTCCTCCGGATTAAAGCAGACCAGACAAGCAGAAGTTGAACCGAAGGCAGAAGCGCTTCGACAGGGTGTGGTGGTGGGGGCGGGCAAGTGATAATCTGCGGGTGTTCCCGAACAATCGGCCCGATGATCACCGGTGGGAGGTGCGCTCGCGCGCGCCGCAAGTTTGTAAACGTGTAGGGGACCGAGCGAATCGGCTTAATGTAGAAAATTATCCAGTTAACTTTGTCCAGCGCCTTGTGGGAGGGCGGGCCTGTGCGCCTAAGTAACCCAGTGCCTCCCCCGCTGGCTGTTCGCCTTAATCCGACGGAATTCCGGTCGGCGATCATCCCCGCGCGATTCTCGAGGCGGGGACCGTAGATTATCGCGACACGAGCAGGGGACAATGGCCGGCCGATCTCCCGCTCCGGGCCGACCCAACTTTTTAACTTCGGCTTAAATCTGCTTAATGGGACAATAATAATTAAGGATCGCCGGGGCTCTGCCGGCGTCACGCTGCTGCCGGCCGTCCAAACAATGTGCGGACGCGGTCGATTTTTTCTCAGACGTGTTTACCTGCAAACTTCGGGATTAACCCGTTGCTTTTTGCTCAGACTTTCCTCGCTAAATAATCGCTCTATTGTCGGTTTAATTTAAATCTCCGCTTTTGTAATTGCATTATCATTTAAGTTATGACTCTGTGGCTTATTCATGGCTTTGTGTAGTGCTTTTCTATTAAATACCAGTTATCTTTTTTTTTTAATTGTAGAGAACATTTAGATTCTGCATTAATCATTATTTACATTCTACATATTAGTGATTTTACATATAAAGTTTTAAACTAAATTATAGAGTCATTTATTTTCCGACAAAAAGTCTTAAGACGTTATTGAAAAATTGTAATAAGTAGTTTGGTCTAAAGTTTAGAAGAGCTAAAGCAAATTTGTTATAGTTATTCTAAATTTTAATTAATTTTATAACTTGATATAATTAAAAGAATATTGTCTTATCCAAAAAGCTTAAATTTAAAAATTTTGCCGCGGGATATGGCTTAACTAGACGCGTATTGATTACACAAAGCTGTATAAAACTTCAACAGTTCATTTAAAAATGAACCCGCGTCAATTCCATGAAACGAATCGATAAAGAGGAGAAAAAAATGTTAATCCCTTGGTGTCCGGTTATGCGCTCATTTTATCTTAACATATATCGTCCCGGGCAGGAATTTTGAAATATGTTGTTTGAGATAGCTCGAAAAGGGTAGCAGTTATGGTCCGTGGCCCGTTCCGGTCTGACGCGCGATTGTGATACAAAATTTGTCCGCTTAATTATGCCGAATGCGCGCTCCTCCTTTTTTTCTCTCTCATCCCCTCCCTCTCCTTCGGGCCCTCGTTGCTCATGCCTCCTTCAGACCACTCAGGGCTGTCCCCCGCGACAGAAGTCGATTTATCGCCATAAGGGCCTCTTTTTCCAAGCGGTTATTTAGATCGTATTATTGGATCGGCCAGTCGACTCCCCGGTGCGTAACTAAAACCGGTAATCCCCCGTGACTCGTGAGCTTCTCCTCCGGCTCTCGCCTCCGGAGTGCCCTACCTCACCCTCCCCTCCCTCTCCATCTTTCTTTTTTTTTTGCACGACGCACATCGCGCGCGGTTAAAATGATTTTGACGATTTTTCATCGCGGATTACCGTGGCTCCCTCGCGTGTCCAGGAGCCCCGGCAGCAGCTGCACCCGGGCAAATTGCGAGCGAGTTGGCGAGCCGGATGAGAGGCGAGCGCACACGTGGGCTGTGGGAGGGTCGTGGAAGGATACGCTAAAGTGTCGCGGACGCCGCGGACGAGATTTACCGCGATATTGTTTATGACGTAAGGGGCGAGCTTTCGCGTTCGCGGGAGAGCCTCGCGACGATGCCGCACGCCGGGTAATGGAGCCATAAGCTGCGCTTTACGGCCGAACACATTTTATTGCGGCGAATCGTTTCTAGGATCGCGACGGGCGGGGAGTACCGGCGGTAAAGAGAGTCAATAAAGCCGACCGTTTATTTTCAGATCATTTGGATGCTCACTTTCTTAGCGGACTGTATGTATTATTTTCATCTTTATTTTGAGACTTTGTTTTTTACAATTCTAATAGTAGTAATAATCATTTATTGTATAAATTGCGATATTTACGGTGCGTATGCACAGTTAAAAATTCGTTGAAAAATAAACACAAATGTTCTTCATAATTTGATAAAATTGTGTAAAGTCTCAAGTCTGTAAAAGAAAATTGTATACACGTTGTGTTTTTCATTGTTCAAAATTACACAATATTTGTGTAATCTGTTCATATATATTTTTTAACTATACACATATTTTATGTAATCTAAGCGATTAATGTTAATTTATGAAGGAAGAAATAGTAAATAAATTTTAAGTATTTATTTTTTTAATAATATGAGTAAAATAAATTCGTAAAATTATTTAAGTCTTAATAAAATTATAAGTAGTAAACAGTGTATTACTTTCGACATGTATGTTTATATTAAGAAATTACAAATCATTTTACAAAAATTTTGTGTACTTTTTACATTTTCACCTGCGTAATTTATAGCATACAATTTATACTCTGTTTTCTGTGCACAAACACTTTACAAACGACACCAAATTTTTATATATTACAAAAATTAATTCAGTCTCTTTTTTTGTACAGGCGTGAATGATCTTTAAGAATCAGTTACGATGTCGTTGTGGACTAAAGATGGATTGATCGACTATTTTACGCTTTACTACGAAACTATAAATTTTTCGTAAAATACGTTTTAAGAAGTTAATCTGCAATTCGTATATCAATTTTACACATGTTTATTCAATCTTTATTCCTAAAATAGAGAAGAAAATCATGTGACGCGCATTAAACGAAAAAAGAAATGAACATCATCAACGTCCGTGCGTTTACGGCTCTCAAAGTCAGAGTATAATTCCTACACGCAAAGCCGATACTGAGCGTCCAGCAGGAGGCTCCCTTACATATACACATACACGAGCACCGAGTCTGCTCCTGCGAAACCGCGATCCCCATCAGCGACCCTCTCGGCCGCTCGCTCGCCGGCGCGAAGTCGGCGATCGCGTGCGCTAATTGCTGGTAGGCCATCGACGATAATTAAACGAGTCCCGCGGGCTCGGCTTTTTTTTCGAGCGAGTTAAACGCTAGCTCAATTAGCCGGCGATCGTGGAAAACACGCGAGTACCTCTCTCTCTCTCTCTCTGAGATTTTTCTTTTTTTGCGCAGCATCGAATTTCGCGTGCGCTCGCGCGCGCACTCGTCTGGGCGAATTACTCCGTGGGCTTCTGAATTATGGCCGATGCGCGTGATAAATTGTTGGATTGCGAAAATCTCGAGCGTGGCGCTCGCATATAGGATTTGCGATCATCCTTAATGTTTATATGTTTTGTTGCGCTTTTTGCTTAATTAGGGTAATGGTATAATTTATGAAAATAGCACGGCCGTCCGGGTTTCTTCGTTTTATTATAAGCTGTTTGCTTTTAGGTATAGGTTTAATTGGAAATCGATCTTCAGTATAAGCGCGAGTGTACGAATTTATCGTCATTTACGAGGGTACTTTAACACTCGCGATCGCAGAGTGGACGTTTATTTATGTAAATTGGAGATAGTTATATAAATATACTATGTATACTAAATGGGAAAACGTTACAATTTTGCAAGCATATTTTTTTATTTAACTGAATTAAAAAGAAATACAAATAAAAGTGATAAAAATCAGTGTATCTTATAATCGACGATTTATTATGTTACGACTGTCATTCGTATAAGATTGTGCTATCACTCGAAAGCAGTGATGTGTAAGATTAAAGGCGACAGCCTACTTAAATCTTTATAATGGTTACGATTTTTCATTTTATTTAGTCACACTCCTCATGCATTCGAAATCACCTTTCACGCAAAATGAAATGTTCACTTAATAGCCATTCATTCGTTAAAATAACGATCAACTTACGTGTATATATTTGTGTAATATATTAATATACAACGTTAAAACTTTAATTTCATATATTATATCATTATAAAAAGAAATTATTACAATTATTACTGGTACTAAGAATATAAAGAAGAACAAGAATTATATCGGAATTTTAAGAGGCTTACTAATCTAATTTTATATGAAGTTGCCCTGCAAAGAAATCATCTTGTAAATTGTACAAGGTACCATTGCAATTTTATTGCAGGCTGCAAATTTGATAGATTTTTGCTAATAAGAAATGTCAATTTTTTTCTAAAAAGAAATACTTGTAAAATTTCAAAAAATAGTAATGGCACCTTGAAAAATTACTAAAAGATATCTCCCTCACCTGATAGAAATTTGACCAGTGATAATTGTTCAAATGTATGTAGAAAAAGAAAAAGAAATTTCCGATCAAACAATAAAGTTTATTTTCATTATTGAAGAGAAAAAAGAAGAAGAAGAACAAAGTATACGTTACACGCTAAAACGGTTGGAGTAAAATAGTTTATAATGAAAACACTCTAATTTGACTGTACAAGAATAGAGTGATTTAAATTCACTCTAACGTAGAGTAGCATATTACAAGTACAAAGACTCGAAAAATCACTTTACTTCTATGCATCACTATAAATTTCACTATAAAATTAGAATGAAAATTAACTCATTACAGTTAAATTTTCACTCTAAATGCAATAGAGTTGATTTTTACTCTATTTCAGTGCATCTGATTTAGCGTGCAGAATTTAAGAAGATATTACTGCTCCGAGATAAGGCAAGCGAAGCTCTTGAGCAGATACCCCAGGTAAAAATGCGCGATAGGGAAATTATGGGTGTAGTCGAGCGGGGAGCGCGGGAGTGAGTATCGCGTTCGCGCGGCCGCTCGTATAACCGAAGCATACTATACGGACTCGCTTTATAATTGCGCATAATATAAAGGCATCGGGCAGAGCGAAGCATCGCCGGATTGAGACGTTCCCGCGCGGGAGCCCAGAATACGATATCTCGGCGCGCGCGAGCGGATTTCGTGTAACGCGAGGCCCCGAATGGAAATGATATAAGGCGCAGGTGGAGGCTCGACCGGCCAAGTGTTGTGTATACAGTCTCGGGAACCCGTGTCGGACCCTCGTGAATCACACCCTCGTTAAAAATACTATAAGGTGGTAGCCGACGCGCCATCGACTTTTGTGCGCTGCGGTTCCGCTTTCTAGGGGCTCGGGTGGGGCCTATATAGACTTTTTCTTTCCTGGTCCTTCGGGACGGGACTCCAGCGAGCTGAGGTTACCTTGCGACGCTTTTTTGCGCCGACACTTTCAAGGCGCTTTTTATTTTACTCGTTGGAAATTTTTATGGTGATGGAAAAAAAATTGCGCCAATGAAAAATCGACGCTTACTTGGTATATTTCTCGTAACAACAGTTTTGAGTTATTTTTCAGTGTACGGTGTATATAATCAAAGAGCAATTTAGGCTAAAGAGTTGAAAAAATTCCAAGACGTATCTGTATCTCTACGCATTTATCCTACAATTATATATTAAAAAAAAACAGGAATAAATGTATTACTTTTTTGTCTCTCATCTAAATCTTATTATAGTGATGTAAGTTTAACGTTTAATTGTTTCTTTAATAATTCGAATCGGTGTCGCGTATTATTTTATTAACTTGTTATATAAATCGTTTGCACAGCAATTTTTAATGAAAAAACACAACAGTGGAATCAATTATTAACTTTATATTTATTACGTAAAATAAATTCTCCAATAATTTCTACTCTAAACAGAGAAACCTCGCGAATTTATTATGATCGGAAGTTATTTATTAGCTCAATTAAATTAGTGAAATACAGCAGGATCTAGTGACATAATTTATTTTACATCACCGTCGACCCCTCGAGTAAATAATATCAGTAGCGACATCTTGTTTCTCACCTTCAAAAAAAAAAAAATTTTCGTCCTTCCTGTTAACACTTTCAGAAGATAGCTTAAACCTGTAAATGTGTTGGCGTTGCAAAGATATAGGTGGGTGTCAAAAGAGCAGGCGGAAAGGCTAGACACATTCTACTTATTCTGGTCGGAGGAGGCCGCGGGCCTTGCGCGATGATCTGGCGCGGCGAGCAACACTTTCGTGCCCCAACAATTTACCTGTAATTGCCAGGAAGGATTCCGGGAACAGGTCAGAAATTTATTATGACGTCTACTGTTATCTTTCTCGCTGGTTTAGACCTGACCTGGACTTTATTTCGCGCTATACATCTACGTATATACTAGTTTCTATCTGCGCAGATTAAATATTTCTGTAATCGTAAATTATTATTATAAATTTTAACATTGAATGAATTATTTATAAAATTACCTTAGCGCGTTACTCTTGTAACTCCGTACGGAATATGACAAACCAGGCGGTTGTCTATTTTCTGCAAGACGCTACTTTCATTCAATTATTTTGACGTTATTAAAGTTATTTTATAAAAAGGTAAATTTTTGACAGGCAGTAATTTGCACATAATTAGATTCATTCTTGAAATCCGAATAAAAAAATTCTGAATTAATTCCCTCTTGTACTGTGGTCATTATTTTATTGCTACCCCGATGTGCGTCATTCATATAAATTAAGAATCATCAGCAAGTATCAAACGGACAAAATTAAACTTAGAATAATACTTAACGCAGCACCACAAAGCTTTTTCAATCTATACTTTAAAAAATGAAAAAAAAAGTCGCACCTTTAATTAGTGTCAAAGCTTCAATAATTCATATGATGCATTACCCATCGCATTAAAATTTCTGTGTATACTTAAAATATCGGCTGTGCAGCTGCGACATGTGAAAATCATTCGATAAATCGTCCGCTCGACGTGGCAAAGAACGAGCGGACGCGCTGCATTAAAAAGAAAGCGATAAGGCAACAGCGAAAAGTCGCACGAGGCCCAATTTGTATATATGTATTTATGGATATATGTAAAAATTATAAGTATGTGCATATATATACATTGCGAGTAGACGAGAGACACGCGGAAAAAGGGTCGGGGGCAGCGCGCAAAGTCCGCAGCCGTTAACTGGACAACCTGCGGCTCATTGAGCCAATTATAAGGACGCGGACAAATTCGAGCTGCTAATCAGCTTATACGCGGACAATATAATAACTGCTCGGGCGCGCGCGTGGGATCTGATAAATATCGGCTTATTTATTGCGGCCCTCGGCCGTTCGCGGAAAGCCGGGTATTGTCGCGCGGGTAACCGCGGAGCTCGCATGCTAATTCCTTGATTAACAATGCGTAGATAAGAACCGTTTCGTCATCAGGCGTATACGCGCACCGTCGTTACCTGGGCGTCGCTCTGTGTGTCTCAATGTCGTTGAGATTTCGTTGTGAAAGGCGCGGATCGGCCGGCAGGTATGCCGAGGTAGTATTATACCTTTGCCATTTTTTTCTTTTGCTCTCTTGATTTTCGCTTTGAGATAAGCAACCAACGTGTTTTTGTGTGTGTACGTACTACGGCTGTGGATAAGAATCGATGGGGGAGGGGGCTGCAAGTAACATAGGATTCATAGGGAGGAGACGCTTTACTTTGCTTGAGACTCTCCCTTTAGGTGTAAATGAGTAACATTTACTTCGCGTAATGATTTTTTATTTATTTTACGTTTGCTTATTCGATATTTATGTATTTTCATACAGCAAAAGACAGACGAGAACTATAAAGAAATATAAAAATTAAGGAACTTTTTTTTAGAATTTTTTAAATGAATTTATTTTAAGACATTTGTGTTTTATAATAGACTATTAAAGAGTAAAAGTATAAAATAAAATTATTTAAATATCTCCTCAAACAGCTGCTCAAGTACATTGATTATGAATAAGTGTATGCTTAAAAAAAGCACAAGAATATCTTAAAAAAAAAACAATTTATTATATACGCTCGGTACGTGTAATTTTACACCATGTTTTAAATAAAGTCAGGCTTGAACTCTCCTCACAACTATCAATCAATTTGTCCGCAATTTGCCGAAGATACACTTACGCAATTTCGCGTCTTATCGCGTTTTCTAAAATAGCTCGGTAATGACAACGTAATCTTCATCGGAGAATTTCCACGGCATAAAATACCATATTAAATAAGGCCGCAGCCTCGAGGAAGTATTTACGAGGTAATTGTGGTTTGTGTCGAGTAATCCATATTAGCCTCCTCTTCGCCAAAAAAGTTCGACGCAAAAAGATAAAAAGATAAAAATAAAAAAATAAAAAAAATAAAAAATAATAAGAAAGTGGTCCGAGGGAACTGGGCGCTCGCCGCGACGAAAAAGAAAGTTAAACAGCACTGCGCGAACGAGGCTAAAGTACGTGTTACTCTGTGAACATCATCATCGATACTTTACTAATAACCGGTTAATACTTGGTATACCCGCTTTATAAATATGTAAATAGATTGGTGGATATATTTTTTTAAGCCTCCAAATTGGGGGTTAATAAGCAAAAAATCCTTCGGCTTAAAAGGGAAATTTTCATTTTCTATGCGCGTGTTAACAAGGTATTTTATGAGATTTTTAAAAAATTCTTAAATTACAACTTTGAGCTACCTGGAGAGGTTAAAAAAGTTCGGTAGCCACTTGCGAGCAATTAAGAGTATACTATTCACGAGAGGAAATTGACAGGAAGGAAAGAAAATTTAACTATACTTTTACTAGCATACTAATTTGAATAAAAATAAGATCAAGAAAATTTAAGTAAACATTTTCAATATACATTTAATTAATTTGACGTATTATTTGATCATTATATATTTCATCAATTTGTTACGATTACTTTTTATAATACTGTAATAAATAAAAAGTCTACTAAATTTGGCGTTTTCGTCAAATTCGTTCTTTAAAAAACATTCCACGGTAAAGATTATTTAATAGCACCGCTATGTATAACAATTCTAAGAATTGAGATATTCTCTTCAAAATCGATTTGAACGGCTTATATATATACATTTTTTTTCTTCAAATTCCAAGATATTAATCCATCTCGATGAAAATTCCTAAATATAAATTTTCATAAAAACGACAAGAGGTGCCTGTCCGGTAGTCGCAGGACTACCCGATAACGCGTCGCTAGCGCTGACGAGCGAATGGCGTGGGGAAAGCGAAGAGCCCGTGCGCGAGGATACGTAATTGAATCGCGTCGTTTGGGGGACGCGTGACGTCCCGCGGCGACGAGGTGCGATCGCAGCGTGAGCCGACGACGAAGATGCGCCTTCGGCTCGGTCGACCGGCTCCATTCTCTCATTCACCGGCACCCGGATTAGCCCCCCCCCCTTTTCCCCCATTGTCGCCGCGGTCCCTAATACTCCGCTCGCGCGGGTCTGCGACTCTCGATGACTTGAAAATACGGTCGGTGTAACTCTTTCGCTTGCTGCTGCTGCTTGGGTTGTTTATGTGCCTTACGAGGTACCCTGGGGTCGGACGGTCTTTAATAGGCACTGGGAGATGGTCATTGTGAAGGATGATAATGGTGGAAATCGATATTTTGGAGTTTTTAGGATGATGGTTTCATTAAATCGGTAATAAATGTCTGTACGTACTTAGTTTTTATCGGAATATAAAACTTTAACGTTTAAGAATTTGTTACCGGTGATTATTTCTTTATCAGATTTTTTTAAGTATCTAAGTGTATCAATAATCTAGAACATTTATGAATTTGAGATTTGGAAAGCTCGAATCTCGACGTAAACGTCACTTTAATGAATTGATTACATCATGTTTTTTCTAACAAAGCATTGCGTCTACACGAATCAATAATTCACCATATTTCTAAAAATATTTGGATATTAACAGGTATGCTAAGTAAGCCTGGAATCTAATTTCCACATCTCGGACGCGGTGAATGAATGTGTACTTCCCGTTAAAAAGTCGTGTAATTACCGCATAACATAAATCGCTACTCGCGCGCGCCGAGAGCGATAAATCAGCTTTAAATTCCCGCCCAATCGAATCCATAATTCTCCCTAAACTCTCCTAAAGCATCATATCTCTCTCTTTCCCTCCGACGAAAAAAAATTCCTTGAGGAACGGGCGTACGCAGCACAAGGCTCTCGCGGAGAGAAAAGGAGACACAGCGGAGCGTAAAGGAATGCCCGGGTGATTTTATTTTTCGAGGAAAGCGGGAAGGCTTGCGCCTCGGCGTGAGGTGTGTGGATCGACGCCGCGCGCCCAGCGTGTGACGCCGATCCTATCGGTGCCGGCTAATATAGTTGTCGTGGATATATCCCGGCGAGTCGTGTGTGCGCGCCGGGCGCATTCCGGCCCGGCGGGGCGCCCATTCGAGCCGGCGAAAGCATCTGCTAATTCGAAGTCATGGGAATTTGATTAGCCGAAGTGGCGGCGAGGCCGCTCCTGCCCGTCACGCGATTCCCCGCGACGGCTGCCTCTCTCTCTCTCTCATATATATCTCTAAATAATGCATATACATGTATACGTCTTTCTCTTTCGCGGGGAGAATTTTAACGCGCGGGATATGACAAAATGTCAGGAAGGTCTAAATATTGTTGCAGATTTAGGTCTGGCTATACGGTTGGGTATTTCGACTCAATGCCGAAAGAGAAAAGTTAACTATGTCGTTAACTTGGTTAATAATAACAAGCTGATATCGGTATCTATAAATACACTTTCAATTTCACAGTTAAATCTACTGTGTAAAAAGTAGAAGTTACTATTTTTCAGTGAATGGATTAATGGAAAGTTGACGTAAAGACTTTATGAAACTTAGTTAAAAAAAAAGATTTATAGCATACAAAGTTTTTTTAAAGTTTATAAATTCTTAAAATATTTTCTTTTGCTAAGAATTTCTTATAAAAATTTTTACATTTTACATAAAATATTAATAAAATTTTTATAAATTTCTTATAATAAAAAAAAAGAAAGAATTTATAAAGTATCCCCTCGAAAAACATTTTTTAATGTGGAAATCTGAATTTTTAGCAAGTCAATGATTATTTTTTTGAGACTGTGTTTTCACAATTTTTATTTTGTACAAGCACTATGTTTTCCTTATCCAATATAGTTTTAAAGAGAATAATTCATGAATTGAAGTTAAAATAGTATTCATGAAATAAATAATCTCCCTACGCTTTATTTAAAATCCTCTCACGTTGAGTGAGTAATAAGAACTGTTGGTGTGTCATTACTTCCTTTTCGTTTCTTACATAACAAACTTTTTTCAGTTTATCAATAAATGTTAATGAAAGACGTAGATTTGAAATATGTATCCATATTTTAATCACGAATGAAATAACTTACGTAAAGAATGTGTAAAGATTAGGTGAGGAAGTATTTATTGTTATTACACTCCAGTCTAAATCAAAACACGTAAAGACAATTCGTTACGCGAATTATCACGACAAATTATTAAATTGTTGACTAAATTCATGACAACACATACAGCGCAAAAATAGAGATAGCCGAATCGAACATCACTGGATTCCTCTAATAAAGCACGATTAATTGATCCGATACTACAACACTTTATAAGCAATGCAAATGGAATTCGAGAATCCTGTACTCGAGTTACCTCGCGTTCTGCATTAAATCAGTCACTTGAATATCATTAAAAATCATCCTCCATCGCCGTTCCCGTATTTATCAGTGACCAGAGACAAATAATACATTACTTATGCTAAAGCGAACAGCGTGTTCGCTCCGGACGACTTCGTCTGACGTATTTTGCATGAGATTAAGCTATCGCGAATCCTGCTCTGGGGATCGGTTCCTCGCGGCAATGAGAATAGACGACTATAGGAGCATAAAAAAAAAGAAACAAAGAGGATGAATCGGAGACCGGCTTTTAATTAATTGTCGGGACTAATTAACGGACCGGACCGACGGACATAATTAAGAACCGCTCGTGCCCTATCCGATGTTCATCGACCAGGTATCCGTATGATTTTGGTAATGGATTCGACCGACACTCAAATCTGCAGGTATTAGTTTAGAATATCGCGGGAGGAAGAGAGAAAGAGAGAGAGAGAAACGAACGGCCAGTATTTACTCAGCGGGTCGGTGGAGTCCTTTCTTCTTTTTTCTCTGTTCTTGTCCGGACACTGGGGATTTCATCTTTTTCTCTTGTTCCTTGATAGACCGTCCAATTCTTGTGGTTTCTTTACGACAGCATCCGCGTATTTAAGCTAAACGGATGAATTTAAATCTTGTTTTATGCGACATTTTATAATGTGTAATTCAGAAATAAATAGGTAAAACGCTGCTTCTTCATAAAATAGATACGCTATTATAAAGGATGTTTCAAGAATCGCAGTCTCGAATTTTATGATTACGTCATTCTATGAGAAAGTATTTCAAGAATTTCATCAAAATAATTGATTAATTAAATATGTATATATATTTAAAATTTGTCGAGTTATTTCATAACATAACAAAGTGAAAACACTTTAAAGATACTTACTAATATCTTTTAAAGAGTATTTTATTTGATAAAATAAATTTCAAGTATTTATTTTGTTTACTTTCTTTTTTTTAAAGAGTAACAAAGTAGGTAAAAAAAGACAAAGTCCTTTCTCTGGACGAACCTGATCTTTCGACCGTTTTGAAAAAATATTGCTGACACGCGTGTAGAAATATCTAGTATTATATTAAATCAAGAAAAAAAGCTTAAAAATTAAAACTTTAACACACATTTTTTCTATTTGAATTTAAATTATTTCTATCTATTATATCTACACAATGCAATTTCCATCGACAGCTACCAACGATAATAGCAGTAGAGTGACATTCCCGCAAATTCTAGAATTTCTCAGTCGCACGCGCGAGTTAAACAATGCGTTTCTCACCGTCGTCGACAGAGACCAATTAATTAGCCAATATCTCACGATTTACACCTGATAAAATAGCGAAACGCCAAACTTGGCCATTAGGCCGAAATCGATGGGTATCTCGATCCAAAGTATCCGACCACGGGCATAAATTTGAACAAAAGGGATCGCCGCTTCAATTATATTAATACCGTCACACGACCCGATTTCTTCATCGACCGCGCGACTAATGGGCCGCGACACGCTCACGGGCAGTAATCGCGCGTGTCGCTGGTTTATTAAAGCGATAAATTAGCCGAAAACCAGTCCGTTTCGCGAGGGAGGCTAAAAAAGTCGGCCGGCCCCCAGATCCCAGGCAGAGATCCTCTCCGACGGTTTTTCGCGGGACCCCGGGAGACGCGTGTCTTCTCTCTCTCTCTTTCCTTCTCACTTACTCCGGGCTCTCTTTCGGAAGAGCGCCGAATTTTTTTTTATATGGCACGCCGGTCGGCGGCGACCTCGGCGCAAAAAACGAGGAGAGACGTCCCGAGGGCACGCGATCGATGCGACAGATAGAGCGGCCAGGTATATGGAAGAGGGATGGACTACTTATTAGGAGCGACGTTTACGCGAAACTGCGCGTACCGCTTGTTGGCCCGTATATGCCTGGGTTCGCGCGCGGCTCCTCGCTTTATCGTGTAAACGTGTTTTAAAGCGGATTCGAACGAAATTGCCTGTTGCCGAGTGTCGATTCGAAGTATCGGACGATTAGCATTCGAGATGCTGATTTTTTTTTCGCTCGGTGTGTTTCAAAATGCGGGGAAGTGCGAGAAACCGATAATTATTTGGATATCAGTTTTATGTGCTGAGGATGTGTCCTTGTATTAAAAGAGCTGTTTTATTTGTAGCAAAATTTGAATTTTTGTTGTTGTATTTATTTATCTTTTTTATGAGGATATTAAACTGTTTTGATGTTACATCTGATAGAACAACTTCTATGTAGAAGTTGAAATCGTTTTATTTTCATACATTGAGTATTTTGTAATTGAATTTAATTATGGACTAGAAAATATGAAGCGTCTGGAGCAAAAAACAAAAATTTCAAAGGAAACGAGTCATTACGCAAAATATTAAGTATAATTCCTCACTTAAGACCTTCGTAAGTAAGTAAAGTGCCACATTTGTAAGATGAATTACATCTATATTTAAAGTACTACTTACGAGTGTAGTAATATGTAAAAATTATTTAATTTTCCATAAATGAGAGATAAGTATGGAAATAAGTATTTCCTAGAAGTAAATAAAAATGATTTTAATCATTTTATTACGTGAACAAAATAAATTTAAGAAAAAACTTTTCCATAATAAACATTACCAATTGAAAAAACTTCTTCTAAAATCATTCTTAAAGCGAGCCTTTTTCTACTGCAGTATTATTTTAGTTTCTGCGTTAAACAAGATACATCAAGAAGCAACAGTTCTCACATTTTCATTTCACGGGTTTTACAGTAATTTTTAAATCTTTGAAGATTTAATGTGAATACATTAAACTTTAATGAAATACACGACGGTAATAGCACTACCGTTGATTAGTAGATCACACGATATTATTAATTTTTAACGCAATGCATAATTTTCAGTCAACTCAACTATAATTACTCATTCTTTCGAGTTTTTTAATATTTTTAAATTTTTAAGTCAGTACACATTACGTGACTAATTCAAGCGGAACCTCCTTAACCCGATTGAAACGAAATAGCAAACTAAAAATTCAATAACCGCGGGCGAAGCGATAAACTCCTCATCCTCGCGCTTAAATAAAAAGAAGGGCAAGTTGAAAGGGATAAAGGAGAAATCCAGGAGTGAAACGAAATCGAGCAATCAAAAATGGTCTCGGCTAATCTAGCATCAAGTCGGATTTGGGGGGCTGGCGGCCGAATAATTAATTGGCTGCGGCGCGCGGATCGGCGGAATCCGAGTGAGCGCTCGGGCGGCACGCAAGCCCCCATTCGAGCTTGCGGCGGCGGCCTTAACGAGATTCAAACGGCACCTCCTCCCCCCCCCCCTCCCCTCACCCCTCGAGCCGTCCCGAGCGATCTCATTCGTTAGCCGGCCGCGGATAGTTAGGACCTTAAGTGAGAGAGAGGAGAAAATGAACGAGTCGAGCGGAGACAAATAAAGGCCTGCCAATTAGCGGTGCTCAGCGTGTCGAGATAATCGACAGCCCGCGAGGAAATGCAAAACGTCTTGTACACCTTGTTCTCTCGCTTGCTTTAGCAGGGTCCCCGGCTCTTAATTGTTTTATTGGCGCGCGGGACGCCCCGGGCGCGTATTTTATATCGGCCATTTCTCGCTTTAATTTTTTTCATCCCACCCCTTTCGGCGATCGCTCGACTTACTTTTTGCCGCGGCCCTCCCTCTCCCCGCTCTTTATGTGATCCAATTAATACTGCTTTATGTACACGCCCCGGCGGCGCGCTAAATTTATTTAGAATAGCGCCCAGGCGCTAAATTATGTCGTTATTAAAACTTTAATGAACTGCCGGCGCACTTTATTAGCGCTCGCGCACTCACGATGATAGTGATGGCGCGACTCTTGCGGCCTTGCAATATCGACTTGTTTAATATTACTCGCAGGTTGCGCAGTAAATTTTTATTGCTTATTGGATAAAAATTTGCTTTACGCTAGATTTTTAGTACGATGAATTTCAAAAATTGGAAAAAACGAATGCACTTATATTATTCTGGAAAAGTCTCTTCACATTATCAAATGTATAGAATATTAATTAATTCATTGAACAGTGCTCAAACATTTAGTCAAATTAATAACAAATTCTCCCCACGAAGTTTACGAATAATTTTGAAAAATAAAAGAAGTAAAAATCTCGCGTTCAAAGAAACAATTGGAAAGCTAAAGAATCGCACTTTAAACATTGAGCGCTCCTCGGGGATTACGTCGGCTCATTGTCGACTCTGCTAATAAAGCAATATTCAATTATTTCCCCGGAGCGCGTCGCAGCTCCCCCCGTTCCACCCATTACCTCGGGAGATTTACGCGTAGGCGCTAATGGCGGGTATTTTTCTGCCGAGCCAATTATCATTCGCGACAACGTAGTTTGACGCTAAAACATCGCGACTCCTAAAAACTCGAGAATCCAATAAGGCTCGGCGACAGTTTATAGGCGCCTCGAGTATAACTATTAACCGGGTCCGAAGGATGGGCGGCGAGGCGAGGAGAGGAGAGAGAGAGAGGCGCAGACACTGGACTTTGTATTCCAAAAGAGACTGCCAACGGCACCTTCTCATATCCTCCGGAAGAGATTTATGCCCGGACGTCTGGAAAATCAAACTTCGCGCCGTCCGCAGGTGCGAGCTTTAAAAAAAAAAAAAGAAAAAAAGTGCCTGCACCGACACCGCTGCACCTGAAAAAAGGCCAATTCATCAGGCTCGCGTTCAGCGACTATTCTTCTTCGACTTCGAAAATTAATTGTCGAAATGGTAATGATTTTTTAATTGCAAACGATTTGTCTACATAATTAAAAGTTCTATAAGTTTCACGCCTGCATTATAGCAGCGAAAAGTGAAAGGCGATTATTTGTACTAATTTTATTTATATAAAGTAGATTACTTTATTGTTCTTTAATTACGATTAAAAAAGTGAGTATTTCAAAATTAAGAATATTTGAAATCAAATAAACAATGAATTTTTCTTATAAAAAATAACATGGTACAATAAAATGAGAAAGGAATTGATGTAAGTAATTAAATTTTTCTGTGAACAAACTGATAAAAATTAATAGTGTAAGTTATACCGTTTTTTAAGTAAATTAATTTATTATTATATATAATGTGGTATGTTTGTTTTATTTTTCATAATTTATATCGCATCATTTTTTAAGAATTCTTTCACTTTTATTTTTAAGGATACATTGCAACACGAATATTCGAAGTTCGGAATTCGAAATTTACTTCGTGCTTTTTCTTTTAAATTGATTACTCAAAAATGAATTCAAAATGTAAATGTATAATAATCACTCATAACTAAATATACCTTAATAAAATGCACATATCATTTCTTATGTATGAGTACGTTATCAATAATAAATAATAATCACAAAATTAAGAATAGTTGATTTGCGATAAGAAAAACATTTTTATATTGTAAATAAGTAGTACTTTGCAGGAAGTACATTTATAAAACGTTATTAAATCGAGTTCAATGTCGGAATAGTATTAGACTACTGTTTCGTGTATACGTTATACCGAAAGTAAAATTGGTGCATAAAAACATTTGATTTAATATTGCGCTAACATTTTAATTTTCGTATTTACGTTGTGGCATATATCCTCGACCTCGATTTAAGCCTTACACACCAACCAGTCCCACCCACTTAAATTCCTACAAATTTTTCTGGAAAATCTAGTCCGATTTTCCGCACATACACAGTACACTATGCCGAAGTCAATTCTTGTCATTTCTCTTAAGGGGGGGTTTAGCTAAACTTTTTTGCTAAAATTATTCACAAAACAAAAGCTATAATGACTATTGTTTAATATTATACATAAATACATTCAATTGCTCACAAAATGAGCCTACATAGAAGTTTCTAAACTTTTTAGAAATAAACTTAACGCAACATGAAATGAGATTAAAGACTTCTATCTAAACTCATTTTGTGAGCAATTGAATATATTTACATACAATTTTAAATAAAAGTCAATCGAAATTGCAACTTCTACTCTGATTGATTTTATAAAAAAAATTTCAGTAATAATCGCGCTCCCTTAATTCTATTTCTCACATTACTTTGAAAATTCTCGATAACGTTTACTGCGTCTCTATTTATTTTTAAACTTCGAACTTTTTCCAAGCGCATTAACTGCTAGTGTGCATACATCCAACCTTGACGTCGGCCCACCTACGTTCAGAAAAAAAAACCCTCGCCGGGGGTCCGTTGCACATTAGTCCGCGCCGGCAGTATTCCCTTATTATCGCGGACACTTACCCTCCTCAACGGTAGCTCGGCGACTACCTGCGCTCCGCGCTTGGCTGAGACGTCGCTCACTCGCGCGGGCGATTAATCACGGGACAATATTGGCGCGAAAACTAGCCGGCGCGAATTGTACCGGGAAACGCAGCAATCGATCACGGGCGGCGGTCGCGTGAGCGATTGCGACAAGCCCGGACCTTAAATCCTCTCCGCGGGCAGAGCGACCCGTTTTTTTTCGCCGCCTTTTACAGGGAACCGCTTTACCGGGAACTCGCGAGGGGATCCGCACACCGCGAGGCTGATAAAAAGTCAAGTCCTTTGTCTATCTTACTGCCTAACAGAAAATTATCAGCGACCGGGAGGAGTTACGGGCCGCGGGGCTTCCGGTGAGGACGCATTATCGGCTTGTCTGCTGGCACTTTTCGTCGCGCGGTAGCCCTTATAGCAACTTGTTTTCATCCGCTTAAACGGATTTTCGCCTCGACTACTGTTCGCTGCCGCGCGGATCACCGATGACGCTTCGAAGATTACTTCTTTTTATTCAATTTTTCTGGAGGGTGCGAAATATTGATGTATTAATAATTTTGGCGTACTCAAAGACTTCTTCATGAATATGAATTGAGTTTTAACTTTTTAAAGTTTTAACTTTTGGGCGACTTTATATTGCTGCCTTTAAGGGAATTATGTAAGAAAAATAAGTCGGTATTACACAAAAAATTATATATAAAAAATTCTAGTTGTTTACTTTTTTTTAACAAAATTATTTATAAAATTCCAAAATAATAAAAACAATTTAAACACATAATCTGTTGCTTTTGAAATTATTCGATTTCATAAATTGAACAAATAATAAATAAACTAACGACTTTTCATCCATATAATAATATAAAATAGTTAAGACTTTTTTATTTGCAAAAAAAATTTAATAAACCTTCTCCATCATAGCAAGCTCTTATTCTATAAGCATTTCACATATTAACATTTTGATGTTTATATTGATTTTATACTGATGAAATGTACGTACTAACTAATCAAACCGGTCCTTTAAGTGTCTCACATTATCGTCATCGTTCTTTTCAAAAAGGGAAATGAAGAAAAATATTAAGCAAAAAATGTTTATGGTCTAATAAATTGTTACTCAAAAAATCATTATTTATAATATCGTCGCAAGAAAAATTCAACTTTTCCGCGCGCTCAGCTGCAACATTTAATTAATAACATTATTCTAAGAACTTTTAAACGTTTGTACATTAATTAAAGAGTATGTAAGCGCCCTGTGCAAGTAGAGCACGCGCAGAATAAAATCCCGCATAATATCAGGTTAATATCAAAAAGAAAAAAGAAAATATTTATGGCTCATTATATGTAGATAAAAAAACGCAAAGTGCGATGCCGAAGTACGACTGTCATAACTCAATTGAATCGTCGAGCTGCTAAACTGGTTCTGAATATACACATCGATATTGTAATTGGAAAATTAACTTTAGCACCACTTAGATCGTCCCGTGTGTGACGAGGCCCACTCGCCTCGATGATTTAAGCTGTCGATTACAATTACAGCTACTCTCCTTCTGGCCGAGGCTGGAATCGACTCCGCGCGCCGCGCTCGATCGATCAAGCGAATTAATTCCCCGCGTCCGACTTCGTATACCATCCGCGCGCACCTCATCACATTAAACTTGCGTTTCGCTTTATTAAATGGCCGTCGCTTAATAAACGGTATAATCAACCCGCGGCTCCAATCCCATTGAATAGCCCAGACCGAACCGAAGACTCGTTGGAATAAAAAGAAAGAGGAAAATAAACTATCGAACACCGAGGCGCCCGGTCCTAACCCAGATTCATGTGTAAATCTATTCAACGATCCTACGCGCGAATATAAAAAAAATATATAATATAAGAAATCGTTTGGGTCCGCTTTCGACGAGCTCCGAAGCGCGAGCGACGATGAATTATTCCGCGAGATGTTATCGTTAATTACATCGTGCGCTCGATACAACAATGAAAAAGACGGTTCGACTTCGTGGGCCAGAGATCATTTTTTTGTGTTTGTGTTCGTTCGTTTCGATATACTTGCTCGCCTTCGCGAGGCAATACACGCCTAAAGATATTTTATACCGACGCGTAAATTTTTTAATTCCATGATTTATTCATTGCACGACGACGTCTTTGCTCGTAGATGGGAGCAGGAGGTCACTTGGACTTCGTTTGAAGTGAAAAAGTGGCTAATGATTTGCTGGTAGTTAATAATTAATCTGAGGAGAGAATTTCGCGGTGATGAATGGACGATTAGGTGCGGGGAATGATTATAAATTTTAATGAAGTTTAAAATTAGAACGAGTGTGGATTATTGTTTTTTTTTTAATTTAAAGTACTTTTTCATTGAATTCAGCTTTTATTTTAGTGTGATATGGAAATCGGGTTATTTTTAAGCTTTCGAAAATAAATTTGGAATATGTTACACGTACAACGTCATTTATATCAAAAGAGTGAAGTCACTGATGGAGATTAAAATAAGTATATAAATAGATCTAACGTCTAAGTGACATCGATTTATTTCCTTTTTTCACTCGGAGTATTTGAACTAAAACTTATTTTCTTGCTATCTAACGTTTCTATAAAAAAAAAACGCGATAATTTTTCAAATATTTTATTGTTTTTATTTTTAGTATTAAAAAGGGATAATTTCACATTTTTTCTTCAAGTTCTTATCGTCTAAAAATTGTTTTTAATTTGTTAGAGTGTAAATAAAACTTTAGTACACCGATAAAACATTTTCCCAACTTATTTCCATAAAGACCAGCAAGTAAAGAATCGACGAACAAAAAACTAAAATAAAATCGTGCTTGCATTTTAATAAGTGTCGTTTCATTTTTTTCTCTTAGTTAATATCGCCTGAAATATTCTTTCAATTTGTTACAGCCTAAATAAAACTTTTAATACCGATAAAACATTTTTCCAACTTATTTCCATAAAGAGTGCCTGAAGAATCGACCAATACTATACAGAACAAAAATAAAACTTTGTGCTTGTATTTTAATATATAAGTAACATTTCGCTTTTCTCAAAATTATTATTCACTCGACAAATGTTTTCAATTTATTACAGTGTAAATAAAACCTGAATCCAGATATAAAACATTTTCGCAACTTATTTCCATAAAGAGAGCCTGAAGAATCGACTATGTGGAAGAAAAATAAAACTTTGTGCTTGTATTTTAATAAGTAACGTCTCGCTTTTAAATTATATTAATAAAATTATCATTCACTCGAAAAATGTTTTCAATTTGTTACAGTGTAAATAAAACTCGACTGCAGATATAAAACATTTTTCAAACTCATTTCCATAAAGATCGAGCAGTGACTAAAGACTCGACGAACGAAAAAAAACAGACAAAGTCGCGCTTAATTTTAAGATTTCGAGTCCACTCAGCGATTCGATTCGCGCGCTATTTTGCCACGATTCCTCCGGATTTTCGCGCACACCTCACGTCCATATAAGAGGCGCAGCGCTTGCCTTTAGCGCTGCAGGGACGAGGCGAGAGGGGTGCCAAACTCCGTGCGGACCGATGCCTCCGCAATCAAATTACCGGCGGCCATGCATTATTTATCGCGCGAGCGTGTTAGCTCATGCTCGCAGCTTGCATTCGGCCGAGCACAAACGAGTTTATTGTCCCGGTTGGCTCTTTTATGATGGCGCTGCCCTCTAGGAAAAATCCTCTCTTGGCTCGGACTCTTGGAAGCCTCTATTAACTTGTTATTCGAGTGAGGGTGTATTGTTGGATTTAATGCTCAGCCGCGCTGACTGATTCTCTTTTAATTCACTGATTTAATAAGATTTTTCAGGAAGCATTCAACGTTTTCTCTGCACTGGCAAAAATCTTGTAATTAAATTTATTACAGTCACAGTAGAAATTGCTACTATAGTAGCGGAGGCAAGTACGCAGTTAATTGTATGGTAGCGGACGGATATAGTCGTTTTTAAAAGAAAATTGCTTAGATTGTATTGTAAAAACTGCTATTTTTATTCAGTACTTTTTAGTAACATTCTTGCAAAAAGTAAAACTAATTGTATTAACATTAAGAATAATAATAATATAATATTTTTCTTTTTGAAGATTGTTCAATAATTTATTGTAAAATTAAAAGGATAATGTAAATTACATCATTTATTTATAGATAATAAAAAAACATTTAAGCGTTTAAAAAATCATGTGCATGTTTTCAGTTTTCGTGCTTACTATACCTTCTCACTAAACGCGACAATATAAAATTGAGTACACAATTCTAGTCCGCCTCTACATTCATTTCTTAGGATTTACAGTCTATTCACTATTGAATAAATAAGTAAATATAAGCTGAGCGTGCAGAATACATTAAAATATTCAAGTCTCAATCCAAGTAGTATATAAAGTTTCAATCTTTTTTATACAGCTGCAATTCTTATAGCTGTGAATAATCCACTACAAAATTTCTGCATAATCCTATTAAGTAATGACTCTGTTATTTTCCTTTAAAAAAAAGCACACAATTAAAAAAAACAACAAGCATTTTTTATAAAACTTTCTCGCTTTTAATAGTATATTTACATAAGACCATTATATCCTCCCTTTAGAAAAGAAACCCGCAAAATTGCCAGCTGTAAACACACGACTAATAAACTTCCTTACGAAAGTGCATATCGATTTCTAGATAAGCCGAAGCGAGCCACTTAGCACGTCGGTGCAGCTGGTAATTAAGGAAAATTTTCGCCGTAAAGAAGAGGGTAAAAAAAACGGGGGGGCTCGCGCCGGCCGAGGGAGGAAAGTTCGGTAAGGGGTTTTATGCCGGCGATTAGTTGGGCGAGTTTGCGGCGAGGCGCAGATAAAACCGCCCGCGCCCACATCGATATAGACGCAGGCGCGTTTAACTTTCATTGCTCGGCGCGGCTTTCATGACAAGAATAAACGTCGTCGCCGGTGCCACCCATACGGGAGGTCGACCGACCCCGCAGTCGTTGCTCGGTCGCGCGAGCGCATGCGCGCTGCTGCATTAGAATTTACGATGCTCCTCGTTAAAATTAAAGCTGGGAACGCTCCGCGCCGCGAACGCTTATATATATACAGCAATACCGTAGAAGGGTATAATTCATCTTATATTGAGATCTTACACTTTGTGCGCCGACTGGCTTTCATTATCATTTACTCGGGGTGTGTGCTTTTCTCGAGCTTGCGCTTCTCATTATGTGACGGCTTTTTTCTTTGAGTGTTCGTTGCAAGATCTATTTCATCTCAATTTAGCTACCAAGGGGTGCGTTTTTTAGTAATAAAAGTGTATTTTTTGAAATTTTGTGCTTAAAATTATAAAAAATGCATTAGTAGCAGTGCGCAAAAGATACTTTACGCATCACACTTCGTGAACAAAGTTTTTTACACACTGATCCGCCGTGCGTTATGCACAAAATGAAAATCCTCTTACTACAAGATTTTATGTCCAAGAATATTATCGTTTTTCAGCAACACATTCTCTTTTCTCAGTGTAAGCTTTTTAAAGGGTCACTTTTATGCAGCGTTTACGTTTTACTCGATATAGGGGTGAGCTAATACAGTATACTCTTTTTTGAGGATGGTAAATCACTCTCTTTTGAATCGTTCATTTTTGATAAATTAAAATTCTTGTTTCTTAATTTCATATAAATTGATGAAACTTTTTTCTTGTTGATTATCAATTTATTAGAACGAGTTCAGCGTTAAAATGCTTTTACTCTTAAAAATTACAAACTGTTATAAACTATCAACGAGAAACTTATTGCCGATAGTAAATTACCAACTAACTGTACTGACCAGCAGCTACTGACTAATTGACTGACGGCAATTACTGACTAAGTATACTGACTATATAGTAACTGGACGTAAAATATTCAGAGAATACTTCTAAATGTAATCGGAAGTTGACAATTTACTACCTGAAATCAGTAGTTCATCTCCAATAGTTTATGTTCGTAAGGGACAAGCTATAATACAAACAACAAACTTATTTATTTATTAAATTGATTTAAACCAGATAAGTTTACGAAGAATAAATCCCAAACAGGTAAACTATGTTAGCTGTCCATAAGTTAGCATAAAAGTTAAAAATTAACTAAAAACATCTCTACTTAAATTTAAACATTTAAGTTTATAAAAAAAAAAATATTTTTCAATTAACGAAGAATATCCCTACCAATTGTGAAAATATTTATCCAGTCATCTATATGACAATTTTAATGTTTAACATCATGTAGAATATTACACACGCAACCGTAAACTCCCTATCGTATTGCAAAAAAAAAGTCAAAAAGGAAAAATACTCGTATCTCTCGAATCAATTCCCCGGGCGGACCATTAATCAACAAGGAGCTCGACAGAGCGATCGTTGAAATTTCGCCGGGTGACTCCTCCTCGGATAATCAGCGACGGCGGGTCGTCGCGCAGAAGCCATAAAATGCTCGTAATGCTCGCCACGGTTGGTCCGCGCGTCTCCGAGCTTGCGCTTCACACGCGCACTCGTGCATGCATATACATATACACATCTGTGTGTATTTGTGCACATACACTCGTTACATGTACCCATACGCACATACACGTATATATAATGCACTTACACTTACGCAAGTGGCTCACCGGTCGCGTCATAATCGATTCGCGGAAAGGCGAATTGCCTCGTTGAAAATCGCTAATGACGGGAGGATGCGCCGCGCAATAATCGCGTTTTAATGCGAGCTAAAGACGTTGCGCCGCGAAATTGCGCGAGAGCCGCGCATAAAACTTCTGATTATTTACGTGCGTGCGGTGCGCGAGTTGAGAGGCTAATGCGGTAAGAGGCAGTTTTATTGTGATTGCCGATTAGTTTTTTAGAATCACTCGCCCAGGCCAATGGCATTTTATGGAAGCTCAGGCTCGACTGTTCGCTTATATATAGTTCTAAATACAGGTTGTTGGATGAAATAGTTAGTCGCTGTTGTACACTATTACGCGATCCTTTTTTTTCAATTCCTGCTTTTGTGAAAGATAGTGATTAGCGATGTTCGTTAAGAAGCGGTGAATTCTTTTATGACGAGAAGTTTCTTAAATGAAAACGTAACGTCTATAATTATATCCTTTCTATATGTAGTTCGTAAAGTGTACGTGTCTTACAAAATTCATTTAAGGATACGAGTTTAAATCATTTAGCTTGAATTTTATTAATATGAAGTATCGTAGTTATCAATGAATTCAAGCCATGCGAAGAAACATCGGCGATTATTAATCACGCGCGATTAGGTTCGCTACCTCCTAAGCCGCCGTTACAAAGGCATTAGATCGCTTCAAAAAGTTTTTAAAAAAAAAGGAAGAATTAATCAGCATCAGCAAAGGTTTTCACAGGTGCGGTTGATATAAAAAAACAAGGAGGCGGCTGGAGCGTAATTTATAGGCGATTGATTTGTCAAATAGGAGGCGAGCCGCGGCGGGTCGAGGATAATAATTCGAAAAATTCAAAGAAAGCGTGCCGGAGCCGACAAATCTCGCGGCGTTCTTTTATACGAGGACAAGAACGGGGTGTCGTCGTCGGCCCCTAAGTATCGGTGGACTGTGGAAAAAACGCGAGCCACTGCATCATATCATATCGTCGGCCGGAGGACGGATCAGTCGAATTCCGCACACGTCCCCGGGATGATGTGGAATTCGCGCCGCGCGGACTTCGCGATCGCCTTCACCTCGTGCTTCCCTCTCACTTTATACTCACTCTGCCTCTCGGCTTCTATTTTGTACAGCTCGTCGGTTCAGAGGCTCACGTGCCCGAGATGTACGCCGATTGATTTCGCGGAAAATTCGTCATTGCTGCTAAAGGAAATGCCTTTGGATGCTTTGTGGATTAATTCTTTTCTATCAGGCTGACTAAAAATTAACAATTTAGCCTTAATAATTAGAATTGACACCACTTGCCTCGTGTCGTTTCAGACTAGCTCATACTTGCCTTTGTAACGCTTTCGCGCTATTCCCATTGATCCAGGTATATTCAGTGGAAAAGAGCTTCACACCTATCGGAAAGAGAGCGTGAAATAACACAAGGATCAGTCGAAGAGTCCCGCAGCTTGGTTCGAAGAAAAAAGAGAAAAAAAAGGTATACGGTCGGTCGATCGAGGAAAAACGAACTCCATAGGTATATATACCGACAAGCGGGTCCTCTTAACTCGGAGGAGTCAAACCGCACTCTGTCGCCTCATTGTCGCGGCCTAACGAGATTATACGCCGAGAGCGCGCGTCCCATTGAGGCTGACCGTCGGCTCGGAGGGGAAAATAAATATTTTGAGAGCGCATTGTCCGGGGAGGCCCGGCCACGCGGAAGGGCAGATGCGAGCGGCCGCGAGATAAGAGCCGGAGATTTTGCGGTTTTTGACTCCGAATGAAAAGGGGACGTCGGCGGATTGAAACGTCAGCCGGAGGCTGGCCCGCCCCGCGCGTCGCCTAATGTTGATTTTACAAGGACTTCATGACTCCGCGCCTTGGGCTCTCTTTTTCTTGCTTTCGTTGTGTTTCCCGAATGCGCGCGGGGGGAGCATAATGGAGCTTTCGGGGAGGTTCATTGAAAAGCCGGCCCGAGCTCGACTTCTCCACTCATTTTTGACGGCTGCGTTTTCATCCGTTTCTGCAGGTGCGCGAAACGCCGAGTTTTCGTACGCGATTGTGCGATTGTCGGTGTTCACTCGGCGGAAGCTCTTTATGTACGGAATTTTTCTTAAATCCATTTAACTTCTATAGAATGATTGGGTTATTATGTTTAAAAATGTATTTTTTTGCCGGCAAAATAACGTAGATTCTTAAATTTTCATTGGAAATGTTGTAAACAGTATGCAATATAATTAAATACTAATTTAACTATATATTTTTTAATGAGCGCAATAAGAACTCATAACTTGCGGTCCTGAAATTATTTTGAGATATGTCGAATTAAACAAAAAAAAAGGAATTTAAAAAAATACATCCACTAAAGATAAATTGTATTTTAATTACTTTGGCTAATGGTGCACCTGATGCAAAATAATTTTTCGAACTTTCTTTTTTCATTCAAATATTAATTGATAACAAAAAATGCGAATAATTGTGATTTTATGCAACAATATCGTAATTTTAAACCAGTACACATTTATTTTCTATCATTCTCAAGTTTCCTTGAACGAGGTTGTAACCGAAATGGAAAATCGTCATTGTGGATTTCAATAAATCTCCTTAACACATTTCCTTGCGTGAATTCACTTTCAAACTGCAAAAAGCATAAAAAATCGCGTATGTTAAAAAGCGAATCGTCGCATCGCCTTTTACTATACCTACACCGTAGCGAAACGAAAACACGAGAGCAACGCGGGTGCGCGGATTTGAAGAGAATCCATCACGTAGTGCAAATCCGTATTTAAGAGACGCGGCTGCAGGCCAAGAATTATGGCATTTTTAGGGAAAGAAGGCAAAGGATTGAGGTAATGGATGCGCGCTCGCCTGAGTTTTAAGACGTGTCCGCGCGCGTGGTATACCCGCGATTTCAGATTCAGGCCCCGGCCTCTGGTGAGATATGTAAACAAGGGCCGCGGCGACGTGATCGCCATGCGTTATACCCGCCGATCCCCGGTGCGCTCGCAGACCTTCCATCGATCGCGAGAATTAGAAATCCTTTCGGGCATCCAGTCATTTTCTCGGAATGATGAGCTACGTCGCGACTGCAGACCGTTTATCCTCCTTATTTTCACTTGTTTGCTGCTTTTTTTTAATTGACGATCTAATAGTCATCGAAACATTAGGACAAAAGTTTAGTAAGGAACCAAATGTATTTTTACTTGATCGTCCTAATTTTATGTATTGCTGTCTACTATTTAAACGAATGTTAGAATTTGCCTACAGAAAAATGGAATATTGTTTTTGTTAAAAATATTTTAAGACTGATAGAAATTTGATTAGTGGTCAAATTCTTAATGGGGAATTTTCTTCTCTAAAATAGTTTTTAACAAATGCGTTCTCATGCCAGAAATACATTTTTGTATTCTAGTGACTAATGAAACTTCTAGAAATGCTTAATAAGCAAAATGTAGTTCTTAGATTTGATAAAGGATCTTGCATACCTTAACATACGTGATGTAAAATCGATTATGTTAAGTTGAAGGAAAACTATAATTTTACAATAATTATTACTACTAATCAAGCAACTTTTGAAAAATGTATGTAAAAATATGTCAGTTTATTTTTTAACTTATAAATTAAATGCATTATAAAATGCTGAAAAAATTTAATGTAATCTAATGTTTGAATTATGATTCAACACAATAAATGATGAATTTCCATATAGTAATATTTGATTAATATTCATTTAAATAATACATAAATATTTATATCGTACGTTTTTTCAACAATCTGTTCTTTCGCATAATAAATAAAAAATATAATAGTTTCAATTTTAAAATCTTAATAATTGCAAAAAAAGCATTTCTTCTAATGCAAAAACTTGAAAACATTGGGCCCATTTGAGCCAAGTGCCTTCTAAATCAATACATTTAAATGATTACATTATAATGCACAAAAGAGCCTCCCCACAAAAAAGAAACAATTTTATCGCAAAAAAAGTAGAAGAACATAAATCACCCGCGATATTCGAACGAGGCAACGAGTCGTAATGCGAACATAAAGAGAATTCCCGAAGAAAAAGTCAAAGGAAGCGCATAACAGCTTGAAAAATTTCTTCTCACAGGCGACCCCGTGGGCACCGAGGCGACGTCATTGTGCGCGCGGCTCGCTTTCTTTCCCTCGGCCGGCGCGCGTGTACCGGGAACGGAATCGCAATGATTTTCCAATGAGCATCTTCTCCTCGTAACCGAGCGCCCCGTGCCCATTGAACGGCGCGTCGCGCGCATTATTTACATAAGCGTCCCTCGGAAAGCCGCCGGCACCTTCGTTCCGAGAAAAACGGGATCACTTTCCCATTGGGAGCCTCGGGGGCTGGATGAGCGCTCGCGTGGCGCAAAAAAAAAAGTTCGGTTTCACGCTCGAGGGAAAAGGACTCCTCGGCTCTCTTGTGCACGTATATATACCTCTTGGACGCGGGGGGAGATTAATCGCGCGCGACGCGTCAAAAAGTCGAGCTCGCGGGTTCACGCCTGGGCGCCGAGGCGCGCAACCATTCTACGCCGCGACGCTTTCTTCGAGAGTCTCGAGAGATTACACCTTCGAAATTGATCCCTTTAGCTTCACTTTTGGTCGAGTGCACTGTCTCATTGTCCAACGGGGTCCCGCTGCGGCACTCGAGCCTCTCGAAAAAAAGGAGATTTGAATGCTCCTGGAATGATCGTAAAGGGATTTCCTTTGTTGCCGTTATTTACTATCATATTAAAGGAATTCATACATTTTTATTGACTTTTTTGTTCGATTCTTTAAAAAAATATATATAAATATATATTATGTGCTTGAGAAAAAATGGATTTTTTACATACTGTTGTTTATCTTTTTATATATGCATGGAATTACTCATAGAACGGGTACAGGAACTATTATAGAACAGGTATAGAAAATTGAAGGATATTTACAACATTTTTTATGTAAATGAGAATATATAAAAATTGTATGCAAAATGAACGTGAGATAAATTACATGGTATGCTCTGTATTAAAAAATGATAGATGCATTTTATTTCTTAATCGTTCCTTATAGCATAAAATGAGTAGGCTTTACAAGGAAAATGGAACAGTGTGATAAGTTTTTTAATACACAAATCAAGCCACTAATGTGTAATTTAAATAAAAATAGTACACGACAATTACGCCCGTCATACTCACTGATTTGCTTAATTACCCAAGTAATAAAGTACCCTATTATCCGGTACACTGTGCCACAAGACATACCCTTTTCTGCGTGTCTCTATTAAAGCACCTAATTATTTAGCGGAATATTTCTAAATTCTCGAGCGCTTGCTTAGAAGCGAGAAAACTCAATAACGGTGATTTCGTAATTATTTGCGTTCATTCTGCTCCATTAATTATCCGAGTCGTAAAGCGCGCGTTGTCGTGCGATTTACAAGAAACTTACAGCCTGCGCTCATTAAAGCCAGCTTTTCGTGGTTATAACAATTTTATTTCGCCATTTTATGAGCTGAATCTGTTGAGCTGGAATTTTTCGATATGTCGGATTTTAAGTGTTCGAGTACGATTGTATCTTCCTTTATACTGGCACCATTAATTAGAACACTCGACGCAGATCTAAAACAACAAAAAGTTGACATATTATGCTTTGTCGAAATTTTTTCTTGTAGAAAAATGTCGTTTAAATCATTTCGTGCAAGTAACATTTTCATTATACTTATAAAATCAGGATACTTCAAACTGATCTGCTTCGATTATAAACAACTCTTTTCTGCGTAAACTTTTATTTTTAAATCTTTGATGATTTTAAAAATCAATAGATCGCCGTTGGGACGATTTATACCTTTTGCTGGCTCATCTAAACGTCCCCTTCTAATTTGCAAATGAAAACTAAAACAAACAATTTATTCGCGCACAAAAGAAGAAATGTCCTCTACAGCAAGCTGACGGCGACATTTCCCATAAGAAAGTTTGTAAAACAAAGGAAGCAACAAATCTCCCTATAGCAAACTATCCTCGTCCAAGGAAAAACACTTTGCTCGCGAAATATTCTTTTACACCATGCTCATTCCCCTCCGCGCGAAAAAGTATAAAAGAAGCGCGCGCGCCTCGACCAACTAAGACGTCAGTGGTATATACAGCCGGCCTTATCTTTACAAGTTTATACGCGCATCCAATAAGTAAAAAGCAAGCCTATCCTTTATTTAATACTCGCCGTAAATTTGAGAATGCATAACACGCTTAAATACTTACACTTTGGAAACTGCTCAAATAGTGCAGGTGTACACACCTATTAATTAGCATAAAACGTGTTCATCAGCATCCCCGATAAGATAAACTCTCCGCGAGGAGGGGTAGGGGGAGAAAAAGATAATGCGGCCGCGGTGTCGCTCCGCCGGCTTTAAAACGAAAGCGACAAGATATTAAAAAGCGCGCGGGCGGCTCTTGTCGCGTGTAAAACACACAAACACGCTGGAGAGCCCGGAGAGCTTGCTCCCCTCACCCATACGAGCGCGCGCCCCATAAACGCTTACTTTACTGCCTCGCGTGATGATATTACCCGGCGTTGGCGCGCTCGTGTACGCGCGGGCCTTTTATAGATAATAACTCACTCGGGAATTAGACTGTTTAACACAAAGGCCTCCTCCTCTCTGCCACGGCCACGGCGATGAATATCTGATCCGGGCAGGCCGCGCGCGCGTATCGTCGGCTTTTACGCGCATCCGACGGCCGCGCGCGTATAATGATCGCGTTTACAACCAATGTCCGGATAACGAGAACGAGTCGGTCATGTGTGTGCAAGCGTGGTCCGTCCGCCCGGATTATCTTTCGGCCGATGCCGTGCCCAAGCCTATTCGCCGCGCGCGCGCGACCGCGAGGATAAGCGTTTTATCGGCCGGCCCAGGCCTGCCGTTTTATAATAAGCGCGAGAGGCCCGGCTTGGTCGGACGCGCCACAACTTATCGCTGGGATCTCGATCGTAGCGCGAGCGTCGATGAAGAGGAGAGTTGGCGTTTTAGTTTTCCGATTTTTGGCTTTCCCAGCAAATTTATCGCTTTATTGTGTTCCAGGAGATTCGAGTGTGCGAACCGTGCTGTGGGTTTAATTTATAGTTTAAATGGTGATTAATTGACGATTAAATGATTTTGCTTGGAAAGGGATTTTTTATTAAAAATTTTCGCTTTGCCATTTTGATTTGTAGTGCAACCCTACATATTTCGAAATGTTTCCAAACTCAGTCAATGAAATGCGCTTTGGTAAAAAGTAACGCAGGGACAGGCTCGACAAATAAAAAATTTTACTATACTTACTAGTAAAAATTTTGATTTGCCGAGTTTGTCCCCGTGTTACTAAATAGTATACGAATTTTTACAAGAATTTTGCTTTCTGTGTAAAATAAAAAAAAATGATGGAATTTTTAATTCTCTACAATGGAGGTAAAAAATTGACCAATTATAGCCATACACATCGTTCAGTGTCATTAGGAACCTCGGTCAAACTTGCAACAGTGGAGTATGATCGTATGTTACTTTCTACATGAAAAATTTATGACAAGAAAAAATAGCTTAGAAACTACTAAATATCAATTAATTAAAAATACTTTGTTTTAATTAGAAAATAAATTTAAATAATTGCAAAACACCTCTCCAGTTCGTCATTATTCAATAATTGCCTGTAGCCTAATAGTTATGAATGTGTGCTACTAGAACTAAAAATATTGTGATTAATTGGACGATTAGCTAGAAAAAGGAGAGAAGGGCCGGAGCTAATTAATGATATTGACGTTTTTTTTAATAGTAGAAAAGATGTAAAAGAATTTTTTAACACGGCGAGATCCGTGACACGTATATTACACGAAACAGAACCTGCTCCATTCGGACGTGTTCCCTTGTCTCATTCCCTCTATCTTTTTTATCTCCTTTCCTTCCCCGTACTGGTTTATTTCCTTCTCTAGCACCTCGTTGTTCCCTCCGGTTTCCACGAAGCTAAACCATCGGTTTTTACGATAGCTTTATACGACTCCTCGGCCGCTTAATTAATGAAGCCGCGGAAATGGCGCGAAAGCCGAGATTGACCGCCAAATTTACGTCACCTCCACTAGCTCGCCTCGTCGTTCTTCGGCTCTTTTAAAGAGACAAAAAAAAAGAAATATCCCCCTTCCCCTTCACCTTTTTTTCTCTGCGCGCTTCTTTCGACGTCGTCGGATTCCCCAATTTTACGGTGCACTAATAGTCAGGTAAATTAAAAGGTACGTTTTCTCGGGATAAAACGGATTGTGTTATGACTGGGACGATGCGCGTTAAATTCTTAATTTGTTCGAGTAGTCGAGGCCGCGTTTTTCGTACCGCGGGGGTATATATATATATATGTAGCCAAGTCGTGAGGCCCGTTCCGCGGGAGATTTCGGAGTTTTATGATGTTGCGCGAGCTAACTGAAATCAATTACTCCGCTCGAGATCTCGGGACCGTAAAATTTATGCCGCCGATTATTTTATTGCCCGACGGGAGTTCAGCGTGTCGGCTATGCGCCATTAAAATTTGGCTTAGGATTATCAAAACACAAGCCTCCAACTTGTTTGCTCAAATTGTTATTGCGCAGACGGCCTTTTGCCTTTTACATGATCTTTTTGCTACCGGTGATACTCTCGACTTTTATGCTTCAAAGTTGATTAGAATAATTCCATTCGTGTTTGCCTAATTGGACGGATTATACGGATTGCTTTTTCTTTTTGCCGAGAGTATAAATTAAGGGTGCGCTTCTTTTTTTATTTTCTGAAGATCTGCAATCTCGAAAATTCGAAAATAATAGTAGATAGATTCATCAATTCATTAAATTAACAGAATTAATTGAAAAAATAATAAAACAGTGAAAAGAATTTGTTTTTACATAATTAATTTTACTTGAAGATTTTTATTTTAATCTATTATAAATAAAAAGAGTGACGACAGTAAAGATCCGAACGGATCAAATTTCAAAGGGTGCATCATATTACTCCGCAGCACATTAATTAAATTAAAAATTTTCGTTAATATTGGAAAATATTATGATAGATCGCGTTAATTTAATGTAGCGATCATGTAAAACTGTATATTTTAAATGAGAAGATAAAAAATCCTGATGTCGTAATAAAAAAGTGACCATGATGCTCACATATTCTTTAAAACGATTTTTCTACAAAAATAAATAAATTTTAAAACATAAATCTTAAATAAAGAAGTAAAACAATATTAATCTGCCTGCCAACTTAAAATTTCTACAAATTATTTTCTAAAAACTAAGAAATGACCATAAAACGTACAAATAAATATCTTAGCAAGAAGACATTTAATTTACGACAAAAAAATAATTAGAACAGTAAAAAGAAATAATATTTCAAGAATAAATTTTTTTTTGTTGCACCAAGCCGCCGATATTGCCGTCAACATCGCATCATGCTTTAGTGCCTAAAAAGAATTTGCTGTCAAAGTCGAAGTGGAACGCTTAAATAACAAAAAGGAAGATGAAAGAAGAAGAAAATAAAGAAACTACGAGAAGCGAAAGGAGAAGCGTAGACGTGGTAAGTTTGCGAGGAGGGTCCATTTTAAGGTCCGGGGCGCAGTAAATCTCCGGCGGCAAACGTTTACGGGGTTTTTTGGGAATGTTGAACAAACAATTGACGGCTAATAAAGTCGCGTACGCTCGCGCCGCGGGACGCCACGTGGGAAGATATCAGATTAAAAGGATAGAGAGGGACCTCGGCGGCTTCAATATTATGCGCGAAGCCGGGACCGCCTTAATTCTTTTTAGGCGCGAAGCGCAATGGCCCATCGGCTGGACCTATAAATTCCGCGGCAGCCGAAGCCTCCTTAAACGCCTTACACTTTCGAAGGAGAAGCCTTCGAGGATTTCTAAATTGATTATCTCGACGAGTCGTTTTTTATCTCCGGCGGCCTCCGCAACCCCACAGCCATGCAGGGGACAGCTTTTCATTAATTAAGCGGTCATTTTCGTGGCCGAAACGGGTTTATAAATACCTTGTTTGTATGCGACAGTTAGGTGGAAGAATCCTCGGCAATCGGTGAGAAGCGATTAATCAATTTTTTTATTTGTCTATCAATATCATTATTTTTTTACAAGTAAAACTAATGCAGCACTTTCGCTGCTTGCGGTTCGGTGTTTTTCGGGAAAAATTGTGTCTATTACTGGTATGTGGTTTAATAGCCTAGATTCATTCTGACATTGCTATGAGTTTATTAATGAAAAAAAGAAGGAATTTTAATACAATTTAGTGTCTACTTATGCGAGATCATTCAAATCACTTGAATAAAATTTAATCCTCTTTATGGATAACTTGGATAGATTTATACAGTCATAGATTTTCAGAGAAATAGTTATTTAACTCATTTAGTGAGAATTTCCGGTTGAAAGCAGGTTTTGTATTTAAAAAAATTGTACGATTTCCATCATTTAGGGTCTACGTCGTTTAAAGTATCCAATTACATAGTTTGCATTTATTTACACAAATTTATTATTAATGAAATTTTTTGCGCATTAAAGCGGAGCTGTACAAAATTTAATCAAGTTATCAAATCAGGATCATTTGCTTAATACCCGATGAAAATTTTTCTGAAAATTGAAAATTATTTTCTTGAGTAAAAATTGCAAATTTTATTATTTAAAGCACATAAATAATATCTTAATTTAAAGTCAACTTTGTATAAAAGCAAAAGTAAAATAGTAACAAAAAATATTGAATTTCCATTTCAGGATCTTCATCCATCTATTTTATCACTTAAATAAAAAATTAATGTCAAACTTGATTTCTTCATAATATATTGTTTAAAATAAAATTTAACTTTATAAGTATATTTATCTATTATGTGAAGTTTTCTTATATATCGTACATTTCAAAACTACTTGCTGCGATCAAGATCGGTCACAACATAAAAAAAATCAGTTAAATGATTTATAAATTTATCATTTTTGCAAACATTTGTTTTGCGGAACTTTAAGAGCCTTCGACACACAACTAATGGAAGAATTTGAAAAATGTTTATCCGCGATGTTTATCGGCGAGCATTTAAAATTCATCAAGAGCTATTGTGATGGGAAGCGACGGGGCGATCTCGCCTCTCAAGCGAAGACAGACGCCCGCCGTAACTCGTTGCAATCTCGCATCAACAAATTAACGCTTCATCGGGCGCGGCGCCTTCGTCGCTCCGGCGCCCGTATATCTATATATATATACGCGCATATACGCACAGGTAACCCGCGCGATGCTCGCGCATTATAATCGCTCGCCATGCAGCGTCCGCGCGCGCGGAGTAGGTGTCCGGGGAAAAATTGACGGCCGGCATAAAACGTCGGGTTCATTAAATGGAGAGAGACGAGATTGTCATAATTTATAATTTAATAACGGTCTAAGAGGCCCATTAAGAGGCGGACGGTTTCCGAAATGCCACTATATTTATTACGACGAGTTTCTGCCGAGACGAGGCCGAGGCTCGTAAAAAAATCATAAATGGAGGGAAAGACGAGACGCGCGCGAGAGCCGATCGACGCGAGGTATATATATAACGGGGGGAGATCTAATGATGGCCGCGAGCAAGCGGACCGCGTACGTGCGAGTACCGATCTGACGCGATACGCCCGCAAATTCCTCGCGCCACTTTTAATCGGTAACTCGATTCACCGACTAACGCTGCCGATTGTTTAACGCTATCCAGGGTCTGTCTGTCAAATTCTCAATACGTCATTCTATTTTTTCTGTTTAATAATTTATCATACGATTCAATTAGTGTA
The DNA here is from genome assembly GCA_018906775.1 of Sycophila sp. Sp_5. Classification (NCBI taxonomy): domain Eukaryota; kingdom Metazoa; phylum Arthropoda; class Insecta; order Hymenoptera; family Eurytomidae; genus Sycophila; species Sycophila sp. Sp_5. Next base: position 409,150 of record JACCID010000020.1, read on the forward strand.
TTGAAGATTTTTTTATATAGATTGCGATTGTAAACGTTATATCATCAGTTGCGTGTTTATTACTTTACGGGTATCTGTTATCTCATTTATTTAATCTAATCATAAATGATTGCTCGTTCCTGAGGTTTGAAAGTTCAGATTTTTTTATTTACTACTCATTCTTTAATATTTTACGACCCTTATACCGATCACTTATCGCAGTAACCAATCGTCGACTACATTTATCGTTTCTACTGCAAGATTTTAACACTCTATAAATAAATTACACCGTACAAATATTGCGATTTAAATCTCCACATTGCAAAATCTTTAAAAAAAATCACACCTTTCTCTCTAAATATGGTAAAGTGAAATTCACATCGAATAAGTGAATATACACTTTTTTACGCGATAAGTCTATCATTTTTTGTTTACCTTTTAGCCAATTGAACAAAACGTATGTCTGAGATTATAGTTCACCGACTCGTGCCAGACTTCTTTTTGCATGAAAGTTCACTTATTCATATTTGCACACTCGCAACTCTCGTTAGTAGAGAAAAAGTTGAAAACGGTTAGGCACATATTAATTGATCAACGGCAGCAATCGATCCCATTAAGCGACTCAACACAACGGTGTCGGCCATGATGAGTTTCGCCGGTGGAGCTCGCGATAATAAATGTAGGCGAGGCCATTAGCCGGATTATTAAATTTCTCGCGCGACGATCCGGGCCTCGCTGTGGGCACATACGCGCGCACACCAGGCCCTCGCGTTTAGGCGGCCATTAGTTCGAGATTTACGTCGAGCCGTAACTCATCGTACTCATTTGTTCCTCTCTCACTCTTTCGCCTTTCTGCGCCAGTCTCGACCTCCTCCCCTGCCTCCTTCCCTCTCGCTCTTTCTCTCTATCCTTGCTTTTCCTTTTCTGCCGAGGGCGAGGAACGAGGGAACGTATATGGGCGCGCGCCGAGAGCTCAGACCTGTCCGTCTCTCATTGATCGAGTGCGCTGAATCGAGCTTTCGCACTCTCGCACTTCGAAGGTCCACGTCCTTTGTTTCGCTCTCCGGAGACTCGCGTGTGTGCGAGTTTTGCTTCGTGCGCGATCGCGGGATAGTGTATGTCCAACTTTACCGCAGGTTTAACTTGTGATTTTCGTGATAACAGGTGAAACGGACCACCAATCGTTTTGTGATGAACAGGATTCTTATTGAGGATTTCAGTGCTATGATTGAAATTGAACTCTATTTTTCACTTGATTTATGTGTATATTGATCATCACGAAGGAATTTATATTTTAACTGAATATTAAGATTTTGATTTTAATTAATCATTTAGTTATCTGATACCTCTAAAATTTTTCGACCAAATCTTCAATTATTTTTCTTTTTACAAGATGTACGATAATCGATATATATACATAAACTATATCAACAAGATTTTAAAGTATCGACGTTAAGTTAAAACAAATATACTTTTATATTATTGATCTTTTATCAGTTTGCGTATTTACAAGCAATTTGATAAAGTTTCATTGCTCTGTAAGTTCGAACTTGATACTTTGCAAACGAAATCGAAATATCCAGAATTTTCCTACACATACGAATTCCACGGCAAATTAGAATGCATTCGAAGCTAATTTTAATAATAAGAATCCAAGAATCTTTGAATCATCGATAAAAATCGTATTATATCGTCATCATTAAACGGTCGTTTCATATCGAAAAATAGAAGAGCAAAGTTTTACGATCAACTGTATAATGGAAGCGCGCTCGGCCAAAATTTAAAACGGCAAGCGAAACTCTGCCTCTTTTATTTTTTTATCAAGTTATCGCGTCGCTTCTAGTCTTTCCTTTTTTTCGTTCAAAGAGTAAAAGAAAAAAAAATGTAAAAAATTTTTCGGATATACAAGCAGCTCGGTCGAAGAAGCTAATGCAGCGGCTACTGTGTTCTTAAGACAGGTGTCCCCAGTGCTAATAAACTTGCCGCATGCGGTCGAGAAGGAGAAAGGTGGAATAAGCTCGCGGGTCACTAATGAGGCTGTAATACAGCGTCGTGGTTATCTCCAGTGTTAAGATATCAGCTCGCGCGGTAGCCTCGCTATAGGCAAATTTATCGCACCGTAACGCTTCGGAGGTGCAGACTGTATCTTTTCTCTTTTTTTATTTTTTCAATCTCCAATCCTCCGCGAGGAATTTGCGCTTTTTATAAATAATAACACACAAAACATTCTAAAATCTGCTATATATACATTATCATTTGAAGAGCACGAAAATAATGTTATGCCTTCTTAACTTAATAAATATCCTGCTAAATAATAACACGTGAAACATTTTAAAATCAGCTACATATATTATCATTTAGAGCGCATGAAAATAATTTTATCTCGATTTCAAAATTTATTATTCTCTTAACTTAACGAATACCCTAATAAAATGTTCCCTCAACAAGTGGCCATCAATCGTAGATATTTCATAGGGTCTATCGGTCGAGCCTGTTTATGCTTCGCGAAAGTGCACGTCCTTTATACTGTAATCTCTTCTGCTTTGAAGTAACGGAGATCCACCATCGCCCTTATTTGAAATCCAAATGGACGTGAAACGAAAAGGCAGAAAAAGTGATTCGCGACGTATGCTCACCCGCAGCGGGGTAACGAAAAACGTTACGTAATTTCGCAACATCGAGCTGGAATAACTATAAATCCCGGCGAGGCTTAAAAAATAAGGGAAAAAAAAGTACGCAAGCCAGAGTATTATACAGTTGCGCACAATGCAATCGGCGCCGCGTCTACTTCCCGGCGCTCCTTTTCAGCAAATCGAAAACGGCCTCTCCCGCTTCCAATTCGCTTGGAGCCGCCTTGAGAAATATCGCTCCGAAATACCGCAGCGACTAGACGTTTGACGGATAGCGCGATAATAATGCGCGCGTGTAGCTCGCGAGGGGCCCCGTGGGCGCGCGAACACGCCGCGAGAAAATATCACCGCTCTCGAGCGCGCCTGTGTATCTTAATGGTCCGGGCCATTATCCTTATTTATAGCCGCGCGAAGTTCCGAACATCGGGCATAAATAATCTCCGGGTAATTGTGAGAATGAGCGGCCGAGCGCTTATATTGTGCGTGAAAAGCACAGCGAGGATTAGCATAAGGACCGAGATATTCGATTTTGGAGGCATCTTGAGTGCGGTGCTCGTGATTCGTAATTAGTCGATAGCATGGAGTTTTCCTTTTCTTTCCACGAAAATTTCAAAATGTGAGCTTCATCATTTGAAAAATGTGAATGGAGACATTTCATTTAGGAAAAGTCATATGAGCGTTAATTACATTACATTTCAAATAAAATAATTAGAGTGATTTAAAAAATGTTTATGCAAAAATAGTAGCATTATTTTTAATCAAGTCGCAACGACATTATTTACACATATGTCCACGTTGTTTCAAGTAAGAAAAAAATCTAGCCGAGTATAGCAGTGAGAATCTCACTAAGATCATCTGGCACAAAAAATCACAAAGAATTTGTCTAACCCCTATACCCCAATCTTGTCGAATTCTCACTTTATCTCGGATTTCTATCGTCCTTTCAGGGTCGGACAATCCCGCAGAAATTTCGATATCTTTCCCAAGAGGCCAATTCGTCGACAAAGTCGTCGTGAAAAATGAATGAGTACGATGGGAAAGAAAATAATAGGCCGGATCGATATATAGGCAGCTGCAAGTGCCTCTAAATCCGCTTATCTTATCCGCATCACGAACACAAGGCGATAATTTGCGTGTTCGTCTACCTTGTTTATGAAGGCCTAGGCAATTGTTTAACATAATTGCGCGGCGCTGCGACGTTCTAGCGCTCCTCCCTGATAGCGAACAGGCAAATAGAGTTATTACCGGAGCGGGACTTTTAGAGTCTCGCTTCTCGCGTTTACGGGCTTCGCCTCTATTCTCGACCCCACTTTTTACCCTTCCCCCTGTCCCCTCCTTTTCTAGGCGTCTTTTTCAGCACACCAAATTATACTCATTTGCCCGAATTTTTTTCTGTCGCATCCAAGTCCACTTGCAGCAGCAACTCTTATTTTTACGCCTCGCTTAACTTATCGGACTGATATTAGTCCACTACTTAATGCAAATAGAAAACGCCCTGCAAAATGTCCGAGTCATGATGTAAAGGATTTTCATTAGAGCTCCTTTCATTATATTCGCAGCTTTAATTTCTTGTAACTGAAATTGCCTGCAGTTCAAATAGTCTTTTATTATATTTACAATAAAAGTGTACGTTGGGCATTGAATATGCGTTATCACTTTTACGCGTGAACCAATCATGTTCGCTTTTTTAAATGCTTCATCACTTTTCAAATGCTTACAATATTTTCCATGCCGATTAAACATGCGCGTTTATTAAAGCAGATTAATTGAAAAGTTGTTTCAAGCCTATATAAATAAAATAAAAATTCTAACGCGCCGCGTTGCCGGCAAATGTAATGTGCCTTAATTATCCAATGTATACTCGTTGATATAAAAGCGCAGCGATCGTTATATACGTAAACGCAAGTCTTCCTTATTCCACGAAGCTGCAATCAACGCGGATAAATAGTTTTGTCTCGTTCGCGTTAAATATTATACGGATTATTTTATTCGGACGAGCGCTAATCTGATTTGACCGTAAGTTAAATGCGCGAGTGTTTATAATAACATCTGTTTCTGCGATTATTACAGACGCACCAGTACATCATGCACACGTAGGCGAATTATCGGGGCGAGATTATTATGTGCTTATCCGCGGCCTCCATCTCCACTACTCGGTTTTCTTCTTTCATTAAGGCAAACACACGTGCGCGAAGGCTCCTCCCATTCGGTTACTTAGACGCTGCGCTCGGGCACGCCCTTACGATGTATTTTCGTTATTAGCAATGCCGACCATTAGAATTTCTCTCTCCCGGCGGACCCGCGTTACCTCCATTACTTACGTCCAATTTCGCCTATCTTTTGTTCCAAGGCCAGGAGAGTCGCCCCGAGAGAGCCGAGCGACGTTGATTTACGGCCGCTTTTTTCTTAATGGGATGGAATTTGCGGTCGAACGGGCGGAGGCGCTTAATCCGCTAAAAAGTCATTAAAAAAAAGGAGAGAGAGAGAGAAGGTCCGCGCCGATGCAACTACTTCCTAATTGCATGTTGGTATACTCGAAAAATATGGGTTGTGCAATATTTCACATCGACGTCCTGCTTGCTTTTCGAACGCTTCGCTCCTCTCTTTTCGCGCGGGTGTAATGATTCTTCGCTCTCGCCTGTGTTTGCTTTATTGCTCTTTAATTTTCACTATGTTTTTATCTCTCGACCTGTAGGCAATTGACTTTTGCCTTCGATGCAGGAACGAGTGCTGCACGCATCATCCACGCGACATAGATATTTTTAGCCCTCATGATATAAATATTTTAATATGCTAATCTATAATTGAGTGTTTATTTTAGCTTATACAGGTACGCTTAAGTAAACAACTTCAATGACGTTTTCCCTGTGAATCTGAAAATATGAGCATTCAGTTAGAAAATATGTCACATTTTGAAGTAAAGTCAATCAATAAAATATGTTACTATATTCATATTTTTTCAAGTGAATTTCACATTTCAAGATTTAGGAGGACGCCTATAAAAAAGAAACATATTTTTACAGTTTTTATTTTTAGACAATTTGTATTTTAATCAGAAGAATCTATAAGTTACTCATATACCTGCAAAAAATGAAGCATGATTTTGACGTAATTTCTACGCTCATTTTGACAAAAATAAAACTATTTTTTAAACAAATTTCAAATTGAATATTCAGTGCTAGTTTATAAGATTCAAAAAAGTCTTACTTTTCTGCGAAGGCGTGCAGCACATTACTTTTTAATGTAGCTTAAAAAGTAAAAATTGACATTCTCTGAAGTCAGATGAAGAAAATAATATAAAGACCATTACAAATTCTCTACGGCTTTTCAAATTAAACCGTAGCAACACAATCCACTCGAAATCTACGCCCTAGTGTCATCAAACTGACAAACTTCATTATTACCACGACTAGAAGCAATATAACGTCATTCTTATATCTATATACGTGAACCAATAAAGCCGCCAAAGAAAAACACGTCTTTCGCCGTACAGCCCTGTGATCTTTTTTTTTTCTTTTTTTTTTTAGCCCCAAAACACACAAAGGTCGACGCGTCACGTCTCTTTTCGACAGTCGCTCTGAAATAAAAAAAGGTACCCGTACACTGAAAAAAGGGCGCTGCATCCCTCCCGAGGTCCAGTTAGTTACGATCGTATCGTTTTCTCGGTAAATTGTATCGGCGCTGGCCTTTTTCTCGACCCCGGACTCCCCGATGCGAACCCGATCGATATTACAAGGGAATAATGGAGGAAAAAGGGCGCCATTATGGAGCGGCATCCGCGAGTGTGTATGTACATGTATCGCGCGCGCGTCAACGACGAACCAATGGGGATGACGCGCTCTGAATGGCCAGAAGGAAATGGCAACTTTATTCTATTTTTGTTACCTCCCCCCGGATTCCTCCGTTGGCTTTTCCTCCCCGAACCTTTTTATCGCGTTCTCCGTTTCGGCAAGTCTTGTCATTATAGTTCCAGGAAGTAAAAAATGACTTTCTTAGCTTCAAAAGTGATCCGCTTTTTTAGTCGTAAATATATACGTTTTGTCCAGAGATTTATCGTCGAATCAGTGACAGCCATCTGCAGTATAATATCAATAATTTTAATGAATTGAAGCGTTTACTATCTTCTGTATTCTTCATTACTTCTTTAGAAGATATTAATATAAGAAGACTTATTATTGATTAGATTCGATTATACAGTTATATTGATTAAATGATGTATAAATGAAGAAATGAAGTATAGAATTATTATTGTATAATTCGAGAGAATCGGTTAAAAATAAATTTACGAATTTAATGGTCGTTATTATTATCACTGCAAAACGATAATTCACTAACAACAAAGTAATCGAGTGTAATGCAGTGCGCGGTCGGCAAATAGTCGAATCTCCGTAACGGCGCTCGCGTCGAATGCAACAATGGAGTTATAAATTTGTCTGTAAATACAATTTTCAACACCCTAATAAAATGAAGCTCGGTGCGCTCGAGCGATCGCCGGGCATTAATATAATTACGAAGCGCAGCGTCACGGGGGCCGAGCGACCGACGAGGGGGGATTTATGAACAGAGCCAACGAGCCTCGGCGCACTTCATTCGGGCCACTTTCCTGCCGATTATAAGCGCGCGCACATGCCCCTGCGGCTCTCTATTATTCGGGGCGGCGCGCCGGCGGCAGCTTCGAGTTATACTTTATTGGGCAGAAAATTTTCGACAATGAAGCCAACTTGCGCGGCTCCCCTCGGTCGTCCGACGATGTATCATCGCGCGCGCGCGCATGCGCACCGAAAATATTAGCCCGGAAAAAAGTGGATGAGACCCCCATTGTATACACGGTGATCAAAAAAACACTCAGAAAAATAGTACAGTCGTTTAGGGGGTCAAATTCTAAGTACTCTTGGCCTTTTCGGCATTTTGTTCAATTTTAGATAATTACCGAGTTATTGTTAATTAAAAATAAGATAATAAGATAATGCAATCAGCGTACGAGCTGAAGATGATCCCCGCACGGCTCTCCCCACGCGCCCCGCTTACCAGCACCAGCTCGAGCGTTGATTGGATAATTATCTTAGTTTTTAATTAACAATAACTGGTGATTATATCGATAATTGAGCAAGATGCCAAAAGGCCAACATGACTGTACTATTTTCCCGAGTATGTTTTTGAACACCGTGTATGTATCATATGAAGTCCGAGGCGGCATGCTACAGCCTTTTTATCAGTCAATCATATAAGTAGCATATGTAGATATATTTATACCTAGAATATATACGTATATATATATATATATAACGCGCACGCCTTTCGCCGGCTGCTTTGCGCGCGGTATAATGTTAAAGTTTTCCCCAGTGCTGGAGATAATGATCCAGTCGCGCACTTTGACGCCCGTATATGCAAAAGAGGGTTTGTTAGGTTTGGCCTTTTGTTTCGCGCCGTTACCTGCAATTATGACACCTGGGACGTGTGTAAAAGCCGTTTCGTTTGTTAATTTTATGACCCTTCTTTTTTTTCTCTTTATTTTTTTTCGACGAGCCGACGCGCATATCGATAGGTTATTTAAGCAAAGACCTTTTCGCGAAAAATTGTTGGCTTGTAGCACGTTTGTAACGAGGTTTGCGCAACGCCTCGTTTCGAGTTTTATCGCGCACTTAATGGCTTTATTTTCTGGTAGCTTTTTGAAACTTTCCATTAACATTTTTCACAGTGACTTTTTTTTTGTTTATCTCATGACAAATGGCTGATAAGATTGTACTTTCCTTTTACCTCATCTTGAACATATTGTTCATTTTTATTAGTGAATTATTGATTATATTATTCTAAAACTGAAAGGTAAATATCGGCGGCGTTCAACCGTGGTACAGAAAAAGATTTAAGTATATATAATATTCAATATATCTTATAAGTATGTTGTATTTTATAATTTTCAGCCATTATTATGGATCGTAATTCGTCAAAAATCGTCATAGGTCGAATATGTCCCATTGTTCCTACGGAATATAGTAATGTTTACTATAACATTTCTCTCCGTGTAGTTACTATAGAAAACTTTGATACAGAAAATCTTTACTTTTATATTGAGTGATAGCAGTATGCATAACTAAAGCGCGTAAAAAAATCACACGCTTGCCCGCCCGAAATCTACAAGGCTTTATGCAATCCCCTAACTCTTCTCATCAAGCAATAAAACTGGCTTCCACGAACGCGTGAATAAAGACATTTTTTTGGAATGCTATACCAAGAGGTCAATTCCCACCGCGACTGCAGCAGGGCGAGTTCTAACGCGGCACCGACCGCGCCCCCAAGGGTTAAATAAAGGTCCCAAATGAGCACGCAGCCGCTCGAAAAGCGCGCGTGAGTATCGCATTTCGCGCGACAGCAGGTCAAAGGCGAAGCGCCCGCGAAACCCCGCTGGCCGAAATTCTCTCATAATGCCCCGGCGAAAACGTCTTCATCGGGCCCCGCGCACAAGGGGGAGTCGCCGTGAAAAATGACGCACTGGTCGCACGGTCGCGCGAGAATTTTCCAAATGAATTGATCCACGCGCGCTCTCTTCCCGAAAATTAGATTCTCGTGAGCGCTATGGGCCTTGTTTACGGGGCCTGCGGGCCGCGCCGAGCAGCAACCTGCTCGCGTGAAAAGGCACGCCGAGGCTTTTGTCGCAGGTACGGGCGCGTGCGGCGTTCGCTCGGGGTGTACATTTCAAGGGCGCATTGTCGTCACCCTCTTTTGTCCACTCCTCTCTCATTCTCTCTCGCCGTCTCTATCCCTCTGTGTCCGTCCCTCTCTATGCTTGTGTCGGCCGATCGCATTGTCGGAGTCAATCTTTGCCTCGTTAAGCGGCCATTTTCGCGCACGCGCGAACAGCCGGTCCAGCGAGTGAGCTCATTGTCGGCGGGAGGGAGACGCCGATTTGTTACACCCCCCGTCGAGGGGTTTTTCCATGTAAATCGTGGAGGAGTCCTTCTTGGGGTCGCGACGTCTCTTTTCTCTCTGTCCTCTCGAGCGCGTATGCGCCGCTTTTATATATTTTCTTCGGAAAGCGCACGCGGCATTGTGCGGAGGTGAGCGCGCGCTTGATTTCTCATAGACTCTTTTTTTCGGGGGGAGATTTTTCCTCCTCGGGTGTAGCGCCGGGAGGACTATAATTTAGGTGCGCAGGTGAAGGCACTCCGTCTCTCTTTATTTTTTTCTCTATTTGGCCGGTCGATTATTAATTATTGCTCGGCGGTGCATGTCTTGATGTCGGAATGCGCGCGAACGACTTTCCTCGGAGCTCCCGTTGTTTTCGACGAAATATTTTAATGGCTCCGTCGGGTGAGGCTAAAGAAAGATTGATAGACAGAACGATTGAGTTTGACTTTTAAATTTTTTGTCCGAATTTCTATTCCATTTTGAATTTTCGTACGAAGACATTAGAAAATCGTTTATGATCAATTAAACTATTTGTTGGCGATTAATTAACGGAAATTATTAATGATAACTTGTACATAATTAATATTATCACACGGTGAAAAATTATTAGTAAAATTTATACTTGAAGGTTTACGGTAAAAAATACTGATTTTTACTTGAAATATTTAAGTAAATTTTACTTGACGCTTTAACGTACATCTGAAAAAATTCACTATAATTAACTAAGTACTAATTTAATTTGAGTACGATTCTTAAGTTTTTAAGAAAATATTATTTACTATTTCAGTAAATTTTCTCCGTGCATCGATTAAAAAATGAAGAAACTTAATGAAAAGTTTATTAAAAAGTGGTTTAACTTTCATATGCTTTGTTGCGCACATAAAGAATATAAGAAGTATTCCCAATGTACAATACTTGAAAGGACTGGAAAGAATCGCGAGAAAAGGGCGTACGACAACTGGGCCCTCTTAGTTTTCGCAGAAGTGAATGAAGTATAATGATGCGTTGTATTTTCGGGGTCCAGCTTCTAATGGAGAGCCCCAGTCGACTGTGAGATTTCCACAAAGAGAAGTCCTCTCGTCGAGCCTGTTTTCCCTTTTTTCTTCTTCTCTTCTTTCTTTCTTGCGGATTGACTGCGACTCCCATCGACAAAAAGGACGAGCTAACGCCACTTGAGAATCGCCTTCTTTTCCTTTTATCCCCTTTTGGAAAAGCATTATGACCCCCGCCTTTTCACTCGCTTCTCTCTCTCTCTCTTCTTTTTTCCCGCAGCTTTTCCAAGTTATTTACGCGGCTTATAGCTCGTACCCCGGCGGAGCGTGGCGTGACATTTGCCGGACGAATTCATCAATTTGGCATTGTATTAATAGTGATTGATTTGAAACTCATACCTTTCCGGGTGAGAAGCGCTTAGTTTTCCGAAAAATGGACATTATTTTCCGGCTAAAGGAATGTGAAAAGTCATAGTGGTGTACTGTCAACGGGTAATTTATCGGCGGATACTTTCGCGTACGAATTTTCGAAACTGTATTTCACGATAATTTATTGTAGCCCGTAAGTGCCGAACGAGTCGGTCATATTTTTAAGGCAATTTCGCGCGGAAACTTCTTATCCACAATTAAGATGTATTTATTTAAATTGAATATTTTAACGGGGGAATTATATTCGTAATAAAGAAACTTGAGACGTTGCGCTCTAATACGTCAAAATTAAAATTGATACTCCGAGGCCTCAAGGCGTAATTGGAAAACAACATTTTCCGAGGATCCATTACAATTTATAGACTCGTTAGAATACGATCAGTGCGCAAGTGAAGCTCATTAAAATGTTTTTACGTCTTTAAAGCAATAATTCTCAAACGCGCAATATCGCGCGTACGAATGCTCGGGCAAAATTAAAGTCCTCGCGTGGCGGGATATCGTCTCGTCTTTGATAAATGACATTCATTCGCGGCGCGTACACCTTGTCTCGAAAACTTGAACACGAAATTCCAGCGGATTATTCCATCAAAATAAATCTCGGCGAACAATGCGAATTGTTACGGAATAACTTATTTTATTCGCATAAATGATGGAGAAAATGCTCAAAAAGGGAAGACAACAAATTGAAAAGGTAAGAAAGAGGACGGCTCGAGGGGAAGGGCCGCCCGAGGGGTGGGAGAGAGAGAGGAGAGCTATATATCGAGTTTTTGCGATGAATACACCTCTGGCGGAGTAGAGAATCTCCGCGTCAGGTTCCTCGCGCGCGAGTGGCCCTGCTAATGTGTCGACCGAAATATTTATGATGATTGTTTATGGACCGTGCGTATATTAGCGCGTTCATCACCGCCGGCCGTTCCCCAGGCTCTCTCTCTCTCTCTCTCTTCGCTCCTTTCCTCCCTTCCTTCTTCATCACTTTCTTCGCGCACTCGCGCCTCTCACCCACCTCTGGCCAGCATAATAGATATGAATAGAGGAGAGGAGCGAGTGCGAGCTGCGCGGGCATAATGGAGAGAGAAATATTGTCCAGGTGAAACGGAAAGGGGGAGTAGACGGACGAAAAACCTTGGCGAGAATTCGCCGATTGATTTATCGCTCGCGAGAATGATCGATTGATTTCCTCGACTTATGTAAATAAACGCACGGATGTGGGTGACGCTTTTTGAGGATTCAGCTCATTCGATTCGTTTAATTGGCGTTAAGGTTTTTTTATAATTAGGTGTTGTAGTGTACATTTAATACAGTGAGATATCAGTGAATATCAAGGCAGTGACATATTTTTGAATGCAAATTAATAAATTTTCTCTACAGCGAACAATTTAAATATCGAGACTTTGTCGTACATAAAATTAGTTTTCGAAAAATGATCAATGCATATTCTTCGTTTGCTTATTATCGACAACTCTTGACATTTATTTTTAATTAAAACCTTCTTATAGTCTAGTGTTGCCTTAAAAATAAAATTCGATATTCAGCTATTGTATTTGGGTACATTTAAAATTTGTATAAAGCCTCAAGAAACCATTACTCTTCAATAAAATTTTCACCGTAATCTTCTTTTAAAGTGATTATACTGAGGTGAAAAAGATACAGAACCGAGAAAGTTAGTAGCATTTTTTATCTGTACGCAACTACAAATCAATTATAAAATCATGTGATAAAACTCATTTTTGACATTATACTCAGCTTCTCTGCATAGAATTATTTTTAACTTTTATATTTCTTACGAAACGGTACACGATTTTTATTTCAACTTTTTCAACATAATTTAATTAATGCACGAATGAATTAATAATACCCCAAGTGCCGCAAGTAAATTACTCTCCTAATTTCAATCAAGTCCCCAAAATGTCTGCACTCATGCGTCACATCAAATCCAATTACATCTCCTCTCAAAAAAAAAAAAATCAATCAATGAACGCGTAAACGTCCAACGGCGAAGAGTCCCGGGCGATCGAGTCGCGCGCGCGCAGGAATTCCATCGGCGTAAAATTTTTCACTTAAATTTTTAACGCGCCCATAAATAAACTAATATCGCGATCTGCGCTGAATTTACAAACATTATTTGCATACAATTTTACGAGTGCTCGCCGGCGCGGCGCTGCGTTATTTTTCTCTCGCCCCTCCCACGGGCCCTGCTCCGCTCATAACTCCTGTCCGTCCCGGGGCCCCGAGAGCCGCGCGCAGTGTCTCTTTGACGCCTCGGACGGTGCGATCGCGACGATAATTCACGCAGCCGCGGAGAAGGCCTCTCGGGGCGACCAATCGATTATCGGCCGCTTATGCGATATATAAATAATTGGCCGCGAGTACTTATGCAAAATACGCCGTGCGGCGGCTCGCGTGGCGATAAATACTTTTTTCGGTGGCCAACGCGTGTTACGATTGTATCTTTTAATTGACGATTAACCGACTGCTCCGATGCGAGGTGATACGCGCGGGTCTGCCTCTCGGACCGGGCCGCTGCTTTATAGGCTCGCGAGCGCGGGCCCGATGGCCCGGGGTAAAAAAGTGTAAAGTTAATTTTACGAGTCGCGAGGGGATTTGGAGGGCTGGGTGCTTTATTATAGTTTCTAAATTACTTCTGTCGTCGTAAAAGAGTTGTGTTGACATTAATGTGGAATGCGATTGCTGCCTGATTATAACGATTTTTTTTATTGATGCCTTCTTAAAGTTGACTCGGATGGTTTTGCTCTTTCGAGAGGGTGGGGGGTGGTTTTAGGGAGATCATTTCAACGCTGTTAGGATTTTTATGCGCCTCTTTTTACTTTTCTGTTTTTATTTCACAAAGTTATCGTCGCTGTAATCGATCGACCTTTCTAAGTATTTTTTTTTCAGGGAGAATTGCAGTATGTACATGAAAAAACGTTAATGGAAAAATCTTATTCTTAACTGAAATAAGTTCGTTGAGAATGACAATCTTGAAAATGTTGATTCTCATTTCTATTTTATACATTCGATTTTAGGTTTAAAATATTTCTTTAACAATGTATACAGTAATATTTATCGAAACAATTTACTGGCGCATTCGATCAGCATTACGACAAAATAAGAAAATAACACCAGATCAACTTTTTCTTCACCTTGCACATTTCTCGCCGTTACTTAATTGTAAAACGGGTAAAGCTTAACGGTAAAACTTTTTCAAGCTCACCGGCGCTAATTAATACCGCGAAATAAAATAAAATATGCGGAGCAATGGATGAATCGAGTTGGCGAAAGATTTTAACGAAATAATAAGGCGAAACAGCCACGCAGTGAACGTAAAAGATTTCGTCGGATTCCAGCGGAGGTGAGCGCAGACTCGCGAGGGCAAAGCGAATTTTTCAGTCGCGCGAGACGTATTGGGTTACCTTGTTAGTTGTTGGCGTCGGCCCGAATGCCGCGGGGCCCGAATTGCCCCTCGTAAGGTAAATAACGAAGGGTGAGGCGATGCCCTCTTCTCGTGCGCCCGTAAGAGAGTCATTAAGGGCTCGGGCAATTTGCGAGCGCAAATACGTGCGCCTCGCTTTCGCAAATTAATAAGACTCGCGCGCCTCGTCCAATGAGTCTGACCATCCAGCATGTCTTATTTCATCAGACCTTTTTATTTTATTTTATTTTTTTTTCTTTTTCGATGTAGTTACGTCAGAGCGTCGTAGTGGAATTTATTTTATTTGCTCGCTTCTCTTTAAAGAGATGTTGAAAGATGCTCGCGGGAGAATCGTATTCTCGGGATGATAATAATTCTACCTGGTAGGCTTTTTAGTTCTGGTTCGTGCGTTTTATTAGCGAAAATATTGAAGAGGTACGAGAACTGAAGGAAAGCTTCAATTTGTATGTAGGAATAAGCCCTAAGGAATATACATTATCGGCTCGAAAATTTATGTGCGAGATAATCGATATAGACATAAGTAGAATATTAATATTATTCATTTATGTTGACGTAACTTTGTATAAAATTAATACACTATACGATTTCATTTTTCATTATCTAAGATCAAGCGTAGGCACATGGAATATATAGAACGTCCCTTCAGAACAAGAAGAAAAATATTGTACTTATAACAAAATTATTAATTTTTTAAATATTAAAATTAAATTTTACATTTAATTACACATCTATAGATATGTGTAGAGCTATAGATGATGACGATAGATCTATAGATATTTTTATAAAATTACTATAGTAAAATTGTTTAAAGTCTCTAATTTATTTTTCAAGTTTTTCTTTGTATTCTTTAGTAAATAGTAACTATATTAATTTTTTATATATGTCACTAGGAGAAAAATGAACAAGCGTGCCTCGCATACTTCACGGTGATCCAATGATTGTACATTGAACCCCCAAGAAATCTTACACTGAAAACAATTAACAATAATTCTCGTACCACAAGTATAGCTTTTAACAATTATGAAAAAAAGGAATGGAAATTAGTCACGCTAAAAATGAGGCGTCTGCGGCTGGTGTACATAATTCAAAAACTAAGCTCCGTAGCTCATTAAAGGCGCAACTCGCAGAGAGGCCGAGCGAAAGGGCGAGAGACGCACGAATTTGTAGCCACTAAACCCGCCGGTTTTACGAGATGAAATTTACGCGTCGCTGCAACAAAGTATACATAAGCGCAACGATGTACGATCCGCGAGCGCGTGGGACGTGCGATTTCCGATTGCGCGCGCTCGCATTCGATTCCAGCCGCGAGATTGAACGAGGCGAAAAATCCCCCGGGCGAATGAATTTTTTTTCGCCTCGAAACACGCGACAGTGCGAAGATTAAATTGCAAGCGGATTTTTCCAATCCAGCCGGGTATATATTGCTTTCCCTCTGCTTTTTTTCCATAGATTCTTTTCGGCTCGTCGTTAACCGATCTCTTACCGATAGTCAGCGGTACTAATATTTATTTAAAGGGATCCTACAAAAAGAATATTTTCTCAAGGTAAAACAATACACGAAACTCAAAATTTTTTTTTGCCTTCAGAAAATATTCTCTGAAATATATTGGAACTGTTCAGCCAAGAATCACATAAAATACACTTTAAGATCAGTTCCATTCAAATCCATCAAGTTGTTGGATATGCAGTTTGCACCATGGATGCCAGGGATACCATGTGTTTGAAAGATATTTTAAATAATTTTATTATAAATTTATTTTCACTTTACTGCATTACTTTAATACATTTTGAATAATTCAATATTAAATTTAATAATTCGTTATATGCAGCAAGATCTAAAGGTGATGGATCCTCTTAAAAGAAAGTACTTCTAATGGCTCTTGGAACTCTTATGCAATTTTAATAAATATTTTACTCTCCATTAAATAATTTATGTAATATTGCGGACGATAGTATTGATCATCGCGCAATTAAATCGACCTCTTACAGTCACGACTAATTACATTAATTTGAAAAAAAAGGAGAGATACAAATGGTTACATTAATCACCCAGTCGAGCCTACGCAGAATCAGCCTTTCATAACATGGCCACATATAGCGAAGCAAGTGTGTGAAACAGGAAGAGGGAAAAATAGCGAATCGCGTTGCCGCACGGAGTCGTCGATTCCGCGCAACGAGCATCCCTCAGTCGTATAAACTATTTACTAATACGCGTGATTTACGGGGCGAGAAAGTCACGGCGACCTCTTATATCTCAATAATCGCCGATAAATCAATTCGCGCTCTCTTTATCCCCGTCTGCCCCGGAAAAAAAAGGAAGGAGAGGCTGAATCGATCGGAAGGCCATAATGCGCACTCGCGCCGCGCATGAATCTTCCCACACGCATTCGCGCCTGAGATTTACGCAATTTCATCGTCGACGCGCGAAGCAGCGAGAAAGAGAGAGAGAGAGAGTCGAGAGCCCCGCGGTAGTTTTCATTCACACTCCTCCTCAATGCGCCTAACAAGCTCGCGAGGTACCACTTGTGTGTGCGCGCGATAGCCTGCCTTCATTCTCAAACCCGCGCGCCTTCTCCTGCGCATGCGCGGACTGAGGGGAGGCCGAGGTACTTAACGAATATATCCATCGGCCCCCGGGGGAGGCGAACCAAAAAAAAAGGCGATGGCGATTTACCGGGACTCGTGTATGAATGTATTAGTATAATGTGTACGAGTGAATGTGTGCATGTGAGTACGGGTGAATGCGCGTGTGTGACGGGGCTCCTTTCACGCGCGCGTTGCTTCGCGCCTTCATCCGCGCCGTCATCCGTCATGCTTAAGCATACTAATGCAAGTGCGTATAATGTATTAATATGAAACTGTCGAGTGTCGTGTCTGGCTTCTTCTCTCTCTCTCTCTCTCTCTCTTTCTCTCCTCGTGCCTCTTCGAGGTATGGTGTAAGCTCTTTTGCTTACTTCTCTGAATCGGTGAGGATGTACTGCCGGTAGTACGCTCGGATCGTAAATGAAGTGCTTATTAGCCGGATTGCCGGAGCGAGATGATGATCTCGCGTTATTTTGACTGATCGAACGGCGCGGCTAGACTTGGATATTGAGGAATTATTATAGCTTATTGATTAACTTTATAATTCCAGTTAAGCAGTGTATTCGTTTAATTGTGAATTATGCCTGCGCTTAAACGGCGGTGAAATTTATTTTCACTTTTTGTCACTAAACTATGTAAAGCAAGCTTTTTTTTATATATAAAGCTTCTGGGGGATACGACAGGAAGATAAAAGCTTTTTTATTCTGTAGCGAATTTAATTAGTTGTACATCGAGTTAGTTTAAGATATTTTGTTCATTAGTTAAAAATGTGTTTTTTTTTTCATTTTAAGCCTCTAAAGGTTCAAAATAATAAATATGGATGATTTTCCGGACATGCATAAACATGCACGTGGACATAAATAAACATATGCTAAAAATGACACGTTACTAATTCTTGACTCCTTAGATTTTGTTTTGCGCGCCTTGCGGCTTTTTTTTTACCATCGCTATATTACATTCATCAAGATGAGCAATTATCACTTACAAAAAAACCGTAAAAACATTGAGGAATATTCATTCGCTGCCATCTCCGACTATACAATTTTATTAAAATTTAAACGCACAAGTATGACTATTTTAAAAGACTAATTACACTTAATGCAAAGACTAAAGACTTATGCAAAAAAATGTAGGTATAACTGAATTTGAATTTGTCAATATTTCCCAATACTTGAGACCAGGTGGAGAATATAACTAATAACTATATTGGAAACACAAAGTTAAATTGAAATAAAGGAGAAATAAAAGTGAAGCGTATACCGTAAAGGTAATTTCCTTGACTATTTCTTCACTTTTACATAACGTCAGTTTAACACACTTTGTATCTTCGATGCATCCGCAGAAGACGTGCCTCTTTTTCTCCCTCTCGTTCGCGCTCTCGCCGCACGGTCTTCTCTCCCGTCGCTTCTTTTCCCTCTCCGTCTCCTTCTCTCTTTTCACCATAAATCGTGGGCAGTTATGGAAGGCGCTTTATATTACGAGTCCGGCGCGAATGTGCATCTATATTAATAGAGGAAGAGACTAACACAGAGCGCGCGGCTCGTGGCGTCGGTGAAGCCGAACAGAATACTAGTCCGCGCACATAATTATGCTAATAAGGGGATCGGGAATGACGAAGACAGATAAACGGATAGTCGTAGGAGCGGAGGTATATACATAGAGAGGAGAAAGGCGCGCTGATAGAGATTGATGTAGTAAGCAAAGTATACGCTATTTCCGTGACACTTCGAGGCGAGAGTCTCCGCGCGCACTCGCTTAATTATTATTATTGCGCGGATAATTTACAAGTGCATAAATTCAACGGCCGAGGATCCGATCGATTAAAAAATAACGCGCGAATCCGCGTATACGTTTCTTTAATTGGCGCATAAATTCGCGAGCAATTAGAAAATTAAGGAAATAAGACTGATATATTGCAGTCGACGGGAATAAGACACGCGTATACGCCGACGGAGACCGAGCGATAAATTCACGCGCCGTCGGGATTGTACAATTAATCTGTTAAATGCATTTCTATCCTACATCTCAGCGCGGGAAGAGAGAAAAAAATCATCTCTCGTTACATTAGCCTCGAAGCGTCGGGACCATCGATTTCTCCCTAATCAGATGTAAGAAAAAATATACAAACGATATATGTGTACGTGTGTGCGTATACATAAGTTTATCGATAAAATTCAGGAGTAATTAATGTTTAAGGCGAAAGTAATGCGCGATCCTTTAATCGAAGATGATTAAGCGCGCGCGCGCCCGGTTAATCCTGCATCAAAGAAGGGGCAAGTGCATCCTTCACGGGAATCGAAGAAAAATGAAGCGCACACCTCGAGCTGCCCCGGCGCTCATTAATTTGTATACGGAAAGCGGGTTAAAGCGATTTCACGCTTCATCAATCGGGCCCAGCGGTTTTCGACTCCTCCCGCCCCTCGACCAAGTGTCCGTAAATCTCGCGCCAAGAGATGTTTCAATCAGAGCTCGGCTATTAAATTGCCGAACGCTACATTGTCGGAATTACCATTAACACAGGCATTAACATACGGACAAGCCCGACCTCTCCTCGATTCCTTCTTTTCTCCCAGCCTCTATAAAGTGATTATAAATTCTTATATGTGCGTGTGTGTATTGAGCGACACGAGAGATTAGAATCTTTTTTCTCCTCTCCTTCTCTTACGACTATAGAATACATTAGCTCGGCCGAGCGATTTTAATGAACTCGAATCCCGTCGCGTAACATTCAAATATAGACTATTAGGAGAAATCCGGTGTCGCGGCGGTTGCGCAAAAGGCGTTATGTTCGCGCTCGATCGATCGGCTGGGGTACGCCCGGGCGTTCGGGAATTAAATTATTACCTTCTAATTGCCGTGATTTGTTCCCCCTCGCAGATTTTTTCTTCTTTTTTTTTTAAATTGTCACGAGCGCGAGAGACGAATATCGCCATTAGTCGTGAATGTAAATGCATTCGTTTGAATTAGCCGCGGGGTGAGGCCGCGAGGCTTTATGAATGTATTGATTTACTATGTGCATGCGAGGCGAATTAAATAAGGATCAAGATAAGCCGGACGCTTAATGCGTTTCCTCTCGGGCGTGCGCGCGGTTCACCTTGTAAATGCAGGAATAATATTAATAACTAAACGTTTTATTGACTCGAGCTGCGTTAGGTGATTTATGGAATTTCGATGAAACGCAACCGTAGAATTATCGGGAATTTTGTTGGTTATTCATTAATAAATTTATCGGTGTTCAATTAATTTTGGGAAATTTTCTTTTCGAAAGGTATAAAGTCGAAGTTTCGTATAATATACGCTGCGGCGTTATATGTATATCGCGATCGTCGTAAATTCTACTTTTTTTTTCGTCGCTTGAGTAATTAGTCTTTAAGTTTTAATAAACCTTTGATAAATGAAGCACGGCCAGTTTATTTAAATCCGAAAAAATCTCTATCGATTAGTAATAATAAAATTTGTTTAATAATATAGAAACTTGAAATATGAATATTTTATGCGATATCCACTTACGATATTTTTTTAATTATCGTCGTAAATATAAAGCGAGAGTTTGGAATTTAAGAAAAAAACGTGATATTAGCTTTGCATACGTGAAAAAAATTACTCGTAAAATTGATCGATCTAATCATAACAAATTATCTATCAATTACGCGTATTTTTATTAATTATTGAATAAAAGCCGTCTACATTTTATAAGACCTTTTTGCAAAAAAAGTATTAAAAAGCGACGATGAAATTAACTCCGCGATATCTCCCGGCTTCATTCATAATCCGCGTTCTCATCGTATCCTCGGCGATCACTTTTTCTCTCGCTCTCAGCAGCTACCAGGTCGAAAATTAAGAAGGACGCCAACGCGTCGTCGCGCCTCCGTAACCGCCGAGGGAGTCCCTCGTTCACCGTGAAAATTGCCCGATACCCCGGTATAATTAGAGACGAATTTTACGAGAGAGAAACAGAGAGAGAGAGAGACAGAGAGAGCGAGTCAAGTTTCGAAAAATACCGTACGAGCGCCTTCCAGACGTGGAGAAAAAAAATGCACGAAAGCCTCGCGGAGAAGGAAGGCGAAGGAGAAAGAAAGAAAGAGCGAAGAAGCCGAGAAAAATGCGAGGGTGAACAAAAAAAGGCAGGGGGTGGGGACCGGGGCGAAAGTGAGCGCCCGGGGCCGTATACAGAAGTGATAATTTCGTGATTGAATATATCGAAGGGGGCCCCATGCTGCTCCGAACTGGCTCCGCTCGCGCGCACCCATACGCACGTGTGGTAAAACATACATATATTATAACGCCATTAAAATGCCTGCGCGGCTGAGGTGCGTATACCGGGCAACCGTTCGGTCCTCTGCGCACCTTTGGAGCGCACACCACGGAGACTATTCGGCCGCTTTCTTGTACTTTCATTATCGGGTCATTGTCTCGTTAGGAGCTGTAATTGCTTATTCGTTGTGCGCCCCGGGAAATCGACGGATCGACGCTTAATAAAGACGCTGGCGCCGCGATTTATAAGGCGCTAATAAATTTATCGGCCACGGTACCTATGATTAACTTAGTAATGACTAATTCAATTTCATGGCCTTATTTATTTTTTTCTCCTCGATCGATCTATCGAATCTTTTTAGACGCTTATTTATATGGTACTATTTTATAGAAAGCTTAAATCAACTTTATTTATGTTGTTTCGGAGAAGACTATAGACGTGTACACTGAAAAAAAAATCAGTAAGATAAAATGAGATAACCTTTTATTTCCCTCAGCGGCAAAAATAAATACATACATGTTATAGTGTGCAATACATATACATACGCAATAATAATTTTATAATAATAACGAAAATAAATCAATGACAGTTTCTGATATAAAATATCAGAAGTCAATGTTACGTTAAAAATAAACATATAAACGAAAACAGCCGTAAATAGTTACTTTAATAGTATTTGTTAAATATTTCTTTAAAACTAAATTAATTATTTTATTGAAAGAAATATTTAGCAAATATTTACTTGAAATTACTAAATTGGTCTGTCAGTGCAATTTTATTATTTCTAACCATTTGAAACTTCGCCTGCGACGTGCATTTATATTTTACGCAAGCCCTACAAAATTAAAATAAAAAAAACGAAGTTAAGATACACTTTGTACAAAATTTCACACCATAAAAGCAGAAATTAATATTTCATCATGCTAAGCTGCAAATCGCGCGAGTAATGTACATTTTAATCATACGGTTCTATCCAGGTATTAGAGAATTTAAGGGAAAAAAAGAGGAAAATTTAGTGCAGTCGACGCTCGCAAAGTTGCAGCTCACCGGCTTAATTGCGCTCTGCCACCGGTCGAGTCGAGATCCCGAAAAGGTCGATAATTAATAAGCACTCCGACTGGCGTTTTCGCAAAAGTCCAGTTCCCACGATAATAGTAATTTCTGCTAATCGCATGCGAAATCGACAGGCCTGCAGAACTCGGAAGGAGAGAGGCGCAGAGGGAGAGCAGAGAGAAAGAGGGAAAATATGAGGACTCCTGATAAATGCCATGAGCCGTTGCGCCTCGGCAGCTGCGTAAGTCCGATGGCTATCTTGGCGATATATCAAGCGAACAAACAGTTTATATCGACGCGTCTCGGAGACGCTCTTTCTCTCACTCCCTTTTTTTTCACTTACGCATTCTTCTAAGCCTCGCCACTGTCAAGCGGTCCGAGCGCGTATGGTTTATTTTCGCACTCGAGAAATTAATGTTGCCGGTTAAACAGCTTTATCGGCCGCCGGGGTTCTACGTTTGATTTTTAGACTTGAATTATGCGATGCGAGATGCGAGCGGAGGAAACTGAGAGACTGCGAGCATCGATTATCGCTTTACGCGATAATTTACGAGGTGTACGCTTCTACGGAATTTCTTCATTCGGCGTCGTTCGTGTAGTATTTTTCGGGCAATATTATCTCCTATTAGAATTCTATTCTCTTAATGTTTAAGCAATTAGTTCATTTAATCGTTGATTAGAAGATAAAAAAATAAATAGTAATCCGAGAAGATAACAAAGAAAAAGTTTTCTTATTATATCAGATTAGAGACCATTTTATCGACAATAATGTGTTACTTAAAACAACAAAAGATAAAATAAGATCGTAAGTCGTAGGATTAGAACAATTTGTTTATAAATCTTTGAAGGCGTTGATACTTGTCAGGTATCTCGAATTTGGTTTTTAGTAAGCAAATTATGTAACAAGCAATCAATCAAATATATATTTACTGTGAAAGAGTTTATGTCCATCAATATTAATAAATAAATTTAAATCTTTTATCTAATTAATAATAGCTACTGGGTATACCTAACCCTTTCAGATTTAATATGGCAATAATAAATAAGTGATTGATTAACTACTTTATAATGCACGATGTAATACTATCACAAATTGACATTACAAAGATTTAATAATCTGTTGCTTAATTTAATAATAACTTTAAAGTTGCATAATAAATTTATTACTCGTGAATAAATACCTGTAACACGTAATTGCCTTCTCATAAACTAAAACTATTTATTACACTGGCATCTATTCTAATAAATGATTATGACTATTTAAAAGAAGATATCAATACAATCAAATAAATTTCGTCGTATAATAAATACAGTTGCAAAGGCAATATAATTATATTTAATAGTATTGAGGTTTAAAGGCCTATTTGTAAGCAAAATTATTCCAAGTTCAATTTTATTCTACTTTATTTTGAATCAAATCAAAGGAATATACAATTTTCTCTCATCAGAGTGTATCAAGATAGATAAAGACATCAAGTTTTGTTCTTTTCTTATAAATCTGAAAATGTGAAAATTCACAGTGACTTTCTGTGTGTAAAGTGTCGTGCACATAATGAATCCCTGAGTACTTTTCACTCAAAACATGTTGCCACTGAAATTTCCAAGTGAATTTCAGATTTTCAGATTCAAAGTGTTAGGTAGTTACATGGACGAGTTAATTCTATGCCAAAGTAAAGGTGAGCAGGAAGGACGAGTCCCACAAAGGATCGAGCGCAGATAGCGCGGTAAGAGCCGCAGAAAGGAAAGGACCTCAGTTTAGCGTGTACGCCGTTGATCGCTCGCAGCGAGAGCTGCGTGAAACGTACAAGCCGAGATAGAGATAAATACTCCGGAGGGCGCGCACACACGCACACGTGCGTGGCTCCGCCGTGCAAGAAGAACATTGCATTTCGATTGTGGGGTCCCGGGACAAGAGAGACATCCATCGCTGCCGCAGGGGGTCCACCAGAGTAATTGTCTGCCAGACACCCGGCCAATCCCGTACTGGCTACCTCGCGTGTCCCCCTCGCCCTCCCCCCTCCGCTCCCCTTCCCGCTCGCGGCTTAAACACTGCACAGCGCAAAATCACTGCGTGCCTCAGTGGTTCTCAATCCCACCAGACTGCATGTGCTTGAGAATCCCTTTGCCAGCGAATTCATTTTCAGACACTGCTCACTGACCACTGGCGATAATGGATGAAACCCTTTCGACGCTGTGGCCATGTAGAATTGGGGTCGTTTTACTTTGACAAGTGTGAGTTTCACTGTTTATTTTCTTAGAGAGCTTTAGACTCTCAGTCTTCAGCCTTTTTCATCCCTCCCCATTCAAAGGGTCTTATAAAACTTACACATATTTTTAGTATTTTATAAGATGCTTTCTACGAGGCTTCTTGTTATTTCACGTTAATATATACTGTGAGGCGTTAAACTACGAAAAAATTCAATGAAATTTCAACTTAATTTTGCCAACAAAGCTTTTGAATTTGTAAATGTAACAATAATTAGTTTGATATGTTCATATCTGGAGTTGATAATTGTTTCAGTTGTTCGTGTATAAAAAACTGTTGGACGAGACTTTTTTATCGACTAATAAAAACTTTGACACTGTTTATTTGTAGTAATTAAAGAATATTTATGATAATAAGTATCCTTTAAGATCCTATTGCTCTCATACAGTTGCATGGACAACAGCGTTTTTAATTATACAAGTTTCTTGTTTCATTTCAGCTTCTTCTTTTCGTTTTTCCGCAAATTACCACTTAACAATTTCATTTCCGTGTTATTAGAACTCTTAAATTTGTTCTGCTCGCATTAATTTAATTATTACTCTTCGAACAGCCTTCTACTTTACTGCTTTAATTATCCATGCAGCGGAAATAGTAAATAGTCCACTTAATTAGAAAATTTTAATGATTCATAAAATAACAGAAATAAATTTATTGTCCAAAGGAAATTGAGAAAAAAGAGAAGGCTGGTGAGTTCATAACTTCACTAATGTATGAGTGTTGAAATAACAACTGGATAACGCAGGACTGCATTCAGGCGCGTAATATCCAAGCCGAACAATAAACGAGAAATGCAAGAACATTAAGATCGTAAATTAAGTTATCACTGCAATGCAGTGTAAACTAAATCGACGGATAAATGAAGTTACATGCATTTCTTCGTGTTTCGCATTAGGAACTATATTTTCGAGCTATTCCTTACATTTTCTCTACTTCTTATTCGCTCATTGCAAGCGTTCCGAACGCAGTCGTTGCGAATTGGTGTTGCGTGGATATTTACACCATTTACTGCGACAAAAAAACGAAGGCCCGAGGAACAGAAGTAAAGAAAGGAGAAAGAAGGCAGAGTCATATGGAAGAGTATGCGGGCTGAACGAAGAAAAAAAATTTAAAAAATAAAAAGCATGTACGTAAGGAACCGCAATTAAGCCGTTATTATGAGCTGCGTGCAATGTGTAAAAAAGTTATTACCTAAGATTTATGAAATCCGTTGGGTATTAATGGGCCGCGAAGTCTCCGGGAGTCCAGGGGGGTTTTCATATTCCGGAGCTTTCACTGCTACCGCGGGATTCCACCCGTTTCGCGTCTTACGATTTTATTTTTCTCGGCGGTCCCCGTCGCTTAACTGCCTCGGCCATTATACCCTCTCAGCTGTTATACACACGTACATTGTTAACTTTCTACACATTTGCCGTGCACTGCTCTTTTTTCGCAATTTCTGATATTATTTTAATTACTTAATTTGCGAGACGCCGCGGCGCGCGCAATAACTGCGCAATTTGCTGGGAATAAACGAAACAATCATTTATAATGGTATTTATTTTCTTTAAGGAGAAAATTACCACTTGCACATCTATAACGATATTAATTTTCTTTTAATACTAACCACTTACAGGAGATGTATAATAGATTGACCTTAATGCTTGATGTATATTTACTCAGCATTTAATCGCACGTCTTTTCAGAGTTTCGAGTTCCTTTTCTTTTTATTCCTTATTATACCAGAGGTGGCGCATTGGTTTAATGTAACAATTTTTTTTTACTCACTTGGAACATTCTTTTAACGCTGTAATGCGAAGCCGATTATAGACATTTCTCAAAGGTTTTGAGTCGATGTGTCGAATAGATAAATCGAAATTTAGTAATCATTATAATAACAGGTAACTCGAACCAATCATTATTTCATATTCTACTAGATCACTATCTGTATAAGTCTTCTTAAACGTTTTGTGCTTTCTCATTAGCTTCATTAAACAATTTCTTACGGTAAGTCAAGTGAAGAAAAGATGACTTGTGGGATTTAAAATGTTGTGATCTGGTAATATTCATTTCTGATTTAGCTCGCGTATCTTACTTTAAAAGATTTTAATATTTAGGTTACAAAGTTAGGTTTAATATTTAGGTATACAAATGTTGTATACTTAAGACTATAATTGACATAATTAATTCGTAACCATTTTCAGACGGGCTGCGGCTTTTAAAAATGAAAATTATAAATAAAATTAGTGTGAGTAACAGAAGATGTAAGTGAGATTTTTTTTGCTAAAAGTAGATAAAATTACCTTTAATTTGCAACCTCAGAAATAACATTTGGACCGCTCTGGAATACAGGAATTTTAATTTGAATATTTCGAAAAATTTTTACCGCAAAAAACTATCAGTTTTCTTACGTTTCCTTTAAAAAAAATGTTCCAAGTATCCAAATGGAAATTCCTGAATTCATTCAGTTTATCTCAGGTTTCTAGATCCTATTGTTGATCTGAAATTTTACGGTACTGGATCCGAGTAAAATTAATATCCTACTACATACATTTTTTTAATACTACTTATACATGTTGGATGCATTCTGACTTAACGCAAGTTCTGTTACATATTAAAGACGCCTTAAATAAATTCATCATAGTACGACGCTAAGCTTTCGTAGAATTTCTCTCGGCAAAATATCTCACAAACGAGGCAAAATCTCTCGACTAGATCCGCGTCGAAATTAATTTGATTGAGACGGATCATCGCACGTAAGTATCCAGTGAACGCGCGGAGAGTTGCTGGCGCGAGGCTGGAACGATGAGAGATAGATCGGAGAAAGACGGAGCCGCCGAAGGGGGCCGCAGACTGCGGAATTCGAGAGATGGCCGATCGGTCCGCCGGGCAAGATCGATTATATCTTAATTACCTCGGACGCTCGCTTAATCGTTCGGGCGCGGGAGTGAGAGAATATATGGTACGAAGCCGCGGGTGGGGGCGAGACGTGGCAGTTAGTTCGTGGAAGCGCGCGAGCTTTTACGTGCCGAGGTCCATTGTGTTGCCTCGCGGTGGATGGCCGATCAATCGAAATTCGTGTGGCTCTTGAAACTGGACGGCTCGTCGGACGAATTTTTAATCTGTCATTGTCAGCGCGGCTTTCTGTGGCTAGACTCTTTTGTGAACGCTTTGTCTCGGGAATCAAAATCGTTGGCGAACTTCGTCGTTGGTGTTTAGTATGTTCGATCTCTGACGATAGGAATTTCCTTGCAAAATGTTGTTCATTCGTCGGAATAGCAACTTTTTTAATGTCCTTATTTTTATTAAAACGCCTAATGATCATTTGTAGTAATAAGTACATAAATAAATAATAAATAACTACTAACATGAATTAATATAGTAAGTTTTATTGGACAGTATAAGAAATACTCTTATACGGCAAATTTTACTGCTAACTTTTCATTATTTTTATATATATAATAAGAAGGTGATTAAATATTTTTAATCTATTTAAGGTCATTCAAATTATAATAAATATCGCCTTCATTAAGTGTCTCATAAATTAAATTAAATTAATTTTTTTTAAAAGTTTAGATATTATTGTAATTATTGTAAGAAAAAATAGGTCAGATTCATTAGCACACTAATAGCAACAGTCACGATGAAATAGTAACTTGTAGTGAATGAATCTCGTCACTCAACGACTACATAACTAAATCTATAATAGCTATTACGTGATTTTTTAAACTAGAGCAGTAGTAAGATTAAAAGATAATGAATCAGCCATTGAAATTGTAAATTTGTAAGCAAATCGCAGTTTTTAATTAAGATAAACTTTGAATTTGAAACTATCTTGCATTAACTAAAACACTGCCGAGTATAGGGAATTTTCTAAAAGGCAAGATATATATTTTTTGCCCACTTTAATAAGCCATAAGATGCTGAAAATATGTAAGACATAAATGAAACTCGGCCCCCGAGCAGCAGAGGATCAGCCTGTTACGTAATGGTTATCTCACTTAATAAAAGGATTGCCAAGAAAGCATAAAATAAAAGTCTCGCTAAATTGAGCTCGAAATTAAACACGAAAATAAGAGGCGTCTTAATAAGTCGCGCCAAGCCAGCCGAGATTTCTCACATCGATAGCGCTGACTCACTGCAAAAAAGAGCAAGGACAAAAAAAAAGTCCGCCATCCTCCTATGATTTGGTGCGCGCTTGTACGTATAAAAGGCATCGGAACGTCCGGCGTCCCGCACAATCCGGTTCGTATCGCGCTATCGCGCAAGGACAAATGTATTCTGTCCGCGCGGCCGCTTCTCGCCGCTAATGAGAGGCTCTCACGATAAAAAAATTTGTCGACAGCCCCCGGGGAGATAGGATCGCGCCTTTTACCCGGGGCAAGGAAAATCCTTGCGGCCGGACCGTCCCATCACGGAGGAGGAAGAGGAGGAGGCGCGCGCGGCCATAAAACGATGATCGATCTGTCGCAGCTCGGCCCAGGGCTCGACGCTCCCGGGTTAGCCGGGGAAAAGCGCCGTAAATCAGTCAGTCGCCAAAAGTCACGAGACAATGCCGGCAGATTATGAGCGGGGACCTGCGCGACAGACATATTCCCTCCGCTTCTTTCGCCACCTCCGTCGCTTTTTGGCCTTTCGAAACGCTGACCTTTTGTCTCCTTCGAGTGGCATCCTTTCGAGCGAACGACGTGTTTTCCGTCATGACTATTGTAGTCGGAGAATCAGCTAATCCGGAGGATTAGTTAACAAAATTACTACTTTCTTCAAGTAAAAGAAATTATTCCATCTCTGTATATCTATACTAAGTGAATAAAAGTTTATTAAACTACTGTTATTGTTCATTCATATATTTGTATAATGACGACATGTTATACTTAAACTACAGCTGTAAAAAATACAAATTAATATTGAAAACCAGTTTTTGCAAAATAACTTGCAACTAATTGAAAATTACAAATTTCGAAACTGACACTTGGAGTCTTGTTTGGTACTTTCTACCTGGCTCTAAGTAGCCGCGTATTTATCCCATCCATTTTTCTCCGACGATGTCTGGCCGTTTAGTGCGCATGCGGCCATTGGTCCGCCGATGAGAGGATGAGCCGGTAATTGTGCTGCTAAGGAATTGGATTTACTCGCAGGGGACCAGCCGGTGGAATTTCGTTAAGCCAATTTTCTTTGAAAAATTTGTCTCGCCAAGCAGATTCACCACCGCCGCTAATTTGCAATCCTCGGCGCTCCCCCCGTCCGAATTGTCTTTGTCAAAGTCGCGGGGATGATGGTTGAAAAATGGAGGAAGTCAGCGGAAAGATGGCCAATCGCGCGAGAACGACGAGAGATTCCTTCTCGCCGAGTCCTCGGGGAGTCGTCCTTCGACCATCGGGGTCACTAGGGTTTGAACCGCCCTACGATTGGGGGGCATCCGAGCGCGATTAAGTTCCGTGTCATGAAGGAGATTCATTTTTAGTGGTGATTTTACGCTTGGAAATTATCTGCTTTGTAAATCTCGCGGGTTGGTTAAAAATAATCTTTTATTTCCAGATAAGTGTTTTTCTGTTTGTGAACATAATAGAATTGAACGTTATAGGAAAAGAATTTTCTGGTGAATATTACTTATCTCTTGTTAGTAGTCATTAACTGAACGGTTGTTTTGATTTTTATAAATTACATGAAAAATATTCGTGGTAGTTAAAAATAAATCTATGGATAACATTCTTTTTTCAATTATTCTACAGACTCAATAGAGATTGAGAAAATTAACATTACAAAAGAAATAAAATGAAGTTTCAAAAATTGACTACAAAATGATCTCAGATCACACAGAACTTTTTACAGTAGAAAGAAATTTAGGTGTGAAGGGGCGGTACATCCTTCTATTAAATCGGTTACTGTAAAAATTATTCCAACTTCTTTCTTTCCAACAATGTTTGTCTTCTAATAATAAGTGTTTTCGAATGTCCCGCAAGGACAACCCCTTGAAGAAGCAGATATTAATTTGCAGAGTGGCGCGCGCTGATGGAGAAGCAAGATTGTGGGTAGGCACCCGCTAAAGTCATCCCCGCCCAGGGATCGTTGAGGGAAGCTTCGCCGAGCTTGCGACCGGGGGTCAATTAGGAGCTCGGCGACCAGCCGAAAATCCGCGCAGACTCTCCGCTGAGTCCCCGCGCCTAATCCGGATAATCCGCGGTAGGATAAGGGAGCAGCAGCTCCTCCGACGGTCACCAGCAAAAAGGCACTCGAAGCTTGGAGAGAAGATACGCGCATCCTCGGATCGTAGTGGGACGTGTCGATGCTCGTCGCGATTGCGGGCCTTGCATCGATTTCATTGTATTAACCGGTCATCCAGTTATACGCGTCCCCCACCGCGAGAACCGGTTTACATTGGCGACAAGCAGCTGCTTGCGCTCCTCCTCGTGCGTGACATTCGTCGTTCTCTCGGTTGGTCGTGGCCTCAAACACGCAGCTCCTTTGTTTGCTTCGGAAGAACGTCGGTGGCTATTACATGATATTGAATTTTCGACCGAAGCTGGTGATTAATTGTGAGGTCGACGCGAAATCATTTTTTTTCCTCTTAAGAGATATTTACCAGCTGTTCGTGCTTGGTTCGATACTTTCGCAAGGATTGGCTAATGATTTCATTAAGGACTGGCTAGAAGTCGGATTATTTATTTGATTACTGTATCACATGTGTTACTAGTCGATTGATCTTTGAATTCAATTAAAAAGCCTCATCTTATTATTTTTCGTCATCGCTCAATGAATGATGCTTAATTGTCAGTTTACAAAGTAAAACTAGAATCTATGAACTGATACCGACTTCAAGCGATAGAAAGCTCGTTTGCGTCCTCCGATTTACGTTCTAATTAGAAGAGATTAGCCGCTACCTATCCGCCGTTTCTTCCCTATACCCTTGCACAATCTCAACCTGTCTGATCATAATATCGCGCATCTCCTCCGGCATTTCTCGTTCGTCATTGTCTCCTTCGTTCGCTTCGCCTCATAATTCCGTCTCCCGCATATGCGCTATCTCCAAATCAGTCAATCGCCGCGTCTCCGAGTTTTCTCTAATTGAACCGGCCATCGCTCGGTATAATCGACCCCTAAATATTTTGGTATCATATCGCGGCATAAATCTCGGCATCCTATTAATCGCGCCTATACCACCTCGCCATTCCTGACCATAATATCCATATATATATTTATATTTTTATTTAATATACCTTATAGGCAACCTCGAATGCAGCGTTAGATTTCCATGGTGCGATGCAAATCTGTTCTCCGCGAGTAATGAATACATCCACGGCCGATCGAGGAGGAGTGGCATTGAAATCGCGGGAAAACGAGCGTCGCACGCACCTTGAGTAACGACCGAATATTACGAGCTTTATTGAGCTTAATAATTTTTTCGCGAAAGCTCCAACGGCCGGGACTTTCATTAATCTTATCGCGAGCGATCGCAAGGCCCCTGGCGTAATTATGATTTTTATCGAGTTTCAGTTACTTTGCAGATTAGCGGAGGTTGGTATTTTTTTTACGAGACTTTAAATCATTGAATTACGATTTTTCTTATAGTTGCCGGTAATGTTAGAATCACGATTCACGCTAATTAACGAATTGAAAGTTGATTTATCGGCGGAACCTTGTGCAATTAATTTTGTTTCTCGAATTGTATGAAGCAGTAAATTTTGATTTAGACGTTAATTGTTTCGTTTTACTGGAGATCTGCAGTAGTTAAATTATCTGCAAGATATATGCAACATTATTATTTACCTGCACACCTTTTTCAATGTGCCTTTAAATTCTTGTTCGATATGTAAGAAAGGCTATTCAGAAATATTTTTTTTTATTTTATTGATTAACTCGTATACTATATTAATCAAATGCTGACATTTGTATCTATTCGAATTAAATATATTTATGTAACACTAATGCGCAGTCTATCCTAATAAAAAACACCTTTACAATTTGCATTTACTATAAGATTGAAATACGTATTCCTTTAGTAAAGAAATAAAAAAATTATAAATAGTAGATAATGGAATAGTATGCGTAAATAAATCTAAATTCTCAAGAAGTGAAATTTTCAATTACTTTAGCGGAACACTTTTTGGCATATAAACAAATGAAATTCTTTTGTAATGACTGTATTAATAGAATTGCATAAATCATCACTTTCACTTATACAAAATAACGGCGTATCTTTAAATAAGCGAATTTTAATGAATGCAAATGTAAAGGGTACATCAATATCAAATCAAATATGCGTATTAAACGGTGAATTAAAAAAATTGTTTATACGAAGAGAAATGTTAGATCGACATTATTAAAAAAATTACAATAGATTGTTGTTACATTAACAGCAGCAAAATTTTGTTGTCCATGTAGCAAATTTAAAAAAAACATATAGCGAATCATTTAATAAGAAACTATTGTAACTATTCGAAAAATTTCGACGCAAGAGAACTTTTAAATTAATTATTGCAATTTTCAGTATGTAAACAGATTCTCGTCGTTGAGGATTGGAGATTCAAAAATTGATAAAAACGAGTTTTTAAAAAAGATGAGGTGAAATAACTTTTTAAATATAAAACTTCAATCAGTTAGCCAGAAACTTCAATGTGAAGCGAAATCTGAATGCAAAAAGACGAAGAAGCAACGCGCCAGCGAGAAGAACGCGCTGAAATCGATCCGACGTCGTGACGGCCGGGGGACTTTTCAGCGGCTGGAACGAGTCAATTAATGCCCGGTGAAACGCGGGCTAATCGGTGCGCATAACGACGAGGCACCGGCTCCGACCAATTATATTGCCTTTAAAATTAATTACTAGATCGGGCCGCGATAAATTCCGCTGCCGACGCGCCGAGCAGAGGGACTGCCGTGCGCAAGCGCGGATTCGCCCGGCCGATTCAAAAACGAACCTCACGAACGATATTGACTTCGATTATAATTGCTTATTATTGTCTGCAGCGAATACACCGTACGGGCCCGAACGAAGTTCGATCTTGTGGGAAAGTGAAATATTAAGCGGGGGCTTTATTTTAATTATAATTTATGTAAGTTAATGATCTATAAATCAGCTTTCATGTGATATAAAATAATAACTTGCTTACTGGAAATTTATTAGAATGTGACATGCAATATTGATGTTGCAAATATTTAATAAACTTTTCAGGGAATGAAATGTAAATATAATGAAGTTCATATTGATTTTTGTTTAAGGCGCAGAAAACTGTTTTGTATAAGAAAGTCTATCATAAATCTTCAAAGAGGTACCATTGTATCATACGTCAAAACTCCTTTTAAGAAATTAATCCAGTAGAAAAAAAATATGTTCCCTAATATACTAAGATAAGATTATATTTATGTTTTTTAATAATATTTATAAATTTCTATTATTTAGTATACAGCCAAGTCGATCTGCATACAAGAAAAACTACATACACTTATGATCTCTACAAAATCCTTATTATAAGAATTTTATATAGAGGTGACTTTTTTACATTTAATAAGATTTGTCATTTTTTTAATATACGTAAATGTTACTTGACATACTATAAATCTATGATTTTATTAAATGCATACCGTATAAATTTGAAAATATGAATAGTGACATTTAATAGGTGAAAAGGCATTCGTTCACATGCTAAATGTACGAACGATTTTTCACATAAAAAAGAATTTTACAGTATGTCTAAAATTGCACATATTTGAAAATTCATAATTAATGCTGACGAAAAGAATCAAAGCAATGATACATACTGATTGTATGATTAATTTTTAACAATCCGATACGCACGTAAATTTCTCAGTATCAGCAGCCCAGTAAACGTCCTTAACAGTTACGCAGTAAACGATGAGGTCGAAATTAACAACCGTTGAATTTGCACCGTAAACTCGACTTCGCATCGGTATCGTCTAAATCATCTCGTTTCAACTGTGCAGCCAATATGCGCAGCAAGAAGGAGAGAGAGAGAGAGATAGGCAAAAAAATCGAAGAAGAAAGCAAGCGCAACGACGTCGGAGTGACGAGGGAGACGCCGGCGAGTCCCGGCCTCGCGGCTTATCTTTCGGTAGTATCGCCTCCGGAGCGTCGATCGCCAATAATTATTATTCCCTCGTATATTAATCCTGCACCCGTCACGGACCCTCCTATTAGAGCTGCCTCCTCGGACTCGTTTTTTTTCTGCCCTCCGCTCCCCCGCCACTTCTTCCTCGCAGCCTCTCCGGGATGCTGCGTATATACATCACGCTTCCCCGTGTGTAATGAATTTTTCTCGGGCGAATTTGATGATTTTTCGGAGCCTCTTATCGGGCAAGAATTTACGCTGATTAAGATGTGCGCCAGCGCCGCTCTCCTTTTTCGCTGCGAAATTATCGGGGCTCATTTGACTTTTTATGGCTTTTAAAAATTCACTGCCCCGCCGGACGACGGCTCGCAATTTGATCGTGCTCGCCTGATAGCTATTTATGACCGTTTAAAGAGGCAGGAATTAATTTTTTATTATTTGCGCAAACGCGAAATTCTCGCCGTTTTTTTTTAAGCGAAGGGAAAGTATAATCATTATAAGGATAAATGGCTGTTGTAATGTATAAAATATAATGTAATATTAAAAAGAAAGGGTTTCCTTTAAAGCATTAAAAATTCATAAAATTTCTATAAGACAATTCATTTTACATAAGTAAAGCTACATTTATGATGTGATGCTTATCGACGAGTTTCCTTATTAATTTATTATAATGCTTTAACTTTCAAATTTTCATATGTGTTTTGATGCAGTGCAAGGTGATTTAACGACTACGTATAGTTTAATTTAATCTAGGATATATAAAAGTGACGGCAGTTAGAAACGTTATATTATATTACCCAATCTTAACTGAAAAACGCTCTTAATTATATATGTTAATATTATGATAAAATCTGTTATGATGTGTCATTATTCGTATCCGGTAGACGTTTAGGAAATTATGGCATGCTATGATTTAAAAGAGATTGAGCAACTGTTAGTGTATGTTTAAATGACACCATAATTCTATACAAATGACTACTCGCGTACAATTTATTAACAAATTCCTTTACATCTATCAGATTACTATAATGGAGAAATTGAGATAGAATATATATACTACCAAAATTAAATTAAAATCCAAAGTTTAAAATTTAATTATTCACTTCTCTGATTATATAAAAAGATGAATTCTCAAATTCATAAATTCTTATCAGACTATTGATTGGGTGTAAAAAATAAATTTCTAAATTTATTTTCCTAGAGCAAGATCATGACACTTCGCATGCTGAAAATCGCCACACTTAATATAAAATAAATTGCTAAATATTCGTAATATTTTGAATGTTAATGAATTATAGACATGCATGTCACCAGGCTATATTATTACTATCCATTCAAGAATACAGCAATAGATTGACAACTAGATTAATTTTATACGATCAGTATCTTACCGAGAGAAAATTAATTTTTCCATTGATCAAGTCCTAGATAGCACTTACTATTTAGAAATGAAAAATTACCTATGATTATTTTTTTAAA
Source organism: Sycophila sp. Sp_5 (assembly GCA_018906775.1). Classification (NCBI taxonomy): domain Eukaryota; kingdom Metazoa; phylum Arthropoda; class Insecta; order Hymenoptera; family Eurytomidae; genus Sycophila; species Sycophila sp. Sp_5. Next base: position 445,192 of record JACCID010000020.1, read on the forward strand.
TACGTTTCACAAGCATCGGAAATGTCCAAATATTTATACACGTCCTAAATAGATTCTCAAGAAGCACATAATGTTCCCTAAGCTCAAAGTAAATCCCCGTTTAGGCCTTTCGCCACGTGGAATAATTGAACGAAAAGCCCCGAAAAAAAGAAAGGAACGAATGCATTAACCGTTGATATTGCGCGTGTTGGAAAGCGGGCGAACGGCGTTGCGCACGTCGCGGCCGATTTCTCGGAGGCCATCGCCGTCGCGGGCTGAATCGCAGAGGAGACGTGTCCGAGTGCAGAAAAGCAATTAAACTATTCGACGAACGGGGCCCGTACGGAGCTGAAAACGCGGCCATTTGTATTCCTCGTTCGGCCGGCGGACGCCGCGGACGCACGCCCGCCGCTCCTGACTGACATGAGAATGATAATTTTAATCGTGAATTCCAGTTTACCGGGTGTCGAATGGGACCGCGCGAGACTGCAAAATGGCCTATTATTGCCCCCCAGCGCGCTCCTCGTTTGCCCGGGACTGGCATTACTTCTGCGCCGATTGCGAGCGACGGCGACGTGATGTACGATGACGTCTTACTTTTGTAATTAATTGTTTTCGCCGGAATAATGGCTGTGTTATATTCTACACTTCGAGCGGTCGTCCCATTTTTCAGCGGGATCTCGGAACGTGAAGGATTTTAATTTATTTTACTTTTGCAATAGAGGTAGAATTTTTCTAGGAGGAACGTACATTTGTAATAAAAAAAAGAATTCGAAAACAAAAATAATTAAATTACACCGAGAGACAAATTTGGTAATGTTTAGTAATTATTTACTTCGATGTAATACTTGTTAAATATTTCTTTGGATCAATTAATTATTTTGCTGGACCTGCTGAATTGGTTTAGAAATAACTAAATTCATTTAGCTCTAGAGAAAAGGAATATTAGTATTTTTATTTTTATATAAACCATTTGTGTCTTTTTTCTCTTTTCATTGCGTGATTATGTGCGCGACAAATCTGTTGATAACATTGTATAGAACCATCATAGATTATACATGTGATTTATCGTCTAATTATTGAGAGTAGGTTAAAATTTATTGAACTCGTGTAATTATTGTAATCAAGTTTGATTAAATGCAAGAGGAAACGTATACATTTATTTTTCTCGAATTACTTTATTAATGAGAACACGATTCATGGAATTTTACCTTTAATGATCATTTGGCGTAGTGTATGTAAAAAACGTTGATTATTATCTGATGTGAAATTCTTGAATTTTAAATTAGACATGAACCTTAATTAATAACCACATTTCTAAACTAAAGTTATTTACATTTTTGCAATTTACAATAAGTCCACGAGTAGATATTTTACTCCTTTTTTTACTGGTTTTATGATAATCGATTATTATCTCATCAGATATCTTAAAAAATAGACTTATTAATAAATATAGCATTTGCAGCGAACTTCAAAACGATACCTCGATTTACATAACACTCATAGAACATTTTAAATAAATATTTTTCATATAAACTTTAAATACAAGTTTCTGGTTGACATAACTACGATAGTCATCGAAGGCACCTAAATAAAATATTACGATACCGTTATCCGATTATAGAATCTAAACTATAATTACATATGCAAATAACAAAGTTAATTGCGCTCCCAGTCTATAATCAATTACTCATTGCATAAAAGTTGCGCTAAACGCCGCTAAAAACAGTTTAATAAGAAGATAAATCACAATCGCCGCTGATCGAATTCTCCTAATTCAAACGGTGAGTAAAAAAAAAACGAAGGAGAGGCCGAGGCGATCCCGCTAATATTTCATAAGAGCCTCTGGAAACGGTACCGGCCCCGTCGCGGCGTTTTTCCGCAATTACATTCTAACTTCTGCGTCTGTCCATTAACCGATAACTCGAGAGCTTTTGTCGTGCGGCGGCGGCGGCGGCGGGAAGTGAGCGCGAGCCCGGACTTTCCTCTCGGGGCCGTAAGCCTGCCAAACGTTAATCACGGATAAATACTGCCGGACAACTTAATCGTTTTGCTCGGCGGCCGGCGCAATTTGTTAGCAGATAATCGCTCGGAAATTATTACGAAATCAAGATCCCGCGCGCGAGAGCGCTCACGTTTTCTCCTCCAGCGCCATCTTGTGTACACATCGCGCCTACAAAATGACGGCCGCCTAATCGGCTCGCTAATCGTCCGACGACCCGAGGAGCGGAGGCTCGTGAATAATAAATTGCGCTCGGCCCGGCGCAAGAAAGTTATAAGGATTTATTGTGATTATTATGACACCTCGGGATTAATGCGCGAGTCGGCTGAGCCCAGGCTTTATTTCTCTAGTCGTGCGTTCAACCGGAGATCGAGCGGACTTACACTGAGGGGAGGGTAAGAGGAGGAAAAGGTCGATCGACTATCTCATCATCACTGGGCTTTTGACGTTGTCGGTGTACTGCCTTGTGTGCTTTGCTCCAAATGTATGTCTACTTAACGATGTTAAGCATCGATCTTTTATGCTTCGTCAGAAAGTTACTTCGGTTTCTTTCGATGTTTCGATGAAGAGAGGGTTGTTTTATTCAAATTTAGCAGATTAAATAAATAAGAAAATGTTTTCCTTTTCTCTGAATATTAAATCAGAGGATCAGGGTATAATTAAATGTACGTGAGAATTGAATAAAAAGCTGGAGATCATTGAACGATTCAGAATCAAATGAGAGTCCATTCACGAGAAAATCAACTCGCAAAGATTTTGAAATGCGAAGGTAAGGCGGAAAATGAGCGCAAGAAAAGCAGAATACTCAAGCAGCAAACTGGCATCTCTAATGAATACGTATATCCCGGGGCATCCGGAAAAGCGACTGTTAGCCCAGCGAAGCGTGAAAGGCCCGAAGGCCCGCGCAAAAAGATGAAAATCATCGGTTGCAGCAGTGCGGCGCAAACGAGCGGCTCTCCCCGCGCGCTCCTCGGCCGACTTAAACAAACACGTCTGCATCTAATTCGCGGGATCGCAAGAAGCCCGATTTCCGCAGCTCATTATCCTCTCCCTTCGTCGCCCCTCTAGCTCGGCTTTTCTAAAAGCGCAGCAAAAAGACGGGCGATCGCGCGCGCTTTTTCGGCGACTCCGGTTTCACGCTTCGCTCGGTGCGCACTTTTTGCGCGGCCGCTTAACAAAGTCACACTCGCCGGACCCTCGCCCGCGGAATCCCGGGGCTCTCGCCAGCCATTCGTCCTCGCGGCCCTCGCCGGGCAAAAACTCGCGTCTCCAGGATTCCTTCGGGCGAGCGGGGAGGAGGGCAAGGAGGAGGACGGCGTATATATCTCGGAGCTCGGACGTCGCTCAGTCTCCCGTCCACCTGCGCGATCCTTCGCTCTCCTTCTGTCCTTCGCTTTCTGGCTGCCGCGAGTGCGATTCACGGGCGCTGCGGCTTTTTGACGTTTTTCTCGTGTAATAGCCGCTGCTCCCGCGGACGCGATTCCCCCGTTTCTGATTTTCTGCCTGTCTCCGCGCGCGCACCGACGAGATCGGCGCGCGTCCAAGCCGATTGTATACCGATCGGCTAACTCATGTCAGCGCGGACAGTCGACGTGCCGTGGCACGATTAAATTTTCCGCTTCTTTTCGCGGGAAAATTACTTTTGCGATTTAGTGGCGCTGCGGGAAAATTAAATTTTTCATAAATCCAAGGAGTTGGCAGGCTTTAAAGTACTTAAGGCACACGAGAATTTAATCTAAATATTTTTCGGAAAAGACGACAAGCGCTTATGAAAGTTATGAAGTGGTCAAATTTGCAAATTTCTTGCATACGCCCTTAACGATTTATTTACTTTCCTAATAGCGTAGCCATCACGTGACCAACTAAAGGAAATTTCATCCTATTGCGATACCTATATCCATCTAAAGAAAATCGCGCGGTGTACAATCCGTTCAATTCTGAACATTATTTTAATGTTTTTTATTATATACAAATATTTTTTTATGTAATCTCCTATAGAAAGATACAAAATATAATATTTTAAATTGTACACAGATAAATCCAGGCAGTTATCACTTTTTTAATAGTTTTATTAAACAAAAAAAAAAATAAGAATGATTATATCATGTCTCGAAAGTATGCCCCAGTTTAAAAAAAAAACTTCACAAAAAAAGAACCTTATCCAAACTGTTAATTTTCTTACATGTACAGTATTTTTGACTAATTATTTTGAAATCAACATCTCAAGCAAAGCAGCTGCCTGGAGATTTAATTCGTTAAACTTGTATGCAGACATAATGAACTCAGAAGCTCGACGTCAGGCTAATTCCTTAATAAGTTTATCAATTACTCGGAACATTCCTCTTAACGGGCGTTTTTCTCGTGCTTATTTTTCTCCCTGCTCCGACTGGCTCTCTCCGCAGGGGAGAAGCAGGGGGAGCGATCGAGCAGGCCCTTATGTCGAGGTGGCCGGCGCGCATTGTTTTTACGCCGCGCGGTCGGCGCGCGTTGGCACATTAAAAATGTATCAATCTCCCGTGGGACCGCTCGCTGTTTTGCCAGTCCAGCATAAGGCCGCGCGAAAAGGTGGCTCCGGAATTCTCTTTAGCAAACTCGTAACTGCCGCCTCCTAATCCCACGTCCAACCAGATGTGCATCGGATCCTTTCTTTGTCAATCGCTGCCAAATAGTGTAAAGAACAAATTAGTTTTTAGCTTAAGAATGTGCGGGTAACACTTTTTCATGGTCGCTGTGTAGTACATTTCTATTTAAGCGTGCTTGTCCTCGACTTCCAAATCATACTTATAGTAGACTACGCGTATATTGAGTTGATCGGTTTTTTCATTTTTAATAAAAAGTAGATAAAAGAACATATAATTACTTCGATTTAAAAAAACGCTTTGTAACTATTACTGTTCTCATGTTTTTCATAAAAATATATAATTTTAAAGAAAATATATTTCTTGGAAAGTAATTTGTCAAATGGCTAGAAAAAATCATATTGGCAAAGTACACCAATATTTAAATTATATGTAAAATTCAATCAATGTTGATAGTTAATTTTTGAGACAATAATTAAAAAATGAAATAAATGTGTTTTCTGCTCTCTGGCCCCGAAAGCGCAATTAAAGAAGTGAACAAATGTTCACTTTTCTAGCTACTAATAGTAGTGATTCATAAGAAAACCATAAAGCGCTTATCAAGTGTTTACTTCCGTTTGTTCCTGTGAATTTTCATGAAATTAATAGTTATCTACTTCCGCCATTGAACTGCAATGTGTAGGGTAACGCGATTAACTTGTGAATGACCGGAGTGTAGAGCTAACTTGATGGCAGATCACCGCAACATAGATCCGTTTAAGCAATAAATTAACTCGTCGAGAGGCGGACAAGCGTGGAATTCGGCAAAGCGGTCGCTTCTATTTTTTCCCGATCCCCGAGAGAATGCCGAGGAGAAACGCGCGACAGGCCGACATAAAGCTCGGCGTCCGGGTCCCCGATCGCCGGCTCGGTAGCCGTCGCCCTTTTCTTCCTTTGTGCGCCTCGCCTCCCCCTGCCGCCGCTTTGCGCTCGGCCGTTTTTGCCGAAAGCCGCGGGCGCGGCTCGAGTTATCGCTAACAAGCGGCCCCTTTTCCCTCTCCGCGGCATCGGCGGAATTGTGATGCGGCTGACACTTTAGTGATGTTGCCTGCCTCGTTTTCGGAGGGGACTCGCGCTGCTTCCCTCGCCATATTCGGCGCGCGGCGGATGCGCGCCGATGATAAGCGAGCCGAGGGCCCGAAATGAGCCGCGTTATGCGGAATAAAGGATGACGCGCTCGGACTTTTTGCGGGGCGAAGCGCAAGGGGATAAGCGCGGGGACTGCGCTCGCCCGCGGGATCTGACGCTTTGGAGCCGCGGCACGCGCGGCCCAACAGGCATCGGACCTGTGCTAATGGTCTGCCGCGCGCACGCGAGCGGCCTCGCTTCGTCGTTATCTTCTTTCGCTTTTCTTGCCGTCAGACTCCCTTTTGATCAGCTCGGGGATCAGGCTCCAGCTGCACGCTGATTAACGTGCCGCGGAATTGATATTTATTTTACGAAAATCCTTAATGCGAACATCTTGAGCGGAGTTTCTTCGACGAAGGCAAATTCAACTTGTTCTTGCTGTTTATCTATATATTCAAGTATCCGGGAAATTGCGCGGTAGAAAAAATCAATTCAGAAATCTTTGTATAAACATAACAAAGTGTACTTAAAAAGTAATCAAATCTCTAAGAAATCAATCAACAGCTGTGATGTTTGACAAATCGTTACCTTCAAGAATCTCCGAAATTTCACAGTAAAAGAAATCAGCTCAGAAATCTTTATACAACATACTAGAAATCAGTAGATCTAATCTGCAATGTTTGAAAATCTTCAAACAAAAGTATTAGAAAATATTATAAATTTTTGGAAATCAATATCAAGGGTAGCAATTGCATAAACACAAGCTGCAATCAATCTTTTTTCCTCTTCAGGTCCCAGGAAGCACAATCGTCCTTCAGTTCTTTTGCCAAAACACTTGCGCGGATTTCACTGTTGCATTTCGGTCGAAATTCCATCGCTCCTCCGACCTTCATTTCCCATTCTATTATTTTTCTGCCGTCCGCCCTAGCGACTTGTCTCGTCTACCTCGCTGCGAATCGCGGACTCGCCTTTGGCCAAAGCCGACGACTTGCCGATACAAATTACGCGAAGAGAAGACACTCGGCTAAGGCCGTTTTCGCCTCTTTCTTGCGATGCTCGTCTCGTTTCGACGGGAGATTCCAGACGACTCTCCCCGAGTGACTGATGTTATCATTGAGATCCGAACATTCTGTTTTTTTTTTTTGCACCCGCGAAAACGACCAGGTGTTTTACGTTTTCGAGACGTGTACCCACTGTGTTTGGCTTTTGTCGACGGAACGCGCTCGGAAAAGCTTTTCAATTTGGTCTAAAACTTGTGAGATTTGTTCGGCGGTTCAATTCAAATTATGTAAGATACTTTTTATCTCAACTTTGTTAAGTTTCTGTATATTTATGTAATAAAAATTCGACGGACATAAATACATAATAGATAGTTTTAAATCGAAAAAAGCTTCTATTCAATTGCCTCCGATTTCACGAGTAAAACAGATCGTGATTGAATTAGATATGGAAAATTTTGCTTCACGAAAGCGAGAATAATTAATAACGCAATTTTTGTTTTCTTTTTGAGATCGAAAAGGAAGCCGAAATGTATAATGGATTTACGTCACACCGAAATTATCATAACGCCTTCGCGTTTCTTAACGCGTAAATGCCGTTATGCTCGAATCAAGGATGAAAGAAATCAACGCTTGATATCTGCAGCTGGAGTGTGCACGGGCTTCCGTACCCGTAGGCACCTTCGAAATCATGCATTCCAAGCCCGCAATTTCGTGGCACTAAAACGAAAACAAGCATATAAAATTTAATTTGTAATAGCGACGATAAAGAGATCAATGCGAGCTGATTGACTTTTAACGACTTCGAAGCAAGATTAGCGGATAAAAACTTGATAATTTATGCACGAAAGGCGACGTAATTATAAGGCGTCCGTAAAACTGCTGAAAATAAATCCGGTCCGTTGTGAAATTAATATTTTAGATCTTCCTGGTTTTTGCGCTTCATTAACGACGTTCGCAGATTATTCATTCATTTCGTAATTGTAAAACTTTCAGATCATATAATTCACCCTCGGAGAATCGTCTATATTGTCTCTAAATCTGTATGATCAAATTGAAATTTTATTTCGAAAGTCTCGAAATTTATGAACGCGAAAGCAGTCAAAATTGATTTCTATTAAGATTCAAAAATCAAAATTTTACTGTGAAATATTGGAAAAAGATCCATTAGAGTCCGAATAGAAGATCTGTCTTTCTTTTTTCCATTAAAAAAATAATGCTAGCCGCTACTTTTTTTCTAATGATTAGGCCCGAGTTTAAAACTTAAAAGAAGAAAATTATTAGATAGGGAACTAATAAAATCAAATGTAATAGATATCTTTATTTCATATATATTTTATTGACATTAGTTAAGAAAGTACCTGCAAATCGGAAAGTACAAAATCAGAATTTCATCTTCGATAGTCTAAACTAATACATTCAATTTATATCGAAATAACACCCGTTAACGCACGAAATTTTTTTTTAATGTATTTTTAAGAACGGATTTTCACTAAACCTCATATTTTTCATAGATTAAAAGCTTTTAATGCGACGCAACAAAATTTCCTCGCACTCTCCAATCTTTTGATAAATACGACCACTAAATTTATCTAAATATACACAAATTTACATAAATCTTTCTTCGTCACACCTAAATTCTTTACTCGGTATTCAAAATAAATATTGATGAATTCATCGACTCAGATTTTTCCTGCCACGGGAAGAAAAAACCTGCAGCGATTTCCAAACTTATTAGACCGAAGTTTATGTAAAGCCCAGACGTCGGATCTCAAAAATCCATTAGCGCTGCTCACGCACTTCCGTTCGCCGAGAAAAGCGAGAAGATCGATGAACGGATCCAATAAACGAAGGCGCTCCAACCCACGGCGGGGCGTCTCGCTTTAACAAAAAAAAAGAAGAAAAAAAAAATAAAACAGCAGGAAGAAAAAAAAAGAGGCGCGAGGAGATGCCGGCGAACGCGCGCGTTTACGGCTTTTCTTGCGGCGCTTTAAAACCGGCCGAGCTCACGGCTGTCTCTCCCTCTCATGGTAATTTCGCTGACCGCTTAATCGCGAGGAAACTTTTCCCCGGCGCCATAAAATCGGGACGCGCGTTTATTGTTTCGCGCTCGGCGAGAAAAGTGATTTTCTTCTCGCACGCGCGCGCGCGAACGCGCTCGCCTCGCGCGGGATTATACGAGCGCTGAAATTGCCGCGGGAAACTCGCGAGCTCCTTACTTCTTTTTTTTTTTCGGCGCGTATAGCGGACCATACGCGGCGAACGGAAGTCGGACTTGCGAATTCGTCGTAATTGCAGCTGTTGCGCCGGACGGCGCTTTCGACATTCGCCCCGCTATTCAGATCCATCGGGGGCGGGCGAACGGAACTTGAAATTCTTTGCTCGGTACTGTAGGTCGGAAATTAATTTTCGTTTTTGTTTGTTGGCTGCCAGCTTTTTTTATTTTTTTTCTTTGTTTTTTTTTATAGTTGAGTACGAGTGGATGTGGCATGTGGACATGAAAAGGAAACAAAATTTTAAGTGAAATTTTACAAACTATAGGCTATGTGTGCATTCTTTTGTCTTTTAATTAAGTGCGAGACTTTTTAATTTTTTAAGGTTTATAATTGTTGCCCGCATTTGTCACTAAATGTTGCTAATATTTAAAAGTTAAAAACAGATTCCTCGCTTGGAGACCCACCAGCTGTACATTAATAATTCTCAGTATCAGAACTTAATTGTTTTTCTATTTTTATGTAAAAAAAGTTCTATAAAAATTTACATAATTAAAAATCTCATTATTGACACTCATCGATAATACCAGGATTAAAGCCTCAATAAAAGGTAAAATCATGTAATTAAATACAATCAAATATTTATAAAGAGAATTAATGTTCAAGATATATGTTACTTCGCGCCCAGCGTGTTAAAAAATTGTTTCTGACAAGTGTATATCCAGCAAGCCGTACGCGATAAAATATCAAGCTGAAAATCTCAAATTTACACCGCACCTTAAAAATAATTATACACCTTTATATATCGTGGCATTTTATACTGCAGCCGAATAAAAGAAAATGCATTATTCAGCAGCTCCGTAATGGTAATTACAGTAACTAACTTTTTATTGACTGTTATTTAGCAATCTGGCTCTCAATTGCAATTCGCAAATCATTAACATTATAATTATTACCTTATAAATGCACCTAACGAAACTCGCTCTTGCGGCACGCACCGAACGAATAAAAACGTAATTACTAAATAATCGCAAAATAATCGGCAAACGCTATTTCGCCGGAGCCCCACTTGGGGCGCCGTCGCTTTCCGCCTCGACCGGAGCCCTCATTATCTCGCGAAAGTCGCATTCTTTTCTTATCAATCGCACCCAACGATCTCGCGGACGGAGGGGGCCCCGCCAAAGCTTCGTCACTTCAACCGAGCAAGACAGCAGCCGCGGACGAAAATGAAATACACGCGCGCCTGTACTCATTCCGCCATCAATTACCGGCGTTTTTCCATTATTATTCGTCCGTGCGAGTTGCACAAAAGGCAACGCTCGCCTCGTTATTGCCTTTAATTGTGCGCTCCACTCGATTATTCCGCGAGTTACGCCGCAAGGATATACACACATATACTGGTGTAGCATGTATTATATACGTACCTATACGACGTGGCGATTGCGTCATTTATCGGCGCAAATGTATATCGAGGCGCATTTACGCGTCGACGCCGTTGCGAACGTCTTAATTTATGGGGGAAAAACGGCCGGTTTACGCGCGGCCGAGGAAACGCGGTGAAATTGTAAAATTGCTTTATGGGTTAAGGCGAGGTTGCCCATGAATTTTAAACAAATGGAAATTGCTCGCGTTTAAACGGATTCAATTAGCAGGCGTTTGCTTTTGCCATTTTTCCTCAGCGTGAATCACGTTTCAGATTGTTTAACAATTGCTTTGCAAGAAAGGAGTCAATAATTCAACGCTTCGGACCTTGTTTACGACGAAAAATCAAATGTTTTGTGCTAGTCGACGTGGTAGACTGCGGTAACTACAAATACAGATGTTATTTTGCAGTAATAGAAGATGCGGATTGTAATACACTGCGCAAAAAAATGTTTTAAAAGTTACTTTATCTGTATGTGGCAACAAAGATATATAGTAATTTTTATTTAACAGTATTGCAAATAATTTTGTACAATCATAGATCATGGTATAATATTTATTTTAGTCTACTTATATTAAACAATAGAGGCATATAGGAATATTGTATTGTATAAATAATCCTCTTTCCTTTTAAATTCCTCTTAATTTACCTTGAAAGATTTTTAAAATATCTGCAACGACTAAATTAAAATATACTTTATACAAGAACTTCTGTTAATAGTATGTATATACATAATTTTTTCGTACGTGTCGAATGGTGCTACTTGTTTACCAGAGTAAAGACAAGTCGAAATGGTAGAAGTAAAGCAGGCTACACCGCGGCGGCACTTTGATATGTAAAATTTAAATTTTTCGCAGTGTTTAAGTTTACTGAAGATCGAAGGAATGGAGTGGATACAGGCTAAAAGTCGAACGGCGGAGAAGTAGGTGGCGAAAAGAAGTGGCTTGTTGGTATTCTGGTAATAGCGGTCATTTACATTGGCTTTTAACGTCGCCAAAATGCAAATCGCACATTGTTTCTCGCGATAAACGCGACCCCCATCGATGCTCCTCGATCCAGTTTGGTTCGATTAGATCCTTCGGTTCGGTTTATTACATTCGATTCTTCGATTCTAGAATGCATTTTCTTTTTATTGAAACATTTCTTAACTACTTTTTAATTCTCAATTTAAGAACTGGGAACTCTTTAAGCTTCAAATAAGTATCAAAATAGTGAATTAAATTGGACTAATTTAATCGAATTAAATTGTATAAAATTAATTTATTTATTTCTAACTAGATTAAATGGATAGTTATATATGAAAGCATACCTAAAATTACTTTTAGCGTCTGTTTAACAATTGAAAACAAAATGAATTAAAATAAGAAGAATGTAAAAACAGCAAGGTACAAAAAAGTGATATTTTGGTCGTGACTACATTAAAGTAAACGACATGTTACTTCACCCAAAGAAACTTCTTGCCCGGCCGATGAAATTCACACCGGCAAACGAGTGTCTCTCGCGATTTGTTTTTGCAAGTCCCGAACGACGCTCATAAAGCGTCCGCCGGCATTTCGCCGCGACACCTATACTGCAGCCCGCGACGCCCCTTAATTGTTTCATCTCGGCAAGCAGCGCTCGGTCGGCACCGCGAAAAGGAGAGGCGCGCGCGGAATTACCGCCGCGGTGGAATCCGCGCGCGGAGCGCATATTTTGCGGGCTCCCTGCGCGCGGGGAATGCGCCGGTCCCCGGGCGCGCATTCAAATCGGTCAGCGGGGCTCGCTCTCATTGTGTCCCTCCGCCTTGCCTCTTTTTTTTTCATTTTATTTTTATGCCCGCGCGCCACGATTTTTTGCCTCGTTTCGGCGGCGGGCCTCCTCCCCGCCAGTGTCTATCTGCTCGTCTCTATCTCGCGGCGACGACGACGAGCCAGGGATTGACGTTGAGGGATGACGCTATAGCCGAGGGGGGAGACGGTCCGCGGGGGAATCGGCAATTTCATGCGCGAGCATCGGCCTCTTCGTTGGGAGGGATTTCTCCTTTTTTTTTGTTTACTCGTGAAATCGCGGTGCGGCGACGAGAGAGCGAGGAGAGAGAGCAAAGCGCTGGGGCCGTTGATGAGGCAGCGATTGCGACTTTATTCCGGGGAGAGAAGTGCGAGGGACTCTTGCTCGCTCGCTTTTTCTGACGAGCGCTGGGTTTTTCTCGCTGACGTAGAATTTATCGCTTGATTAACGCCGCAAACAAGAGATTCTTTATGGAAATTTAGATGGGTTTGCGTGCGTTATTTTTAAAATAGTATATTGATTAAGAATTTTTTTACTGCTCTTTAATTTATATAGTCAAGAAGATTTGATAATTATTGCTTACTGTTGTTATTGTACACTTAGAGAAAGTTATTACACTGTATAAGTGTATTAGAAAGAGGTGATAGACATTATGAGAAAAATTACCGTAATCACTCTGTAGTAAAAATTGCCAAAAATTTAGTAAGTTTTTTAATAACACTATTCTAACTATAAGATCATTTCTTCCGGGATTTTCTAATCTACGCATCGTTTATAATGAAATATATTGGTTTATATACAAACAAAAATAAAAAATAAAGCTATTTATGTAACAGTTGTAAATTACGTTCGTTCTTAATTTTTAAATAGTATAGACCCTGTTAAATTGAAATAAAAGTAAAAATCACGGAAAATCTTAATAAGTTAGTTCTCAAGGCATTCTTACATGCATCTGCGTCTACGACAAGGCACAATTACAAAAGAAACGCGTTATGAGGCATCATCCTTTCGAGGAGGGTTGCTAGTCCAACACTTTAAAGCGACTTCATTTGAAATTTAATGCGCCGGCGCGGCGGACAAACGAAGGCAAGAAATCCATGGGGGGATAAAAAAACGCGGGTAGTGGGATTCGTACAGTCTGTTCGATTAAGCAGCCGAAAAGCGTTTCGAATGCCGAAAAATGCAGCTCGGGGGGGACACAAAGAGGAAGCCGATGCGTCTCGGCGAGAGAAGGAGGAAGAGCCACGCATGCTGCGGAGTGATGAAAGCGTGCAACTTATGCATACCGTGTAAGTGACGCGGATGAATAATTCATTCTAATAAAATAATGCGCAGAAACCTGCGAATGCGCGAAACCTGGCGAGCCTAAAAAACCAACTCCGTTCCTTCTCTTTCTCTTTCTTTATTTATCTATCTTTCTCGCTCTGTCGTTTCTTCCTCTCTTTCTCTTCCTCGTGAGCTCACTTTTTTTATATAAGATCTCTGCGCTTCTTTTGGTCCCCCTTTTTTGCTCGAAGATCCCTCCGACTCCTCATACATAATACAATTAAACAATACGAACCGTAAATTGAAAATTTGCAGCGGAGAAAAATGATTAGTAAAATTTATTGAAATAGTATATATAAACTTTGCTTAAATAGTTATATAAAAAATTTACTGATGCAGTAAGTAAATTATACTGAATGCACGACATGAATCTCGTAAATTATTCTATTTGAACATTTCAGTAAACTTTGTACATCTGCCAAACTACACGAACGAACGTTACCATCTTGAAAATCGCGTCGTATCAATTTAATGCGTACCACTTTAAAGCCTCCCATTTCCTTAGACTCGCGTCCACCAGCTGCGAGACCCGCGAAGCATCGAATCTCCCGTGAGACGCGTAATGCGAGGGAGAAGATCCGCGATGGTAGCGAGCAAAGAAAAATAGAGATCGGGCGTATAAAATCCCATTTTCGAAACTCGATTTCTCGCAGCACTCCCCCCTCCCCTCCTCCAGCCATATAAACAGGGTCGCGCGTTCGGAAAATAGAATCGCTGGCAATCGAATTCCCGGCTCTTTCAATTCCCGCCATAAGGCGAAAGAAGAGGCGAGGACGGGACTCGGCGAGGAGAGGAGATGAGGGAGCGGGAGGATAGAGCGAAACAAGTCGCCGCGTGATGTTCGTCCAGGGAGACATTCGGCGACCAAGCCTGAAAATGTAGTCCCCGCAAACTGCTTTTCGCGGTGCGCCAAGTGGAAAGGAGAGCGAAATGTTTTTCCGGCTTTCGTTTCTTGCGAGGACCGCGAGCCCTGTCCGTTTAATCGACTTCTGGACCGCCGGACGATTTATGGATTCCGAGGGACCTCTACCCCCGCGAAATTGGCTTGTTTATTACCGGCTGATCGAATTCTGATCGAATTCGCCTTTTTTTTCTAACGATAGTGTTTTAAAAATTAATTTTTTAAACATTTCTTTAATACTGTGTACATTTTTCTTTTACAATGCGATTGGTTGTCGCTACAACAGCAATCAGCTGGTTGAATTCTAATCAAATTTAGCATTTTTTAAGGGTGTTTTAAAAAATTAATTCTTTGTATAAGAAAATTTTGATAAGTCATGTCTGAACTTTAGCAAACATTACGAAATTGTATCATAAATCATTGCTGTAATGATGGCGAAAAAATGATGACTAAATCACGTCCTAGTAAATATCCAATTATATAATTCGATCTTTTCCAAAAAGATATGCGTGAGTAATGTGCAGTCTTTCTACTATAAATAGCTACAAAAGTTCGAGTGATTTGAAATGCATAGTTTACCGTGACGTTCCCTGTGTAAAAATGACTGATTGTAGTAATTAAAGGAAGAATAAAAAAATCTTTTCACTAATTTTGTATAAAATTAAAAAAGCAACAATAATCTACATTAATAAAAGTTATAGTTACAGTTACCAGTAATAAAAGTACATCATTACAAGCAACCCCCTACTTTTACCGAGGAAAAGTAAAATGTATATTTCTCGGTTAGAAAGATGACAAGTCGTCGATCGTCGAGGGCAAAAAGGAGTAAAAATGGTGGGTCCAGAGCGAGAGCACGCGAGCGGCAAACATTATAATAAATCAGCCGGTCTTCGACGTGAATGTGAAATTGCCGGAACCGATATGCTCGTGTATAACACGCCAGCGTCACATAGTTGGCTGGAAAACGAGGGGATGACACGATCGACTGCGTTTCGCCGTCGAACCGGGAGGAAGAGTGGCCTGCGCGAGAGAAAAATGAAGCGACGGGGGATGGGGCGGATCGAGGGAGGGGGGCTACCCGGTTCGATCGGAGGAAATGGCCTATTGTGAACATTATTTGTCATGCTGCCTACGAACCTATGGGACACCAAATCACGCTTGCCGCTTCTCTTTTATCCGCATTGCCCAGTTGGGATTTTGCGCGGATGCTACCGAATGTGACGAGAAAAAGTTTTACGATTTTTCAGAACGGGACTCCATGATGCCTCGTTAAGCAAAATTTTCTAAAAAGTTTTTTTATTGCAGTTCAATTCAAAAGAGGGAAATAAGTGCGTCTGCTATTTATTTACTTTATGAAAAAATACAAAGAATTTATAGTAGCTGAAAAATTTTAATTTCTCTCTCTTGTTTTTGCTTACCGACGATGAATGGCTGTTTTGAATAAGCAAATTTACTCGTTGAGAAAATATTTGTTTTACTTCTTGCATATTCCCTAATAAATTTTTTCAACTTGATTAAATAAAAATTATTTTGCTAAAAAAAAGGTAGTAATTTACGTTTAATTATTTGCAAATGAATTATGAGATGCCCAACAATGAATTAAATTATCAAGCTTTCTCAATTTCAGTGACACTAAACAACTATATTTAAATTCGAAGAAATCTTTTTTATCATAATGTGCTTTTCAATTAGCTATTAGCGCTACATAGATAAGCTCGTAGCCAGTCACAATTTAATTTTGTGAACTCCGATTTACATAAAATTCCGATAAAACCAATTTTCGACGGCTAAAATTCGTCGCGTTAATGCTAATATTCATATAGACGACGTGAAAATGTCCGAGAGGTGACGGTGCGGCTTTCATCAGCATTTAAATCGGGCGAGATTCAGTGATGAGCTAATAGAAATACGTTGGATACAAAATAAACATTCTCTACAAATGAATTTCAATCAAATACTTTAACGTCTTTATTTACTTTAATATTTATGTACATATAGAATTACAAAAAAAAAATTAATGCAAATAATATAAGTTATTTAAAGAACTACTTTCAATGTGAAAATTTATTAATAATATAGAATTATAATGAAATCATCTGATTGTCTTAAGTAAAGAATATTACGAGTTGCAGATAATACGTTTGTTCTAATTTTTTTTTCTAATATTCTAGTGTTCTAAATAAAAATGACGAGGTGCAGATAATACGCATTTTAATTTTTTTTCTCGAATGCATAATATGTATACCTTCATAATTTTATTATAATACAAGGTAATAAAATGTGGATGATTAACTCTGCTTCACTTCGAACTTAGCTGTCGTTCTGCGGAGTTATAAATTAGGGAATAGTGAGATTGCTTGAAGACTTCATTATATTTGAGGAGTGACGTAGCTCTTCTTGTTAAAGACTTGTCGCCCGGGGCTCGGGAGTTGCCTCGTTAAAATTACACTCTATGTTTACACACGATTTCAGGTGTATTAGTTTATTTTAATTTTTAAACATTTACAATGTACTCGCTTCAACAGATTATATATATATTTTTTTTAAATTGTTAGTTAAAAATGCTTTTACTTTCGTAATATAAGGCTGCGTTGTAAACTTTACCTAAATTGAAAATAATTTATAAGCGCGGACTACGAATGAAATTTACTTTATGAAATGAAATTTAATTGCTTCAGAACTGCAGATTTTTTACAAGTAATAAACATTTTGTCCACTCCATATATTCTTAGGTACTTTTTTATCCGATGCAGATATTTTATGTTTAATTATTGAAAATTAATGAGATGATCTTAAATGATCTTAAATTGGCACATTTTTATAGTATTTTATAAGATTGTTTCCACGGGATAAAACTCGTACAATCATATACTCAATGAACGATTCATTTATAAAATTTTGTAATTAATTATTCCGTTCAGTTCAACATCCCTCGATATTACTAACGTAATATGAGCTCCTCCCTAAGTCTATCTCGAAGTAGATCCCATATTTGCTTTCATCCCCTACTGGTAGCTCCCCAGTCGTCATCGTGTGATCACGAAATCCCGCGCTATAAGTGGTCGTTTTCCCTAGGGTGCTGTTAGACAATTTTGCACAGTACACCCACTCGTCTATTAGAACGGGCGTGCTGAAACGTAATAAAATTTCGATGCCGGTTTATCTTCCGCGTTGCATAACTATACAATTTTTTTTTACTTTTGCCAAAATTACCAGATACTTATATTTTAGTGCAATACATATTATTATTTAAGACACCCATGCCATAACTCTCTTGTTTTATGTATGTTTAACATTTCATTCTCGTCAGGAGCATTTTAAATTGCACAATGATTATTGAATCTGCCAAATTGCAACGATTTTCAATGAGCTGCATAAATAAGTAAAGATCTTTGTATCCTTTATAAATTTCTTGATTAATACTAAATATAAATTTAATATCAACAATCCGGTGATTTAATGCATTTGATATCAATGGTTTACCTTAATTTTACCATATTTATGCAATCTATTATACAAAATTACTTTTATAAAAGTGTACACATGAAATATAATGTAAAGTTTTTTGCACACTTTTTTAAGCTCATTATAATCCATCATTTGAATCTAGAATTAAATAATTGTGCATATATACCGCAGGCATTGTGGGTATCCTATTGTGAAATAACTGTGACACTGTCAAATTTGAAATTAAAATTTGGACTCGTAAGACTCAGTAGCTGAAATAAAGCGAGGCGCGCAGGGCGAAAGAAAAACACAAAAAGCCAATGGAGGTGAAATCATAAAAGGGAGAAAGAGATGACGTAGAGGGAGAGAAGGTACATTATATACGAGGCCTCCCTTGATACGGCGGTTTATTGAGCGGAAGGCAGAGCTGCTGCGTGGAATACATTTTTCTCTCTCTCTCACTCCCGCCATTCTTTCCCTTTTCTTTTCCTTTTTGTTCCTTTTCTTTCGCGCCGAATCGCCGGGCTAACGCGAAAAAGTATATCCCCTCGACACATTGTCACGGCAAAATGGAGTCCGAATGGAGCGTTTCGCTCTCGGTTGCGTGCGCGCATATAAATGCATAATGGCTGCGTCGTATAACGCATGTATATGGTAATTTGAAACGTATGGATTTATTTACACTTGATTTTCAGGCTGAATTACGGCTCAGTATGCCAAAGGAAATGGCCTGCGGGGATCGGGTGTAAAAGAAATGAAATGCGCTCGCAATAGCGATTAACGTTGAATTATTATTGGGACTGGTAAATTGGAAGCTAGTTTCATAATGTTATAAGTTCGCTCGGGTTTTATGCATTTCTGCACATTCCAATTGCTCTATTTTATTTTAAACTACTTAACGATATCGTTTAAAATTTATTGTACAAACAATTATTCAGATTAGAAGCGTCATTGTAATTATTACGAATTTGAAATATTTCGTTGAAACGTTAATTACTTTTTTTAATGTTTTTAAAGTTGCATGCAAATAAAAAAAACGATTGCAATAAAAAATGATAGTCCATTATCTATTCGCACAGCTGAATTTTAAGCCGTCGACGAGAGGAAAGAAATTTTTGATTCCGCCATTACAAGGAGCGGGTGCTCCGGCTTGTAGATACCCACTGCGTCAACGGGGCTATATCGATTGCGGGAGAAAATCCGCGCGGAGGAGGGGCCGATAGCGTTGCCATGGCGACGAGCGGCTGCCTCCGCGGAACCTGCCGAGGGACGTTTACCTTAATGCCCCGGAATTACGGGACGTGATTTCAGTCTCCTCGACGGAGGCCGCTTTAGCGATAATGTAATTTTATCTTCATCTCCCCTCTCAGCCCCTCCCCTTTATCTCGGTCTGCGCAATGCCTGGCGCCCCCTCGGCCCTGGATCGCTCATCGGCTGATCTCCCTCGGCTCGTTGCCTAATCCACCTCCATTCCCTTATCTCGCCGCGTTTTTTCTACAATAAGGCTGACTGCGTCGAGGAAAATTTTACCACGCCAATCGTTCTCCTTCGCGATTAATCTGCCGTGTATTCTTTTATTACGGATATTCTACATTTTTATTAAAAATTTCTTTTTTTTTGTCACAAGTGCATAAAAGAAAAATAGTCAGAAATTAAATTTTTCCAGAATTATTACTCTATTGATAACGTGTATTACTAACACTTAGTTTAATTATTAAACACATGCAGATAATACTAAAAAGAGTACACGTTTTAAAGTTGAAATATTCTAAAATTAGTGGAAACTGCTCCAATACTTCTTTTAAAAAATGATAACAGGATATTGTGAAATATTATAAAACGATATTTACTTGGTTATTAATAAATATTCAATTATAAAATGGCGCCGAAACATAAAAAAATTAAAAAATTAGAAACTTGCAATTCGATTTTCCGAGTGATCACGAAGTATAGTGAAGCTCTTAATACTATTATTTTTTTAGTGAAATAGAATTATTCTTTATTGTACATAAATGACGTCTAGAAATAGTTAATAATCAGAAGTAAAATAGGACAAAATAAAAACGATACGAATACAAAAGATAAACTTTTTATTTTAAGATTAAACAGCTGGATAAAACTGTAATATGGCTGAATGTTGAAAGGCTGCTTGCAGCATATCGACATAATAATTCGACGCTCATGAAGCTACAAATGTAATGAATCGTGGAATATTCGCCGTGTTTGAGCAGTTCGTCACGGTGGCGGCCGAGACGATCGCTTCTTAGCGCGGCGGCCGAGTGGCGGCGCTCGAGGCCAACGGCTCTCCCCACAAGCGCTCGGTCGGGCGTCGAAGCCCCGCCCCCTGGTGGCGCGCGATTGGCCGGCGCCGCGGGCGCGAGGGGGTGGGATATACCCCGGCGGCCGCCCGATCGAATCGCGGCCGGCTCGGCTCGTTAGCGCGAAATTGCGAGACATTAACTCCGAGCGTGTGTTTGCGCCCGCTCACTCGCGCCGAGGGACAATTTCGCGCTCGGGCTTTTTTATCGGGGGCCGCCGCACGACGATGTCTTGATTATCGGCGGGGACGCCGGGCTCGAGCCGCAATTTCGCGCGATGACTAGGAAATCGCGACGCGGGGGAGATAATAGCCGCTCTCATTGGGTAATCGCCGGGTTGCGGGCTGCAAAAAGGACGCTGTAATTCCTATCGCGACGGAGGGCCGTTTACTTGGCTTTAGGAGTGTGGGTTTTTAAGATATTGCGTGGGTGGGAGCGTTCCGGCCATGATTTTCCTGGCTGTATGCGAGGAGGATTACTGCAACGGACCTTATCACGTTTTTCTGCCTTTCTTTGCTTTAAGGAGGACTGTTCAACAAGAGTGATGGATTTATATACTTCTTTTAGATCAAGGCGTTCTTTTATTCTTATATATTTTCTTTATATATCTTGTTTATTTTAAGCAGCTAATGTTTCTCTGGTGAAAAAATAAAACATATTAGATACTACTCTACTATTATTCTACTCAAAAGTTTATGTTTCAGTCCTAATCACTATATTTATAGTTCAACTGCTTGAATAATTCATATTAATAAAAAATTATGCACCAGGTTGAATTGGATTAATTGAACATGGATTGCTGAGACAAAGTTACTAGCTAAATATGCAAAAAGCTACTGATTGAACAAACAAATAAAATCACCATACTTCAAAACAATAGAAACAGAAAAAGATACTTTACATTGCATTAAATTTTAAAGATAAGCTTAAGAAATCGTTTATTATCATTATATCCGTACTTGTCACATGATATAGAATATAGAAACAAAATATCAAGACAATATACAATTCCAGTTGCATCTGTGGCACAGAATCTTTAAATTGTGAGTCATGTCCTTTGCCAATGTGTATTTCTTGTACAAGAACCAAATTTTTAAAAGGATCCATTGAACAAAATTGAAAATAGATTAACTTGTAATATTCAAGGAATTCAGTTTCATAATACAATCAGTTTTCGAAGCCTCATTCAAAAAGATACAGAACAATAGATCCAATGGTCCTTGACACTTAGTAATTAATGTCTCAAATCATATATTATATAAATGCTTTTTTTACCTTTTGTAGTATAATAATTATGGAGATTTGTACTGTAATAATGTTTTGAAACATAATAAAAGTAATCATTGATATTATTTGAGTACTCTACTATAGTAAGTTTTCCAAAGTGAAAAACTGACTTGAATTGAACTTCTATTTATAAAATCATCTTAGCAATTTGCATTTATAATAGTTTTAGATAAGGTAAAATTTCTAAATTTCACTAGTTAATCAAAGAAATTACTGTTTTACTACCAAGATCAGTTCATTTTTAGAACTGAAGGATAATTATGAGAATGTCCGATTAGCTGCAAAGGCGGGAGCACATTTTAACCGCTCAACGGGATATTCACGAGTAAAAGCCCTTGGGCCTCGTCGATCCCCCGGGGCTTGTCCTTCACTAGTTCGCATTAGTTAACTACACGTTCTGATTCGCTGTCGAGGTCAATCGACAGGAAAACATGAAGATGAGAAATTCATCTCCATTATTGAGTTTCTCGATTTTTTTGCTCAACTAAATTGTGAGCAGCTTACTTTTTTCTTTACATTTACGTCAAGGATTTTAAGAAATATTAAAATATAATTAACATGAATAATTTTATCCTAATACACAACCTGCCAGAAAATGTAGAAGATACTGCAGAGAATATATGCAATTCTATTTTAATTTAGCGTAGTGAGATATACTCAACTTATGAAAATTTTTAGTATGTTTTATAGTAAAAATCGTCATAGGTCGAGTACGTCTCATTGTTGCTACGGAATATAGTAATTTTTACTATAACATTTCTCTCCGTGTAGAAAATAGAAATGTCAGTAATGAGATTTAGCTGACTCTATTATACACAGTGGTATGATAAAAGTGAAATAAAAGATAAAATAAATTGACGAAATGTTTAAGAAAACCGTTCCCATGTCAACGAAAACCATAAAAAAGATATTTCCCTCGCTCGCAACGGGTAACTTGGTCGTTAGCAGGTCAGTGCATCGCTGCGGCCTACGCCGCTCCTGGCCGTAAAAAGACTAGCCGACTAGCCGATGCGCGACGGGCGGTCCTTAAAGTATCTGCTTAATTACTGGAATTAGTGACACAACAGACTCGACATGTGCCGCTCGCGGCTCGAATCTCGAGTTACACACGGCCTCGGACCTCCCTATATACCTCCTTTTCTCTTTCCTCGAAAACGCATAAAACTCGAGGCGACTCTCGGTTTTCGGTCCTTTTAGTTTCTTTTTTTCTCTCTTTCCTCTCGTCACATTGCGTGAGCCTGTATCTCAAGCTATTGGGATTCTTTTTTCCATGGGTTTGAGCCTTTATAACGAGCTTTACTGTTCGTCGTAGCGAGTCATTTAACGATAAAATTTTCTAATTACCGCCCTCAATTTACGGCTTTATGATGTTTTAAACGTAGAATTTAAAGCCGTACTCTCAAAGATATTCATTTAGTGTATAGCATCATTTCATTATCATATTACTTTAATCGGTTACTTATAACTTTAAAATTTCAAGCTGTCTATCAATGGACTAGATTTTATTGTGTTTATTCTGAAGAAAAACCCTTATTTCCAGTAAAATTAAATTATAGTTATAAAGTATAGATCCTACTAAAAGTAAAGCAGCTATTCTTACTTTGACTAAAAGTTCAATTCAAGTTCAAATTGCCTCTATATATAATCCATATATACAAGGTATAGTGAAACATTAAAAATAATTATACTAATTTTTAAATTAATTAAAATATTTTTACATTAATCTTTTGAATAAGTATAGCTATTAATCGAAAGAAAACTTTGTTATGGATGACATCTAGAGGATCAAAAAAATGTATCTAACGATTTCCTGTTAGATTATAATTTTTACCTGAAAATCGTCTTCTACTAATTTCAATTATATATTATAGCCGAAATAAAAAGGATAATAAATACTTAGTCTGTATTAAAATAAAATAGAAAGCAGTTAATTATTACCAAGAGTAGAAGTTAAATTGTTAAAAAAAAAATTATCAGCTTATTTATAAATAAGTTTGTAAATAATAGCACGCTAGTCGATCATTAGGCTTCTTAATTTAACGATAAATTAGCTTTGATAAAACACTTTATAATCGGTAAAGGCTAATTGTAGCTTATTACATCATAATAACTTATTATAAAGTCATCTTCCAGCAGTCGACGCCTATAACGGGGCATTTTCTACCTGAGCACAAACTCGTACCGTGAAGGATATTTGGTGGCGCTTGTAATGACCAGGCGCTTCCCACCTCTGCGTACGTTACAACGGAAAATTAGCTCACTACCGCGTGAGCACGAACCGCGCTTTGTTTTCGAGAAAAAAATTTTTTTCTGAGGGCTCGGCCGCTGCCGCGCGACTAATGAGCCCCATAATGACGCGAACGGTTGAGTCCTGACTCCACGCCCACATTGGAAAAATTCTCGGCAAGCCGATTTTTCTTTACAAAGCGGCTCTTTGTGAACGGGAGGAAATAATACTTTTTTAATATAATAGCAGAACAAAAATGTATTCAAGGAACAATACCATTATTTGAGCGTGACTTATTGAACGTATCTGAGAGTCTTGGTGCTTTATAAGGTAATCTTTTTAATTTTTTAAAGAGGCTAATTGATTCGTCTAGACGAAGTTTTAAACTTTTGTGGAAATTTTCACGGATACAAATATTGAATATTTTTTAAAATACATAACTGTGACTTGCTTCTTTCTGAATCTAATTGATTATCTAATTATAATTGATTAACTTGCAATGCAGTGACTTACCGAAAGATTTGAGATGAAAATAAAAAAAAATGTTTTTGAAAATGTAAAAAATGAAACGAATCACTTAGAAATAAAATAAAAATCTTAATGCATTAACAAAGAAACTTGAAGCTATAACACATTTAAATCATTTTTGCATTCTTTGCTATTCGCTTTATATACGCACATTATGAAAAATGAAATAACGAAAAAAAATTGTATACTCTGAGCTAATCACGCTTCTGCTTTCTTGCCAGTCTTTTAAAAATATTGGCGGAGGAGCATAAAAAGAAGCATTTTACGTGCCGAGGATAAATATTTGAACAAAAGCATCCCGAGTAACTCTAAATTTTCCCTCGCACATCCTCCATTAAAATTAGGTTGAGAATGATGATCAGCACAAGTATCGGGACGCAACATCGCATCGAGGTGTACGCGATCGTATCCGTAAGAGCAGAGCGCTTTCAATGGGCTCGAATTCGCTTGCTCGTAAAAGATATTCGAGAGATTACCTCGGCGCGTTTTACGAGCTTTACGAGCGCGCGCCCCGCTGCCGTCTCCTCCAGATTATTTGAGAAAATGGAATATCTTTTACAGAATGGCGGAGGCGCACTCCCGGGGCCCTTCGATTTTATAAGCTCGAAATCGCCTCTCGTCGAATGCAAACCAGCTGGAAAATCGTAAAGCCCGGGCGAGCTCGAGTGCCAGCGCGATCTAAGCGTACTTTTATTGCGGCTTCCGGCAGTGCGTCCCTGGCTCTTGAAAAATAAAACTGCGAGAGGTTAACGTTGCTGTAGAAAAATCTCCATTTCGACAATTTCTTTTCGTTCGAAATTTTAAATTGTTGCCAAAGCGTCAATTATTCATTCAAATTAGGCCAACTACTGTTTATTTTCATTGAACAATTTATATGCAATTATTTTAAGAAATTTATAATAATTTATGTAGAATATCTTTCCAAAGGAGCTACATTTAACGCTTATTAGACGCGTTATTTAAATTATCAAAAGTAATATTGTAATATTTTTACAGCACGAACTACAAACGATATAAATTTAAAATACCTTCTAAATCTAAAAAAAATGTATCAATAATCTTGCATATAGACACATCGTTGAAAATACTTTGTTTTTCAATTTCAATTAAATTGAATGTTAAATATTTTTCTCTTTATTATTTATGCGTATTACAATCTTTTATCGTTATTAAAAAAAATTGAAGTCTGGTGAAGTTTTAAAAAGCGCGGGTATTCCATTTACCTTCACCGGATGGCGCTACTAACACGCATGTTCATCTCGTCTACGTCTTATTTCATGCCCACGTTATGCTTCCTTCTGGAACAGCTGATCGAAAAACAGTGGTGTTGTGTTTTATTTTTAACATGTGTTCTGTGTTAAAGTGTGCTATTTTACAATGTTATTTTTAAAAAATAAAGACTGCATAATGCGTTTTTAATTTTTGACAAAACATTTTTAAGGTGCAAGTTTTAATAAATGATATGAGTGTTATAGAAAAGTCACTTTTCATCAAATTATTTAAAAAATGTGAGTATCTACTGGAATAACAATTACTTAAACAGGAGAACTTATCGTCTCAACTTATTGAAACAATAATTTTAAATTAAGAAAATATTAGATCTTCTGAAAATGTATTTTATGAATTGCTTAGTTCACCTTTAATCATAGTATTATAGGTTAGTTTCGATCTATTAAAAAATTGTTGCTTAATAGTTTTTCAAATAATGTTTTATTAAATAATTGTACTTATACGTTAAAAATTTAATTAATAATATTTAAGGTAGTATTTAGAGAGTACATTTTTTATTAATTTTTGTTTTATAGCATGTCACTTCAGCCAGCAAATACAGAACAAGAAGTAGAAATAAAAACAGGTAAAACCTATTTAATTTATATTTTCATGAATAATATTAACGTGATAATTTTATGTATTAAAATAATAACCATATTCCACAAGTTTTACTTATTTAAATTTTTTTATTTTTAGCTATCTTTAAATCTTTGACAATACTTAGTATTTTAAACTTTTAATATTTCTACACTGAGAGAAAAACTTGTTAATTTTAAGTAAACATTTATTTCAATAGTGCTTATTAAATATGTTATTGAGTCAAAAAATTACTTTTTTGAAACTACTAAATTTATTTAGAAACAAATAAATTCATTCAGTTTTAATAAATCATTACTTGATTCAAAGAAACATTTAATAA
This sequence comes from Sycophila sp. Sp_5, assembly GCA_018906775.1. Taxonomy (NCBI): domain Eukaryota; kingdom Metazoa; phylum Arthropoda; class Insecta; order Hymenoptera; family Eurytomidae; genus Sycophila; species Sycophila sp. Sp_5. The sequence goes on from JACCID010000020.1 coordinate 471,485, forward strand.
GTACTATTGAAATAAATCATTTCTTTAAAATTAATAATTTTTTTTTCAGTGTTTGGATGTTTTCTCTTTCAGCTTTTATGTGTTAGTAAGTTTATTTCTATTTATTCATTTATCATATAATTATTTACAATGTTACAGAAGTTGATTGCTATGAAAATGTTATTATAAAAGAAGAAGCAGATATCTTCCTAACATTTCATAATTATGGTTTGTATAAAAAAATTATTTTAATTTAATTTTTTTTATAAATTAATTAAAAATAAACTTTTTAGAAAAACGTCGATTCGATGTAAATGATGATATTGCTTATCATAACAAAAAAATTAAAACCGAAATTTCTGGTATGTATATTAATAAACCAAAACATGTTAAACGAAATAAGCGCAATTTATAAATCAGTATTTAACATTATAGATTCAGAACATGAGGATAGAGAAAATGAGATCAGGATAATTGAAAATCAATTCACCTCTGTGACGGTTGAAAAATCCACGAAAAAAGGTAAGTTATTTTTACTAGGAATTTTTATTATTTTTATAAGTACACGGAGAAAAATTTTATAGTAAAAATTACTATGTTCCGTAGGAAGAGTGGAACATACTCGACCTATGACGATTTTTACTATAAAACATATTAAAAATCGTCATAGGTCAAGTATGGCCCATTGTTCCTACGGAACATAGTAATTTTTACTATAACATTTCTCTCCGTGTAATTAAATAAGTAACACAAGTAACCTATTGAGAGATTAATTTCGTTGTGATAGGTCCATTTCACGTTTACAAACAGTATTGTCAAAAATGTAAAGCATATTACGAAAACCCAGTAACAAATTTGCTTCGTAAATGTCCAAAATGCAACGATAAAATTCTATTCGAATGTTTGGTATGCGGTCGACAATACAAAACAAAAGGACCTATTCGCAGTCATTTGTTTACCAAGTACGATTGTCGTAAGAGGCCAGATTTGCACTGTGATTATTGTGATTATACCAGCATTCATAAAGGATTTTTGAAAAATCATCTTGTCAAGAAACACATTGGGAGTCTAAACGATTTGAAAGCATGTTCGAAATGTGGGCGTCATTTTAAACGACGAATCAATTTAGACGAGCACGAAATTTCATGCGGCATGTTGGCTTACCTAGAATGCCCTTACTGTGATTTCAAAACCCCGTACAGAATCAGTTTCAAAGCGCACCTAACCAATCACATTGTCGACCCACTAAAAGGAGCAGGTCTTGTAAACGAGAATTTGCAGGTTTTAGATTCGATTCCCGATTGCCCTCTTACTTGGAAGCCAGGTAATAATAATATAATAAATAAAATTCACTTTATTACTTAAATTGTATGAGAACTCTGTCGGAAAATTAAGGAGCGGATAATGATTTTTCGATACGCCGCTCGCTTCGCTCGTGCCAAAATGTCACACGATGCTCAAAATCACATTCACGCACTAGTATCGAAATGTACTAATTTAAATCGTGTGACGCCTTGGCTCGAGCCAAGGTTAAAGTTGCCATTTTGAGGTTAGAGTGTGTTATAAAATAATTATAATAAGAGAGAGAGAGAATTTGGATATATTATGCCAAGCTATCATAACAAATTTCTTTCGAAAAGTGTAGGCAACGGTTGTAAGGACCTAATTGATGGTGAATTCTCCGGCTGGGAATAAATTAATATCATTAGCAAATAAAACGAATAGAGCATAAAAAGGCGTACAAAAATAAGGTTTCTTTCAATTTTTAAACGGAATATTCTAAACTATTAACAATCGTCATCATTATATTTTAGGTGATTCAACTGCAGTTATTCAAGCAAAATTGAATCAAAAGTGTAAAAAATATATAGATGTTTGTACGTACATTTTTAAATCATTTTAATAAAGTTATGTTAAAAACATTAACAAGCTAATAAAATAATATTAATATTAAGGGGTGTTTTTGACAATTCAGATAAAAAAGTTAGCTTGTTAAATTTTTATCAACATCTTACATTACACTGATAGAAAATATCCTTTGACTCAAAGTCAGTGTCTTTAATATAAAGCCGTGCGCATTTAATATAGTCCAAAGCCATAGGTATTAGATGTAAAGAAACGATCTATTAACTATTAAACTATTCACGAGATTTTCGTCATTAATGCATATTTCTTTATTTCAAACATCATGAACAAATTGTTTTCAAAAGCATGAAGTCTTTAGGTTAAAGGATTTGTCTATCACTGCATGTTGATTACCTTCCAAAATAAATAAAAACGCCTATCCTGGTTTGTCACAGATTGTCGTAATATCATAAAGCTCTATTGCTTCAAATGCAAGGAGACAACGTTCGTTCGCCGGGAGAAGCTTACCGATTGCAAAAAGTGCAATACATCGCTTCTTCACGAGTGCGGTTTCTGCACGCGTAAATTCAATAATTTCTCCAATATGATGAAACATCTGCGCGAAAGACATGGTAACGAGGACTTCCTGAACACTTACATTTGTGGATTATGCGATCGCAGATACACGAGCTACAAAATGACCATACGCCACGAGACCCGCTGCGGCAAGTTGTACCAGTGTGATATCTGCCAATTCAAGGCGTCCGTGCCCAGTCGCATTGAGTGTCATAAGAAGAAGTGGCACGTGGGCGAGAATAAGGACAGGCACCATCCTTGCCCTAAGTGCGGACGACACATGCGATTTCACGCAGATAAATATAATATCGAATGCGGCCACTGTCGATAGACGTGTATACCTGCGACTTCCCTAATAATTGATAAGAATATATATTATTTTTTACTTTATATTTTTTACATTTTTTTTGTCATGGCTGTCTAGTATTTTATTTTACACTTTTAATGAATTTTATTTTGCAATTTTTTTTCAATTCTGTCGAGAGACAAAAGTTTTATCTTGTATATTTTACCATTTCTTTGCTTTTAACAAATTGTTTTTATGTTATACGTTATTACTATTATATCAATGTTATCAAGAAAAATTATTTCTGCAGGAAATAATTATATATTTTACTTTGCATATTGCTGACTCCTATTTTTGTGTATTTCAATTTTTTTGTAATAAGTAAAGTGATAAATAAATGAGAAGAATACCAAATTAATTTGAATTACTTTTAACTAATTTTCTTTATAAAACCTGCAGCCCGCCATTCTGATATGTAATTTCTTTAATTATACCTACAATGCAATTAAGCAATATTAGGATGAGTTTTAAAATCAGCTTACATATTACTAATAAACATCATTTTTTTATGAATTAATCTGAATTTTTTACTATTTCTTCATTTAAAGTTGAAAAGATAATAAGAAGAATCCTATACTTCAGGATCATAAAGTTTTTTCGCTTCTTGTACGTTGTATTTATTTCAGACCTAAGACCAGAAGTTAATTGCAAGAACATTACCGGCAGAACCTTTCATTTGAGTTCTTTCAAGGATGAACGGATAAGTAACTAAATTAAAAAATGCAAAAGTCTTCCATTTTAATAGAAAAATCATGATTTGCTACTTCACTTTATCTCTCTATGACTGTTTTGCTTTTAAAAATGTAGTTTAATTAAAAATTTACAATGTTTATTCCAATAAAAAAAAATTCACTTTATTTTAAAATTAAATACATAAAATGATCTTAAGTTGCAGCAAGCTTCCATCGACAAATTTTATTCAGCTTCAAACTTATTCATTGAAGATTCTTTACGACTCCAATTCTCTTCCCGCCGACAATTGCAAAATTGAGAATGCAACCATTAAATATATTAAAAGAAAAAATAATATACCAATGACGAAGATACTAAAATAAAAATAGCAGCCGTTAAAATTTCTCAAAGGATTCGTCCTTAAAAATTCGTCCTCCTCGGAGAGAAGCAGCAGCGTGAAGGGCAGGGCCTCGTAAACGTAAGTTGAGAAAAATCCATCCGTCAGCCTCGTCATTCATAAATTCCTCGGCTACGGAGAAAATGATCGTGGACTCGGACGCGCGCGCGGGCAAGAAGCGATCACTTCCAGAAGCGATTGTCCGAGGGCTCTGTTTGTTTTTACATACGATTAAACGTCGAAAAATCATCGACGGGATCCCGTCCGCCTCGTAAAAACCGGCGTCCGAGAGAAAGCGGGCGGTTCGCGCGCTCTGAACAAGGGACGATAAAGCGAGACGGGCGGGCTTGGGAGTGGAGGCCTATGGGTCGAGTTCCGGGCAGCTCGACCGATAAAATCCGGGGGGAAGAGGATGGAAGGGCCGCGCGCGCGAAACCGGCAATTTTCACCTGCGCGGCGCGCGCGCGACGATTACTCCGGAGGCGCGCGCCCGGCCAATTGTTATTTGTTTAACGCAGTTACTGACAAGCGCGTGCGCCTCCGCTTCAATGGGCGAGACTGCAGTTTCGCGCTCGCTTTTGTCTCGGTCCCTTTTCTTCCTCTTTTTTTTCCTCCTCGCCGCATTTTGCGCACTTACTTTTGAGTGCGCAGCAATCCTGGCTTTATTCGCGCTACCGCGCGGGAGAATTTTTCTGGGCGAAATTTCAAACGGGGAGAGGCGAGCGTTCAAGGCGAGCTATTTATTAGCTTGAACGATTAGTTTGTTTGCTTTCGGGAAATATGCTCGATAAAAACTGTGCTCTTTCAAGCAGAATAGAAGGGAGATTTAACATAATATGCACTTTTTGCATAGATTTTTATAATATTTTTATTTTAATAGTTCAAGATTGCAATGAGATAATGAGATAAAGTGTCATAAATGTATCGCAATCATTTTTAATTTACAACATAAATGAATATATTTTTATGCGACTGATAACAATTTCTTTGATTTATGAAGAAATACTCGTTCAACATTCGTGAAATTATCTTATGGACTTAAGTAATTTATATAATAAATAGCAGTGTAAAAGTTATTAAATTCAAACAAAAAATTAAATATTCATTCTTAACCTTTTACTAGATCCTGTTCCTTAATTACTTTTTAATAAAAAATTTTCTTTGTTGTCAAAACACGTAGAGATTAGGTACGATGCAGCAAATAAAGAATAGCAGTATACGTCGCATATAACATCGCATCGATTACCATAAATAAATAAATATAGCGTAATCAATTCGGACTCATTTGAGCAAATAATTTATACGATTTCGCATAAACACTGCGGGGCAGTAAATATTGAGCGACGTTGAAATATGACAGGCGAAAATTCCAACGGAAGCGCCGATAAAATTCTGCAGCTGCTTTACGGCGTGGTCATACAGTCGCCGCTGCAGCGCGGTAATGTATGCCAAGTTTTCGAGAGAAATGTCATCGTTTAATTAATAGTAGCTTAATATCGAACTCAATCATCGGTATATTTGCATTCTATAATTGCAGCCTGTGCCTGCACACACACCGGTAATGCCATCTTATAACGTTGTTGACACACTATATACCCGTATATGTACGTGTACAGTTCGTATTGTTTAAAATGTGTGCTTAGTGCACAATTATAGAATGCTAACAAATGGGAATAGATGAAATTCTGGAGATTATCGATCTAATTTATGGAGAACATTCAAATTCCGAACTAAAATTATTCAGTAATTATTTGATGTGCAATGCCATAATAGATTTGTATATTTATTTAACATAAGAAACTTGAAATTATAAGTTGAATATAAAAACAAGAAAAACTGAAAAATATTGATTTTTTGCAATAAAAAGTACGTTTTAAATCTACCTGACATGAAAAAAGAATAAAAAGGCTTTTTAAAAATCACAGGACAAAACGTTTATAACACAGTCTTTACATGTGTCAGGATGACATTTTTCTCTAGAAAATAAAAAGATCATCGTTTTTCTCAAATACGGTACACTTTTTTCTATATAATCAGACTTAAAAATTATCATTTATGAGGTGAACGTTTAACTTATAGGATTACGTCGAAAACGAGTTCTAAATCAATTGTTAGCCACTTGTAGAAAATGTGAATCGTGACCTTTTGTTTGTTCGTCACAATTCGTCCACATATTGAATCAGTAAAGAACTTTTAACATAATTCCTGTGACTATTCATATTTTCCAAGTGAATCGCACGTTTTCCAATCGAGCCGGTAAAGTAGCATACACCAGCGTCAATGATATAATGAAACGTCAATACGAAGCAGCTAAAAGCACCCTATATAGAGATTAGAAAACGAGTCAAGTAGCTAAAGACACTATTGTTCAATTAGCGGGACAAAGGGCTCGGACGTCCCATTACGAAAAGTTTGGCCGACCATCCGCCCCTTTTTCCATCTCATCGTCGCGCAAACGGACAGATATGGAAGGAAATAAAGGGAGACAGAGACTTGGTCCGTCTCGCGTCGCGATCAGAGGGGGCGCGAACAAAGCCCTGCTGCCGTCGCCGTGGAAATTGCGTTGTGGGAGGGCTCATGGGCGTACTGCGCCACTGTCGGCGACACATGCCTTTGCGGCCCCGTCGGAGCGCATCCCGCGCCCTGTATTTGTTTAATAGGGCTTGGAGAGCGGCCGGGGCGGATTGAAATCAAATGACGCGCGACGCCGGGCCCATTATGCGACTGCGGTCGATGCGCGCCTGGATTATACCCGTGTATACGCGAGCACTCCGTCTGCCAACTATGAAATCTGCCATGCTGTGCTCTTGCTGTGTTCATCGATTCTCCCTCGCGGCGGCCGCCTCGCTGCTTCGCGAGCAAACTTTTGCCGAACACCTGAAGGTGATAATTGAAGGTACACTTATAGAAAAGATCCTTTGACGCAAAGTCAGTGTCTTTAATATAGAGCCGTGCGCATTTTATATAGTGCGAAGACATAGGTATTAAATATTTTACATCATCAAGATTCAGATACCGAATAGACTAAACAGTCTTCACAAAAAATAATAGCAAACTTTTTAAGCTATGAAAAGACGATCTGCTATCCTTAATCTGAAGATCACATATACACTCCGTCCTCTTAAGGTCACTGTAATCTTCAATTGCACCTTGCAATGGGCCAGTTTACGCGAATAACTGGCCAAAAATAACTGATGCAATTTTCGCGGTTATTAACACATCGAAAACAGATTTCTCAAGGTTTCCATCGCTCTTGCGAAAGTGGGTGTGAGATGGCAAAACTCGCGTCGAAAATAGAATATATAGATTTCAGTCTGTTCGGGGGAGACGCGTGAGTTGAGCTTTGCCGTTTTTTTAAGTCGAACTTCGACCAAGCGTTGCTGACGCAAAAAGGAGCGTCTCTTACGAACCATTATCTCCGGGATAAGCCGTTAATTTGGTAATTAAACGTTCATTATGATTTCTTTGCGATCGAAGAAACCAATTTCTGTCAATGACCTCAATCTGAAACAACAAGCGCACGTGGCAAGATTTCGTTTCAAATCTTTTCTTATTTAATCATTATAATTATAATTAATTTTTATTTCATTATTTCAAAAAAAAATCAATCCTTTCGAAGAAATAAAAATGCGTTAATAGGGTTTTATTATAAGGAACGTATTTTATAATCGTATCACATAAATATTAACAATTTTCTTATATACTTTTTGCGAAGCTTAAAATTGTTTGTTATTCTATATATATTCAAGTAATTTTTCTTTCGCAATTAGCAATTCAGTTGCGTGTGAAAATGATACGAATAAGGGTGATATATAATTAAATAAACGATAAAGAAATTTGATATGTAATAATCGCAATGAAAAACATCTTAAAATGTTTCTTTAAGTTAAATAGTTTCAAAATATCGGTACGGAGGTTTTACGATTAAAAAAAATATTCGTAATATGTTTGATATTCTTTTGCAATTAGCAGCTAAGTTGCGTGTGAAAATGATACAGAGGGCGATACAATTGAATAAATGATAAAAATAAATGAGTGATAATACCCCTAACAAAAAAGTATCTGAAAATGTCCACTTAAGATAAAATATTTCAAAATATCCGTACAAATGTTTTGCAATTAAGAAAAAACTGTTGTTAATGTGATTGATAAGCGGCGAACTTGTAAATACACATTTATGATTATAAGCTTTTTATGTAATAGTTTGTACTTAAAAGTTTGCGATTAAAGAAATATAATTATTTAGATAAAACCGGTAAAAAATCTTCTTAAATTATTACTTATCTTTGCTTATAAAATACATAGATTCGCATTATTTTTATCTTACTTTAATTTAATTTTTTCGTGTACAGCTAAATTCGACGTTTTTTAGTAATAACAGCTGATTATTATAAATAAACAATTAATTTGCATTTATATTTGTTGACCAATAAATAAAATTAATAATAACGATAATTAAATATACGTAATATTAAGGTTAACAGAATTAGAATGTTGCAGTATATACAAAATAATTTAATCTAGTACTTGAATTCATTTAGCTCAATGCTTTTGAATCTTGGTGGAAGAATATTCAAATTTCGATTCCACAGCATTTCTTCAAGTTATATAAAATCAAATACAATTTTGGGAGTACATTGAAAAAAAAATTCAAATTCTATATGCACCTTGCAAATGTTCAAACGATCATTTAACATTTTAAAAAATGAAAAAGTATAATGAAAAATCATGTTACAAGTGCCCAGAGTTCGCAGTTTACAATCTCAACTGTATATAATTGAATTGAAGTCAATAAAATTTCCACTGCCGTTAAAACTATAATCTTTCCAAGCATTCCCAACGCACACTGCAAATTAAATCTAAAAACAATAAAGCCCAAGCGGTATTATACCGCATACCTCCAGCGAGGAAAGGAAAAGTACAAAAATCGCGGCTTGCTCGTCGAAATAATATAAAAAGTCGAGCGCCGCGGTCTTTCTCCCTCGAGAGGAAAAGTTCACTCTTTTCCTCGGATTATCGGCGCGCGGCGGTGGCGTCGGCAGCTCGTGAATCATGAAACAAACGGTATGTAAATCCGCGTAACGGAGCCTTTTATACCCACCGTAAAAAGATCGATAAAGCCCGCGGGAGCGTGCAAGGAGGAGGCTCCTCTTCTCCGACTGCGTCGTCCTTCCCGTCCTCCTCGCTCCTCCTCGTTCTTTCCCCCTTTTTTTTTATCCTCGCAGTCGCGTCTCGACGGAAAAATGACGGGGCATACGTACATTGTCGCCGCGACGACTCGTATCCCCCCGCGGAATGAGCGAGAGCGCGTCGTCGGGGGGTGCAGGCAGAGAGAGAGAGAGAGAGTGCCCTTCCGAGAAGCAGGAGATGCTTATCTTGCCGGGGATTGGAGAAATGTACCGTGGCCGGGGAAAAAATATTAATAAGGCGCGAGCGGCCGCGATATTGTTGAGAAATTAATTCGCTGGCACTTTTGAGAAATGCACCCTTTCGGCGAGAGCACAAGAGCTTAACTGTGCTGGCGATTAAGGAGAAAAAATGTTTCAGAGCGGGGGTGGTGTCAGTGATGCATGTTATATAAATTTATTAAAAAAATCTCGATGATTGATAATGATTTACTTATTTATTGTTAAAGAACTGCAGAAATTACCACGTGTATTCATAAAGCACGACGCTCGCAAATAGAAATGAAAAAAAAAATTAAATTTGAGATAAATACATTTTAATGACAGCGAAAATATTTGTTTATTAATTCATTTGCAAGAAAAATAAAATACTTCTTCTTTTATAAGTTAGAAAACAAGAATATATTATTTGAATATAATAATTATTGAAAAAGATATAATACGTGTGGAACTGCATCTTCGCCGAACTAAATCTTGATGATACATGAATTTTACAATTATTTCTTTACCAATAATTGTAAAAATTTAAAAAGATGTAAAAAAGGCTTCTGAATTATTGTAATTTAAAATGGTTACTAAATAAAACAACGCGTGCCTTTATACATTAATTTCAACAATAATCTGAAAATGGAATTAGATAACGAATTGTACTGCAGGACATCCTGCAATTATCTTTAAATTTTAAGGAAGATGTTTGTTCTTTTTGGAAGCGCTGAAACAATTTGATTTAGAAGGAAACAAAAAAATTGAAAAATGAAGCTTTATTACGCTCCAATCCAGCAAAATAAACTCGACTGTTTTTTTTCCCCGCGCAATCTCGATCTTCATTACTCTCCCGAGTTTTCGTCGCCCTTACCCCAGAAAATCTCCAGCAGGCAATTTTCCAGAAAAGCGGACGACAAGTAACTTCTCGTCGAGTCACCCGCGCCCTCTTCTTTCTTTACTCGGCTCGCGTCATCGTCGAGGGCGACACTCTCTGACGGATGCGTTTCGTGATTGCCTAAATGCCCGACAAGCGTGCCAGATAAAAAGGCCGTGTGGATTGTGAAAAATAGCGAAAAAAAACACGTCGTCAGTCGAGAGCACTGAATTATTCTTTTTTTTTTACTGGACCGGGACGGCTGTACTCGCGTCGGAAGTTCAAATGTATGACACTCGCACCGTTATATAATTGACAGATTAAATTGTGAACTTAGCTCGTGAAATCTGATTTTTTTTTACTCGGTCGACTTATTCCAAGAATAAATGCTTAGTCGTAATGATTAAGCGTGAAGTTTCTTTGTGAGATCTGCCTTTTTCTCTCTCAGTTTGCCTTATTTTAAGAATACCGAGGATTATATTTATGCAATGATTAATCGCCACATCGTTATTTTCGGGAATTCGATATTGTGCTTTCTTTGGAGTGCATTTGTACTTCCTATTTATGCACGAACAAGACAACGATATTGGAACAGGATCTAAACAAATTAATTCTAAAAAAATCTAAACAAATATCATTTAACATTGTAATTTGTTTATAGTGACGCATTTATCTACATAATTATGAGACTTTATAATAAATTAAGATTTAATGTACATATCAGTGTCTTATCGCTTTTTTTCACAATAAATGACGATAAAATAAATTCCGTTCAAAATCAGAGTCATATTCGTTTCAAATTAAAACTAATTAAATCGTTAAATAAATATCTTTCAGCTAGTATTGTTATTGTATTTAAATATCTTTATATCAATTAATCCGGAATAATCACAAACAAAGATGAGATTTTTATATATATATCATAACATGAAAAATACTCACTGAAATAAATATCATTTTTCAATAAAATTTTCAATTAAAATCATAAGCTACATTAAAAACCAATAGCTGCACTACGTTTACTTAACAGTGAATTGCGATTGTACAAAGCGAGTAAGCCAGAGGGTCCATACAGCTTACTCTTGCTTTTCACGTATAGTTTATTTTTATATCTTTTTCTTCGTACAAAAAAAAAAAGAAAGATGAATGGACACCTATATTTATCTTCAACTCAGTAATTCCAGTCTCGTATAAAATAAAAAAATTCGATGCAACAGTAAAAAATAGGCCCTTAGTAGCAATTTTCCGAAAGTGCGTAGCCAAATGTTTGGCCACGTTAAGGCGAAAGGTATCGTTGTAGGCGGCGCGATCCCCGCGGGTGAAGTTTACACTGCAAACAAGCTCCCGGTGCTAAGAAAATATTGTCGCAAAGGGTTAGGAGTGGCCCGACGGCTTCCGCGGACCTACGCGCTGGATGCGGTCGGGTCCCTCCGGCCGGAGGAGGCATAATGGTCGAAAAGCGACGCGCTGACGGGTTACGCGCGCACAATAATTGTCGTCGTTCAGACTTTTCGTTTTATCCCTCGGCGGGACTTTTGACCGGAGCCTATCCCCGGGAACCCCTTTGCTTTTGTCCCCGGCTGTTTTCGAATAATATTTTTCCTCGAGATCGTCGATATTTATGCGGCTTTGTGCGTAATTGATTCGTAAAATATTGCTTTTTCTCGAATTTCGACTTGCTCATGTGTTTAGGGGCATTACACCGACGGTCGTGCGTCTCTTAATAAGAGAGCGACAATTTTTTTCACGTGTTTGGGTTTAAGGAGATAAGCCTTATCTTCCTCTGTAATAGCTTATAATACTGAAGGAAAAAAATAAATGTAGATATTAGATAATTATAACTTAATAAATAAATAATGTATTTTCATAAATTATGTATTTAGAGCGTCATTATATGTAGTCTTGAGTAATATAAATAGAATATTTAAAGCACTATTGTAGCTGTGTAGGTATAAATTGTTGAAAAGACAATACTCGAAATTTAAAAAAACATAATTTATTTGTAAAAGTTATTTATGTAATTAAAGCGCGATTAGATGTAGACTTGTATATAATATACACTGTCGGTCAAAAGTTTGGAAATACTACATAGCGCTTCGCGCGCTCAATGTTCTTCTTTACGCTGTTTTTTTTAATCCACTCTGATTTTTCGTTAAAATGTAGCGATATTTAAATTTTCAACAAATTTAGTTAATAAAAACTACAGTTAAAAAGGTTGAATACAATACTTTTTTCATTAAATTGTTTAATGGAAAACTCGAATCTTTAAGAATTGAATAAATACTTATGCAATAAATTTGATCAATAAACCTAATTGCCCTACGATTATGCTATAAATTGTCACCCGAAGAAAAAAAACTCGCACAAATAAGATGTCAGAGGGAAAATTTAGGAAAGACATTGACGCGCGCCGAGCGTTAGTCGACGGCTCATTTGCGAGGATGTGTCCCTCTCGGCGGCCAAGTGTCGTCGCCGCGCGACCTCAAACGCTACCGATCGACGGGTGTATACGTCGCCTTTGACCGGGCGCCGACGTCCTCTCGGTGCGCATCTGCCGCGGAGTGCCGCGCGCAGCTCTCGGCTTTTACGAGGCCAAGGCGAGTCGGCTAATCGCGCGCTATCTCCGGGGGCCACGCCTTTGTCCCGGGGAGCCCCTTTTGGAGAAAAGTCGTAAAAGTCCGAAAAACAGTTTCTTCTTGCTTCATTTTGCTCTCACGCGTCGAGGCCCGCTTTACATTTTCCATTTCTCCGGCGGATGAGCGAGCCCGGCGCGTCCCGGATTTTGTCAAGGGCTGATTGATTTACGGGAACGGCTTGAGTGCCTTGGCTACTCGTGCATTCTAATTGGCACGTAATGGCATTCGATGCTTTTTCTCGGGCACTCGGCCATTTGTTTTGGCGCACTTTGTGTATCCTCGATTGCAGCAACTTTCAAGCATGGCTCTTCTTAGTGCATGCCACTGAGAGAAATGATCTAGTAAAAATTTACTATGTTGTACAATAAAATTTTCCATAAATACAGTAAACATTGCAGAAGTATTTGTCGAAATTTTCTGTATTCTTGGCAAATTTTACTATTAAGTGTCGTCTTTTTTAGCTATCATTAATATAATAAATAATTTCATTAAATATAATTATTTAATAAAAATATGTTTTCAATCTGATTTCGCTGCACAAAAAATCATATTAAATATTTGTATATAAAGGACTTTCGTTTGCTCCACCAACTACAATAAAAAAAAATGAAAGAAGTATTTAAATATTTAAATTCAGGCGAAATGGATGGTGCATAAAAAGAAGGGCTGCGCTCCTCTCGATTTACCCAAAGTTGTGAATAGTAAAAAAAGAGCTTTAAAAGTATAAGGGTGGCGTCATCGCTCCGAGTGAAACGCGGCAATTGCCGCGGCTGTTTACTTAATCGCCTTTATTATTAGCACCGGGTGGTTGACTCCAAGCTCGGCGAGGAAGCGTTCGGGATTCCGGGGAGGCCATCGGGCGTTTTAGCGGACTCCGTCGGCGCCTCGTATAATCCAAACGCGCGCCGGCGCCTCGTCGCGGCAAAAAGCTCGGGGCGCGGGTGTGTGGCCTCTCGCCCGGTCCTCGTGCTTTCAGTCCGTCGGCCCGATGTTGCCCCCCTCCCCCCCTAAACCCCAAAGGCATTCGTTCGACATTTTATGAAGCGAGCGCAATTAGAAAAATCTGTTGAGTGTCGTGTTGTGGTTTAAGGGCGACCGACGACGGCTCCTGATCAAAGTAGACGAAGCTTTTCAAAGGGGCGTTAGCTTTTCTAATACTGTATTCCAGCTTGTGAGCATGTAAAAAATGGCTTGGGAGAAAAGTCTTAACTTTAAAAAGTTTATTTTAAAGTTTAGTTGCAATAGAATTAAGTGTAGTTCTATAGTTTCTGTAAATTAATTTATTATACGAATTCATGTCGCGTATATCTTGATTTTTACTACTTAAACTACAATTCAATGTTAATAATACCAAATAGCAATAACGCCTAGTAACAGAACAAATTATTTTTATGAATTTTTTTATTCCCTTAATTTCTTCTAGTTTAGTGTTAACTCTAAAACGTTCTATAACAATGACCGAAGTAAAAAATAGATTAAACCTATAAATATTTATCAGAATAAGTTTATACACAGATTTACAGTGTATACAGGTATAGAAATTTTACTTTCTACACGCCGTGCGCACGCTTGCTGCAAATTCACTTGCGTAAAATCTTGCACACGTTGTGAAGAAAAAAACGTTTCGATACTTGTGCGAGGAAGGGATTTTAACCTTTAAACTCGCTTCGCTCGTGCGCAAACCTCACACGAGGTTTAAAATCACTTTGCCGCACATGTATCAAAATGAGCTATTATAAAATATACAGTAAAGAAAATTTTAACCGAATTTCACGTTTATAATTACAAGGCAGACCATCTCCCGCGGTTAAAAGAAATTCCTTCGCGAGCAGTCAGAGCCGGCATTAAATTTTCCACCTCGATCCGAAATCCAATTAACCCATCAGAGGGAAAAGCGCAGCCCCCGCGAGCCCCGGACATTTCGTGAAGGCCCCGCGTCAAAACAGCTCCGACGCTTGACGAGCCGCGAGCCGCGTCGCGACGACATACGGCTCTCGGGGGCGAGCTCCGAAAATTTTCCAGCATCTGCGCCGATTAAAGCCGCGCGTCGAGCGAAAGGGACGCGCTCCGCGCATGCACCGGAGGCGCGCGCATACCTCCGAAAAAAAGCCCTTCCCTCCCGGGATAATCTCCGCGCGGCGCGCGAGGAAACGTGTGGCCTGGGCGCGTGTGTTTTGTGCGCCGGCCCGGAGAGTGCGAGGCTTAACAAGGGTCTGACAGGCTCGTTGCCGTTGTTATTTATCGGTTATGTCGGCACATCTCTCCCATCTCGACGGCCGCGAGGCGGAGGAGGGAGACCCGAGTCGCGCCTGCACGTTATACACCCTCCCTTCGTCCCTCTCTCTCTCTTTTTCTCATTTTTTTATCTCTTTTTACTACCATATCGTTCACCTTCCACTTCCACCGCTCCCCTCGGATCTTTCTCCCTTGTCTCTTCTTTTTTGCGCTCTTTTTATCTCTCATATTTCGGATTTCTCGCGCCCTCCGGGCCACCTTCTCGCGCTTTTTAACGTTTCGTCGCTTTTGCTCGCTTCTTTTCGAGCTTTCAATTATCTTAAACGTTTCTATAGCTCGCTGATGGGGTTTTCATCCAAAATCTTATTTTACGAAGAAAAATTTACTGTACTATTTTTAACTATGCAAATTTAACTATAAACTATTTATAATATTTATTTAGCAATAATTAACGGACTGAATAGTCATTAAGTACATATAAAGTATAATAATGATAACTATTATTCATATACAAACACTTTCCCACAGTATATAATAATTATTACTATAGTATATGAAAACGTATACTATGCATACATGTCACTCAATGCAGCAACAAATTTTTATATTCATTACTTTCTTCTCGCAGGTGAAAATTTAAAATTTTTTCATCTAAACTATAATTTTTTTTATTCCCCGTTTTATACTTAAAGCCCGCGCGCAAGCTGAAGGAAGAATCATAATATGCGAAGGGAGTGTACCTCCCCACAGTAGACAATAAAATATCACGTACGAAGAATATATCCCCCGCAGCGATGATCCGCTTACAGAGAAAATAGCGCGGAATTCCCGCGGAATCGCGGCGAAAAATTGCTCTCCGAGGGAGGGGGCGGAGCTTCCGAACTAATGGGGTGCGGGGAAATTCGTACGTAAAATAGAAAGACACGCGGCCGAGAATCCGGCGCATAAATAAAAAGGGCGAGGGAGGAAGGGGGAGGGGAATGGGGAGAGACGCGCGAGCGCATAAGTACACCGGGGCCGCGCAGCGACGATAGTTACGTCGTGTCGTTTATGACGGCGGGGTGGGCCGGTGAACGTGTTAAGAGCGTAACCACTTACTCGAATGAAAGCTAATGTTTATTTATTTCGGGCTCCTCCTATTCGCTCGCGCCGCGCTCGTAATATCGACTGGTTTTCTCTCCTCGCCTTCGAACTTCTCTTCCTCCTCGGCAACCCTCTCACTCTCTCTCTCTACCCGCGTGCGTATATTTTATGAATTTACATGCGCCACTTAAAGATTTCGAAGTCTATTTGTTCTATTTTTGTGCCTCGTCTCTCCGCGCGCCTCGTTTTTCGTCGAAACTTTTGCTCCTCCGACGCTCTGGAAACTATTGAATATTGCTTTATTGAAATAGTGCACTGGGGGAAAAAATTTAATTTTGTAGGTTTAAATGATTGATGTCTGTAAAAAAGTCGCGTGTATGATTCGCAGATGCTCTGATTAATTTTGATGAAAATTCATTAATTAATGGGGTAAAAATTAAATGTACACTATTATCGTAAGATAATAAATAGATTTTAAAACCAAATTGATATTTTTCATTTCTTCTATTTTAAATATTTTCATAATAAATTCAGAAAATTTTTACTGGTAATCAATATTTAGCAAGTGCAGTTCCATACTACAGACTGAACGTACGAGAAAATTCCAAGACTTATTATCTATCTTTTTTTATTCTATGCGATTTCATCTTTTTATACACTATATACAGTAAGAATTGACTAGATAATGAGTATCACATACACTGATAGTTAATCTCACTGATCTATAGACAATAACTATAATCAGTAATCAGTAAAATCAAGAAGTTTTAACAAACTCGCTTTAACGAGAGTATTCAAAAGAATTACTTATAACAATGATTACATAATACATATTACGTTAACGTTACAAATACTCTTGCCGGTTGTTAATTTCCAAGGAAAAAAAACACAATTCTATACACGAAGCTGCAATGCATTCATAAATAATATTTATCATCACATGTCCTCTGTTGATAAGCATCCAATTAATTAATATAAAAAGGCAAAGAAGCAGAATAAATCGAAATTATATTCACCTTAAAAAAAAAATTTTCATATAAAAAATAATTAGAAAAAATATCTCCAAAAATAGTTACTCTTCTCCCTCGCAAAATCGCACGCGTCCAGCGAAGAAGAAGCGGCAACAAAAATCACGCCCGTAAATTCGCGCTCATAAACCCCCGCGAGGGTTGAGCGCGATCGCGGCCATCCGTCACGCCCTAAATCAAGTCGTCAGCCCTCGTTCGGCATGCCCTACCCGCGCGAAAAATAAAGTTGCCCATTGGTCCGATGTATACATGCATATAGTAATCTATACACATGTGTACGTGTGCGTAATACCCATATGCGTATATACATGTACATTTGAGCCTGCCATTCCCGCGGGACTCGTCGCGTCGCTCAGTCCCGCGGGACGCGCGGCCGAAGCCTCCCCTCATGCATATGCGCGCCGCACTTTTAATCGCTCGTGCGCAGGGAGAAATATATGGCGCTTGTTGGTCCGACTGATGGGCGCGATCATCGCCGCTTTTTCGCCGGCGGGCCGCTGGACTCATCGAGCCTCGGGGAGAGATTGCCAGCGAAAATTCGCGTTTATATTGCACACCCGGCGATGTTTTCCATTGTCCGGCACTTGGCTCGCGATATTGTCGCCTGTTTGCTAGATTGTCGAGACTATTTTCCCAATGGAATGACATTTTTTTTCGTCACTCGCATTTTGAGTTTTATAGCGGTGCTTTTGTACACTATCGAAATTTGCTGAGTTTGTCATTAAGACATGACAGATTATTGTTTTGAGAGTGCACACTGAAAAATAAATAAAATATTGAACAGATCGATTTTTTTAACTAAAATTACCTGCAATGAAACATATTACATTTTTTTATGATAATTTATCTTTTTCCAGAAAGCAATTTTTAATTGTCAGATTTATTGTGCGCATTTATTTGAAAATACGCAAATAGAAAGGCAACGCGTATTTTTATACACCGTCAAATATAAAAATACTTTACGTCAAAATGATAAAGATAAAAGATTTTTCTAATTTCCGTGAAAATACAAATTAATAATAATTGCCTGCATGAGAAGCAAGCCGCGGATATCATTAAAATAATGAAAATTCATGACCAACCACAAGAAAAACTGTAGGAAGCAATCCATAATTGACTTACTCCCACGACACCAAAATAAACAACAGCTCAAAAAAAAATCCAACGCACTTCGAAGTGCGACATCCGCGGGTATCACCGATAACAACTGTTTAAAAAATCATCTCTCGTTAGGGGTAATACGATCCCCGCGAAGGTTAAAAAAAAGGGAGAAAAAAGCAGGAGGAGGAAAAAGAGAGGAAGGGGAGAAGACGAATAAGAGGACGAAAGGTATATAAGGGGGTGGAAGATGTAGCGGCCGGGAGGAGGAAGGAAAGCGTCCGGGTCGCTCGTTCCGGGAAAAGATTTAAGATCGTCGGGGGAAAAGGTAAATGAGAGAGGCGAAGGCGGTCCCGATGAGACGGGAGACTCGATACGCGCGTGCTCGGCATACGAAAAGCACCTTGTAAAAATCACGAGAAAAAAGAACGACGCAGATTCTATCGAGCGTAGAATTATGTCTTTATTAGTCGCTTTTGCTTACTCCCGGAAAATCGAAACTTTTGTTACTACTATTTTTGTATTTTTTGTTTTTATACTACTGACAACGCAGTTAGGACCTCATGATGCAGGCTCCGGGTAAGTGACGCGATACTAAAAATTATTATTCACAAATTGTAAATAAAATACTTTCTACCGTGACAAAAGATAATTTAAAAAATTCTGAGTTCATTTAAACACAGCGTTGAAATAAAAAAAGTGTTGCATTCCTTAATTTGTCAGCCAATGAAAATTCCCGCAAATTATTCAAATTACATTCGCTCAATTAAAAATGATGGATTGACCCGGAGGCTCAAAAAGTCGCATTAATAAATTAATGATAGAGAAAGATAAAGTCATTAAAAATATGGAAATGACTTTTTTCCTCTCGACTCCTCGTTATACCGCGATCCGGCCGAAACGTGCAGGACTCGTCGCGCTGCAGTCGCGGTATATCGCCCTGTATCGCCGAAATCTCGTCTCTACGTCGTATAATACGCTCGTCCAAGTTGCGCCTCGAATGAGAGAGGAAGTAAAAAAAAGCAGCGAGATGCGGGGAAAAAAGGCGCGAAGTAACCGAGAGATAGAGAGATGAAAACGGGAGCAGAGACAAAGGAGAGGGAGCGTCGCTTTCTAAGAAAGGGGGATCCTCTCGCGGAGGCTCGAAAAAATTGGAGAACGTGCGCTCATGACGGCTCGGACAAAAAAGCCCGACAGATTTACGGGGCGCGGCCGCGGCGCGCCAATCGGCCTCATCTCCTCTTCTCTATATAAAGCGCGAAAACAAACCGAGGGGCCGCGGCGTAATTTCGGGGCCTCGATTTACCGACGAGCCCCTTGCCCTTTTTTCCCTGCAGTTCTCTCGTTTTCACTTTCTCGCTCTTATAGTTTAACATTTTTTTAACCCTGTCAATTGAATAAAATTCAACATTGCGTTTGTACTCTCTGATTATTCTATAACGATATGTCTCCCTATATTATATAGTTGTAAGGTCAAAACTCAAGATTTCCTTATTATTTTTGCCGTAAGCAGTGTTTTTCTTCATATAAAATCTCGTTTCAAGATTTTTTAACTGTTGAATTACACTAATATTTATTTACATCATATTACGTTACAAAATCTGGAATTTAAGGATATCAATTATTCCATTGTAGTACATAATAATAGAACAGTATCGAAAAAGTTAATTCGTAATAACAAATAAAAGTTGACGGAAAGAAAATTTAATTGAATGTTATTAAGATCAATTAAATGTACGTAGCAACTTTTTATTCTTGTTTGCTTTAACTGAATGAAATAAGAAAATTCAACAATCTCAAGAGATTTACTCCGCAGTTGTTCTTGAAGCCTGCGGTAGCTTCAGGATCCCTTCGAAAATTTCGTCTCACGTCTAATTTTTGCAAAACTACCTCAGACGAAAAAAGTCATAGTCCATCTCTGCGTGCTGATCAGTGGCCATGCCTCCCATAACATAATAGCCCCGGTGCCTGTAGTCCCCGGGAGAAGGACACAATGCCCAATGCAACCTTGACTCTCGCCGCAGACCTGCAGTACACTAAGCCGCGCCAACTGGCCGCGGGAGGCACGCTAGGGCCATTGTCTCGGTGACTCTATTACCCACTTTTTCCAGATTACAGCCCGACGTCTCACTCGGGGCCCCCGCGCCGTAATGGCTTCTTCGCACCGGGACGCCCGCGCACTCGCTCACCTTTTGTCCGGCGACGCTGGCTGCGGCTGCGGCCTCATTCAGAGGAGCAGAGAGTCGTTACTCTTGCGCCGATCCCGCTGCGACGGCGTTTTCGGGGCTTTCACGCGGGGACAGCACTCGAGGTCGTTATTTCGCGGACAGACGCATTCTCCGGCATAATGGCTATCGATATGGATATTTAGGACTTTCCATCCTCTGAGGTCGCACTTACATTCATCAAGCTGGAGATGCTATACAGTCCTACTGGGTGATGTGATTCTAGTAGCGAAAGCTTGCTTTTGCGAAAAATTCTTTCTAGTTTAAAAAGATCGAAAAGTGATTCATCAAAATTATCGCACTTTTTATTATAATTTAAGATGAAATTATAGTTTTTAAATATTAGAAGATTTTCAGATCATTTTAAGATGTCAACATTTTCAATTATATTGTAGCAGAAATTACAAGAAATAAAAAATATTTACTATTATAAATTTATTTATAATAAAATTTAAAATGTTGACATCTTAAAATGATCTGAAAATCTTCTAATATTTGTAAAAGATTTTTCATATTAAATTATACGTTTTTCAAGAAAACAGTCTATTTATGTAAATATGAATAAGTGAAAATCACTTCAAATAAGTGAATATACACTTATTCCAAGTGAGAAGCCTTTCGCATATAGAATGAGTGACATATACTTTTCACTTCAATTCACTTTTTCAACGTGAATTTCACTTATTCACTTACTTCGCATCATTCATATTCAACCCTTGAAGATGTATATCGGACGTTTGAATATAAAATGTGATTTTTTTTTAAATTTTCTAAATCAAATTCATGATAACTAAAAATAAACACATGGACCAGATTAAGATTTATCTCGTAGTATATAGATAAAGGTTGAGGAAATTGACTAAAAAATAATTATATTTTTTTCAAAACGTTTTCATACACGAAAAAATTCAGCTCTGAAAGGTCTTAAATAATATGTGAATAAAGGCTGCACTTTATTTGAAGTTTCGATGAAATGGTCGGTCCTCTCTTCATAAACACACGAAACGGATTCGATGTACATAAATCGCTGCAACTATTGATCGACCGCCGTTGAGCTTTAAAAATCTTTAACGCTGAGTCTGAAAAATTCCAAGTAATTCCAGCTATAAAGAAAAATCCTTAAAATCGCCAGGACATAACGCGCGGCAAAAGCAATGAACACATTACCGAGCTGTCGGCATAAAGCAACTGACGTTCGACTTACAAGTAACGAGCGGTTAGCGACGCCGGCCGTCGAACTGGCAATTTTCCCATTGTTCGCCCCGCGGAACGGGCGCCTCGCGAAAACCATACACACACGCGCGCACCTACACACAGAAGGGACAGCGTGCAATAAGCCCGCGAATTTACGCCGGCAACGCGTCGTTCGTTCATCGCGGATCGCTCGTTGCGCGATGCCACGCGTCCGTTTCCTTGTTTTATTGGACTTTCGCGGCAGGTGTTATACGTACATACGCGCGCTGGTTGCTTCCTCGTGAGATGTGGAGAGGAAGTATACCGAGAATCTGTCCTATTTGTTTCCATCGGTGGCGAGTCGCAATTGGGAACCCGTCTGCGCTTTAACGACGCTAATGGTGACTAATTTTAAATTGTTTTTTCAGAGCTTTTTCTTTGCTTCTTCTGCCTGGAGTTGCGTGGAGTACGCCTGAATCACACAGAACGTGCTGGGGTATATTGAAAAATTTTAAACGCTTGCAAGCATTTCATGTTCGAGTATTATTAACGAAATGATTTTTTTTTATTTTACATCGTTATGTAAGTGACATTAAACTGCCTTAAATTTAACGATGTTACTGTATTAAATAATTTTATTGAAGATTTTATCAAATACATTCGACTGTAGACGGAGAGAAAAGTTTGTAAAAAATACTATAACATTTTGTAGAAAAATTTAGTAGAAAGTATAGTAAAATTTACTGTAAGTTATCATAGTAGTAATTTTTACTAGACTTTTCTCTCCAAGTATATTCAAACGTTACGTAATAATCAGGACAAATTTTTCGGTATTATGGCGGTCATAAAATTACAGCAGCCCTTAAATCGGCAATAACAAATAAATAAAAATCAACATAGCGTCGCCGGCACGAATGGCTGATTAACAAATAAAAATAAAATAATGCAGTGATGCTGTAACAACACAATTCGATGCAATTTCCAAACTCATCGTAAGCACTTGAACATTTCATTATTCCTGCTGATACTTCCCATCGACATTTTAATTATCGACTGTTTGTTTTAATTAACAGCTTCATTATAAAACTGTAAACATAAACAGACGTAAGGACTTTTAACCGGATAGCCGTATCACCCCGTCCAAGCCATCTTTTAATTATCGGACCTCCGCCGCGCATCTCGGGCAAACATTCCGCTCGATCGCCGTAAAAATTGCGGAAAATGAATTGGAGCGAATTACAAAAACAAATTCATCGGGCTCCGAAACGGTCCGTTTACGGCTGCTTACTAGCGCTAATGAATGAGCGACGTCGCACGCGCCGGGGATGAAGGAGGGATGATTTCCGTAATCGAGCGCCAGCCGGCGAATCATCGAAGGACCCCTGCACTCGCGATCACCGCAACAATGGGCGAGCTCATTGTCGAATTTTATTGGTCGGAGTGTACGGCCCATTGTGCGAGTGAGCGATGGTCTGGAAGAAAGGGAGAGCCACGCGTGCCTACCGAAGCGCGTCGACGACCGGCAGTCTATCATTTAACGGTTTAGAATTTGTTCTGTATGTCGTACTGGTAGGAGAATGTTCGCTTAGCTTCTTTCTCGAGTGCGTTAAAAATGAATGCCGCGTCGGTTTAAAACTTGTTCCTTTTTATGACGCATACAAAATTTCTTTCGTATAACACGGAGAAAAGATTATTTAACGACTCGCAGTAAAAAATACTGATTTTTGCTTAAGTAGAATTAGCTTAAATGTTTAAATAAAATTTATATGACGCTTTAATTTAGATCTGCTTGTTGCTTAAAAAATTCAGTATACTATTTCAATAAATTATTTTTTTTCGTGAATGCGGATTGAGGGGTGATGAAAAGTCCAAAAAAGCTCCATTAACATTCATTAAAAACACGTCAATTTAGTAGGTCGAAGAATCTGGAAAATTAGGAGGAGGTAAATAACGCGTATAGCGAGGGTTGGGCATGCGATGGCGCGGAAATAATAACGTCCGTGTGCTTCTTAATAGGCCTTCCGATAAGATCACCCCCTTTGCTGAGTCTCGTGGGTGGATGGTAGTCCAAGTAGGTAGAGTCGTCGTCACAATAAATTGGCCGATAAGCAAGTGCGGGTACCGTTTTAGAAGCTTTGCTGCTTACAGAACACTTCGCTGATTGTAGTCCCGTGTTCTGTCCGTAATTACTCTGTAAAGGATCAAGTAACACGTATGACGAGAAAAAATTTTCTATCTATTTTTACAGTAAATTATTAGTATTTTTTTTTGTTTTCGTAAGCTTGTGTATTAATTAAATAAAGTCACGTAACCCTGCTGGAAATTTAAAACATTTGACAGTTTAAATTCATGTTTTCTTTTTCAAAAGGCTTTAGAAATTTCTGGCCCACCACACGGACATCTGCGACACTCGCCATCTCCGTTGTGAAAAGAGCGGGGAATCGCGCCTCGTCATCGGGTAGGCGCACGAGTCGTCGATCCCGATTGATGCACTTATATCTAACCATAGGAGCCATATTGTTGCAAATTAGGTGGTATCGAGGGGTTCGGAGTCATTGTCGTCGATCGACGGGGGATCGACGTGCGCCAATGAGCAGCCATCGCGGATGCACTCTTATGCCACGGATAAGCACTTTATGTGACCCAAAGTCGCACGGAAAGGATCGAGTCAGCCTCGTACGTTACCTATACTTCGGTTACAGTGGCGGTATACGCCGCTGAGCATTGCACCGGTCGCCTGCCTAATGGAAAAGTCATTCCGTGGATAATAAATTTTCTGATCGTTTAGGTATCGGCAGGAGGAAAAATTTAACGGGTAATTTAGTTTCGAAAGTTACTCACGTTCAAATTAATTGAATTATCCACTAGGATGTTCGTTGCGGTTCGTATTTAATTTTGAAAGTTTCTAATTGAATCTGAATTATTGGAGATTCGCAGCCTTCACAATGTTATATCTATTAACCTATAGCTGAATTGAATTATGGTGAATTTTCTATAAAAAATTTGAATACAATTTTTTTGTTGCAAATATTACGTGAAAACTTAATGATGATTGCGTAGGCATTATGTCATTAAAATTTTCATTGATTTTGAGAGTTTCATGAGTTTAAATTACTTCCTAAAAAGTATTATAAAGTAGTTATACTAAAAATCAAGGTTAATTATTATGACATTGTTACAGTCATTTTATTACAGATTAATTTATAATACGAGGTATAATAAAGCTGAATTGAATAGAATTAAAACTTATTGTCTAGATACATAAGTATATATACTTGGATTAAAAGCGATGACAGAGTAATTCAGTATCGTAGAATTGTCCACAAAACTCAGTTCATATTCTTAGTTTACATTCATACATTTAAATATGAGTTTTATTATAAAAGCTAGTTATTTTGTTATACTAATAGTGACTTTAAATTTGCTCTTAAGTCTAGAATTTAACGTAAGTGTTTATAAATATTTTTTATCATAACGTATTAGCTTAAAATAAAATTTGATTTTTTTATCACTTTTAGTACGTCAATACTTTAGAATTTCAAGATCTCGATATAGACTATGTGAATGAAGATTATGTTAACATGACTAATTTAGATATATCCGTAAATCGCAAAAAGAATGCTCCTAATACACTGAATGTAATCGTGCAAATCATCAAAGATATCTCAGACGAGTTTAGTGTGAGTAAATGGACAAATAAATTTCATTAGGCAAAATTCACAATATAATTACTATAAAAAAATTTAATTCTATTCAAATAATAAGTCGAAAACTATAATTTATTTATTATTTAGGTTAAATGCAATGTATCCACTAGAGCTTTTGGTTACGAAGTACCCACTGGTTTGGCTTTTCAAAGCAAGGTTTGCGAACCTGGTAAAGGTAGAGTTATTTACGATATGTTAATCTCAACAGCAGGAATAAAAGATTGCCCCCCTAAAAAGGTATTTTTGCAAAAAAAAAAAAAAAAAAAAACAGCACGACAGTCACGGCAAACATTATTTTAACTATTTTTTATATTTATTATGTAGGGATTCTATGAACTTCGAGATATAGAATACGATTTTACCAAACTGAACGTTCCTCTATTGTCAGGTGTACGTTTGCAGATGCATGTTGAAGTATTCAACAACGACGTTGAAAAAATTGTACAGTTTAGATTATTTATTTTGACTTAATTAATTGTAATAAATATATTGTGAAAAATTTAATAAAAAATGAATAATATCTTGTTACTTTTATGCAGGCAGTAAATTGATTGTTAAGTATAATGACTACTTTTTATTTATCACCTTAAGTGACAAAAACGATAATAAATGTGTGTAGGGTAGAGCAGGATACATTGCAACTGAATAAGCTACAATGAAACAGCGGAGTACAATAGGCCAGCAGATGACCTATAAACTGGATCCACAGCCCTCGAAATATGAGATATCTTATGTATGTTAAATCATGCTCAGGGATTTGTGAATCGATTATTTCAAGTTACCGAGTTGCTCAATATAACGTTCATAATTATTCCAGTCGAGGTTCTATTATTATTATAAGTACTTTAGTCTCTCTTAGACACTATAATTAATTAAAATAACGCAACAAAAATTGGAGATCTAAATAAATACTATTTCTGTTCTTACATTTAATTGCGTACACCATTATTTAAAGATTGTAATCATCCCTTTAAAAAATTACATAGATTGTGTACAGTAAAGGCGCACTTTCACTCATATTTTAATAATAATAGAATAAACTCTAAATTTATTTAAATTGTTATAAGATAAACAATACTTATAATAAACAGTATAGTAAAATTGTATATCTTTATTTAGACATAATTATTGATGTTAATATTTAACAAATCGGATTTTTACGGTAATGTTTTCATAAGATGTTAAATAATTACAATCACCAGGATTATTTTCTAGTTTAATTTTATAAAAATAAACATTGTTATAATTATATAATGTAATAATTAGTTATATTCTTCTTTTTTTTTTATTAGCTTCCGTTAAGAAACAGCCATAATACACGAGGTATTTATTTTCTTCTGTTAAACTGGTTACACAGGCGACATCTATAGTTTGACTTAGAAAATTTGCTCTTCGGTTGGATGCCTGTGCTCGGTATCGTTTACAAAGCAGAAACTTTCTTTACCGAATGCATCGTACCGACAGAAGAATGTGAAGTTTCAACCGTCGAAGTTTTTCGAAAATGAATTTATTCTAGATGGCACCTTCTGGTACTTCTGACTCTTCTATACTTAATTAATAAATTTTGGTATAATAATTCTCTTTTTTTATAAACAACAATTAACTTAATTAAGAAATACGCGTAAATCAATTTAATCGTATACATGTGTTTAAAATCTTAGTCTCTTTATTTTACAGTATAAAACAATATTTAAATGCCAAGATATCGTATCAATGACTATTTCATTCTATTTCAATAGTTAGTTGATTATAAAAAAAATTACATCCTCTTAATCTCAGCATTCACAAAAACAAATTTACGAGATTTTGATCTATAAATATATCGAAAACTTTTTTGTTACGTTAAAAACAGATTCGCATGATTATCGACAATTATGTAGTTATCGTAGACATGATTACGTTTCGCGTGAGGCCATGGAAGGACACAAAACTTTTCAAGTATTTCAGCATATTATACATCATCTTTTTTTCTCGAACGCAAAGCTAATGATTTCCAGCACGAACGTGAATGTTTGCATTAATGCTGGTTGTTTCTTCTTCACTGTACATCCAATCATTCTCTGAGCATCACAGACAGTTATTCTTTAAACGTCCTATGCACTCAATTTCCGTTTCCAAAACGTCTCCCTTCTGAAAAATTGAAGCAAATTTTTCGTAAACTATTCTTAGTAGAAATTTGAAAATATGCAAATAATAAAATTTACCTTCAGGTACTCCGGTGGGTTACGTGTAAAGCCAACACCAGCTGGTGTGCCAGTTAAAATAACATCACCCGGCAGTAATGTAAAGAATCTGTAATAAATTTTATTCATTCATTAGTCCTAAACGAAACACCTAACTTAAAGAATGGCCTACTTTTTAAATATGAATAAGGGAAATTCATTTTAAAAAAGCGAATGTGTCTAATTTATTCTACATGATTAGTCTTTCACTTATTCTACATCATCACTTCTGACGAAGAAAAGCACGTTTAAAAAAGTATTTTTATTGGCAATATTTTAAGCACCGCGGAAAAGTAAACACTTCTAAAACGTGATAACCTTGTATCATTCGTATGATAAATTATATTTTGTTCATTTTGTTACTCGACAATTGAAAATAGACCTTTTTCGAAATGAGTTTTTCTTAATTGTACAGACGATGATATGTACAAGTATTATCACGTAAAAATGAAGTGTATATTCACTTATTCGAAGTGAATTTAATTTATTCATATTTAAAGAGTAAAGAGTCGCATTGAGGAATACAAAACGAGGGAGAAACTGACTGAGAAAGGTAGGCAACGATGTCGTTTGTCTTGAAGATAAGCTCACTGGTGTTGCCGTCCTGCTTGAGTTCGCCGTTGACCCAGGTCCTGACAGTGAGGTTCTTGACGTCGGCGATTGCCTCCTTGGTGACGACAGCCGGACCCAATGGGCAGAAATTGTCCATCGACTTGCCCAGAGTGAACTGGCCGCCGTTGCGTTTGCCCTTCTGCCAATCGCGCGCTGACAGGTCCTGCGCCACTGTGTAGCCGAATATGCAGTCCTCGGCCTCGTGATTATTCAGACCCTTGCACTTCTTACCGATCACGATGGCAAGCTCGGCTTCCCAGTCGACTTTCTATACCGGAAATTGAAAAAGAGAAAGTCAAATTTATGATTGCGGTTCTAAATTGTGCGATGAGAGGAAATCATGAAGTGAACATGTATAATTATTACTGTTATGTCATTTTCTGTATTTTATACTCTGTGTCAATGAATAAATAAACATCTAAATAAAAATACTAATTAACTTTTGCAAAAAAAATAATAAACAAGGAGCTGCGATTTAATTAAATAATAAGAAGAGGACTGTGTCTAAACTTTGAATAGATATTGTAGGACATTTTTTAATTACTTCATTGTTCTCTCTGCGTAGTTGTTATTATCTTTTACGTGGTACCATGGAAATTTTGTTATAGATTCTCAAAATAGGCATTTTTACAAGATTTACAAAAAAAAATCGAATAGTCTTAATATACTAAGTAAATATAGATAAGTTCATTGACTTCTTACGAGATGATTGTTTGCTTAATTCTTTAAATAACTTTTGATACTTCAGCAGTCTTTTTAGAACTGACACATACTAAATAAAGCGAAGATGTTTCGTTACAACTATATACTATTTTTCAGAAAGACTTAACTTTACTATTTCTTATTGAGATTATGAATGAAAAGTTAACTTAAATTTTCTGAAAGTTTAAAACTTCTTAAACTATAATTCAATTTGCACGACTAACGCTAATAATTTACTATTTCACTGTGAAATTTTTTCCATCTGACATTAATCAAACGACACTTACGTCCGATATAGTCGGCAAGTGAATGTCATCATAGGGCCCGACGATGTTACTCGGGAATTTGCTGAAAATGACAGGACTAGTTGGCGGCTCAAGATTCTGCTCCTTGCAGTGTCCACTGTAATTCAAGCCCACGCAGGCGAGCTTGTCCATTTGAGTGATTGGCGGCAGGAATGTCACATCTTTTTCGGGTATGACGCTTCGACCCTCCGCCACTATCCTGCGAAGTAAAAATATCCCTTGTACTTGAATCTACACGCGACATTTCAGCCTCACCAGAGAAGGAGAGGAAAAAGTAAAAGGATGAAAATATTCACTCAAGGCACAAAAGCAAAAGGGGGACAAACAAATCGAGTGAAATTGTTGTCGATAAGATAAAGTTCTCTTATCGCAATTAATGCATCAGAGCATGTTCAAAATAATAAATTGAAGTGGAAAACGCAAGTGTTTGACGACGTTAAATATTTATCTTGCATTAGGAGGGTTTGCAATATTATTGTACATCGAATTTATATAAATGAGAAAAATCGACTTAAGTTTGCACCCCTAAATGGAGCTTGATCAATCAATTAATCAGCTTACGATAGGAGTTACTTTTATTGTCGTTTTATCACAATGTAACGGGGTCAGGGAGAAAGCAGTTCAGTGAGCGAAGCGATCATTTTTATCAGCCAAGTGCCAATAATTATAAAAATGAATCTTAAAGCGAAACGGGGGTACTAGTAAAAATAAAACACTCTTTTTGTTATTTACTGACTGTTCTTGTAAAGGCAAATCACAAGATTGAGATAATATTAAGGGAATATCATGCCTTTGTCTGAAGTAGGTTTTGTATAAAAATACCGAGAAATCCTTCAGTGATATTTGCTAAAAGATAAAAAAAATAATAAATAAATAAAATGGAACGTAAAGTCTGTTAAACAAAGAAGTGAGGATCTCAAGGGTCACAATATCAACATATTCTTTACTTTTCCGGAGACTGACCTCTCAACATCAGCTTTTAACTCAAGCTCGTTACCCCTAAGGAAAATATTAAATTATCTTACTTTTGTTGCACACTAATCTCAATACACTTTTAATATTTCACTACAATTTGTACACGAAGAGGAAAATTCTAGTAAAATATACTGTTTTGTAATACTAGAAAAGTATTACTAGAAAATAGAGTAACATTTATTAGACTTACAGTAAATTTTACTATAAAAGAGAGGAACTACTAGAATATTTTTTACTAAAACTCTTCTCTCTGTGTATTCTAATTTCTTTGAACTTTAATTAAAAAAGATACATTAAAAATACCTTGGCAAACGCTAAAATTAAATATACAATATGGTCAGCACAATACGGTTTGTTTTTAAAAATAAACTCAAGTGTAATTTATTCGCGAAGCTCGACACAAGTTGTTTTTTTTTGGTAGACTCATTAGCGAAACGACGCTACAAAATAAAAAAAAATGATGAGTGAGATAGGCGTCTCGCATACTAAGTATGCAGGCATATCGCCAAAGGCGTTGAGCTCCTCAACAGGTTTCTGAACGAAAACTCACCTCTTCGCCTTTTTGAGAAATTCCTCACCGCCCTCGAGAAACTTCCTCAAAGTGTTCGGCACTCGCGGATTGAGCACCGAAATTGCGACGATGTCACCGCCTTGTTTGAGCTGGACTCCCAGCTGCTGGGGGCCGCCGTTTTTATTGACGAATTGAACGAACCTGCAAGAGGAGTCATTGATTAATTATATTTCTCAATGAAGTTTGACTTTCGGTTTAGTGTGTAATAGTTTGAGGAAAACGTTTTTTTTTTTAAATTAATTTAAAAGTGTTCTTATTTTTATTTACTTTAAAAAAGTTTAAAGAGATCAAGTGTTATTCTATTTGCCTGTAGTAATAATTTGCGTATAATAAAAAATGACGTGCCGATGAAATAATTTCATATTAATTTTCAAATTTATTTTAGTTCTTGATAAGGAATATCATAAAATACATCGATTAAAGAGGTTTTTTTAATACTATTTTAACGAGCTAGGCAATTTTCTTTATGAAGGTCTTCAGCAATTACACTGAGAAAAAGATATTGTAAAAATTGCCATCTGGGATGGAAACGCGGCTCCAGATTAGACTTTTAGATAAAAATTACCATACTTTACAGTAAAATTTACTACATTTATGGAAAATTTACTGTAGAGTATGGTAATTTTTTACGAAAAGTCCAGTCTACGTGACATATTTAATCGGATTCACGTATATAAAAATTATTATCAGTACTTTATATTGATTATACACGATAAAAAATAAATTACGTGTTAACAATTAAATTAATTATGAAAATTTAAACTTCCATTATTCTATCTATATTCTACACGGATAATTACTATATAAGTAAATTATTGAACAATTTTTAAATGTGAATAGGCAAACAACATTATATACAGTTATTAAATCGCCAACGTTTTTATTTCCTAGAGTAAGCTCAGTGCCATTCATTTTTGATAGCTTGAAAATGACAAAATATTGTTCATAT
Organism: Sycophila sp. Sp_5; assembly: GCA_018906775.1. Classification (NCBI taxonomy): domain Eukaryota; kingdom Metazoa; phylum Arthropoda; class Insecta; order Hymenoptera; family Eurytomidae; genus Sycophila; species Sycophila sp. Sp_5. The sequence continues at coordinate 503,085 of JACCID010000020.1, forward strand.
TCTAAAACATATTATTATTCGAAAATTTAATTTAGCGAAAATCCTGTCGTATAGAGCAATAAAAGAAAAACTTGAATCACTGCAATATATGCTTCAAAAATGAAACTTCTAATTTTGCTTTCCCCTCTAATTAATTTGGCTTCTCTTTGCTTTCTACCATTCATCTTAATGCTTTTATCCCCCCTCTCATGATTCCTTCTAAAGGAATCCTTAAATAAACGCGTGCTTTCTTTCCTTATCTTCTGCGACCTTGATGTTTGAAAAAATGAGGCTTCCCAGAAATCCATCGTAATAATTGAACCATTGCGTGAAATGAACAAAAGGATGGTTGTACAATATGTTGGATACTTAAGTTATTTATTCGAAAATTGATAATATTTTTAAGTTATCTGTGTTTAAGCATTTGTATTGATCTTAATTTAAAGTACTTGGATAATAAATGAATTTAAATTACATTTTTTTATGTAAGAGAATAAAATCTTACTATCCGGCCGAAGTAATCGATACTATTCAAACTGAAGTATTATACAGCTTAAGAGATCTTACAGGGTTAGTTAGGGTGCGGCTTTGATGATCCGTTACTGCGCAGTAAAGTGTACGTTGTAAATAAAATTCTAGGTTTAAATAGTGAAAACAAGGAAAGATAAATTGACCTTAATTAAATTCACGGTAAAAATGAAGGAAAAATTCGTATTTGAAAAAATGTTTGTTCAAGCGCATTGTTGTATGAGCACGATTTAGTTGGCTATATTTATTCATCTGATCACGAGCTTTCTCTTGTTATTTATTTCGATCGTAGCCACTCCCCTTTTCGTAATATATCCATTGGTGCTGATAATCTGTTTAGTTCCTAAATATATCACTGATAAATTATCCGCTTTCAAGCAATTGATAAAATGTATTTCGAATTCACTGGTGATTTACGTCTCACTCGTACGATCACATATAACAGTCACGAAAATTGACCAAGCGATTTACAGAAATATAGCCATTCTTTTTTATCTCATAATTCGTCATTCAAATCATCAATCACACATATCTTTTTAAAGTAATTTTTTAAATACTGTGCTTGTTATGAGTGTTCAGTTAATTTTATAGTAGAAGTTTTAATGAAAAAGGAAAGAAGCAATTGTATGATTTATTCAAACAATTCCATTCCGAATGAATGGGTTTTCCGCGTAGTAATGATCCAATTATGGAGGATAAGATGTAAGAACAATTGAAAAATGTAAAGTTTTCCTTGAAAATTAATTAAATCAAGTTGATAAAAAAAACGATATCAGTCAGAAACGATTTCTAAGTCAATGAAAATACCATATTACATGAGTTATACAACTGCGATGAAATACTGTTTTCAAATGTAATCAGTAAATGAACAAAAACTACACTTATAATACAAGAATTGATTTTGCGCAATATTCAAAAACAAACCAAAATTAAGCTACAGCTCCAATCCATAGTTATACTTTAATGTAAATTGTAAAAAAAAGTTTAATAACAATTATCAATCGTTCATAAAATAAACAACTAGCAGATCAAAGTAGTTAGATTAAAAGTCCAGTACTGTGGCTTTACGTACTATCAAAAGTTGAATCAGTGAAAAATTACTATAATTAGTGAATTTTCACTGAAAATTAATGAAAAGAGCTTCACGATTTACATATTAACGAAGCATTTTCTACTAATTTTAATAAAGTTTCACGAATTCAATTTTAAAAGGTACATGCATGTACCGTCAAAAATGCATTTATCCGACAAAAATTTGAACGAGCACTCGAGAACTCTGAAAAAACAACAGAACCAACCGAATTTTCCACTGTACATAACTACTCCCGACCCTCCCCCCTCGCCCGTCAGTAGTAACAGCCGAGACGGGCCAGACGACGATACAACGCGGCATGTCGGTAATCGACCGCCGGCACGTTTCACTTTCTTATTTTTTTTTCTTTCAACGTTTGCCGACTTCCTCGATAATCGTGTGACCAGGTGCGCTGGAGGAATTCGCGGACGAGAAGAGTTTTTCACGAACCTCATGTTTGCGGCGCCGCTCGTAGGAGATACCTCTGCCGGCGATGCGTCCTAACCAGCGCGCCGCCAGGCCTCTATCCGCCAATTGGCACGAGCACGAGGCGCCCAGCATTCGGAGTTTTCCCTGCAGCGTCATCTCCTCAGCCGCTCGATCTCCGATTAGATAAGCCTCCCTGCGGCTCTTATTGTCTCGGCGCGACGAGCGTAAGGTGGTCCGTGCGATTTTCGCGAGGGAGAGTCTCGCGTTTTTTTCTTCTTTTTTTAATTTATTTCCTGGATTGTTTTGGAAAGCCGAGCGCCTCGGAGAAGCGCACGCTGCGAAGGACGTGAGGAGACTAGAGCCCGGCGTGTGTAACTGTAGGCGCTCTGGCTTTTGCGGGCGCGCTAAAAATCGCCGGGGAAGGGGGAAAGAGCCGCGGCGAGGTTTCCGGAGAGGTGAGCTCGCTCACGGCTTTTTCGGATGGATTTTTTTCTCGAGGGAGCCTCGGTCTGCGTGGCTCTTTTTCTCGCCGTTTTTTTCTCCAGGCTCGAAGGGGCTCGACGATCTTGCTGCTCGAATTAATTCTAGTCTGCATTAGGCGAGGGTTTGTGCTAACCTAAAAGAAGGGATTTAGTCAGGCTTTAGAGGTGTGTTCGATGGTATTAGAGTAGGGAACATTTATTTTTTATTTTTAAGCATTTGCGATGAAATGCGAGATGAAAAAATTATGTTAAGAGCGACTTATATTTTGGACTTTTGTGATTTATTTTTTAGAAAAATGTATAGCTTGGTTTAATTTAAATTAAAGCTTTATCTATAGACTGAATTAAGGTCTAAGTAATTATATTTTCCATTCATTTATGAATTTTATAAAAAAAAATTAATGCTCCGGAAATTTCGGAGCATTGAGGACTTTTTTTTTCTAAACTTAGAAGATTAAGGAAAAAAAATAAAGGGGACAAATTTTAATTAAATATAAATGAGAACCTAACAAAGAGGATAGAACCTAAAAGAAAAATAGTTTGCAAAAAAATTAGCGTTACATCACAGCTGTAGGCTCGTGTTCTTTTTCGTTCGTTAATCAGGTGATGCTTTCAGAGGTTAGATCACTGTTTTATCCCCACTCTAAAATTCTTCCTCTTGGAATACGTGACTTTTGTCACAAAAACAAATATTTATGTAAATCATTTAATATTATCCAATCATCATAAATATTGCTGATAATAATCTCAATGTACTTGTCAATGTCAATTTATAGCTAATTTAATTAATATTTCCATTATCAACTTTATCATTGCTCTTATTAATTTATTAATAATTTGATTAATTCAAAAACGTTTTATACATCTTTACCTAAATCATGGCAAATTGAAGAAAACATTCTTAAAAAAAAGCTGCAAATATATATCTAAAATTGTTTTGAGAAATAATTACATAAAACATAATTAGAAAATTTTTAAATTTAATAGAAAACAAATTTATTTAGTAACTTAATACCTGCTCAACAACTTTCTTAAATAATTCTTATATTACTACTCTTCTGGCAGTGGCTTAGGTTTCCTTTGAGTGAATATAAATTCCTCACGGGAGTGGTAAGGATTGTAGGGATCTTCAGGATAATACTTTGGACGCCTCCAGAATTTTGTGACCATTTTGTCTAACATCCATGACTGAGTTGAATTTGTAAAAACATGTTGTCTTAAACGTCTCTTTCTGGCAGCACTCTTTTTCCACAGTCTCTTTTTCCGCCCAGCCTTAGTTCGGATCCATATACCCCTAAAATAATAGTTTGTGTACAATTCTCAGCTAGTTTAAAATGCTTTTAATAAAAGTTTTTAAAATACAATTGTTTACCAGTTTAATCTGTAAAATCTTCTCAAAACAGTCTTTACAGATTTTCTTTTGCCTTTACGGAGTGAAAACTTTGTGACAGTTCTGCATGGTACAGTAGGTAATTGTGGTTGTGCAACTAATAACTTGTTAAGTGAGTTACTGAAAATAAAATAAAATGTTACATTCAAATGCAACTTCTATTTATTCTAATGTGAATATATTTAAAATTGTACCTTAATAAACCTGTTCCTGCACTCTGTACGTTTAAGATTTCTTTACATTGTAGCTGCTTTGCGAAAGCAGCAATGCACCGTACTTGTGACGAGATAAGATTTCCTTCAGTTCTGCATGAATTCACAACACTCGAAGCAATAATTTTTCTTGAGCTCTCTGAAAAACAAACAATTTATTACAGAATTTCTTTTTTTCATCTTATTTATAAAAAATAATTTCATACTGGCTTTAACATCAATTACACTGACACGCAAATCGAATGGTTGCAAACCGCTAAAAAAGATGCATTACGACAAATACTTTCTTCTTTACATAATTCGGCGCAGCAAAATTGAATATTATGCGCCAAAAGAATATCGAAGTGGAACGTTTGTCGGTTCAATTCCGCAGAGCAAGATGGCCGACTGGCCGTTCGCCCGGACCTAACCTCGAAGCCTCGACGAGTCATTCGCAAGCCATCGTAAACAATCGTAAATCCCAGCGCCGAAAATGATTCCGCGCGATTCCGGAGCTCAGTGAAATAGCGAGACTCGACGCTGCCATTGCTTACCTCTGACCGCGGTGCCGAGAAGTCGCAGCATATTTTCCGCTCAGCCCGTGACTCGCGCGCACGCAGGTCCGTAGCAGCCGGACTGTGGGACTGGCTGGCCGCAGAGCGGAGCCGCCAGCTGTTTTTCCGCGTGCCGCCGTTCCCCTTTTCGTCTGGGCAGCCACCTCCGACACCGGCCATCCCCCGAAGATGCTCCGAGTCGGACTTAAATTCCCCGTCAACGGTCTCAATCTCAATCGGGTGAGTAGGTCGACGAGTCCCGGCGTCCGCTTTTCCGGCGTCGTGTGCACCTGGAGGAGGCGTCGAGGGTGTCCACGGCTCCGAAACTTCGAGCGCTTTGCCTCGGCGCGCGTCTTTTCAAAAGCCACTTTTCACGCCTCGGAGCCGCTCCGTCGGCGTCGTTTCGCCCTCGTTCCTGGTCGGGGTGACGTGGTTGCCTATGACATTGGGTCGGGGGCAGTGGACCCCGGGCGACGCGTTAATTGTCATTGATTATTTGGCTCGCGAAGGTCGACGGTGCTTCGCGTTTCGCGTGTCAAGATGGCTTACATAATTTCCCTGTGTGTATTTTTTGACTGATGACAGCAACGTGTTCTTTTGCAGATTAAAAAGAATGGCTGCGATAAGCTCTACCTCACGACGAGATACATTGAGACCTGTTCGAAACCTCAGAAAGGAAGCAGGTGAGTTGGTTCGTTTATAACCGTTGCATGGAACGATGGTGGTGCAGCTGACAAGTTGCTCAATCAGTGCAGTAAATTCAAAAGAGCTTGCAATTGCATTATCGTTATTCTTAGTTCTGTTGAAGAAGTTAAATAGATTAAATACAGATTAATTCCTACTTTTTTGTTACATTGTCAACTTCAGACAGTCACTGATGATTCGTATATTTATAGTTTAGTATTGTTTTTACTGCCGTTCATGGAACTCTATTAATAAAGTATGATTTTAGGCTGTTCAAGGATGTTACACTTGCATCCAGATTATCAGGGCATAGGTATTCAACAGAATCAAAAAGGTACAGATAGTAAAAAAATTTAGGTGATTGGTTTGCTTGTTAATCTAGTAAAATATATGAATTTTATATTTTTGTTATGCATGCTATACTAATATTATAGTTTTATATTTAACTAAAGTTTGTATCATTAAAACAAGTTTAGTAACAATAAAATAAAGATGCTATTAAAAAATATTGTTTCTGGCACATGAACTACTAAATATACTTTTATTAACTTTGTGAAATGATATTATAATTACTTTACAAAATTAATTTATTGATACAAACTGCAGTTTTATTAAGTTAATTTGAATTATCTTAATTGTGACTTTTTTTATAGTGGACGTGGGAGTACTGGAGCCTTAGCTACTATTGGTGTTATAACTATAGGAACTCTTGGTATACTAACTTATGCAAGGAATGATAAAGAATTTCGACAAACATTAGAAGAATGGATTCCAGGAACAGACAAAGTAATTACCATCATGTTTCAAGAGGAAGACTCCTATTTCGACAATGCTATACATTTCTTTAGCGAGCAGAAAGAAAAGTAAGTAAAAAAATTTCAAAAATTTCAAAAATCAATTACATTTTATATTAATACATGTTATTTATTTTAGGATCATAAACATGATTTTTGGTAGAGATTCTAGTAAACCAGGTTCGATATTTAAACAAACAACTGATAGCGTAAATGATTTTGAAGAATACTTACGTGAGCCTCTCCTATTCCTTTTTCCTTCCTTTAACCATTATTCTTGATATCTTTTTCATCATTCAAATTGATTTTTTGAATATTTTATCGTTATTAAAATTTAATTTTCGATTTACAATAGAATTTTTAATTATGATAGAAATTTTATTACTTTAAAATTTAAAATCAAAACAAACTTCACCATTCATCTGCACATCCTATGCTACCAGTACTCCTTTACAATATCCATAGCAAATAATTTGAATGAAATTTTCTCAATGAATAATTAGTAGATAGTATTTTTTGCTTTTAACTAAGTTGTGACTAACGTCGGCTGACCCGAACATTAACGTGTGTTTAGCGCCAAGACCAGCTTTTACACCACCAGCTTTAGAATTGTCTCCGCCACCTCCAGAAAAATCTAAGCCCGAAATTCGAGTAAGTAAGGAGCAAGGAAAAATTCAAGTTGGTATGTACCTTTGCTATATTGCTTTGTAGTACTATTAATATAATTTTTAAATTTTTAAATTTTTATTACATAAAAATATTCATATGTAATTGTTTGTAATTTTAGTGTCGGAGAAGGTTCCACCAAAGGAAGAAGTTGGAAGTGCAGCTGCAGATTTACTAGAGTTGGAAAAGTTTGCTGGCGAACATGCTGCAAAGGCTATAGCACGTTTTAAAGAAGCAGCACGTGCCGCTCAGGAATTCAATTCGTATATAGTAAATGTGGTTGAAAGTACCGATGCCACAGTTCAGAATTCTGTATGGGAAAAGTATGTGTACAAATTATTTTTTTGTTTAGTCACAATTATAATTGTTCTTTTGAACTAATCGGATTTTTTAATATTACAGATTAAAGAAAGCCCAGGAGAAAAAAACAAGTCTGGTGGAGGAGGCGGAAAGAACAGCACAGGAGGCTTTGGGTGCTTTGAAACAAATTCATAAATCGATCGATAGTCCAGATGTTAATGCGACGTTTGCACAAAAAACGATCACGAAAAAAAATATTGACAAGATATTAACCGATGTGGATGAAGCCAAAGGTGTGTTCAATCAGGAGCTCGCAAATGCGAATATCTCTGAAAAATATTGGAAGAACCTTAAGGCTGCACGGGAAAAGTTCCATGATGAATTAAAAATTCTTTTCCCGAATATAAATATCTATGACAAAAAGTTCTCAGTCAGTGATGACGCGTTCGATTTGTTCGTCCTCCACATGTATCATAAAGTAGACTTTTTACAAAAGGAGTTGGACAAACTGCAGGTGATTATTAATTAAATTCGATTTTTCTGTAAAATTAATTTTGGTTGTCAATATTATGTTTTTCGTTTTAGACCATTGGTGATCAAAAGTTGCGAGCTGCTCTAAAATCTGGTGAAGATAAAGACAAAATTGAGGAAGCTGTATGTCTAGAAGTTGTTAAAGAAAGAAGAAGACTAGAGGAGGATTATGGAAAGAAGGTAAGTATCAGAACTAATTTTTTATGTATTTTTTAAAGCAAATGACTGATTCTCGTGTATTTTAAAACTAACATTTTGTGAAAACAATCAGAATTAGTGAGATAGAATTTTGTCTGTTTCTGCTATTAACATTCTATTTTCTTATTCTGTTATATTATTATATTATTTGAAATTGTCTATTTTTTATCTGAATACCAAACTGCCAGGCAAATAAAAGAAAAATTATTCGAGTAATATTTTACTCGGTTAATTATATCTTGCGCTGTTAAAAATATTTGATATAACGTATTAATCATATCAGTTATTTAGAAATTAATTTTTCAAGAGAAAGGGTAAGATCGATCGATACGAATCGAAAAGAAAAAGAACCAGACTCGCATACCGGCTCTCGAGAAGAGAATTTTTTACTTATTTCCATTTGGAACGTCGCCAATATTTTTCAACCGACTGTCACCCGCGTAATATTACGTCTTCGTCTCCGTTACTGCGTTCCTTCTTTTTTCACGCGGATATTATCCGTTTCTTTTTTATCTACCTATTGGTTGCGGTTTTCCTTTACCGAACTGACGAAGTTACAAGTTGTCTCGCAGTCCGCACTCAACGTTAGTCTTCTTTTATCGGGAGGATGTAAACAATGGGACTCTCGTTCCGCAGCAGAACGTACCTACTCAGGCTCCTTCCGCTTTCTAAGGAGTTCTCTGTGCTTTATTTTGCAACCATTCGACGCTCCCTGCTACTTGTTACTGAAAGTAAGCAGTTAACTTCGTTACAGTCATTGCTATTCTGCTCGTTTTCAAGATATCTTGTGACCTATTGTTAGAAGTTTCTGAACTTTTTTAGTTACTTGGCATTTTAATATTTTTTTATTGCGGTACTACTGTAGTTCGTTACTGTTTATTATTCACTTTTTTACTTCATTTATACTTACTTCATTTACAACTTGTAAATCTACGAATACTTTAGATAGACTACGTCTGTTATCCTTTTCTTGAAAAAGAAAAAATTGAATACGAATTCCGCTCTGCGCAACATAACTTTGGTTTATTACTTTTATATTCCTTTTAAACGATATTTCAAATAATTATTTTTCACTATTCAGAAAATTAAGTACCGTTTAAAATTCGTTTGTAACAATCATGTTAAAGCTTGACTGTAGAGAACAAATAACAATTATAATAATAACTCAATGAATCTATCGAATAATCGAAAGCAAACCGCCGATGGAAATCGCCGAAAGTGCCTTGTTAATAAATTTTATTTACAAATTAACCATTGAAGGCGTAGCTTGCATTGAATAAACTTTCATTAATGCATAAAATTATGGACTAATTAAGATTTTAATTACAACTGCTATGACGAACGCTCCAGTCGAATTTTGAGGATCCAAATGGGCGTTCTCTAATTTTGACAATTCAATTAAAAGTTTCGTTATATCGTCCATTCGGGTTTCCACTGACGCATCGCGCCGGCTATTCTTACCCCCCATTCCGCTTATTTCTCTCCATTAAGCTCTGCCACTTTTCGTCTCATTCTCGAGCCTGTTGAATTGAACGAAAGCACGCATTTATGCAGCATTTTACGATGGCGCTAAATGATTTCATGACTTTCGAATTTCAGGATAACTAAATTGTGTAATCTCATATTAAAATTTATCAATATCGTTCAATTTATTAATTTTCGCTCAGTATCATTCTGAATGTAATTACTAGAGAAATAATAATCATTAATAAATATCCTTGTATTGCATCAACCTGACTAGGAGCAAGATTATCATTTATGAAAATTTCAAATTACGATTAATGAATCAAAATCCTTTTGAACAATATGGTGTCTAATTAGTAACTAGAGTTCCGCAACTCGCACCGATTCATCGAGAGAAAAGTATTCTACAAGTATTATCTTTAGGGGAACGCAATCGTAAATTAAACTCGCAGATAAAAATTACTATACTTTACAGTAAAATTTCCTGAAGGTATAGGATTGTTATAAATAAGATAAAAGGATTATTTCTAATACTTTTCAAAATTTTTATCGGAGAGTCCAGTCTGTGGGTGCGTTCCTAGTAATTTTGATAAACTTGTTTTCTCACTGCAGCTATAATCTCGGTTCTTAAGGAAAAATCGAGGCGTACAATAGAAGCTCGGTTAATTCAACGCTAAATAATTGACGTAACGAAATCCGATCCGCTCGAGAAGAAAATCGGCCTTAATTAGGTTGCACGAGGCAGACACGTCGAAAACTAACTCCACGCGGGTCGAGGATAAAAAAAAGTGCAAGAGGTGCCCCAGACCATTGTACCGAGTTCTTACACGCGCGGCCGAGTCAGAGGAAACCGTCTCTCGCTCGAGTACCTTTGTTCCCGCTCGTTTTTTAATTTCTTATTAACCCTTGACTCATAAGGAATTTTGTTCTCGTTCGGTCATTTTTCTGCTACTGTTTCTCTCACTTTTTCGCTCTCCCTGAGTTTGAAGTTACTCTTTCTCTTTGGCCCCCCACTCGAAATCGTATCTTTCAGTTATTTCTTTTTTCCTCGCCCTTCATCCGTAGGGTTCCTCACTTTCTCATTATATTTCACGCCTCCGTTGTTTTTGCACCTTCGTGCAGCTTAAATACTGTGTTTTTTTACCCTTTTTCCAACTTCCTCGCGAATCACTTGATTATTTTTCTGCCTTTTAATACGGTTTTTTAAAGAGCTTTCATGCGTTCTGCAGTTTTTCATTCAATTATAATTTATATTGGACTGAAGTGAGCGTGAAAAATTTTTTTTTTTAGTTACATAAAAATAGTGCAACGGATAGAATTTTATAATGTAATATAAGCATAATGAATTTTGATGCTTATTAATTGTAGTGACAAAGAAATAGTAAAATAAGTAGTTAATATGTGAGGTGAACTAGTCCAGAACTTATTTATTTAAAATTGCGATTAAAAAATATTTATGTCGATCAGGAAGTTGATGTCTGACCACACCTAACTATTACTACTTACATTTAATTTTACGTATTTTTACTTTCTAATGGATTAACCAATATCGTAGCGTCTAATAATTCTATTAAATAATTTATAAGCAACACAATCCTTATAAAAAAATAGCACAGGGAGTGAAAAAAATAACAAAAATACTCGGATCTATCTATTTTTCCGAAGAGTGTATTGAAGAAAAAAGAATAATAATTTCAATAAAATGTTTCTTTAAATTACTTAATAATTATTTCAAATTACAAAATAAATTTAGTTTTAAAGAAATGTTTACTACACTCAAAAATATAATTTATTTGTAAAAACTTTAGAAAATGAAAAATTTTATTAATATTTAGTAAAATTCTCAGCGTGTTATCTGGCTAATCGAATACCACGCAACATTCTAAAATTCTAAAAACTATTTTTAATCCCTACAGTCATCAATATATATAATATCGTATACTAAGTATTCTTCACTTATTGAGTATTGCAAGTATTACATTGTATGGTAAAAAAAATGTATTGGATCATAAAAATCGCTTAAAATTGCATTCGTTGGATGTACCAGAGCAACGGTAATTGTTGCAGCGGCAAATTGTCACTCGCGAACATACGAAGTGTCAGGTTCTATCGATCCCGCGCATAATGCACGTAACTCAAGGTGCACGCGCCTCAATGCGGAAGTCTGGCGCGTGCGACGAGATGCTCGAGTTGGCTTTGTAGAGCGCGGCGCGCCTCGCCCCCTTGTCGCGAGCGCGTAAACGCAAATACTCGTTATCGCTGATTGGCGCCTCAATTTCCGCGTGTCTTCGACTGCTCTACTCCTTGCGGGCATCGCGCGTGACGTGCCGGAGACCGCGACACCGCCTCCGAGGCGCTTTCTCGGTATGCTGACTCTCGATGTGCCGCCGCTTTCCCGCAGAGCCTGCAGCTTGAATAATTCGAGTAGAACTGCCTTTTTCACGATTTTTCAAATAGGCAAGGAGGTTTTATACGTAGATTTTTTTATGAAAAATGGAGTAATAGTTGCAAAGGTTTCGAGGATGTAATCTGTCAGGTTGTTAATTAAGGAAGAAATATTGTGCACTGTAAGCAGAGAAATTTTATAGTAAAAATTACTATGTATCATAATAAATCTTCTCTTATTGCACTTTAAAATTACTTGCTGATTTAATTATACAGTATTGACAATATTCACTAAGTGCGTTTCCAATTTACTTCCAGTAAACGCATTAAAAGTCACATTAATAGGATATTGTTTTTAACAGAATGTCATCTGCGTTTCTAAAGTTAATTTTTTTTTCCAAAATATCCTCAAATATCTCTGCCTTAAAAGCACAAATCCTGTTTTTAAAATTTTACATTCCTGTTTTCTGTCATCTAATATTCCAATGCGAGCTTGAAACAGCTATAGATCACTCAAGAGTCAATAACTACAAAAAGCGTAGAGCGAAAAAAGGCCATTCAGAAAAAAATATCTTTGATGAATGGACCAAAAATCGCTTGAAAAAAAAGGCGCCGCACTATTGCCTCGGCACAGAATCGCACGCCCGGTGCAGGCTAAAAATCAAACATCGGCGTAAAAGCATAAAGTGTCTCGAAACGAGAAATTCCGGCGAGCGCCTGGCTGAAACGTCTACTCCGCGGCGCGCGCCGCTCGCGCTTACCAATATCTCGTCTGACGCACAAAGACTACCCTCTCTCGCTCCGCAGGCCAAAGAGCGAGGCGCTGCTTTGCCGTAGGGGGAAGAGTAGCAGGGAGAAAGGGGCAAAGTAATGCATACGTCGCGTCCCTGATTTTTCCACACGCCCAAAACACGCGCGCGCGCTCCGCGTCGTTGGAGGAAATCTCGGGGAAAAATTTATGAGGCCCGAGACGACGCGGCGAATTTTCGCTCGCGAGGCCGAAGATCGCGTGCGCCGCTCGTAAATCTCCCTGCTAACGCGGGCTCGTCGGTGTCGCGCGTCCCGGGGCCAGGGAGCGCGCGCTCCTTAAATATCCCGCACGTTGACCCGAATTTTTCTGACTGTTTTTCTCTTGTGCTTAGGTACCGATACGTGTGTTTATGAAATTTTCGGTAATGGAATAATAATTTGCAGGCTTTAAAAGCGAACGTAGAAGAAGTAAGAAACAATGAATTTCATTATTCTTAGAAAAAGAAATATGACTGCTACCTATTTTTGTAATTTTACCTTTTTGATTTTATCTTTTTTTTTATGTCGTTTATGTCGACGTACCTATTTTTAGCAATACACGAGGTAAAATCTACACTAAATTTTGTCGTAAGTACAGTAAAAATGACTATACTCTAGGCGAAAGTGGTCCTAGATGGGCGTTATATAAAAATTAACGTACTTTGTAGTAAATTTTATCAGACATAATGTAATGTTTATTGTATTTATGACAAATTTTACTACATATTTTACTATGGTGATTTTTGCTGGATCATTTTTTTCAGTGTTGACTTAATTGTTATAAACAATATTGTGTACCGTGTAATGCAGGTATTTTCCTATAATTTCTGGAATGTGTGTTTGTCCCTAAATACATAGGTACAACAAAAATGTCATTCCTTTCCTGTCCTGGCAAAATGACAAGAATACCACCATAACTTCATTTAGTTTATGAAGATATGTTATGTACAAAGAATTTACTCTCTTATATAAAAAAAAGGTGAAAAAATAAGGGAGACCGATCGCATAAATTCTGGCTTACAAGAATGTATTAAGTAGAAACCGACGAGTGTTGTCAGACACATGTTTCTTTTTTCCTGAAAATTATCTCGCAAGCCTAAGACTTTCTTTTTTCAAATTGCATACGTTGTATAAGAACTCTAATTTTGAATTTAGCATACTGGAGAAAAACAAAATTTTAACACATTTTTTAGTAGCAAATACGTTTAATCAAGCTTACATTCTTTTAATTAAAAAAAGCTCAATTTCATTGTTTAATTAAATTCATACGAACAGCGAATTGTTATTGTTTATCGTTATAAAATTTAAATGGCAAATGTAAGGTCTCTACATTTTTCTCGCTTAAAAGTAAAAAAACATTTTATCTTGAAACCGTGATTCAACCATCCGTCAGTAATTCCCAAACTCATTTTTTTAAAATTTAATAAATTTAACTAGACAGTCTAACCACGTGCGTATATTAGACCCTGAAATATACGCCACTGGCGAGTGGAGTTTAAGTCGCGGACATCGAAAAAAAAATCGAGTTTATTTATGCTCAAAAAGCAGCGCGTGAAATGCAAAAAAAAAAGACGGAGGTGAGGGCGCATTTCCGTCGGGGACGATCAATGCAACTTTTTCTCGAGGCTGGCCAATGAGAAAATCCGGGCGACGGCTCGCTCTGGATCCGTTTAACGCGCTCCCTATGCGCGACCGCGAAGCTGACGCTATTGCGGCTTAGCTTCTCGCTCGGCCTCTGCTCATGCCGCGTCATGTGCGCGTCTCCGCTTTTTCCCGCTCGCTCGAACTTCCCTCACTGATTCTGCATTTCTCTCACTCTCGTTCTCTCTCATTTTTTTGTCACTCGTCGTGTCTCTTGTTGATTGTATCGGCAATAGGATGAGGCGGGACGTCGCACTCCTTTCTCTATCTCTCGCGTGCGGTTTTTGACACTTGACCGCCGGGGATTTTTTTTTGCAGTCACGTTGCTTTAGTTTAGTTTACTCTAGAGATTTTTAATCTAAAATATACAATTGCTTGGTTGATAGCAAAATGTTTTAATTAAGTAAATATTTCATATATTTTTTTATTTGTCGTTGACTGATACAGTTGTCTTTTTTTCTTTTAAAAGTATAAAGATATTAACGACAGTTAAATTTAGTAATTTTTAATTGTAGTTAAAAGAAAACTTTTATATATATGATTTCATATTATACTTTGTACTTCCAAATATGCCATTTGGCGAAATTACAGGGCACAAAGTGGCATACAATTTAGGTATGAAAGAGCCGAGGAAAGCGTTTAAAAAGTGCTAGAAAAGCAGTCAAGGATTTTTCAATAGGATAATTAAATATTCGACTGACTGTTATTAATGATGAAATTTTTCTATTTAATTTAATATTTTAAAGTGTAATGCTAGTGCTACAATTCTTGTCTGCCAGATGCATATTTCATTTATTTGAACAAACCTTGTTATAAATGGGAGAGCTTGTCGATCAATCATTTTTCTCGCGGCTTCTATTAAACATGTATGACGAAAATAAATTGTTTACGTCGCTGAAACGTGAAATTAAAAAGTTTCAAACAAATTCACGGACGATTTATTAATAATCTTAAACCATATTCCCGCCAACAATTTGTATTTAGTACGAGCTTTCGCATTTCTTGCGCGCAAACCGTTTGGTAAAGCCCGAAAAGTTAATCAATGACGTATTATTTTATAAATGTGCCATTAATAGTCTTGAAAAATTCAATGCGTTATTGCGTACGAAACGATCGTATCCATAATTAATTTGCTTATTTTCAGCTACATTTGAATTCTGCGATATTCTTTCTCTAATTCATTCTTAACAAAAAAATTATAATTTAAAAAAACGACGAATCAGTAAAAGTTTCTTTTATTTACATACTCTGTTTTTTGAAGAAAAAACTATGATAGGCCTTGGATTATTGGATATACACATTTATCACCTTTTAGAAGAGTACAACTCTATTCAGCTTAACAAAATGTTTGCAAACAAGGCGAACCATTTAGTCATTTCGACGCAGAGTACCATCCCCAAGTATTAGCTAAAAATAAATGGTCGACAATGTCACCAGCAAGGCAAACATTTATCCACCCGCACTCGGAACATTTATCCTCAACAGCGATTATGTAAGATTGCAGCACATCTAAAAATGACGAAACGAGTAGTAGTAACAATCGCAGTTAGATTCATCGTTCGTAAAACAAAAAAAAGTTAAAAAAAAAAAAAAAAAAACAGCGGATGGAAAACGCTAAAACCGCGAGAAAGAGACAGCGAGAGAAGTAAGTGCCTCGAATCTCGTCGTCCCGGAGACTCTAATGTTTCGACAAACGACGTGAATTAGGGCGAAATTACGGGCTGAGCGACGTCGGGGATCCGTCAGCGCGGAGTAAAAGGGGGCTCAGAAAAAGAGAGACAGAGAGAAGGGAGAAACGAGAGCGTAGCAAGGTAAATCGATTCCTTTCAAACCAGCGGCTAGGCGTTAAGCTTCGGCTCTGGACGTGTAGACGTTGTACGTGGGCGCACACCGACGCGGCTGCGTACCGTCTCGCGATGCTCATCCCTTCCGCGGCGACTTTTCTTTCTTCCTCTTGCTCTACTTGCGCTTTTTTAAGCCTTTTTTTTCATTCCAATGACTAGACTTCGCGGCCCACTTGAGCGCGGAATTTGACGGACATTCTGCTGCATTTGCATAGTTTGATTGTTCAACGTAGTTAAAGAATATTTCAGGGTTCCGCGATGTAAAATTAAACGGCAGCTTTTTTGTCGAGAGTTATGTAAAGATTTTTTGCTTGAGTTATGAATGTTAAATAGTATCAAGTTTAAAACAATTTCTTTTTTAATGTACCAAGGTTGTAATATTTAATTTTAGTTGTTTTTCTTATCCAAGAGATTCTTTTCATTGCTTCTCCAATGTATAGATTAAAAAAATTATTACGTAACATCAAAATGTGAATACAACGATAAAATTCATATTATACCTAAATCCATACTTAAATAGGTCCATTGATTCTAAATAAAAATCATTTATTAATTATCCAAATAAGTGTACCTAACCTTTTCGCAATAATTGATTAAAAATTAAGGAAATTATTTTATCCAGGCCATGAATAGATTTTGCAAAATTTGTAAAAGGGACAATTGTGAAGCACTGAATTGATTAATACTGAAACGCATTTGCTGGAAACGAGAAAATAAAAGTATACCCATATGTTGCTCAATGAACATGCGTACGCGTTGTCGATACATTTTTCAAACAAAGTATGAAATTTCTATTCAATACCCCAAAGATTTGTTAACGAAGGCATAATTGTTTTCTGAAACAATCACGTCGTTCCATTGGAATGCTTTTAAATGTGCATCAGAAATGGTATCGTTAAAGGCTAACGAGTTTTTTTTAAAAGGTTTCAACTGCACCCCTAAGTGCGTTTTTCTTTCAAATAGCTATTGTTAGCGTAGGTGAGCTTCATTTTCTTGTTTTTTTTTCTCTTTTTAATGCAACTTTTACATGTCACTATGATTGTGCATCTCGCGAATTTTTTTTTTTATAGAAAAAAGTATAAGTAACTAAAAGCAAATATATTTTTTAAGGTGAATCAACTAAAGGATTTCTTTAAATAAACTAAATACTTTTTAAAATTTATAAAAATTAAATATTTTTAAACAAATGTTTAGGAAATATAAAGAATAATTAAAGATATCAATCTTCAAAGAATGATGTAAAAGAACACTAATCAATACTGAACGAAAAAAATACTTTATACTCTTTTCAGCAGCATCGTACGTACGAGGTTCACTTTAAATTACCATAAATATTGCTGACGATATAATGACTTTCTTCTACAACGTCGTTCTTGCTGGCATTTCGTACTGCGTGATTAAAAATGAATATCGAAAAAGTTAATTACGCTGCACTAAAATAAACACAAAGAAAATTAACTCTTCCAACTGTGACGGGGCCGGCTGCGCGGACGAGATAAGATAATAATAAATTCAGCGTGCGCGATCCCTTACCAACGAACGTATTGCAAATTAACATAAGAACGTCCAGAGTTCACGCGGTATGCATGAAGAATTCGCAATGTTGCATAAAGGAAGTTATTAAAACGACGAGGCTCCGTACACACGGATTCTCGCCGTTATCTCCCTTTTCCAACGTAATTCGCGGACTTGCATAGTCGCAGTTTGCGCTGTAAAAATTTATTCCTTGACTAACAAATGGATATTGTCATTGGCTCGTATTTGCTGTTTGCAATATTAGCAATGAATATTCATCGGGTAGTTTTAGACGAAGATACCTTAGTAGAGCATAACATTATACGGGGCTGGTATATTCCGACGTCGATATTTTCGTTATTTATTCGAACACCAAAACAAATTTTCCATAAAATCGCTTTGTGATGTACATTTTGATCAGAACGAATGCTTCTTCTCTTCAATTTTAAGCTATTTCATTCGTCACTCTGTAGAAGAAAAAATTTCACTTTTTTCTTTTAAGCTGTATCAATTTAAAATACTTGTAATCGAAATCGTAAATTCTTCTAAACAACAGCTGTTTATACTTTTCAATCAAGGAATAATTTTTTCGAAAATTGCTTTTAGTTCACAAATAATGCGGAACATATTGATCCTGTTAAATTAGATACCTAACCGTGAGTTGTTACATCCACTTACAAATACTAATCTTAAAGAAATACTTCTTCATTAATCATAGCTGTAAACTTCTGCTTTTATATCGAGGTAGAGTGACATAACGGGTGGGAAAATAAAATAAATCAGCGGGATGTAGTGGCAAATCAAACAAATTTTTATAGCATGTAAAGTCATTTTTACAGTAAGCTTTCTCTCCATGGAGTAAGATACTCTGCCATCAATTGATCAACGACCTAAAGATTTCTTTTACTAGGAAACTACCAAAATAATAGCGCATTCGACTCTAAAACAATTTGCAACAACTTTGCATCCCGTCGATTTATCCGCAGCTTCCACAGAAAAACGCGACGAAAGAGGGCAGACGCGAATATTTCAAAGTGCAATTCCAATGGAATTTGGGAGGCCGCGCGTTCTTTAGCCGGTAGCGGTGATCCGAACGAGGCAAAGGAGACATTCCCGCGGGTCCCCATCTCCAGCCGACTGCGAGCGGCGAGAAGCGTTTGTCGGGCCAGCGAGCCGTTAATTATTGACAGGGGCGAGGCTTGCGGTGGCCAGCCGAGCGCGAGGCATGTGCACCTCCTTCCCTCGCATTGCTGCTCGTCGTCCCCTTACTTCGTCGGATTCTCTTTTGGTGGGCGACGGGCCCGGGAGCCTGCCTCGCGGCGCATTGCTACGACATCGCGGAATTCCAGTTGAACCGTCGTGGCCTTGATTTTCGCTCGCCGCGTAAGGAAGCGACGGTCGGGTGTGTATAACGGCGCATTGACAGCGCAGCTCCCACCCTGAGACTGTATTATCGGGCCGCGCGTCTGATACTGCCACGCCCTCGCGAACGTGTACCGATCTTGTAAGCATGTGTAATATTTGTGCTTAGGAATCGCTTTGTTCCGGCATATCTGCATGCGATCTGCCTGCGGATATGGGATTGTACATAAGTATGCGTATGCAGGGAAATGCATTTCGAATAGTGGATTTGAGTGTGTCATGTGCGTAGCTGTGGATTATAGTCCTTGTGGTACTTGATTGTATCTCTTGATGTGTTTATCGAGAGTTACATGCAAGGTTGTACAATCTTCGGATGTATCCAATTATTAATGTCTTTGACTACTAATTCTAGTTAAATGTTTGATAAAGCCATTAATAAAACTTACATAATTACGTAACTATTAGTAATGGAACTATTAGTATCAATTATATTGAATTAAATTTATGATTATTTTTTTAAGTAGATTCATATTTTTGTCAATACGAAAGCCCGTCTTCCCGTACTCGTCTGTTTTCACTTACGCACGAGTAATACTCGATTCCTACGAAGTCATTTTTTGCAATATGCACTCTCGAACATTAATGCAGTCATTTTTCAAAAGTTTCTTTTCGTGTAAAAGGATCGATTTATTTTGAATGTAAATGTAGTGTTGTTGATTGAATACTACAAGTTTTCCATCATTCATTTTGCATCAACCATCATTTATCAGTACTTTTGATCCACAAAAAAATTAACTTAAATAAAATGAAAAATTATTGTAAAAATTACTATCTGTATGGAAACACAACCATAAACTAAACTCTCAGATAAAAATGACTATACTTTGTAATAAAATCTGCCATACATACTATAGAGTACGGTAATTTATTTCGGAGAGTCCAGTCTATGACTGCATTCGGTAACTTTTAGAGTTCATTAGAGTTACTCACAACTCTCTCAAAAATTTTGAGCGCATTTTCGTTTAAAGAAGCAGCACATATAAGATAATTAGTAAGATAACAGAGGTTCTTCATCTGGCCGGAAGTGAAGCTTTGTGTCCCGAGTAAACATCTGCCTGAACCTCCCCCTGTCCCAGCCTTCCGTGGCGTCGCAAAGGCAATTCAAACATCCTATTCCATCTGCAAAAATGTGCACTGTACACACAGAGGGGCTCCGTCGGCACGTACAGTGCATCCGTCTTCCTCCGCCCTTTCCTTTCCTCCGCTCGCGTTCCGCCCCAGAAATTAGGCTTGCTCTTTGCGAGCTTGCATTGCTTCGCAGCGACTTGTGTATACATTTGCGCCGCGGACTCGCATTCGGGTGCACGCGTTGAGCCTGCGGAATACCGATGGAACGCCTTATCCACTTCTTTTAAAAGTCGTCCAGGAGTCGAAGGTCACGAGGAGGAAGGCAGACGTGATTGAACTCGCCTTCGTTCTGCCAAGTGGCTCGCTCGCCTCTGCTTGTAATATACCCTTTCTCTTCTTGTGTCGGTGACCTCCGAAAAGCTGTTAATTGCGGACTCAGGGTCAGAATTTACGTTGAAGGTGACACATCCGAAACGCTAAAGTGATTTATATCGATTTATTACAAATGTTAAAGTGGTATTTTTAGTACAGTTGTAGAGTTTAAGGTGAGGACTATTTGATATCGCGATGAATATAGTGTAGCACCTTTCAAATTTGTCTTTGTTTTTCGCAAAATTCTTCTTCTAAAAATATGTAGAATTTCTTACGCAAATTTCCAGATATAAGTGCGCTTGACTTTTGCTAGAAAGAAAAGCGTGTTAAGTTTTACTGTAGGAGTTTTACAGTTTTAATGTAGTTACAAATTTGACTAAAAAAATAAAAAAATTCTTTTGCTCGAGGATCGTAAAATGCCCTTTTTTCTGTGGGAATCGCGCGAATCGTGCTTTTGTTGTAGGAAATCCAGGAATCATCCTTTCTCTTGGAAAGACTCTTGAAATATTTCTTTTAGAAATCTCGTACAAATTCACTGGAACGCATGCTTATTGTACTGCTTTTTAAGTAATTTACAGAATAGTTTGAAAATTTTAGATCTTTGATTATTATTTCAACACGCTATGTAAACAAGTTTGAATTTTCTTATGATCGTTTTATGATGTTATACATTTTCTAAAATGTATTTATGAAGCAATCAAATCGTAACATTCCGATATCGTTTCTCAAAGAGTAGCTACTGTACGGATCCATTTTCAGATGCTGGAAATACGCAAAGTTCTGGACGAAGAGATGCGCAAGCAGCTGAAGCTGCAGGCGGAGATTCACGCGGACCACTTGCGCGAGGCTCTGGCGACGAAGGACCGCGAGTCGGACCGAAAGGTGACGCGGGCGCTCAGCGAGCAGAAGGAAAAGGAGTCTATCGGCAACAAAACTCAGCTGGCAGCTGTCATCGGCAGGCTGCGCGGCCTCGACGAGGCTCTTAAGAGTGAGTACATTCCTCAGAGATTCTACCGCTTAAGATTCATGCATGATGCAGCGCGCCGAGGCGCTTCGAAGTTACCGAAACTTCCGAGTGCGCCAAGCCCATTGGAGTACTGCTGATTATCGATAATATTTCCGAGTTGCCGGACCTTGCGGCGGAGGGATTCGCGGAAATGTAATTTATTGATTCCATAGCGATATCTGTGCTGGGATCTCAGTGTTAAAAGAAACTAATGTAGAGCAGTTACGCCTTCTGTGGTTGTATTATTCCATGAAAGTAAAAGAATTTTTTATTTTAGTAGTCAGTCACGCTAAAAAAAGATATGATCCAATGGAAAGCATCTACAAAATTTATAAAATTAAAAAAAATAGTCTTCTTTTTAAACAAGAAATGAGAAGATCTCACAATCATCACCTTAGTTATTAATCTATTATAATCCAGACAACAATTTTTCAAATTTTAGATAAATATTTTATTCAACAATAAAAGCAGTTGATGAGACAATTGTAAACAATAATCATAAAAAAATGATGGTGATGCAAATGAAACTACTTTCCTTTCATTTACGTATCACTTGTCATTCACTGGATGTCAAGTCAAGCTTCTTAAAAAAGAGTGAAAATTAACAAGTTATTTGAAGCAAACTAAGACTTATCAAAATGAACTAAACAAGATTTTTAAAGTCTGCGAATGCGCCTGAACTTATCAGCGAAGAATAAGGAAGCATTTTTATTTTCCAAAGTTTTTGCGAGTGAATCGATCGACCGCTTAAACGAGTACGCCAGAAGGCGATTCAAAGCAAAGGGGAAGCGTCCTAAAATTTTCATTGTGCTCAGTTATAAACTCGCGCGCGCCGTCATCGGAAGCATTCGGGGAAGTCGTAAAATTTCCAGCTGTATTACCGAATGACAATTTCAAAAAACTTTTACTTCCTCCCGGCTGGGCTCGAATCGTAAAGCATTCTCCGGGCGTTCTTAAAAGGCTCAACTGCCGCCATTTCCATTAATAGCAAATCCGGCCGATTGAAACCCCAATCGACGGAGGGGATTTTGGTTCCGGGAAGACTGCCAGCGAAATATAAGAAATCACGAGGTGAAACCCACCATCTCTCCGGATACTGGATGTTTTCTCTTTTTCTCTCCACAGGGCTCTACGCTGCATTTTCTCTTGTGCGTGTCTTGCGCCTCGTCCTCTTTTCTCATTCTTACCTTTTTTTCGCATCGATCTTTTGGCTTATCAATGCTATGCAGACTCGCAATATGCTTAATGCGAAGTATTCGTCAGGAAACACGTATTTAAATTATCGTGTTGATTTTCTTGCAAACTCATCTTATTCTCTCTACCAACTAATCAAATTTTAATAGGAAGATAACGTAAGATTATTTATAATTGCTATTATGCTCGTCCCTACATTTTATAAATAATATTACAATAATTAATAAAAGACGATTACTATGACAAAACTAAGCTAACAAGGAGTTCACGGACGAACCTTATTTTTCATCGTTGATAGTTATTCAATATTGAAATCATTAAAATATATTTATTAAATTGATTGTAATAAAATTTGATGTCTTGTTTGAAAATATTTATTGATTTCGCGTAAAAAATGATTACAATATAAAAAAATTTAAGTAATTCTTCAGCACGATGGCCATTGTCTATTCAAATAATACTCAATAGTTTCTATTGTTGATCTTTACTGCCGTTGTCGGCCAAATTTCTTGCCATCTCAGTCATCTCAGCCTATGCGATTTTTCCGGATGGCGTGTGAGGCATCTCGTCTACGAATTTCACTCCACCCCAGAGTGTTTTGTACTCCCCCAGAGTGGCGCTCAAATTTACCAATTCCTCTTCAGTAACCTGAAAAATATACGTGTGCGTTTAAATATATTCCGTATCATGTTTATCGTCTGTATATCGCGTTACCTCGCAGCCAGGAGCTTTTGCAACAAAGGCCATAGGGCGTTCACCGTCTATTTCATGAGGCAAAGGCACCACTGCCACTTCCATTACGGCCGGATGGCTAAGTAGAACTTCCTCGATTTCTGCTGGGGAAATGTGATAAGCGCGGTACTTCATCACCTGCTTCATCCTCTCAACAATAAACACCTCGCCGTCTTCGTCGTAGTAGGCTTTATCTCCCGAGTGTATCCAACCTAATTTCATAAAAATGCTTAAAGAAATTGTTCAGTTTGATCAGACTGATTCTTTAAAGCTAAATTAAAATTTGATCAATGTCTCACAATGTTTTTCATCAATTTAAATTGTAATGAGCGGAGAAGTTAAAAATCGGGTATTAAGAAACGGTTAAATATTTCAAAGCCTAATTCATTAACTAAAAAGTAGTTAAAAATTGCAACGCTGTACTGGCAAGTGACGTTGGCATGACTCATGACATCAGCAGGACGGATAAGCAAGGCGAATCCGCATAAACGCTGGATGCGTCTCAGTGCCTCTACTGAAGTGATTGCGAATTAAATAAATTTCGATTTTTACCGCGACATCTTAAAATTAAAAAAGTTTACTTTATTATTGCATTATCATTAAATTGAGGAATAGATATTCAAAAAATATCAATACATTTTTATCAACATTACCGTAATTAAAATCTCTTGTATAAGAAAACGAAACGAAGTATTAGTTCTAATAAATCGTTCTTATTTTCCCTTGCTAGTACTATGAATGCATTAAAACTTTACACCGACTCTCCAGTAATACAAATATTTCGTTAACTTGTAAGCAGTAGAATTTCCATATCATGCATTATACATTCGTTTTTTACCTTATCCTATAGCCTTTCAAAGTTTCGCGAACTCTCGAGATTTCGCATCAAGGAAAACAACGAAATCTCTATTGCAAGAATGAGCAAAAGCCTCAACAGCGCTTCGCAGTAATCGATGATCGTGGACCGCGAAATGTGCCCCGTGTAATCCCCGCTCGTGTAGTTGTCTTTCGCGCGCTATGCGCCGCAATTACAGGCGTTAACCGCGGCTTTTCGCGTGCCTGAAAAACCTCACGACCGTGCAAGTGCGAGAGAGATAAGGAAAAATAGAAATAGAGGGAAAAAGAACGAGAGATAGACAGAAAGGAGGAGAGAAAGAGTTAGAGCTAGAAAAGGAGAGAGAAAGAGAATGAGATAGAAGACGAGAGAGAAATATGTACTATGCAGGAAGAGAGAGAGAGAGAGAGAAGGAGCAGGGTGGACTTGCGCAAAAAGCTCGACGACGCGTGCGTTCATTACGTATGCGGGCGCGAGGCGCTTTAATTTCGCGCCCTAGAGGAGGGAACCACAGTAATATCCGAGCGCAAACCTCGGGCGCACTCGCGGCGGCTGCACCGGCACACTCGGACAGAAGTTAATGAAATGCCGCGCGTTCCTACCCTTTAATTTTACGCGCGGTTTGGGGGGGGGGGGGCAAGCCTGGGAAAAATAATGCCCCGGATAATCAAGCTGCGGGCTTGCGGCTATGGGAAGCGCTTAGTTGTCCATTCAAGCCGATGCTAATGATGCATCGTTGCCGTAAAATCTTTCAGTTGCACGAGGACTTAGTCAGCCCCCCCCCCCTCGAATGTAGTATATGGTTCCTCTCCCAGACTGAATAGTAATTTTACCATAATTTTTCTCAGTGTAGTTATACCTCAGAAATCGAAAAAAAAAACTGGCAAACACAAATGACCCGTTTCCCATTCCCGTGACATTCGAGAGCACTAAACTTCCACTAGAGATACAGAGTCCGACAAAATACCAGCGCATTATCTTTTTAACGTGGAGCGGCGTCTATGGCGGTCGAGTTTGTAAATTAGCGAGTTGAAGCCTGTTTGGCGAGAACAAAAGCGGCGGGCTGCGATAAATCTTCGGCAATAATGGGACAGCGGGCGTTGAAGCCCCGGCGAAGACGCGCGGAGAGTGATAAAGGCCAAGGAGCTGGAAGACCGGGGGGGGGGGGGGCTCTTCCCGATACGGATGGATGCAATTTGTTGCTGCGAACACCTGCGCTGCCGCGGGAATATTCGCCCCCGGCCTTTCCTCCACCCACCGAGTGCTCTGAATCTTCGGCAAGACTTATGAGATCCGCGTTCCCATTGCCGCGTTATGCTCAATTCTCTTTTTATCAGCGCGAGGCGCTCTCTATTTTGCCGAGTCTTCGCGATCCCGGCAGCGATACGTGACTTGAAACAAGTGTTCTATTATCAGACGTATTACAGACGAAAATATCCTTTTATTCCTTTCGATTTTACCCGATAGTTCGGAGGTAGCATTTGTACCTTTCTGTTGGTAATTTCGCGAGATATTTTAAGAATTTTATAACGTTAGAGCAATGTATATAAGATGATTATGATATTTGTTAAAGTTAAGATATTTTTAATAAAGCAAAAAATTGTGTTAAATGTAAACTTAAAATTTTGTAGAATATTTTTTTAATTTTTAAATAATTTATATTTTCATGTGCCTTTAACTATAATTATTTGGATATTTAACTATTGATGCTCTTATTTCAAACAAATGAAGGACGAGACAAACTATTTACAATTACTATTATTTCCTTCCCAAATCATAATACTTTAAAGAATTGAATTATTTGAACGTGAAAATAGATATTCTTATCATTATTATTAAGGACGAAAGATTTATCTCAAAATCTGTTTAGATTTCTAAATAGAAATAAAATATTTGATGCGAAAGAGACAACATCCTAATCATGAATTCTACGTGTTCTCAAAAATAAAAGCATGTTGCCTCAATCGTCCACGAAGCTTTTAAAACTTTCAATATAAAACTGTCCGTTGTCTTACATAAGAGGTACAAGTTTAGCTGCTTCCTCGAGCACAAACAATACGTTACGAAATATTACGAAACTTTTTCAAATACAAAACTTCACATTCGCAATATCTTCGAGATGTCCCCAGTGCGTAATTCCTTTGACTACCTATAACTCGCGTAAAAAGTAGAACTGCTAATAATGTCTCATAGTCTTGGTGAAACGGTAGAATCCGCGAATTGCACATCGAAAATCCTACCGAAGCAAGTAATTTCGGACGGTGCATTCAATTCCTCTGGCCGCGAGCTATGCAAACAGCAACCGTTCCATAATAACTAAAAGTGCTCCATAGCAGTCCAGGCAATTTTATACACTTCGCGCAGTAGAATAAAAAATCCGCCAAATAGATGTTTTTTTTTTTAGAACAGTATAACTACTTCACAGAAATGCTTTATTACAGTGAAATATCATAAAAAATAAATCAACCTTAAAGTTAATTGTTCGACAATTAAATTCGTTCGTTGTAGCGATTGATTTTTTAAGTAGAGAAAAAAATTGTTTATTTTTCTATTAATCAGGTTTCGATAAACTTGATCCTGTGGTCAAAGTTAGTGTACTTTTATTGAAGTACAGTATGAAGTACTATAAAACATTTAAAAAAAAAAAAATCTAAAAGTAGTGAGTGACCCTTTTACTTAAAAGAATAATACTTTATTAAAATTTCTTCTCAGTGTATAAAAAGGACTTTATATACTTAGTTTGTGTATTAAGTAAAATATCTATTGTAAAATCTTCAAGTTTACAATATAAGCTATGCGTAAAATAAGGGCTGTAAGTAATTGAAAAAATCAACCAAAGGATAGAAAATGAAGAAAGTAAATGTTAAAAAGAAGATCCAACTGGAGGTCTATTTCAAGCGTGAGTAAACAGCGAAAGGAACAAGTGGACTTCGGGATGTGCGACGCAATCAGCTACTTTGGACGAAAACTAACTGCGACGATTATCCGGCAGCTGCCCCGTAATCTCCGTTCTATGGGGCCTCCGTGACAAATGTCGAAAGTTATAATTGCCAAGGGGATGCGCCTAAACGTCGCAGAGCAAACGACGATGATACGACGAACTGCTTAAAGGGGCGAAGGAAGTCGTTCGCGCTGCGGAAGGAAATATTTGTGTCTGTATTTCTAGACCTCGCATTAGCCGCCTGATGAAACTAGACCTCGCGAATGATTTTTTTCAACATCCTACAAAAAGAAAGGCTGCTCTCTTTAGTAGCACATTTTCTTTAGAATATCGCAGCAGCGTTTGCAGGAAAATAAGATAGAAAGCGATAAAGATCGAGTATAAATAAAATTGTAATAAAACTTTTCAGTTATTAAAGCTGAAGTATTAATAGCACACGAAAACATCAAAATATTTCACATCAAGCCATTGCTTTTAAACGAGAGAATTAATTTCTTCTATAACTGTATATTAAGAGTTAAAAAAATGTAAATTGAAAAATGTTAGAATTCCAATCTGCAAAGATCTTGGACTTGGATTCTATCAACGGTGCAGTGAAAATGCACTTGAAATTCGCGGACTTCCACTCAAAGAGATTTAACATGCACTTCCGGGCGCCCAAGCTTATCGTCCGATCTAAAGCCTCGGCAGAGTAAGTTTTGGCGCTGGCGGTGCGACGCAAGCTCTTCCGGGAATTCGTCGTGTTTGCTCGGACCCAAGCTGACTCTTCCGCTGCTCCCCCCTTCTCGACCAAAGTGGAAAAAAAAGTGAGGAAGCGTGGAGAAAAAAAGCAAATAAATAAAAAAAAAATCATGACTCCACCGTTGACGTTGTTTGTTCAAGAGGTCAGGGGGGAAATATGAGAGGTAGCTTATAGCATCGACTGGCGATAAGGGGTGCAATTTAAAGGGGAGTGGGGTGGGGGTGGGCAACGCAGAGTCTATTTATGCCGGGACCAATTTTAAATTGCCGTTTATTAGCTGCATGATGGCAATTCATCGATTTTAATGTCCGCACTAATGTCGATGCTTATCGATGTGCGTTAGAGTGGGAGCCTCGTATCGCGCCGCTCCAGAATTTATTTAACGCCGCGTTGCGTAGGGAGGAACAAGCGCGCGCATTTACCAGGGAGATTACGATCGCTGCTAGTATGTGATTCAATAGAAAAGTTATGGAGAGCAGGAGTTAACCTATGAACTATAAACACGATTTTCTGTGTAAAATGTTAAAAGCTAGCACTTTGAATTTTTAATGTAATGCATACAAATTATCGATGTGATATAGTAGAAAGCAATTTTGAGTTTTAAGTAACAATTTGATTTAAGAGTTTTAAAAGGATTACGGTGTTAAAATGAGAGCATACTTTTTGTCATTACTATTTTTATTTAGTATGAGTATTTTTTCGTGCTATAGTAGGGTATTACGTATTTAAGTTTGTTGTATGTTTTAAAAAAAAAATTTTCTATAATTTATCTATTCTTTAAAATATTTTAGTGACGTAATAATTTCAATTTATGACGCGGAAACCGTCATAATGAACCGTAAATATAACAATGCGTATTATTCCAAAAATTATTTAAAATTTATTACTCAATTTATTCAAAGTGTTTATAAACTGAGGAAAATTATCTACTAAAATGCAATGATAAATTTTAATGTCGCCACAGCTGACTGGCATTATTAGATAATTACGTCTCTTTCAAAATTGACTGAAAATATAACAATATAAATTTTCGAATAATAATACTGTTCTAACTATTTCAATTAGAGCAAGTGAATATGATACAATTTCCTATTGCAAATTTTAGTAAATGATTATTCTCTGCGTAAACACTGTGCTATAAACATCGATTTGAACGCCATTAATTGAAGTTAATGACCATTCCAACTATTAAATCAGATTCTTATTTACACTAAAGAAAGCAACCTATACTTGCCATGCAAATCATGATCGCGCGTGAAATCGCAAATACGACCGGCTCTGTGAGATAGTGAGCCGTCAAATTTCTCGTCCGAAACTTTTAATCGATTTCGAATCATATTGCACTTTTTCCGAACGCGCGTGCACAGGTCGGAGTCGTCTCGCGCACTGCAAGCACAAAAATAGCGGTCGCCCTTTAAAAGCCTTCGAAACCAATTTCGCGAGCTAACTGTACACGCTGCCGACTGGGGAGCATAAAAACGCGAGATTTGCGCCAATCCCGTCGCCTGGCACCTTTGTCCTTCCGCCAAGGAGACGCCGTGCAAACTTTTCGAGTTACCATTCAAGACGTAGGCGACGGCCTCCCGCGGATTTACGCATGAATATTTTGTGGCGCGTGGAAGTCGCCATCAGGGGAATTCGCCGCAAGTTTATAACTGACTGATAGGTGAACGGCGACGGCCAGTTTCGACTTGGAGCAGCAATTTTTGCAGATTTGAGTTTCACGTGGGAATCCTGTTGAGGCGATTGATTCTATCATTGAATTGACTGAGATGAAGTTTCAGCGGTAAAATTGACTATGAAGTTTTGGTGTTATTATAGTGATGTATGCATAAGTTTCGAAAAATCCTTCCATTTTGGTTACTGCAATCGGTGGATTTGATTTGTGGATTTAGTTTTTGCTCGATTTCAAGTGCATATGGATAGTTAAGCGGAAGTTGACAATATTTTGTCCGAAAAGAGTAGACAAGTGAATGTTGTCTTTCTTAAATAATCGCAATTGACTTACTATATTGTATTTCTAGCTGTTAGATACCTTTTTTCAGTCCGAATAAAAATGCGTCGAAAAAAACTTATTCAATTTTTTAATCACTTGAACAAAGTGTTTATTCATAAAATTTTATTTTTACAACAGCAGATGTAATTGAATTTTCCTTAGTATCGATAATAATATCTTATTCCTTTGAAATTAATTATTTTCGATTTGGCGTATATGCAGATTGAACTCGACGGCTGCGTAGGGTACACGCATACATATTTGACATTCAAACACGTATTGTTTGCTCCAGCGTGCAAACACCGTTTCTCCGACTGCTCAGCAAAACATTTATTTGTTTAACCATTACGTTCATTATTCAGAAATTTACTCAGTCGCTAGGCATGGAATTCGTAATTGTAAAATTACTTCTGCAATCGTGATCTCTTTACATGATTTTTACAAAGTGTATCTGTTACTTGTTAGATAAATGTTTTTTGTAATCTCAAGCGTTAAATAAAGGATCGATACTTTGAAATAACTTTTTTTCGTTTAATATGAAGTTTCTCGAAAAAAAACTTCAATCATGAAAACTTTCGCGCTTCATAAAAGGTGCTTCGTGTCGTCCTTAACTTCAACTACGGAGTCGCTATACTACTCACCGGTCGTATAAAGTTTAATGCATTAAAAACTTATTTAGGTTTCTCAGTTTTTTCTCATCCCATTCATTCTAATTTCAATTTTAAAAAAATTGCACTCCTTTCTTCTCGCAAATAAAATTTCGTTAATTATGAATTACGATGATGTTTAGAGCACGTTTTCTAAAATGAGCAATAATTCTGAATTAAATAAGTTTTACTTGAGTATGAGTAATGTTATTTACAGTGTAACGCATTAGTTGTATTTTAGGTAAAGATCGAAAATTTATAATTAATGTATAGTGTCTACATCTCTACATAGGATCAAAATTTGAGAGACATCAAGACATTAAGTGAAAAAATTGCCTCGAATTCTTAAAATTTTCTTTAAAATTTCATCGGTAACCCGTAAAAAAACTACTACAAAAATGATTTAATTTATAAAGAATACGATCAATTTATATTTTGTAACATTATCAGATAAAGGTATACTTTAATAAGAAAAGAAAATTAAAACTACAAATACGCCTTATTTTACCCAAGCATTTGCGAGTAGCGTCCACGGAAAAAAATATCGCCCACCCTCTCATTTTATTTGAAACCCTCCTCGAACTTAAATAACCACTCAGCTAATGAACGCTTTGGTTGTAAAAAAAGTTCATCCGCGGCTAGGATAAACAGTCTCCCCGGTATAAAGGGGCGCGCGGGATGTGTGTGGGACGTCCAAATGAATGGGGAACGTAGGGGCTGGAACAAGGCACGTTATTAGTCTTTTCGCGTTTGAGCTGTGCCAAAATGTCTGCGCGAGACGTACGGTGCTCGACCCTAACTAATTTGGCATCGAACTAGCCATGACTCCGCTCTCCCCGATATTTCGCCTCCTTTGCTCTCCCCTCCCTCGAGCTCACGACTTCTCTCTTTTTTTCAATCCCTCTATTTTTGTGCGTCGCGCGCTTTGACTGCCTCGTTGTGGGATCGAGTGAATTATGAGCCGAGCTAATGGAAACGCAAAAAAAAAAAAAAAAACAGCGGGATGAGTGCGGAACCGGCGGATCGAGTTGTTTTACACACGCGAATTCGAGCGAAATGAAGAATCGCCGATGAAACGTAGCTTTCGACCCTTTGATGTTTTCATGGGATTTTTGACAGATGATGTTTTAAAAAAACAGTACTTACGATAAGTAAAGCGACGGGTATTTTTTTTTTTCGAAAAAAAAAAATTAGCATAGTAGAATTATAATTTTAAACGGAACGAATACAGAATTCAATGTAAATAAATTAGAAATGGAGAATAATATTTTTTTAATATAAAAATGTAGTTCTCCAAGAGTAACAAGCTGAGTTTATTATCTTAAAAATACCGCAGTCAGTTGATTGTCAAAGAGTCATCTAATTTACTGGCTGCGTGAAAAGGAATTATATTTTTTTTGTAATTTGTTCAAGCGTCATAATTAATTTTTAACAGCTACAATTAACTTTTTAATTTTCTTCTTGAATTATTTAGGCAAACGGAGTGGATAATTGGGTTAAATTAAGTGATAAAACTTCGCTAATTCGAATTAGCCAATGTTAATGACTTGATTAAACAGACTTTTTGTGGCAATAAACCATTGGTCTGATTATTTTGACAATTATTTGTCGGAAATTCCCTCATGTAATTAACTCAAAGCTCCCGTGGTCAGCTGGATACTAACTATAGCTATTAACTCAACTAGGTATCTAATTAATTGTGCATTATAAAAATTCTGTCACCTGTGTAATGGAAGAACACAGATTTGTGCGATCGAATAGTTAATGTATTTTGTCGACTTAATATTAGTAAAAAAGTTCAAAGGCATTATGGTTTGTTCTTTAATCATAATTTCGTTTAGTTTCAGGTGTTATTCTTCTCATATTTAAAATATACTAATACTATTAATTTAAATAAAAAAAATCATCAGATTCACATGACTTTTTTAAAGCGATTATTCATTATTGCCATCGAAATTAATTGATACCATTCATTGTTTACTATTATTTTGATGCGCTCTTAAAGCTTCACTTTGATCCCGATACGAAAATAGCAAAGTTCCTGCGTAAACCACGATCGGTTAGATATTTATTCAATTGTCGAGCTAAAGGTAACAACGAAGACATAAGGAACGGTGGGCGATCGACTTGCTTCGGGAAGCAATTTGCCAGGCTACGGCGGATGTCGATTGGTACGGCAACTTTGCAGCGCCCAATTCAACGCTCGACATTTCTACAAACCCGTCGACGGAACTCATAAACAAAAGGGGAAACTCGAAAACCGCAGCTCCAAATTATGATAACTGCGTTACTTGTAGTACAGTACAGCGCAACTCGGAATTTAGCTCAGCAGAAATCGAGTAGTTTCTCGTTTTACAAAATTGCCTGAATTAACGAGGACAATTTTGTTTGCCTTGATGTGATTTATTTAAATCTGTCGTCGCTCTGTGATTAAGCTTGTCGTTTTTGTTATAAATATTTTTATTTCAATATATGAGTATTTATTTTGTTTAAATGTTAATATCTATGAAGCTTTTGATGAAAAATAGCATTACCAGTAGGAGACAAATTTAATTTATTTTAATTTAATTTAAACTATCAATTGAACATGGTATGAAATGGTCAGATTCAATCTTTTGAACTGAATTAACAATAGTGGATAAATTTACTTATAACTGTGACGCAGTTCTCCATTAGGAAGACACAATTTCATTTCGGAATAAGTAGAACGAGTCTGCGTGTAGTCAGCCGTACTCATTTTATTGACTTTACCTGTACAGTTATGATGGGCACCAGTTCTCTTAACTTTTTACAGTTTCACATTTACTTTATGACAGTTTGACAAGTATTTTTACGGAAAAATCATTCGAATAATAAAAACTTTTACAAATTATGTTTCATATTTTATAGATTTCATTTTTTATGAAACGAGGTAATTATAAAGTTCTTATACTTTATCGGTAAACGAAAGTTTTTTAGCGTTCATTAATCAAATCAATTTGTTGGAAAACTAATTAACGAGGACACGAAAGTCTATTTTTTAGAGACTTTTAAATAGTTTTACACAAGAAAAACTTCAAATACAATAGACAGAATTTGAGATGGAAAATATACTGTGTTTAAAGTTAGTCTAAAAGTTAGTCACGAAAATAAAAAAATGAACTTTACACTACACCGTAAGAGTCCTTCAAATTTAAGTTCAAAAACATTAGAGCGTGACACTACTCTGTAAGTACATCGATATACAAAAAAAAAGTTGAGTTCTATTACACAAAAATAATGAAAATAAACAATGTTATTATACTTTTTTACGCGACTTAACCCTCAGGACAGTTTTCTCTGAAAAAAAATACTTTTACCTTCGATTCCTAAATTCCATTTAAAATGCAAACTAAAATAAAGTATGGACTCGAAAATTTATGCAAAACATTAATCAATGATATAATCTCAGGAAACTCATAAGCATCGACCACGAACGAAGTCCGTCGGGCGGGCTCGTAACGATCCGTCGGGGCGTACGTGGAGACCTCGTCCCTTCAGCGGCCCCTGGGGGCTCGGATCGCGCCTACCCGGCCCCGGCATCGATTATGCCGTTCGCGCATCGAAGGAAAATTCAATAGCAAATTAGCGCCTACGGGATTAGACGTAATAAGGCCAAATAGCGGGCGCGTATCTCGCACCGGCAAGGTGCTCCCCAGCCCTGCCCATACGGGTATATGTACGCCCGGCGGATCATGCAATCGGGCGTTGACAGATCGGATTAGCCTAAGTGACACGGCGAAACGCTTAGATATTGGGCCCCGTCTCCGTCTCCCTCACGCTCTGTTCTATTCTGGCGAAAAGAGCAAGACACGTCGGGGCTTGATTTGGCCGAGATAAGCCGAGAGGCGCGATTAATACAAGGACGACCCGACGTCTACTTGATTAATAACCGACACGTACCTTACCGGCGGCTGGATTTTTGTCGATACAGGCTTAATTGATGATGACCGTTATTGGATCACCGAGCGTATACTTCCGGCAGATCCGCGAGTTACTCAGCGATCAAATCAGCTGGACGGAAATTAATCGAACGCCCTTGCACTTTTGAAAGCGGGGTGATGGGTTTTTTAAGGTCGGGATGGATAACACTGGCAAATTAAATCTTTTAATTAAGCTCAAACTGCTCACTGCGTATGCTGCGCTCTCTGGTGAATGCAAAATTGGAAAATGATAATACATCAAAAGTGAATATTTTATCGCTGCGTAAATTAAATTTTTTGGTGGAACATTGAAAATACCGCGATGTCAATTTCAGTTTCAAACTTATCAATTTAGGTTTTATTTATCAGTTTCATAACGTTGCGTGCGAATTTTCGTTTATAGCGGGATATAATAATTTTTTAAGCCAAAACAATTGAACAACATCGTCAAATACAAATATGTAAGTCAAATTTTCTCAAAAAATTAAATTGAAGTAATAAAAATAATAAAAAACAGAAGGCTGTGTTTTACACAGCATCGCATAAAATCGGAAACTAAAGCTAACCTTTTATGTTTCAAATCCCTCTTCCATTTTTCACATTTATTTAGAGAATAAGGTTTCTCCCCTTTTCTTGATACACAACGACGCGACCGTCGAACTGAAAAAGGACTGTTTCCAATAGTATAAAATTGCATTCAATAATAATGTTCGAATTAATCGGATAAAGAACAGTGTGTTTTATTCATAAATGAAAACAGTGAAAATTCCTTATTCGCATTACTTAATTAACAGTGATAGTTGTTCACTTGATTTTCACTCTAAAATTCACAAAATAAATAATAATAGCTTTTAATGTATTTATAATAATAACAAAATAATGTAATAAAATAGAAAATAGAATCATAGGTACAGAGACGCGCAATGTTCATAAAATAAGAGACGGCTCGGTTTGAACCAATCTGCTGTGGGCGAGACAGCTCTTAACATCTTCATTCCGCGCGGTTAAGCGGTTCGCTCGTCCGAGAGACGCGGAGTACGCGAATCTGGAAAATCCGCTCGGCTGGCGTCGCGACAAAGAGAGAGAACGGCCAC
Organism: Sycophila sp. Sp_5; assembly: GCA_018906775.1. Classification (NCBI taxonomy): domain Eukaryota; kingdom Metazoa; phylum Arthropoda; class Insecta; order Hymenoptera; family Eurytomidae; genus Sycophila; species Sycophila sp. Sp_5. Next base: position 538,511 of record JACCID010000020.1, read on the forward strand.
GAAACGCAACACCGGCAGTGTATAATATAAAATAAAGACGACGGTCTGGAGGCCGAGGAGCAGGTTAAACGGAGCAGGGCGAGCGAGTGTCCTCAAAGAAAACCGCGCAGACTCAAGAAAGTTGAGCAACGAAAATTTGGAAGGTTTCAGCGTGCAATAGCTTTTTGAAGTACTGAAATTGAACGGGAAGTCCTTTTTTTGTTAAATTTGCGGAAAATGGAAACTATGGTTGATAAAGTAGAATGTAGTTCGTTCACAATTGAATTAAAAAGGTTAAAAAAACGATTGGCACGGATGCGGCCAAAGGAAGAAGGAGGCTAGCAAAAAGGAAGCGTAAAGTAAAAGTAGGTAAAAGGGCAACAAAATTGTCACGGACAAGTGAACACTTTTAATCAAAACGTTGGTCGCAGAAAATACAGTTTGATGGAACTGAAAGGAAACGAAATGCATTTTTATTTACTTTGTAATATTTTACACCGACGTTCCGTCTTGTTTCATACTTCTTCAAATTAACCTCGTTTTGCATACGTTAATTGAAAAGTTGATTGTTGTCATTAGTTCTTTACATTTTTAAGTATCAATATCACTCTCCAGTTTCGACAATGGTGTGTTTTTATGTCCACTTAATTTTTTCCTGTAACTATTTTGTCTGAGTATTAAATTCAAAGATTTAGAGTCATTAAATTATTTAAATGAGAAATGATTAAGATTGCATCCTTATTTAGGTTACTCTAAAAAAAGTACGTCTTCGTATCCAATTAGTATTATATTTCAATATAAAAAAAAATTGCTATTCAAGCATTCGCTTATTCACATTTGAAGAAAATTTAACGCGCCTCATCACTTCTCCTCACAAAAAACTTTGAAACTGTCTGCGCTCTATATCCGTCCGTGACTTCATTCCACGGCTATCAGTTAAAAAAGAAGCGGCGCCGTGAAGTGAAGTAACCCGAACAAAAGTGACTGCGCAACCGCAACACAAAAGTGGTAGGGGGAGAGGGGGGGGGGTAGTAAAAAAAGGAGCGAGTGAGAGGACGGAGCGGTTAGGAGTAATAATAGATCTTATCGCTTGTGCGGGTGCCGGGCTTGCAAAGAAAGCGAGGAGAGCTTCGCTTTGCCTTTGTGAGGAATGATACGCGCGCTGGCCTCCCTGGGCCGAGAGAGAAATGCACTTTTCCCTTTTAGTGACCTCGTAAAAGATGAGCCGTAGATTATGCCCGTGCCATTTCTTTTTAATTCATCTGTTGTTCCATCGATGCTAGTCTATTTGGACGGGAAACTTTTTTCATGGGATTATCAAACTGTTTATTAAGCTCCAAAGTTTCTTTGTTTTTATCGGTGACGCGATAAATTTTGTCAAGTCCAAGTGCTGCATGCGAAAAATTTATTAAGTACAGACGTAAATAGTTTATTGTTACTTCATGAATTTAATTTTAGATAATGCACCTTTATTTTAAATGTACATTCAGTTTAAACGCGTTTACATTGACATACAATATAAATAAAGTTAAGTAACTAAATGAAAAACAATCCATTAGCTAAAATAATAAATTTTAAATTTCCACTTTAAAAAAGTTCGCTGGAAGTGAATGGAAGATCGAAAATCGTAAGAACAACGTGAACTCGTAATATTAAATTTGTAGAAGGTACGGAGTTTCGCGATTGACGTATTTCCGCTTCAGGGGCGTGTCATGTGAAATATCTTCATGAATATTGCAGTTTCCGAATCGCATCGGAAGTTTAAAATTTTTTTTCTCCATCGTACGGAAGGATGCGACATTTTTGCAGCACGGAACATTTTTGATACTTTAAGTGAATTTAACGCATTCTAACGATAGACACTTGTCATTGTTACAATCATCTCAATTGATTCTTTTAAATAAATCACGAAACAATTTTACGTTTAACCGAAATTTATTCGAGCTTCGATCGATAGTTCAATTTTTCATTACGAATTTCAGCGCGGGAATAATAATGTACACACTAATAAATAATTGTATGCACGTCGCGTGTTTGAACCGGATCCATTCCTTTTGTATTTTTACTTAATGGAATATTAAAGGTAATCATTTCATTATTAGAATTAAGACAGATTTGAAAATCGACATGGAAATTGATGGATGGTATTACTATATAGAGCGAATGCATAAATTAACTTATTCTTCGATAAATAAATCAATCTTACAGCCACGTGAAAACAAGTTGCTTGTCACGTTATCCAGTCGATCCGCACTCGTTCACTTCGTGCCGAAGTAAATTAAACGTATAGATGCATTGGGAATTTTTAGAATAGCATTGGAATGTCATGCCAGCCGATGCTGCAACAAAGAGCTCGATCCAAATTCAGTGAAATTTGAATATCGTAAAAATAAAATCACGTGATGGCTTGTTATTTAAATAACATGAAAAATGTTAATATTCATGCAGAAAAACTGAATAAAACTGGTGAATGAATAATGCAATAACAGTCCTTTAAATATTTTTAGAAACTAAACGTTTTCCATTTTACTTACTACCAGAATTAAATAAACTATTGCATTAATTGTAACCCGAGAAATACTTGTAACAATGAATAGACTTTTTCAAGAGGTTTATTGTTCGATTGTTGCGATTTTTATAGAAAAACAATATTCTAGAATAATAGAAATAAAAAACCGATATAAAAAAAAACTATCGATTTCTTCTTTGTTACTAAATATTGAATAAAAAATGCATAATTGAATTGAGTATTCATAAAAGGACAATCGCCATATACCAAATCATTAACACTAAATCGTTAATGCATTTTAAAATGCATACCAAAATGATAAAACAAGATTTTACGCTCATCGATACATACGGGTACACCGAATACGTTGGGAAAACTCTCTTGTAATTTAGCTGCGGGACCATCTCGCGTACGCCCGTCCAAAAACTCGAATCCAAATCAATTTACTCGAACCATTTTTCCTAATACTTATGTGAACGTCGCGTCGCCCGGAACAGGCCGCATAAATTGCCAACGCTCGACCGGCAGAGTTGAGCAAACGGGATAAGTTACGGTAATCGTGTCGCTCTAGGAAGCGAGCCAATCGAATTTTCATCCTCTAGTCGCGTGCACTATTGATCTAATAAGCCGTTATACATATTGTCGCGGAATCGCGTGGACGGCAGGTGCGACTGATGGATCAGATTGGGGTCTGTGCGTGTGCAGCGCTCAAATTCCATCGATTGCCAGAGTCCGCCTTTTTTTGCTGCAGTCGCGCGGTTACTTCCCTGGCTCGTATCTGCTAATGCATTTTTCATTGGCGTGTTTTTTTTTTCTCTTTTTATTTCGCCCAGTTGCCAGGGAGGAAGAGCGATGCGCCGGAATGCCAGATCTGACGCGTGAATCGTGCTCGGGTACGAATATTAATTGACGTTGGCGAGAACCGCGATATTTCGCCTCGGCCGACTTGAATGAGTTACTTAAAACTTTGTAATGTATTATTTTGGAAGTAAGTAAGGAACTTTGTTTAGAGTTACTGTAATTGCGCTTTTACTTTAATTTGTTCATTCAGTACGACGTATAGTAGGCCGAGGGCAAGTAAATGTGATTTGTATATTACAGTGCATAATAATTTGTATTCGATGCACGGAGAAAATTTTTCAAAAGACTTTCAAAAGTAATGATAAAACTGAAATAAAAATAATGATTTTTACTTAAGTTTGAATATTTAAGCAAAAATTACTTCACGCTTTAACCTACATCTGCTTTGCTTAATCAAGGAAATAAATATTGCTTAAAAAATTCAGTATAATTTACTTACTCAAAGTTTATTTTCTATTTCAGTATTTTATGTTTATTAAAAAGATGTTCTTGCAAAAAGGAAGCTTTAATTACGCTCAGTTTATCAGAGGCTATTCTATCGCAAATGATCACTTTAAATTTTGCAGTTTTAAAATACAGTTAGAGAGACCGAATTAAAATGGACCAGCATATTTTCCTAATTCGATTTTAAAGCAGCTATACTTTGAGGCCATGTGGTAAAGACAGATTAAGTGAAATTGCAGTTTAAAAATTTTAACTTCGATAATTCTTTCAATAAATTTGAAAACTATAAGGCAAATTTTTACATACCTGACTTAGTAACGATGTTATTAGAAAAAAATCGAGAAATGCACTTTTGCCTTATAAACATTACAGCAGCAATAGAGTAAAAATAAGAACCTAATAGAATCAAAACAAATAGTTACATTTACCGTCTTTATTTAAAAATTTACGAAATAAATTATTACAGGTCGCCTTGAAGCCGAGAAAGATGCCAGCGAAGCTCAGTTAATGTGGGGGGCGTGTCAAGCTTTAGTCAGAGCAGTTAAGGCATCGCCACCGGGAACTGCGCCTTCAGAGGCCTTGAGGCCATTGGGCCCAGAAATTGATGGCATCAAGAAAGCAGCGCGTGAGTATACTATCTTTCCTCATCATGAATCTAAATTTTCATTTCTTCAAATTGGTTTAGTTTCCCGTAATACTACTCCGCGACAAATTTTATTCTCATTATAATATTTTATTATATTTCGAAAAACGAAAGAAATTCTATAGTCATAAATAAATAATTAATACCTACAATTTCAATTATTTACGAAACTTGAAAGTTATGAAACACTGTACTACCTTATACGCACAAATCCAATTCTAAGAATTTCGTTGCTCTTAAAAAAATCAAGCGTCTGAAACTACGAAAGCACACTTCTTCGCTTATACAACAGTCGCTACCGCTAAAACTGCGAGACTCTTGTTTTCGTCACAAGTCGAGGACTCTGGATCGGGCGTTAAAACGACAAGTAACTGTGCGCACCACTAAAACGTGCACGAAGGACAGTATCCTCCCTCGTAAAAATAAGACGCGAACACTCGCCCAAGTGAAAAAAAAAACGGATGATCATAAAAGGTAAAAGCTGTGCAGTGTGTACGCTCTTTTCACTTGAATTTTTTTTTTCACCTGCGGGGGGTGAACTTTTTCGCTCGTCGATCCGATACAAAAGGCGCCCGGCCGCGTTTCTAATCTCAACGCCGAGAAGATAATGCTCGAGTGTCCGCCGTTTTATGTCGGGCGTCACGCGCCAGAAATTTACGAGGAGCTCCCGGGCGTAATAAAGCGCTAGAGACGCTGCGGTGGGACTGCGTGTGTGCGCCAACCTTTGCCACGGGCCACCCTGTATGATTGTTCGCCGGAAATGCTTACCAGCCGCGAGCTCACTTTGCCGATGGGGAAACTATGCCTGACGTTGAGCAGATAGAAATTTCAGAGCTGACGGATGTCGTTTACTTAATGATCTTTAAAAGCTCAAGGTTTACTCAAGTTTGAAATAATTTATGATAATAAGAACACGTGTCTAAATTGTATTTACAAGAAAACGAAGAAAATGTTTATCTATATATACTGCAGTTTCTCCAGAATGTTTTTATACTATACTCTCGTCTAAAAATTGTGTAAATATGGATAGTTTCAGGCTCTAATTTTAGAAGAATTCAATAAAAAGTTTTTCTTTTTATTTAAAAGATTCAGCTGTGAGAAAATATCTCCTTTAGGTGTGAAATTGAATTCGATGATTTTTTTTCAGAATTTCTTTTTAAAATTGGAAATCTTTCATTTTGTATATTGAAATTTCGGTGTAGATGGACAGTGGTTCTAACCCTTTTTAGTACACCGAGAGGTTTTTCCTGCAAAAAGCACGGTAGAACATCCGTAAAAATTACGGAAAAAAATATTTACTCGTATTATAGTTCGCAAGTACTCCGAGCTTTTACCTGAATTTTCAATGGTTGGCAAAGCTTTGTTATTTTTATGAGAAAAGCTCTGTAAAAGTTTACGAGGACTCTATCATAAACGTAACAAAGAGTTTCCCGCAAAAATAGCGGAGATCTCTTTTGTAAAAATTATAAAGCTTCGCCAACCGCACGAGATTCATATAAAAATTTCAGTAATGTTTTCACCGTAACTTTTTCAAGAAATATCTCTCAGTCTATACATTACAAGTCTCACGTCCAAAAATACCAATTGTATATGTAAAGCGTAAAAACACTTCGAGTCTTAAAAGTATGCAACATTTATAAGAAATAAAGTTTTCTTCAATGATGATTTACTCCCTTATCATCGCTATACTATTGTTCAAGTCAGAGTGATTGTCGGCTAATCGCAAACGTAGTTGGCTGCGTCAAGTTGGGGACACTGCCATTGTGCTAGCCTACAGAGATTCGCAGTTTGCGATAGTGTAACGTTAGCAGAAGCTGGTGGCGAGTCACGAGGGATTCAAAATTTATTTCGGAATTTCAGCCAAACGTGACGACTTCGTGAACGCAGCGATCAGCGGAATCCCCGAGGAGGCCGTGAAGCGTGGCGTGTATCCGGAGGACGCTCTGAGAGAGAGGTTCCTGAAGGTATGCATTAACTCGATTACACCTATTATTGTTACTTGCCGGATTAATTTATCGTTGATATGATGAAACTGGCCCCCGTAGACAAATAAATGAACCAAAAGTATTTTGAGTTAAAAATTGAACGTCATTTGTAGTATAAAAAAGAAACAAGAATCGTTTTGATTTTAAACTGATTTTATTCAACAGTGACAACATTATCGTTTAATTCCATTGTTTTTGCATTATTCAAATTTTCGCTTCCAAGAGAAAATACGTGAAATTTTCACTTCTCGAATTTTTTTATCGGAGTAATGTGAGATGAAAAAGAAAGAGGGACCGATTTGCATAATTTTCGCGTATCGGTAAATCCACATTAAAATTAAATACTTAAGCCGGCTCAATGTCTACCCTTTATTATTTTTGCGTCCTGACGCTGCCTCATAGGATATTCAGTTTTCAATTATTTGAACTTCCGTAGTTCCGGCTTTCAATCCAAAATCGTTGATTTCGAAATAATTCAATTGAATGAGGGACGATTATGGAAAACAGGTCATTTAAAAATTGTTTGTATTTAAATGAGCTTATTAAATTTGTAAAATATTATTAATTTAATATTTTAATGAAGTCAAAAAACTTTGCTACGTAGAAGTGGATTGTTGCTAATGGCTATTACTGCATATTCATAAGAAAACAATTCTTTATTTATTTTAATTTACTATTTTTGAAAAGTATTAAATACTTCGAAATAATAAATACTAGTTTTCGTTTTTCTAGAATTTTCTTAAAATGAATATTTATTTTTTTATTTACTTACTTACCAATACATGTGGTAGTTGAAACTCACATTAATCATCTATTATTTTGTCGTACAATAAATAATTCTTAAATCTTTCTTTGTTAGATAAGCCACTAAGGAAAATCCAACTGAATCCGGAATAGTTTACTCTCCAGCTCACTTTAAAGGTTTTCGCGTTTTCTAAAAGCTTACCCTCGAAAATAAACTGCAGCCGAGTAACGTGGCCTGCGCGCGTGCTTCACGGTGCGATTATTTTTCCCGCGAGCAAGTTGAATTTCGCCTCTAAGGACAATTTCAATTCCTCGCGCGCCTCGCAAAAAGATATTACGCTCGCGTAATTAAAGCAATAAAGCACTCGCTCGTCAAAGAAAAAAAAAGAGCGAACAGAAGCGACGATCGCAGTGAAAAAGAGAACCCTGAGGTGGGAAAAGACGCCAGAGCCGCGGAGTTCAAAAAATAAAGAAAAGGGGGTCGACCAGGCACTAGGAGAGGGAGGATGAGATACGCAATAAAAAGCTGGCGGCGAAACCGCCGTCCCATTGTCACAGGTGGAGCGAATGGCGCGCAAGCTGGCGCTGGTGCCGGAGGAGGGAGCCTCGCTGCCCATCTACATGCTCAGCTATCTGCAGAACTTCCTGCTGGTGAAGGCGGTCAGCCCGATACCGAAGCACGAGCTCGAGGACCAGCCCATCGACGCCGAGTCCCTCGACACCTACGACGTCCTCCAGAGAGCCAGGTAAAACGCGCGGAGGGGTCGCACCCCCTTCTTCCGATCGCGCGCGTCGTTCGCAATTTTCGGGGGATGAGGGGGGTGAAAAAGGGCGACGGACGCTGGAGACACTCGATGCGGAATACAGAGAGGCTCCTTTTGTCCGAAGCGCGCGGATGCCTTTTTCACGTCCCGGCGCCCTTTACGAGGCTCGGGAGCCGTGGCGCACGGCTGCTACGGCCAGTAATGCTTTCGATAATTATGTTTTTCTTTTTATAGCGCGATGCTATTGTTACTTTGTAAGTGGCTGTGATGGCTCTTGAGTGTTTTACGCAGGGAGAAATATCTTTCTATAAAACGGTGCTATTTTTATTCCAAGTAGCAGAATCCATGGAGTTTAGTGTGCATTCAAGTATTTATTTTCTAATAGGAACTTTATTTATTTTCTACTCCGGTTAGTGAATATGCTCAATAATTGTTCCGTGACTTTATTTAAATGAATATTAAATAGTTTAGCGACTCGAATTATTCCGCATCTCTTTATATTTTTAATGTTGGTGCCACTCTACCGAATTTTAATAATTATAACAAATTGATTAATACCTTAAATGTTTCACAGCTTGCAACGTCGGCTTTTTTTAAGACTCAATAGAGAATTTTATGCGAAAAGCTTTGTAAAAGATTACGGGCCTTCCGCTGTAAAAGAATACGCAGCTTTTCCTGTAAAAATTACGTAGTTTTTCATATAAAAATTTCCCATTCATCCTACGGTTTAAGACCCGGTTAGTAATTGCCGTGATTTTCCCGTAATATTTTCAGTTTTGCAAACCACCTCACGATTGCATTTTTTTTTCATGTAATTTTTACGGCAAGTTTTATCATAAATTTTACAATTTTTTTAGTGCACTAAAATAAGATAGACGCGAAAAAAAAGGATTTGGGTAAAAACATTTTTTAATAACTAAAAGTATTCGGAATGCTTATGCATGCGTTTGCTTCTTTCTAAAAATTTCTAGGATGCAAATTCGATGCATATGTATAAGGTATCCACGCAATTTCGTGCTTTTTTACGCGAATAAGAATATCAAACGGGTCTACGATATTAAACCGCATATTGAATTTGTCACTTTAATTTTGTATTTCTAACATTATTGCTTTTATTTACCATTAGTGAATAACCATTTTTTTTTAACGTAAATATCAAGAATGATTAAAAACGATTTAATTAGATTGCAATTGATTGACAGAATAACCTGTCTACCAGGGCTTGAAAAAACGTATTGGATTTGTTAAATGATCCGGATTTAATATTACGATTTCAATAAACAAATAAATTTATATTTCGTTTAATTTCATTAATAGAATAATAAAATAAACATTGAGTTTTTGAATATTATATTTTTAATCATTTTAAATATTCCTTTAAATAATTGTTAATTGTTAATAAAAAGTAGATTCTTCAAGTAATTTTCAAAAGGGGAAAAAAACTCACCTGTATTTTACTATTCACCTACGGAAAAATAATTATTTACGAACATTAATCAATTAATCTACAGAATCGTTTCGCACAAATTAATAATACACGCTAAATCAGCAGGAGTGACATAGAGTGAAAATTAACTCTATTTGAGTCAATTTTTTTCTCTAATTTTATAGTGACATTAACTTCCATAATAGAGTGAAATAAAGTGATTTATTGACTCTTGTGGGGACTCAAAAGTGTAAGTCGCGATCGATATCGTCGCCGTAGGCAGGTGCGTCTACAAGACACCGATACTACAAGACGCCTCTTGAAAATTATTTACCCAGCCACTTGCCGGGGCGATATGGGGCCGAACGTCGGTCAATCTTGCGAGTCAATCCGGCCGGGAGCTACAAACACACTGCCCGGTTTGTTCGATCGCTTTGCCTCGGCAAGCGCCTAGCGGAGAGCCCATTAGCACTTCTCCCTAATGGCGCGCACACACACAAAACGTTTTACGTTTATGCAACGGTTTACTTAACTATTTTTGCGAGGCTTGTAGTAAACCATAAAAATTTATTTTATTATTCTATTGTTACTGTCAACTCTACAAAGAATGTGGTGGTATAATTGAATAATGAAGCGTAACTTAACTAAACGCTAAAAAGTCTGCAAGTGTTAATTATTGTATTAGAGGAATTAGAAAAAATTACTGATAGATTTTTTAAGCGGCCTGCAAGTTATTTAAGAATTTGCAAAGTCAGTCGCATTATAGTTTTGTTAAGAAGTATCACGTTTTTTAAAGTTTCTGCTACAAATTCAAGAAAATGTTATTAAAAAATATTTGTTTTACGTATTTCATTTGCATATTGCAGTTAATTTCAGTTGAAAGTCTAAACAAAACTTCCAAAAATCATTTTTCAATTCCACGTTCCGAAAACCATAGCGTTGTATTAATTGTAAGTTTCTTATTTTAGTAAATATTCTTGATTATTTATCATCTATACAGGAATATTTTTTTAGGAATCGATTCTTAAAAATTGTTTCCAAAATGACAATATCTTCGTAAAACACCGAAAAGCTGATATCAATGATATCTTGAAAATTGCGTCTTCTAATTCATTAAAAATAATTGATGTAAACAATGAAATATTCAGTCACCACATGCGTTTCCGAAAAGTTTATATCTTGAAAGAAGAACACGTGAACAAAAAAAGCTTTCCTACGGCAGGTGTTGTTATAGACATTTTTTCAGATTTGAATTTAACTAATGCATTGAATGATTTAAGAAATTCTATTTGGTGGAACAGTAAATCGAATTTCTTATTAATTAATAGAAATTCAGATGTGCAATGCGAAGCATATAACTATTTAAAAATAATGTGGGATTTTAAAATCTTATCAGCTGTGTATATCTGCAGGCAGCCAGAAAATAAAATTTTGCTCTATACATTTAATCCCTTTACAAATTTAGCAACATTGAACTGGCGAGAAGTTGCAGTATTCAATGAACGGTGGACTCTTTTCGAACAACGTTTTTCCCTTCGGTTAATCGATAAAGACTTATGTGATATGTTATACTTCGACAAGGGAAAAAAATTGAATGGTTATCGTTTAAAGTCATTAACATTAGAAAGAAAGAAAACGATCGAATATACTGTAGGGAAAAATGTCTACGATAGGTTCATAAAATCGTTGATTGCACTGGTTTACGAAAGTCTACTCTACATGAATGTAACTACTGATATAAAAAATCGTTGTTAGCTCCAATAATTGACAAAAACGGCTGTCCCCATGGGTTAATGAATGATATACATAATGACAAAATTGACTTAGTATTAAATATGCATTTGTTACGTTCTTTTTGGAAGATAATGACATATCCGATTAATAGCTCCATCCTCGTCGCAATAGCAAAAAAAAGTCATATTACTTTGAGAAAAAAATTTTCATTTCTATTTAAATTAGATTTTGTTTTTATTTGTGTACTTATTTGCATATTAAGTATTTTATTTTTAAAACGTGTGCTAAAGAAATCGATATCTTTAACAGTTATTAAATTTTTACAATTACTTTTAAGTAACTGTAAGATAAACGATCCTTTACATTTCGTTCCTCGAATGCTCCTATACTTTATAATTATCGTTATTTCGTCAACGAATAGCTTCATACAAATCCATTTAAACTGGTGGAGTGCACTGCCTAAGTACGAAGCAAATATAAACACAATTGATGAATTGTCGGAATCAAATCTTAGTATTTACGGTTATGCCAATTACAAGGAAATGTTGGATCAAAGAATTCTGAATCAGTATACTAATAGTGATAATGAATATCAATGTTTAGAATTGCTAGATAATGATTATCCTGCAGTGTGTGTTGTAACCAATTTGACCGCAAATATAATCGACTGGAGGAAATATCCTTTATTTTATAAATTAAAAGAAACATTAGCTGAAAGAGGAAACGGTTTTATTTTCGTAGAAGACTTTCCGCTGTCTTATAGGTTAGATCTTCTTCTACAGAAGATGCAAGAAGGAGGTTTCGCGGTTTTTCTTAACAAAATGCTTTCTCAAAATATGGAAGTTAATAAAAGAGATATTGAATATGCAACTATTGATATAAAACAATTTGTTCCTATTGTAAATATTTTAGTGAGTGGATGGATTTTAGCAGTATTAATATTTATTGTAGAACATCTCGCAATAAAAATAAAAATAATCAAGATATCAATGGTTTTGATCAGAATTAAACTTGTAATGTATTTAAATTCATTTTTAAATAGGTCAAATTAAGTTGAAATTTTTTGCACATTGTAAGTTCTATTTCGCCACAACGTGCTCGCTATGTAATACAGAAAATGGAAATTTCCAGCACTTCTGGCTCAGATAATGCTCTGGGAATTTGTTTTTTCTTTTATTTTCTTCTTGGTTTGAGAGTGTTGAATCCGAATTTTGAACGCATGTGCGTACAATTGTATGGTGTAGTTTACTATTATTAAATAAATAAATGTTTAAAAAAGCGTCTCAAAATTAAAGCTATAAAGTATTTTTCTTGCCCTTAAAAATAAAAACCAATTATCGCCAAAATTTCAGCTTAATAAATAAGTTATAAATATTAAATTGTTTCCACGAGATCATTCGATTCATTCAAGTTTCATGTAGAAATTGTAGAGAACGAAAGCTCGAAACTGAAGATATTAATTTTTTTTATTGACGGCTTTACAGGGAATTTTACATGGGAATTTCGAGAAACGAAAGCTCGAAGCTGGAGATTTTTATTTCTTTGATTATGCGTTTTCTGGGAAATTCTCAATGTTATTTCAGAGAACGGAAGCTCGTAACTGGAGATTTTTATGAAAAAATTCTGTGCTTGTGATCCTTCTTATAGAAAAAAAATTCACGATTTTAGGAGACGTGCATTTTTCTTGATGGTCCATTAACCTACATTTTTTTATATCTATAATTTTGATTATGTATGAAAATGAATTATTTAAAATAAAAGGTATCTTTATGAGGCATTGCGATTTATTCCCGTACGAAACATTAAGCGACGTGTAACTTTAAAATTTCCATTTAAAATATTTTATAATAAAAAACAAGAAAAAGCAATAACAATTTTTAATTTAAGATTAAAATTACTAATTGATTTTATATTGCGTAGTTACATGATTATCAATTTTTTTTGTATCGATAAGGATTCATAAACTATTTATCAGCGTACAATCAAATTTTTCTATACACAAAGACAGAAAAAGGCATGCTATCATCATGAGAATCGAATGATCATCTGACTTGACCGACGGATATAGAATTAGTGTTCTTTGTAGAATGCCCGAGTGAAGTTGCGCGTCCTCGACCGGAATTTCGCATCGACACCCTGCAAAAAGCTCCGTTAATCAAATGATACGCATGGTTTAGAGAGGCTTTGAACTAAGCTTTATTAGTTTTCCGAGATAGCGTTCCAAGTAAATTAAGCAATTTTCGGCTTAGGGTATTGGGAAATTGCTAGGCGTACAGCCACGCTAAAGCTGAAACTTTTATATTGCAAGGCTGAAAACTGATCTGTTCTCATGCTGTCGTAAAAGATTCTTTAATATTTTTGAATATGCGATAGTAAAATGTAAGTTTTGCATATTTGTCTTTCTATTTGAAGTGTCTGTTTACTTTATTAAATTATTCTTAAAAACAAATTAAGAGAAAAATAGTAGCTTAATTGAAGAACTCGACTAGAAAAATCCTTTGTCCATTAGGCTTCAATATTAAAGATAAATATTGAAATCATCTTTAAATATTCTAATAGAATTAGCTTCTGATTACATATATGCATCTTATGGATAAAATAGATACTCAATCACATTGATAAGTTTAAGTTAAACAAACGAATAAATAATCTTACTTACATCATTACATTATAATTGTGCTTTGACTTGAAAATTAATCCTAAAAAAATGCATAATTCGTAAAAGAAATGAATGGAACATAGAGACGTGGAAAAATGTATATGGATTTGAATGAAATTGTGAACTTTATTATTTATACGCTTTTACTCCCGACAAAATTGTACTCCTTTGAGGACTGACTCACTCTTAAATTTTTATCTCGTTGCACACGCACCTAAAGAGGGAATGCATTAAAAGTATACCCCTTGAAGTTCCGCGTAACATCAAAACAGACAAAAAAGATTTGTAAAGCATGCTGATTACAGAGAATGAAATATATTCTTGAATGCATTTATTATAAATTAAATTACATTTGGTTAACCCCAAACAAAATTAAAGCTCGCGTACCACTTTTAATTATGTTAAACGTGGCTTTTGCACTCTCCATCTAAAACATCTAAATCATTTGCAATTTTTTTTTAAAACCTTTGATTCATATTAAAAAAAGTTTCATTATCTTAATTTTTGAGTTACTGTACAGCTTATTTTAGTTTGTAATTATTCTATATCGACACCTCTAAAGAAGAAAAGCTTGTTTAAAAAAGACCTGTTTTATTTCGTCATTTTAAAGCTTTAGAGTACAGTAAGCTCTCCCAAAACCTGATAATCTGACGGTGTCTTACCGAAGATACTCGAAGTTTATCGACTTCCGGAAGAGTTTACTTTTCTCTAGTGCTTCAAAAAATAGAGCTTTTTGAAATGTGTTTTTCTGCATAAAAGCCAATAGTATGCATTTTGGATACTATCGAATCGTCTGATCGGTACATTGTGCACAACAACAAAAAATTTCAAAATCTCTTAAGTCCTTTACAACGAAATGTCAAAAAATAATTGACAGTTATTTTTTCTATTTTTTAATTTAATGTATATTAACAAAGATATCGTATGTTGAAATTGCGCGACGCTGTACCCTATAGATATGTATGCTACGTCACGATGACGACACAATCATCGCAAATTTTATGTAGCTGCAAAGTCGGATCTTTGCGCACGGCGTGTAGAAATGTACTAATTCTCCGTGTAAAACTGAAAATGTGAATGCTAAATGTGCGAACGATTTTTCACATAAAATTTGTCACTGTTCACATTTTCAGGTTTAAAAAGCAATACTAAGCAGCGTGGTGTCCACACTCTTGAGCGTTTTCCTTGACCCAGCGGCGTAAATAAACGCCGCCTAAACCCAGGGCTACGGTGGTAATCGACTTCTTTCCCGCTGGCCGGCCGCACTCGCTCGTGCCTGCTCTTCATCTTCCGTGGCTTATCCTGCGTCGCGCGATCCCGGCTGGGCTGGGCTGTACGCGCAAGAGGCGCAACCCAGTTTGCGGCGTGCTCCCCCATCTTTGCATACGCGCGCCTTTGCAGGCGCTGCGGCGGAAAGCCGGGGCGCGTCCGCGTTTTTCCAGTCCCCTAACACCGGTGCACTACAGAATTCACGTCGCCGGATTCTCTTGCTAGCTGCATCCTCCTCCTCCTCTCTCTCTATCTTGCTCCCTCTGCGTCTGACGTTTTATCCCAACCAGCCTTTTTCCAGGGTTGGACGCTCGGATTCCCTCCGTGAGCGCTACGGAAAAAGGAGCGCGCGAAATGACGAGAGGAGCCTTCCGTCTTTTCTTTGTTGTACCCTTAAGCAAATTTCTTCTCTCACATTTTTTTTACAATTTTTTTGTGCACTTTTTTTTCTCTGTCTCTCGCAATGTCTTCCGAAATATATGCAGGAATCTGTTTGGTGCGAGGCACTCTATTGTGATTTATTTTATCTCGACAAGCAATTCGATGCAAAGACGCTTTTTTGTAGGTGCTTATTTAAAGTTCTAATAAAAAGTATAATATTGTTTATTTCTTATTTCAATATTGGACGATGTTTTCTTATTAATATACATATTTAAAGCACGAATGCAGGCACTACTTTCCTTTTAAATAATTATTTTTCAGAATGAGCGACTAATTGTAATCTGATAACGTTTTTCTGTCAAGCTTATCTACTTTATCAAGGCAAAAACTTTCTTTTTTATATTATACGTGGATTTTTAATAATGCAAAACACGTTCCATGGCTTTCTTAATTAAATCAGATTTTATTTTGAAATATTTTCAAGCCATGTCTTCAACACGAAGTTGGAATAAATACTCCATAAGGGTGCATTTTACATGTGGCCTGCCGGAGAAAAATGAAATATCCGTAATTAAATCACAATTGATGAGTTTCGAATAGGACGCTCGGCGAAAAGAGCATCTTCCATTTATTTAATGCGCGGAAAAATCTCGCGCGTGACTCCCCATTCGGACTTTATCCTCCTCTGCACTTCGCTGCCTCGTGGCTTCTCTCCACTCTCGTACCGAACCGTCGTCTCGAGTGCGGACGATGGAATGATAGGCCGCGGTTAACTGTTTTCGCTTTTCTTTCCCATCGGCTTGATTTATCGCAGCGTGACGGAGACGATACCGAAAGACGAAGGCCGCCTCTCTCCCCCTCTGCTTCTCCTTCGGCCTCTTGTCCCCGAGTCATTTCTCATTCTCGCCGCGGGGCCGTTAACTTACGAGCGCAGAGCGTCCCCGGGCACCCATTCTCCCCTACCGACAGTATCCTGACGAAGCCCCCGAAACTCCAATCATTCGCGAGGCCCAGGGCCGTTCGTCCGGAAACGACAGGAGGTTCGGGCGCGATTTGTCTTATTGACGTATACTCGCAATGAGAGGATTTTATCTGCTTGCAGCGTTCATTCACTCGTGTCTTTTTTAACGCACGAGGCTCTCCCACATTTCGTTGAAATTTCGTTGATAAAATTGTCCACGCACCATTCATTCACTCACGCCTTTTTAATGCATGAGACTCTCCCACAGACTGAAATTTCGTTGATAAAATTTCCCTTCACTGTCAATATTTGACGACGTAGGGCGCTGCGAAAAAAAGTTTATATTATTCGGCGAAGTTGATGAAAAAAATAGTTGTTAGAATGAAATGCCAGTGGATCAGGTTGTGCGCGGTCAATTTCATAGAGTTTGTCAACATAATAGAGTATTTTGATATGAATTTATGACAGTTTTAGATTAGAAATACTTATTACTTGTTTTAGAATAATGGTTTAATTGTTTCGAGTTTTCGCGTCACTTCTTTTGTTTAATTACACACTGCTATACTATTATCCAATGTAAATTATTTTATGAAGTTTTATTTCATTTTTTTTTACTTAATGCTAATTTTTCTTTCAAAAGAGTAATGCTTCGCACATTTGCACTGTGCGTCAAAAATGAGGTCACTCTTTTTTCGCTTGAAATATTTTACGTTACCGTCGAATAAATGCTAATAAAAAACCTTTCACGGAGTTTTTATGGTTGACCACACAATGATTATTATTGACTGACAATGCATTGACAAACAATAATTTACGTTACAGCGTTTCACTTGATATAATTACAGACACTTTTTTATATTAATATATAGGATGGGAATATTACTTTGTTCCTCGTAAAAAGGAAATCGTAAATCACTTTCTACATATATGGTCTATTAAGCCGACCTTTATATTCTTCAAAAAAGATCCTGACATTTACTTACATGGAGATAAGAAAGCCTTCTGTATTTAAATCATGTACATCATGTTATTAGATCGTAAATAGTAATATCAACTTTTCTAATACGGAATAAAATATTAAATATAAAAAAGAAGTTTTTGATCGATGAATAACGCTGAATTTATCGTAGGTACTGGTTGGACCGGGGTGACTTGAAGATGACGCTGCGCTACATGAACCTACTGAAGGGCGCGCCCCGTGCGGTGTCCCGCGACTGGATGAACGAGGCGCGAATACATCTGGAGACGAAGCAGGCCATCGATTCCCTCGTCGCTTACGCCGGCGCCAACAGCCTCATCTTTATGGGCGGCGGTGAACAGGTTAGTTCCATCTTTCTCTTTCACTTGTAAAATGCCGTTTCATTAACTTTTAAGGAATCCTTCTTTTTTTAAATAATCTTGCATTTATTATAAAAAGACATATGTATTATGCAACTATTTACGTAAACCAAAAGCCAATTTATTGTAAAAAAATATTTCTGGCTGACCGTACCTGGATTTTACTACTCGCACCCGAAAACGCTGTGTTAATAATATCAAATTAGAGGCAGAGTAGCATCAAATAAAATAAACAATTTTTAATATAATAAATCTTGAATTTACAAGAGTAATTTGAACGTTTTATGCAAGTTTTGCACATGTCATTTTTTAGAAAAATAATGATGACCGTCTACACGCGTCTTTTACTGCTGACACGTGCAAACGTTGCCTTGAGAATGTTCATGTACATGTAAAATAGCATCCAATAAAACAATGAAATTTCAAATTAATGGATCTTGTGAATTTATTATAAAAATATATTTATTTTTTACAATTTCTATTAGAATTATAAATTTCTAATGAACTATTTAAATACGATTTACCTAAACGAATAAAGCATCTTCTTATCGGCCATAAATAAAGGTGAATTTCTCGGTAGGGACAGAATTTACGTAGGTATCACGGTGACTTAGAGCTAGAGTATTACTTTTATTTTCTTTTTCGAGTGGAAGACTGACCGAAATGCAGATTAAAAAGTTTCTTTATAGGGTTATAAATTGTTCTAAAAAGTTAAACGTTTAACGAAATTAAACTCTGCCGTATATAAAAATGGTTAAACGAGCATACATCACAAAATAAAATCCATTACACGCTGTGTAATTCATTCGAACGGAAAACGAATGCTCGCACTAGGAGCCTGTTCGAATAAGAGAAAAAAGTTCGTGCAAATGTCGTACCGTATTCTACGTAAATTTTCGCGAAACGAAGTGACACGAAATCACTTACGTGATAATAAAAATTTAAACAATATAACAATTTAAAATCCTTTATTAATAATTCATAATTTTCAATGGAATTTCAAAAAATATGTTTATCAAGTAGTGAATGTAGCACTTTGAAACACAAGAACAATGCCAAGCTTTAACGAATACAACGAATATATCATACTACAGATAGTCTTTATTTAAAAATATTAGCCAAGGATTACTGAATTTGTCAGCAGTTATCCGATAGAAGTCTGCTAGAAAAAAAAAGTACTCAATTGCTTTAACCGTTGCAATTTACATTATGTGTTGTAGAAGAAAAAGTAGCGCAGCCCAGGGGACGACCACATTTCGGGGTAGAGAGTGAGCGGGGAGCAGCGGCAACGGGGGTGGCGACGTGGAGGAGAGCATACGAGCGCCGACCAACGAGCAAAAGCAGCCAGCCTCAATTGTACAGTCACCGTCTGTTTTTAGCAAATTATGCCCGATGGGAGTGAGGAGAGCGAGAGAGGAAGAGCAGTCCATGTTTTTATCGTCCTGTCTCTCGTGGCCGTGTAATTTATTTTATTCTTTCCCCGATCAATTGATTCGTTTCTTCATTCTTTTCTGATTCGTAACAATGCAATATGTATGAAAAATGAAAAAAGAAAAATGTCACCTACTAAGTGCCGAGTCGCTGTGAAACCAGGTGCAGGCTTTTCCGCCTCCTCCCAGGCAGGAGTACGTATTTCGTTTATAAAATAAATGAATTCAACACTTTGCTGACTATTATTTGTAGAGGTTAAATTGAAGTTATAAATAGCTGCAGATTGTAAATTTATCTTGTCTGCAAGTGGCATTATGAACTAAAAGATTACAATGAAAGTCCATTTATCACACCGAGAGTTCGTTTTTTTGTTTTACTTTACCCCACTTCAGGTAATCATAGTTGTACTGCATTTATATTTGATAAGTAAAATTTTCATTTGTCACAATATTCTCAAGCTTTATTTATTTAATTGATTGATTTTTTCCGGGTATTTAAAATAGTATAAATTTAGAGGAAGAAATGATTTTTAAAATATTAACTATTGAACTATGTGTTGATTTATTTCAAAATATTATTACAAATATCATTTTCGACGAAGCAAAATGCACGTCAATCATGTTCCAAAAAATATATAAACAGTTTTTCAAACTAGTCATTTGAATACAGATTTTTTTTTTAAATTCACTGTAAAAAATCAGCGAATCGATCGAAAGTACATATACAGCAGAAAAAAGATTTAAGCGACTTGATTTCATACGAAAAATAATTATTATACAATGGAATTTTCGAAAGAGAAACTTTGTTAATTTAGAAGTAAGCCAAGCTCGTTACAATAAATGACTACGAATAACATTTTTATAATTCATTTTAAATACATTCATAAATAATCATTTTAAATATTTATCATTCATGTGAAATACTTTTAAGTTTTATAAATACAATGCGGCTTCCTTGGTTATTTTAAAATTAATTAAAAAAAAACATCGACGTATTCAGGCGTAAGTTTATAAAGTTTTTCCATACAAGTTGCAGCGCAAAATCGTGAGCTCTATAGTTCGAAAGTTTCGACTTTTAATCGAACCGAAAAAAAGGTCATAAAACCGTCGAGGGGATCACGATACACGGTAGAAGGCGAAGAAAAAGAAACGGCGATACATTTTTTACCTCGTCGACCGTACAAAGCTCGTCAAAGTTCCTTTTCTAGTTAACCCCGTCGTCCTCGCTATTTAGCCTCTCTCCTTCTTTACTTTCGAAACTCACTCTCTTGGTCTGGCGCTTTAATGAGAATCGCACGTGGCGGTGCGTCGATATCGCACGTATCGACTCTATGCAGCGGTCCCGCGAGCATCAGGGGGCTACCCCCCGGCCTTCTCTGACTGGGTAAGTGATCGACGCGCATGGCGTGTTACCCGAACTTCGACGTCGCTGACTTTTTCCCCCTGCCTTGTGCCTTCCCTTTTTCCCTCGCTGAACCTTTTTTTCACATCGACCTTGTGTCGGCTTCGTACGTGCAAACTTCATTTTTCACGTCAACGTGCCTTTGTGTCGTCCTCACCCTTTCGGAGCGAACTTGAATTATAATGGATATGCACGAGTCGGTATCACAATCGCCAAGTTGAATGAATGGCTCTGGTAATAAATCGAAAGTTGCATTGATGTTTATATTGGTGTTTTTTATTCCGTCGTATTTCGAATACTCACCTTTTTTTATTACTTTTACTCGTTTGTTATTGGTAAAAATATTGTGAGAAATTTACTGCACTTCTTTTTCTTTTATCGACATGTGTTTTGAGATTTTATTCTATGAAATAGTAAAATATACATTTTGGAGTAGTGTATGCATGAAACTTTTGAATTATGCAAACATTGGCAAACTTAGTATTGCCCACTAGTTGAGCATCAGACTGAGAATCACAAATTTTGTTAAAACTGCAGATGTTTTTCTACATAGAAAAGTAAGAAAAGTTAAAATTTTCGAATGCTTCCAAAGCAGTTTCAGAGTATACGCGTTTTTGTTTTATCATTTTGAATTTATATTATTTGTGGTCATGTTTTATATAGTTTTTACGCTTGTTCTTCCTAAACGCAAATTGCAGGTATAAACAAACTTTATCTTTGTTATTATTTTTGAATACATAGTTTCTGATAAGCAAGTTTTTTACTTTTTTTTATTTCAATTACTATTTATTAACGCGAAGAATAAAATTCAACGAGAATAAAAAAATCATTTTGTTCGTTTCTAAAGTTCTCATGCATAAAAAGAAACAAGATCAAAATGAAAATATCTAAGGGGCAATAACAAAAATTCTCCTTCTATTTGTCATTAATTCATATCCAGATTTGTAGTAATCCGCTATGATTCCGCTGCAGAAGATCCGATGTAGACAATATGTATACGCAGTTCCTCCACATACTGCGTAATTGAATTACGCAGCAAAGTATTTTTCAGTTGTGCGAAGAGTGCACACATCGAAGCGCGCATCTGCCTATTGGAGCGAAACCGCGAAATTCAAATCGGCTTATCGGTTTGTCGGCTGATTTCTCGGGAACTTTTCGCCGCGGCGGTCGCCGCAACTTCTGTGCGTGTCCTACAGGTCACCAACGGGCGAATCTCTGGAAACAAACAAGCCGAAGCGAATGAATTACCTGGAACAAGGAGGATGGGGATGTACTTCAACAGCTAATGCGCTCAGTTCGGTTTTCATGCTATTTTTGGGGTCTGCATTTCGACCAAATTTTGAAATATAACGCAATAACAGTTTTGCGATAGTTGACGGAAAAACATTTTTTGAGGAATTAGTGAATAGACTCGCAAAGGTCGAACGATTTCTTAAATAAAAAAAATTCTGCTATGAATGCTTTTACATTCTTGCAGAGTAAGTACCAGCAGAAAAAGCTTTCAAACGTCCTACTTTCCTATACTGCTCGTGAAAAAGTAAAAGTGCCAGATTTCCTTGCACGAACTTTGAAATGTCTTATTCGTTCTGATCTTTTTCACTTAACAATGTCGCGGCCTAATGCATATTTCACGATTCTTTGCCGCAAACGAAAGTATGTCGTATAGAATGTATCTACATCAACAAAGAAAAATAACTATTTATTGCTTCAATTATACTTACCCATGATACTGCAATATTTTTTTATTGACAGTAATTTTACAATTTTAAAATTTACCGCAATAAGATTACAAGGGAAAATAAATAGTTTGATAAAAGTATTTATATTGATTAGTAGCAATTAAAAGTCACCTTGCAAAATAATAAGTAAAATTTTTTGTAATAAGCTAATGAACAGTCGCTTTTTATTCTTTATAATTAATAAACAACTTGAGCACATGAAAATTAAAAGAGCAATTCTTAATTTAACTGAAAAAATTTGCGAAGTTAGGCCACGACCCACTTCATTATCTAGAAGGTAACTTTTTCGATAAATAAATGTATGCTACCTTTGAATAAATATAATATAATTTTTATTGACAATTGACCAAATTCTTTTATATAAAACTTAGTTCTTGAGAAATTGTACTTGGTGGGACCGGAAATATTTATTACACCTGGCAATACTTAAAATGACGCTAGCCACGCCAGGTGTTAGACGCATTAAGTGGAAAAGTATTTAAATGGGATCTTTTTTAAAGAAAGTATATTTCTAAATGAAGTTGGGAATATTTTGATCAACTTTTATACGCGAAAGCAGTTTAAAATAAATCGTTACTGATTACTATGCATTAAATATGGTACGTAATGACACTAGAGGTGAAAACTTTTAAAGTATATAATACAAATATGAATATTTTAGTGTAAGTAATTTTTTTAATGAAGTCCATTAACAAATTATTTTTATGAAAATAATACCCTAATAGTTTCGTTTGAGGATAAACGCGCGCAATATTCACATTTTGAAAAACATTTTAAGAATTTGATAAAACGTTATATTACTGATTAAAAACGAATTACTACGTAGCCAAGCTATATTAGCAAGCGCTTTACTCGAAATAAGTACGTGAAATAGTTACATTTTAAGCTTCATGCAAATGTAAAATAAATTTCGGAAATATTCGAAAATATTATTTCCGTTGCGGTTCTGCGCCATGGCCAAATTAATAGTATTTACATTTCTATTTTCATTAAATTTCTTATTACAGTTTTTCTGCTGTAAAAGTGAAGAAAATGGTATTACGAATTTCGTTATACCTAATGTAGGAGACGCATCATCGGAAGAGTTAAAATCCCTATTATTTGGACCCTCAGACGATAACATCGAAATTCTCGATAAGAAATTTGAGAAAGTTGAGTCTTCAAGATCTACAATTGCTTTAATTAAAAAAATAGTTTCAAACAGTGCTTCTAAAGAGAATACAGTTGAAATAACGCGTTTAGTTCAATCCCTCCATAAAATATCTGAACTTTTAGCGAGCATTGACGGTGCTTTTAGACAGTACTTAGTTTATAGAAATTCTAAGAGAAATGGTACGGACTACCGTGTTCGTGATTTCGCATCAAGTTCGAGCAGCCGTGACATAGGTCCGTTAAAGGATATCAGTGCATTACATTCACTAGTAGTACCTGCATCAACACAATCAAGGTCATCGAGAGACAAGGACTTCTCTGTACTTTCCTCGATAAGCAAGTTTGCAAAAGTGAGAGTTTCTTATTGTAATAATTTAGTTATTAAAATTTTCTTTTTTGATTTAAACTGTGCGAAACTTTAATTATGGCCTAATTTTACCAAACAATGCAATGAAGAAGATTAAGCAATAAATCCGTTCTCTGCTCGGGTGAAATTTTAAGTGCCATCTGAAACCTATGTTATTTTACCTCCTATATCGCGTATAATATTTTTACCATATAATTTAATTCAACAAATATTGATTCAGGGATACAAAAGTCTATGTTATGCTTCGAATTCACAACAACTGCTGTTATTATCTCTTTTGGAAACTATGGCCATTGCCGAATATAAAGTGCTCTTGATTTTGGAATTCTCCTTCCGAATATTAGCTGAGACCGACCAAGGTTTTTTCATTTATCTAAAATAATAAAGTTTTTAATTCTTAACGAGTATTCCATTACTGTTTTAGCGGATTATCAAAGTGAACTAGATGATATGAAGTCCGAATTTAAAGATCGATTAGAAAAACTGACGACTAATTTTGAATATAGCATAAAAGAAACTTCCCGCGAAGTTTGGCGATGTGATCCTGATGATTATGTAGAAGGTATTTTTTTACAATAGAATTTAATTATTTACCATCTTTTTTTATCAATTGTCAAAATTTTCTATAGGTAAAACACAATTTTCCATGCAAGTTTTTCAAAAATATGTAGCGCGAGAAATTGAAATGGCTGAAACTAAAACTTGTTATTACCAATGCTCTGATTTCAAAGGATCTACGCACGACAAATGTTGGGGTTATAAGAAACATCCCATTGGCAGTGGTAAATTATATATCATTTTTTTATTCTTAATGAAAAATATGATTAAAATATTTAAGAGTGTATGGGAAAACTTATGTTCTAAATTACATGCATGGTCTATGTTAAATATATGCCTTTACTTTAAATACCAAAAAAGAAACAAAGCAACAAAGCTATATTCACTGACTCTTATATATACGAACTTTTGATTAGGGTATGGTAAAAATAAACTGTTCATAAATTACGGTTTATTACAAATATCTTGAAAAGGGGATTTTGCTTCTCCTTTTTACTCACCGCTGTTTTTTATTACTTCTGTTTCCTTGTGAGTTTTACATACATTTTTAAAATAATTCGTATATTTCATTAATTGTTTGTTTTTTTTTTCTGTTAATTTCTTGTAATTGTCGACGACTTCACGAGTTTTGTTTAATTGAAACTTAAAAACAACAAATATGTTTTGCATCAATTTATTTGTGTATTAGGGACTACTAATTCTTAATAGAATGTGGATTTCTCATTATAGTTCCTTGATTTATAAAGAATTAAACTATTAGTTAATAGGGAGGAATACGCCAAGTATGTCACCTCTTGTCAGAAAATACGCAGGTGTCATGGTGGTCTATATGATTGCGATGACAGACTTAACAATCATTTACATGTATGGACTTGTCGAGCAGTAAGTACATTTATGCAATAATTCGCATTAAAATCCAAGAAACGAGGGTGTAAATATTTATATGTAATATTTTGAAATGCAATACAAGCCACGAAACAGCACTCGGAGATATGAGTTTATTGAAGAAGGAGACCATTCCGAAGAACATTATGGACCATCAAGCAAGTGTGAAGTCGGATATACTTTTGATATTCATGAGGAATATTACTTTCGACAATGTGATATTTGTCTATGTACATGTGACGACAGCCAATCATTTTATTCAGACCGAACTGTCAATCTTCGAGTAGCGACAGCCGATAAAGATCAGTACGTGTTGTACGATAAGAAAAAAATCCTCAAAAATTTCTGTTATCTAAAAAATCTCTGTTAAAAAAATTTATTTCAATCATATTTAATGTTTTCTTATACGATTCTAATTTCTTCGCAGCGTGGTGACTGGAATTAGATGGCTCAAAAAAGATAAAACGTTGCATATACAAATACAGCAAGGCAAACTGCTCGCAAGAGGAAAAGTAGACCAGGCGACAGTTCACTGGAAAGATGTTCAGAAGCCTAGAAAAAACGACGATGACGTTGATGTTGTTTACCTGAATTGGGAAAAGTTACGGGGATTTCTTATGCAGGATGTTGAGGTGTCAAAGGATAAAGTTCTTGCTGGCGTTAAACTAGAAACTATAAAACATAATGATATGCAACTTCTCACTTTTCGATTACTTCCCTTGGATTACGAATATGAGACGGGAAAATTAAGCTATTCAAAACCATTTTATGAGGATCCTGATGGCTCAGTCAATCAAGGTCTCTGGGCTGACGCACCTAAAATACCTGAAGAGACATCGAATAAGTATGATGCCGATATTTATTCATAAGAAAATGATAACATTTCATTAATAAAAATAATCAATTACTGTTTCTTTTTTAGAGGATATTATCTTGGCGTATGTGAAGTTACAAACTCTGAAAAAGAGCCTACAATGCCTGTGAATACAACCGAAAAATTCGTTCTATTATCGACTTCTCATTTTGAGACTGACGCTGGTCAGACTACTATTCCATTTTTTGATATGCAAGACAACTTGATAACACCATCTGCTCCATTGTCCGGTGTTGGAATATATCTAAAACAAGCTGGCGATTTTGCCGGATTCTTGGCGCTCAAACTACTTACGTTTGATTGTAGTTCTAATGTGGTAAAAGAAATTAATGATTCATAAATAATTTCACAAAATTATATGCGCTAAATACTACACTAAGCATATTTACCTATCTTTTGGTCGCTAAATTATTACTTTACGTTGTTTTGAAATAAAATAGTGTTCTCTATACTCAGAAATGTCATTTATGTACTTATATGAATTATCAACATTACTTTGTTTAGACGCTAAATTCGCATGTATTCAGGAATCATTTTTGTTGCATTGGCATTGAAACTGCTGTAAGGTTTGTCTTAAGGTTTGGGTTATAGGATTAATCAATACAATATTATTTGAAACAATTGTCATTTGAAAAAAATCACAATTAAAGCAAAATTCTAGTATATACTATTTTTCTTCTTTTAAAATTCCAAATTTTTAAAAAATGGACTTGAAAACGTTATCAATGTTAATCAAAAACAGCATACAAATTATACGGAGATAACGAAATAACAATTGTCTGTGAAAAGTACACACTTTAACCTATCGTTGTATCTCACTTCCTGATATAATTTTAACTTATTATACATGACTTTGTTGCTTACTTATTATATAACAGATAGATTGACTATTATTATTTTTTAATAACGAACAACTAAATATTCAAAAATTAAAGACTGCTACTGATAAAAATATTAGAAATTTTAGTTTAATATATTTCCTTAAAGAGTACCGACTAAATAATTTGCTTAATGTTAATTAAATATTTATAACAACAGTTTATAAGACTTTAGATGATTCAAAGAATTTATTTATGTAAGATCTCACGCCTTCAAGAAATATTTACTTAATACTACCAAGCATTATAAGGTCATATATTTTTTGAGTAAATGGCCGCCGATAGTGGGGAAAATCGCGATGGCGATTCATTCGACACTCAGCCGTTGGCAACAGAACGATCGGACGACATGAAATCCGTGGCATATTGCCCTCGATGCCGCGAAAAGGTGGCCCCACCGTTAAATTGCTGGTGCGCGCGTTTCGTTATTGCGAGTCGCATTTAAATTGATGCAGGCCGCTCGAGCGTTTCATCGGGAGCGACTATTAACGCGCGATCGGTCGGGGGAAGCTTAAATCCCCCGCCGGATTCGGGAATGAAAATTCTGGCGGACCGGGAGCGAAAATTAATTTCGCGATTTGCGATTTTACGAAGATTTGTGTTGGTGCACCCGTGTGCATCAATGGAAAATTCCGCAGTATTACTTGGTCATCTGGCGGGAGGCATCGATTTACGCTTGTTTGTGCGAAAACATTTTTTAATTCGAGCTTTACGCGTAAGCTGCTATAAATTTGCCCGATGCGTAGGGTCAAGTCGAAAGAAATATTTTTTTTATTTAAATTCAGACGTAACAATACGTTTAAATAGTTTATTTAAATTATCATTAGTAAATTTTACTAACCTACTTTGTATTGTTTCGTGAATGTACGTGTAATTTTTACTGTATTAAGATTGTAAAATTTACCTAAGCAAGTTTGTAAATTTTATCAAAGAATAAGTATTTTTAAAAATAAAAAATAAATATGCAAACCGAGGCCACACCTACACCTACTATTAATTTAATAATATTGAAAGAAAATATATTTAAGTTTACAAGTTTTCAATTATTTATCAACGTGGTTGGTATTTTTATCGAAGTTTAGTTTGTATTAATTACTACGAAAATATTATTAACTAAATTGATAATTAGTTTTCTCTTGGCAGTCTGTGATCGGTTTGCCCAGGGAGTTGTTAATTTTTACAACCAATTTCTTAAATTTTATCTCGGTGGGTTTCTCAGTGTAGGTTTAATAACGCGAGATTAGCACTATACCTAATCCATAGGAATCTGAATATTAGATGGGGAGATAAGAGGAGCTCAATAGTGATACTGAGGTAAGTCTTAGGAGATAGATTAACCGGCCAAGGAACAATTGGATCGTAGACTCTGGACATTGCTTTAGGATGGTCAATTAATTATCACAAACCAACAGTAATCTCGTAAGTGCTTTAGCTTTGAAATTTCTAGACTATATACAAAATTGATGATAAACATTAGAGCAAGGAAAGAAAAAACTTATAACTGAAAAAATACAAATAAATGATCATGAATTTTCTTTTTTATCCGAACTGACTTTCTAAGAAAGTAATAAAAAAAGTAACGACAAGCACACTTTAACAGTCGCACCGGATAATTCAGCATCTTTTCTTAAAAGATCTCCGCATCGGCTAGTAGCTCCGTTGCAAGTACTCCGTAAGTAGGTAAATCCCGATACCGTCAGACCAATGGCTAATAGTCGTCTCGGAAACGAATCGCAAAGACAAAGAGGCCGGAAGCGCCGCAAGGTAATTATATCATCCTGGCGAGTCGTCCCGGAGACACTCGTGGTGCTGCAGCGGCGCACCCCTCCTCTGGGTAACTAGACCAACATGAGTGACGTCTAATAAATATGCTAATGGCTCGACGAGGCTCCTGCTCTCTCCTCGGCGTCCTTCGCGGTTACCTCCTTCTCTTTCGCTTTACCTAAGCGTCCCGTCGTGGCTCCTACGGCAGAATCCTCTGAGACAGCCGAGCTTCCTCAGAGAGGACCCAGTACGCTCGTTCGCGCGCTTCCACTTTGAACCGTCCCGGTGTCTGGTATGCGCAGCCTTCTACGGCTGAATCCCACCCATTATCCGTGGTGCACTTTCCGAGCACTTGCTACATAGACGCTGGTCGATTAACAAATTCTTTTCTTGCGGAAGGGGACTGAATTGTATCTGTTGAAGATGTTACTGTCTGCGGTCTAAGAAATGAAAGTAAATTCCGCAGAGAGAGATGTTCCAGTTAAAATTATTATATTATACTGTTTCGTAACGCAGGGACTAAGTAGAAAAATAAAAAGTTCTAGTTAAATTATAGCGAAAAGCGCAATCTAGAAAATTGGAATGCAAGTAAATTTTTAATATATTTGCTAATTTATGTAACTCGATGAGAAAACTAATTTGTTATATCTCCTGAGAGCGTAGCTTGTGGAAAACGCAGTGAAAATTGTGTGCCCTCAAATTATATTTTTGACATTGAAAAAAAAAATTCGTGACTATATTTAATTAGATAAAATTCGTACATTTTTATCAGCAATTAATTACAGCGATTTTACTTTAAAAACTACGTTAATTAAGTTATTACGATCTAAGTTTATTTTCATATTTTCTTTTAATCATAAATTTCATAGAATTTATAATTGATATATTGCGATTAAAATTACATGAAAGCTTATTAGCACAAATAAATTTTGTTTAAATGAATTTAATTCGATGAGCAACTAACACCATTTATTCAGTTTTCACTCCGCGGACCAAAATATATTATATCCGCTTGCCGCCTCCTTAATCAGCGAAATGTCGCTGCGCAGCCATGACTGGTTTACCTGGAGTTTCGGAATCATTAATTTTCAGATTTAGACGGTAATGGTTTGTAGAATTTACTCTGACTTGTAAGACAAATTAAAAGGGAATTTAAACTTTTGTAACGTTCAAAGATTAATAGATAAGGTCTTTTATCCATTTTTCACCAAAGACAAAATTTTCGAATATGTTTTAACCTTCCACAAGTTACTGAAGTAAAAACAATATCTTTTATCTCTTCAGTATGAATTTGTAACATTTAAATGAACGGCGAGACGATAAACGATCTGCAACTTTTAAAAGTGATTTAAATTAATGTAATGATGCTCCACTAATACCTACGTTGTAAAGCTCTATCCACTAATTATCAGTGAAAAATCACTAATTGTAGAAGTTTTTCACTAATTCAATTTTAGTCTTTGGTCGACAATTTGTCAGGTTTGGTGAAATCTGAAAATTTAATGCCAACAATTCAGGCAGGCCAAATGAGAATCTTCAAAAGAGGCACGAGTGCTCGATCGGATCGATTTCACCGATTCTATCGCTTCAAAACATTATCCTCTCGACTCGATCGCCAGCGATTCCTTACCTCTTGCCTTCGCTCCCGCGGCCTCTTTGTTTTCCTAATTAAATCGGAGTGTCTCGACCAAGGCTGCGCACAAAGGCGCCACGCTGCCGAGTTTTTAACTGATTAGACGGACGATTATGAGCCGACGCAGGGGCTCAAGCCAACTCTAGTGGCTACGAGTACGCTCCTGGATAAACAGCCGGCTGGTGGGAGCTTTTTTTTTATTTTCTCTTCGTTCTTTTAAGCGAGCTAATTATTTGCGCGCTGTGAAAGAACAGAGCAGATGAAATTGTTCGCGCAGTAGTCCTTCGCAAAGAAGTACCTACTTTATCAAATGGAGCTTGAAAATTAACTTTGAAGTACACCTACTGTGCCCTTTTTTGCAACCTATAAAACTGAATACGGAAAAGAAGTTTTTCTTTTCTTTTTTCGTATTAGCTAATTGCTTGAGAAAAGTCAATAATATTTTATTCCCGCGGAGAACAGAAATTCGTCTTTTGAACAATTATTCCCAACCACTGTTTCATTTCGCTTGTTATACTGCTTTGGGCAGAAAATTACCCCGCAGCTTCTCGAGTAACGGTGGAATATCGCGTATTTATACAGTTACTAATGAAAAGTCAATGAGTTGACTGACAACGTCGTCGGTACCGTTCGAATTAATTTGTCAAGGATCCCTCATTTGGCATTAAAATTGCTCCCTTTCAAAAAGTTTCATAACGGGGCTTGCGCACAAAGAGTTGTAATTAAAATCGATTAATCTCCGTCGAGTCTAAGCGATTTAATGGAGATTAATGCCTTAAAACGTAGAAAGAGCCGGAAAGAAGCGCGAAGCTTATAGCGGCTCTCGAGGAAGCGTGTATTTCTCGCTTTTTTTTTGCTGCAGCTAGAAAATGACCCGTGGCCTTATTAAAGCATCAGTCATGAGTTTCCAGGACAAATGAACGAAGTTGATAAATTTTAATGGCTTTTCTGCCGAGTCTAAAAAAAGCACCGAACTTTTATCTTCCAAGATATCGTACTGTATTTTTTTATTTTGTGAGCAAGCTCAAAGACTTATTAAAAAGTAAGAGAAATTTAATATACGTACATTATAATCGTTTACAATTTTAATTCAGTCGAAAGGCAAAGAAACACAAAAAATGCGAGAAAAAAGCGAAATACGTACCATTTCAGCGATGCTTAATTTCTCGAATTGTTGATTATTATCAGAGACACTTATTAAAGAATCAATACGCTCTGTGAATTAGAAATTGACGACAGAGCGTATAAATTCTAAAATAAATATCCTGACATTTATTCGTGAACAGCCGGTCGCCATTGCCAGTGCGGTTGCAGCAGCTTAGTGATGAATAGCTACAGCAAAATTAACAAAATTCACGCAGTGACGATTTAGCAAAAAAAAATAATGAATTTTTCCGTTTTAATAAGAAAGAAGGATCGTTTGAGCGCCTTGTTTAAACTCGCTAAGTGTACCTTCTAAAATATCCATTCATATAATTAAAAAAAAATAGAAAAAGCAAACGTAGAAGCTTTTCACACTGCCACCTTCCACACACAAGCAGCAGAGTTAAGTTCTGACCTGTTTATCTTAATATAATATTCTCAGTCTCGAAAAATCGCAGCTAAGAATTAAGAAAAAAAATGAGGTGGGCTAAGGAAAAATAGTTACACAGCAAACAATGACCGTCGGTATAGTTGGTCCGAGACGGCTAATGCGCCCTAATTCGGGGCCAAGGAGCTCTCGGGCAGTTTAATTTTTAATGAATAGAGCAAACACGCGGGCCGCGCGAGAAAGAGCGCAGGGCTTACGCGCGCAGTCGGATAAGTGTGTGGTGAAAAGTGCATTACGCGCTCGACAATGGAGCGTGCGGGGGCGCTTAATAATCGCCGCGCGCAAGTTCTCCCCCCTCCGGACAGAATTTAGATGGCCTCGGCTTTTCGCATAATTGCCGGCTGTTAAAGTTTTAGAGCGTCGAAGTCGCGCTGCGGTTGTCATCGCGAGCCTAAGTTCAGACTTTTTCGATTATTTGAATCGGCGCTGATCGATTTTACAGAAGCCTTTTTTATACTCCGTGGGACATTCTGCGCTATTATGCTTGGTCGTTATGAAAGGAGTCAAAAGAGTTTTTTTTTTTTAATGTCGTGCGCTTGGTGTGTAGAGATGGATTTTGCGTGTCAAATAAAAAAGGAATAGACCAATATCGCGATTGCGTGGAAAAAACTCTCCTTTTGTAATGGGATTTGAGATCAAATTTTGTTCTCAAATTCTCGATTAAAGACCATTCTGCACAATTTGAGGGAAATCTAGAGCTCAGACAAAATTATTTTGTCATTATTATATTCAAAATTAATCATTCGATGATTTAAATTGCCGCAACGATTAACTCTACATAATATTATTTGAATTCAAATATAATAAAGTACAAACTTTTTCGCAGGACGCAGCAAGAATAGCTGCAACTTTACAATATTTTTTAAAACAATTATAAAGATACGTACCTCGAGACATCCAATTATCTGAAATACGAAAGAAAAATTGGTGCAAATTTAAGAAAATGACATAGGAAGCAATTATTTTCTATAATTAAGGTTTCCATTTTTATTATTGCGTGTCTATTATAAATGTACAACTTCTCATACATTAATTTTTTTTATTCTGCTTATGTGACTAAATTCCACGTTTTTAGTTTGTCTCGTTTTTTTTTAATGATACTCACGTACAGAACGTAATGCTCGTTCAAGCTAGTAGCGCACGGATGGGGCGAAAAGATTCGGCATCGTCGATCTCGATGCCCCGCGACGACCCTTACCTCCAAATGAAAAAAAAAAACGCTCAACTGCTTCATTCTACCCGCAAAATTTTCAAAAAGTGTACTCATCCAACGAGCGTTTTCCGTCGCCATACGGAAGAAAAAATGCTCTGCAGAGTTTCCAAAAAAAAAAAAAAAAGAAAAAAAATACACGTGATGCATCGGGGTGCAGCGTACATTAGTCACCGCAAGCGCGCATAATGCGTGAGAAATGATCTATGTTAAGAGGGCGTGTATACGCTTGTTACGCGAAAAAAGGGAGGCCCGGTGATAGAAGCCACTCTTTGAAAAGGGTCGATCCCACGACGAAGGAAAAAACGGAGGGTGGAGTAAAAAGCGCCGTACAAATGAAAAATCGAGGGTCTTTCGCGGGTCACCGAAGATCTCGAGTGCCGCACTCGATCTGTCTCTCTCGCACACTCGTTCTCACACACACGCACTCGATTTTTCAGGACGCATAAAACGCTTCTTTCTTCGGCTTTCCTTTATCTCCTCCTTACAGATATCTCTGACATTTATCTATTTTTCTTTTCTCTCCTTTCCTCTCACTCTCTCTCTATCTCTCTCTTTTTTTCGAATTTGAAAGTCACACTCACAATCGCATCTCGAAAAATGTTTTTTTTTTGGTACGCTATTTTTCGCGTATTTTTGCCTAAGCTGCAGCGTGATATATTAAAGTATAATCGTGCAACGAGTTTCGAAGATGAAGTGTAAGTTTCTTTTCCTTTCGTTTTTTATTTGCCTACGAAGCACACACAAATCGATAGAATACGCTCTTGAATCTTTTGTCGCTTTTCATTTGTTTACATACGATATTTTTTTTATATATAATAATATACTCTCTCGATTACAGAATAATGACGTTTACATTCGTTTAATATGTAGCAAGAGTAATTCGCTTCGCTTCGCGTACCGTCAGTGGTATAATAGCGTGTAAGAATAGTTCGATGACAGTTGCTCATTCAACAACGACTGACGCCCAAGTTGCTCGAGTTCAACGCGATGTGATAAGGGTCGGTTCTGACCCTTGAAAAAATTTTCATTGCGAGTTTTTAGTCTGACGTCAGTCGATCTTCGCGAGCTTTCGAGAGTAACTATGACGATTTGCTTGTCTGTTTCTACCTGCTACACAGTGAATTTCGAGGCGATTTATTCTCGCAAAGTCGTTTATTTTATTTTTTATTTTTTTTAACGCGTTAATCAAAGCCTTCTTTTAGAATGTGGTTTTCTGCTTTGTTCTTTTCTCTTCTGCTTTTTTTTATTCTTTAATGTGGATTTGTCGAAATGAGAAAAGAAGAGAAAAATTTTGTTTTTTTCCAAAACTTCATTTTGACGAGGGTATACAGCTATTTGAGTCGCGGATGTACAGTGGAAGTCAAAGTATTTTGTTACGTCGATTCGTCGATTGCAATATTTTTTTTCTTATTTTGTAAGAAGAATCGAGGATTTATTTATACCGCTTCGAAAGTAGAATTTTTTTACCGCATGTATATAAGAAATGCATACTACGATATCGTACGATTTTTTAAAAAGTATTCTATGTGTATATAATAATATTCTTCTTAAATTTATGGAATCTTATTATTTTTTTTTTAGCTATTCGCATTCGTCGCAAGAACAGGCAAAAAGCACTAAGTTTTTTTATAATAAGTAACTCTCTCATTGATTTTTTTTCTTTAAATTTTCATTTGATAAATGCGTGTTTATTTTAATATAACTTTTAACGGTGAAACTTAACTTGAAACTCTAACTCTAATATAGAGACTTCTTGCATTGCGAGTTTCGACTTTTTGAATTATTTCATTTCTTTATTAAAGGGACCATATGTAATTATCGTATTTAATTTCTTTATTTTATTTATTTTTATTTAATAGATTTTTTTTATTTAAGTAGTTTCTTTTATTTCATTTATCTAAAATCGCAGTCCGATGATTAAATATGTTCTTTCTTTCGTCCCTGCGTTATAATCATAATTTGTTTTTTAGATATCTTATATATACATAATAAATCCACGTACTCTACTAAAGTAAATGCCCCCGGTGATCGGCCAGTCAAGAAGAACGTCGCACATCTTTTCATTTTTCCTCATAACAATTGTCGTGATTTTTTTTCTCGTAAAAATACATGTATTTACATGGTGTGGTCGATCAATGGAACCGCAATGCTCTCAATAATTTAGTCCTTAGACGGCAAACGGCATTGCTCTCTGTCTCTACGATTATTATCGTTAAAAATTACGTAATAAATATTCCTTTACAGTCTAAGCACTCGTCAGTTTCATTTTCGAGCTCCAATATACTTGACGTACACTTATGATTTCAACAATTACGTTACACTACTCTAATTACAATATTGATATCTGTCACTTTTATGAATATAAACGCAAGCACGAAGTTTGATCGAATCGAGGTGTCACACGCGATGAAGATATTTTTTTCTCCTTAACATTAACGAATGCAATCGATACTTGCAGGCATGAATAGATAGTATCGGTGGTACGCAGATTGGATTGGAGAAATATTCAATTATTAAATTTTCGTATTAATGGCAATTTTGCTCTACTAAAAATTCTTAAGCTAACCCGATAAAATTTCAAATAAGCATTTTATTATATCGCTCTGCTTTTTCTTCATTGTTTGCCGATAAAGTATTCAATAAATTCAAATCTTTGGCGCGCTTCGCTACGAAGCACAAATCGCTACGTGGCGTACGTAATTTTTTCATTGAAAAAATAAAGAAGAACAATAATAATTCATCGTCAAAGATTAAGGATACTTGTATAAAGGTTTTGCGTAAGAGTTTTTCATAATAAATTTTACAGTAAATGTTTTGATAATTTATTGATATATTCCTTAAGGCGACTATAACTAGATCAATTGTTATTTATATTTCCATATAATAAGATTGTTTCAACGTACGTATAATAACAAATAATAGAGCTTCTATGCTCGAAACATTTTTTTAAATAATTTTTTTTAAATATCCTACAAACAAGTGGTGTATACGAAGGGTTAGTTTCAACAAACGAGAAATAAATCAAATATAATGAGCTGTCAGAGATCCTTGGAGCGATGAGAAATGTATAGTAGGCGTAACACCGAGAATTTGGGGCATTTGCCTTTAACGAGAGTCTCGTACGATCTTTTAAAATTTTTTACCTTTTATAAATTTCATAGATGACGATAACTATAATAATTGTATAGCAATGTTAGTAAGATAGTTCTAATAGTATAGGATTAGCGACTTTTAATAATCAATTAATTAAATTAATTAATTATTAGTTTTATTCATCATCCGGCATCATTATAAAACCGTCGGTATCGTCGAATGCCTCCCTCGTCAAAGTCGATCTTTCGCATGCAATTCGATGTGCTTTGAAGCCAAGCGCCTGCACATTACGTTGTAAATAAAAAATTCGTGAAAAAATTAACGGCTGCACAGATGATCCTCGTAACTTATTTCCTATTGCACTCATTACACTTACGATCTTATTTCACATTATATTTTTTTGTTGAAATCGATATATTTAACAAAAAAAAATGTGTCACAGTAATTTAGGAGAGACAGATGCGCAAAGTTTAGAAGAGACATTCGCAAGATTTATGTACCGGTTGGTATTAAAAGTATCATCTATCATTCAATTCCAAAGATTGAAAAACTTTTAT
The DNA here is from genome assembly GCA_018906775.1 of Sycophila sp. Sp_5. Classification (NCBI taxonomy): domain Eukaryota; kingdom Metazoa; phylum Arthropoda; class Insecta; order Hymenoptera; family Eurytomidae; genus Sycophila; species Sycophila sp. Sp_5. Next base: position 575,344 of record JACCID010000020.1, read on the forward strand.
TACTCTAGATTATTTCGTCTCGCCTCAGTGACATTCAGAAGCGACGCATTATTTCATAGTTCTTTCTGTGCTAATCATTATATTAATAAAAAAATTATAACCTTTTCTTTTGCAATTGTATTGCACTTCCTCAACTTGTCTCTCTCAAAAGAGAATGTCGGATAGAATCTTCGATGAATGTGCAGTTCTAAAATCTTTGTTGCATAAAAACAGCAAATATTATACATAAATCTAAGCATTCTATAAGAATATTATTTAACAACAAAGGTTACAGAAAAAATATTAAAAGTAGTACGTGTACAGGGTTGAATATAGAATCTACCAGTGACGCAATACGATCGACTCTTAGGAGGTCAGCGCCGACAGGCTGTGGTCCATTTGCAAAAGCCAGGAATTTTGTGGGACGCGGGGATTCGTTGTGTTACAGCTTAATCTTCCTCCCCCCTTTCCCCGTCCCCGCAAAAGATCTACCCCCTACGTGGCAACAGTGGCGTTTACCGTGCACCTTTCCCACCATCGGCCATCCAATATTTTCTCGCACTTCGCGACGCGAGTTAGCAGCTCGCACTTTGCCCCCGTTAAACGCCGCTATTCCACTTTGCAGCGAGTCTAATACACCGACCTGCGCGATTAGGATCTTCTTAACGATAATTCGACCATCTCCTCTGCACTCAATTCCCGATGGTTGCAGTGTCGCCGCAAGGGATTTCAAGGGTCTCCATTTTTTAAGGCTAAGGTTATTACGAACGAGATTATGCAGGATGAATAAAAAAAGGAAAGGTGAGCGGGGAGAATTGAGATGGGATGAAGGGCCGAGATGGAAAAAACGGCGGGAGGTAAACGAAGACTCGCAGAAGTAGCGGCATCGATATTGCATATCGATGACCTCCCGTTTTTTGTTTCCGAAATTACTTTTTCTCTCCCGCCGACGTTCGCCCCTGCCGCCCGTTCTTTCCCCCCGTTCTCGCGTTTACTTTTCACCCGGGGCTTTTCCAACCCCCTTCGACGCGCTCGAAAAACTTCAATCATCTCGCGCGACTTTTTGCAAAGAAATTTCCGCACCGGAGCGCCAATAAAAATACTGGGGTCTCGAGTAGACTGTCCAATGTGCAAAAAGTGAATTAGCTGAAATTTGAATTTTGCAGCACTATAAACTGAACGCTGAAAAAAGGAATCAGTAGTTTCAAATAAGATTTCTTTAGCAAGCTACCAAGTGAATAGATTTTTTTAAACTGCTATACATCCGTAAAATATTCTTTATTTGAAATTGCCAATTTTTTTTCAGTACAATAAATCCGAAATTCAAATGCTCCACAATAGCGACGAACTTGATTTAATCGAATCAGTAAATTCCGATAGTTATTGAGCTACTAGAAAGTGAAGACTGTGTTACGTCGAGATGTACACTGATAAACATAAGAATTCATCTTTCCGATCAAAAAGCTAAAAATAATATCCGAAGTGCGGAATCGAAATAACAAAGTACTACATAAAAAAAAAATAAAAAAGAAAATCAGTGCAAAGTTTGTTCCAGTGATTGAAAGTGTTAACTCGGGTTTACTTTCAAATCTTACATTTCAATATTTCCCGGGCTTATCCGTGGTATCGCGCGCGCGGGGAGCCGCCACAACGGCGGGGGTGGCCGGGGCGGAACTTTCCGAATAAATTGAATTCACCGGGGCCGCGGACTCGCGCGGACGGAAGCCCGTCCGTCCGGGGGATGAAAAGCGACGGGGCAAAGTGCGCGCGCGCACCCAATGCAAAGAGCGAATAGAGAGAAGGTGACCGGCCCGGGGTACTCTCGGCAAAAAATGGAAATTGCCGAAGCAAGCACGGCAGATGTCCTCCTAGAACGAGGACGGGAGGTCAAAAAAAAAGGAGAGAGAGAGAAAAAAAATTAACGGGTGCGAGAAGAGCGGGCGAGTGAGTGCCCCGCTCCCTTCGCTCTTTTCCGGATGGTCAACCGCGGCCAATCTCCATTGAGGACGACGTCTGGAGAATCGATTTTTTCCGAACCCTCTCTGCCTCCTCCCGCCTCCGCCCCTCTTTCCCTTCCTTTGCGTATAAATACATTTTCTTTGCAGGAGGTTTATGCGTTGGAGCGGCTATCATTGGTACTTTCGATCGCTGGTAAAATCGGACGCTCGCCTCCGCGATGCGCGCATCAAACGCCGTGAAACGGCTAATTTATGCCATTTTACACGGGCCAGTGGCCGCGTGCGCTATTAACTTTTCATGCATGATTCTGCTGGTTCGCCTTATTTTAGAGGCGATCACGCGCTCGGACATTACGCTGGACACCAGCTGGCTAAATCAATCCGTTCTTTGTTCAATAATGCCGATGCGCTGATGTGCGCGATTTGATAATCTGGAAAACTGCTGTTTCGAGATAATCATCGCGACGAGGCTTTCAGTCGACGTGGCGCAATTATCAATCGGTAATGATCGAGGCAGCGGAAATAAATTATCGCAAATGGAGAAAAAAAATGTATCGTTCAGAAAAATTTACATAGTATGTATAGTTGCTCTTTTACAGGTACTCCTTATACTTTAAATCAGATAACGAGAATTCCATTTTGAAAACGTGAACGTTGACATATTTTTTTATGAAAAGGCGTGTTCACCTATTTTTAATGTATATACGAACAGCTTTTCATGCACGATATGTCACTTTAAATTTTTTAAATGAATTCTACATTTTCTGACTTACGCGGTATAGTTACTGAAGAAAGTACGTAAGCATTTGATTGCGATAAGCGACAACAAGTGTAATCGTAGTTTTTCATTTTAATCTTAATTGTAATACACGCCTGTCGTTGGTAAATGCAATAAGAGTTAACATTCCATGCCATTGAATTTTTCAACAGTAATTGAGTATGTTTTTTGGCTCTTCTACCGAGTAGTAAAAAATTTAGCAACAACAATTTTGCAATTGCTTTCTTTCGTTTGTTGTACATTTAAATACGATGGAATTCCAAGGGAAATAATTCATATAGAATAATGAGAAAAGAAAACTGTAAAGTTATTTATATACTATATCGACTAATCAACAATGTGCAGTGCGGTCTGTGCTCAGGATTCGGGCATTTTCGTCATTCCACTGAAGGCGAATATCGATACCGAGAGGAGCGGTGACAAGCTGGCGCCGATGGAGCGGCCGCCGCGACGATAGCCACTGTCATGATAAAAAAAAGGCCTGCCGGTAGAGATGAGCCGCAGTCATCGCAGCGGAGCGCACGCTGGCGAGGAGAGATCCGATCTTGCGGGGGTGCGCGAACGACGACGGCGTCCAGACGTCTCTGGGGTTCGCCCTCCGGGATCACGGGGCGACCTCGTCGTCGTCGTGCCTTCGACGGGATGCCAAGGCGCGGGGGAAGGAGGCGGAGGTGGAGGTGGGGGAGGGGGTGGCGGGGGTGGCGATCGATGGGCCAGCGGCAAGGGGGGCGAGGCGCGGGGAGGAAACGGGTGCGGGGGACAGGCGAGGGACGAGTTCGCGGTTCGCGCGAGCCCACGGCCGACTGGCACATTAGCCACGCAGCTGGGCCAGGAGCAGCGCCGCCCCCGACAGCCAGAGGCTCGTCCAGCCCCCGACGCTCGACGCGCCGTTGCAGCCGTCCTCCTTGCAGCAGTAGGTCCGCGTGCTCCATGCCTCTGCAACAGTCAAACAATTCGCCTCCAGTTAGATCGTCGTCTTACGGAGCGTATATACATATATAAAAAGTCCAAAATGCCGATGTTTCGATGGAGCATCGCTGAACGGTAATTGATTCAAGTGGAGCGTGTCACGAATAAGTGATAGCTGTTTTTGTGTTTATTTTCAAACTGAATTATAGTGAATAAATTATAATTAAATGTTATAGTAAATATTTTAAAGGAGGCGACTATAATTCATCTGTAATAATCATTACTTTTCATTTCATCTTTTTATTCCGGTGAAAGTTAAATAAGTGGTAATTTCATTTGAATAAGCGAAAAGTCACTTATTGTACGACTAGAGTCTTTTGCTTAATGCAATAAATACAGGAAGACATTTCGCATTGAATAATCAGGAATTCACTTACACAAGTGAAATTTGCACTTATTCAAATTTACTCAGTTTCTTTTTTTTACTCTTTTTGTTCAGCACTTTAGTCTGTAAAAAAAGTTGTAATAGAATATATTACAGGAGAAAATTTAAAAATTGCCCGGAACTTTACTTTTTAATATTACTGGTTTATAAGTATCTTCTTGCAGACTCCTTAAACTCTGCGATATTGGAAAAAGAAGTATGCTGACTGGTTAATGTAAAAATGACTCCGATGAATTTAAAAGTAAATTTTAATAGTCTGTGCAATATTCTGCTAAAAGTTTATTGCGTTAAATTTGTTTATTTCTGTAAATGATTAGATAATCAATAAGCAAGTCTAGAAACTTGTTAAATGAAAAGAAAAAAAAATGAAAAACTAGGTTTGACGCTGCTTTTAGGTAGAAAATAAGCGCTCGCTGTGCCTCATCCGACAAGTAGGCTTCGATGAACCACAAGCTCAGAGCCAAGTGCCTTGCATTGAATTTGAAGGGTTCAAAAACTATAAGTGTCAAGTATGCATCCATTGTACGCAGCTACTATAAAATTTCCAAAGTATTTTCAATTTCTTTTAAATATATAAGATATATTATGAAATACATTCGTAAATTTTAAAAATATTTCGAATTCTCAAAATATTGTTTATCAGCCTTTCTTTATTTTTAGCACCACTTGGTACTATCATTAAAAAAATTCTTTTCGAATTAATAAAAAATGTTTTGTAAATAAAATAGCGATTTCGAACAAAATCATCAATAAATGCATTAGTTGCACTCGGGAACTTTTAACGCACACTAAACTAAATTGAATTCTTTAAAAACTTTTCTAACAACGAAGTATGAGGGGGTCTTATACGTTGGATACTGCAACGTTCTATAGTCGAAAGTAGCCTATCGATGACTTCGAATAGAAAATCTATTTACCTTTTAGAACTTACCTCGTAAAGGACAACACATTGAAAATGTTTTGAAAAATGATACATAAAAATAAACACAAAACAACTTTCTAAAGAACTGATAATCACACTGAGAGAAAAGATTTTGTAAAAATTGCTATTGTAGTTGGGAAAGGAGTGACAGTTTTGACAAGCGAGAAACTTTAGTATGAAAAATAGTAATTTGTAATACACAAAATAACAATTGTTATTATTAAAATAGTAATTTTTACAATTTCCGTACTAAAATTACTATTTTTCATGCAAAAAATTCTCGCTTGTCAAGACTGTCACTTCTTTCTTAACTACAATAGCAAGTTTTATTAAATTCTTTCTCTCAGTGCAGTCAGATTTAACGTTGTTATTAGCATAAACATTTTCAGTTACAAAATTCATTATCTTTTATCTTTTTTTTTTACGAAAATTGAAGGAGAAAAGTCATGATAATGATGCCACATAGCCGGTTGTCTTTTTTGCACAAAATTGAGCGAACAATCTACACACGCGATTGATGCATGTGGGCAGTTGGCGAGCAATCAGAAATCAGTGGCAGTCCATTCGCCGTCAGCGATGACACGTCGCCTGTGCTCATCCGGCGACGAGACCGCTGGATCAGAGCCGAGCGAATCACATTTTATGATGGGTAATTATCGGAACTTTGATGAGCATTTGACAGACGAGGAGACGTTCGGCACTGGATATATTGACAATTGATATATTTATGGACTTTGTGCTTTTTCTTCCATTACTGTTAATGATGGGGTGGTGATTATTTTGAAGAAGTCTCAATTGTTCTTGTAATAGTCACTCGAAACATTAGTCAAATTTTAGTCAAGTAAGTAGTTTAAGTATTATGTTTACAAAAACTATATAAAAATTAGAAATGGTAATCAATAATAGAGATGTTTCTTTTTTTAAATTTCACTCAATTGCAGTAGATACTTCAATTAAATAATCAGTTAATTATTGGATGATGCAGTACATGTACTTTATTTAATTTTAATTTAGAAATCTTAAATTATACTCGTTGTAACGGCGAAGCGTAAAATAACTCTAACATACATTTTAAAGTAATTCGCCGGTAAACATTTGAATTTCCGTATTAAAGGTAAAATGCCTTTAAATCATGATAATGAATTATTGCATTTTACGCGCTTGCGGTTATCTGGTTATAACTCACGGTATGCTTTCATCGAAAAACCTTTCCGTTCTACACGTGCGCGGTCAGTTCAAGGTATATTACCAACTACTAACTGGCAGCATGTGCAACGAATATTTTGCTTCACAAAATTCTTCCGGTAGAAACGATGCAGAAAAATATTAGCAGCATGCTACTTAAAAAAAATTACGGAAATATAAATCATAATGTTAGTCGAGAATAGTTAATAAAATAAAATAAAATAACAATGTCAACTCTGAAACTTTTGAGAAACTTCTTTTTTAAATTAAAACTTTTATCCTTCATAAACTATAATAAGCTGCGCGAAGCTACAAAATTACATTATAAAGATATTTTAATATTTCACAGGATTAAAGAATTATTATCACATGAGTCAAAGTTCTCTTTGAAGTTGGATTAGTATAAAAACCTCTAAAGAAAAAAAAAATAAAATGTGCTTCATGATTTGTTGAAAAGCTCTTATTAACAAAGATACTTATAACTATAAGAAAAAAAATTCAATTTAAAATGCAACGTATTCAAACATATTTTTCACCCTTACACTTTTATTTCGCGCGGCAGTACATTTGATAAAATGAACTCGTCCCTTTCCGATGCTTCAAATCTAACGAGGTCACGGAAATTTAATTAGCCCGATCGTGTTCTGCACTCCGTATTTCATTTACCTCACTCCAGCAACTTATTCCGAAAAGCAGTTTACGAATCATCGCGAATTTCGGTTCTTCGAAGAGGCTCTGGGATTTAGATAAATGGAAATGAGCGCGCGTCCAAAGTGTGCAAAAATAAAGAAAACACTTTGGAAAAAAAAATCCAAGCTTTCACACGCTGCTAACGTGGAGACATAGTTTTGCACTTCCGCAGCGTCGGTCGTGTACGGGTACATGTGCAGGTCGACAAACATCGACGCGGTTACGTTGAAATTTTCGTAGTAGTGGCCAAAGCTGACCAACACACAGCTCAACCGTTCACTAGGCATTAGCCACTAATCCTACTGGTAATAAATTTAGGGAAGCTAAATCGATCTTATTGTTTATTCCTACACAGAGAAAAAATATTGTAAAAATTGTCATCTAGTATGAAAAAACGACCACAGACTGAACATTTAGATAAAAATTACCTTCTATCTTAGAACGAGTAACGAAGAGTCCAGTCCTAGCTGTGTTCCTATACGGATAGTAATTTTTGTAACATTCTTTTCTCAGTGTAATGGAATATAATTTAAGATTTTTTAAATTCTATGTAATAATTTAAAAAGAAAAATCGTTGTAAGCAGAAAAAGTAGCATTTTTTATATTTTCAATCTTCTCTTATATAATAAACATTAAAATTTCCTTTTGTAGTATTGGAACCCTGTTACTTTATTATTTCAAGTTAATACGTATGCGTTACCTGTAAATGAGAAGCTACTAACAGATCCTTCTTAATGGTCTGCCTGAGAAACATAATGCAGATGAAATTTCGTTGCGCCCATTAACTGGAAGACAATTCAATTTCCATCTTCTGCACTGCTAGAAGCTTCACTAACAACCTCAAGAAGTAACATGAAATTTATGGGATAAACGTACATAGTCGAAGAAAATGATTTGAATAAATCAAATTTTATTGCAAAGCTACATAAAATAGTTGTTTTTGACAGTAAAAAGTTATTGGAAGCATCTCAATTTTATGTCAACGGATGATTTAACATGCAAAAGGGGGAGAGTCCAAGAAACGTTCCACGCTCCTCGAAAGAACTGTGTCGTGAAATGTACATTGATATGCATATTGGCTTACTTATCAGACGGCGTTTGTCCGCGATTGTGTTGTATGTAGAATACGACATATTGCAGAAAGGCGAAAGAGGCTTCAATTCATATTTCAGAAATATGAATTCTTAACTGATTCTCGTAAAACTTACAATATCTGTTTCCTCCGTCAGGATCTTATCGATTTTATCATGCGTAATAAAAATACTACTCAATTTACCGCTTTTTTCTCTAGATAAAAAGTTGCTCATTTTTAAGATAGATTGAAAAGGTTTGCGCGAGTAACATACCTTCTTTCAAACAATTTAAAAAACAGTCAATCAGAATCAAGAATAAAAAGGGACCGATCGTGGTTCAATTCGAATTATTGCATGCAATTTAGGGTCGTAAGTAATAAATGATGGGCCGTCGAAGTCAACGCGAAAATTTTGTTCGTTTGGGCGGTAATGGGGTAAGTCAAAGGCTGAATTCGGAATGCCTTGAAAAGGTAGCGTTTAAGTTTAAATGCTCTTTGAAAGTTGTTCTTGTTCTTTGCCTTTGAGCGAACGGAAAAATGCTTTTGTGAATGGGAACTCTTTTTGCCTTCAAGATCGACACGATTGAATTTTGCGTTCAGCCGAATTCTTATCTATGCATTCGTATAGTGTACAAGGATGTAGGAATGTTTAATTTAAATTTAAACAGTAAAAGAAAATGCATGGATATCTGTTTCATTGAATTTTAAATTTACTTTATTAATTCGATTTATTATAACAATAACATTAATTTATCTAAAATTAGACATATTTGACAGACATAAAAGTGCTTAAAATATGACGAAACCCCATTATGTGGCCATAATGATAAGATATTATTGTCGAAATATGTCACAAAATCCTTTTATTAAGAATTTTTTTAAAATCATCAAATATTAACTGAGTAATCTTGTTTATGAAATTTGCATTCTTTCGATAACATACTTAATTATATTTGATTATATCAACCAATTTATTATGAAAGCGTTCAATAATTCAAGTATTGATATACTTAAGGCTCAATATTTAAAAGGATAATAAATTGCAGGTGGTGATGAATTGCAACAATTGAAATACTGTACCAATTGAGTAACCAGATAAATGGTTTATCGCCATTGCAGAATTCAGAATTGCTAATTATAAACATTTGTTATTCCTACAGTAATACAACAAAGAAATACAATTGTAAATTAATTTAGCGGTTAAACTTGTTTCATGTAAAATTAAATTGTAAAACCGCTTTTTTATATCTTTTTTATGAAGTTAAACAAAGAGTTTCTGTCATTTTTTAAAAGCTCTGTAATACCCTGAAGCTTTGAATTCATTTGAAAAATGGCCGACGAATGGCAATGTCACTCGAAAAATTGCATCAATACAAAATTTTACGTTTTTTCGCTTTTTGTTTTTTGAATTGCGATCCTTTGAACAATGTTGCCATTTTTGGAATACAGTACAAACGAATTGAAAATCCAGGGGGTATAATTCACTAAAAATTTCATAACTATATGAATTTTGCAGGCCTTTTTTATTGCTCCTTCGTGAATGAATTATAAATTCATGAAAATGAAAAAGATATTTGATGCATAAGTGTAGCGTACTCACCCTTCTCAACACATGTTGGCACACAGTCACGGACTGTCGAGCCCTCGCTCACATATTTCTGAAACAGACAAAACGATACGTGACCTTTAGATGCGGAGTACGAAATACTTGCGGATCGGCCAAAATTATATGCGTACGATTTTTCACTTTAAAATTTTACACGTTGCCTAACGCAGATTATCGGACAGATGTGGAGAACGTGATGAGGTTCGAGAATAGCAAAGTTATTTTATTCTCTTTACGTGCACAGTGGCACAGTGCGGACGCATGTAATTATTCAGAATGTTATGCAAATTTTTTCTCATCGTATTGTTCATTTATTAAACCTTATTTGTAGTCTAAATACAATCGTTAATAATAATATTTCTATGAAGTCAACTAAATTTATAAGGGTATTATGAATCGACAAAAAAGTTACAGTCGTTGTATGACGTTGTACACCAGCTTAGTGAAAAATTATTGCAAACACACTAGACACTTCAAGCTATTAAAAAAAAAAGCTGTCAGCTCGTTTAACGTTAAAAAATTCATCTTTCATTCTTTCCTAAAAAAATATAGTCCAATAGGGGAATAGGCCCCTTGAAGGTCAAATGAAACTGTCAGGAATCATCAAACGTAATGCAGTACCGCGAAAGAAATTGAATTCCGAAATATCAAGAGGGTATAAAGCCGCAAGTTCGGGTCTGTCGACAGCAGCGAAAAGTGGGTGGGAAAATCTGGCGGACCGCGTAATTTTCGAGCTGAGCTCGCCGATTCGCGACCACCGGCTGAGTAACGACGCATCGTAAAGCTGCACCCTTTACTCCGGCCCAAAATCGTCACATGATCACGAGCGACTTCAGCAGCCGCACGTAGAATGCGTTCCGCGCACGTGGCGCCTGCGGCTCATAATTCTCTCAGAGACCCCCCCTTCACCCCCTCGAACCTGGGGTGATTCAGTCCGCGCGAGTTTCGCGAGTTCCGTCCGACTAGAGCGAATCCAGCTTACCTAATTAAGCAGGCCCTAATTCATTCTAATTTATTCGTCATTTGATTAGCTCGGTGAAAATTAGTAAAAAAACGTAATTTTGCAAAAATTTAATGTAGAACTATGCACAAATTTAAGAGATAAAATTTGAAAGATGTTGAAAGAAATTTAATCCTTCTTGTAGATAAATAAGTTCGTTATAAAATGACAAAATGCGATAAAGAAGAATTTTTTCTTCACTATCTCCACGATAATTACAAATTTCGAGGGATTGCGTTCCACCTCCTTAAATGCGAAGCAATCAATCGTTCGGTCCAATTAGGCTTCTCGAATTTCGCTCGCTTCCCGAGACGAATGTGGGTCATTTCCAAAAACAATTCCTGGCTTTTATTGCAAACGTCTCGGGCGCGAAATTCGAAGGCGCACGGGGCGTCAAGGAGGATCTTACCACTCGAACTTACAAAAGTACAATTGCCCGCAGCGGTTAGTCGGCGGCAAAATTGCACACCGCGGCAGCTCTCATTGCGCTCTTTTGCTCCGTTAAAGAAGCATAAAAGGATAGTCTCCGGGGACGTCGCGCGCAATTTAATGAGAAAGTTCCGCGGACAGGGCCGACGGAATTGTTGAATCAGTTTTACGGATAAGGGAAACGAGGTGTACTCTATGGAAACGGCGCTATGTGGCTCTACGAAGTCCGTAAACTCTGTTTATCTTTCCGACAATGGGACGCCGTGTAAATATGCTCTTTAGATACTGAGAACTGATACCGATGCTCCATTTTATTCCTTTTTTTATTTTACGGATTTTTTTTACAATGAAATGCACTTTTTTTAAAGAAGTTTAATATTCTTTCCACCGGAATGTTTATCTGATTTAGATTGTAGTAGAAAAGGGATAAAATTAGAAGTTAATTTATATACAAGCGTGGATTTTGACAAAATGACCAAAGATGGGTATGATAATATATTTTGTAGAATATTTTGATAAGTGTTGTAAAAACTGAAAAAGATAATTACAATATGAATTATTTTCTCTTTTATTCTCGCACCTTTTTCATAAGTATTATTATTCTTTTCAAAAAAGTGTCTTTGTTAAACTAAATAACTTTGAAATTTCAAGCCCACTTTTTACTACTTGTAATAAAGCAGCAAAATTAATGTTTATTCTCTACTACTGTGCAGAAGTAAAATTTTCATTTAAAAATTACACAGAGATACTTCTTGCAAAAATTACGTGATAAAAACGTGTTCAACATTTTTACAGGAAAATCACTGTAATTCTTACCTGATTGTTGGACCTGTCGCGAAGCTTTGCATAATTTTCACACAAAAAAGCTCTTATTCTACCCGGAGCTTTAGCTTACTATTTACGCAAAATATCCACGTAATTTCTACCGAGCTTTTCTTAAAAAAGATTCCCCAAAGATCTAACCCAGATGCATATAAAAATTACCGTGAATTTTCACAAAAAATATCCAGAGCTTGCAGACCGTCCCCTAATTATTTTTTTTTCACACAATTTGCTCGCGTCGCTTCACTGATATTAAAACAAAACAGAAAAAAATCACAGTGTACATCTCACAATGAACCGATGCAATTATCTCGCATCAAAATATACATAATGCTGCATCACGGTAACTAGTTAGCGAACTTTTAATTGAAAGTCCACTTTGCTCGATCGCGCGTGCCCCGCTGTTGAATCGTGGAAAATAATTGATCGGGGGAGGAGAGCAGAGATCGCCGGCGCTCGTTAGACTCGTCGCTGCGTAAACGCAGCGAGATATGGCATCTGCGGCAGTCGACGTGCATAACCGTAAGGCACCAGGAACGCGCGGATCGCCGCGCAAACGGAGGCTCGTTATGCTCGGCGGGGGAGGCACGTCCGGGCTCCGGCGATAAACCGAGCGGTGACGCAGGGAGGCGCTCGCTGGCCCGTTGTGTGTGCGCACTGCAGGGCCGTTTTTCGAATCTCCCGGTGGGCGGTTGTTTAACTTACGACGGAACCAACTGCGCAAATCTGGATCCACGAGATCGTGCACGGCCGAATGGCGCTCATACGAGCGATCGTATCCCGAGCAGATGTCTCGCGATGTCCGCAAATATTGAAATTACTTAATGGGTGTTTCGAATTTTAAGTTAAGCTTCGACGTGCACCTCTACATTGATGCGTGCCTCGGGAGAGCGTCCCAGTTTGCGGATTTGGATGAAGCTTTAAGAATTTTTTTTTGCAGCCAGTAGTGTTACTTTGGTAGAAATTTGAGTTTTTATTAAGAAGAATTAAGTAGAAATTAAATTTCTATCAGGGCATTCTGATATTTTATTCATTTCCATGAATTTTTGTTTAATAGATATAACTGAAAACATTAGCATTACTCGCCATGTCGCCGTTTTGTATTTTTTTTTTGAGCCTGACATTATCTGTTTGCTTTATATTCATATCTCTGATTTAAGTGACTGCAAACAATATTTTTTATAAGATAAACTCAACTAATCATACACTATTAATTTAATCGAAATTTTCAATTATAAAGAAATGCTCTTCTCGTCGAAACAAATCGTTGCTCAGAAATAAATACAAAAAAGTAATCTGCATTACTTAGTTTCATGTCTAGATACTTGCCTAAGACCAGCATTAAAATTCAAGTGCATACAAAAATATTAAACTACATAAACAAAAAAATAAAAAAATAAAGTAGATATCGTCGCTGTAAAATACAAGTATTGAGCACTACTTCGAATCTCTGGGGTCGTAAACAGAATGACGCGTCGTAAACGCATTACTCTGATGTCGTCGTTCTTTATGGACGAGCCAACGCGAGGGAATCCACCTAGAATGGAGAGGACCTTTGGCTATGCGTTATTGGGATGGAGGGGTGGAAAAAAAAGCCGCAGGAAATGCAGAGTCGCGTCGGGAAGCCGTTGGCCCGACGAGGTCCCCACGGTCCACGAATTGTCGGAAGCAAAGGCTAACGAGGCCAAAAATTTGCTTACGCGCGCGCTGGGATCGTTGCCCAGACCGAAGATTATATCGCTCCCTTAATGGCTTGACAGATTAGCTTTTATGCGGAGTTGTTGCAGGGCAACATTTTTTTCTTATTGCGGGATATTGATAACATTTACCGTTACGAACGATAGTAGACCTTAAGTAAAAAATCAACAATAAAAACGTAGCCTGAGAAATGAGTATCATAACGATGTATATAACGTTTATATGAGTAATGAAATGCTTGTTTATAGAATTTTTTTGTAAAAGAAATATGATATTCATTGTAGATAGTTTTTTTTTTTGGATGAGCGATAGCTGTATTTCTTTTGCTATTTTTTGTCGTACCCGAAGTATTTGCGTGATCAAGTTTACTAAAATAGATACAATGTATAGTAAGCGGTGAAAGTCTGAGATTTTTCCCCTGAGTATGCATTTATTACACGAACGAATTGAGGGCAATTCAATTTAAGGTGATGTGAATTAATCTATATGCAAGTTAAATTTTACTACATTTATAGCAACATTTTCTATCAATTGAATTATTTTTTGTATTTGTCCTTACTTTAATTAATACTATAGTAATAGTGCAGTGAGTTGCGTACTTATTTAAAACATTAAAGTATGTTTAAATTATCTTCATTCTATTTATCAAATTTCGAGTTTATCCTCTATAGAATTTAGACTACAAAATGTAGATAAGTTCGTCAATTATTTGTGTTTATGAATAGTTCAATCTATCAACGTAAAATCTGCTAAATATTGACGAAGCGAAAATGAAGTAATAAAAAGTTTCGCTTAGTTTGAAGTTGTTTAAACAGTGAGCCTTCAGTTCGTTTTCTTCTAGTTACCAAAGTTACCCGAAGTTTTTCTTTCCAAAGTATACTTTAAAACAGTTTTTTAAAGACCAATTAAAAGTAACGACGGCTATTTATAAATAAGCAGCTATATATAAGTAATGTAATGAATACACAATTGCATCCTCCTCATTGTTTGGAATGTCAGTTCTAGAATTGCATAAAAAAATTCGACGTTCAATAGAACGTATTTTCGTGTCTTTGATAAATTACTTCCGTAAGTATTGTTTTACGATCTACAAAATGCGAGCAATAAATCAATAATTATATTTTAATAAATAATTTAGAAAATTTAATGATACATTTCTCTTGATTTGATTTATTGGAAACGAGTCCCTCTTTAATAGACCTACAAATATGCCCCTTGTTATATTGAATACTAAACTGTAGAATTTATTAATTAAAAATTCCGTGTACGCATTAAAGTTTTCATGAGCAGCCATGTATTTTAGAGTATTAAAATCTGTACCCCGCGGTGCAAAAATCCAACCACATAAACACGGCAATGTATCATTGGCTTATCCTGCTTTATTTACTCGTCATGATTTATTATCTTACCTCTCCGACTATTAACCGCCGGAGTATTTATTAGCGTAATAAATACTGCGCAAATTCTTTAAAAGGAACAGCACTGATCCCCGGAACACACGATGGAAAGAGAAAGTGGAGCAAAAAATGTTATAGCAAAAAAAAGCTTTGATCCCTCCGAGAAATGTAAAGTACCGACGATTACCTCTGCACGCGCAATCGTCCGCAATAAACGCCAGCCGGGGGACAGCTTGGGGCGCGGGCACAGAAATCGAACGTCGAAATTGAACGCACAGCGGGCCAGGCACGCGCTGTATATATGTATATTGCGCATGCACCTGGATACGAAGGCCAGGAATCGCGTGGTGCGAGGTGAGAAGTGGTCCGGATAAGCCTTGCAGTTATCCGAGCTTTTTACGACTTGATTACCTCACGTGACTGCGCGGCTGATATACGACCTCGTAAAGTTCGGCCAATGCGGGGGCGAGTGTGGGTCCCCCATGCTCATAAACTCATTGGAAAGCGCGCGATCGCGGATCTTTCCGCGCCGATCTGTCCAATTGGATCGCGGCACCGGGCGCAGCACCCAATGAGCAGCGAATTCACGCGAACAGATGCTACTGCTTGTTCGCCGATCGTTCGACCGATGAATTGAGCGACTAGAGTGCCGATGGCTTTGGCTATTGGCGCGAGTTTCCGCGGCGATTGGGAAAAGGCGTTACGCTCGGGACGAGAGGAGTTCTCGCTAAAGTCGATGAAATCTTGCGATCAGCTTTTTGGAAATTAAGTCTTACTGAGGAATGCTTTTCTTCTTATTCCAAGTGTGAGTCATCTAATGGAGGAGAGGTATATACATATGTACTTAAAAAATTATTATTGAGGTATTCTTGATTGAAGATGGGCAATCAATTTTATCGCAATATTTTTTATATCATTTGTAAAGAATTGACTGGGCGAATATATAGCAAAATACCTATAATCGTAAAGAAACTTTAATATGATGATATAAAAATAAGGGATATTAAAAGGATGAAGGATCGTTAGGTTGAAAAAAAACTTCAATCGTCATATAAAAATAATAAATAATAATAAAAGCTCCTCGTAAAAAAAGGTGAAAAAAAGTAATTCTCGTTTGGTTTACAAGCACTAAAAAACATTTTACTAAAAACGCGTTATCAATTTAACCAAAATTTTAAATATTGGCGGAGCTTTTAAATTGTTACAAAAAAGCTCTGCAGTTCTTGTAGGAAAAGATCTGCAATAATACGAGAAATGCGCATACATTTTTTTATATAAGAATGATATGCAATTTTATGAGAAAAGCTCTTTACTTTTTACGTGAAAATTTTCATAATTGTTAGGTAGCTTTTCTTATAAAATTTACAGAGCTTCGTGAATCATTTAAAATTCTGGTAAAAATAGTTTCTTAAAAAATGTTAGAGCTTGCAAACAAATGAACTTACGACTACGTCTTTAAGCTACTTTTACTGAGATATTCTCTCATTGCATCAATAAATCTTTCGACAGTTAATAATTTAATGTTGATATACATCTGAAACTTAAATGCAAATTCTAAACGTCTTCCTACTTTTTTATTAAATAGATGCTCAAACATTATTTTCAGAATAATCCACTAGTTTCCAAACACTAAACTAATTGCATGTCTAACTTCAGAATGCTGCTCCAATTTACGAAACATTAGAATCTCATATTTTACGTTTTCCTCCAAATCAGACTAGTGGAAAATCCCGTACTCCATAACAGACTGTCAAATCTCGCGCTGATGACGATTGATGCGAATGGCACGAGTCACAGCACTATCCCCGATCCCTCCGACGAAATATATTGCAACACAAAAAACAGAGCAGAGATCTTGCCAAGACTTTTGTCAGTCCTGAACCTCACTGCAAGCAGAGAATGCATCAATTCGTTTTCCTCCATTTCCGCAAGAATATACTTCACGTCCGCGAGGCTTCCACCTTCTGGGGAAGTATTCTCCCGCCTCCTTTATCACTCTGATCCGCCGAACGTTACATCGAGGCTTCCGGCGTCGTCGCCAACCCCGAGAAGCAGTCGGAATCCGGCGACGAAATGAGCCAGGCTCTTCCGACGGTATGGGCGCGAGATCAGGAGTTATCGAGGCGCCGGTCGACGTGAACGAAGAGAAGCGGTGCGCCGCGGCGATAAAGCGAAATTCGATAGTCGATCGGCTCGACTGTGTACACACTTCCCGCATTTCCAGAGCTGGCCCATTTTTTTTTGTGTGTTCCCCTCCTCTCGCAGACCTATATACGTCGCGATGCAGAAACAAAGTCTACCGGCGCAGCCCTGACCTCGTCAAGAGGCGGGGGAGGGGTTCGCCTTTTTTTCTGCCTGGACGGAGGTATAGGCGCGTCGCTGCGGCCGCCCGATACCGGCATTATTCGCCGCCTCAATTTCCGCAGGCGGAAATCGTAAGTCATAGGGACTTTGTATGCATTCGACGCCCGGATTGTCGAAAGCACTCCTATCGCGTCTGCCTCCGTTTTATCCGTGGCGCTCGATTTGTCAGGCTCTTGCCTTAATGTTGCGAACGGAAACTCTTCGATCTTATTAACGGTGTTTGCGCGATGCTCGATTCTTCATATCTCCATTTATTTGTTCGGGTAAAAAAATTTGAAGTTAATTAACGTTACTTATAAGTATACTTTTGAATATTTTTAAGAGAGAAGTACTTTGAATTCTTTACAAATCTTCTTTTTTGCAAAAAGCTATGCTCTAAAAAGTTTTTAAATCGAATCAATTTTTACGCGAGAAAAGCTGTGAATATTTTTATATAAAAAAAGACTAATTATTGTAGCTGTATTATCAAACTAATATTCGAGATCTTTACGTCATTTTTCTGAGAAGCTTCATTTTAATTTTCATGAAATAATTATCTTATTATATTACGCTATATTTCGTCAGAATTTTAAGTCAGTAAATGTTTAATCCTACAAATACTCGCTTACAACGTTGAACTTCGCGTGACTTGAAAAATAAAGGTCAGGGTCATGGACCAGTAAATAAAAAAAAAAAAAAATTTTGCCAAAGCTACGCTAAACGAATTTTTCGAAACGTTTTCTAAAACGGGGCAATCCATAAAATAAAAAGTGACGATTCGCCGAGCGAAAGATTGAACCTGCAAGACAACAGAGCGCGCCTTTTTAAAAATACATTCTAGTGGCTCGAATTACCTCCTCCAGCACCAACGAAATCAACATTTTATGTGAAGGATTTCGCGCCTCCTTCGCACCGCTCTAATCGTAACAACATGAATAGCGCAGTACCCAACCAGCAGGCACTCCGCGGCGATAATTCCATCGCGCATGAAATTTTCACAGCGACGAAGCCCTGAGTCATTGGGATCGCGAAGTTCGAGACGGCCGATGCAAACGAGGCTCGAGGCGCCTCCACCCCTGCTTTATACAAAATACACAGTCGAGCGGATGGCGCGAAGCAAGTTTATCGCGTTTCGCGCGGCGGATTGCGGCGCATCTGGCGGCTGAAATTTTCAGCTTCCGGGCGAAACTTGCCTCGGCGGGCGCGCCGCTTAAATATTGCAGAGGCCCGAGGAGAAAACGCGTCGAACTCGCGCTCGGCCTCGTCAAAATTTCAGGGCCGCTAAATTCCGCCTCGCGTTGTCCGAGAGCGCCGGGCGGTGTAATTAGCACTTTTCTCTGTTCTATCCCCCGGGCGAGACTCTTCTATGACGCGATAATGAACTTGTCAGTCTTGTGAAACCCTTCCCAGTTTTTGAATATTTCAAGACTGCTGATGCTGATCATTAAATATTCAGCATTATTTTTTTTTAAAGTTCAACAGCTCATTGTCTTCGTATATTTTTAGGCACCCAAATTTAGTACTTATATAGTCTTTTAAGATGAATTCTTTTATAACATTTTTTTAAAATTTACATCACTTTTACAGGATACCTTAACTTCAGCTAATATAAAAAAATGCAATTAATCAAGCAGCTAATTAATTAAATCGTTAAGCAGAGAAAGATTATTTCAACTTTTGCTCACTGATTAAAAAGAAACGAGCTTAATATGTTTATGTCTATAGACTTTAATGTGTTAAAGGCTCCGGAAAGATTATGCAATCTACATTTTTAAATTAATTGTACTCTTTGTAAAAATGTTTTTTTATGTTTACCGAATTTTATCTTTATCAGCTTACAAAGTGATTAATGTTATCTGCAAGTCTCCTGTTTTTATAAAGCAATTGTTTCACTGTTACACAAATTAACTAAACCGCGATAATATTCAGGACACCCGAGTTGTTTAATTTGTTATATCTCGCGAGATTACGAAAAGCACACGATGGTTTTGGTATGTAACTTCGAAATAGAGTTAGACGAAACTGAATTAGAGTTGTACAAATTCAACAAAGGCTCGTATTACAGAGCTAACAAAATCGCACTATTTTCACACCAAAGGAATTGAACTGTGTCGTAGATACAAAATTAGAATTTTATATTATACTTCGTCTCTAGATTTTCACATAAGGCAGTTAAAGAAAATCTGCACTTCTCGTCATATGGGGGAAAGATCCTCTTATGTCAATAAAGTGGTTAGTATTATTTACAGATCGTATTTAGGAAGATCAGATCCAAAGCGCAAAAGATATTTACGTGATTCATTAATGATCGACCGCTGACTGGCCATCGCAAATACCGATATCAACTGCCATAGTCCTCGTAGACACAAACATGGCCTTTAATGGAAATGCCAGTAATAAGAACTAAGGTTCGTAAACTTGTTAGTGGAGGCTATCACCGGTACTTCCATCACAGATGGAAACGACTACAGATATTGCATTGCTATGATGGCGAGCCTGCGAGTGATTAGCCGCAACACATAAACATTAATGTTAAACTTGCTATACAGAGTACAAGTATTTAGGGTAGTTGATTCTGCGTCGTAATCGCATGACTACCAATGCTGACATAGTTAAGCTTACAAGAATAACAAAAATCACTCTCCCTTTTTTCTGCAGATTCTTGATAAAGACTGTCTTTATCTCTAGTAGCGAACGAAAGGGAAGACCATAAAGATTATACGGCAATGTAAATAAAGATAAGGAGCTGGAAATGGATGAGAACTGGCGAAAGAAGATCCGTTGGGTGACGTTGGTGGAGGCTTGCTTAGAATGCAGCCCAGCAAGTTTCGAGAGCTGTCGGTCTCAACCGAGGCTTTAATGAAGTTTCTAGTTGGATTCGGGCGTCACTCGCATAGTCATTAACTCCACCCTTTTGGTCTCGAGATGGTTCGCGCGATGGAACTAGATATTAGAGGGCGGTTCGAAACAGCATTACTTTCGACGTGTAGCTTTGACATTTTTTGCGGGTTCATAGGTCTGGTTTAGATCGGAAAGACTTGAATGTCTGCTGATAATGTTAGGAGACTTGAAAATAAATTTAAGGTTTCAAATAAACCAGAGGTAATGAGATTTTTAATTTAAATTGAATGAAAAAAATCTCTAGCAAAATTGTGCAATTTTAAATTGCAAGAAAGAAAAACAAGAAAAATAATCCTGGAAATTTATCGTTTGTTAAATTTAGTACCTCATTAAATAGTTTATAAAATCAGCAACATTTATTTCTCGTTGCACATACTATAAAACGCATCTTTTGTCGCGGAACGAGTTTTAATATAATAATTATGCAATTACGATTGTTTATCGAATAATATAATTTTATGAAGCGCATAAAACTTTACACTGCACAATAATGCGCTAATAATAAACCAAATTATCATTAATAACTTTGATCAATCTTAAATTGTTGTCATCCTAAATTTTACAATATAAAATGTCCAGTAAATTTTACAAAACGTAAATCGAGCAATAAAAATGTAGATCAATCCAATTATTTATTAATTGTTAATCATAATTATTACTCAATTGTCAAGAACAAATGCCAATACAAGAACAAAACTGTACACACAGACTGAAAAATTCTCACCGAATTAAATTTCCTTACAAAAAAAAAAAAAAAAAGAAAAATTAACTTCGCCGCGTTCCGTGGAAGCGGCAAACGCAGGGTGAACACGCCGGAGAAATAAAGTAGAAAATATGATACAAGTTGGAAAACTTTAAATGAAAGGAGAGCGTAAGGTGGGAAAAAAGGGGGAGCCGGAGAAATCGCACGTGTCCGGCATGCGACGAACGTGTCCGACTAATGCCGTGGTGCTACTACTGCGCGCCCGCCGCCGCTGTCGGTGCACTCGTTCGGTACGTCCAAGTGGCATGCGAGTGCAAAAACGAGGAGTTAAAAAAAATGGAGAAAAAAGAGAACGACTCTTTGGAAGGCTCACCTACAGCCGGCTGGAATATATTGCTTTCGAGCGTGATATATTCCCGTGGAGGTTTGGGGAAGTAGGGTGAGGGGAGCTCGGTAAAAAATCGGTGTAGTATAAAGAGAAAGGGAGAGGGGTAGACTGAGGCTACGAGCACTGTATGAGTGATGTGAGTGCTAATTAAATATGACTTTACTTCTTTTGAGAACGTGAAGCTCGGACCTTTGTTTGCATTTCTGAGAGCACGTGGAAGTTGTACTTCGGTATTCTACTTACGTGAGCTCACGCTAAGATCCCTCTTACTCGTTACCGCTAATACACCTTCTAATTATGCTTAGTGAATTAAGCTACAAGTTAATTAACTTAATTATTAATTTGTTTTTCTAATTTTAGTAAAATTTATTAGAATTTTCGGTTGAAAATATGTACAGGAAGGTGCATGAAGTATTTCACGAAATAATTAAAAAAGGCGAAGGTACTTTTTTATATTTTTAATACAGCTTCCTTTTTTGCAGAAGTGCAATATATTGGTCTCAGTCCGAAATCAACGATTTTCCTATCAAATTAAGCGTAAAAACAAGCGGGCATAAAATGATAATCGTACGTACGATCAGCGAAAATAAAGTCGACTGTAAAATCGAGCAAATTAAAATTGCCATTGAATAAAGCGAGGCCTTTCACAGTTCGACACGTGAACCCCTTTGAAAATGAACTAATTAATCACAAAAAAAAAACAAAAAAAAACTGGAGAAAAAATTCAGTCACCGTGAATATTGCGAAGCGAGCGAAACCCGAGAGAAGTCGTTCGCTGATTAAAAATTCGACGATGCGAATGGATTTCAGCCGTTTAATTGTAAAAATGCCGCTGCTTTCGGCACGTCGCGAAATGCTGACTCTCCCTCGTAAATCAGTGCCGGCCGCAAACGACTCCGTAGAGGCATTTATCGGCGGACAAACTGCCGCGCTCCTATTTTCGCTTGATTAAATCGAGTATGACGCACATTCGAATCTGCACGATTTTATTGCACCTAAACCTGCGGAATGCCGGTGCGCTCTTCGTCATCGACTGAAGTCTCGGGATTTTAGCCATTGACTGCCCGAACTTTTGATCGACGTCCTTTCCAACTTGGTTCTTTGCCTTTTAGCAAGAATTTAATAATGTAACAGGGTAAAACAAAAAAGTAAATTTTATTGAATTATTCTAATTAGTTACAGTTGGCTTTGTGTATTTTTTTTTTTCGAGTGTGCCGCGCCGAAAGTTACTTGAGAAGATAAATAGGACGTCGTGAAAAAGTTAAACAAAATAAATTATTCTCTTGACGAAAAAAGAAACTATCGAAAAAAGATTCGTACCACCTTTATCTCAAAACGTAAAGGAAACTTTCTGGATAATGTACAAACTTATTCTTCGAACGTTGAATAAGAAAGTCGAGGATCATAGTAAAGCACGGCAAAAGTATAAATACAATAATACGGAGTATTAAAGAGTTTTATTCTTTATGAAAATTTCTCGACGATAAAAAACGTTTACTTTAAGTAAACGAATAAATGATTAACAATTATCCGATGGTTCTTTAGAGTTAATTGAATTCATTACATAACTGCTTTGTTATAAAGTTTGCCGTCTTATTTGATTCTCTTACAAATTATATAATAACGACGGTTATATAATTTATTATGCAAAACTCTATAATTAAAAGCTTTTATTTACTGCATAAATTTGCATAATATCGAAAATGTATTTTTTTTCCTTCTATTGTCCACCGAATAATGCGATAGCAATTTGTAGTATAAATATTCTTTAAAATCGTAACAATATCTTATTTATCATTGCTCAAGTGCAATTGAGAGAAAAGCAGAATCCTATCTCTTCTTCCAGCAATAAAGTAATAATAACAAAAACAATGTATTTTTCTCTGCAATAGACTTGCGATTATCACGATCGGGGAGAAGCGCTCACAAAACGTTACTCAGCGTTTTAAACAAAAGGCTGTTCTTGCCTCCGGGGCATCGCTCTTTAGCAGTCTTTGACAGGCCGAGGCAATAAACATTTCGGACGCCGGTGAAAATCCCATTTCCCCTCGGTAGGTACTTTGGAGGAAGCGGGCAGCGAGAAAGGCGGAAAAACCGTCCGCGAAGGGAGGACGACGCCGGGGACGATCCGCCAAGGCGCAATTTCCGCGGCGATATTCGACCTTTGTAAACGGCGAATTCATAATGCAAGTGCGCGAATAAGATCGTGAAGACGCGAAACAAGAGTTTAGTCTGGGAGGGCTGGCCGATCAACCGACAAAGCGCGCTTCCTCCGAAGAAAGTGAATGATAATATGGTCGTGAAAAGAAGGGCAAGCCGAACATCACAAAGGGCTCGCATCGTATGACGCTGATACAAAGAGCTGAAATTGACGGGAATAATACACGCACGTGTGAATTATATAGGGGATACGTCGTCCTGCAATATCGAGCTTTCTTTCCTTTTTTCAACGGCCTTATATTTCTTTAGCTTCTAAATTTATATCGAAGTTTGAACCGTGTGTCTATCTAAATTGTAATACTTTATTTATTTTTTTGACTGTTAAGTGCGTCGTTAAAAACTAATCTTTATTTATAATAAAATTCGAAATGATTACATCTTAAAATGATCTTAAAACCTTCTAATATATATAAAAGACGTTTCATCTTAAATTATACTAATAAGTGAAATAATTTCTCATATTTTTTTACGCAGGCTGTTAATTAATATGAGATCAGCTTACGAAAGCATCATAATTTGTATAATGTGATTTTTAGAAACCATTTAAAAAATCTTAATTAAAAAATAATTAATTAAACCCTCAATTTGAATTACATTTAATTCACGGAACCTCCGTTTATTTAATTTCCTTTTCACATCTGGTTTTATTGCGAATCCAATAAAAGAGTAATTAACTATACGCACATCCTTTACAAAATCGATGGATATCCATTTGATTGAACGTAAATTAACAAATAATTACAGTTACTATATTCACATTATTCTCCCCCCCCCCTTAATACTTCCCTCGTTCGCAGTATTTAAAAAAAAGGAGAACATCTCCAGTCCAGTCAAAACATTTCCAGAGTCCAGATTTCAAAGGGAAATTCGCATCGAGTAGTCAAAACGTAAACACATAATTTGCTGAAAACGAAGCTTGCGGAACAAGGGAACCGCGCAAGCCGTGACAAAACGTCGGTCGGCAGGTCGCATATAGCCAAGAAGTTAGAAAAGAATAGATTTAGCCGGGATTCGTCGAGCAAACACATTACTCAGCGGAGGCGCGCGCGGATTATTCGCGTTAAAAAGAAGGGAGGAAGAGAGAAAAAAAGCTCGCCATTTCGCCGAGGGAATCCCAGTGTCGCGCTTTCGCTACTCCGCGCATTTACGTCCCCTTTTTCGCTCGAGAGGATTTGGTTCATTGACTGCTCGTGAAATCCTCCGCTTTGTTATACACTCGCGTGTGCATATGTGCGCTTTCGTCTTTTCTTTTTTTTTAACTTTTCTCTTTTTTCCGACCGTTTGATTCGTTTGTCTGTAAAATGAATCGCTGCGCGAACATAAGGTACGGTTATTTTTTTTTGTTCTTGGCGTCGGTATCGAACAGCAAAGGTATATACGGTAGCCTTCGAATTAAATTAACGGATGAAATTAATTCAGACCGGATTATTCCTTTTGAAGCTTAAGTCTAACAAACGCATACTAATTTTCAATAAGGCACGGCCGCGCATCGTCCCGAATCCGTTGAATATAAAATGAAAAACTGGCGCAGCATAAAGTGATCTAAGTACCTCGTATTTTCCACAAAAATAAAGAATCTTAAGAAGCTTACGCAGTAGCGAGTCTCAGTCGTAAAAAGGGGGAAATAAAAAAAGACGGCCGAATCCCGAGCAATAAGTGCCGCTGCATTTGGACTTTTATTATTTGAACCTGCAATTCTGCAGAAGCATCGTTGCGGGTACAATTTTTTGTCCCCTCCTGACACCAAGTGCCTCGGCCAGGATCGAACGGACGGGATATAATTCGCGAGAGGGATGCGCGAAACTGGCCGAACGGTGAATTACGATTCATTCTTTATCCGTCTCATTTCGGCCTTCACCGTACCTTTTTCCCGCCGCTTCGCTCCGTCGGAGTTTCGAGGAGCTTTATCTCTCTCCGCGTTGGCTCGCTCGATCGTACGTTAGCCTGTTTCTTTTTTTCTTCGTCGCCCCTGTTTTATTTTCCGTCCTCGCCACGCGCCTTACCTCGAGGCTCTGCGCCTCTCTACAAGTATACCACTAGGCGGCTTACGTGCCACTTGTCCCCCGTTGTATTTATTTCTCGCGTGGAAAGGGAAATTCGATAACGTTTATTGGTTCAAGCTTGGAAAATGCTACTTTTTGTCCAGTGCTTGCAAGACCGTTTGGAGGAGTTTTATAGTTTTACTTTTGGATTCGCTCGAATCTTGCCAGTAAGGTATTGCATTATCGACAAATATATCGTCGTTAATTCAATGGTATAAATTGTACGCTGCTGTTCGCTGTGTTGCAATTTTTTTATTAACGATTTCGTCTCACTTATTAAATATTCTTTACAAGTGACAAAAATTAAACAAAAAAAGTAGAATTATAAATTTATACAACAATCCAGTCTGGGAGCGGAGCCACAGACGGCATTTAGTGAAAAAATTACCATTCTGTATTATAAATTTTACTAGAATTCATTTATATTTACTAGAGTTGTAGATGAAGTATTACATAATCTGTATTATAAATTTTACTATGATTCTAGCTAAATTTATAATACAGAATAATAATTTTTTAACTAAATGCAGTTTGTGGCTCCGCTCCCAGATTGTATAGCAATTTTTATTAGAATAACAGTAACTTTTCCAAAACCTTTCTCTCAGTGTAACGTCTAATAAAATACTGCAGTACCAAATTTACCGGGCTACGTGAAACTGACACGTGTGTTTTAGTTATTGTGGACTCTAAATATTCATACCCGTTTCATTTTCCCGAGCTGCTCTCCCCCAACCCTTACGCAGCGCTGACATACATAGAAATGACTTTAATCTCGTGTGCCAATGCGCGCGACGGAGACGGGGTCGGAAGCTCGGGACACGTCAATTTTGCTGGTGCTGTCCGGCCCGAAGACACGTGGAAATTAGGCTGAGCTCTCCCGTCTCTCTCTTTGCGGGCTCCCTCCCGACCGCGGAGCGAGATAACGGCGTGTTCGCCGTTGGAACGGGGCACACGGGACGCAAAGTTCCGTCAACACGCGCGCGCGAGTCGAGTGCTCCGCGCAAATATCGGCGGTATTGCTTCCTCCCCCTCCTGCCCCCTTCCCAAAGCCGTCGTGTTTCTGTCCACCTTGTCTCTCGCTTGCCCTTCCCCGAGTCGCGCCTTTGTCTCCACGTTTCTTCTTTTTCTCTTTTGCCATTTCGACGGGCCATTTCAGTGTTGCGCATTTCTTTTTTTATTTGTCGACCTGTCATTCCCGATTTTCATTGCCGCACTGGTCTGATCGCATCTCCCGCCGTCCCTGACTTGATAGAAAAATGTGGTCGTCGATTCGTGTCGTTTAGGAAATTTAGATTCGGCAGATTGAATATTGAATGTATTTAAGTCCTTTTGAAATTGAATATTTATCAACTGTACGTTTCTTTCTGACTCTTCTTGCATTTTTCTCTTTTTATTTTGTTTTGTGCTAAAATCATTAATCTAAAAGTAATATTAAAAATTGATAAATCACTTAGTAGTTTGATTCATAATGGCGTAACAGGTTTATTAATTAGACAAAAAATGAAAAAGTTCTCCATATTTATCTAAACATTTTGTAAAAATTTAAATAAAAAATTCGATAAACATATTTTCTATTTACCATTACAGGTAAAAAGTTTAACGTTGCTCAGCATCGCATTATAAAACCTGAATTTAAATGTTTCCAAAGGAAAACGTACTCGGGTCAAACTGACGAATCGTTATAGGAATCTAAAAAACAGCGCGAACAGAATTTTCTGATGATAAGTGCAAAGCTTTCTTTGGAGAGCTTTTCCCGGTAATCGCGTCGACGCAAAGCTGCTTTCATGAACTTCAAATCTTTTTACAAAGCCGCTCGCTCGCTTCTGCCGCACTGACGTTTTGTCGGCCGAACACTTTTTTCCGAAAGGCGGGCGAAATATTTTTTCCCCCGAACCCTCATTCATTCAGTTTTATTGCAGACAGCATTAAATAAATTCAACTGCGTTTACTTCCCTTTTTATTTTCACGGTAAGTTAAGGCCTTGTTAAAAAATTTCACATATGTACTTTACGCAAACTATTCTTCGCAGACTAATGACAGCAATTAAGCCAGTTGGAAGAGTTACGAAAACTTAATGAGAATCTTTTATACATGATGCGATCATGCGTGGATTGTTGATTCAAAAAATTACTTGAGTTTACTGATCGGATGAAATTTAACCGCAGGAGTACTAGTCTGCGATAAATTATCTGTTTACATTTACATAGTTACCGAGATATTCTATGTGTACACTACAAAAAGAAAATATAGTAAAGCAATTCGTATCAGATTAAAGTAATTATTTTGCCATTATTCAATTTTACACATTAACGAAATATTTATCAGTATCCAGAAATACAATTTCCACGATATAATAACTGAAAATCGATGTTATTATCAGATAATTAAAATAATAATTATATATCTAAATAAATAAACCCTTAAAAAAATGACCGTGGTCATTATAATCAGGGAACGAAAAAAAAATTTGCTTTTTTTAAACTTTATTTCATTATAAGCGAAAATAACGAGAAATAAATAAAACGCAACGTGTCCCACCGGCATTCATTTACGAGCGGTTGCACCCTGCACGGAAGGAAGTTAAACAGATGCAGAAGAGGGGGGCGCGAAAAAAGTGCAATGCGAATAATTTACGGCGGCTGATCGGCGGGGGAGTTCGCGAGCCGTTAATCGGCCGCGCACAAAAAGCCAACGTCACGGAATCGTTTTGCCGCGTTCTCCATTTACTTTGTTTTTCCCCCAACGAGAAATACGGCGCGCGAATTTAACGTGCCATGCGTGAAGTCGACTTTTTTTGGGAAATAAATTTGTTTTAAAAAATTATTATTTTTTTTAAGTGTCTTCTTTCTATTAAATTTTATTAACTTTCTTATCTCCTTTATGATATTACGATGTATTATTTGTTCACATTTATTTTTGCGGCCTTTCTTTCTTTTTTAAAATAATAAAGTGATGGATATTGTGCGCTTTTCTGAGCTTCAATTCTAAATTTCGTCTCTATGTGGTAGATTTTTTACGATCAACTTTTCTACGTTTCAACTTTGGATAAGATAAGATAAATTAGGTTGAACATTTCTAATCTTTTAATGTACTGAAAAATTAAAATAACTCCTTTATGGGGACCGTGTACTCCATATATGGTTCACCTTTAGAACCGATAACAGGTGACAGACCATTTAACCATGAACTTTCCGAATTTCATCCTCTGATCTGATCTCAACCTGACAGACATCTTTATGAGGAACAGTTCACTGTTTCTGTCTCACGCATCAGATCTGAAAGTAAAGTTGTATGAAGATCTTTTAAGGATCAACTCCTACAACTCTTTACAATTCAATTTTTTATCTGAAAGATAAATCGCGAAAAAATCTATTTGTTTAGTAGTTTTTAGAATGTTTAAAAGCGAACAAGCGTATTTTTCTTCATTTTAAAAAGGCAAAAAAAAAAAATAATAGCATATGTGAAATAATTTTATTTCTTCACAAAATTTTAGCTCGTAAATGAACCACTAACGAACTTTACCACTTCGCTGCCTTTCGAGCTTACGTTTTAATTCGGTAGGTCTTAATTATGCGCCCGGCGCGGCGCGAAAAGCAATTTGTCCTTTGAGCCGAGTCGGCAGGAGTCGCCCGGGGAAAATAGAGAGGCAGGCCGCGATAAGAGAGCCGGTGGGATTTGGCGGTCGTTTCTTCTCAATTGAACGGCTGAAAAAGTAGACCGCCCGGCGAGTTCACGCGTGCAGCACTGGATTTAAGAGGATACGAGACGAAAAGAGGCGAGAGACTTTTTTCTCCCGTGCGCCCGGCCCTCCGCTTCGCTCTTAGAAAAATTTATCTTCGCCCGGTCGTTTCCTAAGTGGAATTTCACCCTTTAAAGCGGCGCCTTTAAACAGCAGCTACGTTCCTATGATGCCCCGTCTGCCCGTTAGCCGCTCGCCGAGTACTTCTTTCTTCAATCTAAAACGACGAACAAGAGTTTGGAAAACTTTTATTTTGTTGCAAGTCTTAAAGGTCTGTAAAGAAGATAATATAATTAGTTATCCTCACAGTCACGGTCTACGTCTATAGTTCAGCGGTTTAAGTTTTCATGAGCTAAGGGGGTCTGAAAGTCAATTAAAAACAATTAATTTGCTTGTAACAAAGAGTATTAATGAAATATCGAAAAATCACGAGTTGCTTTCAAGAAAGAAAGTTTCAAGTTCGTATAAAAATATCTTGAAAAATCATATTATTCAAGCTTTTCTCCATGATATATTGTTTTACGAGTTTGAGGCTTTATAAAATGATAGATCGTTACCTCGCGGAAGGCAAGGATCTCTGGCTTTTTTGACATTTAAGTTAAACTATTCTTGTTATAAACAAAAAAGTTGTTTTTTCATCTGCTATATTATGGCGCGAAATTTAAATTTTAAATTCACTTTTAGACCTCCTTAAGCGCCGATGGCAAGTTGCGATATTAAAAACTTTGATTATTTTTTTTTCAAGAAGATAATATTATTATTTATCCTTATAGATACGATCGGATTATCTTTAGTGAAGCTTTGATACCAAGTTGCGATCGCGGGAGATTCAATAATTTCTAAAAAAGAAGTGATGTGAATTCATTGATTTTTATGATAATCCAAGAGCATACCTATTTTTCTTTTTTATTTTAATCGATTTTTTAGACTACCGCCATAGTGTTTATACAAGATAAATAACTATGCACGATCCAGATTAACTGCATACCTGTGAAGAGCACGAAAATCGATATTACGATAGTTTCAGTCATTCGCTTAATCCCTGTCATACATTAATGGATTCATCAATCCTACTACAACATTTATGATGTACGTCGTCTCTTGAAAATATGATGGCGCCCATATTGCAACTTTATATTCAGAGCAAACGTACATCGTCCCTATTGGATATCTATTTTTCTACATCTTTTGCAGGATGGAAAAGTTTACGTCTTCTTCAGCGCGGTAAACATGAATTACGAATGGGAATGGGGGCCAGCTCCGTCGAAAACGTTCGAAAAGGTATGGAGGGAGGTTTTATTTGCTCCCCGTGCTAAAACGAAAATTTACGTTCGCCTGAGTGAATGGGTTTCCTGGAGAGTAGAAATTCACATAAAAATTAATAGATTATATAAATCTCTAAAAAAAATGATCTTACATATACAGAAAAGAACGTCATGTGACCACAAGAACAATAAACAATGAGCTGCACCCACTAACAATTATCCAAATGACGCATTTCCTTCCATTCAATTATTATTCAATTATATAAGTGATATTCGAAAATTATACTTAAAAATTGAGTAACAAATGTAAACGACAAATACACGTAGGCTCAATTAAATAATCTTTAAAGTATTATCATGTTCTTTAAATCATCAAATTGTACACACACACATATATAATCTGAGTGTCGAATAATAAATTCCATTCGCAAGCCTCCGGGATAAAAAAAAATAATAAATCAGCTTATTATCTGATCTTACGAGAATTTTTCATCAACTAATGCAACAGCCCATCTTCGTAATGGAAAATGAATTAAGAAAATCGCTTCCACACGCCAGGCTTGAAAAATTGAAAAAGAAAAAAATGGTATTCCGCCGTGTGGCCGGAATTCAAAGCATTAGAGAGAGAGAGGAGATCAGGAATGCCTTTCCAGAACATTTTTGGAAGGCCCCGCCGCGCCGGGATCACGAGATGAGCGGATAAGTTGCTCGAGTAAATAGGCAGTGCCGGTAGCAGGCGAAGCGACGCGGCCTCGTCGTTCCATTGAACAGTCCTGCCGGAGCTGCGCGTCAAAAGGGGCTCGGGGGCCAAAGCTCAAGGGTAGATGCATCGAGCGCTTTTCGATCCAAGCGCGCGGGCGTATCGAGCCGAAAGCCCGACGGGACAAAAAGAGCTTGCAAGTGTCAAAAAGGCCATTGGTATCTACGGCGTGGAGACGATTTCCACTGCGGGCGCGTTTTTCGTTTTACACGCCCTGCGATACCACCGTGCGACGCTCAGATTATTGAATTCAACAGTTTGTGTACGGGCAATGTTGCTTTATATAGGCTTTGATGAGCACGGGAGTTGTACAATAGAATGTTGCAATATTGTAGATGATTTCCAATTTTTTTGGTGAAAAGATTTAACGAATGAATTTAAGGAATTATGAGTGAAGCAGCAATAGCATAAACAAATAAAAAAAAGGGTTTAATTCATTTTTTTTTTTTTGTAAGATAGTGAAATAAAAATGTACGTGATTTTTTTAATTTACTTTTAATATCACACTATCTTCATCCTATTTCGATTTGCAGTAAGCTGGGGATTCCTATTTATTTAATAAAATGGTACTTTTTCATATCTATGATACAGCGTTTCAATACTCTAAACCGAGGTTATTGTTTTGTGGTTGAAGATTCAAATTTTTCTATCGGCAAAAAAATGCTTTTGAAAATAAATAATCCATTTTTTTCATCAATGCTGTACGTTCAAAACTAAGCTTCTTAACTTACACTTCGTCAAACTGAAGTTACACTGTTTTGCGTCAAAAGAATCACAAAAATATATATATTTCGATAGATTTTTCTCCATATAGAATAAGACTTCTGGTATAATTTACGCAGTGTAAAGTATATAAGGATTAAAAACAAATCAATTTTTGTACCTTTATGTATCTCTTTGAACTACAATCCAAATGTGTGTTTCTGCTACTTTTTAACTTCTTAGCGTAAAAATTAAAATGAATTAAATGAAAATGAATCGCTCCAGTTGGTGCATGAGTCTGCCAATAGTCGAGCGCTATTGAAGGTGAAGCTCTTGACTAACAACCGTATATTTTAGATATCCTCTAAAAGGTTGCTTCTATATTCCCTATTCCTTTTATTCGTTGAATCCATTTCATTTTTCATTTCGATATTGAAATAATATTCTGAAAAAAAGCCCAAAAATCTTTGACCTGAATGAAATTTGTGATACATATTTACCAATAATCATATATCGAAGTTTAATAGATTAATCTCATTGTTGCTTACGAGACTAAATAATTCTTGAGGTCGTGAACATTTTGCGCAGTTAGCAAGCGAATTGAGAGGATTCCTTCGATTTCTCCCGTTCTTGTGTACACGCGTAAATAGGGCGGCTGCCTTTCACATTTGCGTGAACGTGGTCTATACGTCTGGAAAGAGCGAGTCATTGATTTTCTGGCTTTCAAGAATAGTTACCTTCGCGAGCTCATTGCAATAAATCGGAATTTGACTCCAGTGCTGATAAGTGAATTGACTCGTTCCTTAGTACGAGGACCAGAGATAAGACCAAGGCGACGAGGTAAGTACCTCTAGGTTTGTTGGAGGTTTTCTATAGGTACTATGAAGCTCTATGGACCTTCGTATTAGGCGTAATTGACAATAAAAGAAAAAAATAATACTTTACCAACCATTATTAATATTTTATTTATATATACGAGTATATATCAAAGAGATTCAATAATGAATAATGTACTGTGCTGCATCATATTGCAATTCGTATGCATTAAAGTTTCTGTTTACACTGAAACAGTCAACAACAATGTTTACTTATCGCGAGCACTTAAATTGAATAGTATTCTATGTGATAAAAATGAGAAATCGTAATTTTTAACAAATGCTTTGTCAAGATCATGCAATCTTAGATCTTGAATTTCTCTTTCTGACAATCTTTTCTAGTATATTTATATGTGTCACGAATATAATGTTCGTTACGATTAAAATAAACTAATAAAAATAATCAATCTATTCGAAAGAACTCGAAAATCTCTTTAAAAAATATTTAATCTAATCTAATGGGCACTTTTGGATACCCAGATACGTTCTTCGATAAATACACATGAAACGAAGCTACCGAATTGATCCAAGAGAGAATTTGGAACGTTAAATCCCTCGGCGCATTAATGCGCCGCAACGGTGGACGAAGGGTCCACAGGCACGTGAGTAATAATACAGTCGCTGTTGAAGATCATAGAATTTAGATTGGGAGGATAATGTCACTATTGAATTCATAAACCCAAGAGGACGAATAATCGCTATCTCTGATTTTCAAATAACTCCTTTCCATATGGAAAATAAATGCATTGAAAAAAATTAGCAATTTTCAGTAAATAGTTTCCTTCAACAGTACTACTTGTTAAATATTTATCTGAATCAGCTAAATATTTTTTAAAAACAAAATTAATCTATTAATTCATTTGGACATAACTAGGAAAGAAAAAAACTTCCTGAGGTCATGAAATATGTTCTAGTAGTAAGGATCACTCGTGATGGAGGGAGAAATTGACATTTAGACTCTTTTTAAAATCTTTCACGTGAACGTCGCTCTAAATCTCTTTTCGATTGTTTGTTGCGCATATTTTTAATAAAATAAAAGAGTGTTACTTTTGTTTGTTTTTCCTTTGCACAAAGAGAAGATCGATTCAGTCTCTATCTACGTGTCGACTCGGGCACAGTCCGCCTTCTCCAATTTTTCTCAAGAATAAAAATAGTTGAAACAAATATAATTGTAATTCGTTTTTCTATTCTCCTCACCTTCATCGTCAACATATAGTTTCGAAAAAATAATGACTTGATTCAAAGGAATAATTAACATAAGCACTGTTGAAGTAAATATTTATACTTGAAATTACTAAATTGCTCTCTCAGAAATTATCTTCAATAATAGACACGTAAAACGCATTTATTGAGTCAAACTTGTTTACCCACGAACATTGTGCTTTATTATATAGCTAATAGTAATATACACGACGTAGCACAGCGGAATCCGAACTCGAGCATGCAAATTTGCGAGAAAACAAGCTTAATTGACCAGCAGTATACGGGAGCGTTAAAGTTTACGGCGGTCGCCACATTTCGTGCGAAAATCCGTGGCAGCGAGCATCCGTGTGGGATGCGAGGTCGGGACGGCCGCTGGGGAATCAAGCGTACGGCTCGAGATCAACCGCGATGTCTCCATATTTCGCTTTCGCCTCATCTGCGCTTTCCGCCTCGAGCCGCTAGATTTTCTTGGCTGCAACGCTAATGTCTCTGTTTATCTTTTGGCATGAACCATAGGCTGCCCGCGTATATTTTATATGCGCATATACAATCTGGATTTGGATGCGCATGTTTAGATTGCTTGCGAGGTGCATGCGTCGTCTATTCTCCGCTCTAAAAATGCAGCGAAACTGTATATTTGCAAGATCGTTAACGCGAAGAAAAAGAAGTGTTTTACTGAGATTTGAACGTTGCAGTAAACAATCAGTAAACAAGAACGCCAGAATATTCTTTAAGTAAAGATCAAAAATACAGCAGATAAATTTTTTAATGTAAAGAATTTCGTTAAAACACAAGTTTTTTTAATATAAGAGACGCTGGATATTTTAACACGACGCTATAGATTATATCACAGTATCTTTTTAGGATCTTTCAAATATTCTGAGAATGTTGTCATGCAGGGTGACATTATGTTACGAAATTTGATTGGAAGTACGATAAAGTTTGGCTCGAGATTTTTCATCAAAATTCATAGTCATTCAACTCCAATTACATGTATGTTTTATTTCCCTTCAATCACAGCTTCAAACGATTATAAACAAGTTAATGTAAAAAAGCGTTTATGGAATCCAACGTTTTTTGTTAATTACTATAAGTGAATAATTGTGAGGACTTGACTTTTCGATTATACCTTAATATATAAATTAATAAGAACAAAGGTTCTATGCGTTCACAAGAAAAAATACCAATTATCAATTTTATTTATTGATAAGACTAAATATACTCTAACTCCTAATGTACTACATTATAAACGGTTTAGAGTGAATAATTGATCCAATTTAATCAACACATACGATACAAGAAGGTTTAATAAGTACGCTATTACGTTTTTATTGCAACTTCAATAAATTTTCAATAATACATTAAAATCGATAAAACAGCAAAATTTAAAGAATTTAAGCTGTTAAGGTCAGTCAAAAAAGAGCCACCTCGCCATATTTTAAAACGGGAGAGTCAAAAATTTCTCTGCCGAACAGTAGATCTCACGTCTCACCCCCGTTCCGGGTAGGCAGAACGGAGGGGGCCGAGGTCGGCCCCGATTTCGCCGGCTCAGGAAATTTCATTTCCATTCCTAACGGAGAAGCGATAGACGAGGATGCATAAATCCGGGCGCGCAGGAGGTGTCGAACCTTCGGAAAATTACCCGCGAGAGACGGATGCTCGTCTTCTTCTCGAACGAGTTCATTTCGCGAATCATTTCCGACAAGATACGTTGACGCCCAGGAGATATTATTCAGTCGCGGTCGTCGCGGTCGTCAATTCCATTTTTAGCGATCAGCACTTTGACTGATAACAGGGTACTTATTTTACAGTAAGTTATTGCGATATGAAAATTACTCAGCTTTTTTTTTAAAAGGCAGTTTTAGTCGGAAATATGTGTTGTACTACCCCAGTACTGATCTATTTATTTATTTATTCTTGAAGGGACTTTCACTACTTTAAGTAGAAAAAAAAAATTTCAATTGTCAGTCACTATTTAATTCAGATGTACAATTAAATACAAATTGGTTGCATGTTATTTTTAAAAGCATCTAATACAGTTTATATCAATAAAAAATATTTACGTCATTTTATGCAAGTTTTCTCTACAAATAAATGGTTTGAAAGATTAAAAATCCTGTTAAAATTTAAAAATTAAATAATAATTTAAAAAAAAATATTACAAAGAAATAGCATTGCAATGATGTTCTAGCAGCTTTTCATCTTCAGATAGATTTGGTTCCGATTTCCTGATCAAATAAATAATTCAAGGAGAAGTGGGCTGGAGCTTTAAAGTTTCTATAATACATGCAGCAAATTCAGGACGTAGGCAAATAAGGAAAGCAGAAATTTTCCCGAGGAATAGAAGACGCAGCCAAACGATAAAAAGTGGGGATATAAGCAGATCAGATTAAAATGGAGAAAAAAGAGAAGGAATAATTTGAATTAATGATACTCGTATTTCAATATTCATGGTACTGTATACTTCATACTTTTCGCAAATACAAAAAAATTTATAAGATTTTATTAATTCAATTCGTGTAAATATGCATACGCAACTGTATGACTCGTGAAACATGCATTGCCGCATTATTACATTTGAGCTTCATAGAAAAACAAATACATATGAGACATTGAATATTGCATAAGGCAAAAGTTTATTTTAAGAATTCAAACACATTTTATTGCGAAAAAATGAATATAACTATTCATTTAAAAAAGCAATTCAATACTGTCTATTTATTATTGACTTAAAAAAAAGAAAGGTCAATTAAACAATTATTCCATGATATTTTTCCATTAATATTCTCTAGAAGCTAATGCCATACCGTTTAAAGAAATTTAGCCAATGCAGTGCAGCGCTAAAGCATTAACTGCAATTCTAAATCTTGATAAAGACCGACAAAACGAGACGTCAAAAATTTGTTCATTTAAAGTAGTCTCCGTCGACGTGAAAACTCAAACTCCAGCTTGGATAAGGGTGTGGGGTGGTGCATCTGAAAAAACTGACTCCCGCGCCCAGGCCACTTGGGTGCTTCCGCCCAGTTAGCCAAGTTCTGTGGACGCGCTACGACGTGAGGGCGTTGAATTTAATAAGGCAAGGTGACGCTGAAAACGCTTTTCATATTCCGCCGCAGCAGGTGGGTAATGCGCCGCTCGTAAACGTTTTATACTTGCTGTTTGCGAGCCGCGTCAAATGCTGCACGCCCACCCGTCGCTTAAATTGTTCGGGCTCTCGTTATCCCGAGCTTGAGCCGCGCCGAAGTGCGTACTTTTTGCAAGAAATTATCTTCCTATCTGCGTTTTATTTACGCTGTCATGCGATCATTCAAATTTTTTAAGAAAAAAATTGTACGCTGTATTTTGCTTTTTCATAATAAGGTATGTAAACTGCATCGTTGTACTTGCATAAATGTTATCCTAAAATGTAGAAAAAAATAATCACGATGTTGAGGAAAAAAGATTGTTATAAAAGTTTTACAGCTGTTAATTTTAATTTGATTGATTTTAAAGTGATTATGCGTCTGTGATAAGGGACCGATCGGTACACGGCCGAAAGAAATAAAAAAAAAATGATTTATCGTCAAATTCGTTGGTACTTTTTAACGGACATTGAAAGCAAAGAGATCAGTGAAAGCAAATTATTATTTTTGAATTTTACCCTTATTTTTTTTTAAAACAATTCGAGAAGTAACTTCATCGAACTCGTTCAATTTCCCTTTTGTTTATTTCTCCCCTCGACTATGTCCCTTCCGTTCTTTTTTCAATTTTGATTCAGCAGCCGGAAAGTGAATGATGCAAACATGCGCGAAATGCCTGATATTCAGTCCAGTTCCTCGGGCTTCTATTATTCCATTTTCGGGTCTGGCGACCCAAAGAGCTTTTTCCGTCCGACTCTCTCGGTGCTTTTGAGGAAAAGGCAGATGAAATGCGGCCTTTCCAAAAACTGCCGCCTGAGAGAAGCGGCGAAATGCAAGGGTTGAGGGATCTTTTGGGAATAAAATGGGGAGTCAACGTGAAATCTCCAATTACCACAGCGTTTCTGCATCAATGCGAGACGATTTCATTTTTGCAACCAAAATAACAGATTTCGCAGAAAAATTATCATACATATCATTTCAAAAAATAATTGCAATCTTTGTGTTGTTACGAGAATTTTTAAAAATGACTTGCTACGAGAGCATGCCTAAGCCAGTGTAAATCATTATTCCCATAAACAGATCCATTCGTGTACACAGGTACATTAAGAGGCTAGTGATTAAAATTTTTTAATATCTTTGTTTATTACAAAAATATTAATCAAAGAGTTTTTGAAGAATATTTTTACTGTCAGGGTATGCTATTAAAGAATTAATCACTGTCAATGACAATCATTGTCAACTAAGGCTCTTCTTTTTACAAACAACTGCACGTCCAACTTCATTTTTTACAAAACACTTGATTGGCATATTTTGTTCAATTTATATTCCAAAGAACCCTCGTAAAATAATCGCAATCCTATTCAAGATTCAATTGTTTTACTTTATTTCACTCAAAGTCTTTTGAAAAAATAAAAAGCCGCGAAAAAAGTGAAGCACGAAATAAATTTAAAACGAGGGCACAGGCCATATTTTAAAACTGCCAGTGGCCAGTTTTCGCTGGCCAGGCGTAAGTAAATTTTTTGCGTCGCCGACGATCTGAATCATCGTAGCAGTCGCGAGTTCCGGCCAATATATCCGTCGTCCCAGGAGAGAGTCGCGATCTCGCGCGCGACAAAAGAGGGAATGCGCTCCAGAAGTCGCGAGAGACTGCTGCGAGAAATCCGAGCGACGTAAATAGGGTCGTTCGTTAAAAGTCCCCTTGGAAGAGTGTCAAGCCGTCTCCGGCGTCGACGAGAAGACCGCTGTGCTTTTCCACCCGCTCTCGTTTCCCACACGAGAACTTCAAAACCGCTCGTTTTCCCTCCAAGCCGAGTGAAGCGGATCACGGAGGATGAGAGAGCTCAGCTCGGAAAAAGAACGATGCGATACGTGTTTTTTAATCAATCCTTACGTTCACTTGAATTACTTGCACTACTTGCTGGTTTTCGAGAGAAAATAGTACAATACGAGGGAAATAGTAAAAAAACTCATTTAATTTTACATTTAATTGTATAAAAATGATATATTTATTCGAGCTAAACAGTAACAAATGAAAAAGTTTTCACCAATTTTCGCTAAGGTTTGTTTATATTACTTTTATGGCGACTGATTCCATAATTTTCATTCTTAATATTAAAGTA
Organism: Sycophila sp. Sp_5; assembly: GCA_018906775.1. Taxonomy (NCBI): domain Eukaryota; kingdom Metazoa; phylum Arthropoda; class Insecta; order Hymenoptera; family Eurytomidae; genus Sycophila; species Sycophila sp. Sp_5. Next base: position 614,614 of record JACCID010000020.1, read on the forward strand.
AAACCAAAAAGAATACTTATTCGTCTTAATTTATTCTTAATTGAGAATTATTCTAACTACTGCACATTATGATGATTTAGAATGATAAAGTAAAAAATATCCCAAGGATGTCACCAGTTGTTGCTAAAATTTATTTTTATTGCTTTCACGATGAAAACACCATTTTCTTTGATAAATTAGTGTGCTCTTTGAATCTCCATAATAAAACGATAACTAAATGTCAGTGCATTCTTGAGTCCGGCATTTTTATCAGTTTCCAGCCTTCTGCATTCTCCATTCGCTGACCGAAAAATCACTTCAGCCGGTGCAAGAATGGGAGAATTGATTGGCGATGATTTATTTTTAATAATGCTCGCAGTACTGCGCCAGAGAAAGACGGATGCGCGGGTCATTTTGAAATGAAGAGGACGAACGAAAGAGACAGAAGAATTTTCGAGCCGCGAGGAACATCGGCGGTTGGCAGCCGACCAAAATGCGTCTTGGCTTGATATCGCGCGCTTGAAAAGGTCGATCGACGTCGTTGCTAAGTTGCGAAAATTTCGGCTAGAATTAGTAATTGAAGTTGTTTCACAAGACTTTTTCGTATGGTTAGTACATTTAAATTAAATAATTCTTGCCTTTTTCATCCTGAATCATTCTTGCAGTTAATCTAGGTATCAAGAAATATTCGGATATTCTGATCAAATTATAGTGGCGTAATTTAGTATATTTACTACAATAGCGGCTGATTAAAATCGCAACCGAAAAGGCAAGGCTAATTCCGCGAATATCATGCGTACAGCATAATGAACTCGTAAAGTTCTTATGCGCCATAATAAATGATATTTTACGCATGCACGAAATTTCTGTTTTATTTATACACCAGGGAATTGGTGCAGTGCATCTGGAGCCTTGAATATGGACTCTGAAATATTTACTTGATCATATTCCACCCATCGTTGGTCCTATTGGCAGGCCCAGGAATAAAAGTCACGGTGCCGAGCTATAACTTTGGAGCGTAAAACTTTAAATAGAGGCTCTTTCATTAGGTCGAGTGTCGCATTTTGCCGTGGAGCTTGCGCCGATGACGGCCAACCTTTATGCGTGCGCGATAAACAAAAATAGGACGGGAGAGACCACGGGGTTTTCGGGGAGGGTGATAGAGGGCTGGCGAAGAGCAATAAATATTCGAACGGGCGGACGGTTCGATGAACTGGAAGAATCAATTTTTTCTCGACCCGACCAGAATCGCTCGTTCGCGCGCCAGTTTACTTCCGACGATGAGAATGCACGCTGGATTTGACAAAACGCTGCTCCTCTATCTGATCCTCCCGCTTTTCCTCCTTTCAGTGGACTTAAGATCGGAACGACTTTTATACTGATAAAGGCATGCGAAGGAAGTTTTTGGACGAATGGCAACATTTTTTTGGAAACTTCGTGTAGTTGGCTTTTTGCGAATACAACGTGAAGCTTTTGTTAGACTCGAATTGTAATTATTATACATTTTGCATGAAGAGATTTCAAAGTTTAAAAAAGTTGAGTGTATCCCTTTGCTGTCACCAATTACATGATTTAATTTGCGAATTTATGCTTGACTATTCTTGTGCAATCAATAAATTAATTGCGTCAATATTTAATGACTGACTATTTGAGAATTGTTTCTCTGGAAAATACGTAGATAGAACATGAATTTCCTGATCTAACAAAATCAGTGCTTTATGAAGCAGAATTTTCAAACTTTATAATTAATTCACCGTGTCCAGCGAATCAAGAAAAGTTAATGGCGATTTTATTAATGCAGTTGAGTCCTCTTCATCTTTAACATCTTTTTAAGTGCGTTCGTTAAATTTTGTGGAACAGAAACTAATAAAGCTTTAAATGAATCATTGATAAAGTGAATTTTTCCAACGAAAGATTACTTAATTTCACGAAACAACGGTTTTCTGATACTTTTTCGTGCACTACATGTATCATTCGAAACAATGAGAAATACTCACAATGCAGTATTCGGAAGTCTTGGGACACTCTGTTAGTTGTGTGGCTGTGTAGTTGATGCACGGCGTTATACTTCCAACGCCGTCATTGTATTGTCCACATTTGTAACAGCTCAGCCCTTGCGCTAATCCTGTAAGCGTATTTTCCTTTTAAAACATAATGTAAACATACGAGATGCAATAATGCCGCGTAATAAATATCGAAATAAAAAATAATTAAATTTTTATATCACATTTAAGTAAATTTAATAATGTGAAATTTATACTAGCAGTGACAATGCCAATGCTACGAGAGAGGAATATGTCACATGTGCACAAAATATCAGTCAGTTCGATATTTCTTTCAAATCTAACGTTTTTCAATAAACGTCACTTTTTCATTTTATTTAGTATTCGTCATTTCATTTATCACCTTGCTCTTTATTACCTTGTAGTAATTGCAATGCATAAGAACTTAGATTGACTAACTTAATAAAATATACATTTTTTATTTCAAGGCAAAGATCAGGAAGTATTCAGAATATCAATTTGTTCCAGATCCTTCAATTTTGTGAATATTAACATTTTATTGTTTCTATTACCTGCATACTGCATAAATACAAACCGACCTGCCAAAAACTGATCAAAAAGCTCCATTCATATTTAGCTGCTTCAGATGTTTCAAAATAAATGCTGGTCACAAAAATCTATACAGAAAATTGTCTTCCAAATTGTAATTTAACTAAAGTCAGAGCCAGGCTCTTATTGCGCCACTCAATAACCGCATGTAAATAGCCTCGGCGCCATTTCAAAGCGTCGAGGAAAAAAAATCGAGTGATTCATCCAATACAGCGCAAATTAGGCAACATCCTCTACTCGTCGAGTCGCGGCTCGGCGGTAAGCGTATCAATCTTGTCGGGCGGCCTTTTTCCGCCACTCATTCACTACATCGCTCCCTGGCACGAAAATCCGCCGATGCCTCGGCTATCAATCAGAGAGAACAAGCACGATCGGCACTCGTACAACGACAAAAATGGATCCCCGAAATTGCCGCAAGCTTGGCGTTTACGCGGCTCTCAAGGGGTCCACCCCTCGATGTTTAAAATTTGTGGAATGGCCCACATAGGCGTTCCTCACCCTCTTTTTTTCATGTTTTCAGCGACCATGTTTGAATTTTACGTTTTTTTCACTATATTTTTATTGATTCTTCTTCGATCGTAGCATAAAGCCTACGGAAGTAACTGTTTGTTTACTTTAAAATACCAATTTCTTTTATACAATATTTTGTAAGTAAATCTTATGTATTTTTTAAAAATTTTATTTACGCTATCGAACAAGTCTACAACAACTTTTGTTGAGAGGCACACGCGTAGCGGCGATAGATAACGAAAAATACATAATGTAGTATGTTAAATAAAGCTTAGATGCATATATTGCTAGGTTTTGGCTTTGTTTTTTTTTAATTTGTTTTAAATAAAAATGTTTGAACTATTATTTAAAAGTTTCGAAATTAATCAAAAGAGACAACGTGCCTAGCGGTGATAGTTTTAAAAAAATTAATATATTGAAAAAGGAGGTTAAAAAGTAATAATCGTCCAAAAAGTTTTTCTACTCGAATGAAAGTTATATGCCAACAGTTTCAATTTACCAAAAGCTGTTGCTGGCTTATCACGTATTACGTGCCCTTGTATACGTAGCCTTGCATAACTTCGCCACGGCAATGCTCAAGTCTACTTCAGATCAATCCTTTCGACCCTAATACCCTTTGAAGTTTTCCTTTGCCACGTCCGGATTCAACGAAATAAGGCCAGCCCCTCGAGGATTAATTTTGACGTCCGTAACCTTTTTTACAGTTGAAGAAAGAAAAGCGAGTTGTTCCTTCAATTTCGGCAATTTTTATCAACGAAAGTTACAAAAAATCCTGAACTTCAAAGTGTAGCAAGTAATTCATGCGTAAAAGAAAATTAATTTTAAAACTTTTGCTTCGTGAAAAAATTCTAAATTTCATAAAATAACAAACGAAAAAGAACGAAAATTTAAAATGGGAAAATTTCTGTGCAAATTGTGGCGAGATTTTATGAAATACCCTAGTAAAAGATGAACTGTTATTAAGTTCGTGACTAACTACGTGGAAGCATAAGAGAAGACAAAAAGTTACGTAATCTCAAAATCACTAAATTCTTTTCAACTTTGAGCATTTCTCTTGCAACTTTGAACCTGTAAGATGAAAAAATTTTCATTCTAAGGTTACATTATAAACTTTTATAAAGTTCACACTAACTCTAATATTGCTGTACCGGTTGAAATAAATATTGCTGAACATTATAAACTGAAGTTAAATGAATTTCTTTTTTTCTAGTTGAAGAAAACTGTAATCGAACTTAATCGACCCACAGGTCATACATTAATATCTAGAAATGGTCTGTATCCCCTCTTACTATCCATTGCATTGACAAAATTGAAAGTACTGAATTAATTTTATATACACTTAAATATTTTGTATACAGTTACATTCAAGACTTATTGTTTCTTAAAAATTACTATCAAGCTGCCTTAAAAAATTACGCGAGAAAATGTAATTGTAGAGAGGCTTACAAGTTCTAAAAAATGTTTATAAAACAACACTAATTTCTTCCTAAAATATTTAATAACTATGAGGAAACTTTATAATTTCTCCAAAATCTCCATCATCTTTACGCGAACAACTTTTTACATTAAAATTCTTATATTCTTAAAGAGATTTTAAGTATTTCAGTTAAAAACGACAATAATTTTCTCTTAAACTCCCAGAACTTGCAGATCATGCCACAATGAAGTTTTTCAAGTAATTTTTAAGGGCAGCTTTACCTAAAAAGCTCATTTCTACTCTGTAAGAATGCAGTGTAATCACATTTAAAAATTCACTCGGTGCGTCTACTTATTCAAATTCTCGATAATAATTTCGCAGTTTCATACTAAGACGGCAAACAACAAAGTAAATAATGAATTATTTGTCTCTTCCACCAACACAAGCCAGTGATTCGCAGAAATTACCTTAGCCAGGCTGAAATCGCTAGGCTGGAGAAAAGTCGAGCAGCAGCTCGACTCGGCCGAAGTATAGAGAAGAGGCCTTCCGCGTATTAATAACGCGGGGTGTCGGGCGACCATTCAAACGAGCAGCGCGGGAGAGACAGTGACGAGCGAGAAAAAAGGGGGCGAGATGACGAGAGGCAGAGGAGAACGAGTCGAACGAGCCGCGGCGACAAGAGACTGCCGCGGAGTGGATGCGGCGAGGGACAAGAAGAAAAAAAAAACGCGCGCTCGCGCGATATTGAAGTAGCGCATTCATACGTCTAACGCCCGCCGGCCAAGATCCAGATTAGACACGACATCTTCTTGCGGCTCGTCATTCAGCCGAAACCTCAGCCAGTCGCTACTCACTTTCGCTCTGTCCCTCCTCGACCCTCATCTTTTTTTTTCTGTCACCGCGATGCTTGGGCGGCTAATTATTATCCGAGAACTGTTTCACCTTCTTTTTTATTTAATTGTTTTTCGGCTTTATTTGTGCGACGGACAAAGGATGGGAGAGGCCTTAGCCTTGTTTTTACTTTGAGTACCCCTCGGAGCGCGGATCCACCAAGAGACTGCGATGGATGCCATTACGGTGCGTGAGGTTGAATGGTGAATGATGCTTAAGAATATTTCTAGCGATCCGAAAGATGAGGACGTAAGTACTTTTGAAGAATCTCGACCTATATATAAATTGATGAAACTTTTTTTTTAATATTTCTTTTTCTTTTTTTTTTAATAATTATAATGAGACAAAAAGCAAATCAAATTAGAAGGAACTGCATAGGGAATGGAAAAAAAAATCACGTCAATTAAAATGTCAATTAAGATGAACAATATTTTTGCTTCGTCCTCGCAATTTCGATGCCGCAGCTCGCGCGGCAGTTTCTTATTTCGAAGCCACGACCAGTGGCAGTAATGAAACTCGGCGACGTACGTGCTCAAACTGTACACAGCGCGAATATCTCGCGACTCTTTTCGCTTCCTCTTAGCCCCGGCACTACCGCGCGCGCCTTTTATTACGGCACTTTGAACTTCTTACGAGCATAATAGCACTATTGTTTTTATGAAAAATTCGCGACGCTACGCCCTTTCATCTGTTTAATAGCGCACTTTTTACTTTTTTCGTTTGCCTTTAGCCCGTGTGTCCCCCTTTTCTTTTTCGGCTCCGCGCGAAATTTTCCGGCTGATGCGCAGCGAATTGACATTTTAAGTAATGCAAAGCGCTCAGAAGAACGATAACGGCGCGCGTAAATTTAATGTTACAACGTATTTTATATCGACGATGGAAATTTTCGGATATGCAGGGTATTCGTTTAAATTTCTGCATTTTCATCGTAAATACGCTTTAGTTGCTAAAAACTTTATACGGAATATTTCAATTGGAAATTTAATTACTATCAAAGCGGAGGAAGGACGTCGGTTCTTCGCCTCGAGGAATATCAGATCCGACGAGGCAAATCTTAACTGATTGAAAAGTTCGCAGATAAGAAATGAAAGGAGCACTTGCTATGCTAAGCACGAAACACTTTTTTATTCGCAATATACTTATTTTCTTTTCTCATATTATTTATAAGCTTCAGAATAAACTCGCCGAGTTCGCGTAACGACAGATAAAATTATCCTGCTTAATTCGCGTTGATTCGCCGGAAGGCGCTAGAATAATCGCTAACATTCATTTTTGTGGCAATGCGAGATACATCAACTGAGAGATCGAAGATAGAGCACAAACTTTTCTTTTTACGTAAAATTGTAACTTCTCCCTTCGGATTGCCTCTTGAGAATTATACTAACTTACGGAATTTAATTTATTTTAATTAAATTTTTCTATTAGCGGTGTAATTTAAATGCCTATAGAGCCAGTGGAGATAGTGAAGTGATAAAATTTGACGAACGCGTTGCTATCATTGGTGTGCGAACATTTGCATTTAATTAAGTTTTCGTCATGATCTCGATCCGAAAATGTAAAATATACTCAATATGTCACTGTTCATATTTTTCGTGTAAATTGCGTAATACACTTACTCACAGAAAGGCTATTTTTTTTAAGTTTTTAACTTTTCTCAGAAGAAAAAATTCAGTAAACATATCATATTACACTTAGAGAAATGTCTAATAAAAATTACTGTATTTTCGGAAAAGGAAGCCAAAGATTTTTTAAAAAACTACCGTATTTCGTAGTAAAATATATCAAACAATGTTGTAAATTTCCCATCATACATACAGTAATTCTTATTATAAAATGCAGTCATTTTTATAGAATGTCAGTGTTTATCTATTTTCTCAGTCAGTATAGCAATTTTTACTTGTAGGTGCATGACAATTACAAGACAAATGAAAGCAGATAAATGCGCCTGCAGCAAGGAAATCCGTTAGAACCACAATACCATGAGCATAAAAGTCAGCAAGATAAAAAGAAAACGAAATCGTGCATTTCTAGTGGGCGTTCGATCGTAAGGTGACGGCGCGCGGGAGCACATTGACATGCCGACATATCGTGCGCCGAAGCCATCCAGCCGATAAGAATGCCACAAAAGTCGAGAAAACTGAGAGTCGAGAGCGAAATGGAATGGAAGATGCTCGACGGGGATCGCGCGTCATACCCGCCCCCACCCCGCCGCGGGCTCGACCGCCCATGAAACTACCACCATAAAGCGTGCGCGCATTTTGCGAGATTCGCATTCTTGCGCAAGTTCCGCATACCTCCGCGTAATCTCAAACCTCATCCCCCCTGCCCCGTGGTGATGTAATGATCAATCCTTTTGGGGACCTTCGCAGTTACAAAGGCTCCTTTAGTGGTTGCGTTAATCGTTACGTTCGCATACGCGAGTGCCGAAGGTAATGTACGTAATATTCGCATTAATAATTCCGAAGGAGTGAATTTCGCAATTGATTTTACAATCGATTTAATTGGCAAATTCAGTGCTATCGCAAAATTAGTGAAATCAAATGTACCGTTAGTTAATTTAAGTAGATATATCGGGGTGTAGTCAGACGTGAAGGAAATTGTTAAATACATAAATTTTGTACTAATTTAAGCAGCTGCTGTATTATCAGTAATTATCGAGGTTAGTAATTATCTAATTAAATTTAATAAAATTCATCGGTAGAAAAGAACAGTGAAAGTGACATTGATAAGATTAATAATGTCTAATTGTAAAGACAATGATAAGAAAATTCATTACTTAATGTTTAAATATCCAAAGAAAATATTGCATCTCCTGTGTATGTTTTTTTTTATTTGTAAATTATGGATTTTTCAATAGTAACTGATAAAAAAAGATTAACTAATAATAAATTTCTTCATGAGGCGGTGTCCTGTTTGATAAATAAAAGCTATAAAGGTGTCGTTTATCTGCCAGACTAATTTTTGCTAAACATTATCAAACAATAAAAGTATAAACAGGAAGAAACAGTACAGTCTGGCGCGACGTCTTGTGTTTAAAAAACAATTTAAAGTTTGTTGCGCGAGGACCGCGAGTTACCGAGAAAAAAAAATGAGAGAGGAAAGAGCGCTGAAGCGCCCGAACAAACAATCGCGTACCCGCCAAAACTTTCAGACTCTCAACAATCCGTCCAAGTAGTGAAAATCAATTGCGACATGCACGAACGCGTTTCGAACTATTTGAATTTCGAATATTTTTAGGTTCGATCAATGCTGTCTCGTTTTTTTTCTCCTACGTCGGCCCGACGTGCAATTCGTTTAACCTTTGTTTTAGAGCGCGTAATTTTTAATCTAGTCGTGATAAAATTCACAATTAAAAATTTAGATGATTTACGAGTGTGGTAAGCATGTACGCGCATACTACTCCTCTTCGTAATTTAGCGCAGCATGAAAGTTAAAGTTTATTTAGCAAAAATTAGATGAACTTTCCACTTTCAAGGTAATAGATGTAACGCTTTAAAATATTAATACACCATTAAAAATTAATGTGGAAATTTCAAGCTTAGTACTTGTTAAAAAATAATAAAAATTGTTAACTAAAAATGTATATACAGTGTTCGTATATGAAATTATTTCAGAAGCGTATCAGTAGTTCAATGAATAATGAATATGATCGTGGGCAAATGTGTGGCAGATATAATGAGTGATAAATACATAAAATTATGCGGTAAGTTCAAATATTTAGCATTTGATAAACCAGGCCTCTGTTGCCTCGTTTCATTTGCTTGCAGTGTATTATTCATCCAAATTACATTCAGAGCAGGAGATCTATGATCCGATTCTTTTGTATATCATAATATTTATTAAAAAACGAACGCTGACAGACAAAAATTATTGATTTGATAAATTATATAGCACATGAATATCGACACATTTCTGTGACTTCACAGCAAAAAAGCATATACACCTTTTCAATATACAATGTATTCACATGAAAAAATGCTGTGACAATTTTATAAAGCATTTATAAAACTTGTTATATAAAAAAATGGACACCTAAGTTTTATAAATTCTTTATAAAATTTTGTTTTTACGTGCATCAATAAATATATATTTGTATTTAAACACTTATACACGTGAAACATCTAAAACAATCGTGATTTCATCCATACTTAAATCGTGATAAATTGCATCAACAGTCCAGAGAAAAATATTGAAGCAAAGTTACACCCTTACGTCGGAAAGCTGCACACTTGATTCAGGAAGCAAAGTGAAGACGACAATAAAATAGTTATCCGTCCACTAAAACCTCAGCAAACGGTTAAAAAGAAGTTCTCTGAAAATTCCATTGTAAAATACGAAGTAGCTGCAGCTCGTCTTAAAGCCGATAATCCGAGGCGGCGGTCGCCGGAGGGTTCGGAGTGTACGCATACTGGTCATTTCGAGGTGGGCTCCGGAGAATGTCGCCGTGCGTCGTGCGAGGCCCCGTATTTGGGTGGCATGCCGGAGGGACCGGTCGATCGAGGGCGAGAGCGACGCTCCCTCCGGTCAATTTGCTCGCCCGAGATGGGAATCCGATGATGATGCACCGAGGAATTTCCTACCCCGGGACGGCAATGCGCGGCTGGACCACGGCGCTTTCGCTTTCTTATGTCGTCACGGAGTCATGTACTTTTTTTCTTCCCTTTTCAAGTAGACGTTTTCACTGGAAAGAGATTTCCTTGGCGGTGCTTAGAGGGAACGTTGCATTTTTTGGAAACGCGGAAAAGTGAAGTATTGGATTTTAATAAGTGTACGTGATATTAAATTTTGAGTATCGTGTACATCCGAAGATGTGAAAATCGCTTAAAAATGTGAATAGTGACATTTTGTATGTGAAAGGCGTTATACGTTGAATAAGTAAACGTAACGACTTTTTTTGATGAATTTTACATTTTCAAGTTTAGACGATAATATCACTTTTATTATTATTTTCATCCCTAGAATTCTTTAATTAAAAAATTATTATACAAATATTTGTGTCTTAAGCTACAAATTTCTTAAAAAATTCACGCATACAGTACATATAGTAAAATGTGTCAAATTGGAATCGTAATGAAGATTTTATTTAAAAAAAAAAAAAACAATACATTTTTCTAAAACTTTTTTGCAAAAATGTCAATGTGCATTACTGTCGATATAGGTTACATCAAATTTTACTGAATAGACGTTGATTTAAAATATTTGATCAACAGAACAATCCTCAAGGTTAAAATTATATCAGTTCTTAAGATTCATAAGAAGATCACATTTGTAGCCTGGCACAGTTTTAATAGTGTGTTAAAATATTTTTCCAAGCCTTACTCTAGGTCTTACGTTCCAAGACGAAACCAAAACAAGACCAATAATGTTTTCAAGTCTCGTGGAGCCCGAGGCATCGGTCGCCACCCTAGATTTTCAGCGTCCACGAAAGTTATTCAAGCCGCGATTCTTTTCAAAGGCGAGCGACTGAAAGAGAATCCCATTCCTTCCAGAATGTCGGAGAAGCTGAAAGACTCCGAGACCATCGCAGCTACGCCTCGGTCGTCGGGACTCCATTGTACGCCCAGACCGGACCCGACCGTCCGCGATCAATCGGCATCCGCGATGGAATCCCACGAACGATATCCAGCGAGTGCGACGTAAAAGCTCAGCGCAACAGCGACGCAAAAAGTCACGAGCGGTTCACGATCTCCGCTCAACCGAACACCTTCGAACAATACACCGCGGGAACTCTGGTGAAATGAACTGCTACTGATTTTTCCTACTACTTACTAGTTAATCACCGAATTCAGTATAGTATTTTCTAATATAAACGTGGGAATGAAGGGGATTCTTGTAAGAAGAAAATATATGAAACAATACGACAACCATCTTAAACCCCCGCACACCTATTGGACAATATTTCGTAGCGCGTTGACGTAAAATTCTTATTTAGCACATACTTGCGTAAGATAAATGGTACTTTATAAACAGTGATGTATATTGTGCTCTCATGAAGTATAATGTAGGTACTACAACTAGTATTATGTCGTATACATATTTTTTTAAGATTCTGTTGTTTTCGTATTATAAAATAGAAATAAATAATGATTGGCTACATTTTTAATGATCAATGAAATATATCATCAATTTAAATGCAAGACTTAAAATACCTTCATTAATTGATATCGTATACTGCATTTATAGATTTAAAATTAAAATATGCAAAAAAAAAGGTTAGAGAATTTATTTTTCAACTTTAAAGCAGGCAACTGATTTACATGAATGCAATATTGTAATTGTAGGTCAAATAGATTCAGATCCGTCGCGAACGATTGCCATCATACAATTATGTACATGTTATCTACTCTAAAATGCGACGCAGCACATTAACATCAACCAACAAACAAGTATTGCATAAAACAACGTAATATAAATCCGACGTGGTTTACTTCTAAAAAATGACTTCATTTTTTAGCCAAAAATTTATTAAATCGCAGCCAGCAATCTCCGTACTATACGCAACACGTTCAAAAGGTCACCCCAGATAATCGCGATAAAAGGCAGACATATACCAAAAACAAGTTTGCGTCGAAATAAAATAACAAAAAAAAAAATCCCAACGGACTTGAAATTCCGAGGTCTAAGCGCATTTATGATCTCCGACGAGTAACGCGAAGAATACACGGGTTTACAGAGCTCTCGACAAAAAGTTGTCGAGCGCGCGCGGAGGGCGGGGGCAACAATATCAAACTTTCTCGCAGCATCATCAACACTGCCACTCGGACCGGCGGCCTTGCGTAGGCTCGAAACTTTAAAAGCATCCTGCTGCGAAGAAGGCGAGCAAAGGGTAGAGAGAAAGAGAGGGTGGGGGGGGGTGCACGGGAGAAGCCAACTCGGCCGAGATGGGCAAACTGACCCAGATAGCCCGCAGTGAATGCTCGAGCGTCGACGTCCATATAAATCCCCGCCCACTTATCCCCCACCGCCCGCAAGTCCATCGCCGACCGTCGCTTCCTCCGAAGGTTCGGGCGCGGCGAAACCTCGCGGCCGCCTCGAGAGCTCACTTCATCGGCTCATGAACCACCCACAGGCCTTAACCGAGTGCTCAACCTCAGAGGACCGAGTGATTTCACCGGCGATCCGCGGATGCTTTACTTTCGCACTTTTTCATCGGAGATTAGCCAATCCATCCCTTTATGTATTCACACGGAGATAAGATGAAGCTTCCAGTAAGTTACTATTGTAAAACGCAGAGACAAACTCGACGAATACAAAGTTTTGCGATAAGCTTTTTAAGATTAGATTGATTTTTTTAATTTTGGCGTCGTTTTTTCTAAGAGGTAATGGAAAATTAAAAAACTGAATTCACGTTCGCGTATCTCATAGCTAATATAAAAACCAAGCAATCAATCACGTGCTTGTATTTTGGAGATCATAATCTGGACGACGAATCAGAGTTACGCATTAAAAGCTTTACAACAGAGGCCACTGCTTTTTTAAGAGAGCATACTTTCCAGTAAAATTTTCTAGATGTACGAAAGATTTTGTTGAACTTGCAGTATAAGTTTCAGTAGTAAATTTTTTTATTTAGCAAAGCGCCGCGTTACAAAACAGTATAGCAATTTTTTCTCCGTGTGCAGCATTATGCACAGGAGATAAAAGAATGTTAAAGAGAAAAAAAGTTTAATGTTGATTTTACTGTACACACTACGAGCTGATTGTAGTATTAATTACCAGATCTAAGGTATCTGCTTTTAATTTTCTTTTTATCGAGAGTAAATGCGCGAAAATAAGTGTCCTTTAGCAAACTGCGAGCTAAAGGTGTCAGTGCACTTGAAGAAGCGACAGAAGGATAATAAAGCGGAGAGATATGGAGATGGCTAATTAGCCGGTGAAATCAACGTTGAACGTTTATTCTCATCGATGCTTTTAATTAATTCGGTGATCAAATATCCATACTCGTTAATGAAGAGAAAAGTTAAAGCGGATGCTTCGCTCAAAAGTAGAGGCACACTTGAGACAGTAGTATTAAATATAAATATTTGTCGAGTACTTTGTGAGAGACGCTCCGCAGTTTTCCATGAAAACTTCAGCGGGATTTATTGCAGAATCACGAAATATTGCCGACATCAAGCTAACAGCACGAGCAACAAAGTTAGATTTACGCGATATAATTTTACTTTGCCTACTCGTCTAACAGTTATCAGAGTTTCTGGAAAATTAAATGCTTTTTACTCCTTTTTGATGTGAGTTTGCCTAACTTTTCAATTAACTCGGAAAACTGGAATTAATATATAAATCAGTTTGAGGAGCTTTTGTTGTAATAAAATCAGATTTATGAAGAGAGAATATTCATGCAGGTCCCCAAGATTTATCATTTACATTTTAAAATAGCAAAAAAAAGTTCATTTTGAGATGGTGCTTGTAGTGAACTCAGTGAAGCATTAGACGAATTTAATAAATGGAGTGCAACAATAAATAGAATTAAACTAACTTTGCGGAACTGTGAAGTGACTTTCTCGCGGCCTTTGAATAAACAAATTTGGAGTTTTTTGCGACAATAATGACACTATTATAGTGAACACTTAAATAATAATTTATTGATTAAAATCATCCATTCAAATGTATTTAAATTTATTTAAATTAATCCACTAAATGGTTGGGAGTAATTGCTCCAGTTTAGCCGCTATCCCTCAATATTTCATATATTCATTAAACTCTTGATTGATCTGACATATCAGCCTATTGGATAGAAATACAATTTATCTATCCAAAGAAGATCATTAAACCTGATTACTCATTTTATAAATTCTTTCTTTGACAGTGGTTAGTTAACACGATTTAGACTAATCAATGTCTACATTTATGCTGAAAATTCGAACTATAATTTCATGAGAGTAGATAGGTATCTTCACTATTATGACTTTAATTAAAAATTCAGATTGAAACAATTTTCTTTTTAATTTTGTAAATGTAGTGCCCACTACAATTATTACGCCGAAAATTCTTGGATCTACGCAGTTTCGATACTAATGCTCTACTTAAAATGAGTGAAATACTTACTTAAAAAGAGTTTTTTAATGTGACAACTTCATCTAATATTTTTATAAATAAATATGAAAATAATTTGGCAACTTGCGAAACTTTCTTTTTTTCTGAATTGCACATTCTTTTCCACTTTCTGGCATAAATTTAAAAAGCGTTAAAATAAAACGATCGGTAATAATTTTATAGTAATAGTAAGAGTCTCTTTAGTACAATAGCCCGAAAAGAATTGAAAGAAAAAAGGGAACCAGTAGAGTGTAATATAGTGCAGCCCGCTATATTTGAAAATAGATGCAAACGTAAAGAAGACACATAACGTCCTCTTCTCTCTCGCTCTCTTTACGAAAGAAAATGAGACAGAGAAAAACGAACAGCAGAGGAAGGTAATAATGGAGTAATAAAAATTCGTGCAAGAAAGAATATGAAATTAGAGTTCAGTCAAATTATTTTCAACAATACGAATGTGTTTCTGCTTCTTAGATTATAAAGAGCTTAGAGAAATTTTGAATCCGATTAGCTATAAAATTTAACTTTATTAACCCTTTCAGCCCTGCTTTTTTTTCTGTCAAGAAAAATTTATGAAAAAATCCTGTATGATCTACGATCATTTTTTAGTCAAATTTTTTAATTCTTGAAATTTCTTTTTTACTTTAATGCTAATTTTCTCAACCTCTATTGAGACTAGAATAATTTAAAGCTCCATTATGAGATGAAAAATTATTCTCTTTATCTGATCTACGTGTTTATTTTTAGGTGTCACGAATTTAAGATAAAATCAAAAAATAGCTTTGTACTTGAAACGGTTAATAAAATAATTTATCTATGCGCTTTTTTTATAAGTTTCTATCTCTCTGCTTCGTTCAAACGACCAATTATAACAAGTATTATTTATGTTGTAAAAGTATTGGCATTCTCACATTTTACGTTAAAAATCCAAGTATATATAGGTTCGCCATTACCGTAAAAATAAAATCAGCTTATGAATAGCCAGGCGAATAATCGCAGGTCGCTTCTCGCGCAGTCATGCTATTTTGTCGGTGCATATAAGCTGAATTTTTATCATGGCCCGACGAAACATTTGCGTTTCATTCTCCTCTTCCGGCTATTTTGTCACGCGCATAATTTACCAGCCGAGAGAGGAGCGAAGGGGCGCATTCTTGCTACGTGCCGCGCGCAAGCTGCTTGCCGCTATCTTACGCGGGCAATAAAACGGACAGTAAAGAAGACTTTGCCGCGTTCCGCGAAGTGACAAAGTGACACGTGCACAGCTCTCGGGATGGCTTATGTCACTTTCCGGCCTCACGACCGTACGTACATGCGCGGCTTGAACGACGGCAATGTGCCACTCTATTAAGAGTTTTATGGCACGCCCATGAATCACGTACACTCGAACGGATCCGTAAAAGTGTGATTTGGAATTCGTAAACTTTGGCCGATCTGCGCAACTTTGAGCCGGCTGCTTCGGAGGATATTGGAATTACCGGAAAATTAGTTTATGACGATCCTTTACAATCGCTCGATTAATTCTTCTTCTCGGCAGCTTAAGCAGAGTTTGTGCGATAATGACCAAATAAAGAGACGCGCTTTAAACAAGCTTTTTATGGAAATCAATTTTATTGCATTCTTCGAGTAAAGTCGATAATCGAATTATATCAGATGTAATACTTGAACTTTTTTTAATACTTCGACTGTGTTTGGAATACATTTATTCATTTTTAGGGCGAATAATTTATAATAATAATTTTACAAGGTAAACAATATGAGAGAAAACAGTTTATTGATGAGTTGAAAGTCGAGTGATAAAAGGAAGTAAAATATCGATAGTTCTACAGTTGATGAAAATTTTTTTTAACATAGTACATTAAAAGGGTGCTTAAATAAATGTTTGCAGTGTTTAACTAAACTTCTTTTTAAAAAATCCCAGCTGTGATTTGAAGAATTGAGCAAGTTCCGCAATTTATGTCGTGAGCCCGAGCAGAGAATTAAATGAGAAAATTATAAAGCTCAGAAATGCCAGAAGGAGAAGAACAAATTGCAACATAACTTTTGGATAACAAGATTTTTTTTAAATTAGAAAGGGCAATGGGATTCTAAGGCGCGCTTTTTCCTCTCTAAGATTGCAGAACCGTAATAAAGAAGAAAGAAATAAATGAGTGATCAAAAAAAGTTTCTTTGGCCAAAGAACAGTTGCAAAATTAATTAATTATAATTAAAATAAATAAATAAGTCACTTTTAGAAGCCAAAGCTGGAAAAGGTACGTATTTTTTCGCGAGAAACAATTGAAATAAATTTCAGAAATAAAATGAGAATTTATAAAGAAAGAGCACGTCACAGAATAGAAACGTGTCTGACTCTATCCGGCTGTTTCTACTGAATCCGCAAAGTCTAACCTACAGTAATAAATTTTTATTTCAAATTTGTTTATTGTGTAATTTTTTTTCATCAGACTCGGTAAACGTTTCAAATCGTCAAATATTCATTACTTATTTGTTTTAAAACACGTCCAAATAATAAATAAATGGCACTTTAATAAACTCTCACGGCCAAAAATACTTTTTCTCATTTGTACAAAATCTTCCTAAATTTTCCTACGAAAAAATGCACATTATTTTTCAGACCGAATGTTATAAAGTAGCTAAAGTACTAGCTAAAGTAGAAAAAGCAATTCACATAAATTTGGCGGGTCTGCCGTTAAAGAAATGCAAAAACCGTAATAGGGTAAACAGGGGAAAATTCGGGGGGAGCGAACTGGTCCTAAATGGCGAGGCGCCGCCCTGTTAAAACAGGCGATAATTATATGTACATACTCATTTGCTCCGCCGGAGCATAGAAGTGTAAATTAGACGCGACCTACGAAATAGCTGATGCGAGCTCCCTGCGCGTCCTCCGACGGCTGGATAAACGCGCCGCACCGACATGCACGATTCCGCGCTTTCGCGCGCAGCCGAATAATTAAGGCGCGGAGCGTGTAACTTCGTCTTTCTTTTTAGGGAGACCGAACGAGCTTAAGTGCAATGCCTCCACACCTCTAATTGAGAGGGTAAGTCGACGAAAGGGGCGATGTTGCAACGGAGACTTTAGTACTGCAGCTTGATGAGATGCAATGAGCATTTTTTTTATGGCTAACAGAATTACGCTTTAAAATAGAAAGAAATAAGATTTCAACTATTGATTCTTCGGGTACGAATTTTTATAAAATTTATTTATTTACTATACTACTAAATATAACAACGAAATCTTCGAATAACTTTCGTAGTAATTATCTAATTTTTCATAATTAATTCTTAATGAAACTGGCCAGTATCTGCGATTATCATTACTTAAATTTTTAGCAGGGTATTAAAATACATAATAAAACAAGTTAGTGTTACTAAAAATTTTTTGTTATTCTTTAATGACTTTCTGTAAAGTTTTTTATCGTCATTGTTTTAATGTTCGTCGAAAAAAAGAAATGGTGTAACTTTGAAATATTTATCGCCTGTACGATAATTTTTAATTAGTCGACAGTTGTTTTCCCGCAGATAATAGGTATCAGTATAGAAGACCACGTGAGAGATCACGCGAACGCATTATACGCATTATTTACATTTAAATAGTCGAGCAAATAACAACGTATTTTTACAAAAGGAAAACAGCAATTAAATTTCCGCTTTGCTGCAGATGCCTGCAAAAAGTACACAAATATTTTTTACACTCGTAGCCATACTCGTGCATGAAGCGTTCAGTCGACCTCGAGGAATCTATGACTAATCCTCGAATACGAATCTGCGTATAAATTTTCGGTTTATAATAAAACTTTGCTGACGCGTCAGAGCGAAACGAAGCGGACCAGTGCAGCCTAGAACTATTTTTTACCTCTCGAGTGGTAGAATAAACAGCGCCACGGCGTATATATAAATTTGCACCGCGCGCCCTCAATGTGCGCCTAACGCGAGGATGAAGGGATGGGAGTCGGACGAAATTTCGCGGTGCAGGAAGGATGCGGTTAATTAAAATTGTTGAAACTTTTTTTCGGCAAGTTTCAGCTTCATTTCTGTTTCGAGTTTCTGCATTGGCCTCTCGAGGGCCGCTGCAAAAGGCGAAACTTCTATGTAAGTAGAAGAACTTGCGGCTTGCCGTACATAATGAACAACGCCGAAATTCCAAGGGCCCGGGGTTATAAATACTTGCTTTGCGAGCCAAAAATGCGAAAAATTAATTAAAAACTTTTATTCTTTCAGGGGATGGAAGAAGATTTGCATAATCTTGCCAAAAAAAATTTAGCGCGCAACTACGCACAATGTACAAGAAATTTTCTAGCAAAAATTACTCTGCTGTTTGGAAAAATGATCGTAAACTAACGTTCTAAAAAAAAAACTAAAGCTTTGTAGTTAAATTTACTACAAACTATTTAATAAATTTTCTATAAGGTATTAATTCATTTTTTCAATTTAATAGTCTATTATAAATTTCCCAGACAGTATATAGTAAGTTTTACTACCCCCTAAAGATAAATAAGAGAAATTTCAATCCTTCATCTTTAGAAAGTACAACAATGCACTGCAGGCAACAAAGCGTTGCTTCGAAAAAGAAATCATATCAATTTTTTCAACTAAACGCGAAAAATATTGCGAATGCGAATAAACATATTGATTTCAAACGAATCCTCGCCAACTCCTTTTAACCATTCGCCGTGTTTATTTTCGTGAACAGAAAAGCTTTTTTCAATGCGATAGAAATGAATTTTGTATGGTGATCAATCGCAGAGTGTGTCGCAGAGAAAAATATTTATGGAAACTAATAAAGAAAAATGTGAAATTCAATTTCGACACTGATGTACGGCCTGTAGCACCGTTGAGCGATCAAGCCATTAGCACGAAATCGAAGAATCAATCGAAGAGGAACGTACGAGAGGCGAAAGGACATAGCTCGGGTCCCTTTGTCCTCGGTAGAACCGTCAACGTCAAGCGCCACTTGAATCTTGCGGGTTCGATTGCCAACCCCTAGGTCTTTTCTCTTCGATTGAGGCCGTGATTTCCATTTCGGTTACACCCGCACGTGTGAAACATTGAACGAGTAGTGCGTATAAAACAGAGATCGTAATGATAAATCACAGCAACGTTAGACGCATTTTATCAAAACTATTTTATGAATTAAGTTATAAAAAAAAGGAAAAACAATAAAATGTTCTTTTGTTTACTGTTAATTTAATTTGTGATACAAATTGTACTACCGTAATTATTTATTTTATTACGTCAATATGTTAATTTATTATTTAACGAATGGTAAATACCAAAGTGGATAAGGAATTTTTGATATACATGGACATTACACTTTTCAAAGTATAGTTTCTAGTGGCAGTAAAATGAAGCTGAGGATTCTAACGTATAGATAAAAATATCGAAAATGCGAAGTCACGAGGGAAGTTAGAAAATGAGAGGATGAACGAAGAAAGAGAGAGAAAAGAAGATTAGCTCTTTGCAGTACGATTTAATCTCTGTTAGCCGCAGGCTTTCTCGAAACCATGCCTTTGCGCCTCTCGACCATCCCATTCGTACCCACGAGAGTTCGGTCTTTAGTCTGCGGCGGTACACACTGTACGACTGACAAAACTTCAACTTCACCGCCTCTTTATCTCTTTAGAGCAGCGGCGGGGAATGACAACCTTGAAGCACTCAAACGGTGGTTTGACCATCCAGTCATACTCTGTAGATTACCGGGGCGTAAAACCCATCGTTAGCAATCTCGACATTTTTTCGTTTCTTTAAGAACAAAACCACGTTTTTGTTGCGGATAGCATTACGATTATTTTACGATAGAACATTCTTTAGAATATGAGTTTGACAAAAGTACGGATCAATTGCTTTGTAAAGAATGAAGTTGGTGGCGCAGTTGTTTGTAAAAGGTAAGAGTCAGATTTTGCAATAAAGGAAACGATCCAAACTCTAAAAAGTATATCCCATCACTTTGAGAAGTAAACAACGGAGATGCGAACACTTAAAAAAAAGTCAACAAATATGGAAGCGCAAATAAGCAAAGAGGGAAAAGTTCCCACGCATATGCTCATAGTAACTTCTGTCGGGTATAATTTCGACGATCATCAGTGTGCGCGGAACTTCAAAACCACAAGAAATCAGCGCTTTAAAGAAGAAGCTTTAATCTCTCAGCTGGCTCATTATATCAGCGCCGCGTTCAATTATACCTACACTGCAAAAAAACTGCATTAATTCTAATCCAAATACTGGAAGCAAATTTCATAGGCGTACGTGGATTTTGATTTAATTTACATTTTTACATTAATTTTATGTAAATTCAGTAAAGTTCATATACGCCAATGAAATTTGCTCCCAGTATGTGCATTGAATTTAATGCTTTTTTTTAACAGTGTACGATTGAGCATCGATCAAAAGATTCCCAAGGATGGTCGTCGTGCATACCTGCGCAGGGCCGCGGTCGGCCGTGTCAGAAGGTCCCGATTGCCGCATTCGCTCGAATATTCACCGCGCGCCTATTTCCTGGAATTGATATGGAGTGCTGCCTGCGCGCGCGGTTATAAACGCGGCCGACTTCTTCGGCCGATTGCCTTCGTCAATATTTGTCGTCGCTGCAAAAGCTTATTGCCTTTGATATGTCTTCCGGAGGCTTCGGGAGTTGCTGCCGGCACGGAGTCGATGGAGAGATTTTTTTTCTAAACTTTTACGATGAATTGCTAACGTTTACTTTATGGCGTTTGCCTGGCTAGATTGAATGGTTTTTTTATTTAGACGACGAAAGACATTGTAGAGATTTTTACGATTATGAAATTCACTGCAGTTTATTATTCATCATTATAGAAATAATATAAATATAAGGAAATTGTTGACTATTAATTTTATTGTTGGTATATGTACATACGCAACATAAAGTAGAAAACGCTTTCAATGCGACTTTTCCTTGAAATTTTTATATCAATATACCATTTTCCTGTGCAGGGTCTAAAAAATATTTTTCGCTATTCTTGCCAGTGAATAAAAAGGCCATCAAAAACCGGCTCATTAAACTTCTGAATCAAAAAGAGTGAAAAATTGAATGTAGCAATTAAAAATTGCTCTTAAATCTTTAGTCACAAAGTTCGAATCTCCATTTATTTAATTGGCGCAAATGTTTACCCTCTCAAAGATTAAAGTAAGAATTCCGTACTTCAGTAATTCTTGACATACCTTATCTCATAATTTCTCACCCCCCCCCCTCCCCCCGCGATAAAACTTTTACTTTCGTTGAAAAGCGGCAGCTGGCATATCCTAACTTCGTAAGATATTATCTCAATGAATTTTATCTTATCGCCCCGCTGAATAAAATACGAACAATAGACAAACTTCCTTCTCGCGAGCATAAATATTTAGCACTCACCACCACCTACGCGGCGTCCCACAGCTGTTTTACCCGAAAAGCATCGCACAGCCCGCAAGTCCTATCCAACTGTCGTTATCAAGCATCCCTCATTTTACCTTCGCTCTACTCTACACCCAAAAAAAGAATAAATAAGTAAATAGAAAAGAGGCATATCCGCGTCTCCTCCCGTTCGCTGTCGAATATCCACCGATGACTACATCCTCCACCCCGGCGAAAGTTATCCCCGAGGCGGTGGGTTCATTATTATAGCTGCATATAAGTCAGCGGCGCTGCCCGGAAGCCCGAGCAAAAAGAGACAAAGCAGCGCGAAGGCAGGCGGGGACAATGAGGTGCCGCGAGCTGCCTCCGACGGCCGAAGAGCCTCCGCTTCTTTGCGCTCTAATATTTCAGAGGGCGTCAAAAGCAAGTCGCGCGCGACCCCGACTGATCCGCCTCGGACGCGCACCGCACCGCCCTCGCCGTTTTCCCTTTATCCGCTTTGATTTTGATTTTACATATTTACACCCGCCGGGGCTACTCTTCTTTTTTCGACGGGAGGTAACGACACAAAGTTTGCCTTTGTTTGGGCCGTTGATGTGCGAACGATGGATAATTGAGGAAGTCGTGAATTGAGATATTTTGTGAGCCAAAAAATGGCTGCTTCCCTTTGCGCGTGGCGCTGTTCCTTTGAGGTATTATTGACGTAAACGGAATCCGACTATAAAAATAGCATGTCGAAGATCATGAAAGAAAAAAAGATAAAATACAGAATTGCCAACGTCAGACTCATCGTAATTATTCGCCAGAAGGAAGCTGCATCAATCTCTTGATTGACATAGTTTATTTAAGACATTATGTGTAGTAACTAATTAAACACGAATTTTCGTATTCAGTATTCATTATGAAGAAAAAGAATAAAAAATAAATATTAGTAAAACTTTTAATTCTATTTTTATTTTATAAAATGGAGCTAAATTTTATACTAGAGATTCATTTTGTAAAGTTCGACAATCTAAAAAAATCACATTTCGACCTTTTTCCATTACCACAGTTTTTACTTATTTAAATAATATTGGACTGGAATAACATCCAATAATAAATAATAACATATTAGTTACAGTTTTTTTTCTAATTTAAGCTTTTCAATCAAATAAATAAATAAAGAAAAATGAAAAAGAAGATAAATAAAAAAATCATATTCTCAGCAGCTGTCATAATCTGATTGCCGTATTTTTTATATACTTCACAAAAAAAAGAAAAATGACACGATATTAAAGCAGTGGCCACCCAATCAAAGCCTTCTGTTATCACCGAAAAAAAATTACTCGTCATGTGTCGAAGGTGTCAAAGAAACGAATCCTCAGTCATTTTTGTCGTTTAATCTCTTGGAGAAGGGGAGGAGGTCAGAAAAGGATCCGCAAGCACCTGACGCCCACGTGATTACAAGCGCCGTAGGAAATGGCTCCTCACGAGCATCGGATTTGCGTTTGGCCTCTCTAGCCTTTGTAAGCGTCGTTTGCTTTCGGATGTTAATGCCGGCGGCCAGGCGCGGAATTCTGATTAAAAACATCTCACTTTGTTGCGTCGGTACCTTTTTTTAAGAATTTTTAATTGGCTGCTTTCGTTTGAGCTACTAGAGTTTTTTTTTCGAAGGAGTGCGAATTTTTTTTTAACGGAATTTTGCACGGTCGTTGCGCACCTCGCGTTTGCGTTTGCTCAATGCAAATATGGGAAATCGATCGTGAGCTGAGAAAAAGTTTGCGGGTTAAATGAATCGAGTGCATTGGATTGGTTCGCCGTTAATCATTTGTATAATTAAGTAGGCTTGAAAAAATTACACAAATTTACAATGGATTGATCTATAAATAGAAGCATTTACATTGACAATTTTTTTTTCGTTGAAAATGATAAGATGATGTTAAAGACGTGTATGAATTTTTTCTCCCAAAATTACGAGTTATCTTCGTTTGACGTTTATTTTCATTTGACAGCAGAGAAGAATGACGTTACCAAATTAATTTCAGTGGAAAATTACGTCAAACTTCAAGTATAGAAGTTAACTGGGTAAAGTATGCACATATAGATGATCTTGAAAATATTAAGATGATGAATATGTAAAATTCTTGAAGCATTTTATGGTTAATTACAAAGTCAAAATGTAAATTGCATCGGTAAAAGCTTTGAAATTTGTTCATGTTTATAAAAAATCTTTACGTCGTGATAAAATATAATTCTTCAACATATGCAAATATAAAAAATTCTAGTACTCTTTAATTATTACTCAACATCCACGAATCATCCATTTAAGGATATCAGCCTAATGAACTAAAAGCACTAGACATACGAATTCGTCGTCATTGACTTCAATTCCAATGTTTTCGCTTAGGGATTCGTGATACCGTTACTAACCGAAGGATTGTCAATCGAATATAAAAAAAATTTAAACGTGCTCACGAAGTACTAGCCCGGATGAGAATACGAAAGGCGAGCGTTCGCTAAGTGACTTCGCTAATATTCAGCCACGAACATCTACCGTGCGGAGAAAATTTAGGTGAAAAGCGCACATTCCAAAGCGAGCCGTTAAAGCTGCACTTTAACTTCTTGTCACCCTTTTTTGTTTTATCGTCCACCTTTTGTCGAGCGCGACGAAAAATTTTCCATTCGTCCGACGCTGCCGCTCCGACGTGTGCCCTTTTAAAACCGACACGAATTATATAAAGCTTCCTTCAGCGCACGTACGCTAAAATGAATTATTTACATACAAAATTATACCATCTCAAGACCCGCACGTACACATCTATATGCAAAAAAAAACATGCAATTATAAATTAAAATAGTCCGCTGTTCTTTACCTTCAAATCACAGCAAACTCATAAAATACGTTTAATCGCATAATCCTCGTGCTCGTTAAAAATTCACCGCGCACAGCAACTCCAACTGGCACAAAGGGAATCCGGCGCAAACTTTTTTTTACCCAAGACTACGTTAATCCTTCCAGCAGCTCAGTGACGCAGGCATTCCCCCTCCCGAGAACTTTGAAAAAATGAGAGAGGGAAAGGGCGAAGAAATCCGGAGACGACTGTGCAAGATTGTAAACTCGCGCCGAAGTCTTAATCGGCGCAAGATGAAGGAGAGGGATGCCCGTTAAACTTGATCCCGCCAATCGAAATGGAAGAAGACTTCGGCCTTCCTCTCTCACTCTATCATTCTCCCTCCGTAGGAGCGTCCCGGAAAATTGTCCGGGGCCCTTCTCGAGAGATAAGCAAGAGGAGTAATTTTCTAGCATCTCCTCGGGGCGAGCACAACGTTGCCTGTGTCTCGAAGCGTCGCTACGGTCGTCTTGAAGAGGCGAGGGCGCGGGGGTTAAGTGTGTCTCGCTGGAGCTCACCTCTCACATGGAGGGCCACGGATTTTAACACCCGCCGGCAATCCAGCCTCGAGATGCTCTATTTTTCAACGGGTTTACATGCCTTCCTCCTCCTGCACTTCTGTCTCTCTCTCTCTCTCTCTCTTTCTCTCTACCTTCTTGCTCTTTCTCGCTCTCCGGCTGCACGGTATTTCTGCATGGCATCGCAATGCAGAGGTGAATAACAGTCGCGAATGAGAGACGCTCCGGAATGGGCGCAGGAGATGGAATCGTTGAGAAGTGTAAAGAGGTAAATGGGATACTAAGAGCTGGTGGAGTAAGACGGTGAAATACGTATAGAGGCTAAATGAATAGGTGATCTTACTTACAGACTTTTTTTTACCTATTCTACTTATTTGAACACTGCGTTGTTTAACTCTTAACTGCAATGACTTTTTACTCTCTGCCTGTAATTTCTTATTTAAACATTAATAAAAAGTTAAGTGAAATATAAAGCTTTCGGTTTTAATTACATCTACACGTAACTGTCTCGATTAAAGATGTTAAGTTACTTAACGATAATGGAATCAGTTAAAAATTATGCGTGATGATGCATGACTTTTCCACTTAAGACCTTATCACTTGTTTATATTTTTCAAATTATTTTAATATATATACTCCGATTTCAAAAAGCTACAATTGGTATTCATTATTAGACTACTTTCTTTATAAATAACTATACATAGTAATGAAAAAGAGAAACAAAGTAGGCAATTTATTTCCTTGCACTTCGATAATCGTAAAAATCATATAGGGCTCAATTTTCACAGAAGTTAGCGTCGATAACCCGCAATTTATTATTATGTGCAGAAGCCACCCTTAATAATAAATCTAACGATATTCCATAATCCCAGCTGACCCAAACAAAGTCTAAATAATAAATCGCGCACGTCGGACGAGGATCCGCCGCCGTATCAAGAAGAAAAGAGACCGCAAGCTCCGAACTAGAATAGCCGGTGCATTGAAATTCTCATCGTAATCTGCACGATAATTCCGCGCGCCACGCTGCACCGTATATATGCGCGAAACCAAATCCTGCGCTCCGCGCGGACAGCGATATTTTTTTACCGCTAAACCATGGGTGGCGAGGAAGAGGGGGGGGGATAACAGACGGCGTATCTTCACGCTACACTGACAAGATTTGGTGGCGCGCGCGTTTGCAACAGCAGCGGACTCGGAAATCCGGGATACGCTCGGCGAGGAGGCAACTTTGTAGGGGTACTATGCGGAAAAGGGGTGACGGCTGGGAAGGGGGATGGGATTACTCGAGCTGGCGAGAATTAGACCGCCGTCCATCCCTCGGCATCAAAAAGCGCATTTCGCTGCTTTGTACGGCGGTCCGACGATCGTCTGCAGCCGCTTGATGGCATAATGCCCGACGGTAATTGCCGCGTCGCTCATAATCGCAATTATCGGCGATTGTTTAGCGCGTCGCAATTACTCACTTTTGTTGCCGTCGCTTGGTTGGAGGGGATGAGTGTGACTTTTTTAGACGGTGGCTCTCAAAAATTTTTTTCCTCTTTAACGAGAAGATTTTGTCGACCCTGCGCTACTTTAATGAGTAATATTTTGTAATGTCGGTTTTATTAATTATCTATGAAAAATCAAATGATTTTTGCAATTGGAAAGAATAAATTATGTTTGGAGAAAATTTCTTCAGCAAGCCTTAATTTTTTAGGTAGTAAATCTAAAAGTAAGTAGAAACAGTCGAGTATAGTCAGACGCACCCGCGTAATCTATTTATTACCGTACTTAGAAGTTATGTTTGAGCATATGTTTAGCTGATGATTTAAAGCCCTATTAACCATATTATATGTTCTAAGACATGCATTACAATAGGAGAGAGAGGATACAATGGGATTTAAGGACATCAGGGAATTGATATATACAGAAAATTGATATACAGAATGAATTTAACGGAAAATCGCCAGTTTTTTTATATATTTATGTTTATTATCAATTAGCGTTGTAAAAACATTTATGGGACTAGTAAAATAAATAATCTTATACTCATAAATAGCATAGACACGAAAACAAAATGAACAATTTGAAATTGAAACCAGATTGGTTCATTCATAAAGCCGTTAAAATGTAATATTTTACTGTGCAACAGAAGTAAATGAAAAAAAATTGAGTTTGTTTTCAAATAACAACAAACAAATGCTGATTTTGTATAGTTCATTAGACTATTGTAGACCTACAATGGCTCAAATGAACGATTCAAAACTCAGCGTGAAAAAAAAAATTGAACCCGAAAAATCAAGAAATCTGTATCAATTTTTCTTCCATAGATTATGGAACAGATACTGAATAATATTGAAGGTCACAAAATTAAATCTTTCTTTAATAAAGACCTTAATTTATTTCAATTATACTATTACGTGGTATCACTTTAAATAAAAAGTGTAATTTTCTTTGCGACAATTTTCTTTTATCTTCAATCAAACCAAAAGCAATAACGAAAGCTCCGTAAAACAACTGAGGAAAGGCAAGTTGAATAAAAAAACTCGGAAGACTATAAAATATGATATAGAAAGAAACAGAAGAGCACAAAAAAAATAAAAAAAATATGTGCCCCGCGCAAGAGAGGCCAGAGGAGAAAGAGAAAGGGGAGGGGTGGCAGTTCGAGCACGTGATTCTCAAGAGTGGAGCGTACCAGTAGGTAGTTTGCCTAACAATGTCGCGCGTCCCAGACTGCCTCGGCAACGGAGTTATCCCTGGCAGACCGTAGACAGTGTAATCCTCGCGGGGGAGTTGGAAAGATGAAAAATAAAACACACCTACACAGCGAACAATGCATGACTTATCTACTTTCCCTCTCCCTCTCTCTATTTATTCCTTTCTCTGCCTCTTCGTTTCTCTCTCGCTCTTTTTTTCTCCTGCAAGCCATGCGGGTAATTTACACTTTTCGCCCCAACTTCTCTCGTTCATCGAGGAGGGAATAGGTGGATTTTTTGCGTTTTTCGTCTCTAGCCGGTAAATTTGCACAGTCACTTTTTTTGCGCGTCTAGTGATGCGTGTGGATTAATGAGAGGTTTGAAATTTTTATTTTCACCTCTGCTGTCTGCGTTGACAGAGCGGCTATTTTTCAAACGACTCTCAGCTCGTTCTACACTTCGTCCTTTGATGAATCATTTAAATGGAAGATTGAGGCTGCCGTTGAGTGGAGGATGGTTATTTTTCAACAAAAATAAAAAAATTGCTCGTTTTTGTTTAATCGCAAAAAAGAAGATATCAAATTCGCACGTGGAGATTCTTCGTGTGCCGAATGTAAATTTTGTTTAAAAAAAAAATTCGTTTTTTACTTTGAATAAGATCCGCGCTCGCAACCGCACGAATCTTATCTGAGAATTAAATTTCTCACGAGTATACAAACTAATTCACAGGAGTTGTCTCGTGCAACTAAAATAAGACCGTTACAAAGTCTCGACAAACTGCTGCTCTTCTTTGCACTGGTTTCCCACTGGGTCCTGGCCACGCCTACTTTTTTTCCCGAGCACCTTTGCAGGAGGAAATTCTCGCTGCTCTGAAAACGAACTGCAACTTACCTGAAAATAAAAAAAAAGTTTTTGTGAATTATTCTCTTCTTAATAAAGTTTATTTCATAATACTGTTTATCGGCATTTGACAATAAAAATATTTAAATTGACTTGGTGCATAAAACATTTTTAGTCTTACTTAATAAAAAGGTCGCGTTTCAATTTATCGGCGAAAACTTTCAGGCTCCCACCGAAGAAAAACACATTTCCCTAGGTTACCGCGCAAAACGGTGGCAAAACTCCCGGACATGTTTTTCTTCGCGGTAAATTCCCAAATGTGCCTTTCTTTGTGATAAAACAACGAATAGCGCTTTTCTGCGTTAGAGAAATTAAGCGTAGTATGCTGTTTTTAGTTAGAAGCGACGCCATAATTTGCGATAAAATCAGCACATAAAATGTTTTGACAAGTTTAAAAGAAATTGAAAATTAATGTAAAATCACTTTGCAAAATATTTTAAGAAATCAATAGTAAAGAATAATTAACACCGCTGACTACTTAAGATATTTACTACTAATAAAGTGCGATTAAAACTTTAATTAATTGATTTGTCACAGTGAAATTGTTACATTTTCAAATAATACGCAGTATCTATGCTACTTCATCATCGGCGTAAGAAGTAATTAAAATGTCAATTAGAAATGCAAAAACCAAATGCTCGGATAATACAATTCAACCCTAACAACTAAAAAAGGCATCAGAAGTAATAAAAAGCCTTTGATTAAAAAACTTCGCATCGATATTCCCGCTGTCGCGAAGAAGTCTCAATGGCTTCTTGTTACCACCGTCCAGAAAAGTGCGGCTTCCCTGCTCGTCTCATAGAATATATCTGTATATATTATACTATATACAGGATCGTAAATTCGCCGATTGCGAGGCGCAGTCGGTGGTCCCGCGAATGGCGTCATAAACCTCCTAATGAGGCTTGTCGTAACGAGGCGGGCCGATCCCTTTGTCCCGTCCGCCTCCCGCGCCTGGGGGAAAAAATCATCGAAAACAGGGGGAGGAGCCGCCGGAGGGAAACGAGCTCCCCGAAGCCGGACACAGAAGGCTCGAGCTGCTCCGGGAGTTAATTAACGCGGCCCGCGAGAATTTCGTGCCTCGCAAGCTCGTGACTCTCGTCTCGCCGCGTGACTTGAAACAAAAGTTCCGCACCCTCGACTTGCCTCCAATCTGTTGCGGATATATATATTCAATAACTGTATATCATATTATTGAATATATAAATCCGCAGCAGGCATATATATACATATATATTGAGTATTTGATATATACATGGAGGTAGTCTTGTCAACCGGGCTGTTGTGCCGATTCTTGGAAACTGCTTAGGTGCAGAGTTACCGTGTTGCACATCGATGCCATCAACACGATTATATTTACGGGGAACCGATCTCGGACTGCCGAACACCTCTTAGTTGCTAAACTTCGAGTTCTAGTATTATTATGCGTTTCGCGAGATCGCCCGGTATTACACGAGGAAATTCGATATTCAATGCGAAAGACTGCGGTGTTATGCGGTGAAGGTGTAATGCGTTGATTAGAAAAACTATTTAATAAACAACGTACACGTCTTTTATAGTTATGATTTATTTGGACAAAATAAATTAAAATTTGTAAAAGTAACGATAAGGTAACGCTGAGTTTAGTAAATTTGAAGTTAAGTAGAAACAGTCGAGCATAGCCAGACGTGTACATATAATCTAGTTACTAATGTTTTAAAGAGGGATATTTAAATTTCTATTTATATGATGATTTAAGAATCTGTTTAATATGTTATTCATCTGCTAAGGCTGCCTTGATCATAAAGGAGAATGGAAAAATGAATAATTTACTTGCAGAAGAAAGCATCCTAAAATATTTATTTCAATCAAATCAAAATTGCTTCAGAAACGCGTTGAATTCCTGTAGTTATCCTTTAGATTAGGAATCAATTTCATCAAAATTGACCTACTCATCAAACTAAGGATCATGTTTACTAAAGATCTATTCATCGGATTTTCTCATCCCTTTATCCAATGTTGTTACTCCGTCAAAATGGAAAAAAGCGTGACGAAGCGGTGAAATTCGGAAATTCTCGTGCGGTGCCACCAGCACAACGGCCTGC
Source organism: Sycophila sp. Sp_5 (assembly GCA_018906775.1). Lineage (NCBI taxonomy): Eukaryota > Metazoa > Arthropoda > Insecta > Hymenoptera > Eurytomidae > Sycophila > Sycophila sp. Sp_5. The sequence continues at coordinate 645,445 of JACCID010000020.1, forward strand.
ATCGTTATCGCCTGTGTAACATTCGGTGTTTGTTTTTGCCGCTATAGCGAATGGAAAAAGTGAAAAGCGCCCATTGTCCGGAAGTTACTCTAATGCTTTAGCGCGGCTACGGGGGATATTTGCGCGATTCGGTAAGCGATCAAATAAAATGTTTTGTACTCTTCTCCCCCTGCTCTTCCTTTATCCTAGTACGTATATAGCTGGTTTCTAGTGCGCGAACGCGATTGCCCGCGGCACTTTTCTTTCCTACCTCGACCCTCGTACTTTTTTCCCATCTCGCTTTGAATCGCGTTTTCTTTTCCTCCCCCTTATTTTTTAAACCCACTGTTGCTTTTTGTTACCTTCAGCAAGTTTCACTATAATGTTTGTCCGATAAAAGTTTTCTTCCAATTATTTATTCGCCGGCTTGTTTTATTAGTCAACGTTTGTATCTACTTGAAAACTCTTTTTACCATTTTTTCTACAATGCTTTGCAATCGCCAGTTTTATAAATATAAAGGACTATTTATTGTTAGCACAACATTTTTTCTATAGATATATTTACGAAATAGAAATAATGATAATTTGTTTTTGCAAATATTATTCACGGTCGATTTGTTGAATATTTCCATGTATATTTTATAACAAAGATCGATATTTATTTAATGCGAGAATGGAAACTATTTGAGCATTTTAACTAAATTATTGATCGATCGCATTTAATGGGATGACGAAATGACAAGTGCAGCTATTGTGTAGCATGCACAATGTAAAGTCCCCAGAGATGAACGTACTTATCAGTTCCGCTCTATATTCATAATGTAATGTTAGTTGCTCTGTGTAAAAGCTAATAACTGTCTCTCTACATTAACCGTATTAGAAGCTAATTTTCAACTAAATTTCAGTATCCCTTTAAGTTTATGCTACATGCGAATATTTACACCCAAGCTTAATAAATCGTGGCAGGAATATATACGATGTTAGATCTGCGCATTTATTTAGTTATTTAAACAATTAATAAAAAAAGAAGAAAAATGTAGTGAAAGCGTAGAAAAATATTTAATTCTTTTATATATTTTAACTAAAAGAATTAAAAAATTCATTTGAATAATTAATACTACAAGTTTATCGACTTAATTGTATATGTACTAAATTTAGCAATATTAACGATTTTTAAACTACTTTTATTGATGAACGAATTAATTATTTAATATTTTTGTTTTAGGTACTAACATTTTCTTTCTGCCTGATTTATTGTTCAATATTGATTAAACTGATAATGTATCGAAGCTCGTTAGGTGATTTGTCACGTACGCAGTCACTATTATCAATCACCTCATGAATTTTTCACAAGCACATAGATAGAGATTTGCAATGCGATTATGGCCTCAAAAAAAAGCATTAAAAAAATTGCAAATCATCAATAAAGCATTATGCATTTTTAGAGTCTTCAATATTTACATTCTCATGCATTAAGAAAATTGTTTTACTATTGTACGTATCGAAAAGTGCAGAAAGTTGCAAATATCTCTATTGAAAGTGCGCATTGTACCGGAATCCTTTGAATCCATTTCCATTCGCTTATCATAAAAAGGCAGTGACCATTTCGCGAATTTCGCCCATCCACGAGAAAAACAAAGCACACTTCATTAAGCGAAAACTTTTTGCGCGAATCAATGGCTGCAATAAAATTTCAACATCCCAATAAACACCGAGAGAGCGCAAGCATCTTAACTTCGTACTTTCTTGTCGAAAATAGCCGAGAGAACATCGTCACCAAGCGAAATAAACAGACAGACGTCCGATTGCCTCGAAGAGGCCGACATATTGAAAAATTAATAAAAGAACAAAGAAGGGAATACTAAAGCGAAGGTCGAAAATAGATTGCAGGATCTCGGCGACGCGCGCAATCGCATTGGTTATGCCACGTACGACTGGGCGATACACAGATAAGACACGGTCCGCACGTCACAAGGGTTTAGGAAGGGGTTCGGCCCACCAGCCGCGGTACCAACGTGTGTATGTGTGTGTGTTTGTTTCGCGTACACAGCCCCCCGGCGGTATTATGACTCTCTCGGCTGTGGTTTCCCTCTGCGCTGCCGGAATTGTTGTCGAACGCTCGAAAAGTAGTAGGTCAAAGTGCAGACCGGTCAGGCTACAGGAGGCAGGGGAGGGGGGGAGGGGTAAGTTTCGACCGCGGAATGTCGCGCGGATGCCGAGAGGGGGTGGACCGACGCGAAAAAAGATATTTTCGCAGTACCCGCTCACACATTGTCTTGGTTTCGGCCAACTTTTTTCCCCCGAGCGGACGTGGTACTCTCCCTCTCTTTTTCTCTGGAATTCTCTATTTAGCTTCTTTTTTTCGCGTGCATACCCGGAGAGTTGCGATACTCCGGGATTTTTTTTATTAATATCCCGACGGTTTGCTCCTCTCTCGCGGCGGAGCTCAATAACAGACAATGGATGTCAGGCCTCGGTGGCGTTTGTCTTCATTTTTTTTATCTTCCTAGACGAGAAGGAAAGATGATGGGACGAACGAGAAGATGAGATGGATTTATGTATATAAGCCCTAAAATGACTCTGCGCAGAAAACAAAAGGGCGCGCGATGTCGAGGAAAATAATTTCGAGAAATATGGGTTAATTGTGCTTTAACGGTTATTAGACTCGCTTTACTCGATATTATTTACTTCCCATTGTTTTAGTTCTACGCCCAAAATTTTGTTTTCATAATTACGTCAAATAACAGTGACATGTAAATCAAGAAGTATTTAACGAATAGTAATAATATATCTATAAAATAACTAGTTGAATATGAATTACCGCAGTGTGGTACAATTTACTAATGAATTACTTGATTTCAATTGGCAACTATTATTTTAATTGTCCATCACTAATTACATTTCGAAATAGTCCTTGTTTAGCTGTAATTAGTTCAATTATCTGTTTATAATTAAAATTAAACAGTTCATTAAAGTTTCATCAATACGATCAGCAGTTACGCAGAAGTTCTGTAAAATAGTATGTCCAGCAATTTATTTTTCTAAGCGGTCAAATGTTTTATGGACTGATTATATACTTTTGCTAGTTCCTCTTTCTTTCCAGCAAATTATCTTACCGCAAGCGTTTATCTAAATATTTTTCATTAAAAAAAAAAATTGTCAGGTCAACAATCCGCAGCAAAAACGCCGCAGAAGAATGTACGTATCGAAGAAGCATCAAAGTCACAGCGCTGGCGGATATGTGATCAAGGCCCAGCTCACAAGCGAAATCCCGCAGTAAAACGTTAATGGCGCGCGCGCACACAAAGCTTTGGTGATTTTGCTTCCGCGAGATGAGTTGCGGCATACCTGGTCGATGCGCTCTCATAAAGGCTGCAGGCGATTGTGGCCACGATCGTCCGAGAATCTGCTTAACGAACTCGAAATTTACGCCCTCGACTCGGCGAGTCGACCGGATATTCATCCGGCGAATGAGGCAATCGGAATAATTAATAAAAAGAAACAGAATTCTAAGAGCAGTTTTGAATTGCAAATAGTACGGCACGCGTCATAATGAAGCGAGAAATCGCGCGGGTTTTTTCCTCTTCGCGCGAGTCTTTTACGCTCTCGACGCGTTTTTCGCATTTTTAGGGTCCTCGCCGAGGGCGGATGCTCTTTGCGGGCGAGTGACTTTGTACCCTTTCGGAGCGAGCTTTCATCCGGCTTTTTTGCGGCTCATTCTGTCGTCGATTAGTTTTTGTTCTCATTCCGCAGCCATGCGATTCTTAATTTATGTTTACATGATGTAAGAGTACTTTATTTTACGTACGTTTTTTTACTGATGGAAAACACTTTTTTTTGTAATTATAGTAGAAAGAATCTAAGTTGTTTACAGGAACACTTTTGTTCATGCAATTTATTAAGACTAAAAAGGATAGATCTTAACTTTAGTTTTTACTTCATAACTAAATCCTGATCATTTGTAAGGATTAAAGTAATGCAAGTCAATATTATTATAATTTTTATTTCGACACATGATAATTAATAATTTACATATTACACAAATAATTATTTCATGTTGAATTTTTTGTTATTTTTGTAAACAAAAATTCAAATGAAAAAAGTGCAGATTAATTACAGATTACCTGAAAATGTGGATAATTATTAGATCGCATATAGGCAAGAACCGAAGTAGTAAAAGTCAATATTTGTGCAAACGCTGTGACATATTAAAAGAGCTTTCCTTTCGATTGAAAATCCACGTAATGAATTTTTAAGTCCGCTTCTTTATAAAATATGCAAAAAGCCTTAAACATATGTCAACAGGTTTCCTTCACATGCTTCTACGTAGATTTAATTATTGCTTCAAATTTGTGGAATGCACTTTTTAATTAATTTAAAAATAAGGTAAAACGTGAATCTTCAGATTCCGGTGGCAGCTTTTTACTCCATCGATGAACCAACCATGCATATTCAATATTTACCAATAAATTTGCAATTGCAGCATTACGTTTATATTCTAAGAAGCTTATAGAAATTTCTTGGCATTTTCTTTCCGCATTTTACGAAACTCTCCCTGAGAATAAATCCCGGTTTCTAAAGAAATTGTGCGCCGCTGCTAAATCCTTCTCTAAAGCAGAAACCTGCAAACAATTGCCTAACCACTCTCGTCTTGAATCACCACTGTGAAAATTCAATTTTCAAAAATAAATCACGAATTTCCGCGAAAAGAGCGCGGCGCACTTAGGAGCAAATAATCGAGCATGAAAATCAAATTTTTCCCACGCGCCACTTTTTAATTACACCTCGTCGAGCAGAAACGAACGATAAACGCCGGAACAGATCGAACCAAAAGCAAATCAATGGAGTTGAAGGAAGAATAGGGCAGAATGGACATCTGCGAAAGGTCGAGGCGGTTCCTCGGCGCGTCCGACAAAGCTGACGTCAATCGTTAATGACTCGGTGAGCAACGAGCGACGAGCGAAAAAAAGAGCGTCGAAAGGCGTAGGGCCGGGTGCTTGCGTGGGTGAACTCTTAATGCGTGCGGCGGAAGGGTTGAACGGTCGACGGTCGAGTGCACGACTTAGGAGCGGAAAATAACGCTCCTTTCTTCCTCGCGCCTCGATGACTTTTTTTATACCACGAATGTCACGTTGATGATGATGAAGATGCGGTGTAATGACTGGAAAATACTTCAATTTTATCCACATTGAATGGAGAGCACGGTGGAGGATTTTAAAGAGATCCTTTCCACTTCTTTGCGCTTAACTTTTGTGTTTTTTTTGTCACATTATTGTTTTATATTCAATAAAAATTTCAAATTTATTGATTATTGGACTTACAAATTTATAGTAATTTATGTATTTCGTAATATTCTATTTACTAACAATTATCTGATAACTTCTACTTCACAGAATTGTTACCTATGTTAAATTTTCAAAGAAAATTTTAAGAACTTTAATAATCTCCATTTATCACTGTTTGCATCTCCATGACAAATTAGCACTCTTAAATGTATCGTTAAAAGATTTATTTATATAAATGAATCAAATAGATTTGACATGATAAATTTATCCAATTAAAAGCAGTATAAGATGAGATGCCCGATAGTAGACACGTGGCATGGGTTTTGAGATCACGACGACTTGTTCAGGGGTTGTCCTGCGCTCATAAGTCTTGACGCGCTTGATAAATGGCTTTATATTTTTATACCTCAAGTGACTGAAGCATCGGAAGAGAATAATGGGAGACAAGTAACGTGGTCACCAGCTTATTATATCGCAGGTTCGCTGTGTATATAAAAAGAGAGAAATCAACTATCCTTATTACATTTCCTTTTTTATAAAAGGACCTTTAATAAAAATCTTGCATTTCCCACAATGCTTCGATTATGTCATGACGCTTACACTGAGTTCACAATAAATCAAGAAATTTATGACAGTAGCGAGAGATTTCCTCCCAAAAAAGTAAAAAAAAAAAACTCGAAGCTTATAGCGGGTTCCTTGGGCAGCCACAGGTAAAAAAGCCAACCGGCCCGACAGCAAAAAGTATGAAGCTCGGTCTCCCTGGCAAAGCCTTGCCTTTTTCGTCGTTTAACGAGTCAGCGTTTTCCAACCTCTAGTGTAATTGATCGCGCACGCATGCACCTTCTTTTGACATTAAGAAGTTAGGCAGTCGCCTTAGAAGCTTTTGCGTCGGACATACGCGTCTCTTACGCAAGCAAAGAAACTCGCACAAAAGGGAGAAACTTTTGCGTCCTCGGCATGAAAGATTAATGAAAATTGTAATATAGAAGAGTTACGACAGAGTTGTAAGATTTGTGTGAATTAATGGTTGTTGAAATTCAAATTACTTATACGACACGATGGTGACGCTCGCACTATGCGCCGCCATTAAAATAATGGTCATAGCATTCTGAAAATTTAATAACTAATCCTTCGCTTTGGTAGTAACAAACTATTCGCAAAATCTGTTAAAATGTGTAAATTAAAAAAAAATGTATTAAAATCTTAGTTCTACTTGAAATTTTAATTAATATTAGATCGCATAATTTTTAGAGATCGCAGTAGTACGAGTCAATGTCAGTGCATACGCTGTAGAATACGATATACTCATATTAAAAAAAGCTTTACAGTTGGTTGAAAATTCATAAAATTATAATATTAATGTTTCTTTTTATTGGAAAATAAAACGGTATTATCCGACTTTACCGGAATGTTATAAACTTCTAATGAGACAACGTAGGTCTTTATTACCGTATTACATTATGAATTTTATTGAGGGTAAAAAAGTGGCCGTTATTTTGATACTAAAAATAAAATATTTATTTTAATGAATTATTGTTCCGATACAAGGATGCTAAATTAAACGGATGGCAGCTGCAAGATTAACAACTGAAACGCAAATCTTGATTGGGATTCCATCGGTGATACATGTTTGCAGTCATATCACATGTTCCATTTGTTATTTATTTACTCACTTTATTCATTTTCATTCACAATGTAGATATGGTTTCGTTCGATAAAATACTCGAGTAATAGAACATTTTTGAAAATTAAAACCGAATCTTCAAGAATTTGAATTTATAAGAATTTATATCATCGTTTTGTAAATGTATTGTGTGTCTGACACCTTTGTGAGGTCTGTATAAAATGTTTTTAACGAAAATTACTAGGTCATTTATTCGTGAAGTTAATTACACCTGCCCTTATTATTTTATGGTCAATTACATTATAACAGTCACGTTGAGGTCATAATAAAAAAACTGTTAGTGTGGTTCCCATCGGATTTAAATATATATTATCAAGTGGTAATTATCGTATACCATATAGCCTTTTTTATGTATCTGACAAAGACACTTGTAAACGATATAAAAACGTCATATAATACGTTATAAATAATTCTGGCTTGTTGGAATGCTCAAATTCTGCATATTCTTTGATTAATTGCAGCCTCGCGAACGTTCGAGATTTCCTCGTCATCAATTACCTCGCAAAAAGTTTTACATGAATGGTCGCATTTACGGAGCAGGAAGAAAAATACAAATTAAACGAAATCACAAGCATAATTAAGCAAATGATCGATAAACATTTTAAGAAATAAACGAATCTTTACAATTAACGCAACGCTTAAAATATCTAACTAATTGAATTTTAACAGAACCTTACAACTGCCAATGTAACCGCAAGATTAATTTGTCCTAAAGTAAATAGTTATATATCTCAATAAATGTTTTATAGATCCAATTAAAAATCTTAAACCACTGTCTTAACATTTAGTTTAATCAACTGAAATTTTATTTAAATTGATAAAATTCTTAGGTAGATCACCTTTTCAACTACAAGCATCGCTATTTAATCAATCATTTAGTTGAACTAAAAAAAAACTTTCAGTTTATAGAAGTATCTTGCGTGGAAAACATCGTAAATAGCAAGCATCAAAAGGTGCTTCCGTGAAATGGAGTATTTACTTCGCATAAGTGATAAAGAAACTTGATAGATCTCAAGTTGAAGTGCTTTTCTATATTTGCTCAGTTCTGCTTACGTTAGAAGGATGACTGTGAAACTTTCAGTGCAATTCAACAAACGAGTATTTACCAGGTGAGATGGAATTGCGGGAATCGTGAGCTCGCGAGCAGATGATGAATCCTAGCCACGGATGACGAAAACTGCGCATTGCGATTTATGCGAGCGAAAAAAGTGGATGCCGATACGCCGGAGGCTGAGCAAACGCAATTATAACGCGATCTAGAGGATATCGGCACAGTTGAGGAAGAGGGGCGGGAGGGGAGTGGGAACTCCATTAAGGAGAGTTTTCGCCGAGTCTGACGGCACCCGCACGATGTTTCTCCCGCAGGCGGCCGCGCAACGATTAATCGTTCGGCTGATCTGATTTTTTGCATGCCTTCCACCGGGGATACAAATCGATTTATCAAAGTATCTTACCTCCTTATGACAGTCTAATCATTGTAAAACTTTCTTCGGGGCTGTTATTTTAATTTATAATTTATTTTTAAAATGTTTTTAAAGTTAATATGGGTATAAGTAGAAATGGACGAGTATGACAAGACTCGTATCCCTATATTGAAGAATTATCTGGAATATTTATATTAAGTAATTCTTCTAATATATTTATTTATTTTACAAAGGTATTATTAACTTAAAATCGTGATTATTGATTGAAATTCGTAAAGATCGTTAGAATTTTGTCTTGGAAACATTTTATGTATATACACTGCCTTTGTAAAAGTTTATTCGATCAATAGATAATCAACTTTGTTCCTAATAATTGAAGGGCTACAAGCCAATTTCAGCCCTTATTAATTAATCAGACATTAAAATCTGCATCGTTTACAAATGTTCTGCAATATCTACACGTGTCACGATAACAATGCAATGAATAAAACAAATTGCTATAAATAAATTTGTAATAAAAAATTACAAAAATTTGCATTAAAAAGCTTAATTACGTAGTTATATAACATTTTTTAATGCGAAATATTTTAAGTTTTAAAGAGAAAATAAAAAATTGAAAGGTACGCGTATAGGTTTAATACATTAGTATGGAACGGAGCTCATCAATAATTCTCTCCATAAGCATTGGATTACAGTACTGCGGTTAGAGAATTGGAGTAGTGCTGTGCATTCGTTATGCCGGACAATATGACTTTACATAATTTCTAAAATTCTAATTGGATTTTTTTTTATCAGCGCACAGCAAACTAACTAACCATAGTACCATTTCGAGCTTTCCATTGCAAAATCTTAATTAATTATTAAAAATCCACTCAGTGACATGCGCCAACGTATGTAGGTTTCATCTTCCATAAAAAAAATTCTCCTTTTTATCTCGAAAAAAAAAATTCTAGGAAGAAAGCAAAATAAATAAATAACATAGTTGGCTCTAACAGTATGAATAAGTAAAATCCATTTCGTCCAATTGCTCTTATTTTGTCCCGTACCTCGTCCACTTGTCGTACAATTGGCCGACATATAATACTAACTTAATCTATCGTGAAATCCTTGCACTCCACTTGTTCATATTTAGAGAGAAGTCGCTTTTGAACTAATCGAGCGTGAAAAAATTGCCTCAGTTTCACGTGAAAAGCCGAGCTTTGTAAGCTTACCAGTGGTAAAAAGCAAAGAAGGCAGAGAAAAAAAAATCATCTGGCTCTCTCGAAACCCATTTCAATTCCTTGCTCGATTTCTCTTTTGGCTACTCCCCCCCCCTCTCGTGAGTACCGCTATATGTAGGCAGAGCCAGGGTTCGGCCAGTCCAGGGGTATTTGATGCGGCGCGCATACAGAAACAAAAGTGTGTACACCGCTCGATGCCCGGCAGAATTGATTGTTCGCGTCCAATCGGGGCCGGTATCTCGACTTTCCGCGCGCGCGCGCGCCCACACCCACGCTCACCCTCTCGGCGGCTCTCGTTTTCGGGAATTCGGCATTATATCGCTTTGCGCGGGATTTTACACCGCTTAGAAGACCAATCCTCTCGGCATTCAATTTCCCGTGAAAAAACCAGCAAATTTCGATGCCTCGTTTGCTCGTTTAAATTGCTAAAAAGTTATTCTACCTAAGCTCGTACGAGTTCCCTCTATTTTTTTTACACGGACGATGAAAGCCATTAATGGAATGACTGTTGATTGATAAACAATTTTTTTTATCGATTGCTTCGGTGCTTCCCAGTTAATAATTATTTTTAGACTAAGTGCAAATTGATTTTTGAACTGTGCAATGTAGCAAACGTCATTGTTACTATTAGATTGTATTTCTGCAGTGATCAGAATTGATTGAACTTTACATATAAAAACCTGAGAACGCTTGTAGGTAAAATAACTTTTTTTCTACCTATGTACCTAAATCTTATCATTACAAAAGATCAAAAATAAATTTTTGTAAATCGAAAATTGAAAATTAAAAGAAAAACTAATTAGCGGATGAAAAAGATTGGTTACTTAAAACTTAATTTGTTCATGTCAATTAAATCTTTTCGTAAATGCATAAAGCTTGCTCATCAAGATAAATTTAATTTACATTCACATTTGCACTAACTATCCTAAGCACATTCCGAATAAAAAATTTCAGAATTTCATTGAAGCTCGAATAATCTTTGCTTTAAGCTAATTATATGAATCGCTAGCCGGCCATCATCATTCATCTGCAACCGAATAGATTTCAGACATATCAACGCTGATATTATAATCATTTCTGCAAAAATAAATCGCTGTGCGTATGTACGCGAGCTGGACAGCGATGATCTGTAAAATCGCTTCTCGCTCTCATTATCGCCGAACTCGCGTCATTAGCCGCGCGAGTGGATTGAATCGATAAGCCTGTCACAATGTAACGCAGCGGGTGTCAGGCCTGAACTTCCCCACGCGGACTACGGACGTTTTGCAAAACCACACCGAAATGGACCTTAATGCGCGTGTCTTCCCGCCTGACACACGCTGATACTAGCTACTTTCATTGCGCGTCCACGCATTTCACGCTATATTCATCCGCGCATTTATTTGCATTTTAGTCGTTTATTTAAATACCGTTGAATTTTTCGTCGGTTCATTTAATTTCTCAATGGAGATTAATTTATCTCGTTCAGGCCACGAAAATACGTCGTTATAATAGCATAGTCTTGACATTATTTTTAACATTTATTTCGTATAACACACCGAGAGAAATTTTAACTACAAGAAAAGTGATTAGACTTGTCATTCTAAAAGGAAATTACTGTACATTATAGCAAAAATTATCAATTAGTATTATTGTTAATTTTATTAAAATTTTACTATAAATTAAAGTAATTTTTTTCAAAATTCCACTGTGCTACTACTTTCCCTGGCACTATAATTATTTTTATGCAAAAATTTCTCGAAGTGTTTGACCATTCGAGAGATTCAAAAAGAAAAAATGTTTACCAATCGTTAATAATCTTTTTCTTATTAGTAGACATTATACGATAAAACAAAAACTAAAAACATTGATAAAAAAAGGTCACGGTTTTCAAATAGCTTTAAAACATTATCTTCTATTTATAAAGTGTAAAAAAGTTAATTCGTGCCAATATGAATCAGAAAAGTAAAAAATAAATAAAATATCCATGATTTATCACACCACAAACGAACGAATCAAGCGGCAGCCGCTGTCATCCCGACTGCCTCTCGCGACGAAACAGCAACGTACGCTACTTGATCGTGAGCAAGATTATAAAATTCAAGTAGATCCTTTAAAGTCTTTGCAGCCGCACGAAAAGCTCGTTAAGTTCGTGCAAGCTCCTTTTCGCTCCTCCGAGGCTTACCCCAAAAAGGCAGTCACACGGCCGCGAAATTAAAGGGAAAATTGCCTCGGGAACCAATAATACTGATAGTAAGCTCCGCAGGTAATTTCCGGCACGCCGTGTCCCAATTTTTTTTCTTCTCGGAATTTCGTACCGCCGCCGGTCGGAGGGACGCATACGCAATCCGCTCATTTTGCAGAATAGAGCTCCAAGAGCGTAAGAATGAGATTCGGGCGGAAAAAGGGGGAATAGAGCACGCGGGTCACTCTGCGGAGAAAATTATCGGCCGTTAAAAGCCTGCCGCTGATTACTCGCGGGAATTTCCGCGATCCATTCCGCGGCCCCTGGCCTTTTTTTTCGCTCCTCCGGAGTGCACGAAGCTGAAAAGAAACGAGCCCGTAGCGGACCACGAGACTAATTAATTAAAAATTGAATTTCACGATGAATTTCGCTTCTGCGTTATATGCCGCTCGCAGAATCGTTTTGCCTCAATATATAATTAGTCATTTTAATTACGGTAATAATTTTTTTTGCGTTCGACGTTTGCTCGATACCATAATATTTTACGAGTCACGAAGATGCTGGCTGCATGCTTTAAAGTTAAATAATACTTCCTCTATAGCTGTCGATAATTCAATTCCGCACTCACTTACTTGAAAATTGCAGCGGAATTTCCCAATGGAATGGGGGTAGTGTAGATACTTGTTACGTCAATACGTAAAATATTTTTATCCAAAAATTTAATTATAATCATAATAATGCGAGTAATGTTGTTTAATAAAAGAGCCTTGTGGTTTTACAGCTTCAAAGAATCAAAGGGAAAATACCAACAAAATATTAAGACGAGCGATTAAAAAAGCTGAAAAATGTACAGTGTTCTTGCTTTTTTTTAAATTCTACTATAACGAGAAAAATTGATATTTCATGCAACACAGTGTAGTAAAACATAATATTTTTTAATTGTTTGTTTTAATATGTAGAGATAAATGCCTGTATTTGAAATAATCGAGGGATGAATTCTTGTTAGTTTTGTCAGTTTTATAAGTTTTGATATTGATATTTTTCAAAAATGCACCCTAATCAATCTCCTTTTTAAAATTTAACTAAAAACCCCTCGAAAATGTGAATGCAAAGTATACCAAAACTTAATTTAATTCGAAGGTTCAGGATGAAATTAACAAAATAACATAGCGTACGAGAACAGTGTAATTCAATAAGCAGTAGTAAGATCCATGTTTAGTCAGACCGTATTTCATACTCATAAATTCCTTACGATTTTACAATATAATTTTATCGCATAGAAAAAATTAACTATTGAACCATTTTGCTTTTTCATACAACGCTAAAAAGTGTACTAAATCCAAGAACGTAAATCATAGCAGACTTCGAAATCTTCTAGTAGCGTCGATTTTAATACGCAAACTTCATTCTAATTTTATCGCTCAATTTGAACAACATGAATACAAACTGCCAGTGGAGAAGAAGTTGCCACGTCGTGAGCCCCCTAGGGAGCTTTCTCCGATTCTCCATCGTGCACGATTAACAGGCGCACGTTGAAAAGCAAGACGCGAGCGCCGCGAGATAATATACGAGCAAGAAAAGGCGTCGTCCGTAGCAAACAAGGTCGAGCTACCGCCCACGCCCCAGTGAAATATCGCGCCAATAATATCGAGTTAAAAGGAAATTCAATCAAAGTAAAACCAGCGGGACGCTATATAATTTTCGATAAATTCCAGCATGCACGCCGGCCGAGCGTTGTGCGCGCGGCCCTCGTAAATCACCGCGTGCCGCTATCAAAACTCGCCTTTTTTCGCCGCTCGAATTTGTTTCGAGGGAGATACGCCGAGAGCACTGGCCGAGATGCGGCGCGCGGATTCCTATGTAAACAAGCTATAAAATCTCGGCCGAGACGTCGTCCCGAAGGCGCGCGAAGCGCGGGTGGAGGGGCAAGGGGGAGGGCAGCGAAATGGCGTTTACCCAGCGATCGACAGCCTCGCCGAGAATAAATCTTGTCCGGTAGTTATCGTCGCGAGATTTTTTTTAGCGAAACGAAGACGTGTTTGTATCGATTTTTTTGCCCAAGTGGAAGGAAATTGAATTCGCGAGATAGCCGAGGAGTGGTATCTTACCGCGGGGGTGATGTATGTGCGCTGCGGTAATTCAAGTGGGTCGTGGGTGATAGAGGTTTAATTTCGCGAAACGGCGCGGCTCTGTTTTTGGCGGTGCTCAGATCCGCGCCTTGGAGAGGAGAGATAATATTTTACGCTTCCGTTTCTGGGGCATTATCGAGTTTTTAAATATCGCTTCGTTATTCTCTTGCAGTGGAGATGTGACGTATGCAGTTTTGAAAGGTAATTGTGGTTAAAAAAAGAAGGTATCGATTAAACTTGCACAATTAACGATGCAGATATCCAATTAGTTTAATTGCGAGAAGATTTTAATTATTATAATTTAATGAAATTTTGTAACGACAGGTTGAACTAATATATGAATTATTAAATTTATTATATGAATTAATTAAATTTACTTCAAAGTAAGCCCTTCTTGAGATATAATGAAAGGCTTGACTTGTTCTATTTATATATTGATTTAAATTGCATCAAAAATAAAAATATGAACGACCCTTCCGAAATAAATAAATTAAAAAAATAGTCAGTCTGATCCCGACTAAATAAGGAATTTGCTAGCGAAAGAGACTAATGAAAATACTTATTTAACTTTCTATTTTTAATTTATTTACTTTTGTAGTTTAACTTTTACGCGGCGATTCGTGGTTACTGCTCTTTGACAATTTCATTTTTTATCGAGCAATTGATTGGCGTTTTCGCCAAATTCATACTTTAAAAAACGTTCCATCGTAAAAACGCAGCCTCATTTAATGGCATCTAGTATTAACTGCCACTTACCAACATATGGCCTAACCATCATATTGATTATAAAGTTAAATTCACCGTAAATTATTAAACTAAAATATTTAATATCATTGAGAAAATATAAAAAACTATTATTTTTATTTTTCATTTTGCTAAAGAGTCTCGACTGAAAGTTTGTATATTTAAGAAAAAAAATTACGATTCCGCAATCGAAACATATAAACGCATATAAAAACATTCTATGAAATTCCGTAGAAAAAAAGAGCAAAACATTACATACTCCTATGAGTATTGTAAACTACAATGCATTTCAAGAGATCTGTACATTTTTTTCTGCAAATTCCTTCTCACCGTCGTTCCATTCAGCAGGAAAGTTAAACAGGAGTGAAACACTGGGTCATTAAATCGAAGTCACCGAGCCACAAAGTCCTGCAAAGCAGAGTGTCTACGGCGAGGTATGCCGTATAGCCGCTACGAAACGAAAAAGCGCCTTGGCGACAGTCATAAAGCGACTTTGGCGAACGCGTCGGGGGCGGGGCGGCACACTGCACGAAATCGCATTCCGAGGCGGGCACGAACTCGAGGGCGCGCAGAGGCTGATAATTAACGAGCCTGAGGATCTGTGAGGGGGTGCATTGCGCGGGACATCTGCCGCGGATAATTCACGCTCGCTCCGACTTTCGCGGAAAATCCGCAGCCCCGCGATATAATTGTCTCCGAGCGCGCGTGATTTGACGCGTGAGCTTCCGGTTTTTTTTATTCGCATGCAATTCCGGAAAAAATTACAAGCGGACGGTGGGACGCGCTTCTTTTTTCTTTTTTTTTTGTTATCTGTTCGGATGGGTTTCTTTCTCTGCGCTCGCGAGCGAAATGAACGCGTCCGTCAGGGACGCGGCGGGTTTTAAATGAAAACTGGATAAATTCCATTATTCGAGAGACGGGAGTGGGGCAAAGTCGAGAGTTGCAGAATAGTGACAATCAGACTGTACGATTTATTTTTATTAAGGCAGTTGCGAACTGAATTCTCCGACTGGTTCGGTTATTCATTCGTTTCTTTTTCTTTTTTTTTAAGCGCAGAATTGCAGAGCTATTATTGGATTTGTATTTACATCGCGAGCATAACAAGGGGATAAAATTTACATTTTTTTCAGAACGACACTTCAGTCTGATTAAAATATGAAATGGATAAAATATTTGGGATTGTGAAGAGAACATTTACATTGTTATGTACAGTGTTTCAGGCATATTCTACTTTTAGATTTAAAAGATATTGACTTTCGTTATTATCGTTGCAATAAATTATGTGTCGCATTATAATTTATAAATAAATACTGTATTCAAATACTACGACATAAAATATTAATCAGTGCTTGTTAAATGACCTAAGACTTTCATCTACTAATGAGCTGAAAATTTGTTTTAGAAATTTTTAGTAAATACTTACTATAATAGTAGTTGTTAAATATTTCTTTAAAACGAAATAAATTTATTTGTTTCTTATTAAATATAGTAGTTTTAAAATGATACTTTTTTTCTCAATTTATAAACGTAAAATAAGCAGTAATAGCCAATTATAATAACCACAATTGCAATATATTATAGTAACCACCAACAATTGTAATAACCAATTATGATCAGACATGAATAATAAGTCATTAAAAATGACATAAACTTGAATAACATGAATTTAATCGTGATTTATAAGGTAGAATGAAAAATTGCGGAGCAAATGACAGTTGAACTAAGCAGAGGGTCTGGGAGGTAAGACAAAGTATTCTGACAAAAAAATCCGTCGATTCTGAGTACTGGAAATTTTCTCGAATGTCTAACAATCGTAGGGTCGAGTTCGACCTTTTTCTTCACCTCTCCTTTCTTACCCAATCGAACAAGATGAAACCGCTAACGACTGTTAAAAATGAATTTTCTTTTGTACCCATTACAATTACTCTTTTCTAATCTGCCGAGAAATCACGAAAAGGCGGTGACGTCAATGGCAGTAAGAAAATCAGAGAAAATTATTCGAATTGCTCGTTGCAGAAAACACATGAATTTTCTGTTAGATTAAGAATAAATATTGAAACGTAAATAAATGTAGTACAGTATATTATATTAAATTGTAGGAAAGGATATTTCATAAGACTTTTTTTATATTGCGTACATGTTTCTAAAAATCTTTTGAAAACTTCAAACTCGTGATTTTTTAAAATATTTTATGAAGATAAACTGCTGATATCACGTGCTCGTACATTTTACTATTTTCTTTGGCAAACTTCGAATTCTGTTTTGTAAGAATAATTCATGATATTTCAAAATTTTAATATAGAGATCAGAAGCTCACTGCAACTCATAGTTTAAATAAATTTTCTTCCCTTAAACTATTTATATACATACGATCAAACATCACGCAGACATTTCCAATTCTT
Source organism: Sycophila sp. Sp_5 (assembly GCA_018906775.1). Lineage (NCBI taxonomy): Eukaryota > Metazoa > Arthropoda > Insecta > Hymenoptera > Eurytomidae > Sycophila > Sycophila sp. Sp_5. The sequence continues at coordinate 662,476 of JACCID010000020.1, forward strand.
TACTTTTTTAAAGACAAAAAATTAAAAAAAAATTACGTCAATGTAAATATGAACAAATATTTCCAAACAATCTTTACAAGCTACTACCGTCCTAACGCACAAAACAGCTACTTAAAAACAGAGTTTCCAACAATCAGTCAACTCAATTTCGATGCTAAAAAAAAGCGACCCGTGTGTAACGAAATTTATTTCCAGTCGGATACTGTTAAACTCCGAATGAGCCTTCGAAGAGCTTCGAGGCTGCACCCTACCGAAAGTTAGAGCAGTGTGCAGTTCGCAGAAAAAAAGGCGGGGGAATCCGGGGCGAGTGGTGGAGCGCATAGGGAGGAAGGGTTAGGTGCGAGTCTGGCGCAGCGTCGGCTGCTCTCCCCGCGGAGGCATACAAAACTCCCTCCTAATCGATAAAAGTTTCGCGAGCCGCTGGCTCGTGTACATAGGCAGTCGCGCGCGTCTCAGCAAAATTAGAAAGTATCGAGGGGCAATCGCGCGACGCGTTGTCCCACTCCGAATTTAGCCTCCCGCCCGTCCGAGGGCTTAATTAGCGCGGCAGCCGCGACGCGCGTCTTGGCGAAACTTTCCGTGATGACGAGGGTCGAGGGTCGTTCCGTTAGAAAAAGGGAATATCCAATGAACCCTCCTTCCATTTCTCCGTGTCGCTTTTAGTCGCGCGGGGGGCGAGATAAATGACGAAGGAGATGTTCGCCTCGATTAATAAAATGAGAGATCTGGAGCGCGCGTTCGACTTCTCTCGAAGTTATATGAATTTTATAACGATTACTTTTTTTTTCTTACGCTTTATACGCTCTGCGTTCACTGAACACTTTTTGTTGCTGTTGTAGATTTAACTGAAATTCGACTGCTTTAAATTTGGAGAGGAAACTGTTTAACTAAAAGAAACTGAACATTCGCAGTTTGATCGCTTCCAAACTTTTATTTAAATAGATAAAATTTTTTAAGTAGACGGACTTTTTTAACTAAAACTTTTATTAATTCATGCCAAATGTTTAGTCGAACCAATAAAAGAACTTTTTACGAATTCAGCAAAAAATTTTAGTTGGAACTAGAAAATGTTTTTTTTTAGTGTATGTATATCTGCGAAAACTTACAGAATTATTGCCGCAGAAGCGCCGGCGAGATTTTATACAGTTGAAACGAAAAAAGGTGCATTTCCCGGATTCTTGCGAAGAAACGCGCATTTCGTGAGATAACCGTGTAAACGATAAGACACTTTGTAAGGTTCCAACGAACAAAGCACATTTTCTAAAATTCCTTACAAAATAAGCGCAACTCCCAAGATTCTCACAAAAAAAAGCAGATTAGATGAGATTTTTCCCAAAAAAGCGTCAAGACTTTCAAATAGGCTTTTCTTTCGGACAAAACTTGCAAATGAGCTTTTTATTCGCGGTGGATATTAATTCTGCGCGGTTTTCTATCGCAAAAACTAAAATTCTCTTTTTTTTACTTGAGAAAACTGAAAGACGCTTTTTTGACTGGAAAAATGAAATGTTCTTTTTTCCTTTCGAAACCATCATGTGCTTTTGTCTTCTATACATCGACATTAAGAGGCACAAAGAGAACTTCTTACGTAAATTTACGAGAAAATAATGTTGAAATCAAGTAAACAATTTTAATTTGTTTAATATTAGTTAGTAGTCAGCGTATTAAAAATTTCTTAACTAAATATTTGAGCACGTTTTGTAAACATATTATTTCCGTGTTCGTTAATAAAAAATACAATTCTTTTTTAATCTAAACGAAATATCCACTTTAGACCTTCATCAAATAGTAAAGCCACAAGAGCAATTAAAATAAAAGTCAATTCAAGATCCAAATCATTCTTATTTTAATGTTCCCGTCCATATTTTTTATTATCATTGCCCTTTTGGCAAATCAGTTTATAGAAGCCCTTCAGTGAATTTATGAAATATCTGTTTTTACGCGCATCGATAACTACTGCAATTGCCACAATCGCCATAAAGCCAAATGTTTTAAAATACAACTCTCCGCTACCATAAAATATCGAATAAAACTTTTGTCTCGCGGCAGTTCGTAACGGCAAAGAATCAATCGCGAAAAAGCAGATCCTCGTCCCTCCGCACTCTATCATCCGAATTCCCAGGCCTAACAGCTTAATCCGAAAGCGATAAAAGTAAATCAGCGACTTTCTCCGCCTTGCCCTCCTCGAATCCGTGACACGTACGAAACTTAGGCCCGATCGGAGACAAGACAATCCCGAGGCAGGTAGCGACAGATCCCCGATTTATCGGTCTCCCCGACAACCGATAAAAGTTCGACTTTTCAAGGAAGGAGCGCTGGAAGTGGAAGGCAGAAAAGTGGAAGGTCGGCGGTCGCGTCGCGGCCGCTCGTAAATGCGTTACCCAGCCACTCAGCATAATGAGAATGGATTCGATACTCGCGGCGGCGTCCCTGGCCGCATGCATAACTCGCGACGGGTCCCCGGTGGATTTGCCTGCGAACCTCTCCCGTAGTGATCCGACGATGATGCATAAAGCACGCACTCATTATCCGCTGCGTCGAGATAGGCGTCCAACCCTTTTTTTTATAGCCAGACCAGCGGGAGAATGGATGGTCGGCTTTATTCTCACGAGCGATCCTTTTAACGCTATTTGAGTGCGCCGCTACTGCGACTTGGAATGGTGCACTTTTTACAGTTCGATGCGGTTGCTTGTCAACGTTCGAATGGTCACTAATAGAAGTATGGGTTTTTTTTAGGAGGTGAGGTTTGATTAGCGGGGAAGATCTAAAAAAGTGTGGAATTCTTTTTTGTTAGTTTGACGCGTTTTATGATCGGCCGATCTACAATTGAATTCTCAAATGTTTTTTTTTGTGAGATTTTCTGCCTTCAAATAAAGGAGAATAAATAGTCGTAAAGGTTGAATAAAATTAAAAAGTGACAAAAGCTGTAAACGTATAAAAGCTTTAACTATCGACGAAATGTGTAACCAAAAGTAAGTTGTAAAATATTTTTAAACTCCCCGATACCGATGCAGTCTTTATTTTTATTTCGAGGGTAGTTTATACGAAATAAAAATTGTACGAGCACAATTGTTTATAGTGCGACATGTGGAAAATCAGGTCACAGACGTTGCGGATTAATAATACAAACGCGTTGAACTTTTTATCGTCCGCACATTTTTAAAAATATCACGATGTGAACAGCTCGATCCATTATAATTTAAGATTTACATTTGTTTATTTAAATACATCGCGAAGATAATGCTTTGAAAAAAATTGACAAAATAATTAACTTGACAAAATTAATTAATAAAAATCATCAGTCGTTGTAAAAATTATTCCAAAAAATCATCATTATTGCAATGTCAATGACAATGTCGTATTAACTTTTACCAAGTTCTATGCAATTTTTAACAAAAACATCAAATACTTGATCTCAGAAATTATTGGTCACTCAGTAAACATTTTATAAAAAAGTAACAGTAATTAATATTACATAGAAAAAGACTTGGTAATATGCTTACAAACAAATTTTGGACTAGTTCAATTGAAAATTAAATAAATTGAGAATCGCAAAGCGACCGTTTGCTTTGCGCCGATAGAGCCGTTATTGTTTTTTAGGCTCAATAAAAGGAAGTTACAGAAAGGGAATTCAAGACTCTCGGAGCATCCATCTGAAAGGGTTAAAGATTAGACAGAATGTGGGTGACACCGCGATCGAAGTCTCAGCCGGATCGACTGAGTCTCTGAGAGGAGAAGATAACCTGCGAGAAAAGAAATTGAACGCGAGAAACAAAAAGCAGTGGAAGAGCCCCGACTGTAAGTATTAAGGGGTTGGAGTTTTCTGAAGAAGTGAAAATGTTTTCTGAAAGGTAAGGTAAGGAAGATAATATTTTGAGGACCCTACGCCGCTTAGTTTTTATGTTTTTATAGAGCGATCGTTTTTCTCAACATTTCAGTATTATTTTCGCATTAATGTAATCCTAAAAAATTATCCTATGAATTTTAAATTATATTCGTTCGTCTAAACTTTCAATACCTAAATTTTGGTTCGTTACGAATGTTCTCGAAGTTAACCAACCATCATAAATCGACTCATCTTCCTAGATGGCCTTGTACATTAAATAAATGCGGCTTACGCAACTGGAATGTATATGTACACATATGTACATGCATGTAGATGTAAACATACATATATACATTGCTAGCAGCCACATGAATAATTTAATATTCAAGATAAGCTGAGCGATAATCAGCGTAGATCGCTGGCGAGCCATAAATTACAATTTTACGATTTCCCCGATGACAAGTGCGTGCTGATTACAAAGCAAGAACGGATCGACCCTCAGCAATCGCTTCCCATGGCAAATGCCAGCCGACAATTGCGGACATATCCAGACCTAAAAGCGTTTAACGTCTCCGAGCGCCATTGTTCTTTCAGACGTGGTGACGACTTGCGCACATCGCGCAGGGTTCGAGACGCGTATCCGCGCTGTTCGGCATTAATTGGTTATTGATACCGACCGCACAGGATTTGCTGGTATACTGCGATGTACGTGAATAATGGGCATACTGATATTGCGGTTTGCTCGGTGACGTGACCAACTGCGTCGGTGATCGCGCGATTTCGTTCTGTGATCTGAATGGAAAAGGTACAGGGGGGATGTACATAATTATTATTTCCGTTTATTTTTATTTTTTATAGGATGAGAATTTCTAGATATTAAATGCGAAGGTTTAATACATAGAAAGTACCAAAGTTAGATACTAGAGTCTTCCAACTCATCTACTTCACTCAAGTGCATAACTTTATGTAAACGAGTGTCAGGTGTATACATCGTTGTTATACATGAGATTTTCAGCCTTAGTTTAATTACATCTAATAGCTGTTATAATTATCGAACACATTAAAACATGTTTTTTTCGACAATTCTTGTTATTATTTTAATATTTGTTATTTATTTAATCAAGTTTGTATGCACACCTAAGTTTTATCAAGTGAGTCTATTCTTACTTGTTAGATTCTTTTAAATCTCAGATTTGATTTTCACGATTGAACGTTATGAAATTTTGCTCGCAGTGACGTTCAATTCATCTTTAAATATATCAAAAATTGAACTTGCCGCTTCAATTGAGTTTTCACTCTTAAGAAAATATTAGGTATTGCTGAGATGAAAAGATGAGTTATGATTGCAAAGAGGAATATAATTTTCTTTTTTTCTCTTTCAAAAAATATAAATATATCATCCTTAAAAAAATCTAATTTTAGCTAATATTAATACTTCAAGACATTTAAATTTGAATGTTCGCACAAAAATACGAATAATCCAATATCTAATATCTTTCTTATTGTCTGGAAAATGAACAAAATAATTTATGTTAGTTTTAGGCTTAAGTCATGTGGAAATAATTCGTCATAAATTAAATAATGTCCATATTAAAATAAAAAGCTATGACAATATATTTATTACTCTAGACACCTGAACTTTCTTTTTCGCATTTTAAAAGCGGCAGCTTGAAAAAAAAAAGTTTTATCAAAATAATTCTCTACTGGAAGTTGCATCCCTTACTATTTGATTCTGCTTCAAAAGTAGTCAACATAATTTTAGATAAAAAAAAAAGAATCACTATAAAAATAAAAAATAAAAAAAATCACTATAAACTCAACCTCAAAAGAAGCGAAGTTATATCGAGAACCTATAGACGCAATCTCAACAGTCAGAAAATATATCCACAAACATAATGCATACACACACAGGCCAGGCATCCGCAGGAAAGAAACGGCCTGTTGGGCGCATAGCAATAATACCACCGAACGCATTTTGCGATCGTCCGCAGAATCAATAAGCCAAACGTAGCAGTTCCCCTGAGATTCTTGGACGTTCGGTATTCTTCGGGCATAGCTGCAGAGCGAAAATGCACATTATCGGCGCGGCTCCCGCGTTCTCTAACCCCCGCCCCCTACTTTTGCGCGAGAAGGTAGGCGGGGAATCGATACTCCGCATTAGCGTAACAATCCGTCGGGCCTCCGTCTCTGCGCGCGGTCCTCGTATGAGCGCGCGTTTTCCCATTCGATAAAAATCTAATTTGGTCACGCTCTAATTAAGGTCGACTGTGCGAGCCCCCCTCCCCCTGCTGCGCTAATTGAGGCCAACGATCGTCGCGGAGACGGCCCAGTCTCGCCGGAAAAAATAATCCAATACGCGGAGACGGAATTTCGTTTTGTTTTTCTATGGCCACGAGAGATGCCCCGTTTGTACTGATTAAAATTCCCGCGCGATTTCGCGGGGGTGTCCGTCGGTGCGGCTGTTTCGCGGGGAAATTTTATTTATTAACGCGCGGCGCTCGTTTTCGTTTTTCTTTTTCGCTTGCCGAAACGGAAAGTATTGAATTATCGACCAATTTTGCGCTCGCATGTCGCTGTTTACCTTTTTGCCGTTCGATCGCGCATCGTGAAAATTAGATTTGTTTCTGATGCTTCGGTGTGCACACACAAACACTTAAATGGAGGCATTTTCCGTGGTGTAGGTATACGTATGTACATAATTTTTTCTTTCTTTTTTTTAAATAAATAAAAAAATTGTTTGGTCGGAATATGTATGTCTCTCTTTTTTTACTAACAAATAAAATGGAAGATATTATTTTGGAGAAACGTTGGTAAAGGGTACTTGATTTTTAATTGGCGGGAGAGGCTCGTTAAAATCTTCCGAACATTTCATCGTGGAAATAGTTTGAAAGCCTATCCCCTCAATGACTGTAGATTTTTCTATACCTCCGTCGAACTAAGCAACTATTATTCCTTCGCTCTTTTACGCTACTCCTTCGGCTTCATTTAATTTTCCTGAAACATTCTTTTTCCTAAATAAACAAACGAAAAATTACGAAGGGCGAGATAATTAAGTGACGAGGACAAACTGAGAGATTTAATTACATTTATATTTTTGCCCACTTAACTGGGCAAAGGACACTAGCAATAATCCAGAAAGAGAACAGCATATATATTTAATTAAAAATTTCAGGTACTCACGCATGAATTATTTGTTATTTATTTAAACGAATACATATGTATTCTATTAAAATAATTTTCGAATATAAAATGGTTTGTTCGAAAAATGAATTTAAACGGTTTATTTCTGTAAGCAGTATTGCGACGTAATGAATTTATGGCGAATAATTTATACTTGTTCACAAAATTAACTAAACGAATAAATGAATTCGACAATGTAATTATAATTTAAATAATTTCAGTATTTTAAATATGACATATAGTACGACTGACGTTGACTGTAAATTTTCATAAAAGGTAAAAAATTCCAATGAGTCAAGATGTGCTTGACGTAAATTAAATTCCTCTATAAAAACGGCATGGCCTTGTCAATATCATTAATATTTCTCGTGTCATAATTGATTTATCGTAGGCTATATTTTATTTGTTATTATGATTACTATTCTTTAGCTGCAAGATTCATTCAAGTAATTTATTAATATGCAGATTATTGGAATTATGATTGTGATATATATGATATATATGATTATGATATAAAAATAATGATTGATGATTATTTGTTATTATTATTATTTTCTACTTATTCATTTAATTTATTTTTCGTTATTATTTACTTGAGCGTAGTTTATTAGCTAATTAAAGTATCTGGTTTTCAGTCTGACTATAATCGTACTTATACCACTTAGGCGTTTGATTAATGAACCGCATTAATTTCACTAAAAAAGTTATATCACTATTTAAGAGCTTAAAAGGTGCAACTTTTGTTAGAGTAAAATCTAATTAAATATTCTACATTATTTGTATTGCATTTAATAAAATCTCATTACAATTCTAGTAACATCAATATCCACATTTATATACATTAATTTGATTATTCTAGCAATTTGCAAGAGAAAATTAATTAGAATAATCGACAATTTTTTTTTAATAAATAATTTTTTAAACAGATTTTAACTGTTTACCATTACCTTCAACTGTGCGATATGCAGATTGCAGAAAAAAAGAATCGGTAATTAATTTGATAAGCGTTTCTTCCCGATCCATTTTCATGCAGAATTAAACATAAGATTGTTAAAAAACCTTCTAGAATCAAAATTAATCGAATGCAATTGTTCATTAAAATGCAGCCTGAACGAAACGAAATGAAATCGTTAAATAAAATTAGCATAATTTCCATCCGTTCCTTCCCAAAGCATTAATATGAAAAACCCGCTTACTACCCCGTCGCGAATTTTCACAACTCCCGCGCGTCCAATTATAACGAAAGAAACATAAAAAAAAACAGAAGAAGGAAACATCATCATCTCGGCCTCTTCTAGAGCAGCACAACTGCACTCCTTAGCCTCTGGCTTAACTTTCTCACAATATGCTCACGCAACCGTGGGAAACGGAGGCCGCGCTAATAACAGCGTTGCACGCGTCCCGCGGCCCCTCGCCACACCGCCGACGATATAATTGGCCGGAAAGTCGCGAGGAACAATTAGAGCGAGCGCGCAAAATGGAAATCCGCGGCGATAACTCAGGCCGAATTTTAAGCTCCGTTTGACGCCGCCTAATCCGCGCGTATCTTGCCGAGCTCGTTTCTCGTAATCCCGTACGGGAGATCGTGAATTGTCAAGGAGGGCCTCTCGATCTACATAAGCCTCCGCCCTGTGGCCCACCACCCCCTCCTGTTTACGTGCCGCAAATAGCAATCGTTTATGTGCCGAGACGCGCGCCTCCCTCGGCTCGTCGGTTTGCGCGGCTTCGGGGTCGCGAGACGTCTGCAGGGTTGGAAGATGACGGCTGACAAATTCTCACTGATTTTTCTACCTTATTGAACGCCATGAGAACCGAATGGCACGATTTGCACTTTTTTGATGCCTGCGCTAGCGAATTTATTATTTTTTATTAAGGAGTATGCAAAGCGCGCGCGAGCGGACGGAACGCGAGACATTTTCCGATGCAATCCATATCCAGTATTATTATTTATTAGATGAAAAATTTGTGGCATGTGAATTGTGGAATAACATCTGTTGAATTTTGAAAAGCGTGACTGAAAAAATTCAATAATAACTTTAAGTTTGAAATTCTTGTTAGGCTGAAAGAATGTTTTATTGATTGTAGCAGTAGTATGAGTCGATTATGGGCAGCCGTGCGTTTTTTTCTTGTATTGTCAAAAAAATTTCCGTTTTTTTCATTAGTAAGTTGTGTTTTGTTAAATGAATTGTATGTTGTTGTGAAATATTAGGTATCGGCTTGTCATTTGCCGTTCGCGTAACAAATTATTAATTATTAATATAATTAAATAATATGAAATCTACAATGAAATTTAACAATCTTTACAAATTCACTTCTTTTATTCAATGAAAATTAACGTGAAATAGATAAAAAAATAATATATATCCCTTAATGAAATTTTCTTTCCAACATACACTCGATTGTAAAAATTATTGAATAGGGTAATAAGCTCTTACATCATCTCCCCTGCATTCCACCCTAATGCACATTATCCACCCGTATCCCCATATAAATATTCTCCACCGTCAAAGCAGGCAGATATCATGAAAATTATTGGTCATTTTTTATTGACTCGATTTATATTCATCCAATCGCATTGTCCCGAATGCAAGGCGCTCATCCCTTTCCCCATCGTCGCGATAATATGACTTGGACCCGGGCTCGGCCGTCGATCCGTCGGGGCGGCCGATTCTCGGGTAAGGCTCCTCATCGAAACTCTAATCACATTAATCCCATAAGACCATCACAATTGGCCCGGTGGAATCGGCCAATTCGAGCGCCGCGGATTAGGCCCGGTACGCGCCTTCGTATAATGTGCTGATCTCGAGGAAAAACACACGGACTGAACGGCGACGGAGTTATGAAGATCGGACGACGAATCGATACCGACGCCTTAATTATTCTCGCTTCGTAAATTTGATTGCTCCCCGATTGCTTTTTTATAATGAGCGCTCGGGGGAGTGCAACACTTCTACGGTTTAAGGGCCTCATGTTTACTGCCGGAGAATAAGACGTTTGCTTCTCGAAATATTTTCACTATTTTATTGTTGTTTTAGAGCATTTTGCTAAGTAGAATAAACAATATTCAGTGTTGACGGAATGTTTACTTGCCAAGAGATATGCTCAAGGATTGTGGCAAGTGAAATCTTGACATAGCAAAGCTCGGAATTCGCAAAGTTACAGTTCACTAAGAATATGTTTCAAGTAAATTCGCTAAAATTTCAGTTTTGTAACTTTTTGACGTATAGTAACCTCTGCTATACCGTTAGACTACAGTGGAATCCGAAAATGGAAGAACAAAAATCCTTTATAACCGCAATAAAATCCCGTACTTTAGTAGATGATTCTTCACGCTCCCTTTAATTCATAACTTTTACGGTTCTTCTCATTTGTAATTTTTAATTTAAAGGCTCTCATACTTCTATAACATTTATAATTTATTTTTAACTCACATGAAATGTAAAATAGTCGAGAATCGCTGGCGAATCATTTTAACAATTTTACTTTTAACATACCGCAGTAAAAGATAAAGTAGTGAATTTTTTACTAATACCAAACTCCTAAACCTTATATGCTCTCAAAATAAAAGTTTCTCGCCTACATCTGAAATGTTCAATTACCAAGATCATCGTAAAATTGCCGTTACCTCCGAAAACTCGTAACGACTCAAAGAATTTCAAAAATTCTACAGCTGCCCTTTCGTGAAAATGCAACTCAATTTTGTAAGAAGCCTATATCGCGCCCATCGGATCCACGAACATTTGAGAAAGCTGCCGTCGCGCGCGGCGCGATCGACACAAAAGGGCGTTGCTTTTTTTGCCCTCCCAAGGGTCGCGCGACTGCGCGAACTGCTGCATAATGCATAGACTTATCCGACGAAATAATTAGAACCACTGGGTTGGGGGTAGAAAGATCCACCGCGGCCAAAGGTTAATTTAATTTCCCGCCGAAGACGAGCCTCTTTTGCGAGGCGCGGCTTAATTAAAGGCGAGCTTTTTTTTCTCGCGCTGCGCGAATTAACATGTCTTTGGTTTGACACAATGCCGCTGCCGTACGTTGCATAATTCATGAAGTTTTCAAAATTCGCGCCGCGAGGATGAAAATAAGCTGCTGATACTGCGGGCGCACATCGATTTTTGCCGGTTTTTTTTCTTCCTTTTTTAGCGGAAACTTCGGGCGGATCTAGCGACCCTTTCGGATTGAATAATTTCGCTTGCCATCCCCGCCCAATCAATCTTTCACGTGGCTTAATTAGTGCTACTGAAGGATTCTCTAATTAAAAGAGATACAAATTTAAACTTGACTATTCCTTCAGGTGTAGCTTCGAGTTCTAGAAAGTTATGCGCCCGTTGGACAAAATTTTCGTGGTTGACATAAAAAAAACGAGGAATATCAGTGTAACGACCTTCTTAATTTACAAAAATTGCTTCAATTAACGAAATCGTAATCGCGCAGAATTTCTTGAAATTTACTCACTTTTAACCTATACCCGTAGATTTTACTCTGACTAAATGCCATTTAACGAGTAAATAATATTACATTGTTCCGAAAAGTCTTTTTACTATTTACCGATTAAATTACCGTGATAAAAAAAATTCCTCGTTTGCTTAAGTCAATAAAATGAGATTATGAAAAGTGTGTGAATTGATTGCGAACTCATTGTATTAATTATTTGTTGTAATTACGTGGAAAATGAGTCCACTACTATAAATATCTATTTCCAGTAAACATTAACTTATCGCACATTAAAAAAATTGAAAATAGATGTACACAATTTGCCTTCAAACTCCTTACTCTCTCCTTATTTAAAAAAAAGCCTCGCGATTTTTTCACAAATATGCTGCCGCAGCCGCAGCGCAAGCAAAGAAATCTCCATATATCGGTAGCCGCACTAAAGGCACTCGAAAAAAGGCTTCCACCAATATAAGCAAGCCCGCAAAACCGATCAGCGATCGTTTCATCAAAAAGCCTCGACGATCGCAATATCCAGGCCGCGAGTCCCCAATAACTACATTCACCTCGACTGCCAGCCGACGAAAACAGTGACTCCCCCCGGCGCACGGCAACCAGCGGCGCGGTCCTCGCCCTAGGGCGTGTGCACGCCTCCCCCAAATCGAGTGTCTCTTACCGACGCAGGCGAGGAGGCCGAGGATGAGTATCGCCGGAGTGGCGAGCCTTGCTCTTGCCTCCGCCACGGCAGCAGCTCCGGCAGCCATCGTCGTCGTCGTCCGCACCAGGTCCCTCGTCGTCGAGCCTCCCTCGGTCCCAAGCACCGGGCGAGAAAAAAACGTCCGCGGCGCGATCGTCGGTTCCTCTCTCGGGTGGGCGCGCGCGCGAGCCGGCGAGTCACATCCGATCCGCGGCCGTGACGATCGACCGATCGATCGGCTCGACAGCTCTCGTCGGCGGGGGAGGCAGAAAGAGAGAGGATGAAGGGCGAGGGGGGGCCGACACGTCAGATGAGCACACTGCTGCTGCTGCGGGGGGATGCGAGGTCGCGTCGCGTCTGCGAGGGTCGCGGCTCGTCGTTGGACTGACGAGGGCCGCGTGCAGTCGCGCGCGCGGCTGAAACGCGCGCCGAGGCTCCGCCTGCGCCGTCGCGCCGACGAATCTCCTACTCGCTCCATCTCGCTCTTACGCGCGCGCGCAAGCTCGCAAGCTCTCGATCGCCCCCTTTTTCGCTCCGGCTGCATCGAGAGACAGAGAGAGAGAGAGAGAGAAGCCTTGCAGGCCGGATTTTGATCTTGATTCTCTGCTTCTTCTTCTTTGGCTTTTTTTTAGTGTGGAGGGCTTTGAGCGGGGGTCCGCTGACCGAGATGCCGCGCGCTTTAGACTTGCAACGTTTGTTTTGGGATGACGTTGAAGGTGAGGGGGAGATCGTTGGGGTGGCTCGGGGTATGTGGGCGGTACTTTGGGGATGGGGAGCTGAATTTTTTTCCGTTGGCGTTAGTGCATTGTAATCGGGTATAAAATATAGATTATAAAATATATAAAATTACATAAGAATAATAATTTCCAATAAGTAATGGTTTACGATAGGGCAACGTTTTATAGGAAACATTTTTCATTTGCGTATATGCTTCTTATGCGTAGTGATTCTTTGATTGGTAGCAGTTTTTTTTATTTTTATTATTGTCAATTATTCGATAATAGTTTTTCAACAGGATTGATGTGTGTTAAGTTAACAGTGACATTCAACTTTTTATACCTTGGATATAGTTTATTAGTTATTAAATTCATCGAGGTATACTGAGAAGGTAGATCTACTTTTACGATTTTACCGATAACTTTGTATTTTTTTAAGTTGTATACCTACAAAATATTTAAATACTAAATCCAGATTTTAGTAATGCTACCATCAAGGGATCAGTTATCACTCTAAACAGTTATTTTCTACATAGTGTTATTTATATGTAATTTATATTTCAAAATTGCTTGGCACACTATCAGCTTGAATAGCCTTTTTAAATTAAAAAAAAAAACATAGTACAGTAAAGTAATAAAATAAATTAAATCTTCCTCATAAATAATCTGAAATAATTTACAAAAGATTCAAAGTCTTATCTATTGCATTCCTTAATAATAATAATTTTCCAGAATAAGACAATTTATTATTATTTAATGCTTCAGTACCATAATTTTAAAACTTCGGACGTCCCTCGGCTTCGCAGCTCAAAGTTTTAATGATTCCCAAGAAACATTAGAGAGAAACTTCGTGAGCTATATGTTAATCAGCGCCAGGGATGAAGAAAAATCATCGACAATTCGGGCGAATAAGTGGCCCGACAGTTTGACCCTGGCTAATGGCCGCGTCGTCACAGTTTCCCGAGCGGTAGAAGTGATTTATCAGGCGAGTTGTATCAGGTGTGAAACGCTTTAGGCTCGGGAGTGGCAACGAGTTATTTCCAATATCAGACGATCGTGCCGCGCGATTTCCCTTCTGGGTCGACTTGTCTTGGCTTTTCGGGCTGATCCCCTCGTCCTTATGCCTGCTGGCTGGCTAAGTGACTCTATTCCCTCCTTCCCGACCTCCTTTCAGTATCCAGCTTAAGACAAATAAACGGGCTGGGAAATCAAAAGGACATTCCCCCTAATAGTTCCCATTAATTTTGCGGGAGCAAAAAAAAAAAAAATATCACCCTATATTGAGAGAACGGCGGTCGACGGTCTTCTCATCGCGGTAGATTGCTCTTGCCGTTATTGCTTTATTATCGTATGGAGAGCAATAAAATTTTAAATAATGATATCGCTTCGTTGCTTTTTCCGCCGGAAGGCAGAATTCAAATTAATTTATTAATATTGAGCTGTTTAAAATGAGAGTAAGATAATTTTTGTAAATATTTTTTTTTGTGCAGATGTGAATTGAATGAATACGTTTAATAATAACATTAAAAGGTAATAATTTGCGATGAAACTTTTATTGCAAATATTTACCTCTCACTCTTTCACTCACTTCGTAACACAACCTATACGCACAAAATTATAAAAGATCCTCTCAAAGTAATCAAAAGCCACAAAAAAACATACAGACATTAGCAATCAAACATTTTCAAAATAATACACTATGCTGAACACCTCGGAGCAAAAAAACGCAACTCTCCGAAATCAGCAAGCCGAAAAAAATGTTCGCGATACAACGATCCCGCCTACGCCGTTGATAAAGCAGCTGGCCTCACAATAAACCATCACAAAACGTGCATACAGCAGCAGCCCCGGTGATGAATAACTTTTTAGTCACGGTGGCTGGCGCGCGCGCGCCCGTGAAAGGCGCCGGCACAATGCCCTACGCGCGCCGAGGCGACGGCGAAGTAAATAGCCCTGGGCCAGGGAGACATTGTCGCGGTAATGCGCCTTTATCGTCGCGCCGCACACACCAGGCATCGATCACGGGATTTCCAGAGGCTCTGGATCGTCCCCCCCCCCCTTTCTCCGCGTAATCCCCGCGACCGCGCGCTTAAACATAAGCGTGGGCGCGATGCGCGATGATTATGGCAACGCGTCGCTCGAGCGCGAAACCTCCGATTGCGCGCCGATGATTTTCGCGGGGAGGAATCTCGCGCTAAAACGGCCAACTCCCTCCCTCCCCCCGCGCGAGCCATTGTTCGACGCGATATGCGTTACTTTGGATTTTCCAGGCTGGCCTTGATTACGCTGCAGTTTACATAGTTTCGGCATTGATATTCCTGGTCTCTGGGCTGCGGATCGTAATGGGTGATCGTAGATGTGGTGGATAACTGAATAGTTTTCGTCGAACATTTTCGAAGTTGCGTGGAGGTAATCAAATTATTCGGGGAAGTGTCGCGGAAATTTTGGACTAAGATGACTCGGTGAGATCGATTTCGAGCTTGGTTTTCTAAGACTTGAGATAGAAGTTGTATTGGAATTTGTAAATTGTTTTAAAGAATTTAAGTTTCTTTTCTTTTTTTTAATAATAATGTAGGTGCTCTTTTAACGAGCCATCTTGGTTATTCTTGACAAGAATTCATTTTTCAAAATGTTCTTTAGTGTGTAATATAAAATATTATGTGACACTAGGGGATGCTCATCCGTCAAGTTTGTAGTCGATATTTTTAAATAAGCGCTGGAAACAACGTCACTTAATTTCAAATTTCGTAGTATATATATTTCTTGAAAGTTTCCTATAAATTTATTTAAAAATTTTACAGTATCAAGAAATTTTTTTATAAAAATCTATTAATTTTTCTCGTAACGTTACTTTCTCAGAACATTTCACTATTAAAAGCTGTTTTTCCTTTTTCGAAGACACTGAAACTTCCATCAGCTCAGAATTTTAATTTAATTTTCTTGTACTAAAAAAAAAACTCTACTCCAATTCAAATTACCCAATATCAAGCAACACACCATCATATATATTACAAAATAAAAGTTCTGCAATAAATTCGACCTCCTTCAAATTACCTATAAAAAAAAAAGATCTCAAGTCGGAATAAAGAATAAAAGTATCTGTCAGGCCAAATCAGAAGCCTCGAAGCAACAAAAAAAAAAAAGAAAATAAAAGTACGGCCATAGCTCGGCGCGAAGAAACTTCCGGCCGCAATGATTAATTAGGACGGATTGTCCGGAGGCTTTCCTTGCATCCATCCCTCCCCACTGGCCGTCGATAATTTCCGGTAATTGAGACAATTACTCGTCGCCGCCTGATAGTAGGATAGACCTTACCCATTATGCGAAAGTTCGTCAGATGGGGGGGGGGGGGGTGCTAGTGCCAACTACCTACACACACCTTTGCTTCTTGTCCAAGTTGGATGAGGGAAGTTGGCCGGGCGCGAGCAGCCTATGCTCGCGACCTCATTTGTCCCGCCTCGCCCCCTATACCCTTTGAAACCCGCGTCAGAAATGATTTTCCGCTTGTGGTGCACCGTAGCCGCCGACGAATATAAACGATAGCGGCCAGCTTCGGGGAACTACTTATGTGACTCCATTTCCTTGGGAAATTGCGCTTTCTTTCGACCCCCTCCCCCCTGCTGCCCCCATTCCCTTACCGAATTTTTAAAGGGACGCACATCGACCGATTCTTTGGATTAAATGAAACGCGCGGACGATTTGACGTTATCTCGCTTAGCCGGATATTGCTTTATCGATCGCGCAAAATTGCGATATTACAGTCAGTGTGTAAATTTTTTTTGCGTATATTCAATTTTTTAAATTACTAAAATTCATATAAAAATCTCTCGATTACAAGTACAAAACGCTCGACGAAGTCGGAATAATAAAAGGATGTAGAATCAAAAATGAGTTTCGCCAAGTATACGTTTGATAAAAAGTGGAGATTCAATTCGCAACAATGAGGAGGACGTTGAGTGTCGAGCACACAAGTTTAAAGTAATAACACAGTACACGAAGTGTACGTTTCTTCGTGGCGAAACTTTGCCATTAAAATGAAACAATCCTGAGTGAGTTTACAACGAAAAAACGCAGCCAGAAGGAAAACAAGCTTTTATGCTGCTTTATATATCTGCCCTCTTGAGCTTTTGGGAATTACCCCTTTGACCTGCATAAGGCAACTAAGTGGACGTGCGAGAATCGAAAGAGCCCCCCGGCTTCAATTAGAGGAATGAAAGAGGAAACGAAGGACGGAGATTTTGTAATAAGGAAAGAATTTCGCGATCTTCGCTTTCAGAATTTCAACCACTTCGAGATTCAATTTCTACTTTCTTTTAACTCTCCTCCTTTTATTTTTTGTTCCTTCTTACTTTTTCGACTCTGCTGGCCTTTTTTTATTTGTCCCACCCCCTTACACTTTCCTTCACTGTGACTCAAATATTGCATTTAATTGTGCCAATGGAGCAAATAGTGATAGTCTCACTACTTTCGAAAATAGGGAGATTCTTTCAACAATGAAATTATGATTTCTTTTTCTTATTTTGAAATTTTAAGTCTTTTTTTTTCGTATTGTTATTGTTATGCTTAGCTCATCTGAAGAGTTAAATAAACAAGTAAATCATAAAATGGAATTAATAAAAAATCGATAATAAAGCGTTTAACCGAATAACGAAAAGCAAAAGGCACGCGAAATTTTGAATATAGAAACAAGCGCGTCTGCATAGTACAGCGAACTATAACAAAGAAAATTAGAGCTGCCCATAAAATTAGCAAAATCAGCCGCTCAATAATCAGCTTCGCCAGCAGAAAGCTTCTTTCTCTTATGATGCTTCGAAAATCGCTTATTAAAGACAAGTTTCAATATTCTCGTATATAATTAACATTTTATTCAAAACATTATGTTTTATACGTAAAGGTAGCGCAATCATGGAAAATATATGGTTAATTAATTAATGAAAAATTAATATACACGTTTATTTTTTTTATAATTATATCCTTTAAATTTGAATTAGTGCAAAGCTTTAAAATTGGAGATATTTGCAACACTAAATCACTGAATATAGTAGAGTTCTTTTCACCAAATTTTAAAAATAATAAGTTATGTAGAAATATATTACGAACTTTTAATAGAATATTTATATTTATCAGATTTCACAACCTCGAATTTATTCCCGTTATTTTTCCAATTACAATAAAAAATAATTTAACTCACTTTAGTAAATTTCATATTGTCTCCTTCACTTTATTACTCACAACTTAAACATGTACGCCACATAAATACTTATCTTAACGGCTACTAATAAATTATTTTAACGCATCCATAAATCGCAAACTTTTCATTCCAGGAATAAAAAGCTCATTCATCAATGAGCAGTTTTTTTATTAATCTTCGGTGCGTACACGTCCACGTGGAATATCGGTCGCGTAAATACTTACTTGGGCGCCGCCTCCCCGATCGGTGTGGCTTTTCGCCTTTCCCCGGGACACGTGCGCATCGTGCCAAAGTCTATTAACTTACTCTTTTGTCGGGAGAAAATGAGAAGCAGCGACGGCCGGAGTCGTAATTTCGTTATGGCGCATCGGCATCGCAGCCGCCGATGCGCACAACACTCCGGAGGTCGTAAGGATAATAACCGCGTTAATGACTGAAGTCCGTTCGTGGTTTACGCTTACATTTACACTTATGTAGTGTGTAAATAAAAAAATTAAATTTATAGCTTGATAGAATCTGAGGCCGCTTTTTCGCTAAAATTGACAAGTGCGATGTATTAATTGAAGATTCCTCTAAATGCTCGTTGAACACCTTGATCTCTAGTAATTCGCTCCTGCATGCAGGACTACAAATAGTCAGCAAAGGATTTATTATTATACATTATTATTTATAAATAAATTTATTTCTCTATCTGTAAATTTATGGTTGTACCGCCCTGCATACATTTATTTATGCATGAAAGAAAGATTCTTTGACCAAAAGTCAGAGTCTTTAATATAAAGCAGGCGACATTTAATTAAATAGAATTGTTCTATCAGTGTAGGTGTGAATATAAATTATTCGCAGTGAATGGAGTGTGAGAGTGTTGTTTTTATTTATTTATTGTATTTTACATTTTTCTGTAAATTTATTATGTTATTGTCTCATTTATAAATATTGCATTTTATAATAAATACCTATTCTATTCTAAATTACCTGCAATTCTCATTATATCATTTTTTTCTTGTACGATAATAAATAACGCGTATTTTTCTAGGGACATGTGTAGCTTTATATTAGTTCGGTAAATTACTTATGAGTTGCCTTATGAGTAAATAATTTATTTCTTTTGTTCCAGAGTATTATAGTAAAAAAAAGTTTTTTCGTTACAACTTTTTTCATCACATTTTTACTACAATTAATGGGCCTTTCAAACTGCCAAAGAAATTGCTAAATCTACAACAACATACTAAGAAAATAAAAAATTTTTGACATTTATCAATTAAATACATTTTTGTCTGATTGCACCGCCTGCTTCTACTTATTTTAAAGTATTTAATTCTAAGGCTCGCAGAATAAAAACATAATGTAACATTGTGTAGGCTTGGTCTGACCGCACATGTCTATTTCTACTTATTTTACAGTTTGTTTTTTTTTTAATTCTAATCGTTACAACGCTTTTTACAAAAATATTTAAAAGAATAAAACTTCTATCACACATTAATAACATCAATTAAACACTTTGGTCTGGTCATGTTCGTCTGTTTCTACTTGTTTAAAGTAATTTTAATCCTAAGACTCAGAGAATAACAAAAAATAAAATGATTAAAATTTATGAATTACTTACATTCAAGTATTATAAGTACTATTAATAATAAAGCGATCGGATCGGATTTCTCGAGAAAAATGCATGACGTGCCAATTACAGTGTCTACGGGATAGTATTATCTTTCGCAGAGGCAGCACCAACTTAGCTCGCCAAAAGTTTGCAAATATGGCGACCTTCTTTACCAGCAAGAGCAGACCCTCGTATACGTCGTACCGCGGAGGAGGCCCCAGCAGCGTCCGCGATAAAGCTTTTAGTACTTTGTAGCGGCTTGTCTGTCATCCCCGAGAGTTTTATCCAAATGGCGAGCGAAATAAAAATCACGGTGAAATGGAGCGGCGAGGAGTATCCCATCACGGACATAGAGGAGAACGACACCGTCCTGTCGCTCAAGGAAAAAATTCAAAAGCTTACCGGCGTCCGGCCCGAGAGGCAAAAATTGCTCAATCTCAAGTTTAAAGGTTATATTATTTCCTGTAAACTATAAATCAAATTGCAATGTTTACAGAATTTTTAAATCGGAGCGTCCGGACGTTCCCGTTGATTTAAGATTATTCGTCGCTATTGGCCGTTTTCGTGAAATAATGCGAATTAGAAAATTGAATTTGATGTTGCATTTTTTTTGCAAATAATCGATTATTATGATGAATTTATACAGCGGTTAATTTATTCGACTTTTTTTTAACATTGCAAATTAAGCTCATAAAATTAAAAGTATACTGATGTAGGACACGTTTTTGTGCTAAATTATCATAAATTTTCTTGTACAGGTAAACCAGCACAAGATGTTGATATCATAAGTAAACTTGGATTGAAACAAGGCTTCAAATTAATGATGATGGGCTCTAGAGAAGAAGACATTGCCGAAGTAAGTCAGGCTCCTGAAAACATGCCTGACGTGATAAATGATTTAGACATCGAAGAGGAAGAAGTGGAAATTGAAAAGGCAGAAATATACCTTGCTAAGATACAAAAAAGAATTGAAACTTACAAGATTCAGGAATTAAATCCATTCAGAGAGGGTAAAAAGTTATTAGTACTCGATATTGACTATACACTTTTCGATCACAGATCAGTGGCCGAAACTGGAATCGAGTTAATGAGGCCATACTTACATGAATTTTTAACTAGTGCTTATAAAAATTATGATATAGTCATTTGGTCTGCCACAAGCATGAAGTGGATTAATGAGAAAATGAAACTCTTGGGAGTTACAAATCATCCAGATTATAAAATAGCTTTTCACTTGGATTCACTTGCAATGATTTCTGTGCATACGCCAAAGTATGGAGTTGTAGATGTCAAACCTTTAGGAATTATTTGGGGAAAATATAAACAATTTTCAGCAAAAAATACTATTATGTTTGATGACATTCGAAGGAATTTTATAATGAATCCACAATCAGGGCTTAGAATAAGAGCATTTAAGCAAGCGCATTTAAATAGACATAAAGATAGGGAATTACTTAAGCTGTCAAAATATTTAGAATTAATTGCTTCTCTGGATGATTTTCAAACTCTCAATCATAGAAAATGGGAAGAATACCGATATAAAAAAAGTAAGAGCATTAAACGAAATGAGACTGACGATGCTCATGCTCATCAAACATAACTGATATAGGAAGTTATTTATAAAATAATGTTATTTTTTAATTTTTAAAATTTACTGATAAATAAACGAATATGTGTAAAATAATGGATACATCAATAAATAACAATTACAAAGGGTTTTTAAGTAAAATGAATGTTTACTATTTTAAAGCTTTAATGATTATCATGAAACAATTAAGTGAAAATGAAAACATTTAATTTCGGAAAAAGCATTCATTTAAAAAATAAATGTTTTGTTAATTATTTTACATAATAAACTACATGATTAAGAGTTACTGAATACTTTAACTTGGTGTAAAAAAATTTCTATATTTAAAATTAGTGAAAATTCATTTTTAAATTGTATATTTTTTTACTACTTCTGTATAATATAATTTAAGATAATATTGTACTCTCCGATTTATAAAAAAAATAATAATTATATTCTTATATTTTCAATGATATAATACTGGTATCAACAGTGAAAAAATGATTTAGCTAAATTAAAAAATGTGATTTTACAACGATATTGATTCTTTTTTTCTGCATTTACCTATTTTAATTTTAACAATATTTTCATACGGAAACTTGTTTTTAATATGCTACAATTATTCCACAAATGAATAATAAATTATGAATATCAATTAAATAGTATCTATTATATGTATTGCAGTACACATTCATTGTGCAATTTTGTCTAATTTTTTAAAAATGTATAATAAATCAGAATAAAATATATTTAATACATTTGAACCCTATTATCTGTTATTCTAACAGGTTAAATTTAGTTTCATGTATGAAATATAGAATAACCAAATTTTTAAAAATAATAATTTATTTAGAAAAATATAATACAATAATAACTTTTTTAAATAATACACTAATTACATTACATACAATTACAATTACATGAATCTTAAAATTATGAGAACAGCTTTTGTGCTTCTAAATCTTCTCTTGTTGAATGAGTATTGTATGTGAAGAGCCGTTCTTTATTAGTTGCATAAATTGTGTGATTGCTGACAAGATTCTTATGCACTTTCAAAGTTTGTTGTAAATCAAATATATTGATGGATGGAGGAACTGCTACCAACGTTTGTGTAGAACAAGCTAAAGCATAAGCCATAGCCTGTTCAGCATCTTCAATGCTCATTTTTGGACAGGGCATTTGACCAGTAGGATCTACAACCATGGTTGGATTCTTAAATCTAGCTTCTTCAATTATAGATGATGTATTTCTTTTCCATGAACTTGGTACTGTCTCTCCAATGTTGTAAATAAAAGATTCATCTCTAACACAGAACCCTTTCCTTCGAGTAATCATAGCTGTCAAAATATTTTTTAAGAAAATATGCGTGGCAGCTATGATAATATGTGCAGTGTTATCTTCAGCACCATCCATATTATTTTCCCAAGCAGCTAACATCAGTCTAGCTAAGACAAAAGTTCGATCGGGAAGTACTAACTCTTGAGCACTCGAACGATTAGCACCTATAGGCTCATCCCCGACAGGTGAAGACACTTGACTCAAAACTTCTGCGTACACATCGGCAGGTTCGAAATTTGATTTATCAGATCTGTACTTTCTTTTTAATCTCAGTCTTTTTTCTTTGGTATTTTGTAAATTGCTTTGAGTACTGTTCAGTTTCGTTATTCTCGGTGGAGCAGACACCACTAAACCTCTCACTTTATTGAATAAACACAGTAAGAATTCATTGTGCAGATGCACCTGATCCTCTGTCATCATGCTTCTAGCTTCTGAATCAAATTCTTCCTTAGTAGTTTTCATTTGAAACCACAACTTCATTTTATCAAAATACAATTTAGCATTATCTCCCAATGAAGCGACGAGCGTCTTTCTCGCGATGTTCAATTCTTTAGAAGTCGTCATTGCTAAACTGATTCCTCCTTTTTTTTTTTAGCACTCTGGAATTTTTAAATATTCATTATAAGTATTGTTTACTTCACGCGTAAATAGAATTTTTTTTTGTTGCTTACGTCACAATTTTCATAGGTTATGTTCGTACATGTACGCCAACGTTGCCTGATGATCTGCGAAGTCTAACTCAAACACTGGATGAAGGAGCGCATAAGGTTATGAAGCACCGACGCAGGTGCAGTTAAAAAATTTCGGAGCAATCGGAATTAAACTGAAAAGAATTAGTTACAAAACAGTTATTACACGGTTACAGTGACTAATCAGAATAAATACTAACCTCAAACTTACTAAATCCTATAAATATTACTTAAATAAGACTAAACTGTAGAATTTCAATCAGTTTTTAATAAATAAACGCGAGCATCTACCTCACTCACTAAAGTACGCATTGCACTGAAAGATTTTAAATGTCAATTTTGCCGACTGTCAGCGTATACCCACCCACACAAACAATCACAGCATCCGATGCTTAGTATAGTCCACTCGCGTCAGCTGCTACATTATGACTCGATGAACGTACACAACATACTATACATTACATCTTGCATGTATTTTGTATATACACACAGTACCACACTACCACAGGTACATATGTTATATGTATAACTCGTAAGAAAAGAGAAGCAGTAGTGAGGGTGCAGCGTCGCATCGGTGGGTATGCGCGCGCAGCCTTCGAGGAGGGCCGATATTAATCGCTCTCTCTCTCCTTCGTCGTCGCCCCGCGGGCTGCTGGCCAGTGTGTTGCACCTTACCCGAGAGGCGTTTGCAGTATAGGCGTGCTCGCGCGGCGAGGCGTCTGATGTCGCGGGCCCGCTCACCATGGAGCTCTTCCGCAGCGACACCCACTTCATCTTCGTGAAGGAGAGCCACAGCCTCTGGTGGGACAAGCAGACGGGCGAGTTCGCCGCCAAGTCGGGTAAGGACCACTTTTTATACGTACACTCGCCAAGATTTCGCGTGCCACCTCCTGACACTTTTACACTTGTTTCGCTCCGTTTACGCCTCTAAACTGCCGTCTGCTGGGTGCACACTCCGCGACGATCTCCTTTTTTTTTCTTTTCGTCGCGCGGGGGCGGGACTTTGTTTATGTCGGGGTTAGGACTGTCGTACTCGCGGCCTAAAAGTGACCTAGAATTGGCGGAGTGCACGATGCAAGCCAATGTTGGGATGATTGGGCGATTGTAAATGTTGTCATTCTTTCGGCGGTGCGAAATGCAAAGCGACGGTGATTCACGATCGATGCTCTTTAGTCACGGCTAGTGGGTTTGAGTTTTTTAAAAAAGGGGAGTGTTGAGCGCGCTCGGGATGTTTCACGCTTTCTTACAATGTTGTGAAAGGTGCACGGAGCTGAAAATCGATGTATACACCGCGGCTCGTATTGGTACGAAGCGGTTTTGTTTCTCTGTCGTTTGCAACTTTATTCCTTTTTGCATTTACTCAAGTTTGATGCTGTGCTGCTTGGCCTAATCTATAAATATTAAATGCGTCTTATGTTGCATAATAAATCTGAAATTTTGCGATGAAAATTTGTGTTTAGAAATGTTTAAAGGTGAATCTGAATTTATGTATTTTGTAGATTCTATCAGTAGTAATGGAAATTATCCATAATTTTTCTTCATATCTTTAAATTATACATTGGTTAAAAGTTGATTATTTTTAGTATTAATCTTAGATTTTTAATATTAGATGCAATACGATCAATATAATTGAATAATATAATAACACTACTTCTTTTAAAATAACTATTTAAAATCACATTAATATTAAGAATAAATGTATTTCTCCTGAAATTATTAAATACGTAAGGTACTTTATTAATGAATGCCATTTCCAGAAAGAATACATTAACTTTTTATTGATTTTTTATTCAAGAGATAAATTGAATAGCTTAAATGCATGGCATGAATGTTGCCATTTACATGTATACGTGTATTACTGTAATTAGCAGAAGCAATTATGATAATTCAAGGCAAGAGTAAAAATGAACCATAATAGTGTAGCTCTAAGAAAAAACAATTGCAAAGGGTGCAGATGGAATTTCTCTAAATAAAAGGGAAATGTAAATTTTTTAAATATAAAATAAATGGAATAAATATTAATTATAATGTTTGGAATGAATATATAATATAAATAATAATTCGTTATAATAATATTTTTTTCTCTTTATCAAGTGTTGATTAAAACGTCGACCGGAAAATTGAATGATAAAAAATAATAGAACTCGACGTAAAAAAAAACGTTTTTAAAAAAATAATGTAATTCTCTCTTTTCTTGATCGTTTAGACGTCCCACAAGTGCTTGACACGATTATAAGCTATACCTTTTAATCTTACACTGATGGACTTTTATGTCTAGCCGTGTAGTGTTTATTCGACAAATAAATTGTC
Organism: Sycophila sp. Sp_5; assembly: GCA_018906775.1. Classification (NCBI taxonomy): domain Eukaryota; kingdom Metazoa; phylum Arthropoda; class Insecta; order Hymenoptera; family Eurytomidae; genus Sycophila; species Sycophila sp. Sp_5. The sequence goes on from JACCID010000020.1 coordinate 688,015, forward strand.
AATTATAAAATGCATAAAAATTAAAGAACTAAAAAAACAAAATTTTAAAAATGTCAATATTACGAATCGTTTCTATAAAATCTGCAAACGTTATAAAGTGGGATACTCCTAACTTTAATCCACGTACGGTGTAACTTACGTAGCGATAAATAAAAAATTAACAAATCTAGGTCTTTCACCTGTCGCCAGCCGCAATTGTGCAGGTATAGAGTCGCCTCGTTTATTTCTATTTTTGTTAAAGAACTTCGATTTTCTTTTCGTAAAAGCGATAATATATATAGTGCTTCACATATTTTAGTCAAATCAAAGTTCGGAAAAAAAAAATGGCAAACAAAAAATTGATTTCTCATAAAAATGTGTTCACTGTTTTTTTATTAGCATCACCAATAATTATTGCCTAAAGGCAATTAAATAATATGATCGCTTTGTTTATGTATTTGTATGCAATCATTTATTTTTGTTAACATTAGTCCTTGATATCGATGCTTCATTTTACGCACTTTAGTTAATTATATAATTTATTATTGTTGTAATCTTCGTTATAATATACATATAACGATAGATATAATCTTAGTTACTCGAGGAAACAAAATACTAAGGAAAAATAGAATATGAAATAAAATTGTTAACAATTACATTTTTTTGTAATGTACGAGTTCCGCGTTTTTTTTTTTTTTTTTAATAACTCAAACATTTAAATAATTTAAACTTCTTTTCGTCGTCAGAGGGATCTTTATGAAAAAACGAAATGTACTTTTTAAAAAATTGCCCGAATTCATTCAGCTGAAGAATTTGTAGAATGAAAGACGCGGAGGCGCGCTCACAACTACGCATAGGCCGTCCACGGCCTATTTTATGAATGAGGAGATCCTTTTGGCGTGCAAAAGAAAACAGGCGTCGCTCTTCGATCGGGATTAAGTACAATTAGGTCAATCAATATTCTTGCAATATTTGTACGAGTCTTTTTCCTCAATTTGTGCTTTCACGTGTTCTTTTCTTGAAGCTAATCAATTTTTTTTTGTCAATGGGCCACTGATAATTCATAATTGCAGCTGCTAAAAGTTTTATGGAATTTCGGTGAATAAGTGCCTTACCGGGCAGAAGCGATAAATAATAACATTTTTTTTACTCGCATGTTATTTTAGCGGAGGAGATTAAATACGAGATACAAAAATATTTTATTATGAATATTTTATAATAAATAAAGTGGTCACTACAACTTTATTGCTATTGCTAATTAATAATAAATTATTTAGAAAAATTTTAATTCATATGGTTTATTCAGTATTCAATTTAAAACTTTCAAGATAAATTTTTATTAACACACATATAAAATATTTATACTTATTTCATCTAAATGTTATATCTTTTTTCAGATTGGGAATGGGCAAGTGCAAATGATTTGGAATGCCTTGGGCTATTTTATGGAATCGTTGGCAAGATCGAACAGACCAGTGTTTTGGAGACTCGTTTGATGCTCATTAAGGAAATAGCATCAGCCGGAGAACTTCAAGGTGGTCATGAAGTTTGTAAAATAAAATCAGTAGCTTTTCTTCATCTGGGCTCAGAAAACTTTGATATTGGCCTCTTACCTTGTGCAAAGCATCAGTATGGCGGTCCAAAGAAAAAACCCAGTAGTGGCGGTCTGTTTGATTCCCAAAGAGCCGGTTTTGCCAAAACTTGGGGATCTATTAAAAGTGCTACTAATACCATCAAGAACACAACTCAGCAGGCTGCTGCACTAGCAACATCTCAGGTCAAATCAACTGTTACTAAAAGGACAGGTGTCAAGGATAAAGAAAGGTTTGACAGGCGACTGCTCGAAGAACTAAATAAGATTTTCACAGAGACAGACTCCTTTTTTTTCTGCCGGACTAAAGATATCACTAATAGTTTACAAAGGTTATGCGAAAGGGAAGCTCAAAAGGATGAAACTAATGGAAGCACTGCTTTGTGGAAAACAGTTGATGATAGATTCTTTTGGAACAAGTATATGTTGCAAGATGTCATTAATTTAAATGTAATTATCAAAAATTACTTTCTAAACCTTATTTTCATTTTTCTAATGAACCTTTTTTATTTTCAGACTGATAAAGCAGATTGCTGGATTTTACCTATAATACAGGGATATGTTCAAATTGAAAAATGTCAGGTAGAAGTAGGATTCGATGGCCAACCATTACATGAAATTTTTAATCTAGCCATCATTTCAAGAAGAAGTCGATTTCGTGCAGGAACAAGGTAATTTTTTAAAATAGTGCAAATAATAAAAGAGGAAGTACTTAATTTGGTTCTCAGAATGATAATACGTAACTGATGTACATTTAATGAAATTCTATTATAATTTTAGGTATAAAAGACGAGGAGTGGATGAAGACGGAAAATGCGCTAATTATGTTGAGACAGAACAATTAGTTTGGTACCACGATCATCAAGTATCTTTTGTTCAAGTTCGCGGAAGTGTTCCAGTTTATTGGTCTCAACCAGGATACAAATACAAACCACCTCCTAGAATAGACAGAGGTAACTATTATTTTGTCTAAAGTGGTTAGCATTTAAGTCTCGTTTATAAGCAAAGTTATAATCGCCATAGAAATGCATTTTAATCAATTTGCAATAATTTACCATTATTTTTTACAGATGAAGCCGAAACTCAAGTTGCATTTGAAAAGCACTTTGCAGAGGAACTGGATGCTTACGGCCCTGTATGCATTGTAAACCTTGTAGAACAAAGCGGAAAAGAAAGTGTGATTTGGGAAGCTTACAGTAATCATGTTTTCAATTATAGCCATCCTGATATTACTTACACTACATTTGATTTTCATGAATATTGGTAAGTATTTAAAAAAAATGAATTGCATAATTGTAAAATCTTGCAAAAGTTTTATAAAAATTTTTATAAAAGACATTTTAAGTCTTATAAATTTATTTATCAATGCATTTCCTTTTAGTCGTGGTATGCACTTTGAGAACGTCTCTCTCTTGATCTCGGCGCTGGCGCCTGTGATTGCGGAGATGGGCTACAGCTGGCACGACAAGCAAGGTGCAATATGCACGCAGAAGGGTATATTCCGTGTAAACTGCATTGACTGCCTCGATCGGACGAACGTCGTACAGACGGCGCTAGGCAAGGCCGTTATGGAAATTCAGTTCTCCAAGCTCGGTCTCATACCACCCGACGGCACTCTGCCATCCAACATTCGACAGACCTTCCAGCAGCTCTGGGCCAACAACGGCGACATAATTAGTAAACAGTATGCCGGTACCAATGCTTTAAAGGTACTGAATTTTTTTCTATAGAGAAAGTGTTTGATTAATCATATAATTACACGCGACTTTTATTCTAGGGAGACTACACGAGGACAGGGGAAAGGAAATTCACTGGTCTTATGAAAGACGGAATGAACTCGGCTAATAGGTAATATTTTATTTTAAAATATCGAAAGTGTCGTACTGCATCAAATGCTTTTATACTATACAATAGTACACATGCCATAAAAAAATCGAGTGTCTTTTGAACAACTTCAATGGTTTATACACACTCGTGTGTCGTTTTATAAACGTCTTATTACTAGAACAAACAATTGTTTTCGTCTTAAAGTTACTCGAATAATCCCAATTACGAAATAATTAGAAAGGCGCGAATCCTGAAAGAGGTGTTCTCATTTTACCGTAGATACATTCAGCAACATTTTATGGACGATATTCGTCAGGCGGCGATCGATGTCTTGCTAGGGTATCCGATCGACCTTGAACAACTGAACGATGATTGGTTGCACTATTTAAACATTATTGATAATTGCTGCCTAGAACTTATACCCGCGAAACCACCAAATATAGAGCTCCAACTTACAACACATCCCGAATTTGTTTACGCCAATATCATGTTTGATTTAGCAAGGTTCGTTTGAATGCTTTGAGCTTTTTCAGAAAAATTCTTTTTTTTCCTACGTTTTTTCAGCGTCGATTGCGGTTTTACGTAATTTGCTAGTTTGTTGAATAAGCAGCAGTTTTTTTTTTTTAAATTGAATTAAAGATGAAGAATTTTTTCAATTAACCAGGAGTTGCTAACAAGTGAATTAAAAATTGCAAATAAAAAAACACTTGCAAAACTGTAGGCATGGCTTTTTTATGTTAGCACATGCAATGCGTAATTGTTTAGTAGAACAATAAATAGATAGAGTTTTCACGTACTTTTATTAACTGTGTTAATAAAATTCTAAATGATTATCCTTTTAATCTTATTTTTTTCGTTACATTGATGTTTATGAGGGATTTATTTTATCTTATTATTTATTGCAGGTATTATTTAAATCGATTCAAAGACGTGTATCGACAAGCCACCATTGATCTTATGTTGGGTAATCTTGTAAGCGAAGAAATTTTCCAAGAGAAAACAGAAGAAGAGGATAATGCTGCAACAGCTGTTCACGTGAAACTGTTAATTGAAGATTGTAAAAAATTGCTTATTCCTAATCCTGAGCATATTCTCAACAGTTGGGGCTTAATTGACGCTGATCCAGTGTAAGTTATTTAAAATTTATTTACATTTTTTATTTAAAAACTATTTTTTTGATCTCATAAAAATATTGGTTGGTCGTTTACAGAACTGGTGATCCTACAGAAACAGAAATGGACAGTATTTTAATTTTGACAAAAGATAGTTATTACATAGCTGACTACGATGAACAGATTGACAAAGTGACTAAGTACCAAAAAGTATTACTTTCAGACATCGTCCTGATTGAATGTGGACAGCCTGAAACCACAGTATCCTTGTTCAAAAACAAAAATCACTACTGCATAAGGATAAATTACAAAGTGGGAAGCGAATATGGTTACTTTCACATGTTCCGAAGTACAAATTTACGCTTTTTCAATAATATGGCAATAGTCATTAAAACAGAAGAAGAAACCATTGGTAAAGCAATTGAAATTGAATTCTCATTTAGAAATTTAAAAAAAGTTACTTTTATTTAATTGATTTATTTATTTATTTAAGAATCATTGAAAGCAATAGCTGAAGCCATTTCCGTTGCGATGGAGATTACAGGACTGCAAAAAGTTCCAGTAGCCATGAATGTAACTCTTGATAAACGGAAGAGTAAAATTGTCAACGACAAAGGACACACTGGTCTTCTAGATATAGCATCTTTCCCTTCATTGACAAGAAATGTATCTGAAACGCAACTGAATGCCTTAAAAAGCGCAGGTATTAATTGTATTGCATAATTTTTACAGTAGAAAGTTTTCACATTCTATAATACAGATGTTCAGCTCATCAAATATTTAAATTTACCTAATAATATAATGTAAGACAGAATGGAATAAGTACCTCCAAAATTTAAGCAACAATTTTTATTGAAATGTTGTACAGACGGAAAATATCTAATTCAAAAGTATTTTTTGTAGGTACAAAAGCTTTAAGCAACATGTCAGAACAGTTCAGCAAACTAAACAAACTGAGTCACAGTCTGGCGTCGAAAAAGCCAATGGAGTTGGCGAAAAGTATAGGCAGGAAATCAGAAATCGTTGATGGTATCAAGCCGACTTTCACGTTAGGAAAGCGTGAGTTGTCAGGCAAAAAACAAGGCAAAGGTACTGAGAGCAGTGGTGATGATGACAGCAGCAGCACCGACACCGAGGAAAATGTCGACAGGATCCCGATTCAGACTGAGCGACCCACGGACTTGTACCATCACAAGAAACTCATGGAGACGTACACTCCTTCCATCGGTATTATTATGGGCGTAAATAACGATGTGGACGAGGTAGGAAAGGAGGTCGAAGGACGACTCGACGTATCCAGCTCCAATATCAACGGATCCAGTTTAGAAGTAAGGAGATTGAATTATTATCCAATTGGATATAATAAATTCTAATATAAAATGCTAGAATTTTAATGAACGATTAAAATTTGAGTCGATTTTTATTTAGATATTTTTAATTATCTGCATAATTTTAATTTTACCTGTGATATTCTTGACAGATTTCATCGAATTCAAGGCTTAATGGCTCGGACAGTTCGTCACAGAAAAATATAGCAACGACGCCCGAAATCACAATCCAGACTGTAGAAAGTTTCAGTGCGGTTTCAAGTGACAAAATGATTCCTCCATCATCTTTGAATTTACCAAAAAATATTAGCCACTCTTCAGGAGAAGTTGATAGTCAAACAGTACCCGACGGTGCTAATGTATCACATGTAAGATCATCTAATTTTTATTTCTTTTTTTTTTTATATAAAAACGTAATAAATGTAATAAAGACGAATTAATAAATACTTATTTCATATGCTATTTTTTTGCAGAATAATAATACTCTTCAAACCGAAAGTGGAATGCGTCAACAGAAGCGATCAACGTCTGAGCAGGACCTGACATTGTCAATCAGCTCCTCACAGAGCGAGTCCGCCCTTAAATCGATAAAGTCAAATATTGCTAACGTTACATCGCCAGTAACATCGACGGCCAAGGAAATACTCTCGCCTTTTTCCAAATTTGCCAAGGGCGTGCAGAATCTGGGAGCGAATCTCGACCCTCGCAAGCTCAAGTCCGGCCAAGCTGGGACCGGAGGATTGCCTAGGAATTTATCGGATCAACAGCTCGAAGAAAGACAAAAGCTACTGGAACGATGGTCCAAGTGCAGATCGAGGTTGATAGCCCTGTAGAGCGCTGGTCTTTAGTTTTTCCCTTATGTCGTTCTCTTTACAATTTTCACTATGCAGCAACGTGATACGTGTGCGTTAGCCACGCCGAGCTTTTTCTACGATGCCCCGATGATTCTTGTGGTTAGAAATTTGTCGGGAAGTGAGTATGAGATTTTTATATTCTGTCGAGGTCTAATTCAATATGTTTCGATATCTACGTGCGCATTTTAAATAATATTAAAATCGTATAATTTTTTTATTGATTTTATTAACTAATTGAAGACTTATTTTAATTATAGGCTGATAATTTAATATACATTTTATTTGAAAAAAGATATTATTAAATTGATACAAACAATTGAAATATATTTATAAAAATTCAATTATTTTTATAGATTATTCAAATTGATTCTACTTAATGCTTTTTAGATTTAATGCCAAATTAATATTTTACATTTTTGAAAACTGTACAAATAATGAAATGATTAAGTCTACTAATTTGGCCGTTATAAAATATCTAATTACGGGAGTTGCTTATAAAGTATTTATTTATATGAATTAATTTAATGATGAATTAGTTTTTTATATTCTTGACTGAAACTTATTTTAAATATTAGATATTGATTTGTAAAATAATATCGGCTAATATATTTTTTTTTTTTTTTTTATTAAATTTTTTAAGCCAATTTTATTATTATTTTCTCTTAAAATACGATATTTTAATGATAGAAGTATGTCAAAATAAATGAATTCATTGATGTAAAAATAAGGCAAAATCAATGGATTCCAACGCCACCTCGACAAGTAAATTCATTTAATGTTTTCACACATAATTTTGTAATATCACGTTGCTAAATCAAGCGAACAAGAGTCTGAACGTTTTTTGAAAAATTAATTGCTTGTTAAACATGTCTACCCGAAAGTACAACATTGTCAATCAATATTTTAACGGTAGCAATTTTTCTTTTAAATGCTTTTCAAGAAATTATAACAATACAATTGACAAGAGAATAATGCACTGCAGTTAATGTATAGTTTTAATCGACGCGTTGAAAGAATATTAAATGCACGAATTTAAAATGCGAATGTCGCTGTTGAGAACTCGTATGGTGCATCTATAGAATATAATGGCAGATACTCTTTCATGGCGAGAAAATCGTTTTCTCGTGTTCGAAATGCAATAGTGTAGGCAACAACTATCCATTACTTAGTAAATATGATTTTATCAGTTATTTATTCTGAAATAGTTTAAAAATTTATGACATTTTTAGAGTCACAAAAATTGTAAAACGTGTACATTTTTATATAGGCCGAAACATTAATGTAGTTTGATTTTATTTATCGCCAAAGTATTAACACCTCTAAAATTGTACGTCCATTAACGGACAGGAATGTTTCCTGCGTTGGTGAAAAAAAAACTTAATAGGAATGACAGCTGGTAGTCAATTATGTAAATATAAAGACTATCTGTAGTGACTAGATGAATTGTAGGAAAGACATCATCATGTACGTTAACAGGTACATTTTTTAGCCAATTATTATTTATCGTGTTTCTTTGTTTGAAACATATAACACGTTTTATATTTGATTTATTGTCATAAGACTATTCGTAATTTATTGTTAATTTGTATGTATATTCCGAAGTTTACAGAGAATCCTGTCAATAATTATTAATCATTTAAAAAAAGTGAAAAAATAGATTATTCTTTATTTATTCAATGTTTCCATTAGTAGAATAGATTTTTTATTATTTTGTAAAAAAATGTATCTTCATACTATTATTGAGATTATTGATTATTTAGATAGTAATATTTTTGTTCGTTTTCAATTGTATTATTAACAGATTTTTTTTAACGTTACATTACTGCATTTTTATAAATCTAGTCGATTACAGAGAAATATTCAGACCATTAGAAATTTAATTATTCATGGGATTCTTTTAAGCAGTAGCCTGTGATAGTGTTACACGTGAGTTGATTTGCTACATTACCACATCTGAAATAAGAGCGATGTTTAAAATAGCGAGCCTTATGAATTCGATGCGTGTACAGCTTGTGTATAGATAATAAGAAAACAAAGTAAAGAAAAAATAAGAAAATTTTCATCATTGAAACGTGTTCATTCCAAAAAGATAGCGAAGCCGCCACTATCAAGACAAAATCTATTTATTGTAAAAAAAGCTGCGCTTCAGTGAGACTCCAATCGTTCGAGTATCATAATTCCTTAATTGTCGTTTGCAGTTACGCATTCGAAAACAGCGAAGTATATTAATTATTATAAAAGAAAATGTACTGTAACGTGTAAAAAAAGAGACAACGCATAAAAAAGTATTCAATAAAAGTATTTTCTAGCTTGTACTAAAAATAAAGCTTGAAACTTACGCCTTTTAGTCCTGCAACCGGCGTTGTTGTTCATTGCGTATCAGCGTGTAACATAAACATAATAGCAAAAAAAAAAAACACCTGTAGAATCGAAAACAGTTTACTGCATTAAAAGTGTTTCAAATGTTTTATTAAGCAGATTTTTTTATCATTCAATTATCTGATTTTATCACGTCTTACTACTGATATATTCATTAACACACTTTAGCTGTTATTCGTTTTAACGTTTTATTTCATGATTTGCTGTTTTGGTCTTTAACACTGTTATTTTTTTTTCAAAGTCGTAATAGAAGCCTTGTGACAAAATTGTAAAAAAATTTCCTGGTATACTTTATAGTATACTCTACATGTTATCGGTATAATTATTCGTATAAATAAATTTGGATTATTCTTCTACATAATTTAATATTTATAATTTAATAATTCTGCATACATTAGTGCTACGTGCATTTAAGTACAGTATACAACTATATTAGCAGGAAAAAACGCTATTTATTTATTACATGAAAATGCTTTTTTTACTCGTTTGTTTTGTAATGTTTTGGTATTTAATTTTATTAGAGGACTCTTAACTTTCATTAATACGCGGTAAGTAGCAATTTCCGTACAAAGAACGCACAAACCTGATAAGAAACCAAAAAGAAGAATATCGAATCCAAATTTTAAATTTTTGAAATCGAGTTTTTTAGGTTCGTCGGATGTAATTTTCTTTTTAAAATATTTTGACTCCCGACTGCGGAATAATTTTATGAAGCCAGCCTCGCACATGTGTCTGATGATCTCGTTGAATCTGCGTCAAGTATAAATAACACATAGAAAAAATTAAAAAAAAAAGAATAATAACCATGATACTACAGGTCTAAAATCTTTTACCAGTAATTCAGCAATTAACGAACCTGTTGAGCAGCGGCCAGTCCACTCGAGTCGAGAACACCATGAAGAAGTTTACAAGGGCATTTTTGGAAATGTGGTACTGCTCGCTTTCATAAAGGCTGTACCTCGCCTCGATGCATCCCGGCAGGCATACGACCTGCTCGAAATTCTTCAGGCGCTCCACGCAGTCGGTGTATTTGCTGATTTGGTAGCGCTTGGCCACATCGACACCAGACAGCAACTCGTTGTACTGCAGCGTACCGTAAATCATCATGTCAGAGTTCAACAGATCGTCCAGCGAATCCACGACGAAGCGAGTCTTAGGCACGACGTTCATCGAGCTCAGCCGACTCTGGAAGAGCGCATTCAGCACCATCGCCAGCAGCCAGGCCTGCACAAAGATGGCCCGCCGGAAGACGTTGCGCCCAGGAACATTGACCGTCGCCACGTTCAGCAGCATTCGCAAGAATTCGAGCGCCGCGAAAGACAGAGACTTGTTCAGAAGGTATTTCATGGCGATCGTCGAGAAGAAAAATATGATAGCTAGAATTATCATTATACATATCAATGTGAAATCCGATTTCTTAAGATTTATTACAGATCGAAGCGGAGGGTCGACGAACTTACCGAGGATCAGCAACCAGTTTATGGAGAAAATCACCTGAAGCTTGCGGAAAAAATTGCTCGACTGCTTTAAGGAGACTATGCAGAAGCCGGAGCTCTCGTGCGGGTACGTCTGGAACCTCCAGTGGAAGCGCTGCAGGTTCATGTTCATAGCGAAGTCGACGGAACCAGACTTCAGGTCGTCGAAGAATCCTTGAAACGTACCGTCGTCGCCCAGGAAGCCGATGTTGTCGTAGAACTTGAACTTCGCCGTGGCGTTCAAATGCGCGCAAATTGCGTTGACAATGTCACCATTGACGCCTCCGAAACGAGACCAGCCTAACTGGCTATCATCGAATCGGAGCAGATTCGAGTGAACGTAGGCCGCCAGATGCAGCGAGTAATTGTTCAGCGTCATTGTTTTGTCGAAGATCAAACTCTCGCAAAACTGCGTACCTGGATGTTTCATTTGGTTTGGAATTTATGGCATTGATTAGAAGCAGATCGTACTTTAACAATTAATGTTACACAGTTGAAAACGTCTATTGGGATAGACGTGAATTTTACGGTTTGGAATTAATACAAATTCATTATAATTAATTGCTTAAAAACAGGCTTAAAAATATATTCTGTTGCTTATATTTTACTATTAAGATACTAAAAGTTATTTTTGTAGTTAGTCTGTTACTATTTCGGTAGGTTTGGTAAATTTATCGACAAATGTATGATCTAATTTTCAGGAAGTGGGAAATTCTGACGTTGATCTATACGCCGTACTTTTGTAACAAGTCAATAAGTGTAATTCCAGAAATTTATCATTTTTTTCGAATTCCGTCATCATTAAATATAAAAATAAACTTTTTGTATTTCCGATGTCAATTGATTTTACAGAATACTATTTGTTTTACACTTATTTGAAAAATGCTTGAACAGTAACTAAAACGATAATCTTCCTCAAAATGACTTTAATCTAGATCATAAAAATTAAACAAATACAGATTTTTATTACATTTACCTGGATGATTAAGTGACACCTCCCACGATTGTTTAAAAAGCCTCCAGGGATGATTATTATTAGTTTTTAGATTTCCATTAACTACACTCCAAAGCTCAGGTGCAAATTCATTGTACGGATTGAACGTGTACAATTCTACAGCATGATTCGAGTTGTAGCACAATAAAACTGCCTCCAAAACGTTGAAATGCCACAGCTCCTGCAAGAGCAAACCTGCACTTTCGCAGCCATTGTTGAGGTTCTTATTCACCAACAAAAAGAAGCCAAGATGATTCCATCGATAGGAAGACTTCAGAGTTCTTAAACTTGCATGCAATTCAGCCGTCGATGACGATATTACGACCAAATTGTTCGCTGGAATTTCCAAGGCTCCAACCATCGTGTTTAACACGTTGAAGTTGATACAACGGTCTTGGAGAACTTTATCGTTTGTTTTCATCAATTGCACAGGTATGGCAGACGATACTTTATTCAAAAAGTAAAGCTCGTCCTTCGTCCAGCTTCCAATCATGACGTTGTGCTGCGATTTCTCGTTTACGCACTTTTCAAGGATGTGTACCTAAAAGAAAACTTTTTTACTGTTCTCTATCGATTTGAATTATATTAATCTATAATCTAATTATATTATTTATAAACTAATTGTAGTTCTCACCAGTACGTGTGCCAATTCTTCATAGCTTATACGTGAAGAATAAGAAAAAATGTTTTCAATTTTTCTCTCGAGGCTCTCAACGATCGCTGACAGAATACAAATGTACAGAATTTTGAAATTTATAATCATGTTTTGGTTGTAAAATTCTTCTACAATTTTACAAATTTTATACTTCTAGCATCGTGCCCTACCTGCTCCCTCTAGAAAGAATACAGCTCTATTTCAAAACTGAATTGTTTCCGTTTTCATAAATCGATAAATATTAACGGTAAAATGGCGTATCGCTGAAAGGAGTATATTTTATGAGCATATGTTTATTACAATGTAAGCCTGTTTGTTGAACACTTGTATTGCTCCCTTTATGCAAAGTATCGAATGCGCACAGTATACCAGCCAATGTGTTAAATGCATCAGTTCAATGCTTATTGCTATAATAAGTGCAGAAAAAAAATTTGTAATTAAGTGAACTGTACTCTTTTTAACAAATTCTTTGTTACATCGATTGTACATAAATTGTACACGAAAGATCTAGTAGTAAAAAAATATTTTTTTACCATTGAAAATATGGGGCACTCTAAACAATAATGATTTTTTCGTACTCAGTAATTATTTATCTTTATCTAATCTAATCTATTCATGCAAAAAATAAAAAGTATTTTGCAGTCAGAAAAGTGTAAATATAATTACTTTCTAGTAAAATGAATAAAATATGTATTTTCTAAAATTATCCATATGTTGATAATACGAACGTATATAGAAATTTGTATTTAGCACTGTAGTACAGTTATACATATTTTTTTATTGGTCAAACCACGCTCGAAATTCTCGCGAGTTAATATGGCTGCTGACCAAAACTGACTGTAACATTTTTGTGTTTACGAGAACTATCGATTTTTCAGATCTTTACTTATAGCTTATCTATCGGGCGAATCTTCTTTACATCACTTTAATTGAGGATTGCGTGAAATAAAAGGCAACGAATCGTCAGATTCCAGTTACGCCCATTTCATCCTTCACTATATTTACTTATTCGGAATTAATAAGCATTGCTTGTAGTAAATAATACAAATATGATGTTTATTTAACTTACATCTCCTATACATACCTCTTAATTTGCATACATCTATGCAAAATTCATAATTATAATAAAATCATATTACATCAAATTTATTAAGGGAGCAAGAGACCCCCGTACCTTAAAAAATGAAACCATTAATAAAATTAATATTAGTAATACAAGATAACCATTTTATGCACATATACAAACGAAATTGAATTGTAAAAGTAGATATTACATTGTTAATAAAAAATGTTTAATTCTTTAAATTATTTTTCTTAAAAAGACGAACTGAAATTTGGACTTTATAGTTAAAATGAATTGAGCAAAAACAGAGATAAACCGAATTCTACGAAAAATCTCTCTATAAAGTTATTACACGAAGTACTCGATAATGAAAAATTTCAAGGAAAAGGATAACCATCGCCAGGACAACCCCGAAGCTCCACAGCTGCAAGTTGGCGTTCAAATTCTTGCGCAGTATCAACCGATGCCATTCTGCCTTGAAAACGCTGTTATTTTTATCGAAGAGAAATGCGTCGCCCTTCTTGCTTTTGTAATACTGGATGAAACCCCCCTCGGCGAGTTTCATCAAAACCTGGTTGAACCTGGAATGAATCGGCCAGTCCTCCGAGATCGAAAAGGCCAAGTAGGACCCCCGCAGTATCTTGGACAGATGCAGCTTCTTAATGAGGCAGATGTCGTTTCGAGCCTGGTTGCACCAGGCGACGCAGACTATCCTCTGGCCCTCCATCAGCCTCCTCACGCACTCCTCGTAAGTCCCGTAGTGATACCGGTTCCACAGATTCGCATCCCGGAAGACCTCGCCGAAGTCCATGGAACCGTAAATAAGCCGTCCCGACGCCGCCAGGTCGGCCTCCGTCTCGATGCCGGCACCATCCTGGGGTGTCGCGTTCAGCGCCCTGAGCTCGCCGTGGAAGCAGCCGACCAGCAGAGTCGCCGCCAGGCTGAAGAGCGCCAGGAGGCCGCGACTCGGCGAGCGGCGGGGGCGGGAGTGCGTCGGCGCCGTCGACAGCAGACGCACCAGCTCCAGGGCGCTCGTCGACAGGTCGCGTCCCGTCAGGAGCTTCAGCGTGGCGACGAGGGCCAGGACCACGGCGACGAGCAGCGTCCAGTCGCGCGGGCGCAGGACCTGCCAGAGGTTCCCCGTGGCCGAGGTGTACTCCTTGTGGTTCACCAGACAGAAGCCGTCGACCTCGTGGGGGTAGCTCTGCAGCCGCCAGAAGTCGCGCAGGCGGTTCATGTTCATGCAGATCTCGATCTTGCCGCTGAGCAGGTCCTGCAGGATGCTTTGCAGCGAGCCGTTGTCGTCGACGAAGATTGGCCGGGGGTAAATCCTGACTGTCGGCGTGGCGTTTAAGAAGCTCCAGACGGTCAAGGAGACGTCGCCGTTCAAGCCGCCGTAACGATGCATGCCCGTCTTGTTTTTGTCCTCGGTGAGGAAGCGAGGATGCGGGTAGCCGCCCAGCTTCACTTCGTAGCCCCCCAAGTTTCTCGTCTTGTCGAACTCGAGATTCTTGCAGATCGTCGGGGCTGCGTAACATTTTTTAGAATTTTATAAATTTGTTACTTTCTTAAAAGCTCTCGATTCATAATGACAATTGTTCCGTAAATTTTACATTAGATACATTCTGCAGAAATATGTGAAACTTACATAGAATAGGAGATGACGACATCATGAGATCGTGTCGGTAAAAAGTCCAGGCACTTTTTTTCTCCTCCTGACTTTCAACGAAGCTCCAAAATTTCGGAGCGTACTGTGTGAAAGGATTAAACGTGAACAGCCGCAGTGAGCCACCCTCATCGTGGCACAATAAAGTTACGTGCAAAAGTTTAAATTTCCAGGCAAAATGGAGAAGAGATTTCACGTGGGAGCACCGATCCTGGTTTCTGTAAATGATTAGAAAGAATCCCTCGTGATTCCATAAAATCGATTCCTTCAGCCTTTTCAGTGTCAACATCAACTCGCGATGAGAAGACACCATGAGGATGAAGCTACTACAGGGATTTTTCTTTTTCTGCACAACTCGAAGTTCGAGCTTGAATACATTTTTTAAGCGTTTGTGCTTCTTGAAATGAGGATCGTCGTTTAGGCCAATTTTGTAGAGGGGTGGGAAGGTGGCGAATGCTCTGTTCCTTGTGAAAATATCATTGCTTTCCCAATTCCCTGAGAGTACAGTGTGTTCTGCTTTGCAGTAACAATTTTTTATGAGATCAACCTTGAAAGAATGAGCCTTGACATTTTCCGATTTTTTGTGGCAGTTTAATTGCATAAGAATAATTATTGTACTTACAGTTAATTGGTCTGCTAAGTTGTTGTCGCTCGAATTTAAAATATTTAAATATTTGCGAGTTCGATTTTGTTCGCTTGACACCAGTAATAACTGGAGAATCCAAATATGATTATAAATATTTTTCAGGTCCATCGATAGCCTATTAACTTTTTAATTATAAATTTAAATGTAACTATCTAATTGAAATTTTGTCAATAATTTCTTTGTTTATAATTAGAACAAGTATCGTGTCCTTTTGTTATATGCATATTGTTCTTCGACCAGAGTACAATGTGCCACTTTGTACTGCTAAGTTGAAGAGGAAATTCAGATATTTACTTATTCATAGCCTATCGATCAAGTGTTATCATCGTTGCAAGTAAATATAAAAACAGGCACGTGCAAAAGTATTAATAATTAAATTAATTCGTCAATAATTAAATGAAAGTTTTTGTATTTACGTTAAAAACATGTTAAAAATAAAAAAAAATTGTTTATATAACATTTTTTTATTATAAGCAAAAAAAGATTTTTGAAAATCTTCTTACAAAGTATTCAATAATTTATACTTTCGAGCTTTATATTAGTCTACCCTAATATTTACTATTGATTAAATTTGTTAAATAGAAAAAAACTATCCTAATAACGATAAAAAAGTTTTAATCTATAATTACAACACATTTTTTTATTAACTTATGAGTATAAAAATACATATTCATGATTATTAATATTAATATTAATATTAATTATTATTAATATTTATTATTCAATAAAATATTCATAATAAGGTATTTTACTTAGAGTTAAAAAAAATAAACTGTATTTAGTTTTTTTTTCGAGCCACAGTTACAGTTTACGAGTGACTTGACGTGACGACGAAAAAACTGACTTGCTCACACCATTCACGACAACACATACGCACATTTAACATGACGTTTTATAATAGAACAGTAAGTAGTTCTATTTATTTCCATAACTAAAACAAAAGAACAAAGCAGTATCAAACAATACCGCAGCGATATTTGAATGTTCCCGCCTCACCCACACAAGGCGAAGAAACGCTGCGCGCGCACAGACGCTTGTAATATCCCGTATTCCCGTCAGATACGTCAGCTATGACCCGTCGGTCGAGCGCGGGCTTATTCAAATTTAACAGGAAAATACTGTAAAATGCGAAATGTTGTTTATATATAAAATAATGGAACACTTATCGAGTTAAACTGTAGAGTGTTTAATGTAAAAGAAATAGAAAAATACATTTCTATAATGTAGGTTAAAATTTAAACGAGTTACTCACGTGTTTGTCTTCGGGGAAAACCACGTCGTTAGACTGCCTACCGGTTTTATGGTACCTCTCCGTCGGTCCGCTGCGGATTCTTTATGGCGGTACAGCAAAGAACACCCTTTTTATTTATGATGCCCTTTGTTCTTGTCGCTTACGTGTGGTGCCTTCCAGACTGTCTGGAAGCACGGGTTTCCCCGACAATTGTCGCGTGTTCGCATATTCTTCCGCCTACTATTATTTTCTGAAGTCTGAGCCTTTATTGCACCGAGTGACCTTTTTTTCTTTTACTTAATATATTTGACGCTGTCTAAAAAGGAGGAAAGTTGACGCGTAAGATACACGCTACGCACCGGTCGGTAAAAAGAAAAAAGCGATGCGCGAGTGCCGCCGCTCGCGGCCTCCCAGCGAAGCACTCCCGCGGCTCTCCGCGCGCTCTCTCCGTCTCTTTCTGTAT
This sequence comes from Sycophila sp. Sp_5, assembly GCA_018906775.1. Lineage (NCBI taxonomy): Eukaryota > Metazoa > Arthropoda > Insecta > Hymenoptera > Eurytomidae > Sycophila > Sycophila sp. Sp_5. The sequence goes on from JACCID010000020.1 coordinate 705,278, forward strand.
CGTCAGTCGCGCGGCGCGAGCGAGAGCAGCTCCCTGCAGCTTTTGGAGAGGTGCGTGCGTGCGCGCGCGCGACAGTGTGCAGTGTGCGTGTGAGAGTGTGGCGGCGGCGACGACGACGAGCAGGCGCGCTTCCGCAGGGCCAGGCACAGGACAGTAGGACCGTACAGGGCAAGAGAGCGCGTCTCGACGCGGACAGCGAGCTGCACCGGGTCATGCGCCGCTGAAGGGAGCCGCGAGCGTCGTCCGCAGAGGCCGAGGCCCGCCGCAGCCCCCAGCAAGAGGGCGCGTACCTTGGATCGGCCCAAACGCCACCGCCGCCCCCAGGAGCCCCTCCTCCCTCCCACGCCGCCTCCAGGAAAATGGGTAAGTCCTGCAGCGCTGGGGCCGCGGGGTACGCGGGGAGCACACGCCCCTGGCGCGGGGGCCGCTCGATACACCGCGAGCCCACGCCTCGTAGCCGGGGATGCAGCCGCCACGCCGGCGAGCCGATGTTTTCACAAAGGCGCGCCAGCGCGCGCGCACCCGCCCGGGCTATAATTAGGCCGCCCTCGTCGGCGCGCCTCCTGGACGACGCCGGTCCTGCTGGTCGAGGGTAGGGCCCGGACTTTCGCCAGTGCTGCTGCGGGCAGTCTCAGTCGGTTACGCAGCCGATTCGCGGAATTCGGAGGGATGGCTGGCCTGCCTGGAGTTTGGAGGAGTGCGTTGGGTGGAGTGGGAAGGACTTGGGATCTGCCTGTTTGGGAATTTGAGAAAAAAGTTGCCTTTGGTTCTCTTGTTGCGCGGCTCCTTTTAATCTTGCGTCTTCCTTGTCTTTTAGTTATCAAATGTCAAATGAAGCGTACATTTAGTAACGAAGGGTCATTTAGTATTTTACGTTCAACATTTAATCATTTATTATTAAATGTGTAGTTGGAACTTAAGTTTCGTTTACTTCATTTGATTACTCCATGGGTTTTAATGCAACTAATTAGAAGCGCAATTTACATTTTAAAGTCACTTTTTAGTATGCTGTAATTTTTATTTATGTCAAATTAAAATGTAAATTATGTTACTAATAACTTGCGTCTCATTAGAATTACTTTACTTTAATTTATACAATTTATTTGAATACTCGTCTTCAAATTTATTATATTAAGTAATATAACATAAAATATGTTTTTTCCAAATTCACTGTTTTTTTGTAAACAATAACATGATTCTGAGATGAGTCAGTATAATTCTATGCAAAAAGTATTCACTTTGAAAGGCATGATCCCATTTTAAAATCAGACATTTTAATTCAATCGATACATGTCAAGCTATGTCAATAACTGTAGCAATTTCCAATATCGAACTTTAGTTTTTAATTGTAAATACTACTTCATTTTGTTGAAACTCCAGTCTTTTTTTCCAAACATCCAAATTAATAAATATGTTTTGTACGTATTACTTTTATTATTAATAACACTTGCAATGTAACGTTAATTAAATATCCGATTTAATAACATGTAGGGATAAATCTAAATAATTGCGTACTTACTTATATCGTTTCTCTTAATTTGATGCGATACATTTATTTACATATGCAAACGTAAAAGTATATTCACATTAATATTTATAGATTCATTTATTAAATACCAGAAGACTACACAACAAAATAAATACTTCTGCACAGAGTATACTCTTTATCAACAAATAACATGAAGCTTCAAAACAAAATTATTTCAGCAGAATGAAACAGTTGAAATATCACTGCCTACATGCCTCTGTGCAGAGTGAGGTCACGAAACTTCATCATCTCGAAAGCAAAATAAATCATAAGCACCAAATTGAACCGGCACATCGAGCGTTTTAAATAAGGAAAACTCTGATCCAATTAAATCGGAAGAAAAAGGTCGATCGATCATCCAGTGCTCTCTAAAAATAGACTCTATCTCGGCAGTCTACCGAGGAATTGTTTTTTTACTCCGCTCGATTCACTCAAAAAAAAGGAGCGAACGAACGAGAAGGAGAGAAGAAAAGAGAAAGATGGGAACCCGTAAACGTCTCCAACTGTTCATTCAAGCTCTCCGCGCTCGCCGGTACCGCCTCTCTCTCTCTCCTCTCTTTTTTCATCTCTTCAGCCGTTTTCAGCTTCTCCTCCGTTTCGCCGCTCCCTTCGCTCGAGGCGCGCGGTTTCGATTTCATGTTTCGCGGCGCTTCTCGTTATGGTCGCGTCTTCCGAGGCACGGTCGGAGTGCGAGAGCAAAGGGATACAGAAAAAGAGGAGCGAAGGGAGGGAACTTCGTCGTCGGCGGGAAAAAGAGAGGAGCAGCTCGCTCTAGGCCCCGAATGGCCGTTTTCTCGTGGCGTCGCGCTGCTCATCTCTCCCCGTGGCCGCGGGTAAAATTATCTTTCTAAATGCGTGTATGGGTGCCGCGCGCAGGAATATTTCGACGGGCGCCCCGTGCGTTCCACGCGCTGCGGAAATCCACTCCTAATGTGTGCGATGGGCAGGCCGATTTCCGGGATTTTCTGGGAGCAGTCCCAGCGGCCCTCCCCTGTAATGGCGCATTGTCGCTGACTCGACGCCCCCGCGGATCGGACCGGAAAATTGCTCGATTTCCTGAACCCGAGCTGATTCACGTCGGTGAACTTTCGGGGATAAGTAAAGTTTGGATCATTGCGAGATCCGCTCGTTCGGATCGTTGGGAGTTTTCTTTATACGCTCGACGGCTTATCGGAGCTGATTAAACGTGACTTAATTTTTATACAAGGACGGGCGCTGCCTTTTTTTATTATTTGGCCTCGATTCGTCAGAATACGATTATTTTTTCAATGCTCTAGTACTAGTATAGAATTTTTTTTAAAAGTCTTGAATTTTTATATATAGTAAATATACGATGTATTTCTTCTTACTGATAATTTCTTACAACTAGATATTTTAATTTACAGTCATTTTCAAGTGCCTATATAGTAGTTGCACATTTTAATCCGTTCGCTAAGCCTTTATAAATGAATAAATTCTCTTGCACGCGATAATTTTTAAAATTTTAATCTCTTATCGTAAATAAAAGATTATCCTTTTAAATACAGAAATGTAATCGAATTTAATTAATTATCTTTGAAACGTTGCCTATTGCTTTAGTTAAATAAGTATGTATTTTCTCCAACGTATAATTCAAATAAATCCCAAGAAAATAAGAAAATATATTCTCAATTAAGTTTGTATTACTACAAACGTTCAAATATCCTTATAGAAAAGCAAAATAGAAATTCCGCATTTCTTCGATAAGAGAAATGAAAAAAGTAAACTCTAAAACACACCCGCTCCAGCTTATTAAATTACAATTTAAAATAATTTGAACCTCGAGCTGCATCGAATTGCCTCCCTCCCTCCTTCTCTACGTAAATATAAGAGTGAAAAGTCACTCTTTCAACATTGTAATTCACTCTTTTACCCTTCTAATAAGTGAACGCCTTGCAACGTCGAAGGAGTGAATTTTCACTCTTGCCCCTTCAGAGGACCTCGAAACGGCAGTGCAGAGAAAAATTTGTCAGCGCGGAATTTATCCCAACTTACTTATAAGCATGCCGCAGTTTCGCGCAAGGAATGCGCTAAAATAAAAGCGACACCTCTTTTTCATCCTCCTTTCCCTCTGCAGTCCGCCTCTTTCGCTTCGCCACCACCAGCTTTTTCTCCCGCGTACTTCGCACTTCGATCAAGGCGGCAAAAAGGCCAGCGAGAAATAAAAGGGCGAACGAATGAAGGAGTAAGAGGGAGAGAGAGAGAAGGCAGCCTGACTATTTGAGCGTGACCCGCATTTCTCTGGTCATGCTCCGCGACTGCGACTGCGGAGGTTATTGGTCTTCGCCGGCCGGCCCGGCCAATGCACCGAGCAGCTCGTCTATAAGATATAGAGAGAACGCCAGAATGAGAGAGAGAGAGAGGGGCGGATCGCGACCGATGAAGGAACATCAAAGCACTTGTTTAATTGCCGGCCGGAGTGTGCGCGAGCTTATAGCCTATAGGCGGCGATCCGCCTTAAATAGAAGTCCAAGACCGATGTGCACGCTCAATTTCTCCACGTGGATATTTCTACGCTCCCGTAAAAACTGGATATAATTGAATTTCCTTTCCGGCAACAATCGCGCCTGCGCGCGCGCCTCTGAAATCGTAAAAAGGGAACTGGAAGTGTTCCGTATAAGAAGAGATAGTATTTCCGTATGCTCTTTGAATTTCAAAATATATGCGGCTTCGTATGTTTTTGAAAAAAAAAGTCATGAAGCGATTGATGTTTCCCTCGTGTGTGTTCCACTCCGTTTTGTACATCCATATCTGGAGTGAAAGAAATTTCTTGCTTGAATTATTTTAGTATATCGAAAGATGTTGTTTAAAATTATAAAGAAAAGCGTCACATAGAAATTGTTTTAATGTTGAAGAAATAGATTAAAATTCTAATCCAGTAAAACTGGTTCAACATTCTCGTATCTTTCGAAAAACTCAGTGAATACTTTAATTTCGCACACTCTTATTAAACCGCTGGAGGAATTTTGGTGATAAAGAATGACCTAAAATGAAACAATAAGTTCGAGTGTTGCGATGTTGAAGTATGATGAGTATAGCAGATAAATTCAAAAGAAATTTTGTCAAGTCATGAATATCTTGTTTAATGGCAATTATCTATTCTTAACGCCTTTGTGTATCATTGGATATTAAAAAATTTGTTTATTGTAACAAACTCATTCTTCAATAATTTACAGCGGCATCATTAAATTATAATTTGGGTTTATTTCCTTCGAAATTTTTTATACAAATTAAAAAGAGATTATTTTGACGGTACTCATAGATAATGACTGAATTTAAGTTACGTATAAGAAGAAGAATTAATGATCAATAATTATTCTGGAATGTCGGGACTAAAAAAATGTTTTACTTGACGAAAATGATAATCAGGAGTTTCCTAATGCAAGTTATGTTGATGATTCACATTGTGTGAATCGTAGTATTCATTCATAAACCCTTTCATTAGAATGCAAGATGGTCGGTTCATTGAGGATGCAGTAATGTCTTAGTGACCTAAAAAGTTAAATATCGTTAATAATTCTACATTTTTCTGCTGGATCTTGTTAAAATAAACGCGATAAAATAATTGCTAATTTAACAATATTATAACGCAATCGTTTATATTTCAATTTAAATTGAAATAGATTTTAAAATCATATACCTTTGTAAATGATTTCGACTCCTTTGTGAATGATTTTTTAAAATAATAGCATTAATTGATAAAAACGTATTAATTACTTAAAATAGCGCTGAAGAAATATTCAAGAAAAATTGATTTTATAAGATTATAACGTATACCCGACTCCTCGTAAATTTATTTTGCCGCGTTCAAAGTCGTGCCGTCCGTGTGTCTTATCTCATTTACGAAGCTGAGTGGATAGGGTTTCGAAAATATTGTCCAGAAGCAAATAGTCAGGCGATATATTTCATAAGAGAGTACTTACGAGTGGAAATTGCAGACGATAAAAAAGTAAAGCAGCTAAAGAGTTTCCGTTAGTTTAAATTTACTACTCAATTTAATATTTCGAATAAAAGTGCGAAAAGAATTTAATATAAAAAAATGTCTTGAGCAATATTCGGATATATAATATTAATAGGAAATATAAATAAAATATAGGATTATCCTGCACGAACAAAAACATAACTTTTATTTTATTTTTGTTGCAGGTGAGTTGTAATCATCAAAGAGCACTTATTTTATCAAAATGAGTAAGTAATGAAAGCTTTCTTTTTTTCTTTTTTAATCATCTGTACAAGTACTTTTCTTTGCACAGAGACGAGAAAACTGAGTAAGCATAAGACATTTTAAAAAATAAAGTAGAGCGCGCATATATTCAAAAAAATTTAAATATAGGTTTGCTTGAAAATTCCATTTACTGTAAAGCCGACCGCACACAATGACTATTAACCGTTTCCTACAGCTCCAGCTGTTTCGTGTCAGTTCATCGCTCAATCACTATCGTATTAAAACCAATTCACTTAATTGCTCGAAACTTAGTAGATAAGGCGCAACGAATTTCGGAAGTCCCATTGGATGGGAACAACATAAATTACAATTTTCACTTAGGACTGCATACTGTTAAAACAAAGTAAATAGTTCTATTAATACTATCAGTGATCATCATATCGCTACGATTAGTTTAAAGTCGTATATTACCCGTTAAGTTTTTAACGATCTAATTTTAAATTTAGTAAATCAAATTTATTCCCTAACAGTTTTCAGAATAAATTATTGTCTCATTTATAATCGGCGATAAAATGTCAATACAAGAGCTACGTTTAATTAAAACGAATAGTGTAATATTGGCGCGAAGTGAATTGTTTTTCTCAGAATCCATTAAATTTTTTTTTCTCAGAAGCCATTATTGTTTTATCCTATAATAAAAAGATAATCAAAACTAAAACAGTGAACTCAAATGGTTTTCGTTACACTATATTAATAAATATAGTGCGCCCGTCGTGACAATACCATATTCACGCAGGCGTCGTAAAATGGAAGTAGCCCAGTTTCATGAGCTGATCCACTCGCTCTGACCTTACCTACTATAAGCTTAATGAAAATCCCCGAAGCGTGGGGGGTTCATCCGCCTGCAGATTTTGACCTTTCTGCCGCAGCTTTTCGGGAGCGTCGAACCCCTGCCCCTCTCTGCGGTGGCATTGCGCCAACTTTCGATCTCGTATTGATTTCTAAGGCTCCACCGACGCGGACGTGCGCGGGATGTTCGTAATCGGGGTCCCCGCCCTACCGGAGGGGCCATTAGCTTCATTGACCCCTTGACGCGGCGCATCGCTCGGTTCCGTCAACGAGTTTGTAAAAGTCGAACTCCGCTGCGATCGATTCCGTTGGAGTTCGCGCGTCGCGGAGATTGGAGGAAAAAGGGCTGGCCTTCTCGTTCGTTGAAATTTTCTTGAAATTGTCTATACGAAAGGATTATTGTTATTTTCTTGAAAATATTAAAATGTGTTAATTTATTTATTTATAAAGTATGGTTGAATCTTTTCTTTATTGTAGCATTTTCATTATTTGTGTTCCTTCGTCATAGTAATAATAATTTTTAAAATATTAGATTTACAAAATGGAATTCAAGACGCATAGTATACATAGTGACGTAGGAGTAGGTTATACTTTAAGAAAAAAGAAACTAACGTTTTTAAAAATAATTTAACTTTTCTTCAAATTATTAAGATTTCGCAAAAAGCTTAGTGTAGATAACTATTATTTTCAAAAATAATATTTTTATTTTACAAGAGCAATTATTGAATTATTTAAGCTTAATTTTATTAATGAACTAGAAGAAATTGGTAGGAACTTGTCGATTAATTAGCTGATTGAGCAATCATCTAATTTGTCTTTATCATTCCGATTGAAGTAGGTGGGATTCGCACAAACGTTTCATTGATTAAATGAGTTGCAAATTTTACTTGCAAACTGAACCAAACAATTCTTCCCACTGTACGTTCCCAAGAAAGCCTCTCCGAACAATCAAATAAAAAGAACGCACAAATAATTATTCTATTGAAATCTTTATCCGCAGGTTAAATGTGATTCCACACATTTTCAATACCAAACTCTTAAAAAGTCCTTGGTTCGATTTTCAACGAGTCATCCATCACAAATACCCTGTCAAAAATTAAAAAAAATTGAAATTAATTTCTTGTACCTGGTAGATAAGAAACAGTATATAACAAATCAGTAAAAAAATATATTCCGCATGCTACAATTAAATAAGTTAAGGTACGTTAAAAAAGATAAAAAAAAGTTAATTCCATCGCTTTCATAACTTCATTAAAAACCGATGAATTTACAAGTTTCAGTAGTGACTGCACGTCACACGAACTAAAAACATTTACTCGCTGGCGTTTGAACAATCCACCCGTCGCGGTCGGCTCCGACAAAAGCAAAGACGTAACGTCGATACGAGCGTCTGAATGGCCGTGGCGCAATGAAAGGCGCAAACTGGCACGCGGATTATTCGCAGGTGTCGCTTCTTAATTTTTATCGTGCACACATTCACCACGAGGCGCGGCAGATAGCGCCGGCCGCTCGGCCTTACGTAACTCCCTCGTACGGAGCGGAAGAGTGTCATCGAACGCTCCATCCGCCCACGCGAGGCGCGCGCGAGCCTCTACATGCAAATTGATTTTATGAAGGTGTACACGCGCCTCTTTTGCCTGTGTACACGTGTGTATTGTATTGTACGGTGTGGGTGCGCGTGTACGTATGCTGGCGTTCTATATATATACCCGCGCAGTTCTCTGTAGAGCCTCTATATCAATATATTGTAGTTACTCGGCTAGGGATTTTGATCGATACGGCCTGTTGTTAATGAAGTGCTTTTTCGAGTATCGATGTATGTAGTATGCGGTTCCCGTGCGCATACACTTTCACGGCTTATTGGAGTTGCCTATCGGAAAGTTTGCATATTGCTTCCATAGTTCACTGAGAGTAGATGTACGCGGAAATTTTTTACACTAAAAAAAAGTATTAAAAAATTGGTATATGCACGCGGAGAGAAACGTTCTATTAAAAATAATGTACTATTTTATGTATTATTAAAAAGGATACTACTATAAAGTATTGTAATGTTTATTTTGAAGATTCCAGTTTGTAGATTCGTTTTCATACAGATAATAATTGTTATGATATTTTTTCTGCATTAATATAAAAAGTAAAAGGTATTTATCGGGAATTGATTTATTTACTAAAAAAATTATCTGAGCGGTCGTCATATACTGTGGTCTCGTTACAGTGTAAAAAGAGTTATTGAGAGAAAAATATTGCTTATAGACTCTACAAAGTTAGCGGGAAGAGTTGCGCGGATAACGTACCGTTGCTTGAGCTCAAGTACATACGCTTCATTAAAAAAGCCGATTAAACGTGCTTATTAAGCATTGTCACTTCTATTTTTAGATTTCCGAGAAGAGATTTGATTTTCTTTGAATATCCCGAGTGCTTTACTGTCTAACCCATTCTGCAAAGCGTTCAATTAGTTTTCGCAGCAAAATGGCCAGAGCAATTACACGCTTTGGAATTCCGACGTAAAAGACCGATTCCGGTACATACAAAATGAGATTACTTCACTCGCGGGATAAAAAAATAAATTTCAGAGCAATTTACGTTCTCGAGTGTTAAAAAAAGAGTCGCACAAAAAGGAGATTTTTGCGTAAAAGCCACCTCTCGTTTGAAATCTCTCGTCAGTCAACGACATTGGCGACTTCCCCGTCGAGATTTCAAGTTTCTTAACGAAGCTCTCTTTCGCATAATTGAAAACGAAAGTGAGAAAGCCGGAAATGCCGGTTTGCAATGCCAATTTCGGTGTGAACAGGCGCGAGAAGCCGCTTTGCTGCATAAGGTCAATGGCTAATGTTTTTCCTCTCCGACGACGATCGTCCGTGACGAGCATTGGCATAGTCGCGAAACAAAAAAAAACATCTCGAGTATAAGTACGCAAGTACTTCTGCGTTTCTCCGTGGAAGGTCAGCCACCGCACGGTAAGGTATCGTTCGAGAAATCTCGCGGTTTCCTTCGATAAAAGTGAAGAATATTTCGCACTGGTTATCGCCTCGCCTCGCGCAGATAACGACCAGCAGACGCGCCCCGTATTTATATACAGTTTTTTTTAATGCCAGTGTTATCTTCGCATTCGAATACTTTCCGCGCACACGCTCTGGCTGTATACACGTGCGTTAACTGTTCAACGTTTCACGATGAATGTACCTCTTTGGCACAGGTGTACCGACTGTTTCACTGCGGTGCTTTATTTGCTTGTGCATACGTTCGTTGTAGATTTTTTAACAGTGTGACGAGGAATAACAATATTGCACTTGTGGCTAAAAAATAATTTTGTAAACATGAAAATTAATTTCTTCTGTATGAGTAATATACTTTTTCTGGTGTTAATTACAAATTGAATGGTCGCGAAGCATTTCTTTTGCATACATTTTCATACGATCATGATCTTTTTTTTTTTTTTTTTTTCGTAAATAAAAAACTTCTTGCAACGTTTCGACAGGTATCTCAAAGCGTCAAACGTGTCAATGCAATCCGGCTTTCAACTTTGAAATTTAGAGTCGGATTAGTTTTTGCTACATAATCTATCATGAAAGAAGCACATCAAAGAATCATTTATTAGCGCAAGGAGCACTGTTTACAAGTATATTTATAGCATTCGGATTTCTTATCGTGGCTCGGAGCGCACACTCTGGTGCGGCCGGTCGTTCCCGAGCTAATTTTCACTTATTGCTCTTTCCTCTCCCGTTATATTGGCAATTTATGGGAGGCGAGCGTTGCCGTTTCTCTGATTTTTCTCATTAGAATTTTATTTATGGTTTGCGTCTCGCGTAATTGGAGCGAAACACTGGGGAACACACGACGGACGCGGGAATCGATTTCTTCCAGTGCCGCGAGCACACACGGTCATTGCACGTCACTGGGAACGAATAACCTTTACGTGAGAGTTCAGAGTGGCCAGATCGAAAATGAACATTTGGTCGGACCCGCTGATCGAGCAATCGCTATTGTCTTTTTCGCGCGCTCTTGTAGATTTTGCACTCCTCAATTCCCGAAAGGTCACGTGGAATGTTATCTTCAGCAGTTTCTTTTTGTTGCTATTGTTTTGTATGTAGTAACGAGAGCTCCTCTCGTTGAATAAAAGGATTTTCTTTATTCTCAGTCAATTAAGATGAATTTCAAACAATAGAGGAAGTGCAAGGAAGTTGAAATAATTTTAATGAATATGTCGTGGAAGTCATGAAATAATCTGACTGGAGTTAAAGGTAGGGTGCAGTACAAAGAGTTTTTTCTTTTACATTTCTTTTTACTAGAAAAGATAAAACAATTTTTTAATGAGACAGTAATTTGCATTAGCATCGAAAAAATGTTCTCAAAAATAGATAATAATAAATAACTTATACAATATTTAAAAAAAATAAATTCAACTTCGAAACAAACAGACTAGTATATATTTTGTCTTAATCACTTTTAGTAAAACGGGATTTTTTTTCAGAATGTGAAATTATCAAGAACACGCTCATATAATCGTACTTCAAAAAATACAAAACACAACCTTCAAACATTAATGACAATTTGCAAACTGTTCTCGCTCCGTCACGAGTTGACATGTGATTTTTCTTTTACCAACACACAATTATAAACCGTAAATTTCAAATAAACTCTTTTCTTCCTCTTGCGTTTAAAAAAATGGATACTTTAATGTATCCAAAATAATTCGGCCGAATCACTAGGTGATAATCGAAATTTCGAGCGATCAACCTATTTTTAATCGCTTGCGTTTAGGTTTCTAGTTCATTTGCCGTCAAATAAGTTACAATATTCCAAGTTGGAACGCGAGGAAAGAAAAAAAAAAGACCGGCAACTTTCTACCTCGGTCGAAAGATCGAAAGTGAAATTTTCGCCGGGTCGAGTGGCGCACGCCTTTATTTAAAAGGTCTCCTCTGCCTCGCTGCTCATCGCAAACAATGACGATCAAGGCCGGTCGCCGTTACACGCGGAACACAAAAAAGTGCCTGACATCATCTCCGTGTCGACGAAAAAAAAGCCAGGCACACATGAGAGATCAAGCGACGTTGCCTTGATCCTCTTCACTTGGTTTGGCGCGCGGCACTATTTTATGTGACCGTCGAGGCCTTCACTCGCGAGCACTTGGATATGTCACCATTGGCGGAGAATTTTTTTCGTTCCGTCGTTTAGGAATCTGTAAAGCGTCATTTTTCATCGACAACTGCTATTAATTCATTCGACCGGTTAGCTATTTTTTATTCACAGCTGTGAATTAAAATTTTATACTTCCTTGTTAATTTTATGCTTTTTCATTAACTTATTTTTCAAGGTTCAAATGCAATTATATACTTCACTGGATTAATTTATATTATAATTCAATGAAATATGAGCTGGAAAGAATTATTTTTAAATATGTCGTATCATTTATTATTAAAAAAAAGATTCGTGTACTAATAGTAGGCTTCACATCCGCTTCCGAATGAGATCTTCAGTCCGTGGACGAGAAATCACACGAGAAACTTCACATTTTTCCGGGGGATAAAATTCAAAGTTACCTGGAAAGATTTTACCGGTTCAGAGTTTCTCACGAAATGCGTCCGTTATAATAAAGTACTAAAGCTAGCATTCTCGAGAGCTACGCGTAACTGGTTTTTCCGAAACCTTACGGTTAGGGACTTAGAGAGTAATAAAAGCGACATTTTCCGTACAAGCACGAGGTTGTTACCCTAAGTACACCTTTTATCGCTTTATGATACTCGTTACTTGGGTCTAAGAAAGCCAGCCAATGTTTGAAATTTTAAATTTGCCTTTAAATTTTATACGCTTATTTAGGTAAAGATTTGTACTAGTGATTCATAAATAATTGAAATAATAATGTGGTTCTCACACCTAATTAATTTTACATAAAATCAGAAGCTGAAACATTATGAAGTATCTTGAAGGTAGTAGGCATCGTAATGAGTGATAGGTACAAAACGATAAGGTCGATTCATTCATTAATTATGTGCACTATTATGTTTACAAGCGTGTAAAATAGATAGTATCTTTAAAGTGATACAAAATTTTGTACTTTTCTTCTACACATGCACGACGTAAGTGCACTATATACCAACCAACGATAAAACCAATATTTTACTTGTGCGTTTGAAGAAAAGCCTTTAAAAGTCTGCATTCCAGTGTACACTGCTCATGCAATAACAAGATAACAGACAATACATTGCAACAAAAAGCAAACAAACTCGTAAATAAAATGAGCGCTGCCAGCGGTGTTTGCGCCGGAAATCCAGCATCCTCACTGCGAAAAAAAAAGGAACGACGAGTCCCGAAATAACACAACGGAAAAACAAAAGCATTATTTAGACAGTCTCCATAAACTTTCATTTATTGGTCATCCCTTCGCCAGTCTCTCAGACCGTGTAACTCACCCCACTCGATTCAGATTTATTGTCGCGCCCGATCAGCTGATTCCCCCGATGACTCGCGATCGGCCTCATTCAAGCGGAATCCTCTTGCGGAAAGCCGCGTGCGAAACTCGCCGAAGCGTGGGGTATGTGCCTGCTCCTGTACGCACTCACACGCAAGCAGCTTGAAGCAGCTCGTCCCCCCGAGCTCGCCGCTTCTCTACACTCGCGGGCGTGACGTCATGGGCGAGCGACGGTAGTGGGGACCGGGTGAACGCGAATCGCCAGCGAACGCGCGGGCGACTGCCGCCAGTCAGGCCAAGACGACGCTGCGCGACACTTGCGGTGGGCCATCCACGGGGGGTACGCATTTCGCCGGAGCAAAGTGCCTCGCGGACGGTCTCCAGCACCGACTTATCGCACGCCTATCAGTTGTAGGTAGATTAGAGTTTTTTTTTAAATTTTGTTGAAAAGTTTTCGTTTTGGCGAATTTGGTTTGGTGATTGAGGTTGTTCAAGTGGTCGATCAATAATTCATTATTTAAATTTCGATTAATTGTGCTGGCTGCGGTGTGCATACGGAAGAAACAGTGTTTTAATTTAGCTTCTATGTTCGTAATCGGTCGATTCAGCACTTCATGCATAAAACATTAAACAAAGTTGTTTCCTTATCTATAGAAAATTTAACAAGGAAAAAATGTTGAAAATCCTGCAACATACCACCGCTTTTCGAAGTCCTAAGACAAAAATCTATTGTAGCTTACAATTTTCTACAGTGAAGTATTCGCATTAACACTCGTGTTTCACCCTTAACTCCAGATCACTCGTGCATCTAAAACTTTCGTCATTCCAAAGAAAAAATCGCCTACAATAAAAACTTTTCGACAAAATCCAATCAAACTTTTTAAAACTAACGAGATAAAAAAATTAAAGAAGAAGCGCACGAAAGTCGTTCGTCGAAGTGCAAAGTCCAAAGGGTAAGATCCTGCGGAGCTCGCGCGGCTAAAATTCAGTGGGAGCTGGCCGCGCGCTCGCCGTCCGAGGCGAGGCGGAGGAAGACAGTGGCTCGCGTGTCGGTGTGATCCGGTGGGCGAAGGCGAGACGCCGAGGCGGTGGCGACCTGAAAACCTTACGCAATCGATCGCGCCGGCGCGGCGACTTCTATATACACAGTGCCGGCGACTCGGTGCCGCGTGTGCGTGACTCAGTGTACATACCTGTGGCGTCTGTACGGGCAAGTGCCGTAAACAGCGATGAAGTCGAAGAAGCATACGGAGAGCCTCCTGGCCGCCGAGAGGAACGGCCTGAAGAGCGAGGAGAAGGAGCTGAAGCCGGTGAAAAAGGGTGAGGATGATTGATTCGACTGGGGAAAAACGGAGCGTCTAGTCCGGGAACGGGATCGCCAGTGTGTATAAAGAGCGTATAGACCTTGGTGTCTTATGTGGTCCGGCCCTACGTGCTACGCTCGATTAATTGACCTGGCCAATGACCTGTGAACACACGGGGACAGCAGGCTTGAAAAATTGAAAGTTAACTGTGATGGGTTCAAAGCTAATGGAGTTATTAAGTTTTCAAAACTTTTTTTTAGATTGTTTATTGCGCGCTCTCCTCTTGAATTGATGAGTGAATCGAGTATTCAACTTTTTTTTACGGCGATTTAAAAATATTCTCAGAAAATGTATAGAAAGGATTAAAATTTCTTTTATATCACTTTTATTCTTGGCAGCTAGGGTTTGAATGCGACAAATTAAAAGTAAATTGAGATATATAAACTTTTCAGAAATTCCTTTGACTTAAATAAAAATAAAAGAATAAAAGTTTTTACCGATAAAAACAATTTTGTTTGTTCACTGAAGATATTTAAATGAACTTTCAGTTTAGTGAAATAAATTTTAAGATTTACGGCGTGGTTAAAAAACAATCCGTCTTTGATTTTAGCAGTATATAAAAAGTCTACTTTTTAGTGACATCTTTTGAATTGCAAACACTTTTTTCTAGCTATTCTCATCGCAGAAACTTTCATTTCTTGCTGTGTAACATTTACAAAGCTTGAGAGGGTCTAAAGCGAGCATGAAGAATGCCGCATACATGCAAAGTTGGTTTCTTTTTTTAGCACTGCTGGAGGCTTTGAAGCCTCTAAATCGCTCAGAGAAGTAGTGTCGAGCCGAATGCGGCTATTACGGATTATTTAATCGCTGTCGTTTTACTCTTCTTTTTTTTTCGTGCATCGAAATAGTTCTCATGTAATATGAGCGTTTCTTCACTACCGACTTTACGCCTGCACGAGGACGTTAATTTTACACTTTCAAAAATTACACTTGTGTCAGAATAAAATAGTAAAATAAGTATTTTTTTCTTTAGTACGGTTATAAAATATTGTGTTACATACAGTATAACGTTTTTTTTATTAAATTTTCAATTAAAGAATAGATAATTTATATAGTATTATGATAACAATTTATGTAATATTGTTATCATTGTTACTTTTCATCAATTCTATTACGGCCTTGATAATGAAGTTATATATGTTATATCGGCAAGTTTCGAAGCAGAACAACAAGTAATATCAAACCATTGACTAACATACACCAACATTGTCATCGTGGTTTTCAAAACTGGTAATTGATCCTGAGCGCCACCGCGTAAAAGGAGAACTGACAGTACATGCTTAATTGTAAAATTGACACCGGTATAAATGCGATTCTTTTATTAAAGCTGCTTTTGCAACGTCGATTCATAAATAAAATACTGACTCCCGCATATTTTTCTTCGTGCAAAACTAAACGCATATAGGCTGTTTCTTTCAAAGGTAAATGTTTATAATTCTAATAAACTGTTTCATTTTAAAGCGCAATCATTTTGTTTTTTATTTCACTGCAATACACAAATCCGCTAACGTAATTAACTTGCAAATTTCGCTCAAAGCGAGTAAAGACAAGCTGTAAAATGTAGGTTATGATGGTATATCACGCAACTATCTCCGACTATAGCTGAGGCTAATCGTTGTATTGTACTCCCATCAATGACATGCTTTGTAAATTACAATCAAAACTAACCTTTAAACTGTAATTTTATGCGCTCATGCAAGTGAATATCGTGTTCAGTTACTGAAAAGAGTAATAAAAGTTACTGTAAATCAAATTAAAAGTTAGTCTGTATTTTTATTCACTTAATAATTAGTAATCTATTTGTATAAAAAACAAAAGGTTGATCCCGTTTTTATATTTGGATTACCTGTCTTTTAAAAATATATTTCAAAAAATACAATTAAATGATTCAAGTATTATTGATTGATAGTTTACGTAAAAAAATGCAAAAACGTAAGATTAAAAGAAGCGTATTTTATTCCGCTTTTGCTCATCCAGACAGTGCCCGAGATAAGCTAACAATTGGCGCCGTTCATGAACCGCACATCGATAAGAAGCGGCGACCGCAAAAACTGTTTCAATTACCGTCACGACTAAGCGCGGATGAGGTTTCCGATATTAAATCTGATTCTAGTGGGCGGATCTCTTTGATTTTATGCAAAAAAATGTTGTTGGTTTTGAAAATATTTTCTTTTTTTTTTTTCACTTTTCGAGACAAATTAAACCGATAAATTGTATAATTTTATAAATATGCGTATATTAATAAAAATATATGGAAAATCATAATAGATATTTACGTAATTGTATAATAGGTCTTAAAATGGGATGCTTATAAATAATAAAATACATATTTTCTGAAAAATTATTTGGTTTTTAGGTTTATTCATAACAATTGAAATATTTCAACTTTAGGCCGAAGAACATTGATTAGTAATTACATTATATTACATATACTACATATAAAAATAAAATCGCTTATTTACAATCGCTTCGACACATCGATATCTTAATTATCTAAAGTAATTATTATCCTACAAATAATTTTACAGTACACTCAGTCGAATTGCAGACGCTTAACAACTCTTTTTGGTATTTCTCTGCCTTGGTAGAAATGCACAGAAACATCAATGTCGCTAATGTCGAAAACAAATTTTAACATGTGCTCAAAATTTAATTCGTGTATTAAATGTTTTTCACTTGGATTATTGCGACTATCTCGTTCCAATTTTGCCAGTTCATTTCCTAAATCGTTCAGTTTGAACATACAATACTCCAGGGAATGCACAGGCATATTCATTGACATCCATATGCTTCTGCACCTCTCGATAGTGTGAATCATACTTTCAACTGGCGTTTCCTTGTGGTTCATATAATACATCACTGATCTCAACATATCTGCGTTTGATGGCAATCTGGTCACGTCGTTGATTTCTACTGGTACTCCGATTAAGTAGATGCTTCCAGTTTTTGTCTGATCCATGGTTGAAAATTGATGAAAAAACTGAGAAAATATGGAGTGAATCCTTCTTGAATCGAAATCTGGAGATCCGTAGAGTTCCGTGGATTGTGTATATCCAAAAGTTCCGAAGTCGATGTAAAACTTTAAGTTGATACTCAAACAAGCACGGCCAAGGCAAGAACTCTTTACTCTTCGAAATTCTCACACAAACTGACCAGCAATTGAATTTTCGCATTTATATATGGTACAACCCGAATGTGCTCTGTGGTTCTGATTGGATGACTTTTCCACCACCGTAACAGGTGGGGAGGGGGATGGTAGGGGTCACAGGCGTCAGGGATTAGGGTAATGCACCCTGCAATTAAGGATTTCATTTTGTGGGAGGTACCTATTCTATTTACCGTTTTATTTACCCCTCAATATTTGTTTGCATTTTGAATAAATAAGATCATTAAGGTATACATCGTTAATGATACTAAATACAAATACCGTCAGTTGTAGCTAGAGTTTCGCAGAAATCCGGTGGGAAATGGAAAAAATTTGTGGAATTTTAATAGTTCTCCCTCTTACAGTATCTTTTTCATTAATATAATGCAAGAAGTTAAAAGGCCAGTTGTTCGGCGAATATTAATGGATTACATTCCCTGTTTTCAAGGAAAGAAAGAAACTCATACAGTAACATCGTACTTACCTGTTTGTGTGTATATATAGTCTACACTTTCCGCTCTAACTGTATACATGTCTCACATGCAAATATTTCTATTCAACAAAATAATAATTTCATTACAAGATTTTTCTAAACAATTATCTCTTTAATACTAAATTACTAATCGTTTTAGTGCAATCATTCGTGATATATTTTTCTGGACGAGAAAAATGCCTAATCATTCTTTGAATAATAGTTTAAAAAAAAATAGTTCCCAAGTAAAAAAAAGTCGCTGCTCTCGTAACTGCAGTCAGTGCACATCCCATGGCAAGATGAGTCCCGCAACAAACTGGCACAAAGGGACTCGCAACAACGACGAGGAAGTGTTGGGGAATAGAATGAGATCTTCGATAGCGAAATGCCTTCGCGCGCGTCGGATTCTCCGGGACAAGTCGAGCTTAGAGCCTGTCCCTCCCTTCTCTCCCACCGAAGGGAACAATGCACCTGCATTGCGACGCGTCCACGAGCTTTCACTCTCAGAGGGGGGACGCGCCGGCGCATTTCCGCGTGCTTGTAAAATCGTTCCATCGACACCGACCGACGACGATTAGCCGGTGTACCGTGATGGCTAGACCAGACGGCGGGGATTGCTATAAAGTATAGACAAGCGACGGCTGCAGTCTCGAGCCTCCATTTATAACGGCGCCGTCTTGCGTGCTTGACTTTCCGCGCGTAATAGTTGACTGCGTTGGTCAGTCCCGGAGCCTGCAAGTCTATCATGGGGAGGGGGCGATAATCACTTTTATTGGGGGAGTCTTTGGAAAATCAAAGATCAACGGTAAATGTTCGTGTAACTTTATGGGCGGGGGTAATAATCAGCTATGTATTCGGAGTGTCTCGAAAATAAAGGGTCAGCGGGAAAATGAAATCGGAAAATCGCATCAGTGACAATGAAACGTTAGCCGTACAGTTTTACACTTACTTGGGCTGCTCATTACTATGTACTTTACTAATAGGGTTTCGGCGAGTGCAAAGATATTTTAATGATTGTTCGATTTTTTAAGAATTATTATGAAAAATGCATTTAAGTATCTTGAGAAAATAACAAAATATTTTCCAGGTAATCGATATATATTATAAATATTGAATGGAGTTTATAAATAAATCTTTTGCTCAACAGGCGTGGCTGAGTATATCAAAGGAATCCATTGAAACGATAGCAAAGTCACTATTCATTTGAAAAAATTTCTCATTTTGTTCCGGATTATGGATTACGTTATACACATAAATCCAAAATGTTATTTAACAAATGTTAGTTGATGGTGATGCTTGGGGTCGCGTACACTTTTGACCTCATCTCTTGGCGAGCGGCGACATCCTATTTAGTCCACTTTATGAATCGCATTAACATATATCGCGAATGCTCCGCTTCGTTAAAAACTGGCGGCGAAAGAGAAATACTCGCGGGTCACGAGAAGTACCCAACGAATATACGAATATTTCCTTCTTTTAAATTTTCATTTTAAATTTATTTATTTTCTTAAAACAAGTATTAATGTCAATTGTATATATTCACATACTTACTTTAATTTATTTATTTTTAGCGGTTATGAGGCGATTTTTTTTCAAATCAAACTTAATACTATGTTCACTCTTCATTAAATTCTAACGATTTATATTCAAATCTTCAATGTTAAAAAAATTCAAACCTTGAAAAAAGTCTTCAAGTCATAAATATAAAGCAGTGATTTTTTTCTTATTCGACAGTCGAATGTTAATGTCATTTAGTGCGCGAGGGATAATATGACACCAAGACAAAGTTTTAACTCCTGTCAGTAGCGCTTCATTATAACTCAGGAAAAAGCGGGCGTTCGGCACGATTTATTTTGTCTCATTAACCCAGGGCCGTCGACGTCGATCTCCCCCATGCGTGTGACTGACGTCACGCAACGCTCGGTTCGACCTGTACCTCACGGCACGAGGCCCGAAAAGAAGTACTGAAATTCCCTTCTGTTCGCTGAAATAACGCAGTGTTTTTTCGATTTTTTATTGTACTCTCAGTTAATGACTGGAGACTATAAAGAGAGGATCTACATTGCGTAAATTTCAAACGCAATAATGAGAAAGAGAGAATTAGTCTGATAAAAATAATTCAACAATCAAGTGATTTAATCATATATATTTTTAGTTTTTCTCGATTAGTTAATTCCCTAAAAAAAATATATTAAATATTGCATATATTAAGATATATGTAATATTCATAAAAGATATATCATAAAATGGTCAACTCTCTCCTTTTTTAACCGTACGATGGAATTTGATTTTTATCTCGATCGATTTTAAGGTTTATTGGACTGTCATGCTAATAATAAAATTAATGTCATTCATATTTTTACTACATCATAGTAAACAGTTTTTTTTCTATGATACTTTACTATTTTTTTCCAATATCAATACAGCACAAAAATACTGTTTTTAAAAACATTTAAAAAATACATAATTCAGTACCCGACATTAATATTTATAAAATAATTAAAATTTTTATGAGGATTTAGTAATAGCAATTATTTATCAGAATTCATATGAAAATAACAAATTTTGTCTTCACCTTTCTTATCAATGCTTAATTAAATTTACTCGTAGGAGTTTATTCTTAAAAAAAAATCAGAAACAAAGAATGAAAAACGAATTAACTGTGGTGCAATAATCCTGCAAAAAAGAAATTGCCGTCTTTGTCATTGCCTAAAAACCGCACGAGTGTTCTCCTCAATAAAAGGGGCGTAAACGGAACCTTTTTTCGCGCACTTTTTAACTCAAACGAGCGCAGTTACGTAGGCGCACTTAGACATCGCGTCATATTTCGACTCGACTCGGTGGAGCGTTTAAAAATATTCAATGACATCACTGGTACCGCTTGTTTCGCTAGATTCCCCTTCCTACGTGCTGCTGACAGTACGTGATCCAAATTGAATTTTTTTCAAGCAGCATTTCTAATTCAAGGCGATATCCTATATTTACTGCTTCTCTTCGTTATTTTATTTTTTAAATGCAGAGATCATTTATATCAGTAATTATGTATTGATAATAATAAGATATTGATAATAAATTGAGATTTCTCCTGAATATTAAAAAAAAAATAAATTAATACTTTAAATCTCCGTGAAAGTTTTAAATAAATTACAGCAGTATACATACTCTTGTGAGAAAGTAAAAGGCTAATATTGTTTCTTTCGTCTAGATCCGAGATTTTATTGAGGACCTTTTTTATTGGAAAATATGTTTTACGCGCTTACAATGGAATTATACATTTACGATCGATTCAAATCGGTAGAGCTATTTCTACTCTTGATTTTAAAATACACTTCATGCATTCATCAGCTCAATAAAATTAGGTTACACTCGTCAAAGATGATTTGATAAAGCCAAACGTTGTGTTCCAATAGAAGACTAGACAAATAATTCAAATTTATTTCAGATTCATCTTTATCTTTTTAAAAGGCTTTATTCTTTCTCTTCACATTATATTTCTTGTAAATATCGCTCATACATTTTTAAATATTTTTTAAAAAGAAATGACAGGAATAAAATCTTGACAATTCGTAATCACATATTAGGATTAATCAGTTGACAGCGTAATCATGCATCTTAATAAAATGGCAGTCAAATGTCAATCTGCCTGCATACCTCCTTGTCAAGCATTAATTAATCCAGAATTCTCGCTCTACCATCATTTAATTATCTATCGTGATATCGTTATAGTTGAAGTAAAAAAGGCCATCTTTGCGTGCTTGTAAAAAATGTATTAAAAATGCCGGTATATCTCGACTTGAGCCGATTCCCCACGGATTTTCTGCCTATCAAACGACGCTTTTTATCTTCGCCAGAATTCTCAGTCGAATTTAATTACGCGGCTCGCGGTTCGACGAGAGAATTTATTTTTAAATTCGCCGCCGACGCTTTTTGCTAATCGCTCGCGCATAACTTTCACAAAAGCGGGCGCGGCCGACATATAAAATCCGACGCTTTTTAGAGAAGAAAGCGGAGAAGTACAACGACTCCCTGCCTTGAAATTTACATTTTGTTGCTTCTAGTAATTAATTTAAGTTGATTTATATTGGATAATTGACGTCTTACTAAAATCGGTTGGAAATTAAAATATTTGCGTTGATTTGTGGTGCTTCGAATTTCTCAATTAATTTAAAATAAACGTTACAAATCATTTTAAAATCAATTTAAACTATAATCAATAATTAGAACGTCAGATTTATAAGTTATTTTATCACGCCGGAATAATAAGTAGTAGAATAAACAGCAATTTATAGTATCTAATTTTAAGTCGATGCAATTTTACCAACTATTATTGATGTAAGAATGTATATGCGATAATTTGCGGTCAATTATTGAGGTAGAATGATTTATGCATTAATTTATGACTATGTATTCCGAGAAATAATATTCTGTCTTTAGAAAGCAAATACTTTAAGAGGCATACAAATCTGTCAATGAAAAGTGAATTATCAATTGTTTTCAATTGAGAAACGTACGATTCTACTTGCTGTCGCACTTTTACAATTTATCGAGGAAAAACAAAATTTTTCCTTGCAATCATACTTTTACGATAAAAAAATGTAACGCATTCCGGTAAAATCTTGCGCATTTTTCTGACAAAAAGTTATTGCATTAATAAAACAGCTATTGTCAGCGTGTAAAAGGAGATATGGTAATCATTCTCGTAAATTCTTTCTTGGGCGGGGTACAAGCGATAAGACGGTGGAGCGATTGACCGCTGCAAAAAGCGTGGGATAAGAAAGGCGAAATCTGGTATATCGGGTAGAGGATTAACGCCAGGAAAGAAAACCGTTCCGGTACAGGCGGGAAAAGCGGCCAACTGGACTTATTTGCTCGAGTCTATTGGGAATGCCTCGCGCGGTACCGATGTTTGCACGACTTACTCATTGGATTTGCAATCATATTTTGTTCGTCGAGAAAACCGAAGCTTATCGAGTATTTTTTTATCAATTTTTATTCTACACAATGCACCTGCTTGAACTTTGATTGACTGCTCTCGATTCATGAGTTTTATTGTCCTTCGACAGTTGAACGAAGAACAAAATGTATTCTACAGCAATTTTTTTTACACTTAAAGATTTGATTTGAATTTCAAATGAATTTAATTTGCATCAAATTGTGTAAGGTTACTTTTTTTATGCTCTGCGATAGAGTGGAAATTCCGAAAAATTAGTCGATTTGATGTAAAACTATTCAATTTTTACTTTATGTATTTGCAAGGAAAATAGAATGACTATAGAATTAATTGGCTCGAGTTTTTTTTATACTTCAGATTACCAGTGAATGTTCGTCACTTTCTCAAAATCGTGTAGTAATCAG
Source organism: Sycophila sp. Sp_5 (assembly GCA_018906775.1). Taxonomy (NCBI): domain Eukaryota; kingdom Metazoa; phylum Arthropoda; class Insecta; order Hymenoptera; family Eurytomidae; genus Sycophila; species Sycophila sp. Sp_5. The sequence continues at coordinate 728,583 of JACCID010000020.1, forward strand.
AAAAGTTTTTTAACTTTAAAAAAAATGTTATCTCTACAACTGTTTACAACATGGTTACGAGCTTCAACAAGGCATATCTGCTAAATTAAAAAAAAATATGATGCAACAAATGATTCATTCACACTTCTATGCGTCCTTATAATCTAAATTTAAAGCAAACTTCATTTACAGTCGTTCCAATGTAATTCTTTGAAATATATCAATATTATTTTTTACTTCGCGTAATGCGTTAATTAAATACAAGCGCATAATCTTAGTAATCAATACTTCTATTTACTTAAAAAAATTATATTTAAATATTATTATTTAATTATGTAAGTACTGTTCACGTATAAAATAATTAATAACAATTTAATAAAAACTTCATTTCTCGCTAATATTCTGAAATTTGTAAATTCGCATTCTCCCATGTTAATTGTTATTAATGCGAGATAAAAATTCTATATACCGTTCACGATTAATAATAAAAAAAAATAGTTGCTGATTTAAAGCACTCCACGTCTCGCAGCATACGCACCGCTCGGCGTCGCGCGGCCACGTCAATTATACAAAATTTCTCTCGCGCCCGTTCTAACACCGTTAATCGAATTATCCGGGGCGATTCTTATCGCGAATGACTGTCATCTAATCAAATTATGAGCTCGGATGGAGTCTTCCGATCTCGGCGCGGTCGCGTCCTCGTCTCCTCCCAGGCAGAACGTTGCGGATCTTCTCGCCGGGTGCTCGCGAGGCCGCAGCATTTTTTTTTTTTTACAAGACGACCTGTTACCGAGCGACGCACGAGTTACGTTGGCTGACATAATCGCGCGAGTGTACGTGCTTCGGACGAAACGCCGTGGATCTACCTGCCTTTCTTCGTATTGTTTTGAAAAATATTTTATCATTAAGATTCAGTTGAATTAAATGTTGCTTTGTGTTAGTTAATTCGTACGAGTTAATTATTTCCAGTCGGCTTTTAACTAATTAAAATACTAAAAAAGTAGTAAGAAGAAATTTAAAAAAATAATAATAATTTATCTGTCCACGCGAGCATTTAATTTGTTGCAATAAAATAAATATTAAAATTTCGAAGGTTATACTTAGCAATTTTTTTTGGAGCGGTAGCAAGAGTAAAAATTATTACGAAACAACAATATTGTTTCCGGAGAAAGTTTTCCTTTTTTTTTAATAAAGCTAAGTCCGGAATAACACGTGCAAAAAAGAGTAGTGATATTGACAAGAGTGGAACAAGGGAGAAATTAAATTATTGTATTTTTATGGGCATTGTGTAACGTGACGTAATTCACCAAGAATGCGGATTGCACAATTTCTTAGGAAGTCTAGGCGGAACATTTTACTATCTAAAGTTGTTTTTTTTATCTCCACAAGAAGATCCAAAGTAAGCAATTCTAAACACGATTAAATCTGGTTAGACTGCAGCTTCTTTTTTACACAATAAGATTTTTCGCAATTAAAAGTTTAAATAGCGTAAACGAGTAACTTATCTTACAAATTGAGATGCAGTGCAATTAAAAGAATAAAAATTTTAATACAATTTTAAAGTCAAGATTTTAGTAAACATTTCTTTTTTAATTATTTATTTTTTTGAATAATATTTAATTAAAACTTGTCAAAAAATGACAAATTCGAGCTAAAACGTTTTTTTCCGGGTGTTTAACGCGTAACAAGGTAACTCGATCGACGACTCGCGTCAATTTTCCAAGCGCGCAAAGTAATCTCGGCGCAGAATCCGGGCGACTCACTTCGTGTGTGCGCGCGCGCGCGTGTTACGTAACAATTGTGAAGATGCATTATTCATGGGCGTTGAAGTTGATACGCTCGAGAGAAAAGGAGAATCGGCTGAAGGTTGTCCAAAAGCTGACTGCTGACGGAATGCAGATGAGCTCCACGAGGGTCCGGTGTTATCGGCTCTGCGGTACTTGTGTATGCCTTTTATTTAAAAAAAAAAAAGAGGGAGTGGGTGAGCTTGAATGACTTTGGTAATTCACTTGGGTTATTATCTACTAAGTAGATTATCTCGTTAAAGTTCCTTTGCGTTACGATTTAATTGAACAAAAGTCATTTATTTATCTTTTGATAAAATTCGCTTGCGCTTTGCTTTGTGCTTTTTTGAAGGCGACGTTAGTTAAACTATAGCAACCGAGTTTTATTTTTTAAAAGGACAGTAATATTTTTTGATGATGTAAGGAAGAATAGACAACCGTTTCCCAGTGCCGTGTACAAAATTTCTGGTATGATGTAAAAGTAGAGTTGCAGTTAAGCTTCTGCGCTAATGAGTATTCGTTGTTGGAGACTTGCAATTAACATTACTATCTTTATTATCCTCGGGAAATTTCATGCGTTACTTTCTTCTTTATCATCGATTACGTAAACAGAAAAGCCTACCAATCGCACGTATTTTAAAGCTAAAATTTTTACTCAAAATTTACAAGTGAAATTCGATAATTAAGTAAACCGCAATAGTCCACTTTCGCAACTTTATATTTAAATTATTACAAACATATATATCTTAGAGTCTTTACGCGGCTACTTTATAGCGCTACTCCGAGATCGTGGGATCACCATGGAAAAGCCCCGTATATTTTGCAAAATGAAACTCCTTTCTCGCTCTTTCTCATCGTGCATTAATTTACTTCTTATACGATTTCACCTAGAGCAGTACTAATCTCGCGCATCTATTTTGTAGCGTGTACATCAGTCTCAATTTTAAAAAAAATGCTGCCTCGGCAAAATTTAGTATGCACTTTATCTACTTTCGTTTCGAGCGCGAGGTTAGACGTAACTTGCGGTGTTTCGTTTAAAATAAACGAGCTGAAGGATTAAACGCGGGAGTTATGCACGCGCGAGGATCTCACTGCAATAATCTCCATTTCTGGTGTACATATTCAAGCGAGCCTTCGTTTTCATTTTAACTGAACTTGAGCCGTATACTATTTAAACATTTTCCTTGAAAAATAATTGCAATATTTCTAGTGCTGATGTAATTCCTTTGTGTCCATGTACAAAAAATGCAAATATAACTAATTAGCAATAATTGCTATAGGGAAAGATTTTTTAAATTTGCGGAAATGGTTGAAAATTCTTGATATCAAAAGTGCTTTCTCAATATAAAATATACCCTCTCGAAGCATGAATATAATTCGAGTGAGCGCCTATTTACATCCTGTAGTTTTCTTGTAAAAATTACGCGAAAAAATGTAATCGGGAAATGGCAGACAATGCTGTAAATTTTTATGAGAAAATCGCTGTAATTTTTACAAGCTCTACAACAAAGTTCTGTTTTTTTTTTTTTTTTTTTTGTAAAAGTTAAAAAATACGATAATTTCCCTTAAAAAATTTACCGTCCTATGATTACATGTTTTACGGGAAACAATCAATTTATTTTTTAGAAAAAATTCTTTCACTGTATATTTATAAGTGAAATTTAACTCATTCAGTTTACTATAAAACGTTAGATAAGATGCTAATAAAAATTTTCAAATGAAAAATAAATAAATAATCGTATAAAAAAAAATATAATATTTTACTCTAACGCAATTTTTTTCCGCAGGGAGGACATTCTGCCAGGCGTGCAAGAAGAAGTGCAGCGGCGAGGTGCTGCGCGTGCAGGACAAGTACTTTCACATCGGTTGCTTCAAGTGCGCCCAGTGTAACACCAGCCTCGCCCAGGGGGGTTTCTTCGCGCGCGAGGGCGCCTACTACTGCACGAAGGTACATACCATACATACACACACTTTATGCGAATCCCGGGAACACGTAAGGACTACGCGTTTTATAAATTCCGCTCCCTAGGGTCACCGGCGCGACCCTCGCGATTGTTGTCACCCGCGATGAATATTTTAGAGCGGATTTCATACGCCACGAGACGCTTGATAAAGGGTCGCGGCAAGGAGTCGCTCTAGGCTCGAGAGTTGCCACGATTGATGTAGTCTTCATATCTTTTTTCAGGATTTTTTTTTTTTTATAACTGTGGTTTTACTTAATTTTTATTATTGTTATTGTTCTAGAAGTTCTTATTCACGCCACAAGAGTGCACAACTTTTAAAAATCATTCTCCTTTAGAATCTTAAAATTCTTTATGAAATGTTCGTAAGAATATTTATTTAACTGTGTCAAATCGTAGAAGATTCACAAGAAAATTAGAGCGACATGTTACTCTAAAAATGACAAGTACATTTTTTACAAAACGTTGACGATCAGTTTTATCGTGTGTGGTAACGTTGAAATGCACGTTACTGTAGAAGCTGAAATTTATGGTGTCTATTACCATTGAATAAAACCGTATGAAATGTGATTATTATACGGAGCCGAGTGAGTCCGCGATTTACAATTGCAAAGTGACACAGGTTGATCAGCGATAAAGGTGATGTAACGCCGTGGACTAATACTTTGTAGTCGAGTCATTCGAGTAGGATACATTACGGACAAGTGACTGTTAAAAGCTCGTTGCACAGATTCTCTCCTGTAGTTCGCACGTGCAATTCGGACTTTAAAACATTTCCTGCTCAGACAGTTAAACGCTCGCTGACAAAATGACGCCGGATGCTGAAAATCATGTAACGTATATATCCTGCACAGTAGGGGAACCTTTCATCTATCTGCAGTTTATAATTATCCGTAGAGATTATTGCGGTCACATTAATATCTGAAAAATTTTTAAGTCAGATTTTTTTTATCTTGAGACATTCTAAGGATAGGAATTAAATTAATTTTTTTATATATAATTTACTGAATATTCTTCTATGAATCTCCTTCGAATTTTTGAGTACAAATTATTAGGAATATATATTAGTTTCTCCTGTATGCAACATTATTTACGTGCATATTATATGAAAGTAACACGCGGAGAGTATACCTGTATTTACGAATATAAAATTATTTATTGAATTGATGAATATCATAATTTTAAAGCAGGAACTGATTTTTTTTTTAATTCCGTAATTTAAAACAAAATGTTAACTTCCGTCAGTGCAGCTGACATTTTTTTTATCAATTATCTTACACAGTAAAATATTTTTCAGGACTACCGAGAACGATGGGGGACCAAATGCGCTGGATGTGGCGAATACGTCGAGGGCGACGTCGTCACTGCGGGGGAAAAGCACGCTTTTCATCCAAACTGTTTTCACTGCCAAAGATGCAGACAACCTCTGCTTGGACAGGGAACTAAAGTTACTTTGGTTCAAGGTAATTAAAAAAAAACTTTTTTTTTTAATTTTCTGACACCAAAAAATAAATTTTAAAATAATATTGCAATAATGTATTCAAGCCTGAAAGTATCATAAAAACTCCTATCGATTTTCTTCTATAATATTCACAAGAATTTTACGAAAAAAAAAAGCAAAGTACCTGCTATACCATACTGTAAATAATAATTTACGAGACAACAACATTTATTATTTCTCAAAACAGAGAGGCGCAAGCACTAAATTAGGATTAAATAGATTAATGGAGATGATAATCCATAAAAGCCTTAGCATAAAATGTTTCGGTCCCCTTCAGAGTTTGCACCTCCTCGATTTAAAATTCACATGGCTGATTTAACTACATAATCTCGTTGATTTCAGGTCAGGCGCTGTGCCACCGATGCGTGAGCATTCCGGTGCGCGAGGCCTCGACACCGGTGGGCAGCAGCTCCGGAGGTCAGGGTGGCCCTCCTGGCAGCCAGGACCCTGGCGCCTGCGCCGGCTGTCGGCAACAGCTGCGAGAGGGCCAGGCCCTCGTCGCCCTCGACCGGCAATGGCACGTTTGGTGCTTCAAGTGCCACAGCTGCGACACCGTGCTACACGGCGAATACATGGGAAAGTAAGAATCCGAAGATTCAGTTGTTTTTAACGTCATTTCGGCACACTACAATAAAAGTTGTCATAAATGTTGTAAATTTTACTGAGTGGTAAGATTAACTAGATTTTTAACAAATTTTACTGCAGAGTAATGCTACTTTCTGCCTGAGAGTACAGTCTGTAGTCCATTGCAGTAATTTTTACAATACTTTTTTCTCAGAGTGTTTAATAAAAAGAAACACTAAGAAAGTTTACTCGATGTAAGAAAAATTCTTAAGAATCTAATGGCCATTTCTGAATATCATAGTAGCAAAAATGTTAAAAACAAAGACTAAATCACGACACTTTTTCAGAGATGGGGTGCCTTATTGCGAGAAAGACTACCAGAAGCAGTTCGGCGTAAAATGCGCATACTGCAATCGCTACATAAGCGGCAAGGTGCTGCAGGCCGGCGAGAACCACCACTTTCACCCGACGTGCGCGCGCTGCACCAAGTGTGGCGACCCCTTCGGCGACGGAGAAGAGATGTTCCTGCAGGGCGCGGCAATCTGGCATCCGCGCTGCGGTCCTGGGCCCACCGGACCTAACGGCATCGTCAACGGCCACTCCGAGGCGCACACGCCTCAGCACCGGGGCCCCGGCGGCCCCGAATCCGAGCGCATTTCCAGCAGTGCCTCGGAGATGCAGGTGAGTCGCTCTTGCGACGATCCTACTTTATCGATTGCGAGGAACATTATGGTGCTGTGATAAATTATTTCTTTTCTTATAGCTATAGAAGAGTATGGCATGGTTGGTGTACAATTTTTTTCTGAGCTCAAAAGTTCGGGAAAAAGATTTTTACGTCAAGAAAGCCGCACTCGTCTATAGGTAGCAGACGAGTAAAAATATATCACAGCACGTGATGAAGGCATATAGATCGATACTTGTTAAATTGCTGTCGAATCACCAATGAAAGTTTAATAACGTATTTTTCATGCACGCTGACTGAAACAATTGTGTCCTTGTACAGTTCTCATTGCCGTTGACACTTTATTGAAGTAATTTATTCAATCTTAAAAGTAAATTCGTCTACTTAATTTGCAAGAGCATAAGAAGGCTTAATTACCGTTCATTGTGACGAATTGCCTTGTGATTCAATTGTTTTTATCGGCCGCCCATTTAAATACCAGTTCAATATTCCTATTAGTACTACGCAAATGAAACTACATTTATAATTGATCACAAGAAACAAAATGATACGACTTTAAGTTTTCCTTATATTTTACTTTTATTAATTTCGAAATTATTTACGAACAACAACGAAAATACGTAAACAGCAACAAATACATACTCCCAAGTGCCAAACTGTAGCGACAGCCTCGGTTTCAGTATCGAGTGATTCTTAAGTTGCAACATATATATTCACATGTACCTTTTTTACTGTATTTTTAAGTTTTGCTAGTTTTAGCTGACGCATGTTGCTACATACGAGATATCTTAAGAATTGTTTTGTAAATTTTTTATTTAATTTAATTTATCCGAATTATTCATCTTACTTTTTCTTATAGATCAGAGCTTTTTTTTCACTTGACTAGCATATTTTGTATCACATATTAGCACGCTTTATTTAGTCGTACCATTTATGTCTTCAGTTTTTTTTTTTTTTTAAATTGAATTAGTCTTTCCGTTGTATCATAGATCTTATAATTTTCCTTTTATTTAGTTCTCCGCTTTATGTTTAATTCATTTTTTATTTTCTTTTCGCACGATCATTGTGAATAGTTTTCATTGAGGTCTCGCACGCCAAGTCTGAACGGATCCTTATGCAGCCCTTACAACAGCCTAAGTCGCAAGGTACGCTATGTTCGCTAAACTTTTTTTTCGCTCAGATGCAACAACAAAGAAAACAATACCTCCAGCTTCTCATCATTTATAATTTATCTTTTTTATTACAATTTGTTTTGTTATTATATACTTTTTTTCTCATTTCAAACACGTCGACACGGCGCTTATGTAAATAAATACCGTGTAGTATAATGTAAATGAGAGTCTGATTGTACGGATTGGAGGCGAGGGTGGTGACAGGATCCTCCGACGCATGTCTGTATTTTGGTTGTTTGTTTCTTTCACGAAATTTAGTACTATCCTGCGAGAACCGGAAGCCCAGGACTGATTCTGCGAGAATACGGCCGCGGTGGCCACGAAAACGTCTCCAGAATTTACACGTACTCGTACCTGACCGAGACACCAAGTCAGGGGTATCTAAGGCGCCCTATTCAGCCGTACGACAAGCCGCCTACTAGCCCTCATTTTCATAGACCAAGCTGTAAGTATCATTTACTGGATCTTTTATTAAAAAACTAAAGACTTTTTTTATGAAAATTTCAGATAAATATGTACAGGAAATATACGTACAATATTTTTATAAAATTTTTGACATTCTCATTTAATTATTAAACAACATATTTTTGAAAGGTTTGTAATCTCCTTTTAGATTATAAATAAAAATAGATACCTACTTTTGAATAATGTGAAAATCCTATAGTGAAGTGTTTTTTCACTTCAATATAAAACGAAGAGAAAACTTTCTGATTTATTTATTAATGATATCTTTTAAGAAAGTATACTATTTTTTGCTCTGCAGTTTAGACCTTCATTAATTTAAACTAGTTCATGTTAAAAAAAATATTTTCTTAACTACATGCTCTACTTTACTAATAGAAATAATCACTTTTTTATTTAATTTAGAATTCAATTTACAATTACTTACACAAATCAAGTAGAAAAACTAAAATCTAATGAATATTTAATTTTTCCAGCTTCACGTTCGATAAGAAGCAGCGGTGGTCGGAGCAGCCGCTCAGGTATGCGAGCTTTGGTAGACGCATTGAGCGAGACGCGACCGAAGTCGCCCGCGGCGCCGGAGGTGAACAACGAGGAGCCAATCGAGCTCGCCCACTTCCCGGACGCGAAGAAGACCACCGCCCGGCACTCAACCGCCCATCGAGAGAGACGACTTTCCCGCTCCGCCCTACCCGTACACCGATCCTGAGAGACGCAAGCGACGGTCAGATTCATACAAGGTAAACTTCTTGGTTCACAAGTAACAAATAGATTTTCAATAAATATGTACATAATTTAGCCAGTAGAATTAAATAAGATAAATTTTTTTTAGTTCTTGTTTAGGTCGTTATTTTTACCACTTTTATTTCAGGAAGTACTTGTACTAAGAATTGACTCGTTTTTACGAAATTGAATTAGTGCTTTAAAGTAAATATTTAAAATAATAATGTAAATAAACACAGCAATAATGTTAATGATTGTTTGCAGGGAGTACCAGATTCAGAGGACGAGGATGAGGTGGATGAAAAATCGATTAAGGAGGTGGAGCAGAAGTTGAAGAAAGAGCAGGACGAATTAAGTAAGATAGACACAGGTATCGCTAAAGTATTCCTGCAAGAGCGTGAGAAAGACCGAGAGCATATTAGACACAAGGCAGCAAACGTTGACCCCAGGAATGCATCTAGAACTCCATCTGCTAAGAGCGAGCCGGCTTACAGACTACGTTACGAAAGTCCTGTTGGCGCCTGTTAGTATAAAATTACATCTTACGTTCTAGAATATTAATTACCTTCAAAATTACACTTCAAATGCTGTTAAATATATAAGATTTTTGTTTCAAAATTTTATTGCTACGAAAAATCACTAAAGTCAATATAATTTTTTCAGCACCATCGAGAAATATTGATCATGCAAGGCCTTGGGAAGATGAAGACGGCATAAGTTACAGATCTAGTGTAGGACCAAGCTACAACGGTAAGTTGGCCGAGCGCAATTATCAAATTACATCATGATTTATGAGCGTTGTCATCTCATACATGTCCACACGTTCGCACATGACACTAACATTCCACAACCGATTAAATATCGCTTCGTTTGCCGGTCGTATAAATTCGACAATAGAAAGTACAGTCGGATGTTCTCGAACGACCGGAATGTTCTTTTTCCACAGTACTAAATTAATAATCCCAAGATAGGCAATCGCTACTAATTCGAAATAAGTGATGAAAATATATCGTCACGAATCACATCGAGAATACGCCTCCTTTATCCAAATCAGGTGATGTATTCAGCTTTGCATGCCTCGGAGCCCACTTGGAATTAAAGTACTAACAAGAAAGGGCTTCGAAGCGTTTGTCAAAACAAACTTTAATACGGTTGATTTTTCGTGTTGATGTATCAGGTGCACCGTACAGACATTTTTGCATGCGGCACCGAGTGTCTTTCATTTTTCATTTTCATTTTTCATCTTCATTTATAATATAGTGTATATGCAACTGTGTAAATACATTGAGGTGGTTCAATTAAGAATTCGCATTTAATAACTGATCTAATTTGCTGATGTACAATTTGCATATACATCATAATGCATACATTTATGTACTTCATAATTAAATCAAATCTACCTAACGATTTAGCTACCTCAAAGTAATATGAACTAAATTGATATTATATATTGTGCAATATTGGAAGATTATTGTTAGCATATTAGATATGAAGCATGCGAAGCTTCCGATGATGCATGAATATGTTTACTATTGCTTTATTTTATCAGTGTATTACAATTTCTAAGTCAGTAAAACTGCTTTGTTTGAAAAATAAGTAATGCCGTGTAATTAATCAACAGATAACATAGAATGTTAATAACAATTATTGTAGAGTAATATTCTTGTAACTTTTTTGATCGATGAAATGAAAAAAAAAATTTTTTTTCAAACTGAGCAATTGACGAACACGATCAACTTCATGCATCGGCTCGCTCCGAAGCCACGTACCACGGCTCTTAGTATCTACTTGTTTTGTTTTTTTTTCTGTGTGTTTTTTGTATTGTCGTGTGTCCGATCCTCTCGCGGCATCCAATGCGCAGTCGGGGGCAGGTCGTCCACGCGCTCTCCGGCTCCGAGGAACTATCCGCCTCTCGGCTCGCAGCGTGCCTCCACTCTTCCGAACTCCATTAGGCACTATTACTCGGTGAGTCGTTAAACTCCACTCCTACCACGAGCCTCTGACGTGACGAGCAATTCAAAATATCGGCCTACTCGATTGATTTATAATTCAATTTTGTACCCATCTACTTTATCGTTTCTTAGTTCTTTCTTTAGTATTGTGCTATATGAGTGTTACATTCCTGTAGTAACCATAACGGAAAATAATTTAACTTTTATATCTTTTCATGTTTTTGTGTATTTTATAATTTTTTATAACTTATGATTAATTTTAATGTAAATAGTACGTAACTGGTATTAAAATGAATTTATAACTTACGTTTCATTTCATATTTTATATATTTCATAAACTTAACGATTTTGCATTGCTGTCACGGAAGATGTTTTTTTTACATTGCTAAAATACAATTTGCAAAGGCTTGTTTAGAGCTGCTGGCTAACTTGAGGTGATGGTTTTTTAATTTTTTTACTAATATTTTCAGTTTCGCATTACTAACAATACTAACATAATCTGTTATAATTATTTTTTTTGCATATATTTTTACATATTAATAAAATTAATTCGTGATATTTGTATCATGCGCGAATTCGGATTATTAGATTTTGATATAAATTGTGAAATAGATATATTGTAATTATGTAAATATGAAATCAAAAGTAGTAGATCTTCTAAGCGTATATTTGTATTTTTTTTTATTATTACTTTTTTCGTTTTCTCATTTGTAACATTTCTACATTTTCATGTAGTGTAAATAGTCGTATTAATGTTGTAAATTATACAATTAGTTGTTATAGTAAAAGATATTTTATTCATATACAAAAGTCAACTACTTATAAATAAAATGTAATCTAGAAAATTTACGAATTTAGTGTTCTGTAACATAAATTATAGTAAGAATATTTTACTAAAATTCAGACTAAATCCGATATTCTCGTTATCTATTACTTATCTACCACACGATACATTTGGTTGATTAATACACAGCGAGCCTTTCAATCACGCGCATGCAAAAAGGTAAATGACAAAAAAAAATAGAAAGTGTCTTAAAAAAATAACTGCGAACGTTGGGCATTCGTATGGGCTGAACACGTGAGTTTCGAAAAAGAAAAAGAAAAAAGTTCACTAATCCAAGCTAAACCGTTCGGTCCGGTCTTTACGAACCGCACAGTTGTGAGTTCCCTGCGACACATACCGAAGCCGGGATATGGTCTGGCACCACGAAGTCACACCTTCTCCTCGACCGGCGGTTCTGTGTCTGCTCTTCCCGTAAGTCTCGACGCACATTGCGAGTCAATGATTTATTCTTTTGATTTACTTCTTCGCAGACTTACTCAAACCTTCAGAGGTTCTTTTTGTTTTTTAAGGAATTAAATAATGAATTCTTTTCTTTTGAGGTAACGTTTATAAGGCAGTGATTCATTTTTAATTATTTATATGTATACATCTTGATTATAAAATATCTTTTATCGATTATCAGAATTTTTTGTATATACGAATCAGTTCCTCTTTTAATGTAAAATCGGTATAAAAAAAGGAATTTTGAAAAAAAAAGAAAACAAAAATTATACTCTGAATGTTAGTAGTAAGCAATCCTTTTACTGTCTGTCATACTTCTTTATTATTTCAAGCAAACAGCAAGAAAAGTGCACCGTATGGTACATGCAGTAGATTTGCTATTTATACTAAAATAAAGCTCTCTCTGTTTGGTATGCTAATCGAAGGGCTAAACTACGTTTACTGACGAATCTTTTGTGAATTTCTGTCGTGCAGGGGGACTACTCGTTCAGCGGCATGGGCGACAAGACGCATAGCACTGATTTTTCATCCGGCAAATCAGATAGTAAGTACAGTAAATCAAAAAGTCATCGAGAAGATTTATGGAGTGTACGATGAGGTCTAGAAAAAAAATCCGCTTTTTTGCATACGAAGACACACATACATATAGTTCACACAGTCTAAAATTTTTAGGTAGAATCTATTGGTTCAGTGCAAACACTCCGTGTAAATAAAATTCCTTAGGCTAAAGGCGATTTTAGTTATTTTTAGTAAGCTATGGTTAAAGTCAAAGTTCAAAAACGTGAGAAATGCCAAAAACAATATGATTTCATGGTTTCATTTACAATGCGCTGATTGCTACTTCGAGTCAAATAGAAATTCAAGAGCTGATTGCAACAAGTAAGCTTAATTCGTACGTTTACATCACATAATAAGTGTTTATGGTATAATCACTTTCGATGTGAATTGTGAGGAGAATTACACGTCTTATAGTTTTTAGTTGCTTAGATTACATTAGAATACGTAGAGGTGAATTTATACCGAAAAATTTTACGAGTACTAAAATGAAGTACAAGTCACTGATCGAATACGGAGACTAATGTTTAACAATTTCTTGGATTGTGGTTATTAATAATATATTACTTCTGGTATCTGCATATAGTATTCTTTTAAAAGTTTCTATCACAAAATCTTAACTGAAATAATATTTCTCTTTACTTCAGAATAAGTGTACATACTGTATATTTGTGTAACGAGTAGATTTAAAAAAAATTATTGAATTGCAGAAAGAAACTTGGAAGTGTTAAACACCATGTACTGGACTAAATAATTGCAAATGATTTTTTTTTTAATTATTAATCAGCATTTACATACCTTGTAACTTGCCCTATGAAAATTATAATTCTATACTTTATTCTCTCTAAGTGAATTCGGTTTTGGCATGTACTAATATTTTGAACGAAATGAATTTTTAACGATTTAGTATTGTCAGAATTTATTTTCTTTTGCATTTTAAAGCTCACCCGACGTTTCGACGAATCGAGTTTTATTAATATTTAACTGTAAAATTTTTATTTATAACTGTATACATTAATTTCAGCAGGACTCACATTTGGCCTGCAGAAAAAGATGAATAAAACTAAACAAAGGAACTCTTGTGTCTTGTCTCAACGTAAATCTTGGAAAGCCATAAAATTCGACAGTAAAATCTGCGTTCGTAAAGCGTTTTAAGTTGAACATTCCGGACGTTCATTTGAAGAATTCGAAATGCAAAAACTAAATATCACTTAACATTACGATCAATTATTTCATTTATTACCAAGAGTTTATTCGCTCATTTATTACAACAATTTTTTTATTAAAAAATAGCAAGAACATTTAATCAAAATAAAAAATCGTTTTATAAAGACACAAGAACCTCGCGAAAGTCTAATAAACCATGAGAATATTTTAACAACAAGTAAAAATATTTTAAGAACAAATCGATTCGTCGAAGGGTGGCTCTGGAGCTCGCGGCAGAACATAACAAAAAAATCAGATAAATGAAATAACTAAAGCGTATGGTGTTCTGTTCTCTTGTCACTCTTGACCATGGTGTTCTTCGTACTCACCCGTGTTTTCCCCTTTTTCCAATCTAGTATCGACAGGCAGCATCACGGACGTGGACCGGCGGGCACTGGTATGTACAACAGCCCCGTACTACTCCCAGCGGCTTAGCATGGTTCGTAGCACGCACTCACTTTCCATCCTTTAAAATTTTTTTTCAATCTTATTATCGTTACTTTTTTATTGCTCTATCTACTTAAAAAAAAGAAATATAATTGTATATGTACGTGCCTCGTCGTGTATAATATATAAAGCCGCTTTTGCGCGCACCTTTTACAGGGCATCCCGTGCGACCTTTTTCTCAGTTGATTCTGGCATTTTTTATTTGTACATTTTGCTCTGGCTAAAGCACGTATTCGTGTCTGCTTTTTACAGCACGTGAACGTTTTGTTATATTGCCTTTTTTAATGGTAATTTACTCAGTGTTTTTTTAAACACTGTCTTTCAATTTTAATTATTTATTATATTTTTCATTATTATCTCTTTGGTTTATTAAATGTATTTTATAAATGTACAATTTTGTTCAAATGGTCATGTATGTATAATTCATTTCGGAAATTTTAACCTTCTTGCACAGGAAGGTATTATAATTTTGTAAAGTTATTTTTATAATTTTCTACTTAAAAAAAAAAACTTTTTCATAGAAATTTACAGTTGATAACGATGGTCATGTAATGTTTCTTATTAACTTATGACAATTTTTTCACTTATTCTTCTACGTTTAAACAAATTTTCAATTCATCGTAATTTAAATGAAATGCCAAGTTGACGAAGAAAAAAATCCGTGTAAATAACGTGACATTTCCTATCATCTGAAAGGAGAAAAAACGATAAGTGTACATTGTTTTCTTGCAAAGCATGCGTGTAAATATTCCATAGTCTACACTGGTTGTTCGTTTTTTTGTCTGTAAAAAGTATTTTACTTGATTAAGCATGAATCGATCGTTGTATAACGTACAGTAGAGGTGAAAAGCTTGACCGTAGTTGTAGTGACGTATCGAGGCATTTTGCAGATTTGGCACTGATAGAATATAACAGAAAAAAAAACTAAAAAAAATGGAAAGACAGACGTACGATCGAAGCAGCGTCGAACGCTGTCTCCTTGACACAACCCTTAATACATAAAAAAATATCTTGCTCTATATGTATATCACTTGAATTGATTAACCCACGAGACGAACGTATCTCCCCTTTCTGAAATTCTTTTCTCTGTCGGCCTACTGTGAATGTCACTCAATGTGTTTCTGCGGAGAATGCAATTCCTTATATATAAATATATAATTATCGCAACACGTACAAAGTATTTTAATAATTTTTTTTTTCAAATATACATGGATACAAAATATACATACAAATGAATATAAGTAAAACTAAAATACACGCAGATACTTGATTAAATGTTTTAAATGTTGATTGTGCGAGGGGGAAAGGGGATGATTGAGAAGGGTAGACGGGACTAACGCCGGGCGCCTTTGCCCTTCTGTTTTGTTTGCCGGACACGGCCGTACGACGAACAGAATGACGGCGGGATCCTGCCGTCGTCGACGACGTACACCGGCGGTCTGGGCTCGGTGTCGGTGGGCCACGGCCATCACGTGAGGCGCTCGCTGCCGGACATGGGTGCAACTCCGGCGGAGCCACCCAAGCTTTACCCTTATCACCTGCTCATCATCACTAACTACAGACTGCCGGCTGACGTCGACCGCTGCAACCTCGAGGTGAGGCTTTTTCTTGCTTGATTGTAAAGAAAATAAAACGCACTTTTTTTATTTGTCAAATTCTTTATTATTTGAAAATAATTTATTGCCCTTATAAAAACAATAATAATAATGAAAAATTTTTTCAGCGTCATCTGTCGGATGCCGAATTCGAGGCGGTCCTACACTGCACGCGGTCGGAGTTCTACCGGCTGCCCCAGTGGCGCCGGAACGACATCAAGAGGCGCGCCCGGTTATTCTAAGTGTTCGCAGAGAGTAGTCCGGAAGAGTACCAAGAGAGAAGACGAAGTAAAGAATAAAAGAAAAAAAAGAAAACAGAAGTAAAGGAGGCAACCACACATCGTCGTCGACGTCGTCGCTGCTGCTGCCGCCGCTATACTGCTGCCGCCGCTGCTGTTCACCGTTTTTCATCCGATTCGGTTGTCCTTGTTTTGCAAAGTGTCGCACGATCGCGCATTTATTCACATTCGCATATAACGAAATGAGACTTTAGCGCGAGAGGAGCCCAGTCGACCTTTTATTATTAAAGAGATAAAAAGAGAAAGAAAAGGAGTAAAAAAGAAACATTTAAATACTACTAGACGCGCGCGCTTCGCGCTCTACCAGACTTTTTATGTTCGACTATCTCGAGAGCACGGTTCAGGTGTGAGCTTACGCGACAGACTCGGAATGCGAGAAGATGAGAGAAAGAGAGACGAGTATGCATGGGATTCGACTTTTGTTTCACTCGAAAAAGGAATAACTGTACGCTGTATATAAAAAAGTGAGAGATTAGCGAAATGCGAAGGGAGGACGGGGTGTTGGAGAAGCGATCGTTGCGGCCGTTCGAGAGGAGACGGGATTAAGGAAAACAGGTTTTGCGGCAAAAGGGTAGAAAGGAAAAGCTTACACGATTTCAAGATTATTATTATTATTACAGACAAAACAAAAAAAAATGGCGTAGTTTTTAACTCCGATAATAAATAAATACGCTCGTCTTCTAAACAAGATAGGAAGAAAAATAAATAAATAAATAAATTGAAACGCACCGCGCTGCTGTGCTCCGGTATATAAGGAAATAAAGTATATATACGAATCACGTATGCTTACGTGACATTATTGAGAGAAAAGTTACGATATATGAAGTACTGCTATCTATAATTTTAATATAAAAGAATAAGAAAAAAACGAAGCGTATAGTATGACGAAAAGAAAAGACGTAGCTAGTGTTCGCGAACTTTCCCCTAGCGACTCGCGCTTTCTTCGATGCAATTTCTTCGTCAATCAAAAGCTAAGCTGTAGATTAAAATTTAAACAGATAAGCAAAGACGACCTAATTGTCGATCAACGCGCGAGTAACGAGGGGGAGTCAATAGTCAAATACAAAAAGTATAAGAAAGAAAAAAATTTCAAATCATATTGACTATGAGTATATAATTAAAAAAGAACCAGGCGGCTCCTTTCATGTATTTCGGTTTTGAGATTTATATTTAAAAGAAAGTATATTCAAAGAAAAGATAAAAATACGGGCATCCGAGCAAAAAGATACTATGTGCCTATACAATTGTGTCCGCGGACATTGAGTTCACTTTTGTTACGTTCTCTCAGCTTGTAACTGCACAAATGCTCGTAAAAGGTTTCTGTTGTATAAAGCACATCGCTTCCGCTAGTCCAATGATAATAAAAAAAGTCCACAAAAGTTTACGTATATTTTATTGCTTGCTAATTCCATAATGACAAAATAACTTTTCAATCGAACTTGAACAATTATTTTTATTATTTTATTACTCAGTTTTCATTTGCATTTAATTTCTAGTTCAAATTGTAAAAATAATTTTTATTCCTATCGATTAATATTCCAAAAATCAAAGATTTTTTAAAAAAATATATTCTACATTAATGTTAATAAGTTGAGTTGATTAAAATGACTATTTTTTTTAATTCGCTGTATTAACTAACTTTACAAAGCAGATGATAAGTAATTTACGTTGATTTTGCTTTCAAAATTACAAATCCTTCCATAGGATACACTAGGGGTTGGTACTCATCGTTCGTAACTAGTTCGGCTTTTTCTCCATAAGAAAGAAGTACTGGAGTTGTCTGAACGTGGCCTCCAGTAATTGATTTTGGATCTCCAGGCTTTCCTGTTACATCAACTGCTTGTCCAACCCTTACAGCTACTGGTAAAAGCTACAAAAATTGATTTAATTGTAATCAGAATAATTACTTTAATATAAAAGTATATTGATGTGCAATTATTTTTATTTTCAATTATGTAAAAATAAGTAAAAAATGAAATAGAAAAATGATATTGTAGAGAATGATGAAAAGAAATTATATTTTGATACTTAATTTATTCTACATACTAAAAAATGATACTTGCCTCAAGATTTTCATCAAGAGTTACAAGCCAACGTGGTTCCATGGCAAGACACAAGCAGTACATTAAATAATGTGACTTTCCTAATATAAGATTCTTACAATCTAAAAAGGACACTAATACTGTAAGTAGTCCAGCTAGCGATGCCTGATCCAGTACTTTGTTAGAGAACTTCAAAGGTTGTAGCGTTATCGTTCCCTACAGAAATATTTAATAAGGTGATTATAATAGTACTGTTCATAAGTATAAATAAAAATGTTTAACAACATTAAAACTGCTAATGCTATATTTCCTATAGAAAAAAAGTCCGCGGAATTTTTTCAGAAAAATTTCTGCAGGTTTTTGGCCTAAGGATTTTTTGCCTAGGGATTAATTATGCAAGATTTGTTTGCGTAGTGTTTAAACATCAATGTGCAAGTTTTTCACACTAAACTCCATAATTAACTGAATGATTTTTTTTTAATTTCACCTACCTTTCCCATATGCAGCAATCCTTGAGCGATGCGGATGAGGAATAGGTGCGAGGGATTTTTGGAGTGATAGGTGGCCAGTTGCCGGAGGATCGTGGCCAGCCGTGCGTTGTTGGTCGTGGCGCCGATGAGGCCCAGACTGAATATCGCATTCAGAGCGACGCTGGAGTCGTTATCGTGGCAGTATTTGCTGAGGACATTCAACAGTCCTGGATCCGGATTTGACAGATTCATCAAGGCCAACGCCAATGGAACCGCCATACGAGCTGGCGTCGATCCATATCGACCGATCTGATGGATAGTTAGTGATAGAAAGTGTTAACTTTTAACTTAAAAAAAAAATTATGCGAGATTACACTCAGATTTTTCAGTGGAGTATAGACTTTTAATTATTACCTGACCAAAAATTCGACAATTTTCCTTTCCATCGCTGAGTCCTACCACTGCTATGCCCAGAGATGCTATCGGTTGCGTAAGGGCCATTTCTCTGCACAATTCGAAATTTAAAAAGTGTCAAATAAGTAGTACACCTCCATACAAGTAAGAAAAAGTGATTTTTATCCTCGAAAGGTTTTTTTTTCTTTCTAGTTTCATTCCTGCGTAAACATCACACGAAATTTTAAAATCATATTTTTCAATGTAAGGCATGACTTCACAAAGCTGATTTTCTATCAACTCGCGTAAAAGTGTACTTTACAACAAAGTGGCAAAAATCAAATTCAAGTGGTTTAGTTAGATGTTTGCAAATGAAAGTAACGTACGATGGCACATCATCTGTCTTGGTTTTCGTATTTTTCTCGCTGGATTGAGGAGCGTCGGTCAATCGTTTGGGTGGATCGCAGCAGCCCGACGGTTGTTTGTTGACGGACGACGATGATTTCTTAAGATCGGCATCGCCTTCCACCGGCTCGGAACAGATGCGCAACAGTTCCTGAACTATGAGAACGTCACCTGTGCCAGCGTACGAGCACACCTGATTAAAAGTTATTTAAGACCTAATAAACTGTCGACTATGAATTTTTTCATTGTTTTCGCTGAAAGAAAATGGTCAGTAATCGCAGATAATGATTAGTTGTATCAACTGATATTTAATTGTTTCAGACTAATATTTATTTGAAACAAGTAAATATTAGTTGAGACAAGTGATACTCATAAGGAGACTGTCAGACTTTCGAATCTCAATAAAACTCGCGATCCAGAGGCCTGATAGTCTCCTATTTAGTTGCAATTAGTGACTTTTTTCTGCGTTATAATAAAAATCGTTTTAGAGCTTACCTGAAGCATAGTCTGGGCTGGCAATTTGTACGGATCAGGAATGACGTCTAACGCTGCTGTCGCAGCTTCTATGCTATCACGCCTTCCCATATAGATAATCCCTAGTGCTAGTGGTATGAACCTAATGACATTTCGTTATAAACCATCAAATTTGAAGAAGAACCTTCGATGTAATTTCCGTAAAAAGTTATTAATAATTATTTTTTTGTAACACCTAGAATAAACGGAAGACAACTGCTGAGGACTGAGTTCTATAAGCTTCTGCAGAATAATCGAGGAGACATCGGCGTCTCCGGAACCAACGTTGATGAAACCGAGGGCGAGTGCTGACAAAGCGATTACTTCCATCGTACCTGAAATTTTAAGATACAAATTTTTTTAAAAGTTCAATTAAAATGTGCTCGTTTAGGTCGATTGAATTATTCGTCATTCTGCAGTTAAATACTCACTGTCTTTATCTACCAAAGGCTTGCTGAGCAAATCGTTGAGATCGGCTCTCTGGGAGGCAGCGTAGGCGAGACCTAAACCGAGAATCGCGCCGATCCGTAGATTCTGGCTTGAGGACATGACGTGATCGCTGAGCAGTGCTAATGCAGGATCGCACTCGTTGCGGACGCCGCAGCTTACTATACCAATCGCGAGGAGGGCTCCCGATCTTACCAGATCGTCGCTCGCATACAAAAATCTGTTGGAGGGAAATAGAGTAAAAATTTAACTTATTAGAGTGAAATTTTCACGCTAATTTAGCAGTGGATTTTCTCTTACTTTATAGTGAATATTATAGATAATACTCCCTTGATGGAGTAAAATAAAATAATTTTTTTACTCTAAAGTTTATAGCGAAAAGTAAGGACACATCCTCTAATATAGAGTAGAACTCTACCTTAGAGTCAAATTAAATCATTCTATTCATGTAGATTCAAATTTTGACTCTGCTGGAATTAAAACGGACTCTATCGGAGTTAAATGAATGATTTCACTAACTAGTGAATTGACTCCAACAATATGATCTATGCGAACTCACTTATCGATCGGTACGAGTCCACCGTCGACGTCCCACAAGTGGATGAATCCCAGGGACGCTGTTGCAGATAGCATCCCGTGATCCTAAGAATTTATTCCATCGTGAAGCTAATGATATTTATTTTAGAGAATTTTTTGAGGGGATCTAAGCAGTTTACCATAGGCTTCCGTGGATTAAGTATCTAAGAATTGTATTTACCATTTATAAAAACGTTCTGATATTTACTCCATGATTAGGTACGGAAAAAATTGGAGTCAATTAAATGTGCATATTACCATCGGAAATTGTTTAAGAGCTTCTCTTTGTATGCTTAATGTCATGCTATCGGTCCATATTTCTTTAATTTTGGAAGTTGCAATCAGTAAATTACATACGCGATTCGAATGCTTCAAAGGCGAAAAAAAATGACTCGCCTTATTTTTGTACACCCAGCACTGCTCAGTGTCGGCCATGAGCTTGTCGACGCCAAAGCCTGCGTGCACGAATGCCGAGGCGAACGTTGCGGCGAGGTTCGCCCGGGCGGAGTCGTGTTCCAAGAGTCGACTGGTGCCATGCTCCAGCCACGACTTGTAGATCTCCTCCGGCGTCTTTGGCTCGAGGATATCCAATTCGCGCGCCAGTATCTGGAAGTGGACGTTCCAGTGGCTGTTGCTCAGAATGGTTTCTATGGCACTGGAGTCTTCACCTACGTAACTCTTCTTCAGCGGTCTATCCTAATTTTAATTCGTTGCTGATTAAGTCGCCGAATCTTAATTCTATTATTTCACTTACTGGTTACTTCCAGTGAGAAAAGACATCGAGACTACCCGCGTAACAAGGAGTATGAGATCAATTAAAGATCGAAAAATGATTCATCAAAATTATGACACTTTTTAGAGTATTATTTAAGATGAAAAGTCTTTTACAAATATTAGAAGATTTTCAGATCAGTTTGAGATGTCAATACTTTAAATTATATTATAAGCAGAAATTACAAGAAAAATAAAAAATCATAAAATATTTACTATTATAAATTTGTTTGATTGTTAAATGCGTTGTTAAAAACTGATCTTTATATTTAATAAAATTTAAAATGTTGACATCTGAAAGTGATCTGAAAATCTTCTAGTATTTGTAAAAGGCTTTTCATCTTAAACAATACTCTAAAAAGTGTCATAATTTTGATGAATCATTTTTCGATCTTTAATTGATCTCATATATTTTCATGCAAGTATACAGTGATTGATCAATTGCCGCGACTTAGTCAATTATTGTTTTTATTACATTCGATTTTTAAAAAAGAAATAATGAGGAAATACAGGCTCAATTGTTTTCTCTCGCGAACTTTATGGTTGACGAAGCAACTGCACAATTAAAGTAGAAAAATTTGGAAAATTACTTTTTGTCTGGATAATATAAATGCAAGTTGTTTTCGCTGCAACGGATCTGCACATTCAGTCAAGCAGTCGTACACCATATCGTAATCGGGAAGCTGCATCGCTACTAATAAGGCTCTGCTGTATTCGTGGAATTTTAAATAGTATCTCGTAACGCATGGCAGTATATCGCGCCGCTCCATGTCTTCTCTGTAATTAGAAAAATAATGAAAAAAAAAATAATGAGACAATCATTGGAGACTATTTCAGGTGCGAAAAATGATTGACCGAAAAGGGAGGATTTTTAGCGAGTGAGGAAATTAAGCAAATTACGTGTAATCGGCGCTGTTAACGAGGTACAGGCAGACTTTTGAGTAATTGTTTTCGTCCAGACAGTCATCGAGTAATTTTAATTGGTCGATTTCCAGGCAAAGGTCGCAGGCTTGTATTTCTGCGTGATGCTTTGCGTCGAAGAGGATTACCTTTTTGACTAGTGGTAACAGATTGTTTCTGGAAAAGGAATTTTTTTTAAATTTTTTTTAGAATTTAGTGTTTAACTCGAGAGGATCAGTTTAATAGTTTTATCAAATAAAATGTTCATTGTAAAATCTGATTAGGCTAGAGCAAATGAGTATAATTTACTCAAGGAAGTATTTTCAATAAATTACGGATTTATGAAACAATGTTATCTTTAATTATACGTATAATTAAAGAAAGAAATTGATGCTATTATTGTAGCTCAAAAATTTTAGAGTAATTGCAAACAGAAAAATGATTGTTCAATTTATTTTTTCATGTTCGATGCATCGTTTCAGCAAACTCGGTAAAATTAATAAGCGGCAAGATAATTTCTTTTAATTTCGACGACTGTAATAACAATTAAGTACACTGCGAGAATTGTTAAATAAAATAATGTGTGATGTAGTAACATTTACCCTAAATAAAGTAAACATTATTATACTGTATCAGTAAGTATTGACAGGCTGATTGACTATGAAGAAAATTACTATACACTTTATAGTCAAATTAACCAAAAATATATTAAATGTTGTCTTTATTAGCAAATTTATATGGAAAATTTTATTCTTATATAAAGTTTAGTAATTTTCTTCATAATGCCAATCGGTGACTTTCCCATACAACTATATAGTCATATTCATTATCCATCGTCGAAATTAAGAACAAAACAAGCTTCAGAATCAACAGCAAAAATTTTAATTTCAAACGGAGAGAAAAGTTTAGTAAAAAGTACTATACTATTTTCTTCATATAGTAATTTTTACTAGACTTTTCTCTGCGTGCAGATATCGAAAAAAAAAATGTAATCATAAGTACGGAATCCAGTGCTCGTCGGACAAGGGTGTGGTGGTCCACTCTTCAATGAGCTCCATCTCAAGACGTCGCACGTACTCGTGACCCCAGTCGCCGGGGTTGACCATCGTGCCCTTGAGGCAGTACTGAAGGCACTCGCGAGTGCCGATGGGTGCCGCGGCCAAGGCCAGGACGCTGATGATGTCGGCGAGTCGCTTGCGACCCTCGTCTGGCGTAGACTCGTACGATCGCTTCAGCTGCTCGTACGAACCCTTCAAATACTTCAGCGGCTTCGGTACTGCCGTCATCGACGTTGTCGACGTGCGCATCAACTTGCGCAGCGACGCCAGGGCCACTGGCAGCCGATTATTAGCCTAAGGACCATCGGTTCTACGCTCAGATCGGATTGCGTGTAATAAATATGAAGATTTACGTTCATTGAATTAGAATGTAAATCTAAAAGTAAAAATTGACTTAGAAAAGGCGAATGGCGACGTTCAAGTCTGTAGAGTGACACCGAAAATTAAAAATTGTACTTACAACTAAAATTTAGTCTTCCCTTATCCTTAAAAAATTGTATTGTTGATTTCACTCAATATTTAGTTTAAAACAGTAGGAGTTTTAGATAAAAACAGATCAAGTAAAATATTTAGTTAATTTACTGAAAACTTTGGTTGATTTAGTAGTATGTGCTTAATTAAATCAACTAAATAGTTTTCTAAAGAGAATTCACCTTATTCTAGTTTGTTTCTACAATTTTTTTCCAGTGCTTACTTAAATGAAGACTTGAAGAAAATACCTAATAGATTTAGTGTAAAGATTTATTCAAGTGCGCGTGTAGTATTATTAATGTTTTTTGAAATGTTCTTTACGTATGCAGTTTTAATCTTCGCGCGTGTATTTTTTTATGCGATCACAATGAAGTTGGTTATGCAATGTTTATTAAGTTAAACATGAATTCAAAATGATAGCTGAAGATTACATTTAAAAACTAAACTCCATGGCTATTCGCAACAAAAATCTTAATTAATGTTTGAATTCACGTGGAAACAAGCAAATATACGCAGACCGGAAAATCTTCTTTCTATTCATGAAAAATGCGTATACACTAAAACATAGTCAATTCTTTCTTGAACGTAGATTCTTTTTTGAACGAAGATTCGGCTCCGCAGTTTTGAATAATCGATCAATTTGATATTCTGTGCATCAATTATTTGTTTTCTAAATCAAGTTCAACGGCTCCCTAAGCAATGCAAGTCATACGTAACGGTACATAAGAAAAAGTGAAGGGAATCATTTCTGCGAATGAGGACTCAAGGTGAGGATTGTTCAAAGAAGTGAAGGGGAGCAAAAATGTTATGCGTGAAAGGTCTGCGTGTAATAAAAGCAGTGCAGTGCACTGCTCGTCGAATCAAAAATAGTTTAGAAGGCAAAAATGAATACACAGTGAAGCGGAAGATCGGGGACCGGACAGGTACTGCTTGAAAGTAAAGCGGATGACCTTAGATTATTTATATAGAAATAATTTTTTTTTATGTGCTTTTAAAATCTTTCAAATACGAAAGAAGTGTTACACTCGTTATGTTTATTTGTAGCATTGAACAGGCTGTTAAAGTGAAATTATTGCGATTGTACTTACGACTACATCCTCAACGAGTTGGAGAAGCTCTTTTTTCAATTCTTCGTCGTTCTCGTTCTAAATGTATTACGCAATTTTAGTTCAAAGTCAGATTTTTTTTTTTGTTAAATAATAGATCTTACCACATCGGTCTCTTCTACAGCGCACAGCTTTGGTTTTTTAACATCAGTAGCCATGATAACCTCTGCTTTCACGTGTTGATTGGAAATTGACGAGATGTAAAAAGTGCGTTGCTAAGTTCACTCTTGTGCTTATATACAATGTCAATTTTTTTTTTAGTTTATTAACTTATTTCTATTTTCTCGGTCTAAGTGGTATTATATAAACATTTTGCCAACTATGCAGAAGAAAACTATTTTAAAGAATGTATAAATACGTTTAATATTATTAAAATCTATTTACATAATATATTACTTATAAATTAAATAATATCAATAAAAATTGTCTTATTGAATATCTCTAAATAACGTATTGCTCTATCTGTCGCAAAGATGAACAACTAAGTTACATAAAAGTTTTGTTCTCTTGAGTATTTTAAATAAACTTTTACATTTTTCGTACAATTTGGTTTCATAAAATTTCTTAAAATTAGAGATGGAAAATTTACTTTTTTGTATATACACTTATTATTTACAATTCACACTTTTTTTTCATTTTCATACAAATTTTTGTGCCAATTAAATGATATTTTCGTGCAACTATTAAACCCTAGAGGGTCGGAGTCTAAATTCAAATTATATCGTAAGAATTCATATCGCTACAAGAATCCTATTAATAAAATCTAGTAACGTTCATTTTGCTCATCCCAAAGTACCATTAATTTTCTCTAATCCATTCGATAGATTTTGAACATTATACAAAGTGTACCTTGTTCGTCAGAAAGAAATAACACAAATATTTATACTACACATAAATATAACAAAAACGACTGCTATATACATAAAATTACTTGGTCAATTGTCATTAACGAATAACTTCATCAATGTATAATAAGACATATTGTGTAAAATACCATAAATTACGTAATACACCCGATGAAAAATTCACGAGACATTATCCTCGTTTATTTAATGATATATCGATGATTCGAGCAATTAATTTACATCAACCACACGATCCACCGATAAAACCATCGTCAGTGTAATAGCGCTGATTATAAATTATTATAAAATCTCGTATAATATTAAAATAGTACGCCATACTTGCACGTCTACTATTATCACTCGTAAAAAAAATCTAGTCCTATTTCTCACCAATGCCCAAAACACTCCCCGACAAATCTCGCCTTTGCGCTGCACTCAGAGCTTCATCACATCCGCACTCTTCTCGCTGACAGCCTCGCTGATGCTTCTAAACTGTCCGTACAAATTGCCTTCTTTCATGTCGTTCGTCGCAGTGTAATTCGACATCGAGCTTTCCTGGTCCTTGGCTGGCGGCTGCTTTGCTCTCGTACCCGCTATTTTGTGCTGAATCTCCAGCAGCGTCTTGCCCTTCGTCTCGGGGAAGAGGAAGACGAGGTAGAGGATGCTGACGAAGCTGCACGCCCCGAAGAACCAGAAGCCGGTGTGGGCGCCGTAGGCTTGCTCGACGTTCGCGAAGAATTTGGTCAGCAGGAAGCTGAAGGTCCAGATGGTGAAGACGCAGACGGACGAGGCCTTCGTCTTCACGCCCGGCGAGAACACCTCGCTCATCACCGTCCAGGGCAGGGGACCCCAGCCCAAGCTGAACGT
Organism: Sycophila sp. Sp_5; assembly: GCA_018906775.1. Taxonomy (NCBI): domain Eukaryota; kingdom Metazoa; phylum Arthropoda; class Insecta; order Hymenoptera; family Eurytomidae; genus Sycophila; species Sycophila sp. Sp_5. Next base: position 755,614 of record JACCID010000020.1, read on the forward strand.
TATTATGTAGATCACCAGAGTCGTCAGTGGTACCCACGACATGTTCGACACGTCGTACTCGATCGAGCGGAGGTAGAAATACGCGCCTAGGAAGCTCTGGAAGATTTTTTTTAAAAAGGTTCGAGATTTTTTTGTGAATTTGTGGGTAATATTTTTTGTTTTAAAATATGGAGAAAAGTACAGTTTGACTGAAGGATTTTTATGTTCGCAAAAAATAGTTAACTATTCGTTTTCGGTACAATAATTTCTGTGGAAATTTCACTATTTTGAATAAGTGAACGGGTTTTCATTTGTGAAATAGTGAAGAACGGTTCACTTATTCAAAATAGTGACATTTCTACAGAGAACTTTTAAGAAAGCAGTTGAATCAGTAAATTAGATTAATATATATTGTTAGAATGTACGATACGTTAAAAAAATATATTCTATAAGATTAATTAAATTATAAGAAGAAGATAACGTAAAGTACGTATACAATGGTCATCTTTAGATTCAGTGTGATTATTGTTCAGTAGTCATCAAATTTAAATCAATAAATCTTTCTATTCAAATCAACCATCGATAAGAATTGAGAAAAATTGTTTATCGGATGATATAATAAATTTAAAAAGTAAATCATGATTTATGTGACAAAGGCTCTAGATTACATAGATATATCTATATTGATTCTCAATGTAGTCAATAACATTCTAACTTATCACTGCTCATTCATATCAGTTTGTAGTCAATATAAAAAATCAAGATTAAAACTTAATAATTTACTACGTGGTTTAAGTGCGATAAAAAAGCGACGCTATATATTTATTAATTAATTATCGAAATACCGAAAGGAAGTAGCAACCATGTGAATCTTTATACTTAAGAAGCATATGAACATCATAGACATACCTCCGCTGTACGGAGAGACATGTTATATATAGTAAAAATTACTATGTTCCATAGGAACAGTGGGATACACTCGACTTATGTAATTTAAATAATAAATTTATAGTAAATACAAAACATAGTAAAAGATGTGATAAGTCGAGTCTATCCAACTGTTCCTGTGGAATATATAGTAATTTCTATTTCTCTCCGTGTAAGAAAAATCATCGAAACATCGTACGAAAGTTGCATAAGCAATTAGATACTTACGAGTGTCACACAATTGCCGATGCTCGATATAATGAAGAGGATCTTTCGGCCGGATTTGTCGACGACAATCGGCGTGACGACCGACGAGATCATTTGGACGAAGCCGATGACAATTGCGGAGACCGCGGTGTTTTTCGTGCCGGCGTCGCGGAAGATGTCCTCGACGTAGAACAACACCACGTCGATGCCCATGAACTCCTGGAAGATCATCAGCAGGCACGTCAGCATTATGGCCTTACGGTTCACTCTGACTCGGAACGCGTCGGCCCACGTTGTTTTTGAACGGGTCGCCTCGTCGATCTCCAGCTGAAGGGTGGATAACAATTTTTCGATTGATTGAGATATATCAAACCCTTTCTGTGTTCTTTAAATGTCATTGTTAAGCTTTTTTTTGTATTTTACTGGTCCATTAGACTGAAAGAGTGCTACGTGCAAAAGTGGCTTTTTGTTTTTATGATATTTGTGGAATAAATTTGTTTAGTTATTTATCTAGTATGTACAGAGTGCCTTCTAATTTTTTGCGATTTTTAAATGTCATATTTACTTTTTATATTTAATATAGCTTGCGTAATTTAGTTGACTTTTCTAGAACAGATCGGTAATTGAAATTATCTTTCGAGAAGTAATAAATAACTGATTTCAAACACTTTTTTTCGGCGACTGTCATTATAACAATTTGCGTATCAAATAAGTACTTTAAATCCTATTATTAAATACTTTTTAATTATCAGTGGGATAAACTTATTTGTATATAATTTTCATTGCTTTTGATGCCAATAACGGACAGCAACGATGTTCACATTAATTTTTTAGGAGATACGGCGATTAATCGTTATGATTTGTTTTGACAATATATCGCGGAAGTGTTTTTAAAATCGTGGAATGCAATTACGTTCAGACAATGTTATACCTTGAAAAAATACTAAATCAGGAAAATATTTTTACATTTTACCTTAAATCATTTTTTTCTCCTAAAAAAATTACGCGTTCTTATTTCTTTATCAAAATTCTTTGCGTTCCATTGAAATGTCAGAATTACGTCTACATAAAAATACCACATTAATCGCTTTCCTTGCATTCATCACTCGTAATTGAATCTTATACAGCGCGTCATACTTTATGGTTATAGCTTATGATTACTTTATGGTTATACTTTATGATTTCAGCGTTATAGTTACATAAATTAAAAAAAAAAATAAAAATTCCAAAGTGGAGAAAAATGAAATTACGATGTAGTTCCACAAAATTAAATCAGAAATGCAACGCTTCGCGTAACAAATTGCTCAACTTTAAAACTGCATTATTTCACTTCGGTAAAAATTGCATACTACACCTAACTTGCCGCGTGCATTTAAAATTCAAATCAATTAGTTTTTCTCTCTCATCATTAAGTTGGAAAAAAAGTCATTGCTCCACCCCGTTTATGCTCAGATATTCATTAACAAATTCATTAACGAACGAGCAAAAAAAGAAAATTAACAAATTGCATAAATTGTACTAAACTACTTTACTTCAATACCCGCGAACTTTTTTTCACTGGCAATTGTCTCATTGTCCCTCTAGCCGACCAAGCGTCGCGCTCGACCGAGCAAATACCGACGAGTATCGGATAAAAAAAAAGAAAAAAAAATGATGAAAAAAAAAAGAGTCACCGAACTGGCACGCGAGAAACCACCAAACAGAATCGTGCATCGGTGAGAATATTACGCGGCTGACCTGTATCGCCTCGATCTCCTTCTGCACGGCCGCGTGGCTCTTGCCGCGAAATCTGGCGAGGGTCTCGAGGGCCTCGGAGTCGCGACCTCTGCTCAGGAGAAAATACGGCGACTCTGGCATGAACATGAAGCATACGAAGGAGGCCAGATGGAGGCTCGCGCACAGCAACCAGAACACCGTCGACGTGACGTACGGACCAACGGCGTACGAGAAGAGGAAGCCGAAGGTGATAAAGAGCTGCAGAAATGAGCCCAGCGCGCCTCTTATCGATACCTGTTAATTATGTTTTTTTTTTTATTTAAAGAGAGTAGGTTGTTTCTTTACTGTAATATCGGCTATTTGGAGGACGAAGTCGTTTTTTAGACCTTTATTTTATTTCTCTAGCGAAGACGCTTTTTTATTTTATGTAATAATTATAATTTTTTCTCAGGAAATTTCGTAATTTATTATACAATTTCCGATGATGCGAATGTGTTTTATGGAGGATAGGGAGAATCGTTACGAAATCTTGTTATCTTTGGTTCTGAAGTTTATTCTTTCGACTATTTAGACGTTCATTTAATGAGCTAAGAAAAAATGAAATAATTGAATTGTCGGGCGTAATGACCGTTAATATTTAATGGATTATCCAACATATCATTACATTTGAAGTTACGTCTTTTTAATCCCTACGTGAATGCCTATCGAACAACCGAACGTAACACTGAGTCCGTTTAATTAAACGTATGAAATTGTTATAAAATTCTCCGATTACAAAGTATACATCATTTTATTATCCTTCATTTTTACTTACGCGTTACTTTTATTTTTTCTTTCAAGTATTTATCAGAATTATTTGAGCTATCAAAGCATTTCAGTCTGCAACCGTCATTCAAATCTTATCCGTTCTGATATATTCGCATTATTCTTAATGCTGATTGATGCATAACGTTTAGTTTTACGTCAAGTAATTAGCGTCAATTTTCTCGAAATAAATAGCAAGAATTATGTTTCTTTGAATTAAAAAGTTTCTAAGTAAATGATCGTTCAAATGGTAAATTGTATTCGCGCACATGAAATTGTGTGTCAAATAGAAATTGAGTTCGTCCTCCAAGGATATTCCAAACGATACGGTTTCGTAAAAAAAAATTTTTAAATATATTTAGTAAAAAAACTCGCTTCTGATATTTCGCCGGTATACATGGGTATAATAGTGAAGGGGATGGCTATATTGAATCCCAGGATGAATCGTCCGACGTACATCTGAATTATTTCCTTAGCAGTGCCCACTAATATCCAGCCGACGATAAAAGGAAATGTACACATAAGAAGTGCTCGCTTTCGTCCGAACCTGTAAAATATGTTTATAATTACGTATCGTTCAATTGCATTGTATCAAGCCAATATTTTTATACTTAATTAAACAAAACAAATATTTGCATGTGATATTATCGTAAGATAATTTTTAAAATCAATAAATAATAAAGATAAAAAATCAATTAATATTCTATAGTTGAATAAAATCATGTCAATTAAAAGTGAACGCAAAAAATCATTTAATAAGTAGAAACGCGATTTAATTATCAGGAAGCAAGGCTTGTCGACCTTTTTTACTTATAAACTTAAAATTTTTATAGACACGTAAATTAACACAAACATTATTGCTTTAAATGTACATATTTCTTAGAGAAAATGTAAACTCCACTACTTGAAATCTCGACTATAAAATTTCTGAATTTATATTGTCTACCTTGAGAGAGTAAAGCACTAGCAGTTGTTTACAAATATAAATGAAAAGGAAACTTTTTTACCGCAAAAAATAAAAATGCAGTAACAAACGAAATGTATATTATAATAAAGTGCATTTTTAATTATTTGAAAAAATTTAACGGAAACGTTATAAATATTTTTAATTGCGATTTTATTGCAAAAATGGAAATTTGTTTTACTCGACGTAACATGTATTCAAATCATCTCAATGTCCAAAGAATTCAATACGATTTCTTACACGAGAAATCATCAAACAAAAATCTGACATTTATTGGATAATAAAAGACGAGTGTAGAAATTTCATGCGAAAATTAGTACAGACACACTGTTATCGGTTTAAAACAATTGTTTATAACAGTTAAATACAAAATTAAAAAAATTATATAAATACTGTAATTTTTAAGCATGTTCAAAAAATTATGTTGTTCACTAATTTATATCTACTAATTATATCGAACGGCAAAAATTTCGATTTATGCTTTCCAAAGTTCTTAATTCAAAGTTTCACAAGGAAGTTCTATACATAAAAATTCTTACAAAAGCATTTTATTAACACAAACAATGACGCTAATATTGCATTGGAGCTTTCATTATTTTTTCTTATCACTTCAAACTAATAATTTTCTTTCAGACTCTTAGATTTCAATTACATACTTTTAAACCTGATGCCAAGAGCTTAAAAAATATAAATAAGTACCATTCGCCCAAGTAACCGGAAATGATGCTGCCGCACATGACGCCGAGCGGCACCAAGGAACCGAGCCAGGATCCCTCATCCTTCGTTATCGGTCTACCCAGCTGATTGTCCTCGGCGATCGGATCCAACGAATACTTCGGGAGAATGGGGCTCGTCCAGCCCAGGATCGCCCCGCAAGCCATGATGTTCAGGTTACCTGTCGAGACACCGGATCAGCACTTAAAAAATTCAGCCTTCACGCTATAAGTATCCTTAAAAATTTTTATTTTTTACGTTCACTCGGCGAAAATTTATGTCGACGCATTGCGGCTGTGCATACTCTAATGTATGCATACTTAAATGTACAGCGGTAAAATCGCGATCGAATTAGACGCTTGCGACGCCAATGGGAAAATGCTTTATGGCTGGCTAAATACAAGCCGAGATCTGGAAATTCGATACTTGCGAACTTGTATAAGCCGATTTAATTGTATGCAGCGTAATAATGCGAATGCGTTTAGAAATTGTAAAGAGTAAATTTAAGTAGGTGAGTAATGGAAATTTTATTTTTCTTTTACAGATAACGCGAGGTCGCTTGTTTCAAATTCAATAAATTAATCAAATGTATTATTTTTATAATTTATTATTATGACGCAAATAAATAGGGAAATTTTCTGATGTTAATGACTTTTTTCTTGATTTTTAATAAAGAGGAAAATCAACCTGCCACAATTAAAATTTTTGTCCTCTTGTGCTACACTTAGTGCTCGATATCTGTTGCAAATTAGAATTTCATTTATTAAGTAATTCGCATTATTTTTTACTGGCACGAGTAGACTTGTACTTGGATTTGATGCACTATACTGATAATGTATGAAGACTTGTAATGTATGATAACTTATGTTTGAAGAGTGGATTACTCGAGATGCGATATTAGTGCAATTACATAAAAAATCTTGAAGCTGCGGTAATTAATTTCTTGAAGATAACTTGACTAAGTATTTGGTATACTAATTCATTCAAAATACTTTCAAACATCACGGAATAAGGTTCACTTTGAAAGAATGCTGTTCACCTTGCTGGGCTGTACTTTAGGCAAGGTTGTAGAGAACATTTTTATAAATTCGATTTGAATAGAGCCGTTGCATTGCTAATTTATTCTATGAAAACTTGTCGCAATTTACGTTATTGTATAACTATTTAAATTAAGTAGAACAAAATACAACATTTTGTTTGCAAACATTTTATTTGGCGTAACGTTCAATAAAAAGTAAAACCAAATACAAAATTTTGTTTGCAAACAATTTAACTTAGAGTATGAGGGGATTGCAGTAATGTGCAATAAAAAGTCGAGCAAAATACAACGTTCTGTTTGCAGACATTTTATTTGTAGAATGAGGGGATTGTCGTAGCGTTCAATAAAAACTGAAACCGAAGTAGAGGATGTAATCATTTTTTTAATTTCCTTTAGAAACAGAGAATATCAGTAAAACTATTATACAATAAACCGAAAAATCTTTGCACTGGTTTCACACCAGTGGTTTTAAAAAACTATTGGAAAATCTATTGAAATTCAGTAGTTCAATGTAATTATTATTCACTCATTATATATAAAAAAAAATTCAATATTTAACAAATGCATATACTACGATTCTCGATTAGTTCATAAAATAAGAATTTCGCAGACAAAAAAAATAACATTATTTTTTTATGCAATAAGTGTCTATTAAAAGTCCTTTAATTTTGCACTTGTTTGTATATATAGTATAAAGGAAATTTTGCATTAACAATCGATTACATTTGCGCGAACACTATTCAAATCACCCACAGCCACTGATTTTGTGTTTCCGCACTTTTCTTTTTGCACGTGTCACCATAATTTTCCACATAAACAACGCTCACGAAACAATAAATTAATTTTTTTTTTTAAATGAGCCAAAGAACAAGAGATTTACTTGCGGCTGCCGCCATGTACTGGAGGCTCTTCGATCCGGGTTCGGTCATGTTGAAATCAGGGAGACGCCGCGGCGGTGCTCCGATGGAAAATGACCGTAAGCAGTCTTGGTGAACACGACCGCGTACCTCTGTAATTCTGTTAAAGTTACGTCCCCTCTATAAGAGTCGCGACGGCGCGAAGGTGGGGGCTCCGCGTGCACGCTGCTTTAACTCTTTTTTTTATTTTGCGCGCGCCGCGGCTTTTCACGGCCGTCCGCAGCACATTTCACCGGCGAGATTATCACATGCCCCGAGGCTCCGAAGAAATCGTCGATTTAGAGGCGTGGGCAAACTTTTCTTTTTCTGTGGTGAAAATTCTTGGAGCTTGCAGTGCTTCTTCGATTTTCGTATTTCCAATTCCTCCTATTTTTATGCGGAGAACTTTTCACGTATAAAATTCTATCTTTTAATGCAATTTTGTAGGAAGACATTCTTTTTTTTTTTTTGAAGCATGGAGAGCTTTGTGTTGATATTCTGTAATATTTTTCGATTCTTTTTATGCACACACTTTTTGTTAGCTTACAAATTGTCTTGATAGGCTTTATTTTCAGACGCAAATAGTAACAATACTCATTATCATTAAAAAATAATTTCTGTCAAAAATAGTCATGAAAACGGCAGTTTATTTTAGAGTTTTGTTTACAGATATATACAATTTTTGTTTGGTGAATTGGCTAATTAAGTTATGCGCCAAGTTTAATGCAAATTTCAATTTTGATAGTGGATCTATGCAATTTTGTAAAGTGACTTAAATTTACAATAAATTACAAAAAGTTATAAAATGCTTTAAAACATACGTTAAATTTAAAGATATCGTTAGTTATATGTTTCAAAATATAATACTGGAAATATTAGTAGGAATTACAAATATTAGCAATAACATTAATCGTGTACACGATTTCTTACGCGTTACACTGGCATTCGAAGAATGAAAGTACCAATACCGAAAATCGCTTGACATTTTCATACATAAGTCGATTCTCTCTCAACAGTTCGTCCTTTATTCTCCAGCGAAATAGTATCGCCGAAATTCGCCTCCACGGCCTTATCCGATTTTTTACCGATGCTACTTTTCATTTCCTGCTGAATCTCGTTCAAAGTTTTGCCTTTAGTTTCGGGCAGCAGCAGGACCACGAAGAGAATGTTAACGACGCAACTTGCGCTGAAGATCCAGAAGTTCGTATAAGCCCCAGAAGCTTCCTCGATGTTCGGGCAGATTTTGGTCAGCAGAAACCCACATAGGGAGATGCTAAATACGCAGACCGAGGAGGCTTTGGAACTCACGCCCGGCGAAAATATCTCGCCGATGATGGTCCAGGGTACAGAGGACCAGCCAAAACTGAGGAAGGAAATATAAATGATAAGGGCAGCCAACGGTATCCAGTTGTACTCTGCCACTGTTTCGGGATTGGCCTTTCTCAGGTACGAGACTGAGCCCAAAATTGTCTGAGGATAAAAAATAATTGTTAGTTTACACAATTGGTGAGTATTTTGATCCCATGTATGAAGAAAAATTGTTAGTACAAAATTTACTTAAAGGCTTGCAGTAAAAACTACTTATTTTCATTTAAATATTAAAAAATTATCTTGTCGCGTTAATATCCACATCGGATTTGCTTAAGCAACTAAGAAAAAATATTGCTTAAAACGTTATTTTTTTTTCTTGCTGCATGAGTAAATTTTAGACGACTACGTTTATTAAAATTTTTAAGCAAAGTATATTTATATTATTTTAGTAAATTTTACTAATCATTTTTCTTCGTGAGGTGTTCAAGTGGGTCATTAAAGTGTTTACCAGAGAGACGATTATTCCGACACTCGAAACGATGAGCAGAAGCTTCCTTCCAGATCTGTCGACGATAAGGGGAGAAATTATCGAAGTCACCAGTTGCACCACGCCGAGAATTATGGTGGAGACAGACGTGTTTTTCGCGCCGGCTTCTATGAAGATGCTTTCAGCGTAGAAGAGCACGACGTCGACTCCAGTGAACTCCAGAAAGAACATCACGGCGCACATCAGGAGCAGAGCTTTTCGATTTACTTTATCTTTAAACAGATTTTTCCAGCTCGTCTGCGTCCTGTAGGCTTCAGCTATTTCTTCCTGAAATTTAGAGAAGAATGATGTGTACAAACAGAATATTGTAATAAATTTTTAGTATTGCGAAGGACTACATGTACGTATAAACTATTTCTTACGGTAAATAAATTATGGCACCTAATTGAAAACGCATGGAAAAATCATAAAAGGGAAGAAGATGAGGTAATTATATACGATTTTATTTCGACCTTTCGGTCCAAAAATGGACTTGAATATAATTACATACTTAATTCACGGTGATATAATTAATTAGATAACCAGCCTATAGCAGTCACATTAAATTCGTATAATTATTTCATCATTAAACTGTATTAATTGCATAACTATTTTTCAGTAGATATTTACAATTGAAAAATTTAATGATAAGATTTTTAGCTTTAATGACTTCGTTTGTGGTCATTTATTTACATTTTTATGTTTCCTATTTTTCCGTGCGATCTCGAAAAATTGTTGCAATCTCCCCTACAATTGCTAACGTCATACACCGATAAACCATTAATTAATCAGAAGACTAATAGACGATCATTTTTAGTAAGTACCCAGTGATTTTGCATAAAATTATCAAAATCTCAGCTCTTATTGTCTTCTCAGAAGTTGGAAGTTCATTATAATGTAATTTACCGGTAAGAAGTGATCTATTATTAAAGAATCGATTGAAGAAGCCGCTTAATACTAAATAAGCTACTTAATTTGCATTGTACACTTTAGACTCTGCAAATTGTATACCTACTCTGGAATTTCTATAAAAAAAAAGGGAAAAAATTGATCCGAAATTCATAGTTGACTTACTTGAATAGACTCCACTTCCCCTTGAACTTCGTCGACGCTTTTTCCTCGAAAACGAGCGAGTGCCTTGGTAGCTTCGGCATTGCGTCCTTTGCTAATCAAAAAGTATGGTGACTCTGGCATAAACCACATGGCTATGAAGGAGACTACGCTTATACACGCGCAGAGTGTACAGTAAGTCACGTAATTCACGTAAGGACCCACCGAGTAAGTAAATAGAAAACCCAAGGTCACAAATATTTGCAGAAACGAGCCCAGTGTGCCTCTGATCGATGCCTGTTTTTTTTACAAAAAAGAGGGGAAATAGTATTTGAATATGAGAAAATCTTTTTTTCGAGGACAGAGTCGAGCCTTTGATTATGGAGCGACTAATTTACGTAACTATTTTTATTTTCTGTTGTTCAGTTTAATAATTTCATCGTTAAAGATAATAAAGAACTAAATAATAGCTACGTTTGATATTAAATTTTACTGTAGAGTAACGACATGGTCGGTGAATGAAGTAATAACAAAATAATTGAATAGTTCAATGTATGAATTAAAAATAATGTAATTATTTACGGAATTCTAGAATCGAATAAATGAAATGAATTTAATAGCTTGAATATTTTATATTTTTTAAATGTTACGCATGTATTAATTCACAACTAAACGATAGTTGTGAGTATCTGTGGCTTCTCACTCCAGAAACTGAATACGAATTTTTTTTTCAATTAAAACGACATTAGATTTTACGTTATTAAAGCGAGATTTTTCGAGATAATGAACCACTCATTGATTATTTTCAGAATTAGCATTGAGTTTAACTCCAATTTATAAATCGTGTCCTCGACATATTTAAGTAGTCCACAATACAATGACATAACTCGACGTTTTCGTTAAAAACTATTTTTATATGAGGACTTAGCCTGCAGGCTTGTATCTCTAAGGATTAAAACACTATTTTTATCACTTTACGCAGAACGGAAAAAGTATTTTCAAAGTCAAATTAATTTATTGTGACTACTGTACGACACTCACTGCTTTCGCGACTCAATATCACCGTTTAATTTAATCGGAATTTTATTAAAAGTTGAAAACGTTATAATTAAATAAGAAATGAATAGCAAGTCGTTGTACGAAAAACCACAGATGTAAAAAAGACTCTGTCCCCTGAAAGTACCTCATTTTCAGTGGTGAAAACTCGCATCTGAAATTTCGCCCGAATACAAGGGCACGATAGTGAAGGGGATGGCCACGTTGATCCCCAAGAGAAGCCTGCCAGCGTACATTTGTTCTATATTTTTAGCAGACGCTACTAAAATCCACCCAAGAAGGAAGGAAAATGTAGTCATCAGAAGAGTTCGTTTTCGCCCGAAGCTACGAATTTAAATTGTCGTTACTCATTGTGTACAAATTAAATACCAAATGAACTTAAAAAAAAGAATTTTAAGTAATAAATTATTTTTTATAAATTTGCGTGGTTACCGTTCACTAAGGTATCCGGAGATGAAACTGCCAAGTAGAACACCGAGCGATGCGAGGGATCCGAGCCAGGAGCCCTCGTCTTTCGTTATTGGTCTACCGAGCGGATTGTCCGCCGCAATTGGATCATGCAATTCTAGTTTCGGAATGATCGGACTGGTCCAGCCCAGAATTGCACCGGAAGCCACGATATTCAAATTACCTGTCATGGAAAATGAGATACAAATGATTCGATGTCATGCATGTTATCATTAAAAACTATGCTTTCGCTTTATTATCTTAAATAGTGCATCTTAAATGATGCAATTTGTTATAGTAATTCAAATATAATGTTTTTATAAAGCAATTCTGTAAATATAGATTGTAACTGCCAAGATAGAAAAATTACCTGCCGCAGCAGCCATATATTGAAGGTATTTAGACTGAAATTCCATTGTGGTGACGATTTTTGTAATAGATCTGCAATCATGGAAAATCATGAATAAAACTATATACTTAGAATTACCGCATTTAAAAGCAATCTTTTTATGATTTTTTTTTTCAGTTGCTTAAATTTACGCGTCAGTTTATGCATATAAGCACGTGGAAATTAAATAAATCCGTATAGTAATAATATTAACTATGGTCTCTTATATTCATCACCTCAATCGTATATACCATGCCATATTAATATATTAAAATACAAAGGCAAATGTTTTCATTTTATTATTTTTAGACATGCTGCGATTTATACACAGCCTTTTCATTTCAATGGGATTATTCTCTATTTCTCTTGCGAGTATTTGATGATTCTTACACACTGACTCATGGATGACAAATCAGAATTGGAGAAAATTCGAAAGAAAAAAATCTACTATGCAATGTAATTTTCTTCCCGAAAGTTTCAAATGACAATGAATTCTCATTGGAAGTTTGAATTTTTTTTAAGTCACTCTGCATAACCGACCGAGCTTCTTACATTACAATTATGATTAGCAGAGCAAAAACGAAGGACAAGAACACATAAGTAATTTAAAAAACTAGTTCTTTATAATTGAACGTTTCCTTAAAAAAAAAATCATTCAATGTCTGAAAATCGTTTTATGAATCAGAAACTTATCAATCAATATTTTTCTTGCAATTTTGTGCTTTATATATCTACATATTTCTTTTTACACAATTTGTTAAAAAATATTCAAATATTAAATCTAGCGTAAAGCAAAGCAGAGTAGTTCGGTTCTCAAGAATATTTCGAATTCTTTAATTCAGCACAATCTCGAAGATCTATGAATAAACCTCGCGAGCACGTTTTACCCACATCCTCCAAGATTGGCCGGCGATAACAACGCGGCATGAATAAACTCGGCTCCATCGCAGACACAAAAAAATTGGCTAATCTGGAGATAAGGTATCAAAGCGTGCGAATTATTTTGATGCACGAAGGCACTGCAGACGGACCAAAAATGATAAAAGATAATAAAATCTGCTTGCAGCACATTTTACCTGATCTGAGGCCTGCGCCTGTCCGATCTTGTACCAGGGAATTTTCGTTTAATATTAGGAAAAGTCGAGATGAGACACTTTGGCGGAACGAGGAAGCGGCGTAGACTCCGTGGCAGCTTGAAGATGCTGCTCTCGCTAAAACTCCAGGCGGAATAAAACGAAGAAGATGCCCACAGGCTCGCGTTCGTACCGATTATTGCAAAAATCGGCCGCTGTTATAGCCGATGGCGCGCTCTTCGTACATAAAACATGCAGTGTGCATCCTCCAGTTGATATGTACATATATGCAACAGTGACGGCTGTTTTCCAAGTGCAAACTCGAAGGCCGAGATTTTTCCTCGTTTGGAATGACGGAAGTTCCTTTACCTTTTAGGAATCATTCGAATGTACGTAAAGGGAATTTCCTTGTTTAAAAATAGCTGTGCAAATGCCTGATGATTAATATGGAATGAAGCTGATATAATAGTTATTCACTTTGAAATTTTTTAAAACTGCATTTAGATGCGTCAAATTACGACTTTGTATTGACAACTATTACGGACAGTTGTGTAAATAAATTGAATAAACGCTTGATTGACACGAATTTTACTTATTCGTATATTTAGAGGGAATAGTGGTCTTATCTTTACGAAATTGTTTTCTTTTCACCATATTTTTTTACGTAACTGTAGATAAGGCAGATTTATGCCTTGTAAGGAAAGTTCCATATAGTTCATTAAACTCTAATTAGAATGTTTAAAAACCATTCTGCGGTACTTGAATAATGACAGTAGTAATAGCAGTTTATGCCTTTACAATTATTCATTCGAACCGGGACATTATATCTTTTTCAAATTAATTTAACATTTTTAAAGATCCTCTTCGAGACAGTTTACTTTTATTGACGTTCTCATAGTACTGAATAGAGTATAAACAATCGAAATTTATATTATAATAATGAACGTAATGTAAGCATTAAAAATTTATACACATTATTATCGTCGAAGATAAAAATTTCTGTATGTTTGTAAAAAAAAATTGACAGCATGCGCAACGATTGTAAAGTGTACAAGCAATAACGATTTATTACACATATACTACGTGATCCTAAGACATAAACATTTGCAGATCTATCAGTCATATCTGCGTGCGCAACTATCAATCCCACTTTTATCGTCGATTCTCCTTCATTCGGTAAAGTTAGGATTGATGTAGTACATCCTTCTCGCCTCGATACCTTCGAATGTTGACGCATGAAAAGTATCGGAATTGTCGGGCTTAACCGATTTCTTCCCAACGCTATGTCTCAAGTCCTGCTGAATCTCGTGCAGAGTTTTGCCCTTTGTCTCCGGCATCACGACAATTACGAATATAATGTTGATGATACAGCTGAAGCTGAAGATCCAGAAAGTTATGTAGGCACCGTAAGCCTCGTCGATGTTCGGCGAAAATTTCGTCAGAATGAAGCTGAACATGGAGAGGCTGAAGACGCACGTGGCTGAAGCCTTGGACTTTACTGTCGGTGAAAATATTTCTCCGGCGATGACCCATGGAACGGATCCCCAGCCGAAGCCCAGAAAGCAAATGAAGACCAGAAGTGAAATCAACGGCACCCATCTAATTATACCACTTGTGTTGGCGAAGTCGATACTCTTTAAATATGCAATAGCACCTAAAACCGCCTGGAAGAAGAAATTAAAAATTTAGAACATTTCACATTTATCTTCGCTAATATTTAATTTGTTCCTGTTCTAATGGGACTCATCTGTATTTATTTTACAATCAATGAAATAATTTTTTGTTAAAAAAAAACTATTCAAAAGGATATTGATTGATGGTAAAAAACTGGACTACTTATAGTAATTTACTGTATTTTATTTTGTAGTTTTAAATCGATTCATTATTTGCTAAAGCAAAGTACGTTAAGCGAAATGTCACAGTGCGCGTCGTCAGTTTAGCATATAAAATTAACGTTGTGTAGGACGCAGCAACTAAGCTGACCTTTTAGATTGTTTAGATCGTGATCTTATAAACTCGAAGACATAAGGAATGCAAAAGAAAAAAACTTACCAAAGCGATGCCAACTCCAATGCTCGAAACAATCAGCATTATTTTCCTTCCAGTCCTGTCCACTATTAGAGGTGAAATTATCGACGCCAGGACTTGGAATACACCGAGTATTATCGTAGACATGGCGGTATTGTCGACGCCCGCTTCTATAAAAATATTCTCCGCGTAGAAAAGCACGACGTCGATGCCCATGAATTCCATAAAGCACATCACTGCACACATTATGAGCAGCGTTTTTCGGTTGACTCTGTCTCGACATATGTCACCCCAACTCGCAGTTGTCTCGCAATCTTCGTCGATTTCTTTCTAAAAAAATGCAAATTCCAATGATGTATGGTTGAGTTTCAATCACTTAAGAAAATAGAGAAAATTTTCTTTTTTAAATATCTTAACGATTGTGTTGTTGAGCCAATGCTGGACGATCGTGGCTGAATCGTTAAGGTATTAAAATAATTAATTCGTCGAGTGCATAAACTAACATAAAATAATTTTCATTTAATTTAAATTTAAATCCTAATAAATCACAGTGCTGCTGAACTGTGATCACACTGTAATCCCTAAAAGATTTGGAAAGTAACGTAATTTCAGATTTTATTTAAAGCAGTACAGACGCGTTGAAAAAAAATGTTAAATAATTACTAAGAGTTTAACGATCAGCGATAATACAAGAAATATTGAAAAAAAAAAATAATAAAGAATGTAGGCGAAGGCGACGTAACCATGTCACATTGTTAAATCAACAAAACGTTTGCGGTTCGCATCAAGCGCCAACCATAATAGTTAATTTCCTCCTTTTCTCTATACAATAATAATCCAGCATCTACAATTTGGAGTACTATATTTATAATTTATACAACGAACGATCTTTTAAAATCTCATCAGCCGATTCGCAAAATCGTCAGTGCAATTCCACGAAAGAGGCACGAATATTTATAGTTTCATAAATTTGATAAAATGCAAAAATGAGCTTATAACGTACTTGAATAGACTCGATTTCTTTCTTGACGCCGCTCAGACTTTTTCCTCGAAACCGGGCAAGCGCCTGGGTGGCCTCGACATTGCGACCTTTGCTGAGCAGAAAATACGGTGACTCCGGCATAGTCACGACGGCTGCGAAGGAGACCAAGTGGAGACATGCACATGACGTGCAGTACGTTACGTAGGAGGCGTACGGACCCACCGAGTAAGTGAATACGAAACCGAACGTCACGAAGAGCTGGAGAAACGAACCCAGTGCACCTCTGATCGACACCTGTTTTGGGAAAGAGAGAAAAATTGATAGTTGAATATGAGAAACGATCGACAATTCCGAGGACAGAGTCCAACCGATTTTATTTTCTTCTATTTTCACGCAGCTCATTGTGTCGCTGAGATTTACGATTAGCCATTTTAATGTGCTCGTGGATTTATTTCATCTGATAAAATTTATGAGAGTTGCAGCTTTAAATGATGCTTGAAAGAAACTCCAATGATAAATGTTAAAAAAAACTATTTCACTTTCTCCAATATTATCAAATTGTAGTAGAGAATTGTTCTCGAGTATTTTACAAAAAGTTATGTGAAAAATTATTAAAAGGATGAAACAAGTACTTGAAAAAACGTGCAGTTTTATATTTTAAGAGACTAAAAATTCATTTAAAAATGGAACATTACGTAGTGACTCTGTCCTCTTAAAGTACCTCATGTGTTGAGTTTCTTATTTGGTTGAAAACTCGCTTCAGATATTTCGCCCGCATACATAGGAACAACTGTGTAGGGTATGGCTACGCTCAAACCCAAGATGAATCGGCCCACGTAAATCTGAATGATGTCTTTGGCCATGATGAGGAGTATCCAGCCGATGACAAAGGGCACCGTGGTGATGAGCAGCGCCCGCTTTGGACCTTGCCTAAAACGCCATCAATTGACCCGTTAAACGAATTTTAATTGTAGCATTTTCTTAAAAATCGCTTCGTGTAGGTAGGACAAAGTAAATGCGAAAACAATGAGATTTCCCAGCCGCGATTAAATCAACCTTGACGCTGAATTTTGCGGCAAATACCCCGAAGGGGATAATCTAATAAAGTTGTAGCCAAGTCATTTGTCCACAATCTCTGTACAATTAATAAAAATGAAAATGCGTAGTTTATTATATAATACCATTTGGCAAGATATCCAGCTATTATGCAGCCAAACATCGTCCCTAAGGACAGCAGCGAGCCGATCCATGAACCTTCGTTCCGACTGATGGACCTGCCCAGCGGATTATCCGGTGACAGTGGATTGTCTTTCTCTAGCTTTGGCAGAATCGGGCTCGTCCATCCTAAGATCACTCCGATCACTAGCATGTACAGATTAGCTGAAACAAATATATTTTTTTTAAACGCGTCACTCAAAGGATTTTAAAATGAGCTTTTACGAGCGCATACGTTATTCTTCCGCCACTTTGCTATGTGCTGTGTATCTTGTACTTTGCTAATTTAGCTAATTATTAGGAAGTTCACAGCATTGTTCATTATGTAACGGACAGGGGGACAAACCATTATGCGACTCAAGTGAATTTCGCTTGCAACTTTATCAACTAATTACTTCAAATTCTTTAAGATGCAGAAAAAAGAATTCTTTAATGCGTAGGTAAATATATCAAACGGTATCGGATGCTTAGCTTAAAATTGAAAGTCAAATCGTATTGATAAGGTGATTGATAAGCAAAGATCTAATCCCGTTTATTAGTGTGAAATTCAATTAAAATGCATTTTGTACGCTTGACTTTATCTCGAGATTCGTGATATTTTAAAAATATTAATGTGAGCAGATTGTCTGGGACTGATTATTATGGATACATGTAGATCGTTTATATCAACAACCCATTAACCCATTAACCCTTTTAATATCACTGACGCCTCGACTTTAAAAAACAAATTTTGTCAAAAATTGAGATACTATTAAAAACATAAATACGTGTAAGTTAATGTAAAAATTGTTAAATAATATGCGTAGAATTTTTTATTAATTATTTTGAACATCCTTTTAATTCAATATTGACGAAGTTAAAGTTTTATCTTTAGAATCAATTATATGAATATATTCAAGTGTGTTAAAAAATGATTATTAAATCTTTATCGATATTGATATAGTGATTATCAATTAATTTATTCATTTTCACATGACAGTGTTGATAATTACATTCTTATCATTCGAATGAATTGAGAGCATTCTAAATACTACTAAGAATACTTTCGTTATGTCTTGAAAATGAATTCGTACATGCAGACGTCATTTTAAACTTAAAATAAAACAATTTGATACAATATTATCACCAGTATTATAAATAAATTTGAATAAAGCTTTATCTATCATCGAATGCTCCCTTATCATACACTCGAGTTGATAATCGGAAGAACCGCAACATTACGTAAAATAAAGCAGTATAAAAATCAGAAATATTAACAAATGTATATATTCTAACAGAGCACCTTCTATCATTGAACGCTCACTTATCACGCTACTTACTTTCGAAAAAGGTAAGTGTGAGACTTGGTAAACAAATCAGATCAGGAAATAAACAAATGAGTTTTAATGAAGCTTTATCTATCATTGAATAATACCCACTTATCATACAGCTGATTTTACAAAAAAATGCAACCTAGAAAATATCGTCATTAATATTTATGCAAATACGTTTTAACAAAGTTGCATTCTATCATTAGTGGCTCACTTAACGTACGACTGATTATACAAAAAAAATACAAATTAGAAAATATTATTAGTAATATTTATGTAAATAAGTTTCAACGAAGCCGCATTCTATCATTAGTCGACCACTTATCGTACGACTGATGATAAAAAATGCAAATTAAAGTGCGCGGCTGTAAAAAAACGAAAAAATAATAAGCGCAATTTTTCGATCGCCGTATACTACCAAAAAAAAACGAATTTCATGTCAAACGAAAAGTGTGTGGCAGTAAAAAACGAAAAATAATAAACGTATAACTTTTCGATCACCTTTTACTATAAAAAAAAAACGATAAATTTCGTGTCAAACGAAAAGTGCGTGGCTGTAAAAAAACGAAAAAATAATAAGCGGAACTTTTCGATCGCCTTTTACTATAAAAAAAAGATGAATTTCGTATAAAACGAAAAGTGCGTGGCTTTAAAAGGGGGAAAATTAAGGGAAAGTAGGTCTGGAGAATTAAGAGTGAAAAGACGAAGAGAATGCGCGGGACAATAGAAAGCAATTACCTGCGGCAGCAGCGATGAACTGAAGGCGCTGCGATCCGGTCTCCGTCATTTCTGGATCAGGAGTCGGTTGCGTCCTCCTTCAGTGCGCTCTAGCCGTGCTCTTCGCGCGACGGCCGGGCTCCTTTGAAAAATGAACGGCAAGCCGCGCTTGCACCGCTTCGTCGCTACTTATAAAACGGTAGAGGGAGACTGTGGCTTTACTGCGCCGCTCGGCACATCGAGACCTATGCGAATTTCCACACTCGCCTCTCCTTCGTATCTTTTATTTATTCTGGGCGATATCTTTATTTTTCATTTCTAATCGATAGTCGTCCAATTTTATTTATCGAAATAAATTAAGCAAGGTAGTCTAAAATTCTCGTTGGTGATTGTTCATTGATAAATCACTTGTGTCTCGTCGGACGTATTGATTTTTTCGTTTTGAAAAATTGAAAAGTTTTTTTATTCTGACCAAGTGTGTAAATTGCTGCCTGAGGTGCTATTTTGTAGATTTTATTTTTGAATTTTTATATGATTGTGGACAACAAGTGAATCAGAGCTTTTATTTTACGAGTACAGTTAGGATCTGTTTGATTGTATTTACATTTACTAATTATTATGCGTTAAAATGTTGCTTTTAATTGTTATACGTTTATTCCATTGAAAATACAACTTATGTGTCTGAAGAATTAGGTTTTACTTCTTGGTTGATATTCTGAGTATTTTAATGAAACTATTTGTTCGAAAGGTTATCAGGTGTTCGAATAATCTATATTTGTTAAAAATTTATAACTATTGCTTATTATAAAATATTTCATTCCTTTTTGCTTATAAGAGGTCTTCACAAATATTCGCTTCGATTCTTTTTTTATCAGTTTTCTGAAAAATTCTAAGATTTTACAATCAAAGCATGCACCTCCGTCGATTTTAACAATTTATTTCATTAACTATCTTTTTAGGCGCAACTTCTTGGAATTTAAACTTAATAGCTTCATATTGCAGTTAATTGTTTCTTTCTACATACACGCATGAACAGGCACGTGCTTGCCCGACATTGTGCACTCATTCGCCAATTAGTAAATTCACTATAAATCGCGAACTAATAATTTTTTAGTGAATGGATTGCGATGTGTATTGAATGAAAATTCTGGCATTTTTAAACTATTTTAACATACTTGTCAAGTCAAAACGATTGACAAATTATATAAATTAATATATAATCTTCGTTGAATATTAATAAAATTCTAAGAAAAAAATTAGAAAGAAATGATAAGCGGTATATATAATTTTTTAATACTTTTTATTCCTAATACGTACATTTCTTTTATAGCCGTCAATTATCTTATTACTTTGTGTACTGTTTTTTACTTTTTTACTTAATCACGACTGATTTCTACTTGTGTTATCATCATTGATTCAAATATCATTAATTCCTTGAAATCGTGGAATTCTCTCGGTATTAAGGAGTTTTAAAGAATTTTTTACAAAATTATCTGTCTAAATTCGTTAAAACTGTTTATGTGAGCAAAAAACTAAAATCAAATCTAAATGAAACAGAATAGGAAAATTCCATTTCCGGCAGCTGCCGTTGACTTAATTAACGGTATGCAGTCAATTAATTCAGTGACTGATCAATGAAAAAAATTTTTCACAATGCGGTTATCAGATATATGTAAAATACATAAAATTATTGCAAATTTTTAAATTCTTTTTTAATTTGTTGATAATTAATACAGCAAAAATGAACAGTAACACTTTTTTAATGAATATAAAAAGTTGAGTAAGATTTCGTTTTTTTTTTTTAATTTTGAAAGTTTACCAAATTATAAATGAAGATTTATGAGGCCAATTAAATCAACTTATAGTGTATAATACAGCAATTTATAAGAACGAATGAAGTGCTAATTCTCTAATAGCGCAGCGCACCTTTTTTAAATTACAATTAGCGATAATAAAACTAGCAATTAATAGACGACCTCTAATATTTTGAAAAATTGTATCTATCGATGATGTACTTATATTGAATATCGAGAATCGCTAAGCAATTATTTGCTCTTGCATTTAGGTATGTCGCACTCGGTCGTAAAAAAACTGTTAATGCATAACTGTCAATAAGGAATAGCTGCAAGGAAGTAAGCACTTTAGATAAAAATATATTTATTGTAATACTTTGTATAATTTATTATTATTATTATTATTATATATATATAAATCTAATACATTACTTTTTTTTTCATCAAGTATATTGTGTATGATATGTATATAATATTCTTTCATAAATTGACATCTTTGATTGGACAGTAATTAAATACTCATTTAACAATACAAAATATTATTTCTTTTTGGTAGCATTTACATTGTTCTAATTTACATCTTGAAAAATACCATTTTTATAGTGAAAGTAGTAACTAGCGTGACTAGTGTGTAAACAATTTAACCAGGAAAGTTGGAATATAAATTACGCAGAATAAACAAATTCAACTAAATAAATGCGAATTTCGTGTTATAAAATATCGTGAGCAATGTAAAAAATTATTTTGTTTGCATTTTTTAGCATTATTTGATTCTTTAAAATAGAGTTGTATTAATACAATTATTTTGGATAATTTTTTTTCGGTGTAAAAACTTTTAGTATAAGAAAGAATTGCAAAGAAAAATTTGTATAGCAAACATTGAAATAGTATCACATCGCTAATGCATGCACAAATAATTAAATGCGTGAAAATTTTATTTGCACACTGGAAATCGTTTTCTTAAAAAGAACATTCTTATAGTGACTAAAAAATGCTAATATTTGAATTTTTTATACAAGTCTCATTGTAAGCAGTATATTTTCTTGCAACTTTCGCTTAATTTACATTTTTAATGAAAATTTGATCATACAATTAACAATATCGTATTAATTTTTATAAACTAATTTTTTAGGATGCTGATAACGTATTAGCAGGATTCATTTATAATTATACATTTTTTAAACTATAAACCACTAAAGAAGTTATTTCTTTGGCAGTTGTTTTTTGAAGATGAAAATGTAAACGTTTGTATACATTTAATCTTTGTTTTTAGGCACTATTTTTTCAATTCTCAATATTTAGCTACTTTCACGACTGAAATATCACAAAATTGTAACAATTTGTTCATCATATATTACCGTATAAATCTAAAAGTATGAAATTTACTTAGCAAACTAATCTTGCGTATGAAAAGATCGTTAAATATTGAATAAGTGAACGAATTTTTTTCTATAAGTTACTAACTACACTGTATAGGTGAATCTCATATTTTTAGATTTAGAGTAATAATAAAAGTGGAAGCTAAATTATTTTATAACACTCTAATCTATAAATGGCAACTTTAATGCCAATTTTCGGTTCTCGTGCTATAAAATATCGTATGAGCCTAGTGCGGAAGTGATTATTTAAGATGTGCGACTTTTCACCCTCGCTTCGCTCGGACATAAAACATCGCACGAATTAAACAATCATCATCCGCACCATGTGTCATAATACACTATTTCAGTTTCTGCGCAAGAATAGCTCAAATCTTAAACATTTATAAATTAAGTCCTATGCATCAACTACAATTGATCTTCACCAATTCTATATTAATTTTTCAGTGCGGCATAGTTTTGAAAATTCAACTTAAAAATAAAATCTGCAGTGTATAAGTAAGTTTCACTTAAAAATAAGTGTATGTCTGCTTTATACGAAATTAATAATATAACATTAAAATAATTTACTATTAGCCATCACTTATTACCAGTACTTTTCCAATACCAATCGAAACGTTCCAATCAATAGCTACTGATTGTTAAGCATGGAAACATGTTTTAGCTTTGAAATAGTTTGTTAAACATGCACTAAAATTACTTAACGGCAAATTAAGCAAACAGCAACGAATATCGTCGCATAAAATTATTTATCAAATTAGTACTGGTCTATTATGGATATCACAATGCTACATTAAATTAACATAATGAATGCATCTTTCGTCGACCGCTAAACAAAAAATTGGACATACATGTAGTATTCTTAAATAGATAATCGCAATCGCCTTTGTTTGGTAATCTCGAAAACTGAAAGATGCAATGGACAAACGAGTGAATAACGTACTCATTTACCCAAAGTAAGCATCTATCAATTTATTCGAGGCGACAAGCGATAGGAACTCAAACGAAACATTCCGCCCGCATTATGCTTCAAAAATAAATTAATAGGAGCGCATTAACCGACTAACGATCCAGTGATCCAGTGTAAGTTCGTCTATCGAATATCGACCGATGGCGAGGAATCAACGCAGTTCAGTGCTTGCTGGGTCGGTCGATTTCGGTCTCCAGGTCGTCGTCGACGGACTTGACGCCGTTCAGTTCGTTCTGAATTTGCTTAAGGGTCTTGCCCTTCGTCTCGGGTAGTATGAGAATGGTGAAGGCGATGCTGATGCCACAGCAAACTGTGAAGATCCAATAGGCGGTGTGGGACCCGAAAGCATCCACTATAGTGCTGAAGTATTTGGTGATAACGAAGGCCCAGGCCCAGCAGACCAGCACCGTGATGCCGGACGCCTTGGCTTTCACTTCAGCCGCGAACATCTCGCCCATGATGGCCCAGGGCAGTGGACCCCAGCCCACGCAGTACGCGCACATGAATATCACGAGGGAGAGGATTGGCAGCCAACCCAAGGAGCTGACATCGACGCCCGTATCCTTACAGTAGAAGTACACCCCTAAGCAACCCTGGAACGAAAGATGAAAGACTTACGTATAAAATAGTCGTTTGTTGTATTGGTAATTAAAATAGTGTCGAAGAATTTACTTGTGATTATTTGATTTTTTTTAAATCTCATCGGGAGGATGTTTGGCTTTTTTTTTAAACCAGTTACATACTAATTTATGCATTGATAAAGCAAGAGATTTAATTAAAAAAAATTATCAGGCTATACATTGTTCATGCCAATCAAAGTTTTATATTTTGCACAATTTATGTACTTCATTTTCCGGTGAAATTTTTTAATTACGGAGAATATTTGTAAAAATTTTTTTTATTTGTCAAATTTTTTATCAGTAATTTTATATGAGTATCGATTTTTGAGAATTTCTTGATCTTACTGCTAATTTATTTATTATGTTTCAGTATTTCTTTATAATTTTATTGCAATGAAAATTTATCGGAAAAATTATTATAATTTTTTAATTTCACTCGTGATGTTGTGAATTTTCTTTTAATAAAGGAAACTGCAGCACAGGATAAGAAAAGTTAGAAATCTAACTCCACTGTTTATCGCGCTTATCGTGCGAGCAGGTGTTTAATATAGTGCACTCTAAACCCGCTAGTCGTCAGCATGTCCCCCTTATCTCACAACTTACATTTAAGTCGTTAAAAATTGACTGCGTGTTACTGTTGATTATGCAAACCACATTAACAATAATTCATTTTAGTAAATTTGAAACATAGAAATTTAGTCATTTTTACGAATGCAATATCAATTTGACGGAATTATTTTTTTAACGATTTGTTAAAAATTACATAAATAAATGTATTATTCTAATCTATTTCTTATCATATCTTGGATCAAATCCAAAACTTCTTAAGTATTCATAATTCAATGTCTCCCAGTTCAAATATATACTTAAGTACCCGCGACTATAAATCATTGTACACACTTATTAGTGTTTCGTTTCTACGTTAGGCACGTAAAGGTAAGATTTCGTTTATACACTACGAAAGGTGCAAAATGGAATAACGTTAAAAATTTATTTATTTAGTTTTAATGGGACGTTTAATCTATATTAACGTAAAATAGATAGACCGAGATTCGTGCATAAAAAAATGGTTACAGTCGACTCGATTCAAGTTTATAACATCCGTTAACTTTTGAGTTGCGCTGGAAAAATATCGCTAATCAATCGATCGTTCTGCAAGGTAACATTATCGGCGAAAAAAGTACTCCGCGTCGTACATTTCAAGCGATTGCTATGCGGATCAAGTGACCCAAAGCAAAAATGAAATTTGCTCGAATTGTCTCAAAATCAAAACGCATGCGCTGTGACTTGATTTATAGTTTGTTTGCTCGTCAGCGGTACGCGTTTATTTTGCGGATTTGAGCTATTATTATTTATGCAATTATTTATCGCGAGAAAAATGGAGTTTGCATGCAAATATAATAAATTTTTCTTCAATTTTTGTGTACTTGTGTACTTTGTTTTTATTGATCATTAATCTTGACAAAATTCTTTAATAATTTTTCGTTATAAAAATATGAATTATTATTAATCAGAACTGTCGATTAGTATAAGTCGATAAGAAAATGTTTTCATTTCAAAATATTTTTTAAAGCATATTATTTGAGATGAGATTTAATTGCAGATGTTTTTGTGAATGCTTTATATCTTATCATACGACTAATTAGATAGTGTCTTAAAAAACGGTTGATAATTAATAATTGGTCAAATTCAAACGAATGTTACTTTCTTAAACGTCTCTTTTGTATTCATTAGTTTTAGAATTTTAGAATAGTTTACGTTTTCCCCAGTACTTAATTACGCGAAATAAATAATGTTATTGACATCGCAACATTTTATAGACGTATAAGTTTATAAAAAAAGAAAAAAAAGAAAAAATGTCTCACATATCATATGTTTTTATTTCCCTAGAAGCAGGATACACTATAAGACCCGAAAAAACAATTGAAAAGAAAAACAACTTAAACAAATTAAGAAAGTAACTTACAGTAGCGATAGCGGTACCAATGCCGGAGAAGATGAGTAGAACACGCCTGCCGAGCCGATCCACGACAATTGGAGTAACTCCAGAGGCGAGCAGCTGCACGATTGCAATGATGATGGTGCAAATGGATGGGTCGAGACCGGTATCCGCGTCCTTGAAAATAGTCTCCGCGTAAAACAGCACAACGTTGATACCAGTGAGTTGCTGGAAGCTTACGCCCGCACAGGTGAACATCAAAGCCTTGAAGTTTGCCTTCACCGTGAACAAGTCCGTCAGCTTTACTTCAGCACTAGACGCTTGGTCCACCGCCACCTGTAGTCGAACAAAACAAAACGGATTTAGAGGATATTGACGAAATTTTTAAGATTTATGAATATTCATGCTAAATTATTCATATTTTTCATTTATTTAAAACAAGAGAGAGAATGCTATAGTGCATGAAATGGAAAATAGAAGAAAAAGAAGATACTGCTGATGATGACAATAGTCCTTTCTGCGCAGAGTGTCAAAAAGAAATTTAAGAAAAATGACAGTGAATTTCAATTGCAGAAATCGTAGAATAGTGTTATTATTTTTACGTGGGAATTGGTTAACGACGGGAAGCTTACCTGCATTTCATCTAGTTCCTTTTGCACGCCAGATGTACTCTTGCCACGCAATTTGGCCAGTGCATCAGCAGCTTCAATTTTCATTCCCTTACTTAGAAGGAAATACGGCGATTCCGGCATGAACATGAAGCAGACAAAAAAGACGATGGGTAAACAGCCGCATGCTATCCAAAAGATTGTGTACGAAACGAAGGGTCCGATGGAGTAGGCATATAGCAAACCCACGGTGACGAATAATTGTAAGAACGAACCCAAGACTCCTCTGATGCTGGTCTGAAAGATTCATTATAGATTTTAAATTTTGTTTTGGAGTTCCGAAAGAATATTTGAATCAACATTAATTAGGAAAATTAATTTGATTAGTGAATCTTTATTACTTATTAATCGAGATAACAATAAAATTTACAATCGATATACTTTATATCACAAAAGAGGAAAGAGCAGTTTTATTCCTCGAGGGAAAATTGTTTCGTCGAAGAAATGTACTTTGCTCTTGTGTGGCATTCGGTACTTTACTCTCGATCTTTATTTCCTAGAGAATATTAACGCACTTTATTCCCTGCTTTGAGGAAAAAATTAATATCAGTAACTTACTTCGGCGATTTCGCCGCAGTACATGGGAACAATCGTAAAGTCGATGGCCAAAGCGATACCAAAAATGAATCGAGCAACGAACAGTTGCTCCAGACTTTTGGCTGTTGCTATTAAGATCCATCCAATGAGGTAGGGTACAGCACTGCAGAGAAGAGCTTTTTTCCGACCCAATCTAGAAAAAAAAGGTATTAAATTCTTAAATTCTTGTTTTTTATTTAATATTCTGCAAAATTGAAGGTAATAAAACGAAAAAAATGTTACCTCTCTCCCATGTACCCGGACACCAAGCTGCCGACAACTGCACCTATGGTCATAAGAGAACCGACCCAAGAACTGTCATCCGTGGAGATTTCGTAACCGAGGGGATTATCTGCCAGGTCATCGGTAGCATTGCTCGCCATGCGACTAAGCATTGGACTGCTCCAGCCCATCATCGCTCCGCTCGCGAGAATACATAGATTCGCTAGAAAATTACAGTTAAATTTTTTTTACTGATAAATTACTTAAAATATAGAGTTAAATGCATCATAATGTACTGAATGCTTTTCTTTTTCCTGTACAATGTATCCAGAATGTTTAGAATTTTTATTTAAAATTTTTAAATGTCCATCTCTATATTGTAAAAGCACAATTCATGTGTTAAAGGGTGAAAATATTTTTTTGCAATCTTAATAGAAGAGAGAACAGATAAGTTGAACATTTTCTTCTCTTACTTGCGTATTGTATTCGAGAAACTTTATTTAAAGTAAAATCCCTACTTTCTCCTACACATATGTAAATGAAAGTACTTAAGGTTTTTATTATATAATAAATTTTTACTTTTCACTTTCAAAATATTTAATCGAAAACAAGGCAAAAAATGTAGCTTATTTAATATAATTTTTTACTGTAAAAGAGGAATTACTTCCAGGGCTAACAGTTTAAAATAGTGAGTGTACTTTAATAGTATATTAATCTTTAAAATATTCAGGTATGTTTCTGTTATTCAACTGCGTTGACCTCGTATGGCGTCTATTTCTTTTTATTTTTAATTTTTAGACTAACGCTTGTATGTTTTTTTTTCAATGCATTATATAAACGATAGCAGCAGATGAAAATTGTAGTGATGGTAATACCCCAATTTTACCGATATCAAACGTTAAATCTCTGATGAGAGATTCCGCATGCACACGCGCGAGATAAAATGAGTGATAAAGTAAGTTAACAAAAGACTAATGAAATTATAAAAACATTCAATTTAATCTTAATGTATGCAGGAATTTCTGTGAATAAAATTTCTCTTATTCTACTGACTTAAGAATCTTCCATTGGGAAAATAACTAATTGCAGTTGTAAATTTATTTTAATTCAAATGTGACTTATTCAAATGAACAATTCATAAATCTCATTTGTTTTTCAATTTTTAAGGCTCCCGCACTTTATTCATCAAGCTTTGTTATCATAGGTATGTAGAAAATTATTAAATTCCATAAATTCACATTATTTTATTGTTCATTTAAATTGTTTCATTTGCCTTTTAAAGGTCAGATCAACTGCAGTTATTTGATTTGATCTTTAGAAGGCAAATTTAAATAAAAATCAGTTAGTATATTATCGATGCTATTAAAACTGGAATGAAAAATTCTTTAATCTATGCGATATGTAATGAGATTGTGATAAGTAATTGTTGGAGACGATGGAATACGAGATGGACACAGGGAAGAATTTTGAAGTAACATTTCCTCTAATCATCATTATTTGTATATGTGCATACATTTATTCAAACGTATAGTTGCAAATGAGTGCAAAATAAATGGTTGAGAAAAATGTTTCGTACAAACAATTATTAATGGAAACAATCAGACAATATTTAGTAGCTCGCTTTTTCCCGGTTACCATCATTAGACTCGCAGTTATATTTGGAAAATTTTCTGTAACGTAGAATACAAGGTGCTCAGGCAAATAATTAGAATAATGGTGGATTTATCACAGTTTTATGATCTTGAAAAGGGGGCGAGCACCAGTAAATAAAAACTCATGCAATCAGTTCGATAGAGATGAAAATGAGAAACTTGATTCTTTGACGCAAGCGACAGCTGTTTTTTTTCACGTTGTACAGACATAATTTATAAGAATCGCATCATACATGTGTGTACTTTATTGAAAATAATAAAACATAATATTTAAATAATGACAATAAAAATTTGAATTAGGCTTGAAATTCAATAAACAATCAAAATGAGTAACCAATAACTATCTCAATATACCAAGAAATAAAATATAGTGAGAAAAATTAGTAAAACCAGTTCGTATAACATAATCTCCAATTATCGAAAAAATCTTATTAATCTTATCAAACTACTGTTGATAACCTCGTGTAACTAATCGTTACAAAACAAATCCGAGCAAAAAATAGAAGATTTTCTGTTATCGTTGAGGTAGAAAAGAAGATTTACTGGAAGACGCTAAAGAGAAAAAAGATGCGACTTCCTGATAATTCCATTGATATGCGCTTTAATTTTTGTCCCTATATTTCATTATCTATACCGGTCCCTTTTTGTGAGAGCATTGATAACGTTAATTTCTTTGCATTAATAATAATAAAAAGTTTACTAAAATGCGCAAATTTAATATTTTATTCTGTATTGTATTAAAGATGAGATAAAATGTTTTGAATGTGTCATCACAATGTCTGATAGAACTCAGTCGAGTGATAAAGCTCATTTAATTTGTTTGTGCATAGACTACTTGATCGATGGTTTCCAAATTAAATTTGAATTATTAAGTGTACAAATGCCAATTACGTGCAAAACCAATTACCGCGGCGCTTCATTTAGTAATTCAGCCTTGATTATCACCAATTCCTGGTTTTATCTTGATAGCAACAAATCGATTGAAATTTAATTACATCGTTTTTGGTTAATTATTCGGGCTTACCAATGGAAAAGCGGCGAAAAAGCGATTAGCGATAAAAAAAGTTCGCGTTAGAATGAGCAAGCATTTTAGTCGCGCGCAAGCTCACTGACCAAACGTATGGAGGGAAATGCAGTTTGCCATGGGATTAAATCGGCTCCATCAAATTTTCAAACGAATTTTGATCGTCGAGAACGTAAAAGCTATTTTTGTTTGTATTTAACCGGTGCTTATGGGGATATCAATTAAATTCGAGGACGTTATTCACTCTTTGTTTCCGCCGGGCACAGTTGTTGTCCTATCGCTTGATATGTCACGAATTTGTAGGTCATATTCGTGATTAGATTATGAAAAAAAAATGATAAATAAATAGCAATAATTGATTAAATTTAGTGTTCTCGTGCAAATTTTGTTTTTGTTTCCTTTGCTGTACTGCTGCACATTTAAATCTAGTGTTTTTAATTTTTTAACGAAATTTATGCATAAACATTCACTTATGACTGCCGTGTGTTATTTTGCTGCTTAATTGTTTTGTTCAATGTGTGCATTTTATAATGTAAATAATTTTTTTTGTGATTCCAACATCGTTTATTAAAAAATTTTGAAAAAATTCATCGACAGGAAGGACGAAAGACGTCGAAGTAGGTTTATTTTATCAGATAAGTGGGTTATGTTACCAATTGCGATTACTCTTTTATAATTCATATCGAAATAATTTTTTAAATCATACGTAATTAATGTTGTGATTTGGATGAATTATAGGCAAATAAAATTAACGTAATTTATTCATTAAAAATAAACGTATATCCTGCTTATTCTCAAATGAAAAGATTTAGAATAATCGGAATTTAAGATTTTTTTCTTTCTGATCTAACAGTTCGTACAACAATAAATTGCGATTGAAAAAAGTACCCTACGATCTAAGTGAAATAAAATACAGTCCCGATTGTTTTAGAATGTTCAAAACAGATTTTATTAAAAATTAGATCATAAATAATTATGAGCCTTTCATATAAAAGAAAAACGTATGAACAAATTTAGCAAGTGAAGAAGAACTCTGCCAAAAAATCTACCATTGCTTAGAAATTAAAAAAAAAAAACATTTTTCGTTGTCATTGACTTTTGCATCGGCAAGACTGAGTGCAGCATTGAAAAGTTAGACGGGCATCGTAAGCAGCGTATGGGTGCGCAAATCACGTAATTGGATGTAATTAACTCGCCAGTTTGACATTTCTCTCGCGTCCTGATGACCGATACGTCCCGAATATTTTTCCGTACAAAATTAGCCAAACAAAAAGCAGTCTCCATTTTTCGTTGGTCATTTTGCGCTTATCGTAAATCATTTCTGTTATTTCAAATTCTTTTCTTAAAAATGAGCGCATTACGTAAATAATAATCGTAAAGCGCTATTTAAATTCGCGGACGGCAATCAACGCTCATTAATGCTCGCAATTCCAGTTGCAGTTTCGTGCATTTCCTTGTTGATCTTTTTTTCAGTTAAATTTATTAATAGTTTCAACAATTTCGGTTGTATGTATATTTAGTATTAGATTAGTCGTTATAGTTACAAATAAACACTAAACTACTATTTGAAATAACAATAGAAGTCTGCAGCTACTTTAAAATAATGCGCTCAACTAAAAATATATCTCATTCGCGAATTTTTAAAGTTTTTTTTTGTAATTCTACTTAGAACTAAATTATCAACTAAAATAAGATTCGATAGTTCACTGTTGAGCATATTGATTGCCAAATGCGCACAAATAACCGTCGAAGTAAAAACAGTCTCCATCAAAATGGCCAATGTTAAAAAAAAAGCAATGAAAAAAATTAAAAAAAAAAGTATTTAGGTATGCTAAAAAGGTAAGCGTTCTTCGGTGAGGTCGTACCTCTACGTTCGCACTGAACATTAAGTATGCAGCGCGTAACTCGCGGAAACGGAAAAGCCGAGACGGCGACGCGCCTTTTCTCCCCGGAAAAGCACTGAAAACTCCCGGGAGAACAGGTGAGAAAACGAGGTCGCATCTCCACGCTTTCGAATGCATCGATTTCTCTCGCGGTTGATGTATAGATACATAATACCTGTATACCGGCTGCACGTGGGTTCGCGCGAATGTCAAGGCTGATTCCGCATGCGGATCTCGGCGGAACTTGCCGTTTACGTAGTTTCAGATTAAAGTTCTGCGTTTTTTTTTCTATCCCGTTTTTTTTAGTTACTAAATAACGATGTAAAGCTTTTTTCTAAATAGGTCACATAAACAATTCGATTGTGCATGCAAATAAAATGACAAATAAAAAAAGTAGATGGCAAACTTTTTTTTCTTAAATTTTCTCGATTTATTGGAAACAAGTCTCTCCTTATAAATTTGGTCGTATGCAATCGTGCCTGTAACGATTCGTTGTGTAAAAGCCTACTATCCGCGTCCGTGACATCTTAATAAGCATTCATACGACTTTAAAATTATAAGATAATGGCGTTAACAGGATTAATATTTTCAAGTACCTTGTAAGAAACTATTTAAAAATACGGGATATGACTTTTTTTAAATCTTTTGTACGACCAATTTTTAAATAAATTATATTAATTATATTCAATAGTCAATAGACCAGTGAACCTTTAAATAAATCTAAGTGCCGAACTGTTTCATCGTTCAACTTTTATCCGTATAAGCAGTAAAAATAAATAAGATCAACACCCGCTTAAAATTAATATCAAATGAAAAGTTCACTGCAGTAAGCAACATTAGTTCGAACTGTAGCGAATTTTCGTGGACAAACGTCAAGTAACTGCAGGTAAAAAAAATTACGATCACGCGAAAAAAAAAAATGCATTAGATACACTTATGTAAAAAAAAGCGGAACAATCGGACCGGGCGCAATAAGTGGTGCAGGAGATCTCAATCTGTTCAAAGTACTTCCTCATTATACGGTTGCGTTATGTCAGCTGGCCGCGAATCTTTTCACCTCTCCTCGTTGCGCCTTGGTTTATCGCGTCGTATTTTTTATTAACCCCCCTCCTTCTTCCATTCCTTTTTATTACCTTTACGGCACCATTTATTAGTTCCGGATTTCCTTTAGATTTTTTTGCTTTCCGAATGCATTAATGATAATTTCGCATTAATGCATTAATAATAATTTCAAGATGAAAAATTTATTTTGCCACGGACGTATTGATAATAACGATTAAACGACACTTTAGCTCATTTTATGAATACATATAAGTTTAATTACAATGTAGTTGACGTCAGAACTGGCTACATAACAATTAGATTTTAATAATTTATTTATTTTTTTTTTAAGTTTTTTTTTGTTAAGTTAAACGAGTTTAGAATGTAAGCTTAATTAAGGGTATTCTGTAATTAGCAATAAATCGAAGTAAGAATTTGTAACTTGTAAATATGACGTTTATGTGCGTGCGGAAATTAAAAAACGCACTTCTTGCGTTGCTGGTTCTAATGAATTTCCTAACATTTTCCTTCGCAATAATTAGCAAGCAAACTTTTTCCTCATATTAAGAAGATAAGTTCTTATCTTATTTTAATTACGTTAAAATAGCAATGCACATTTTATAAGTTTTTTTTTAATTACGTGTAGGTACATTTACGTTTTTTTTTGCGTGTAAGAGAGCATTGACATATAAATACTATTGACAAGTGTTTGTTATCTTTTCGTGCTTTGATGCTCTAAATTTACATTAAATTTATCACATCCTTTTCTTGTTGTGATGATGATACTGATTCAAGCTCTTTAGTCAGCGACATCAGTACGTATTCCCCTTTTGTCTATATTTCAGATGAAATTTATTATGCCGATTGGAGATTCGCCACATAAATATTATCAAACTAAATTGGCTTTGGTTCAGCCTACTATACAAAAGCGTCATGTTTTCCTTTAACGTACGATTTATACGTCAGTTTGAACAATTGGCTTAGGAGCAAAAAAACGTAATTGCATTTTTCATCATTTCAAGAAATTCGATTCAATTTTTCATACCCTTTTGCCAGGCACAAAGTATTTTTTGCTAAGAACAACACATAGCAAAGCATTCTTATAGATTTTTTTTAATTATATCAGTTATAATCCAGCATTGAAACAAATGTTTAGTCTTGTATTGATGGTGTCTACTTGTATGAGGGTAGAAATAAAATTTTAATGAATATTATTTTTTTCGCCGGAACAGACAAATTAAAAGACTCTTACATATATTGGAATTTTTATTAAAATGCAGTTATGCCCTTTTGCCAGGAAACCGCAGAAAAGTATTTTATTTTATCAACTTATCATTTATTCAATAATAATAATCATAATAACACCGGGATTGCTATTTAAAAAAGAAAAGCGTATGACCACTCGAGCGCCGACATTTGTTATTATGCGCATTTTGGTTCTGCATATATGCCCTTTGCACGTACATGTTTTATTTCGTTCTCAATGAAAAGAAAAAGCCTTGTATTTTTAATAAGACAAAAAAATGAAACGGATAAGATTAACGACAACATGTATTCAAATTAAAAAATTTGTTCAAAAAGATCTATTAATTACATAAACCTACATCATAGCACATAGCTCTGATCAATTACAATTATTTGTCATCATAATCACATAATTAGCCAAATTACTCGCGAATCACTGACAAATCTTCTCAGAAAAGGAACTTTAAAAAAAGCTACAAAAAAAAATTCCATTCACAATCAATTAAAGCGTAATCACAAGCTGACACTTAAAAACTCTCAAAGCCTATCGCCTACTCTCCTTTAGAGTACTCACAGAGCCAAATGGAGCAAAGCATTCCTATAGGAAATTAAAAAAAGTCTTAGAAAATAAAAAAAAAACAGAAAAGAAAGAAAGACACATCTCCCCCAGAATCAAAAGGCGCACAATCACTGGAAACACTGTCATCGCTCGAGGGGATAAGCATCGAATCAGTTTGAAGTTTTGGTTAAGTACCGGCGGTCGCGGCGACGAACTGCAGCAGCTTGGACCCTCCCTCCTCCATCTTGATGCCGAAGCTGCTCCTGGAGCGTGTCTCGCGTGGTTGAGTGGTCGACAGGTAGATCGAGGATGCGAGTGGACTTGCCGGCACCGGCCTGTAGCCATACTCTTTATACGTCGTCGACGAGCTCTCCTCCGTTCGGCTGGTGGGGGTCATTGTGTGTGAGTGTGTGTGTGTGTATGCGCGCCTGCGCCACCTCCACTCGTCTGCAAGCTGCAAAGTCAACCGAAAGCACGGAGCTTTTAATTTAATTTTTGTGATTTTTGCGGTTTTGAGCTTTTGAGGTACTGAAGGTAACGCGCGATCGTACTTACGAAAAAAGTTTTAAGTAGTTTGAACTGCGTTTAATATTTCACTACGGTTAAAGAATATGGATGGTTTACAATGACTAGAAGAAAATTTTTAGGACAAATTACTGTAATTTTTTTATACGAATCTTGAGTTGGAGGTGAGGTTAAATTACGAAAAAAATCTCCATAAAAGTTATGGAGCTTTTCTAGAAAAAGATAGAGATTTTTCTGGAAAAAAGTGTGAAGCTTTTCTTAAAAATTAGAAAGCTAACAGATAAAATTCCTAGTGCATGCAGCATTCCATGATTACGTTTTTTCTTGTAATTTTTGCTGAAAAATTATTTCAGTGTAAACGTTATATTGATAATAGAATGGTGTTAATATTGTGCAATTCAATTTCGCATGATTGTTATAAATTCACCAATCACTTAGCCCTCGAGAACCTCTTTATGAACCTAAAATTTTTGAATGAATTTCAATCGAAAATTAGAAATATATTATTCAACTAATGAAATACAGAAATTACGCACAAAATATGGTAATATTGTAGAAATTGGTGTCGGTGCAACGTTCGTTAGTTTTTCTTTTCGCAGAAGTTTGTTTGGGCCGCAGAGGGAATGGTGGAGTGAGAAGTCGATGGATTGATTGACGCAAGCGGGCGATATCCAGTCGATGAATGATAGCCAGATAACTGGTGCAGTTGTATTTCATAGAGCCGATTTTTTCTGAAGTCTGTGCACGACTGACTCAGTGACTTTAACAACTTTGCGCAACATACTCTTCCAATTAGTTGTTTTCCCATGATAAAATATTTTCGGTATGTTAGTTATCGAAACATGATTTGCAATGTTCTGCAATGTTTGTGAACGCGTCAATTCGCAATATTATAAACGTCGCATTTAAAAAGGAGAAATTACAGAATAAAGAGTGAGTCGGATCAAACGAAATTAAGGAGAGTTATTTCCAAAGGATAATGGTAGACCCTAAGGCAAAGCTTTAACTTTGTATTTGCACCTGAACACGTTTTGGAGTCGATCGATAGCCACCAAGAAATCGACAGTGAAAAAATGGCAGTTTACTTATCGTTAAATTCAGACTCTTTCTACTGTTTTTCTAAGTTGATTTAGTACTGGGGTCAAATTGAGAACGACGGAATGATGGAGTATAACATTTTTTAAATATTAAGAGATTGATCTCTATTAATTAAAAACTAAATACTAAAGATTAAGAAAAATTATTTTTGATTAGAAAAAAATATGTAATATATACTATTGTTATTACTACCGATAAAACAATGCTATTGACTGTATAAGAGATATTAATTTGTAATTTATAGAGTAATTAAGAAATTGTAGGTCCAAATTCCGTCGATACAAACATTTAAATACAGACCCGGGAAGTACTATCAATGTATAAGCATTACATACATTTTTGAATGCCAGAAGCTGCGCGACGTTCGTATGTTTGCTGAAAGCTGAAATTTACATATCAATCTACGAAATCTTTATCATTCGATAAAAGTTGATTTTTATTATCGCGACAAAATATTAGCACAGACACCAACGTCACAATAATTGACACCGAGTGGAGCAAAATTTGGAGGGTAACGTGAAATAGATTTTATCGTGCGATTCGTGATGTCACGTTTACTTTTCCACTTATTAATTTTATTAATGTTGTCTTGAGTGATAATCTAAACTATCCTTGATGGGCGCCGAAAATTTTGTTGCGACGTTGGTAATTTATATTTCTCTACCTTTTCGTGAAGGTTTAATGAGAGAGATTACAATTATTTATTGAGGGAGATCCTACTGTTCAGCTTCAAATCATGCAGTAGGTACGTGATTGTCTGTACTAAACTGTTTGTGTAAAGCAGTTTATTTATTTCTCTTAAAAAATTTATACTCGAAAAAAAAATTACTTAAATTAAAAAATTGTAGTATAATATTGTGCAACTAACGTTGAATTTCTACGCAACAAATGTTTACTTTAGATATTACTAAAGTTTTTTAAAAATAAACAATTTCAAAATTGCATATGTGTGGTGGCATTTATAATTAATTTAGAAATTATCTGATGTTCATTACTTGTATTATTCTACCTAAGATTATCTTTATTATTAATTGTACTACAATAATATTGTTGACCAGTCTTTAATCAACGTTTTCCACTTCTAAAGCAATGGCTTGATATTTTTACTACATTGCTTGATGTATACTATATACATCGATTATTTCAATTCGAGATTTAAATTAATATAACTCAACGAAAGAAAAAATATTCGAAATTTTAAAAAATGCACTCGATGGAATTGTTGTATATAAAAATAAGTATAATTAGCTACTTTAGTTTGAGAGCCCGAACAATTTTCCCGAAGAAAAAGAAAACAAGTAACTCTAACACAGAAAAATCAACGCCCATGGAGCAGGTAACAGCTTTAACGCACCAAAAGTATATGGCATTGCGGGCACGTACTATTTTCCGTGAGTCCACACGTCGACATAGCACTTAACGTACCTAAGCGTACATGAAGTTCATTGAAAGAACATCCGACCTTCCTCGACGAATTGTGAGTTCATCGGTCCTTGTTCACCTAATGTCGCAGTAAAACAAAGCCCCGGAACTAAAAGTCGAATATGTGGCGAGAAAATTAATTATCTGTTTTTGATGTCGTACCGCATGTCTTATTGCTTCTTATCTTAATTTATTTTTATTTATTTATTTATCCCAAATGGCAAATAAGTATTTATATAAAATTTAGAAATATTAAACAGTCTTGTAATTATAAAAATGTGTTTAGAATAAATCGTTGGTGAAATTGATATCATTAGATTTCAGTTGGCGGTTTGATAAATTGAATTTTCATGTCAATCCGCAGAGTAACATCAACTTGAAAGTCCAATAAGACTTGCAAATGGAATTGTTGGAAAGCACTTTGCATCGTCAAAATTTGAAGGGTAATATTGACAACTGGAGTCAATGCAAAAATGTTAAAAGTTATTGATTTAATAATTTAAAAGAGAATTGTTCTTCGAAGTTTATGCGTCATCACTCGCACATAACACGTGGCTCTGCAAATATTTCTGCACCTTATGTGAAATGACAAATTAGACAAGGAATTTAATTTTTCCTTCTTGCTGTACTATCAGTAACTTACAAGAAAATGAAATTCATACTGCACTCAAGAGCACAATTCTAAAGTGTCCTCGTATGAACTAATGACATTTGCGGGTAAATATTTTTTCTATGAAATACGAGCATTTAAAATATGAAAAAAGTATTTAAAATAATACATCGCCGTTATTCTTTTCACATATTTTTACATTAAAATATCATCACTCTCAACAATGAAATTAAATAGACTAACTTTTCCGATAACAAACGTAAGGATCCTTTCAAAGTTGCCACAAAGATAAGAACTTCAAGAGATTTACCTCGAAAAAAAGCCTTTTTACGAATTCTGCTTTAGAAAAACCCTTCACTCACTTTTAAACGTAAGTAAGCGCAATGGAAAGTTCTATTTTATTTTACATCAAAATATCTGCAATTTTTATAGGAAAAGTATGCAACATATTAATAGGAATTGACAACAAAAGTCTCCCTATATATTTTGAATGGAAAAGTCTGCTTTTTATTATTATTCGATAAGGGTAAGCAGTAAAGGTCAGCCTTGAAAGGGTCAGGATTAGTAATTTTTAGGCGCGCCACGTATAGGGAAGGGCTTAATTGTTTCTGGCTGTATAATGCTCCAGTAGTATAACGGTTTTGATGGTTTTTTCCGGTCAGACATATCAGAACGGCCACAAGCGGACGAAATTGCTTAAATACTCGATCGGTGCGATTGAGTTAATTGGTTAGCGAGACCCAGGCTTTTATAATCGAAAGTCTTTAACTAAGCCATTAATCTGGTGTGACTAGAAACTTTGTTTGCGTCACTTAAAAATATCTCGTACAACCAGTGTATGAAACTTGTAATCTATAGGTATTTTATATATATTTTTTTTTGTTGAAAAAATTTCATCTACATTTTTTTTTCTGGGTAAATTGTAATGACATCAAATTGAGTGATTGAACTGCAATTGAGATTGCACAACGGATCTTTATTCTTTTCGCCAATTGTGTAACGGTGATATGCTTTATATTTCGACTTAATTAATCTCGGATCAATGTGAACTTGTAAATGGTAAAAATATTATTAGAAAATAACTTTTATTTTAAATTTGCTCAATTTATTAAGATAAGAGAGATTAATAATGCTGCATCTAATTGTGATTTATGGTTGAATGTTATTTTTAATTGTAGGACAATGGCTTACTTAAAGCATTTTTTGTAGTTCAAAAGATAATCTCATTTAGTAAATAACGCAACCAACACGTTATTACGTCTTATAAAAATTATAAGTGCAAGACAGACTTATGCATGTTAATGATAAAAATGAATAATTCACTTTATCAGATGTCAATAATTTGAGCGGTGCAAAAGATGAAATATCCAAATCAGAGTTCATTCCTTTATCACTTACATAATAAAAAAATTAACGTTTGTAAAATAGAGGTATTTATTTCAGAAATATCATTACTACTACTACTTTGATACCAAAGGAGTAAAAAAAATGCAAATTACCAAACAATCCTAATGAATAAATTCTGCTATTTCAAGATATTTATTTTATCATTTTATCATCCCTCATTAAGAAATCTCTGATTATCCTCCGAAGTTATCTCCCCAAAAAAAAAAAAAGAAAAAAAGGCCGACGTTATAAAAAAAATATCTGTATCATAAAATCACAAGTCACATTGCCATCTGTGTCAGTGTGAAATTGATTACCGGTAGCTAAAACTCCGAAACCGTCGAGTCGAGGATGACGTAGCAGCAGCAACGGCAGCAGCGGAAACTTTCTTATCAGTCCGGAGGGACACCGTAGTTTCCCCAGTCCTGGAAATCACGATATCACGCAGGTGACGCTCTCGACGATTTTTTTTTAATGCAGTCGACCGCACCCGATGGAGACGCTTGCACTTTTCAACAACAGGGTGTGAAGTGCCGAACGCGCAACTCGCTTATAACGCGCTGGCGATAGCGTCGATAAAGCGATTTTATGTAATTTACCGCGTACTTTAGATTAGGCGTAGTATACGCCTTGCGGGCCTCGTTGCTCCGCGATCTTCTTCCTTTTCATTTTTTTTCTCACATTTTTTTCTCTCGAGCAGAGGCGACAGGTGCTCGAGGAGCGTCGGTGTGACGTCGGATTCTCACAGCCGCTGCTGACTGCACTTGTTTGTCGGGTGACGAAATTTTCGAGGCACTCCGGTGCGCAGAGAAAAATTCGATCGAATGTCGGCTGATTTATTTATCTTGGTGATAAATTTTTCTAGGTAATAATGTTATTTTTCCGAAAAATCTGTATGATTTTTGTTAAAAAATTCATGCAAAAAATGCAAAGCAGTCAGTGTGAGAATAAATTATAATAATAAAATTTACTAAAAGATTTTGAGTGGAGTTGGCATTTCCGAAATAAGCGAACTCGGGCACAAATTTTTTCCTTCTTTTTTAAGCGACCAACGAAAACAATTAAGGATCTTCAAGCATTCGTTGCTTTGAAGATTAATTTTCTGCTCTGTTGTTTTCGTTAATGATATTAGATGTGCTCTTTTTGTGTAAAGGAATGATAGAGATCAACAATCGTAGGTTTTGAGGACTAGGCATTTTAAAAAATGAAATATTAGTAACATTTCAAAATATTGAAAGATGAAATTAAAAAAAGAACATTTCGTTGAAGTTAATTATTTTACGCAAGTTATCGTTTTATGGATTGCAGTATACAAATTGCACCTTCAAAACATTAAAGTATTGAGCAAGAAGTACATTTTAAATTTCTTTTAAATTTAATAATCTCTTAAGGTCGATCGATTAGTTGAGCAATATACAGATAAGTTATCTAGGTGTACTTGGAAATGTTATGTGATTTAATACAATATTGTATCACAATTTTTTTTTAATTATTAGCTACTACCGGTAGACTTTTTTGCAGATTCAATTTGAAACCGCAGAAAAATAATGTATTGGATATTTTTGCTTCGATTTAATATAATAAAAATTTGCAATTTACCAAATTTTTTCATCTCCACATCTTTTTGCACATGTTACGCTCAAAAGAACTTCTATGAACCTTCGCAGCACTTTGGAAGATTGACGATGCGTACATTAAAAAAACGAGGTCCATCAAATGTGACCCAATAAAGTTAACCCGACTTGGCGACTAGGCGAGAGAGAACAAAACGGAAAGCGACGCGCTATTACTTCATATGCACCTCTGCACGCTGTACGTAGTCGCAAGCTGCCATTCTGGCTACTAAAAAGCCTGTGCACACTACTTTGTAAAATTTGCACTTGCTGCGTGTATTATTTTCTTTACCACTTTTAAAATGGATTCCTTTTACTGCAGATACTTTTTTTATACCCAAAAAAGTAAAAAAGTAATTCGATTTGTCCGAAATTCTTTTATTTACTAAAGGCGATGAGAAATATCAAAGGCTCGCTTCCCTTAAAACTACCAGTCGATCGATTATGTAATTTAGTGAATTGTTAAAAAAAATGGCATTCCACCAACTATTTCGGTTGCAACTATATGTTTAAACGGATTGTACATTAAATTAAGAATATTAATATGTTTGATTTTTTAAATTTAGAAATAAAATACAAAGATCATGCAGACAATTAAATGCTTATCATTGAAACCTTAAGTTCAATAAAAACTTACAGTGTAGTATTTAATTTATGGAATTTCCTGCTGAAGATATGAAACATTGTTTTGCTACATTCTTACATTATCCAATTGTGATAATAATACGCAAATGAAAACTCGTTGAATAATATTAAACATATTACTAATGGTTTTTCCCGAATCTCGAATATTCAACAACTCAATAACGTAATATTCACGCACAAATAGATAATACTAAAATTGATGTAGTTAAATAAAAATAAATACGTTTTGAAATTTTATGCAGACTACGTACAATTTACCATTAAATGCTCAATAGTGATCATAAAAAATGTTTAATAAGCTGTAATGTTAATGTTAATGGAAGCAAAAATATTCTGCTCGTCACCTTATTATTTCCAAAAGGAAATTGATTGTAAGTAATATTGTGAATGGTCAATAGACATATCGACTCTACTATCCAGAATATTTTACCAGTTTTAAAAAACGTTTTTCGTTTCGTTTTAAACAAAAGCGAATTAACGAAACGGAGAACTTTCACCATCTTCTTTTGCCGCTCTATGCTCATTCAAAATAGTGTGACGTTATTCTCAACTATAAGATATGATAATTTATGCGATACTTCATGGAAATACTTTAATAAAATGTGTTTCTAAACAATACGATATTTTGTGACGATGTAAATTGATTTTATAGATACTAAAACCCATCAATGATTAGAATTGAAAGGCTCTGACGTCATTGTCATAAGTTTGTTCAATTTTTTCATTCTGGTTCTGAAGTTTAATTATTTTTTTATCTCATGCAAATAATCGAATGAGAATTAAGCAGTTCCAAGCCCCTATAAATGTAGAAGTCACTTTGTGAAGCACTAGTTTCTAAAATAGTCTTTATTGAAACATTTACTTGTAATAGACGTTTCGGAAAAGCATAACTATGCGGATCTGCATTTCAATATTACTGTTAGCTGTTTGTTTCCTAGGGGTTTCACGAGCGCAATCTGTAAGTTTAAAAAAATTGTATTGCAAGTTATACAGAAGAATTCTATTATTATTATATTCAGTTTCTGATCTTAACGATAAAATTGATGTTCTCAAAATTACACGAATAATATTGATTTACTCATGAAAATGTCAAAATAATTTACTTTGTTTGCAGATCCCAGAAAGCAAGCCGAAACAATGGGGTATTGGGAC
Organism: Sycophila sp. Sp_5; assembly: GCA_018906775.1. NCBI lineage: Eukaryota > Metazoa > Arthropoda > Insecta > Hymenoptera > Eurytomidae > Sycophila > Sycophila sp. Sp_5. Next base: position 798,982 of record JACCID010000020.1, read on the forward strand.
CTGGGGACTGGGTCAGCCTCAACTAAACTTGGGAAATAATTTCGATAATTGGGGACCATTGTTTCCGCAACTAGGAGGCAATCCGCCTGGTTTGCCCAATCTGCACAGTTCAATCTTTAACCGTTATGAAAATATTCCTGCAACTGGACATCAGATCTCTTCTGGTGATAAAATTTGCAGCGACTGTGGTAACTAGCAGTTTTACAGTTATATATATTACGATTATAGAATTTTTGTATTCAATGTTGACGTTAACAATGGAACATGGCTACAAAATTATGTATTACATTTTCTAATCGATGATTATGTTTCTAGTCTGTGGAATCCGAAAACTTGGCCGAATCGTTAATGGCGAACAAGCAAGTCTAAGGGAATTTCCGTGGTTGGTACGCATTCTAAAACGTGGAGTTCATCATTGTGGAGGCACTTTGATCACTCGTCGCCACATTTTAACTGCAGCTCATTGTGTGTATGGGTAAGTAATTGCATCTTTTTTAGATAGTTGTAATTACTGAAAATCATTTATATTTGTATGATCTCATAAAATTGTATGATTTTTATTTTAGGTTCGGAAATTCACTTAGTGTATCTCTGGCTGACGAAATGCAGCGAAACATCAAATCGATTCGTTATCACCTATATTACAATCCATCCGATTCCTCAAATGATATTGCCATTATTGAACTTGCTGAACCTGTAACTCTCGAGGGTAAAATACGTACAATTTGTTTACCTGACCGTAAGTATAAACTATTCTTTTTTTACCATTTTTATTGTACTAAAATAGTAAATTCAATGATATTTGTTTTTTTCTAGAAAACTCCGATTTCAAAGGCAAAATGGCCATAGCAGCTGGCTGGGGAGATTTAAGAGAAGGGTCATATCAAGGAAGCTCTACATTGCAAAAAGTTTTATTACCGATCATAGACAATCAAGTTTGCAAACAGAGCTATTATTACACTACATCTAAAGTGACTGACAACAATATATGTGCTGATGGATCGAAGGCTGGAAAAGATACTTGCCAAGTACGTTTTTTTAATTTAACATAAAATAAAAAAATAATCGTAGCTTAACGATAAATATTAACTGATTTATGCCTTTACAGGGTGACAGTGGTGGCCCTCTGGAAGTAGAAATAAATGGTCGACATGTTCTTGCTGGTGAGACAATAACGTCATTTCTTTTTTATATACAGCAATAGAATGTACAAATGTTATATATTTTCGTAGTCATCATTTTTTAACTTTATATAAATTTACAATTAAAAATTCGCTTATCTTATTTTTGTATGCGTTCGATTGTAAATGACGAATATTTGACTGTTTTTTATTAAAGCAAACAAAATTGTTTTGTTACAGGGGTCGTATCCTTTGGACTTGGCTGCGCAAGATATGGCGTCCCTGGAGTATACACAAGGGTTTCGAAATTCTTACCTTGGATCAGTAGCGAAATTGGCAACGAGTGTATGTGCATAAAAGCAAAGTAAAAACTATTTATAACAACAATTCCTTGAATTTTAGAATTATTAAGTTAAATGATTCTCTTTTATAGGAATATAAGTATTGGGATTTTTTAAAAAATGTTATCCTATATTGTCTATTGTATTATTTATTGTTAATGTGAGAAAGTACAAATGAATAAATTGTTAAATGGATAAAAATGTTATATTACGTGTTTTTTTCTTACTTTCATAAACACACAAAAGGCCTCCTTAGAAGATAACTAAAAGAATTTTTTTAACTTGTCCAATTTAATGAAACAGGTAGTCGTAATTTCTTAACATTTTGTACTTTAAATGCATTAATTTATTGATATAAATAGCTCAGCAGCTTTTTATAGTTTTGACTACTTTCCTATCTCCTATAATTTACAACTAAGCTTGGATTTTTGAATAATCATCTGTTAAATCATTTAATAAAACATCATTGAACAATTTTTGCAAATTTTATCGATTAATTTATTATTTACAATTCGCTTCCCTCCTTATTTGTAAATAAAATTGTTCTTTCTGCTTGTAAACAAATACTTTAACATTTCATAATTTTATTACCATGCTTAATACGTTTACTCATTCAAGTAAGATGCATTGATAACATTTTTTTATAAAATATCTGCCACTATAGTAAGGCTAATTTATCACGCAGTACATAATAAATACAATACTTTAATCATTTCGACTAACTTAGAATGACGATTTTAATGCTATTAATTCGTTTAAAGATAAAAATAGCAATCATCTTCTTCTGATCGCGAGCAAAATTAAATTTTGTTTATAAGCACCGTCGCGTTAATTTATTATTAACTAAATACATCAGACAGGTCTGCCTGATTTTTTGCCCACCAGTTCCAGCTGCACTTCCTGAATACTTTTACCCTTAGTTTCGGGTACGATGAATAGAGTGAAGGCTGTTGCTAAGGCCATGATGACCGCAAAAATCCAGAAGGCTCCAGAGGAATTGAACACAGCCGTCAGAGTTGGGAAGGTCTTGGTAACGAGGAATACCAAGAACCAATTCAGCATCACGGCGAGACTCGATGCGTTTCCTTTCAGCTCGGCCGTAAACAATTCGCCCGTCAGCATCCATGGAATGGGTCCCATTCTAAAAAAAAAGATTTGCACGTTTTACTTTTACCGAAATACTTTTATTTTATATAAATTTTTAAAGCTAGTTAAGAAAAATACTTAAATTTTATCAGTTAAACTATAAATTATTCAGAAAAGTATTTCTTTTTAATTGATTAGTCCTCAAATTTAATGAAGTGAAATACTATTATGTGTAATTAATGCAATTATTTGAATTGAAACTTACTTCTTAAAAAGTGCATATTTTGCAGTGAATGTAAAGTAAATACCAGAATGCAAAAATATTTTACTAAAAATTTCAGAGTAAATAAAAATACTCAACGCCATTAATTAACACTGAAACAATTAAATTGCTTCGATCTTTAAATGCCACACAACGTTTTGCTGCTGCTTTTATCACGAGAAGATAAATGGCGTTTTTAATGCATAAATACGCAAATTCGGCAAATAAGTTGTCGACTAATCTGCTGATTTGTGGATACAACTCACCCGACCGAGAAGGCAATCATGTAAAGCACCAGAGAAACGAGCGGGAGCCACCCCAAGTTAGATACGTCACTCTGGTTCTCCTGCAGCTTGAAGAAGAGTCCAAGGGCAATCAAACTGCAAGACATCACCGTCGAAGAGAACATTAGCAGTGGCTTTCTGCCTGCTTTATCTACTATTCCCGCGGCAACAACGGCCATTATGCACTGAAATGGTGAAACAATTCGTTTATATGAAGGAGCGACCAACGACGTATTTTTAAAGAAGATTTATTCCTCGCACAAGCTGATGCTTTATGCACGTATTTGATTAAATTTGGGTAAGTAGAAATTCATCCTTTGCCTATTAAAACATGTGCGAACGAAAGTTTACCTTTCACTTCAATTATTGTACTTTTTATTGTTAAATACTGTACTGTATATTACAAAATTTAAACCGTTGAACGAATAAGTAAAATAAAATTATCAAGTTTTTGCAAATATCGATTAACGCGAGCAGATTGAGGCAAGATTGGATTGTAATTAACATATATATTTTTCTTAAATAACAGATTATCTCAATGACAAGGTAACAATCTCGCCGATGATTTAACTAGAACACCGATTGCAACGCAATTAAATTGAAATAAAAAAAAACCCAAACTCATTTAAACTAAACTTAAACTCGATTCTCAGAATCTAAGGAGGAAATTTTCACTCAATGAATATTGGAGAGCTTTTAACGAGGAAGTTTCTTATTGAATTGCGAATGAACCTGAACGACGGAGACAAGAATAGCGGCGATGTCCGGCTGCAGGGAACTTTTGGCCGCTTTGAAAATATCGACGGTGTAAAAGATGACGGCGTTAACGCCCGAGAGCTGCTGGAAAATCATGCCGGCGAAGCAGATGAAAAGTGCTTTCCTCGGCGCCGGCATCCTGACGAGATCGAAGACCGAACTCTTCCTGGACTCGTTGTCCTCGGCGTCTTTCTGCAGCTGCGTCAGCTCTGCCGCCAGATTGTAATCGTCGCCGCGTAACTTTCGCAAGGCTCTCTCGGCATCGGCCCTCCTCCCTTTGCTCTGAAACGAGTGTTAATTAAGTATAGAGTGAATAACAGGGCCTTATTGTAAATTACAAAATTTGCGTTTAGTTTTAAAATATATGAACTGTATGTAAAATAGAAAACAGTATTTAATTAAAAATATTTGATAAAGTACATAAGGAGGATCCACGGCTGTGTTAATTTTGCAGTAAAAAATGAGCGAATTTCAGAGTGGAAATTGAGTTCTTGTGTCGCTACTTTTGATTGTTATTTATTACATAAACTTTGTGACATTTTGTGAGTCCTTTTTCAAATTTTTGAAGTAGTCCTCTTAGGACTAATTTTATGTGAAAAACAAAATTTTCATGAACACACGAAATTTTACTTAACAGAGGGTCGCCCTGAGTGTAGAAGCAGGAAAAATTGTGAATTTTAAATGGAATTTAGAAATTTTTACTCTTGACAGCATAATTAATAAATTTATTCTACTTAAGAGTAAAAAAATCACTCTATTCCACTCCATCAAGGGAGCTAATTTCACTATAACATTAGAGTGATAATTTGACTCCAATAGAGTTAATTTTTACTCTATTTCATACCACCAAGAGAGTTAATTTCATTATAAGATTAGAGCGAAAATTAGGCTTAGCGTGCAGTACATCAATTTACAAAAAATCAAGACTAAAAAAACGAGACTCACCATAAGCCAAACGGGCGACTCGGGCGCAAGAATAGTGATAAAGAAGACCACCTCGATGGCACCGCAGAGTATCGCCAGGGTCGTGTAATTTGCCACGGCACCGAGTACGAAGGTGTAAACAATGCCGACGGTCAGGAAGAGCTGGAACATGGCGCCGAGAGTACCCCGCACGGAGGCCTCGGCGATCTCCGAGAGGTAAGTGGGCACGAGGACGCAGGCGGCCCCGACGCCCAGGCCGACGATCAGCCGAGCGACGTAGAGCACCCAGACCTGACCGGCGATCAGGATGAGCCCCCAGGAGGCCAGGAACGGCACCGCCAGCAGCAGGAGCGATCGTTTCCGGCCGATCGCGTTCGCCAGGGCGCCGGCCGGCAGCGCGCCCACCATCGCCCCGATCGCCAGCAGCGACGACACCCACGACGACTCCTCCTTCGTCAACGGCAGCCACGAGTCCGGCGCCTCCAGGCGAGGCAACACCGGCGACGTCCAGGCAAGCGCCGAGCCCACGCCGATCGACAGGAAGCAGGCTGCAGCAGCAATTTTTTATCGTTTATATAATTTATTTATTTATTTTTGTGTAGACGTTAGTCAGAGATGCAAGTTTTTCTGAGGTATGCTACATGCCGATATAGCAGTTTTTTTTATTAACTTTTGAAATAAGAATTAGATCGAACAAGGCGCAAATTATTTATATAATTTTTTTAAGTTCAAAATATGTTTCTGCATAGGCAATGATGTTTACAAAATTGAATTTGTAATTAAGCGACAAATCATCATTGCCGCTCATTAACCAATAAAAGATGTACACTGAGAGAGAAATTTGTTAATTTTAAGCAAATATTTATTTCAATAGTATATACGTATTAAATATTTTATTGAGTGAAAACATTATTTTTTTGAAACAAATAAATTCATTCAGTTTTAATGAAATTATTACTTGATTTAATAAGTACTATCGAAGCAAATCATTTCCTTAAAATTAACAAATTTCTTTTCAGTGTATGTTCTGTGCAAAAGTTCCATTTGTGCACGCTGCGCGTATCAAAAAGGAAATTTCCGCCGTCGTTGTATAAAATATCGCTCGAATACACCTGTGAAAAATCATTCTTCTTCGCACTTGTATATCTGAAGCTTCTATTATGTCATCCATAAAAATTACAGGTAAAACATTATTCGAAGATCAAAATTCGAAAAATTTATTAAAAATAATTTGTTCGATTCGATATAATATTTTACAATTAATTGCAGATAACGATACTCTTGCTATTATCAGTATGAAGTCAGAAAAAGAAAAAAAAATTGAACACTTGAAAACGCTACAAAAAAATGCATTTTTTCTACATTAAACCCGTGTAAGTGTGCATTTTTTCTTTATTGTGTTGTATGTTGATTATTTATTGCCATATTAGTGTCATATAAAATAATTCGATTGTGTACAATATTTAACTTTCTATTGTGCAATCTCAGCTTATCTGGAGCTGGAGCATCAATAGCCTTAATCTTCGTTTTATGTTTGTGAAGAAATGCTCTTGCTGGAAAGCAAACGTTGGCCTACGCGTCCGACCGATAGGTGTTTGCGCGCTCTTTAAAATTGTTGACCCAATCTAAAACTGATAAAATTCCGTTATTCCGTTTGCCAATGTAGCAACGTTGTCCCCTGGTGCGAAAAAAATAAGAGAAATCTAAAAATGATTCAGCGATTGCTCGAAGCTTAAACTTATCGGTGCGGGCAATCTCTTCCATAATCTAACATCAATATTATTTTCGTGTAGGCTACCGCTTTTATTACTGCTATTATCTCACTTACGGAAGCTAATGATGTAAAAAATGTATAAAAGAGCGATAAAACAATATAATGGTTCTTTTATCGATCGCTTATTGAGTTCTTATTATTTCACTTAATTTCATTTAATTTATATGATCTTCAGTATAAAATGTTACGGAGGAATCACTGATTAAAAAAAATTTCCCGTATCAATTCGTTCGACGTCATATAATTTAATTTGTTATATAAAACAAAAGTCTCGTAAATTGTATTAATCGCGGGCTGGACGACGGAAAAAGTATAAGTCGTTCGAAAAAGAATTCAATTTCCCTTGGCAGTATAAAGTGTACGTAACTTCAGTTGACTCCCGCGCGGCTCAGTTTGAAAATGCAATAAAATAAATAATTGACGCGCGGAAAAATCGAAAGGGACGTCATTTTCGTGCAATAGTCGTCGCATATAAATCGCTATTATGTTTATAGATTTATACATCACCGAAGACCTCCCGTTTGCTATTCCATAAAAGCAATACGCACTTTGGAGATTCTTTTCGCTGCCTCCGTAAAAAGTGCGTATTTGCAATCGAGTCGTAAATCCGCCAGCAGAGAAGGCAACTTAAATGGGATCGTTTTCAGGAAAGTTAAGTCGTTACCCATTGCAACGGCGCGATAAAACTACTTCTGCTCGATGCTCCCAGCCCTTTATGGTCGGGCTCATTTTTCTAATCATAACGCGTACATAACTTTCACTGTAAAAACCCTCGCCTCGCTGCGGTTTACGCTATATTGAGTCGTTGGGCGAAACAATGTAATCATAAGAATGCCGAACGCTTGATAATATATTCATGAAATGGCGAAAAAATGCACTGCTGTTTTAAATAAATCGATGGATGCATATCGAATGAGAAAATTATTTTTTATGTATACGATATAAAAATATATTAAATTCTACCGTATAATAGTGGGAAAATGTTGTTAACGTTTCATCTCAAATGAATTACGAAAGACTTCTTTTATTTATTGTGAGATTATTCATGACGTTTGTTATAATATTGCAGTGTTATTTCCTTCAAATGTTGCTTCATTTTTTAAGGAAAATTACAGGCAGATTTATTGACGTTTGCTTAAAATTTTGTTCATGTCAATTTCAACGTGCTTAAAGTTACGACTATCATTTTAATTGCCCAACTCTTAAAAAAAATGAAGATAAGATGTTCCAAAGTTTTTGACGCTATTTCTACAGTGGACCCCGGTAAAAAGAACGTTTTCTCGAATACCAATAAAAATTTTATTTAGGTATTTTTCAAAAATTAAACTAAACAGACACGTTGCAGAATAATGTAAAACGCACGCGCAATTAACTTCAAAAGCACTACTAGTGCTTGTTTTAGCCTTCTAACCTTTTAACGTTGTTTGCCCACGTTATGTACTTGTACTGCGTTATCGCGCTATTAATGTTGTACCACACTTCTTTTTCATTATTATATTTTATATTTTCAATAGTTTCAATTGATTAATTAATATTCGTTCACATTTTATATGTATTTTTTTAAACACTTAACAAACAAACAAAAAATTTGCCGTAACTAACTTAATCAAGTCAATTAAACTTCAGATTGATTTAATGTATCAATTAATTCGAAAACTCAAACTCGACTCGAGGCGCTACCGTGCCTCTTGATGAAACTTAAAAAAAGCACAAAAAATCATGTAACTTCGCAATTCAAATTTGTAACGCTTTCTACAAAAAGAAGTCCCCCCTTTAACGACCTTCAATCTGAATTTCGAACAAAAAAAATCTGATCCCGAAAAAAAGCACCTGATTTAGTATTCAACGCCCTACACTTATCCCCCATCACCCCTGAAGGGCACCCAGTTAAGTGCGATTCAACACATTTCCTCAAGTGGAAAAAGAAAATAGGGGGAAGGCGAAAAGCAAGCAAAAAAAGCTCCACCTCGCCCTCCCCACGAAACGAGATCACAATTACCGAAAACAGCCGAGAGATACTGCCAGAGCTTCTGGCCCTCCTGCCGCGCGGGCGCGCCGTTGAGCATCCCGGTGCCCTCCATCGCGCCGCCCTCAGTGGATCCTTCCGGCGGTCGTCTCTATACCTCGCGGCTTTTTCGCGGCGATCGAGAGGAATCTCGATCAACGCGCCCGACTCCAAGTGTCTCCGGCGGCTCACTGTCGACGCGGATCCCGTCAATCCTGGTCGCGATCGTACATCACTCTGTCCACGGGCCCATGCGGTCGTATCTCGACGGCGTCGCTATCGGCGCCTTTATCGGCGCGCCCGCGGAAATAAAAGTCCTGATAAAATAAAGAAGAAGGCGTCGAGAGCGGTAAAGCGCGATCGGATTGGTATCTCTTCTTTTTTTTTCTTCATTGGCCGCCCCTCCCTCTGGTCGCGAACTGACGCTTCAAAGTAGCTGCCGTGTAAATCTGAAAACGTGAAATTCGCTTGGAAAATTTAAATAGCGACGTTTAATATGTGAAAAACCGGTCACGCGCTAAACGTGAAATTTGTTACCCTATACATTTTCCAAGTGAATTTTACATTTTTGGATTTAGAGAGATGAGCGCGCGCGTAAAAAAACGGAAAAGCTTCGCTCCGCTGACGTTTATCGCGGTCGACGGGGCTTAAGGGCGAAGGAGACGTGATAGCGCGGATCAGGGCGACAAGACTGCTAAGGCATCGAATTTTTTTTACGAGGGTCGCTCGCATGAAGTGTCTTGGAGGGTCTTCTGCAACGTTCTGTCGCAGATTAGAGGGTTCGCGCTGTTCGATTGTTCACCGTAATGCTCGCGCAATTTTCTGAGGTTTCCGTTTTTTTATTGCGTTTGCTATAGAGAAGAGTCGTTTGAGAGCGACAATGTGTTGTAAAATTACAAAAATTTTCTAATTTATTGTTTAAGTCGAGTTTTTATAGTTGCTAATTTACTGTATAGATTTGCTTCTAAGACTGTAAACTTAAGGAGAATTAGAGTCTTCTGAGGTTTCAGAAGCTTCAATGTTCAATTATAAGTGTACGTTAGAGACACCGAGATTTCTACAGTTTCGATATTTCGATAATTAAAGAAAAGAAATATTATATAATGTACGAGTATTTCAAATAAAGCACTTTTCATGAAATTTTCCGAGCTTATACTTTAGGGAGATTAAATGACGAATTGTTGTTTAGATTCATCAATAATTATTGGAATTTAAATTAATTTTTAATGTGATTTTTTAAATGTATACCTATAAAATGCTTATTTCTACTAAAAACAACTTTCCGTAATTATTGTGTAAATTTCCCTTCAACAATTTCGTACTAATGCACCAACTAAAATAATATTAATATAGTGTTAAAAGAAAATTTTATAATAATAAGAATTGTCTTATTTTATTGTTAAAATTCCCTTTCTTTTTACTTTATACCTATGGGAAATTTTGAATAAAATTAATTCAATTAAGCATTAATGTCCGAAGGGTGCAAAAATTTACTCACTATTATTTTTCTTCATTAACTAAAAAAATGAAACACTTTTAGAAAGTAATTCAATGACTCTACATGTAATTCACTTTACTTTTCGCATCACATATCGGTTCTCCGTTAGTCATTAGCTAATATTATCCAACATAAAGCTCCAATTACAGTCAGAAAAGCTTCGACTGTCATGAGTAAGTAATCGTACGAAATCTCATCATTTTGGTAAAGTTTACTTATATAGACCAAAATCCACCGGCGGCATTCAACAATCCAGCCGAATACAAGTGAGGGAAACAACTTCCGAAAGTAGGCGAACGCCGTCGAAGTCCCTAAAAAAAACTTGAAGTTAATCTGCCTTCAATCTACTTTACTTCGCGTCGGCGGGAAAAGAAGCAGGCGAGATCGACCGCCTCTAACACCCCCGGCACGTAGGATATTGCCACCGGATAAAACGTCGCCGAGGAGAGGCAGACGGCGGAGGAATCGAATTTTTCTTTCGACGCGTGCACGGCCGAAATGCCGCCTGCCGCTTTCGCTCTTATTTTTTTTTCCCGTGGAAAAGGAGCTGGCAAAACGCGGTTTGATTTCCGGGCGACGGGGGAGGAGGAATACGGACGGAGGCGCTCGAGCAAAGTCCCGCGCTGCGGAAATGACGAACGACCGAGTCGCGGCGCCGTCTCGACGTAAACCTGTTTACCGAGGAGTCGCAGAGAAAATTGCTTCGATCGTGTTTCTCATGCGAATTTTTCTCTTCCATCCGCCAGGGTGTTTAGTTTTTTTTTTACTTGTGGTTCATATTTCTTTTTTCCGTGTGCAATGTATAATGGAATGTTCTATGTTTGAGCAGTCAGTGTGTATTAGTTAAAAGACTCTTCGTCTTAGTTGAGTATTTACTTTAAATACGAAAAAGTGCTGGTTTTAGTTTATCTACGTATTGTTTGCTATGTCAGCATAGACTTTCCAGTCAAAGTGCATTCCTTGCAGGTGACTGTTTACTTAAAAGAGATAACATTAAAAAGAAATCAAAGCTTACCCGAATTCGATGAAATTCATGTTTTACGAAAGCGAAAAATAAATTAATTTTGTTAGAATATTCACTAATTTTTAGTATCTTAAAGATGAGACGTTCAAAAGGTGCAATAATAATTTTTCTAAAAAAAGAAAATCTTTGCCAATAGATTGAAAGTTACACTTTGTTTTAGTTTATTTTATAAATTATCTCAAAAGTGGATATCGATTCTATGCGTATCTAAGAGATTAGCGCTAAAAAATGCAGTTAAAAAAAGCAGCATTGAATTCTATAGATAAAAAAACAAGAAGTGAGTAACAATTACCAGAAGTTACATTCTCCTAAACGGTTTCGTAATATAAATATATTTTTTAGACAGGAGGGGGAGGATTGACTAGGATAGAATATAAAAAAATATTCACTTGTTATAAATATAATGTCGTTATTTATTTATTGCTTGAGAAATCACGCATCACGAGTAAATAAAAAGGTATAACGCTCCTTAAATTTCTAAACGCGGTAGGCGAAGTAAAAAAATGCAAAAACCATAGGCTATAATATCTAGCTAAAAACTTTGCAGATTCGTGACGGAATAATTCTTAAAGTGCGCGAGTAGTTGTAAAGTACCTACTCGTCGCTAGTCGAGATTGATTGGAGATCGTTATAGAAAGACATCGCGTCAGTTTTATTTTTACGAAGTTCTACCTTATTGATATTCGTTTTGTTAGTTAGACCAAGTTAAATAAAGATTATCTAAAAACTAACGTTTTACTTATATTTACGTAGTGGCGATGTATTCGTTATAACATTAGGCGAGAAAAATAGCCGCTCTCTGAAATTAACCATTCATATCGATAATGTTTTTTTTGGAACACACTTATTTTTTATCTATAAATGCTTTATTTGATTTAACAGTATTTTAATAAGATAAGTAGAGTATTTTTGCATTTTAACTTTGTATAGAGTTAATTTTAATAGTTATGTTATTAAAACTATTCATATACAAAAAATTTAAAGTAAATTCTGTTACGTGTAAGCTTACAAGCTGGGCGCAAAAAAAAACTTGATGAATCAGTCGTAATGTAATTTAGATCTAATGGACATACAGATGTATAAATAAAAATAAATAATTGTCGAACATAAATTCCGATTAATTATTGCTTAAATTTGCCAAAGAAAAACTTTAGAAAAAGTTTTCAAAATACAAAGGCATACAACAAAGAAATATAGCTAATAATTTAAAGACTTCCATTTGTAAAGGAATAAAATAAAAAGTAATAAAAAAGTAAGTATTCAAGAACGTTATATATTCAAAAAAAGCTTTAAAATTTTATTAAGAAATGAAAAAATCTGGCTTCCTTGTTGTATCCCTAGTAATTTTCAAAAACTTTTTCATTACGAAAGCTCTGAGAAGCTCTTTAAAGTCACAGGACTTGTGCGAATTGGTAAAATAGTTCCATTACAGTTTCGCTTATATCAACGATTATAAATTTTGTTCAGTTCCTTTACGTACTTGTCAACAATACTTTTCATTAGGTAAGTTTATTTGTATTACCTACAACCTAGTTTCAATCAGAAGGTAAATAATTTTAATAAAATTAACTGATTTTTATTTAATTAATTCATTTTATACCAACGAGTATATTTAATTGAAAGTAAAGTAAAAATCATCTATATGAAACAGAAAAAAATAATAAGATAAATATTTACAAAATCATTTAAAACACTTATTAGAATCGAATTTATACAATTATTAAATATATAACGTAAAAGCAAATGTAAACTCATTTAATTAAATCGATACGACTTGAATGGATGAAATTAAAAATTCTCTTAAACAAAAATCAGTCAATTTTCTCGTATTTTCATTACTATGCTAGTGTAAATTAGCATTACACACTACGCAATTATTCTTATTTATCTAATTTATGAAAATCTCTTACTTGGTATAATTAAACTATATAAACATTACCTCTCTATTCACACATCAATTCACCCGTTTATTCTCATAATCCGTTCGGCACGGATTTACAGTATCAACTTATGCATCTAGTAAGGCCCGTAATTAAGGTATTTTGAGTGTAACTCACTGGTTATCGCTGTGTCGACGCAGGCAACTGCGAGGCAGCCGTTGATAGATTTCACTCCTATTAGAAATATGCATACAAAAACCGCACATGCTCACATTTATACGTACAATTGTTTTCCCGAAATTTTATCACATAATATATCCAAACACAAAAAAAAAACACAGTAACCAGACCCTTTACTCGATATCGAAAAGATGAACAGAGATAGAAATGTGTATTTCCTTTCACAATAAATTACATCGTCGGAATTAATTAGAAGAGTTTAGTGAACGCTAGTAATGAAGATGTAATAATTGATTCTAGTCTAATTAGTTTCATAAAAGCAATTCACTTTTCAGTTCAAACATCTTCTTTGCTTATACAATTACAGTAAAAGAATTAGGTCGTGCCTGAAAAACTGTGTTTAAAAGCCCTAAAAAAACGGAAATGTACTCTCTGTCGTTTACACACCAAGAAAAAACGATTCGTATTTACAACATTTGAATTCCACATTCGAACAAGCTCGTATTTTACCTTTTTCGAGATTCACATAAATCTCGGTCGTATAAAAGCGAACGTGCACGTTTTTCGTACAAACGGCGGCTGAGCTCCGAGTCTCTCCCCTTTCGTGCGCTCGAAAAAAAAAAGAAAAAGATATATTCCACGGTAAAAATCGTGTCTACGCCTTTTTCTCCGGGGTTTCCACTGCCGCGTGTCTGCGCGTGTGTGAGTGAGTATGTATATGCGCGCGCGAGCTTATCCGTTCGAGGCAGGCGCCGCGAAAGAGGTTCGCGCTCTAGTCTTGGTTGATGGAGAGGCTCCGGATAGGCGAGTCCCTCATCCGTCGCGGAGGTCGGCGAAGTTGCCGTGGTCGTGGTCGCAGCCGCGACAGAGTAGCAGCAGCTGGCGCAGTCGCTCTCAGATCTTCAGGCGGCGGTTGTAGAGGAAGACCAACTTGCCGGTGGCCAGACTCTTGATCAGCTTGTAGTTGTGGCTGGCCAGTTTGTCCACGATGCTCTTAGTCTCGGCGTCCGTGTGGTGGGCGCCCCAGTGGATCGACAGCACCGATATCCTGATCACGTCCCACGGAATAGTGTCCAGCACCTGTTGTTTATTTTTTATAGATATAGTCAGACGCTTGGAATTTACGAGACTTTTTTTCGCGAGCTCAAAGTTTTATTGGGATTTGGGTGGAGACGGTGTAGAGGAGGATACCCTTGCAGAAATTCTCGATTGTTGAAACGAGATTTTAAAATAAAAAGCGGATATAGTGTTTCAAAGTATTTTTCTCTTTTCCAAAAGTACTTGTACATCTGAAAATGTAAGTGTCGACTAGAGCATCGTGTTCGTCGAAGAAAAGGAGCACATTTTCAAAAAGATAAATAAATTGTAAAAGTTAATAAATTTGAGGTATAAAACGAAGAGTACAAGCTCATAGCGTTCTAGAAGAATTTATTTTTCTGTAGTGCTTAAAAAATTGCAAATTAAAATACGTTGCTTTTGACATGTATATTTTTCTTTGTCGGCGAACAGTAGACGACTTTTGACGCAAAACATGCTACTGTCATACTTTGCAAGTGAATTTCACATTTTCAGATGTAGAGAGTCAGTACTTGAATAAAATTAAAATATGAAGCTGCGCGGTTTCAATTTATTGTTTGAAGTATACTATTGAAAATATTTACTGATATTACGTACAGTACACGGAGAGAAAAGTTCGTGTAAAAATTACTATACTCATTTGTAACGTAGAGACAGACTCAACAAATAAAAAATTTATTACAAAGTATAGTAAAAATTTTGATTTGTCGAATATGTCCTTGCGTTACAAAACAGTATCGTAATTTTTAATGTAACTTTTCTCTTCGTGTATATGCATTGCTTTGTAATGCATATAATCTAATAATGAAAAATTAAAATAAGCGAATTTTTGTAAACGAATTATGTAAAAAAATAAACGGAACATTGAAAGTATCGATTATTTTCTAAATAATTTTTACAACTGAAATTACAATAAAAAAAAACACTTTCAAGAGAAATCAGCGTTCCCAAAGATAAAATAAATAATGCTTAGTCGCTCTCAATATCCGCCGAAGGGCAAAACTTTTTAATGAAAAAGTACCGCTTGCGATTTTCAAGCTCGGTCCGCATAAATTTTCGAATGACTTTCCCAACTTCGCCACAGCAACATTTTCTCAATTTCCCGCTCGATCTGTAACTCGTTCGTCCTGCAAATTCAAGAATCCCGCTCATAAAGTTCGATCAGCGCATCGCGATCGCGCCGTTTAACAGGGTAGAAAAGTAGACCGGGGTAAAGAACAAGATATCCCCCGGATACTTATCGCCGACAAGACGAATCACTCCGGTAGGAGATCATTCGAAAAGCTCGTCCGTTACGGCAGGACGGGCGCTGCAAAGTGGCTCGATAAAAAAGGCTCGTAAATACACGCGGAGGGAACGGCGGGAAAGAGGGCGGTCCAAAGGGTCAGCGAGCTTTTATCTCCGATGCTCGAATTTCGGCGTCCGTTGAACTCACCAAGCCGTCCTGGACCTCGGTACTATCCAGGCTCAAGTAGTCGACGGTCGTCGTGTTGTAGGCCAGCAGAATGGAGTAGAGCGGGAAACAAAACAGCCTGGCCTCCGACAAGCTATTGGGACTCTCGCCGAGCTTCGTCACTTGCACGTCCGTCTCCTGGTGATACGGCACCTGCGGGTGTCATGAAAACATCATTAGTCAAACGTCAACTGTCAGCTTTTTAAGCCCGCGCGATGCATTGACCGCCGGACTGCGCGAAAAACCCCATTTCTTTTTTTCTATATGTACCATACAGAGAGACCGTTTTTGTCGGTTCCATTATAGGAGCGCGCATAATTGATCGTTGCGTGATGTTTATTTGTGAAGAATAGAGAATGTTTTGCTGTTCAAGTAATGACTGAGGATAAAAGATGTTTGTTTGCTTTTCAAGCGTTGAAATGTACTTTTAATTTAAACATACATAGGCATTTAAGGAAATTTGTATAGAATAGATGAATCGATTTTTTTATTGACCCGAAGGTGCAGATTATGCAATTATTATTGTAAGCAGATATTTTGTACGTATTTATTTTCATGTGCAATAAATGTGATGTTACATATGAAAATTCGTAACGCGATAATTTATGCCTGAATTGCATTTTGCACAACAAAACACTTAATAAATTATATTAAATCAATTATCGCAATCGAGTGGTCCAAAATAAGTTTCTATAATATTAACCCGTTTACGACCAAATTGGCATAAACTTTTGTTATTTTTCAATCACTATACTCCTTAATTGCGGCCAAAATTTAATTAATTTACCTGTTGTAATCCATTAATGCCGACATCAATTTACTCGACGTAATTCATTAATTCCGACACGCAAGATGCCGATGTTTAAATCATTTTGAAAAATCTTTAACATTACCTCCGTACCAATAAGCACAAACAAAATTCGTCGGTTCTAATTAAAAAAATGGAAATAATTACACGCAAGGCACGCACGCCAGAAAAGCAATTAGCCTCGGGCGAGTATAATTTTTCAGTGCTTTGTGCAAGGCACGCCTAATTAAGTGAGCGAATCGACTTACCTCTCTGGTGTCCTTGTCGGTGCTGAGGCAGGCATGCAGCACTCGGGTCTTAGGGTTGCGCGTCCTGCGGTGAGCCTCGATGTAGGTCCGCGGATCCTTTGAGACCGCGACGCCCCGCCAGCCGAGGTTCGACTCGAGCCAGGCCGTCGTCGAGACGGCGCCCACCTACCGAAAGGGCCAAACTTTTGTAATGGGGCAGCCTAGCCGAGCTTTTAATTATACGGGCTGGCCCGACGAATTTCGCGAGCGCCCAACTTCGGCGAATTAATTTCCGGAGGCGCGCCCGCGCCAAAGTATGCGCAGACGTCGCGAGCAAGTCACTCAAACAGTTTTGCGAGCGACGTGCGCGCGTGTTTTATCGCGCGAACGAGATTGCGACGAGAATATTGCGTTTCGTCTCTCTGGTACGAAGAGTTTGCCTTTTTTTTACACTTTTTTTTACGAATGATTAGAGCTTTAGTAGAGACACTAAATTTTTTATACTTTAAATAACTTTGTTTTATAATTATGTGATGGTATCTTTCGATGCGTGAGAGAATAATTGGTAATTTACGGTGTATATTTACTTGTTGAATATTTCTTTGACACTGAATAAATTAATTCGTTTCTAATTAAATTTAACAGATGCAACAAAATTATTTATTGATCAAAGAAATATTTAACAAGTATACTATTGAAGTAAATATTTAGTAGAAATTACCGAATTGGACTCTCAGTGTAATAGTGATTAATTTGTAAAACCTGTGCAAATAAATAATTAACATTTTCGTGGAGTTACTTGAAAGCACCAATTGAATCAGTCACTTAATCAAGTGTACTTCACGATCCATTTGAAACGATGTTAAAAATGAAAATAAAGCAAAACAAACGAAAACTCACCCTGCTCAAGTACTCAAAGTAAACACCTTCCCGCTTGCCCTGCAGCTGGTTCGCGACGAATTCCTCCTCGGGCGTTTGGGTGGCATTCAAGGGCTCCTGACGCAACGGGGGCATGAGCTGGAGGTTCCGGATGAAGTCGACAAGTTGCGGGTTGTCCATGGAGATGTGATTGAGGACATAATCCCTCGTCATGTTGATGTCGAAAGCCTTCCTCCTGCAGAAACGAGACGAAAGACGCGGAGATTAGAGACTCGACTGAGCTGAATTTCGCCGTCGTCGCCGCTGCTGCGACACCCGAGGTTGTAGCTCCGGTCGTTTATCTTCTCGCGGGCGGTCGATCCCTAGACTTCTACCGCCACCTCGCACTTCGCTCTTTAGAGCTCCTCGCGGATAAACGCGGATACTTTAATCTTTCTTTTACGGGTTTTTTATTGCCCGCCCCTGTTTCTTCCGCTAATTGTTTCGCGAACAATTAGCGGGGCAATTGTTTCGCCAACAATTAGCGAGAGAAGAGCTCTACTTCTACCCTTCTTTTGTTTTTTACACGGTTTTAATTTTGATTTATTTATACGTCTTAAGAGCAAAGCTCCTAAGTTCTCAAAGCGCGGGCAGCAATTTAAATCGCCGGTCAAGCGTAAGTCTTAGCACAAGCTTACTCCGGCAGTTAATCTTGGTTTGAAACTGATAGATATAGGATTGATGAAAATGCAATGCGGCAATCTGCTTTTCTGATTTCATTACTTTTGTCATGCACGTGCGGGCGATTTATGTGGCCACGCGCGTTGATTGCGAATATAAATCTTTATGCTCGTTCAATTAATTTTTGCCTTTCTGATGTGACACATGTGGCTGACGCCTTGTGGACCGCAACCATACGCGCCGCCGAGTATCAAAAAATTCTAATAAATTATTTTGATGATATAGAAGAAAGCAAAATTTTCATTCGTTCGCAATTAGTCCACGGTTAGAACTTACAGCTTCATCGAATCCCCCCAATTTATCACGGATCTCAAACGCCAAGTCCAACCCTGTCGATAAGTAGTTCGAAGTCGTTCGAAGGGGGAAAGAGGGTACTAGTGAAGTTTCATAAAAATAAAGATGAGATTGATAACCTCTCGTAATTTCCGTCTGAGCTTCGCGAAGTTCACGAACTCCCGGCCATGGGAAAGCTGAAATAATAATCCTGCACATAAATTTCGTTCGTAAAACACACTATAAATTTTGCGAAAACAATTTTTAACATCACAAAGGTGAAAGTGTACGGGGCCAGCTTTTTCTTCTCGTAAAGTACGCGCTCACTAAATCATTTCTCCGAGCATTACCGATATTATATACGACATCGTGTGGGACGAAACTCGCGGGAGGGAAGGGAGAAAAAAGCGTCGCTGCCGTGTATAGGAATAATTTCAAGACGCGCAGCTCTCCAATTTTTTTATTCGCCGAGGATCAACGAAAGAAGAAAGGCAAAAATGGAGAGAGAGAGAGAGAGAGAGAAGGGAGGAAAAAAGGGGAAAGGGGACGAAATTCGGCTTTGGTCCTTATCCCATCTCGCGAACGAAATCTCGAGTACACAAAGGCGAGCGCGAGCGAATGGTCCTTTCTTCTCTCGGCGGGGGCGAAGGGTTCCACCCGCGGAGAAAATGAAGAAGGCTCGAATAGCGGAGAGGAATCGTGAATGTATAAAAGACCGCACCACCGGTGGAAAGCGATCGCGCTGTTGAAAAAAACTCCCCAAGTACTTTTTTCTCCTGCCTGTCTTTATTTTTCTTTGTACGAGCCTCTCCAGGCCTACTGCAGGCTAATGGTTAGAGGAAGGCGTTTTCTGTATTTAGAATCAGCTCGAATCTCGTCTAAGTACTGCTTTCCTTGCCTTTGTCAGAATGAGAAATTACGCGGCGAAGTTTTGCCTACAAATAGAGAAAGAGCTGACTCGATTCTAGAGAATGACTGATGCCTCTATTGCAACGTGTAGTTACAAGAAATTTCCATCAAACTTTGTTAAGAAAATTGAATACAATACTATACTTTGGAGAATTCAGTCTTTTTTCAATAGAAACTTTTTCGCAGATATTTTTAACTTTTATTAAATTCCTTTTTACATTTGTACGTAAGATTTTATTATCCGTGCAGGTATACGATGTTGAAAATTAGTGCTGCATTAATAGTGTTCTACGTCGTTATTTTCATGTGATAATAGAATAACAAAGTGAGTGATAAAATCGTGCAATCGGAATATTGGCGAGTTAAAAATTTAAAATCTAAAAAGTTCTAATAAAACTATCTCCGGAAAATGTTATCGACAAGTCTCTTATTGAATTAAAACGCGAAACTTTTTAAAATCGACTTATTGACAAAGTTCTTTTTTGCATATTTTCTAGGTCAGAGAATGAACAGCGAGTCTAATAAACGTATACCGGTGTATTGTGGTCATTGTATTCTAAATCAAACAAAAGTCGATATATACCTTTTATTAGCTTCCACTACACTTGCCATCATATTCCAGGATGTCACTCTACAATCTCGTATCTTTATGTACTTGGTTCAATAGTGAGCTTCGGCATGAAATGGTCGATGCGTGACCTACCTATTCATGACTTTGTGCAATAAAAATGAAAGCATAAGGTTTGCTAGTTACCCTGCATTCGATTTCAAAATTAAATTAGATCAATCAATTGTAGTACATTATCGATTCGTCACTGTCAGTTTTCAAACTTTTCACTTTTGTATTAATTGCACAAAAGCATAATAATAACATGTAATAATTGAAATCTCGCTTCTGAAAAGAGTACATCACTTTTCGTCGCTCTAAAGTAGCTCGATTCAAATCCAGGAGTCCTATCATGAATAAAAATACTCTGGCAGTATTTCAAAGTGCTTTTGAATCACTTCATGAATTTTCTCCTAAAAAAAGGCCCTTCGTGCCCTGCCGCGCAACAATATACTCCCAAAAGTGTTTTTTTTCGCAGCTCTTAGGGGAATCTAAAAAAATATGTGTCTTTTTTCGTTATAACTCTGTAAAATGTACTACAGTGTGTGTCAATCCTTGGCGATGCGCCGGAAATGGAGCTGCCTTTTGCCAGCAAATTGAAACATGCTTTTTTCATTACGGAGAAAACAAAAATACCTTTATCGAGGAGTAAAAGTAAAAGCAACAATTACACCGCTGCTTCCACGTAAAAATAAAAATTTAAAAGCACTTCTTAATCCATACTTCCGCATGTATCGAAAATTCTTTTACAGCTCGACCATTCCGATCGCGCCGTCGCGTATCACGGAGATATTGAGTCACGCATTTTAAAGATTCCTTATATGTAGTCGTACAAAAGCGCGGCACGATAAGGACGTTTTCCGTTATCAAATATCTGCCGGCGGAGCCTCTTACCCGATCGGCTCCTGAGGGAGGAAGTTGGCGACAACTCGAGCGAGCGGAGGGTCCGTCGTTCACGTATCGCGAAATCGATAGGGACGTACGCGGAATTCAATTTGAAATCAATTTGCCAACCTGTATTCGGCCGTCAGCGTGTAGACCCAAAGGAGGCTGAGTATCGTGGAGAAGACGGCGAGAAATACGGTGAAGTGGACGGTTCGACGTCGCCAGCAGCGCTTTTTCGTGGCCGACGAGGCGCCGCCGGGGCCCCTCGCCGACGAGGGTGCCATTGTCGTCGTCGTTGTCGTCGTCGTCGTCGTCGCCGGAGCTTCACCTGCGGTCGGTGTCACCGCCATTGATCCGCTCGTTACCGGCACGACGCACGGGCTCGGAGCTGGACTCTCCGCTGACGTCATCCTGCAAGAGATCAATTTTTTTATTTAATTCATTTCAACGGCTAAAGGTAAATATTTATTAACAGCATTTAATTTAAAAAAAAAAATTCTGTAGGTATTCTCTCCATAAGTTTATTAATATTTTACTGCATCAAATTTACGGAGAATTAATAGCAAAGGTGCTGGAAACGAGCGTTTAGAAAAAATGCTAATTTTATAAAAACTAAAGTCGTGGAATGATCAATTAAAAAGGAAAGTCTTTAATGAACTACGATTTATTGAACAAAAAATTTTAATGATCCAGAGAGTGCGTACACTCCGTTAGTTAGTTTATTAGTTTGTTAGCTTATTAAATTATTTGCTCGTTATATATATTCGCATGAATCGCGATGTAACTAATTTACCGAACGGCGTGCGCATAAATAATAAAATTAATGATTGGATAGGAAGACACAATGAGAAAGCATTATACGATTCATCAGAAATTTAAATTAGAGCCGAATAAGACACGATAATAAATTATTGCAACTGATGTGGTATCGGGTTCACTTCACGATCAAACTACCCTACACTATAACAGCGGAGCAAGGCCATAAAGAAGATAAAGGAGCTAAAATGAACCAGTATGGAAGAAGGGCTGACACGAAACTGACAGATCACGCACGGTCATAAATCCATCTATAGATTCTCTCACGCTCGATTTCATTTTAGTCTACCGGAAGTGGTAGCGACGTTACAAAACCCAATTCCACTAACCAATAACTAAATATTTTCGTTCAATTCTCGGGGTTGTTATACTTTTATTCGAAATTCATGTGGAGCAAAAGTGAAAAAGTAGTCGAATAGTTCAAATGTGCTTTTTTAAAATAGACTACATTTTGATTTTATTTATTTCTCATTTTAAATCTACAAATCTCTGCACTCAAACAAATAAATAAAGCTATATAATTCACACATTGATTTACAAAGCGTTTATATTGGAAATGAAAGATAATCTCTGGATAGATTACAACATTAATGCAATATGGTTTTCAAATTTGTAAAAAGGTTTAACATTATTTTAACAGATAAAATCTTAAAATGAAATCTTCTGACGCAGTGAAACAGAGTGGTGATCTCAACGCATCACTGAAATGTCCTTTTTTAGCATAATGTGGTATTTTATCACGTTTCTCATTATTTGAAGAATTTCGTTGTTTACTCGATTTTATTAAAACCATAAATCAGCTTCAGCAAGAATATTCTTAAAGAAATAAATCCCTATATTTAAAGAGAGATAGATCTCTATATTCCAATATAGGGATATCAATTCAAAGGTAAAATTAGTATTCGCAGAAACAAAATGGATGTGTATAGAAGTTCCTGGTGAATCATACTGACAATTGTAGAAGAGTAGGTGTTATATAGCAATGAATCATTCCCTTAAAACTGCATACAAGATGTCAAAATGTGACGTAAAAGTTCTTCTTGAAATTATTTGATTGGTTTACATTTTAATTTATAAGTAACACTTTTCAGCTCACGATTTTTACACATACATTTCATTAATGCAGTAAATTATGTAGTGTGAGCTGTTAATGGTTGAGTCAACAATTACTTTGCACGAGGACTTGTACGATCAATGAGAAGATGCTGCTTCAATAATATTTGTGATCCCAACTACGCTTGCAGCCATTCCCCAGTTAACATTTCCTGCTCTCATCAACGAGTATGGCAATGAGGAATAAACAAGAATGGACTCCAATTAGATGGTTGATTGAATTATTCGCACGCAGAGGCGCTAAACCTACGTTACGGCGGTTATATCCGTATAGTGCCGACGAAGAGTTACTAAGGTAATGAAAGTTGTCTGAAAAAAATCACTTTATCTAAGGGAATGATGATGATGTTGTTTCTAAATCAAATGATAAAATATCGTATTTTTTTTTTTACTTCTTCAGCTAAAGTAAGAGCAACTTAATATTCAAGATTGAAACACGATGATTACGAAATATAAACTTCATTTCGAAGTACCAACAATAAATCAATATATAAAGAATATATTGCTACTGGAATTCATTTTTCCATCTTTATTAACGAACGCAACTGGTTTGTCGACTAAAGAAACCTGCCTATAGCTTAGACTAAGCTCCATAGGAGATAAATAAAATTCCAGTCGTAAAAGCTAGAAGCCAGTTTGTCCATCACACATTAAAGGAACAATAAGTATTTCATTTCCATTCATTCATTTTTTGTACAAAAAAAAAACATTGAATTTAAAAATTGTGTAACGAATTATTTTTTAAAAGACTGTTCTTTTAACTTTTCTACAAATTTATTTCAGTATATTTATTACTGTTTACTAGATTATTTGCAATTACTATTTATTTTATTTATTTTTTTATTCTTCTTCGTATTTCAAATTGGAGTATTAAATTATTTTGCACGGTTTCAACAGCTTCGCATGTCCTTTACCACATTTATGGTATAAAGGACACGACGAAAAGTTCTCAGATCAGAAGAGGGAAAACAAGGAAGAACCGCACGGGCTTCTGTTTTCAAAAAATGACACCGCAACCCGTGGGCTTCGCCTTAAAGGATGAAAGTTAAAAAAAACTTCTGGGAAGAGAAAGGAGGAGAGAATAAAATAACTATAGTGGCTGTTTTAGTCGAGGGACAGAATCCTGAATGCCCAATTTCCGTGGTCACCTGGAAACCGGCCGAAGCAGATGGACTTTTGCGGCTTATCCCAGTTCATCGTCGCATCGCCACTCGATCTCTATACCTGCCTTTGTCGGCTATTTTTTATTCACTTTCGTCCTTTCTTTACCCCAAAAAGGTCGAATATTTTCTTTTTCGTGAGAATTCTTTTGCAGAATTTTTATCAATATCGGTTGTACATTTCAGATCATAATACACTTATTTCTGTTTAGTAAAATTTAAGGTGTAATAAATTTATATCTGAACAAAAAAATTAATTAATTAATTAATTGTTGTACACCGATAAAACAAGAATTTAATTTGTAACTGGCTTTAATTTATTGACCCATTGCAGACTTTCGTACAATCGACTAATTAATTAAATTACTTCATTTCACATAACGAGGTGAAGGTTTAATTAAATAATAAATCAAAATTATCAAATCACGGCCAATTTCTCCTATGCAGGTTCGCGCAAATAACGTGTTCTGACAATCAAACGTTTTGCTTCGTCATAAATTTGTACAATGTTAAATGCACGTTTGGTCGGCGCCGTTTTTTATATTCGCCCGATCGCATCTAAAATTCATTGTTTCACGCCCGCGCGATTTAAAAATAAAAAAACGCACGCGCTGGAGAAACAAAAGATTTATCGACGCGCGTCTGTGTATAACAATCGAAAATTAACAGAGAGCATCCGGACAAACGATGCTCGAGCAATTCACGCTCCGCTGGCGACGCCGCGGATGCAACAGGCTAGTGTGCCGGCGGTGTAAAACGGCGCGGGAGGGAGAGAAAAAAAAATGCGTCGGGATCCTTCCTCCGAAGACTGACTCATCCCGTAGCCGTGCAGCTAGGCAACCGACGAGGATTGACCGCTGCGTTGTCGAGAAGAACGGAACTGAAGGTATAGTATACAGTAATTGAGTCGCTTGAAAAATGAGCGGCTTCTTTGATTATTGCGCACGCTTTCGACTATAAAATATGTCCATTTATTGTTTTATTTACTTTTATTTTATCTAAAATTCTCAGTTTCATTGCAGTAAATAAGGCAAATAGTTAAAATATTTCTGTTAATTCAAACTGTTGTAAAATACCGATTTGTACAGTTTGTGTTTGAACTTTTCAAACATTAATTAATTCTTTAATTTTCTAGCTTTTCAATACTGCCACGATCGTTCCCTCATCATAAGTTCAATATTATAAGACGATGATTCAACCTCTTTTACACTACGCCTGAATCATCGCACAACCTACAATGATTTTAATTGTAATGTTAATGTTATTTTTTTTTTAATTTTAGTTTTAATCATTAACTAATTGTAATTAGTAGGAAAATTAAATTTTGTTTACTTGTAATAAAGTAGTTCTTTTAATTTTATAAAAATTCATTTTACAATGTTAATAATCAGGTACAGGGGTCCCAAAATCTGTGCTATTATAAATTATAAGATTAAAAAAAAAAAAAAAAACTTGAAGGGTTTTCTCTTTTTCGAAATTCTGGCAAATGGATGATTCTTTGTCTACCGAAGGTCGAAGGACTTTGCAAGGACTTTTCCCCGAATTTTATGTATAGCCTGCGTGCTCTGGCATCTTGCAGGTCGATTGCCAGCCCGAAGGTGTACCCTCGAAATTTAATGGTCCCGAGGGCTGAGGCAATCGCCTGACGAATTTAGATGCTTTGTCACGAAAACCTTTTTCTTTTCATCAATAGCCTACAATTTTACTATGAAATTCTTAGTGCATTAAGGGATGACTAACTGGAAGATTTCGAAATTCGATTTATCACACGATTTAACTCGATTTTCAGTTTCTAATTTTTTTTTACTTTCTGCTGAGAAAAGATAAGGGGATATTGTTTTATCGTAGAAACCTTTCAGATTATCCTTTTCTGCAAGCAACTAAAGATGACAAATGGTTTTTCATTTGTAATCGACGCTAAGAAAAATATTATTTAAAAAAAAAAGAATCGTGAATTATTCGCATTTCAAGATTACATTAGCGGCAACTTTTTTAATGTGGGGAATGTAAGTATCTGAAATGTACAACCGATACGATCGTAAGACACGTTTTGTTAAAACATTTTAGTCTCATCCGAAAAAGGTTCCTCGTGTGACTCACACGAAAGACTTTTTTGTCTGTTGATGCACCTGCCGCATTCGCACCGGTGCACATAATTTCAAGCTAAAAAAAAAAATTATACTCCACGTAAATATGTGTACAATTTATCAGTTCATTCTGCTGAGATGTGTACAAAGTACACTTTTTCAACATACAAGTTGAGAAAATGTCTATACCACCACTACCTGACGCATACAAACAATAGAGCCTCGCAAACATTGAAATTGTTAATTTATTAACGAACTGCACTCGCATAGCGGCAAATTGCAGCTACGTAAATTTTCATTGATTCCGCGGGGTGTTACTGCAAATCTACGTGCGTACCCTACACTAATGCATTTCGTTCGAGCGTTAACGGAGTACATTCACTCAAAGCTAAGCCATCGTAAAATCATGATTATGCATTCCAACATTAATGCACCGGACTTGTCTGTACGTTAGCGCAGCGGCAATAACCTCCTCCGCAATTCTTTCGATACGATCGATCGGTTATAGACTAGACGCTCTATGCGAGTCTTTTCACGGCCGACCGTTCGATTTTTGCATATGCACTGCTGAATTTCAAATTTAATTTTTTCTAAATGTTTTTATGTTGATTATAAGGATTTTTTAGCTGTCAATAAATTCAGTTAAGATCGTAGTTGTAGTTGTACTGCCATTATTGTAATACAGGAATACTCAGAAAAGTTTGTTTAATTATCTGGATTATGTTTATTTATGCGCCTAGATGTATTTGTTTACGTTATTAAAGTTAAAAATTAAAAAAAAATATTAGCTAATTAATTAGTGTTCAATGCTGTGTAGAAACGATGTACACAAGATGAACTATATAATATTTTGATTCATCGATTTCAATTAATCTAGATTGATTGAACAGCGGCAATGGAATACGTTGCTCTGCCATTCGGCAATTGTACTTCGTATCACTTAAGCGCGCTGCCAGTTCTCCATACTAGTAATTACTGACTGAAAGCAGTTTTGACTTTAGTTTTGTAAAGTTGGTTTTTGAATTTCTCTGATTATTTATTTAGCTAATTAAAAAAAAATACAATTCGATACTACTTCGTAGCAAAGAGCTTTTAAGATACACACAGTTACTTTAATAAATAAATTGAAATAATCATTCAAAATCGTAGTAGCCAAGAATATTTTTGCTAAAAATTATTCCAGTAAATATACTTGACTCTCGTAAGCCTTCGTGTGTATAGCAAAGGACAATCAAAACCGAATGGATCAATATTTTACTTCGAAAGTTTAAAATTCCTATAGTAACGCAAATGGGTAAATAAAAACTGTTGCTTTCTTTTTGTTTCTGCAATATCTAATAAAAATGAATGCTACCGTACAATAAATATCTTTTTGAAATAATAAATATAAATATAACAAGACCCGTAGAAATAAAATGACATACAATTATTTTTCAACCGAAGCGTGCAAACTGCATCGTCATTACTCTTTACGCGAGTAAACATGAAATCGACTACTTTAATATTATCCGGAACGATTTATTTAAACAACCAACAATTTATAGAAAACAGCGAGGGTCGGTAAAGTAGATACCGCCGAGTCGGTATACTTTTGCATTGTAACTGGAAAATTCGAGCACGACCAAATGCATTCCACAAGCATGCACTCGAAATAATTTATTTACACGTCGCACGCGACACTATGATTAAAACATCAACGAATCCGTCGCCGTATCGCGTATCGATTCGTAATTCGCACCACCGACCGAGACGAAAAATTTTCACCAGCACATGCACTTATGCACCGTCGACCTCACCAATCCCAGCGAAAAAGAAATTTCCAACGGTGCATCCTCCACATCCACTGTACCGTGGCGATAAAAAAAAAGACTCGCATCTGCGCCAGGCCACTCGATCGCCGAGATCGAACCACTGGGGTAAACAAAAGCGAACACCTGCGGCCGCGGCGACGTCTTACCTGCGCCTCCTTCCCCGAACGGATACTCAGCGGCGTCTAGAACAAAGGCTCCGCGCGACTTTCCCCGAGCGCGACGCGATCGACACTCCGACGCGGAAGAGCCTCGCCGCTTCCAGCGGCTCCTCGCACACTTACTTGGACTGGGCCGCCGCGTGCTTCTCCGTGGCCGCGCCGAATCTGCCGAGCGCCTTCTTCCAAACGTCGCCGACGAACAAAAGCAGCTTCGGCACGCGGATCACCATTGCTCCGATCCGCTCTCTTTCTCTCTCCCTCGGTGTACCTATCCTCTCCTGAGGAGCGGCTGCGGCGGCGCGAGGACCGTAGGCTCGCGTGTGCGCCTCCTCTTCCTTTTTTCTTCCTTTTTCTTCTTCCTCGCCTCCGCAGGCGCTGCGCCGAAAATGCGACCTCAGGCCGCGCGCGGCGAGTCCATTCGGGCGGTGCTCGCGGGCGATCCGCGCACGCGGCGATGTGTGTGCTGCACACAAGGGAGCGACGACGCGACGCTGTACTGCTGCTACGCTACACACGCGCGCACTGCACTGGGCGCGAGAGAGAGAGAGACTGGGACGAGCGTCGGCGTCGGCCGCCGCGTGCGCCCACTCTCCTCGCCGCTAGCGGCCGAGAGTGCGAGGGAGACGGAGCGAGGGAGAGAGTTTCGTGAGTCAGCCGCGCGCGAGCGCGCGAGCGTCCGCATAGTCTTTCGCTCTCTTGCTCTCGCCCTTCGCCCGCCCCGAGGCGGCGACGGGAGGGGGGACGAGGAGAGCGAGGAGTCATTGACACACTGACGACGGCGTGCGCTCCTTTATGTGTGAGTAACTGAAGTTTTTCGCGCTGTTTTGCGGGATTTCGCCGCGCCTGCTGCGAGTCCCGGAGTCAATTCAAATTTCAAATTTCGCGCCAAATTTATGACGAAGAGTGTAAATGGAATTTCGATGCTTGCCCTCGTTTAGGTTTAAGGATCTATCATTTTCCAAAGTTCCAACTTATTGTAGCAATATTTTCACGAGGAAAGCTTGAATGAGGTCATTTTTTTATAGTAACCAGCTTTTCTCGTCAACATATTGTTATAATAACGTGCGACTTTATAAAGTGATAGGACGTTACCTAACAGAGGGCAAATGTCTTGGTTTATACTTTCTGCTGTAAACAAATTAATTGTTTTTTCTTCTGTTATATTAAGACGAGAAATTTGACTTTCAGACCCCCTTAGCTCGGAAAAGTGGATAATTTTCTAGGTTTGCTGCGGGCGAAATACAGAAGTTTTAACTGTTGAGGCGGCGGGGGAAATGTTTCTTTTGAGGTCAAGAAGTTGAAGCGTTATTTTTTAGGAAAGCGGTACACAGCTTCGTTTGTGGAAAAATGAATAATAGTCTTTTTTTGTTTAATTGTTAGATTAAGTCGATTATTTAAATAGTATGAATTGTTAGTCTATTTGTTCTGTTTTTAATTGATTTATTTTCAACTTTGATTTGTATGCGATTTGTGAACTTTGTTTTATAGAAAAAATGTTTGTGTTATAATAATTTTGTTTTTCTTTGTTTCTGGTTATATTTTAGTTCTATTTAAATTTTTTTTAAGCAAACATATCTTTTATTACGTAAGCTCTATAAAAAAATCATAATTAGAACAATTACAATAATATAATGTTAAGTTATATAAAAACATCTTTAAAATAATCACCCGCCATTAATTGAATGCGTAAAATAAATTGCACTATAATAATATACTTTTTGCAATTTTTCTTTTTTATTTCATCACGATCTCCTTGAATGGGTTTATTTTCGCTATTTACACGAAACAAGAATTCATGCCAAGATTAATTAGTAATTCATATTGGCAAAAATATTCAGGTCAACATAGCGTTTACGAGATAAAAGTTTACGTTTATATGTGCACGCGAAGAGAATACTACCCACGCTTGAAAGAATTTAATCCATAAGTGAATAAAATTCTTTTCTTCAATTATGAAAGTAAATGAAATGAATATGAATTAATTTTGTTGTTATTTACAAAATCAATCGAATACTTTCATATTTCGATAAATACCACTGGTTTCATTTATTTTCTTATATGGTCTTTTTATACTATAAATTAAAAAATTAATTGTACGTTTATCTCGTATATTTATACGAGAACAGAGAGTTTTGATCGTTGTAAATTATTCTAGTAGCTTATTATAATTGAGTTACATTGCTGCTCATACGTCCCTGCACTCGTGTGACAAATATTAACCTCGCACAAGAGAACTGTAACTCGAACTGTCGCGGAAAACTTTGTTAAATTGTATTTACACAGTTGCCATTATAATATGCTTCGCGAATCCCAATTTCGAAGTCGCGAGGCTCGCGTTCCGCCGCTTCAAATTCAAAGAGCAATAACGAAGCGCTGACCGAAGAATAATTAAACGGGCATCAGCCGAGCGCATCTCGACGGTGCGATAAATCAAAAGTCAAAGCCGAAATTTCCCAATGCTGCTGCCGACGCGCATGTAGCTATTTCCCTGGCACAGAAATTCGCGGCGGCTCATGCAAATTCGCCTCTGCGGCCTCGCGCAAGTTTCCCCGAGGCTGCTCTCGCTTATAAACCGAAATAACTTGTTCCCCGGCGCGATTTTACTACTATACGCTGCACTCCATTCCTGCCGATCTTGCGGCGATCTCCTGAAACTTTTCCTTGGCCAAACGCATCTGGGTAGGCCCCTCTCCGGATCGCGGAGTGCAGGCGCTATTTAAATCCCCGGGCAGACTCACCCTTTTGTGTAGCTCACGTTCCATCGGCGGGTAGAAGGTCGGAGGAGAGGGAAAAGGAGCCTTGAGTGCAGCTGCAGCTTGTAAAAGCCGATAGCGATGCTGCTTAGGTGATTTCTTTTTTAACAATGTATTATTAACTGGATTATTTTGTCATCTTTGTTATAAAATAAAAATAGTTGTTAATGACATTGCCTGCATACATTTCTTGCTTAAAGCTCCAAATTTTTTTATTTAATAATGATAAATAATATACACGGAAAAACAGTTCTTTTCAAATTTATTATACTGTTTCGTAACGCAGGGACAGACAACAAATAAAAAAATTACTAAACAGTATAGTAAAAAATTTACTAAAAATATTATTTATTTTTATAGATAGATGTAATTAAACGAGAATAACATACACTTTTATAATAATTACTGCAACTGTTTTAATTGATTAAAAAACTTGCTAATCGTTATTATCCTAAAATAATTATTGTAATAATTGTAATTTATGATTTATGTGAAAAGTAGTTCATTTACTAAACATGTTAACGACTTGTCACAGTTTCCATGTATACTCCAATTATTCAAATTTCTTAAATGAATTTCTCGTTTTCAAATTCATATCATTGTAAATTATAATTGACTAAAATGTCTAAACATTTTTAAAAGAAATTTCATTGCATCGTTTACTAGCATATTAAAATCATTAAAATTCTACAGCAGTAAATTGTAAATCAACGTCACATAGATATTAAAATTAATAATTTTCAGTATTTTACCCGCATATTTGACAAACTAGATCGTTGCGGGCACGTCGCCGCCTCTCGCTGCTTACAGCCGCAGCTGCGCTGACGATCGCACGTCATTCGGTATCTCCGCTCTCGGCGCGGTAATGCGCGGGTACCACTGATGCGATTTGCCGAGATGAATGACGCCCGGATTCCGCCTTCCACTCGTGCGGTTGTAACTGTAGAGTATAGCGTACGTGGGGCTCGAGAATTGGCCTTTCCGTTTCATGCCATCGAGATCTGACAAGAATTATGGCAAATTTTTTACGACGATCAAGTCGCTTTATATGTTTCTTTTTTATATTTTACTTTGTCTTTTTGTTTAAAGGTATTGCTACATTTTTAAATACTAATTTTAATTGTCTATCGAGTGGTATTGATATAACAGACTATTAATTTGTTATAATGAAATCTTTAAGGGGATGATGCATAATTTATGAATTTTATAATCGAGGATGGTTTAATGAAAATGAATTTTCCGGCGATTTATGTCATACATATTTATCGTGACAACAGATTAATGATTGTTAGATAATAAATGAACATTATTTAATGCATTATCCCTAAACTTATTTGATATAGAAAATATCAATATTCAATGGGAAAGTAAAATAAAATATTTATTGGTATAATTTTGGAGTTTGCGAATCTTTTGTTTTGACTAAAATCAGTACTTTAATTATAATTAAAGTTTTAATTTTAGCGTTAAATATAAATGTTATCGTAATAATCTACCTTTAGCCTTTCAAGTAATAAACATTATAAATACACAACCAATTAAAATTACTTTGAAACATTCTAATTATGGTACACTTTTTCTTCATAAAAAAAAAATCTTAAATAAAAATCAAATTAAGAGTGAAGTACTTTTTTAATTAGACTAATGTAATGCAAGAAAAAAATTCACGGTTTAGTAATTAAAATAAAAACACTTTACAACAAAGAATAATATTTAGAGCGTAAATAACTTGTGCGCTGTCGCTTAAACAAAATTTCCAGAAAAACATCATTAACATAACCAATCGCAAATTAATTCATAAAATTATGTATTTCATGAATAATATCAATTTAAGTATTGCAAAAAAAAATTGCACCTGAGCATTCCAACTGGCATGGAAATAAACTTAAAATACGCAAATACAATTCGTCAAAAATAAACAATTTATATATACATTTCTCGCGGTGTGTATCGCATTTATAAGCACCGTGATATTTTTGGAAAAAAATCCGCGTCTCAAGGCGAGCACATAGCATCCGCTCTCTTCACATTTTTCCTGACACGATGATATATGAGATTGCACGTCGCACTTGATTCTGTCGGCTCCGGAAGCGCGGCCCTTGCCGCACGTCGGGGCCGTCCTTCTCCTGTTCGCTTCCCACCCGCCCGATCTATCTCCAGCTTGCCCAGGTGGCGATTTCCCACCTTTTACACTATTAAGTAAATGACGTTATGTTTATAGCAGCGAGAGAAGAAAAAAATTTATATTGCCACCTGGTGACCCCGTCGATCTCGAAAAGGCTCAGTGCGTCTTCATTACTCGTGGCGGTTACAGCCATCGACGTTTACGTTTCTTCGCCCGTACATCTGGTGGAAATAAATTGGAGGATTGGTGCGAGCACGCCCATACAAGTCACGTGCTCACACAGACTCACTTACACATACGTGTAGAATAGATTAGAATTTATTGAAGTTGCCGACGATTTTGAAGTCCTATCTGGAGAGAGCAAATATATGAAGTTTACAAAAAACTTAAGAACGCGATAAAGAAAAAGTAGGCATCGAGCGTACAAAAGTATAGAAAAAAATACTTCAACATTATTTACTCTACTATTAATATTTGCAATCATAATTTAATATTAAATTTCTGTATTAAAAAAATCACTATAATATACACCGAAAAAAAGTAGTTCTTACTGTTTCGTAACAGTAATATCTGCTAGGCTATATAGAAAAAAGTAAAAATGATTTGAAAAATCAGTAAATAATTCACATTTCTTAAAGCAGATTCTGCTAAAAATTCGGACGATTAAATTAATTTCCAATTTCGCGGTTAAATCTACTGTGTAAAAGTAGAAGCTATTTTGTTTTTCGGTGTACAAAGTATGATTAAAGTACTCAAGCTGAACGTACTTATTTGTTTAAAAAAACTAATCTCGTTTAAGTAGGTTTAACGTTATTTTACGTAAATATAAATAAATTTTATTCCGAAGAAGCTATGAAGAAACTCGTTCCTGCCATCCGATTACACGGACAATTTCCCAGGCGCTTAAAAGGGTCACCAAGGTGAATACGATGATTCACCGTTTGCGAGAATCTTGATATATGTGTAGACACGAACTGTCGGCGCACACAGCACACTTTCCCGCGTCATCGGGTATCGCCTCGAAGCGCACTGGAGGCGAGCGGAAAGGTCGGAGTTCAAGCTCCCCAGACGACGGGATTTTCGGATTTCGATTTCACCTATGAGTATATAGCAAGATGAGTGTCCGGGATTCGCAGAACGATCAGATGCGTTTTCCGCATCTCTACCCCTCCCATTGACTTGTCACGCTGTAGCGCTTCTGAATGGTGCTGCTGCGTGTACCGTGAAACGGTGGGTAGTTGAGTTCCATTATATATAGGGGTGCGTGGAACGACCTTTCTAACGATGATACAGAGTGAGGTGTCGTATATATGTATTGGCTGTGGAGATGTTGCATTGATATTCGGGGAAATGAAGAGGATTTTCGAGAGTGCTTGCGGATGACTGAACTGCACTTCTATTTATGTCGATTGTGAATTTTGTTTCGTACGCATCGAACACCAGAGTAGTTGTAGGTATGAAAGTGGCTACACTGGCTACTTTTGGCTTTTCTCGACTCTCGCTCGTCGTTCAACTATAGAAGCTGCAAGTTTATTGTAGTTGTTTATTGTTTTCGTATGACGATGCAGCAGTTAGAAGCATTTATTTTTCGTCACTTATTGGAATCGAAGTCTATTCCAACATAAAAACTTTGCGTTAAAAAACTCTTTTGTGTAAAGAAAGTAAATTTTTTATATTGTTTTTAATAAACTAATATTTACTAATTCTAATAAAATTCGTTTAATAATTTATTGTTGTTCTAGTATGTACACAGTGATGTATACTAAATTCATCTAATTTTTAAATTGGCTATTGACGTTGTTGTTCTAACGATTTAACACCGTTTCTCTAATGAAGCTAACTTTGTGGCCAGTTAATATGACCAAGATAAATTCTTGTTCTTAAATCGAGTACTGTACGTCACCTAAGTATAATCACAATAATGCTGAATATTGCATAAGAACTTTTATGTATGCATAATACAATTTAAAAATATTTATATACATCTGACATGCAATACGCAATCAACCTATTGCAAGATTCACTCAATATGATACCGTTTATTTAAAATAAAAATTCTGTAAAACAATGAAAAACTAAGTCTTGTTTAGAAAGAAAATAAGAAAAACTACAAAATATCGTCCTTCAATTTTCAAACAATATTCTAGTATATAAGTACACAAAACAATTTCAGTCGACTTACAGTTACAAACCCCGAATGAAAAATAAAAAAATTTGAAAAAATATTACTACCCCCGTTAAAAAAAAATAAAAACAAAAAAAGAATTGAAGCAGAACGCCATTCGTCGACCAACCCTTAAAAAAATTCTCGCGTAAAATCGATCCTTCCCTTATGGGGCCCGCAAGGCCATAGCCAATGGCAAAAAAAGCTCCGAGTCGAAAAAAAAAGAAAGAAAGACCCAATTTCCGGGAGGATTTATCGCGCAACAACCGACGTCTCCTCCGTCGTAAATTCGTCAACTGCTTCTTCTCTCACTGTCTTTTTCTCTTTCGCTCTTTCTTTTCTCGCACTCTTTCTCTTTCTCTCATTCTTTTCTCGCACTCTTTCTCTTTCTCTCATTCTTTTCTCGCACTCTTTCTCTTTCTCTCATTCTTTTTTCTCTCTCACTCTCTCTTTCTCTCTCATTCTTTCTTCTCTTATCTCGCTCTCACTCTGCTTCTCTTTATTTCTCTCGGCGCGTCAAACAGAGAGCGAAACATTCGGCGAACACTTCAATAACCTTCCTCACCATGGCATACGCGCAGAAGCGTATACGCGAAAC
Source organism: Sycophila sp. Sp_5 (assembly GCA_018906775.1). NCBI lineage: Eukaryota > Metazoa > Arthropoda > Insecta > Hymenoptera > Eurytomidae > Sycophila > Sycophila sp. Sp_5. Next base: position 834,740 of record JACCID010000020.1, read on the forward strand.
CGGAAGCGTGCGGACGTAGGCGGGAGGGAGGAGAGAGCGCGACACCGCGGCGTTAACGGTTATTGATCCCGCGCCCCCGCGTGAAACTCGAGTAGAGAGAACGCGCGCGGCGGTCGAAGGCGGAGGTCTCCCTCTATCTCGATCGGTCCTTTCTTTTCCTCTCAATATATACTTCCATTTACTTCCTCTTCTTTCCTTTTCCCGTTTTATCCCCTCCTAGTCTTGCCCGCTTTTATGAACGAGGACTGGATTAATGAGCGACTGACTGCATTGTTCATCGATCACTCACGCAGTTCGATTCCATATCGTGGCTGACCCTTTTTACTTGGGCTTTACCTTTTTCTTTATTATAAGTGAGTTTTTTACTTAAATTTAGCTTTTCATTTTGTGTACATTATGTAAATTTTGTTGGCAGGAGTGATCAAGTGTGATTATTGAATATAGGTATAGTGTGAGTGTATTCTTATTTTTATTACTGAATTTAAAAAATCTGTTTTTACTTGTATATTATTTCTAGTCATTTTAAAATTTTCTTCTATGATATCACTTTAATTTGAAACCAACTTTATTTTTTAAACTGAGACAGTGTATATCATCTTCTAATACTGTATTTTACATCAATTTTAAAATACCTGTAACTATCAATAATATACAAAAGTATTATTTTTATATTTATAGAAAATGTTTTTCTATATTTGTAAATTCTTTAATTTACAATAAACGATTCTTTGCTTCTGTTTTGCATAGTTGTACTCGACTTTTGCGTGTATATTGTGGAGATATTGCTTAATATTCCAGGTACCGGTTTTTCTTTTTCCCTACTTTAATGGTTTGATTTAAATAAGTGATAGGTGAGGATGTTGATGGCTCTTCATCGCATTGAACGTCTATGGCATTAAAAAAATTTACGATCCTTCAAAAGGGTGTGAATGAAGCGGTATCGTAAATAAAAATTGCGTTCGACTGAGAACATTACACGGCAACGTCATTCTAAATGGATGAGTTTGCTCCCTAAATATGAGAAAGCGAAACTCACGAATTTTTCTGAAAAGTATACGTGAATTTCGCTTATTCACAGTTAGTGGGTAAATGATGAATATCACTTTTTTTCGTTCAATCAAATCATTTATTAGAGATAAGCAATAATAAACGAAAAGTTAATACACATACAATATTCTATTTATTATTCAAAGAATATTTTTAGTTCCTTTAACAATTTCCAAGTAAAATATAGGTCCTTCTTTTTATAATAACCGGGAGAGAGCCATTTCATAGAAAAATTCTTTAGAAAAATTTCCGGATCATTACATCGATAAGTTTCTGAGCGAAGCTTAGGATAAGGTAAATCAGCTTTCCTCTTTATATTCTCTCGAAATGCATGTTTCAGCGTATCCATCGTTCTGTCCCTATATAAACTCTGAAGAGGTGCGACATCCAGCGAAAAATGTGCCCCAGATAAAAAGTGCGCGTCGAGACTCGAGGGCGAGAGTTTTTGGCACGCTTCGGTTGGCGTGATCGCAAAATAATCGCGATCTGAAAAACTTTAGCCAGAAAAATAGTTTTTCTACGGTGTATAAAAAAAGGGGGAAAGAATAGAGAATGGCGCGGATAAGTTTAAGAGGCATTTTTCTGGATTGTATTTTATATCCCCCGTGGAGTGGTACTTACGCGTGTAATCCAGTAACGCCCACTCGTTCAATAACGATTTCGCTGCAATTCGGCAAAATAGACTTGAAGTGCCATTCCGCACGTAAGGAAGATTATTTTGATAAATCCTCTCAACGCTACTTAGCGGCGCGGGTATCTCCGAATCGCGCTCACTTTAGTAACAGAACAAACCAGTACAATTAGGAGTTTCAGGCGCTGTTCGTTCGCTTAAGTGCTACTAATGCGGAATTCCTTTTATCGTGAATTATTTTCGCTACAATTGCCAGTCAATTATTTTTATTCTTCATGGCAATCATATTTTTTTTTTATTTTTTGTTCTGTTTGCTAGCTGTTTAGTGTACACTTCTGTTGGTTATAGTAATTAGTTAATATTTTAATATTAGGATAATTATTTAAGATTGTAAATGTCATAAAAAGTTTTTATTTTTATTTATAGCATCTTATACAGAATACAAATTTTAATCGCTTATTTATTATACTTAAATTGTGAACATTTAATGTTTGTAAAAACGTGTATAAAAATTGTAATTTTATGGTGCACCTAACAAATTAAAATTAAAATTTTCACATAAAATAATTTTTAGTAATAAAATACGTGCTTTAATTTTTTATTTTATAAACTAATTTTATGACCTTCACTTCCGTGCTTCAGACGTGCTTACAATTTTATGTCGTTGAAAAATACCAGGAACGTGTACCTTGTTTACAACTTTATCATTGTTTACAACTCCAAATTATAGTACTTTTTATTGTCTCTTTACATCGATTCAAGGGTATGAATTTCACTGTCAAATAAGAAGTGTCGGTGCATTAGACGATTAGAATTATGTGCACATTACTCGTAATGAGATTTTTCACGATAGAGTGATTGATGGCACAATTTTTAGCAGTCAAGGGTCCAAATGACACAGTGCCTACACTAATTACCAGTCACTATTTTATTCTTAATTTAGGCTGAATGTAATATGACACTAATCTCATTATTATGTAAAAAAGTAGAAGCACAACAGAAGAATAAAGTATTGCGTGCGCATCATTCGCGTCAAGATTTGTTCACGATAGAATGATTGATGATGCTCTTTTTTGTCATTAAGTTTGAAAGTACATGGCAACGGTTGTTTGCACCGCACAAACGTCGAGAATAGAGCGGCGCATTTCAGCGTGATTTTTGAATTATGAACTGACGGTTAAACAGCACTCAATTTCATATTAAAAAAGGAACATTAATTAATTTTTTTGAAAGAATAAAAATACAATTAATACAATACAATTAATTTTACTTTAAATGGTCAGAAAAATCCTCGGTTAAATTTTTGTTGAATGGAAATAGCATATGCACACTTTGTTATTTGCAATATTCTTATAAAAGTAATTAAAATCTTGACATGTTCCAAAAGATCCTGAGAGCAGCATTCGCTGAGTTAATTTCCAATAATTGCAAATTTTAGTTTTCTAGATTTCCCACTGGCTGTTTATGCAGCGCACGGTGCAGCGGATAATTTAATTGAAACTCGACAGTTAGATCGACGAACTTACTGCATTCCATTAAATTGCAGATACTGACTGGCGCAACAGCAGGGCTGAGGGAACGTTTCGAGCAATTGTCGGAAAAATCGATCAACATCTGTAACCTCTGACATGCACTGTCCCTTTTCTTCGTTTTATAGCCTCCGCGAGAATGACACTTAATTAGGTAGAAGAAGCTACGCGATTAAACTGACTGAAGCTGTAGAATGAAGAATTCAATAAGGCAGAAAACTCGCCAAAAGAGCGAGAAAAAAAAGCTGCTACAGGGAAGTTATAAAACGTCCTTAAACTCGTTTCTCTCGTGTCCAATAGTCCCTCTTCACTTCTTTCATTTTTTTTCATTAAAAAAAAGCTCTTGCGCTTTTCCCCCTTCCGCGCTATTTGCTTAAAATCATGCCTCGATTCGATTACTTTAATTGAATTTTCGTTTCTCTCCCAGCGACGTCCACTTCGAGATTAAAAAATGTCACGCGCTCCAGCGAGTTCCATTTGCAGTTGTCACACGCGCCTGAAGGAACGAGCGAATGAAAAAAAAAGTACGTAACGCCCGTCTCGTTATATTCTCCTTAGCGTCGATCCGCGCGACGCAGCCGCAGGCACGCGATCTACTTTACTTTCCCCCTGGGCTTTACTTATTTTCGTTTGCTCCTTTATTTTTATTTTATTTTATTTTTTTTGACCAAGGGATGCCTTTTGCAGGCGCTCGCTCGCTCTATTTTGCCGCGCTGTAAAAAAATCGTGCCGAACGTTAACGGATCATTCCTAGTCACTGGCGAAAGGCACTTTGCTAGTTTACTCTTGTGAAATGCTGCACTTTCGCAGAAGTTTATTTTGAGGCCTTGTACGTTTCTTACGTTTTCAGTGCCTTTAATTTCGAATGTATGGTGAAATATTCGAATGTACGTTGGACTGTTTATTTTAAAACAGAAACGGTGCTATGACTCTCAGACTGTTGCTGTATGGAGTTATTTTTGACCGCAGTATTTTTAAATTGGCAGTGTGTTCCGGACGACTTTCTTATAATTTTATAAATAATTTTTGTGCTTTTGTCATTGAAATTTGCGTTAAATGAGAATTGAGAAAAATAAGAAGTAATCTTAAACTTGATTTTTTATTTAAAAAGAGATAGTTTTTCTTGTACTCAAATTATAAACAGATAAAATCGCTGGACTATTTTCAAGCACTAGAAATTATAATTGCAAAATCATTGCAATTTCTTACTGGAATATTTAGCATAGTTTGTGAAGATTTGTAATTTTGACAAGAAAAGCTCGGCTATTTCTAGGAAACAATCTTCGACAAGTTTAAGTTTCAATTTACTTCAGTTTTTTAAATAACAAAGATACTTTTTATACAGGATATTAGGCTATCATAAGAATGACCTTTATTAATTTTTTACATCATAATTAATTTGTAAACACAAAAAATCAGCCTTATTTTTACTGATTTTTAAGTCGTGAACTATCAAATAGCTGCTCTCTAAATTTGAAAATGTGATATTCACTGTAAAAATGTGAATAGTGACATATTGTATGTGAAAAATCCTTCACATATTTAGCATGTGAACGGCTTTTCACTTATTAAATATTACTATTCACATTTTCACAGTGAATTTCACACTTTCAGATTTGCATGGAAATTATACTATAAAAAAATACTTCTTAAATGAACAATTTAATCCTCGTTTTACAACTCGACGTAAAAACTCGACAAACACGAGGCACCAATAAAAACAAATTCTAATAAGCTGGAGACCAAACATTTCTTGCGCCAATAAGCGATCCCCATAAATTCTTCCCGACAGAACGTCTCGAAAAATATCATCTATTGAGTCCTTCAACGAAACTGTTGCACGTAGCTGCAATCGCGAAAGGAGGAAGGGGGCCACGTCGAAGTGCCAGTACGTGCCCCGAGGTCGTGCTCCACGAGCAGGAAGACTCTATAGGGGCGCGCGCGACTAAAATAGAAAAGGAGGATGAAAACAGGCAGCGAAAAGAATTCAAGATTGCCGAGGAATTAACTGATCTACGATAATTAAGTTGCTCCCCCCCCCCCCCTCGTCCCAGCTCCGATTTTTCTCGCTGCGTTCTCCTTTCCTTTCCCCTCATTATTGGCGACAAAGCCGCGATGCGCGCGCGGAAGGACCCCCGAGTGCTCTAATTTCGCGGCACTATCGGCCAACGAGGGCTTCGGTAACGCCATCATTCGAAATTGAATTGACGCACGCGCGCCTTTCGCGCCGTCGGGGTTGACCCCCTTATCGTCTCGTTCCGACGTACGCCAATGGAGAAAATAAACTCGCGAGTCTTAGCGAGCTAACTAATCGCGAGTAATTGGCTGCTGATTATTTTTTACCACTTCAGAGTTTCGAGTATGTTTTTGTGATAATGATAACAATAATAATAACAATCACGGTCGAGAGTCTTCTGGAGCTAACTGAGCGAATAATGAGCCACTGATTGTTCACGTACTTTTAGGACTCACAATATTTATGTGCACGTTTCTTCTTGAAATAATGGTAATGATGTTTTTGTATTTTTCATTTTTCATAAGTATATCCTGAAATAATTACATTCTTAATGCTAAATTTTGCATGAAAAAGTTCTGAATGTGTGTACAATAATCGGCGTTAAATTTTTAGTAATTTTTTTCAATTTTTGAAACTTTTTTTTCTTTAATGCTAATTTTCCCAACCTCTATTGAGTCTTGAATAATTTAAAGCTGCACAAAAATAAAAAAAAAAAATAAAAAAATATACTTACATTCTAATTTAAATTGAGGCTCAAGGGATAAAGCCACTTGGAAATACTTCCAAGTACAATCGGCATTACCGATTTACTACTAGTCTCTTGTAGCTTTCTGGATAAGACCTAAAGTATTTCATTGTGATTGTCTCTACAAATAAATTTTATCTTTGTTTTTGCTCTTGTATTTTTTATCCTTTATCCTTTATCTCTTGCCCAAAGTCATACTCCGCCAATTCAACGTGAATGTCGGAATAAACAATTCCGTCTCAGTTTAAATATCGGTTGAAATATTACAGCAACTAAAGTCAAAGAAATAAATTCTATCTAATTTTACTTAACCTCTCGAAAAATGCAGATAAGTCGATGAAAAGGAGGAAATTACACTCTTACCTAAATTAATCCTATTTACTTTTTATATTTCAATTGAATTCAGGATATTAAAGCATTAATTACGGTATTGCACAGAATTCTGCTTATTAAATAGCATTCCATTCTTGTGCGACATTACATTTGGAAAATTTCATAACACGCCACTTCGACTCTGCATCGGGATCAGAGAAATTGCAATATTATATATATCTTCGACGTCAGCAAAGAGGAATCCCAAGTGATTTTGATAAACGACATTCTTAAGAACACTCCTTGACGTAAGAGAAAACAATATTGAATCCATTATCCGATAACGTCGTTTTCGACTTGCAGGCGAAAGCTCAAATTTTCCCTAACGAGCCTCATCGCGTCCAGACCTTATTCTTCAAATTCTTCCTGAAACCCTCGCCAAAGAGAAAACAAAAACTCTTCCCTGCCTTTCCGAAACAAACATTTAACTGAAACTCAAATGGTCGACCGTATTAGCTGTCACTATACGGAAAACCTGGAGAGCGGAGCTGGTGCTTTCGCCGCGACGAATAAACGTCAAAAACAATCACATCAGTCGTCCTGTCTCTGCCACTCGACCCTCTTTGCGCGATGTAATCATCGATCGAAGAAAGATTGTTTTCCTCCCCATAGCCATCGCATCTTGACGATGAAAAAAAAAGAACAAAAAGAAGAAGACGAAGGAGGAGGAGGAAGAGGGGAGAGATAGAGGAGTCTTCTAGCTGGAGGCTCCAGCGCAATCGCTCCCAATGGAGCTGCGGGTGCAAAAAAAAAACTTGCAGGCTTGGTATCGCCCGTTATAAGCTATATACACTCCCCGCCATCGAAGGACATTAGCGCCGGGCGCCAATAAAGAGGCGAGTTTACGTGCCCTGAAAGTATAAGCTCTCGTAAAAAAAGTGTGCGCGTACACGCAGGTGCGAAGGGTGGGGTGCGCGATTCGGATAAATCGGTAGAGCGATAAATTGCCCTATAAAAAAGGCGCAGGGGTGGGAGGGGCGCCGATGATGAAAAAATCGGTTGATGGCAGCGAGCTCCTTGATTACTATGCCAGACGTGCGCCGGGGATGAACAGGATGCGGTTCATGTCGAGGCCGTAAAAAACACGAGTCATCGGCTCGCGTTTTGCTTCTCATTTTTTTCTCCTGTCGCTTCGTTGAGAAATTTTAATTGACTTGCTTTTTCTCGCCTGCTGGGTGCGCAAGTACCTTTTTACTAGCACTGATAAGCAAACCGAGAAAAATATAGGTTCAGAAAAATTGCTTAATATAGATTTTGCCTGTCTTTAATCTCAGCAATTTTTACTTTTTTTTTATACAAATTTTCTTTAAATTCTGGAAATATTTTCTAATGGAACTGTAATATTTTGTAGAGGGTTAATAATAGCTATGTGAAAATAGTATTTTAGTATACAAACGATATGTGTACACAATTTTCTTTATAACAAACTTTATAAATAGTGTCACAACAAACAATTGAAAAACAAAATAACATCTACAGCTTGACCAATCACACCACGAGAAATTCTGACTACAATGAAAATTCCACGGATCTTTTACTTATTGATTACTCACTTATTTCATTATATTATTAAAAGGTTCATAATTTAATTTTTAATTGATAAATTCCACAATTGATATATTAGTTCATTTATACACCAATATACCAATAATCTATTTTAATTAAAAAAACAACGGTTCCAAATAGCGTATCTACCTAAACATGTCCCGAGCGAAAATGTCCAGTGCTATTATTATAATACTGTTTCGTTTTCAGAAAGTAAACAAACATCAACGTAGGAAATGAGTGGGGACGATACGAGCGAAATTAATAAAGTCACAAATTTCGATGATAAAAGTGCTGTTGTTGTTATCGCCGTAATGAAATTGCTGATTCGTTCTATGCGTGTCTATTAGCGTGACTACGCTGCTGCATTGTAAACATTCAGCACATAAATCGTTAAATTTAATCGAGTATTGGAAAAATAGATGAGGTAATAAAATGCAGCTATAAATAACTTCATGGCGCAAAATTTTATTCAGCTATTAAATTCGAGTCACATGAATTCATTTACATTTGGAAAAAATATCATGCAGTAATCGTTAGAGTGTTCTTTTAAATGAAAATTCACTTTTATACAGCGGCGAGACATTCTTGTTTGTATAATTCTCTTTGAATCTTCATTTCCTACAAAATCGTATATATTGTATACGAAATGAGATCTAAAAATGTTTGTGAAATCAAAGTAGTACTTTGTATGAATTGCAACTATTAAGACTGCGTAAAATAAAATAAAAGTATTAATTTCTAAAATAAAAAAGGTAATGTAAATTATTTAAACTATTATAATTATAATTTAATTAATTTTGGAAAAATATGCTAGTTAAACTATTACGTAAAATTATTTAAAAATATTTAACGAAGTTGTTTTACGTTATGCTTTGTGAAAAACTTTTACCAGCAGAAGCGTGATTATGACGTTAATTGCTGGGTTACGCGCGGGAAAAATAAATTCTTTTATTTGCATTTTTATTGCGTGTGATTATACATTTATACGAATATTTTTCATTAAATTTTAAATCACGATATTTATTTCCAAAAGAAAAACTCAAAAATTCTGATAAATAATAATTTCAACGAAATTTGGTATAAACGCCCGTAATAGCGCGAAAGCAAAATATTTTGGAGCTGTACCCAACAGATTATTCTAATATTCACGCATCAAGAAAATTTCAGCATTACCCGAGTAGTGCATGATATATGCTCCCCTCGCAGCTTTAGTTCAAATACGTGATTTTTGTTTTACGTTTGCCCGTGCTGAGCTTGCACGCCGCATTCAAACGACTTTTGGAACAATAGAACTTTTAAAATTCTGTTTAAAAAAGTTTCCGTGACAAATATAAAAAATGTGTGCATTTGCTTAGTGTTACCAAACGTTTAGGAGAATTCGTGTAATATGCTCTTGCATTTGAATGTACTGCTTCTTGATAAAATTTTGGCTAGTTTCGCAGCTCTCAAAGGTGATTTACCAAGTTACTGACCTACTTGCTACGTAATTTTCTGTTAGAGTAACTGAAATTCCTTATGCTTGTAACACCTTTGTCGTTAAACTTAGCATAAGAGCTCGTACATCATCAATTGTTAGGGACAGGAGAGCTTTTAGGCTAAGTAGAGTCCATAATTTATACATTTAAAAGTATTAGCAACGATTATTTATTGTTTAGTGCATAAAAGACGCAAGAAAAAATTCGCTTACGATGCTTGTTTAATATGTACTTGGATGTGCGATGCAACGGCTAAAAAAGTCGTATATTTTTACGCTGAATTATACGTAATGGATAACAAATAAAAATTTAAATATTGAAAACGTGAAATTTGTCGAAAACATCGTTGGATGAGCTTCGTATTTTATATGCTAACCAAATAATTTTTTACTATATTTAAAGTACCTTTGAGTATGATTTAAATGTACTTAGTAATATGTAGGGGTAGGGGGAATTATTTACCTCGATGCAAATATATTTTATCAATTTGTCTATTGGAAGATAATTTAGTAACAAATATTGCTTAGCGACATTATATAAACGCTTATAAAACTCATATTTTTATTATTGCTTTTTTTTAAGAGTGAAGTAAACTAAGAAACGACATTACGATACAAAACTATCGTAACTGTGTAAGTAGTAAAGATCAATATTTCATCGTACAATGAATAAAACATTTTTCGATCTAAAATTTGACAAATAAATTTTTACACTGAATAAAACATTGCATGAAATTAATTACATGTATACGATATTCAACGGTATGTTAAAAAATAGAAAAAAAAAATAATAATCAGTTTGCACGAGTTCCACGCAGCTGTTCATGAAATACTCACTAAATAAATTATCTTTTTCAGAGGCAAATAGGGAAAGCCGTATTTTTTTTTTTAGTTAAAAATAATAAAAGCGCAGTAATCGTGCAACAGGCGAAAGTATAATTGCACCTAATTTGCGCATTTTTACAGCGTTGAACTTTTCCGGCATAAAGTTGTTTAGCGAATTTCTCAAAAATTGCTATGCACAGCGACAACTCAGCCGAACTTCGACTTTACTAAATAATTCATGTTATTTAGCTAATCCCCTCAACTCACTCATGTGACCCAGAATACGCTCCTCGTTAATCAGATGGTGACAGCGACAAAAAAAAAAGTGGTTCAGCCTTCCTCTATACAATTTTTACTATCTACCTTCTCAATTGTGCATACGAAGTTTACAAATTTTGTGAAAATTTTGCTAAAAAAATCCGCACCGATATAAGAAAATAACAGAATAAGGAAAAACAAAAAAAAAAAAAAACAAATATAGTTTGAGATTTTAAATAACAGTCTCTCAGATCGATCGATAACTTCGGGATAATTCAGATCGACAAGGGTCAAAGGCACCGGAGGAGGTAGAGTATTCCCTCCGCGCGATGTTATTTTCTGCGCTTGTCGGGCGAGCCTGCCGTTGAGTAGATTGCACTCGTTATACCTTGCTGGAGCGTTAAATCTTCTTCCCGAATGGCGAATCTTTTCTGCACTAACTGTTCGTTATCTTATCTGGCCTTTTCTTCATGATGATTTTTTTCTTTGAAAACTGTTCTTAATTAACTTTACCCTTATGGCGCCGAGAGGAAGTTGCATTAAATTTTTATTTTTTAGGGATTTAACAATATTATGTTTGTTATTCTCGCTGATTGGCAGGAAAGGAACATCGAAATAATGACATGGTAATAACATTGATATGGAATGTCATTTATTGTTGAAAATTATTAATGATATTCAAATTAAATTTGCTTAAATAATTTTGAATGCTGAATTTCATGGTACATTTATATAATGGTACTTCGTTTAATTAACAAAAAACGTGTTATTTGGTTTGTCGTTTGAAAATTATTTCGTTTCATATGACATCGATTAACGACAATTAGCAATCGTCCTTCTTTATTTGGTGACAAAGATAAATGACGAGCAGTTTAATTTTTGTAATATGGTTATTGACTATACCATATAATGGTTGTTACCCCCTGAGAATAGTAAATTTTACTTTAAAATGCCTGTGAAGATAATTCAGGAAATGCACGGTGAGTAGCGATACTACATAATTGATTTGGAGGACGAGGCAGCTCGTACAATTATGATCGAGTTTCACTTATAGGTAAGTTCACTCGATCGTTCAATTATGTAAAATAATGCAAATGATTGAATTTATTGTTTATTTCCACGTTATAGATCAAAATCTGCTCATGCAAGAAGTATGAACAGCTTTGTTGTAAAATTCTATACCTTTCATTTCCATCCATAGCTAAGAACATGAAAAAAGAAATGTGGTGAAAATTTTCTGTTTAAAGCACGAGAAAAAATATGCATATTCAGACAAACCTAAAAAACCTCTCTCTCGAGCCACACTCAGTAGTAAATTGTTTGAAAAATTTCAAATAAAAAACTTTTTGAAGCTTCCAGGCGATCGCTATTTCTCAAAGTTTTTTAAAAAATAAAGGCGAACTTTTTTATGTCTATCTAAAATGAAGAGCTCATCCTGCAAGTAATTCAAAATACTTTTTCCCGTGAAAGAATTTAATACATTTTTTTTAAACAAAGAATGTAATAGAAAAGTTTTACAATTGTTTATGGATCGAATTACAATCGACAAGCAATCTTTACAAAAATTTGATAATTTTTATTAAAGCACCCTGGATTTTAAAGACTCAATTTTGTTTGGCCAAAGTGTAATCCAGTTATTTTATTTGTTAATCCAATGCTTTAAAATAGTAGCGATATTTCTTGTATTAATAACGAATAGATAAGAGTTATTCTTTTTCGAATTTTCCTTTTAAATACTTTTTCTTCGCTTATATAAAAAACTACAGCAAATGTACTCTTCCTCGCGTTAATACGTTTATTTTCACAAGAATCTCCCAAATTGCGTTCATCCGCGCAAGAATCTCGAGAAATATATTTCTTTCATCAATTTCCCCGTGAGAAAAGCTGCAGAGAATCTTCAATGAGCTTTTATTTGTCACTCGTCTTAATTGCAGCCTCATAAGAATACGATCGCGTCACCCCGAGAAGCCCGGATCGAGCCAGGCTCTTCATCGCTGTAAATTAAAACTCGCTTTTCCCTTCTTCGATGGGGTCAACGACAGGAGACTCCGGTCGAAGGTCACAGCTAAAGCAGAAGAGCACGAGGCATCCCAGCGAAAGTTTTCGATAAAACTGCGCCGCGCGAAGTAGGCCTCCTCCCCCTCGTCGTGATACCGATGGGGCGCACGCGAGGGACGTACGGGGGTTGTATACCGCCTCGGCGTGTCCATACGTCGGAGGGAGAGTCACGCGGTGCGCGCAGCCGGTCGCCTCGTCGGCGGTGCGGCGGCGTCGGCGGCGCAGTCGCAGTCAGTCGGGCTCGGTGGGGCGCCGCGCGAGGCTCGCGCGCTCCCCAGAACGCGGCCGATCCTCCCCGGAGCCACGCGCGCGCGACGCTTCGCGGAGGAGAGCAGCCCCACACGTCGTCCCCGAGCGCGGGCTGATTATGCGCCGCCGCCGACCGGCGTTCTCGCGACACTCACCGCACGCCGCTCCACGGTGCTCGCGACACTGGTGAGTCTTGCACCCCTTCGCTTACGATCTCTCCTTTCTCTGTACTTTGCCCTTTTACGCGTTTTTTTTTTTTTTTTTTTGGAGTTCAGAGTCGGGGTGTGGGTGACGCGGAAGTTTCGTGCACTCGGCTAACTGTTGCGCCACGGGCTTTTGACGTGTACACTGAGCGAAATATGGTGTAATAAAAGTGACTGTGCACGGAGAGAAAAGTTCTGGTGAAAATTGCTATACTATTTTATTACGCAGGGACAGACTCGAAACTATAAAAATATTTTGTAGAAAGTATAGTAAAAATAGCTGAACTTACAGTAAATTTTACTACGAGTCTAGCAAATTTTAATATACTTTCTAGTAAAATTTTTTATGTGTCGAGGCTGTCCTTGGGTTGCACAACAGTATATCAATTTTGCTGGAACTTTTCCTGTACTGGGTAGTAAACTTTGCAAAAGTACGGCTTTTAAATATGAAAAAGTGAAATTCATTATAAATAAATGAATATATACTTGTTCGAAGTGTACAGTCTTTCACAGGTTCGATGTCTGGAGAGACTTATCACTTGGAATAGGTATTCATTTATTTATAACGAATTCCACTTTTTCATAGTTATATTGACAGAAAAACTTGCAATACTGTCTAGCAAAAGTTTTCTGTCCTTTGACTTTTACTATAAAGTGCGATAATTTTTTTCATAACGTCAGATTGTTTTCCACTTTTGATACTTTAATAGTTTGGGCCATAAAAAGAAACTATCTATTAACTGTTAATAAACATTTCTTTACTGTTATTAAATATTTACTCATAACGACCAACGTGAAAAAATTGATTGTCGAATAAATGAGGCTTTAATTTTACTATACATTTCTCTCGGTATACAGTACTTTAATCCAATAATTATACTTCTTTAAATTTGTAATGGTTATTGATAAAAGAGAGCGAGTGGAAAGATTAAAATCGAAAACTATTGCTTCACTTTAGAGCTGGGGATCAGGTGGAAAAATAACTAGATAATTGGATAGCGGGAGCGTCGCGTGTAGAAATAAAAGTGCACTTCTAATCTAATGGGCTGTTGTAAATTTAATAAAATTGAATGGCTACTGCACGGCGATTCGCATCATGATTTAGATGTTAATTGAAAATGGATTACGCAGTACCGATGGAATTTTATTGGACGCTTTGATATAAAGCAAAAAGCTTTTTATATTATTGTTGATGTGAGTAAAGTGCCCCGGGCTTCATAACCGCGTTATATTCACGAATGTATGTACGACCGCGGCATGGTTGCACTCGCAAAAGAGTGTAATATTTTACGGCGGATAGAACACGATATTAATACAGATTGTTATATCTTCAAAAAAAAAAAAAACGAGTGAAATGATTTTTCGCTTCTTCCCATAATATCTAACTTACTAACGCTCCGATGTCTATCGCTGCGTAATCTCTGCTGCGAGTTTTATTGCATTTTCAGAAGATTTATTGTGTAGAAATTCTTGTCTTTTTATTTAATCGAGAGAGAGAGAAAAGAAAGAAAGGCAAGGGAATAATTTATCGAGTATTCCGGCGCCGAGTTCATTAACTCGGGCAATTTTATTTTCCTCGGCGTGGATAGTATCTAGGGAAGACGGTCAACGTACGGTCAGACGCCGGTGGCGTAGAAACTGTTTTCGCGTGTTTCGATTTGATCCGACAACTGTGTTCGTAGCGCCGGTTTTATGTATGTGCTGTCTAGTTGATGTAAGTATGTGGTGCCTATTTTTTATTCTGTATAGGCTAATTCTTCAGGAAAGTATGACCGTAAAAAATGTAACGGAGGCACCCAGGGGCGTTGTTCACCTTTTCAGTTTTAATATTATTAATTACTTTGTGCGCGTTCGCAATATAATTTTAATTAATTTCTCCCCCGGGAAAGTATTTTGCGCGTTAAAATTGCGAAAATATTAGAAACGATGAAAAATTTAATTAAAATTATCCGTCACGCGTGTTACTTTAATTTTCACGAATACTCGCCTCTAAACTTCATACGCACAGTTTTGCTTCACCAGTGGTATAATAATGAAACTTTTCCGTTTCATTGCGGCTGGAACATTTTTTTTCGCCTCTAGTTATTCGTCGCGATATTAAAATTCGCGGCTCTCGCGCAGTTTCAATATTTTACGAGGCTCATTTTCTTTTACAGCTCTGAGAACAATGATTGAGCTGTTACTTTATGAAAATGCTTACCGCTACCGCGGCTTTACAAAGTATACTGTTTAAACTACGATGTATGACTCTGCGATGCATTTTTCATAACAGCCTCTTCGCTACAATAATTTTTAACGCCTCTGAAAATGCTAAAGGTTCTAGCGAATGATAAGTGGCATCCGATGTGCATCACTTTAGGCAGAAGTTCTTCACGCAATTCGATTCGCGACGAAATATAATGTCACCAAGGGAGAATGTAAATTGCCGAAAAAAAATAAACAAAAAATGTTGTATATATAGAATTCTATGTCTCGAATACTGAAATAATTAATAGTCCGCCAGAAAAAAGTTGGTGCTGTATTACTTTCATTTACTATTAATTTTGTTTTATACCCACTGCAATTTTCTTTCAAAAGTTTATATATCTTACTCCACCTAGATTCTAACTACTGTACATTGTATTAAAAATTTATGGATTGTTAAAATTATGATTTAACTAAAAAAAAATTAATAAAATTATTAAAACTAAATGAGAGTAGAAATAACTGAATTTTAGTATTTATAATGTCTGCGTAAACTTTTTATTCAATTCTATGTCTAAAAAAATACAAGATATTTCCGAACCTTTGTATTATTGTTATTATAGCATTTTGCTTCTTTTCAAGTGAAATCGAGTGAAGCTATTTATTTATACGAAGTGACTGTCAAGTGCGAGATTTCTGTTTCCGACTGCATGTGATAAAGTTTTCACGAATTCAAATGGAAAATTGACAGCAAAAAAGCCTTGAAACTTCTCCGCTTGTTTTTCTGTTGTAGCGCAAGCGCCTATGGATAGGTAAAACTTGAAAAAGGCACAAACAAGCAATAAATTCAACGGCCCATATTCTTCAATTTTTTAACGGTGAAATATCAATAATACCTTGCGAAGTATTTTTTCCCGGTAAATTATTTTTTCCCTTCCATTTGAAAAGTAAATAAAGAAAAGAAAGATGCAAATTTGCTGCATAGCTATTTCATGTAAAAAGTCACGACAGGAACCGTGGTCTACTTGCATATTCATCGTTTATCATTATTGCTCTATGAAACAGTAGATTTTTCTTTGAATCCGCTCAATAATTTCTTTCTATCAAAATCCATTCTCCATTTGCATTGTGTACCACTAATATCTCACGAAAAATAAATAAATAAATAAAACATTGCATGTATTATTTATCGCTGAGAATGCCGACTGCCTGTACACTCCTGCTGAATAATTTAGCACGTTCCTATTGTAAAAGCTGTTAATATGTCTAAAAGGGAGAAAATCCAATCGCAACGATCGATGAATTACATTATCAACCGATTTCATCACAAAGCGCTTAACGATTAACTGTTGGCAGTATTATGCATTAACAACATTTTTTTATAATTTTGCGAAAATAAAAGGTACGCGTGATTTTTTTACCGATAATTTCCGAAAGCTTACAGTTTCGTTGAAAGTAGGTATCACGAGCATAGCTCCCCATATCTCAAGTTTTTACGATCGCTTAGTGAAATTTTGTGATAACCTAGTGACGGTTTACGTTTATATTGGAAATTGATAAGACCGCGGCAATTTATTTGAACGGAATTTGTAGGATGAACAGAAGCGCATTTCATAAAGCACTCTTTCTCAATATTTTAATAATTGCATTTCTTTCTTAGAGAATGCAGGGATTTAAATAATTTGTCTTCATTTTCCAACTACGAAGAAAAAAATTGTAACCCGAGTGCTCGGAATAAAGGCAGTGTACCTGACATAGATAAGCAAAATCTATTTCACCAGGTTTACACAATCGCTAAAGAATTGTACGCATTTTTTCAATTGCGCGAGCATAATTCATCTTACATAAAAGCGTCTTCTTTTCGTTTTTGTTTATTGCAGTTGAAGGCTTTCTCTTTTCATCAATTCAGAATAAACAAGCTGACAGCGTGCATTAATATGCTTTTCAGAAAACTTAGTTAACTAACGAGTAATATTGATATTCTTATGCTGCTTAAATAATTAGTGGGAATATGCTAGGTAGTTTATTTTCTAGAATTTATCAGAAAATTATCTAATCATTAATGCCAATAGAATCAAGATCGTGCATTTCAATTAAATACGAAATTCGAGAAATCAAGGCAGTTATTTTCATTCGAGTTTCCATTGATTCCATCAATGGATAACGCGAGTATTACGATAACGAGAGCAGGATCGGTGAGTTATCAGCATGAATAAGAGATGAGAAATTCTGCACTATTATGAAGTCTGCGTGATAGCATATTCATTAGACATAATAATATAATTATTTTTTAATTTTGATGTACCTATGCTTTCGCCATTTATTCGATTAATGAAAAAATAAAAGATAAATTTGTAGTTTATTTAAAGTACAAAACTCGTAAATGATCATTCGATATCGTGGTGATAATAGTAAAGTTTATTTATTTAAGAATATATTTATTATGTAATATTAATATAAAAACAATCTATAAAATATGATGTAAATTCAAGACTATTTAAAATTAAATAAAACGAATATTATATATCTGCTCGAGCGTGTATTCAATTTGCAATTGAAAGGCACAATATTGCGCGGAACCGTATTCAAAGAATAAATCACGGTATCAGCGGGGAAAATTTTTCGAAAACTTTCGCAGTTGCAAATTCACAAATTTGCGCACAATGGGGCGTTGATACCGTGGCAATTTGAATCCTGCATGGTGCGCCAGAGCGAAGAGCAATAAGCTAACGTCAGCGGTAAAAGCGTTTGCGCAAAGTTTTCTTATGCGCTCTGCTCGCATTTCCGACCAACAGAATTCGGTTCTGATCAAACTTCCATCAAGCGATACAAAGTGCGAAAGAATTACAAAGTGTTAATACAATAATGATGCTTAAATAGATGAAGGTGCAATTTTGTATAAAGAAGCTTTAACTTTTACCATTATTTTAACAAGCTGGTATCTCGTATTTTTTACTTAATTAATTTATCAAGTAAGCTCATTATTGCACAATAGAATTATTTTATTACTTTTTTTTGTGTACTAGTATGAATTCCGATATTTTGTTAATTAATTAACGATGTATGTGCAGGACAAGAGATTAAGGCTTTATTTAATATTTTATATATATACATAACTATTCTAACAATTATTGATAAATCTCTCTCAATTTAATGCATTTAATAATAATTTATAAAAATAAAAAGAAACTTTTATAAAAATTTTTAGAAGCCTAAAGGGCACACTGGGTCAATTATTTGAACCAGCGTTGTTTTAAAATGCCGACAGAATCTCGGGAATGCAAAAGTCCCGAGTATTAAAAATTTGCGTACATTCTTGAAGTATGAGGGATTGCAGAAGAATAGTTTTTCGGAGGAATTTACGTCGATAAAGTTTATTAAAAAAAAGGGATTAGCACGAAAAATGAAAAGAAATATTTCACAAAAAATTTCATACAACTATCTTAATCCCTTCTTTTTACTTAGAAATTTTACTGCGCCATGACTCTTGAAATAACAAACTTTTGAAGGAAAAACTTGCATATGCAATGTCGAGGAAAGGTATTTATTTATTATATACTTTTTTCGATAAAATCAAAATGACGTTCCTCTTCTCTTCTACATTTTTGTGATTTAACAAAGTAGCTATAGCATTCTTTATTTAAATTCCACAATATTTTCTATTTTTTCGCGTCTCATTTATACTCGCAGTGCCCTATTCCTTATAGTTCATTTGCTCGCTCCATTCTCTATCTTTTAGGAAACGACCGCAGTATTCAATAAGCGACCGGGAAGATATAAACGTCCCGATGATTTCATTAAAAAGCTATATAAGTTCGCGCGCAGGGCTCTAAAATATCGCGAATCCAATTCAGCCGTGCGGAGAGAAACCGAGGGAGACGCTCGCAAATCATGACCCCCGCGGCTCGAAATGAAAACTCAAAGTGTGGCGCGCTAAATTGCCGGAGGGCATATATAGCCCAGACAATTAAGCATCTCCGACTCGGCTACAATTTTTCCCCTCGCGGGGCTTTCTCTTCCGGCGCCGGCGATTCTCGCACACCCCGGGTATAATACACGCGCACCACTCGCAGAGAAAGAGAGCGGCTCCGGACGTCACTACTGCTCGGCTGCCGGCGCGTTTCATTCGCCCGCGCGCGAATTTCCAAGGCACCTGCTGAGTGGCAATTTGTTCGCCGGAAGATTTGCCCTCGCCCCGGTACCACCTCTTTTCGCTCATCCCCGCGTAAGTCGGCGATGCGTATACTCTGCGCTCTGGGGATTTATAATGCTGAAGCTATTCTTTTTATTTTTTCCTACTAATGGCTAAGAATTTCAACGCGAACAACGTGGAATCGTTTTCTTTTTATTTGTGCGAAAGACGAATTTGAAACGGAAATGTTATCTCGATGCGCCGGCTCGAGTGAAAACGGATATGTGCAAATCCACGGCCAACAGGAAACAACTCAGCTTTGGAAGTTGAATTTTTTTAAAGGCGCACGCACCTACCAGACCAACTTTTTCTTGTTGTTTAAATGATTTTAAAAGAGAATAAACAAGTGTGCACTGCCAATCCCTCAATATACTTTTTTTCCGGGCCAAATAACGAAAAAAAGTAGAGAAAACATAAAAAAATTCATGTACTTTTTTACAATAAATGATATACTTTTCTAAAAAATTGACTAGAGTAAAATGTTCTTAGAATTAGCCAAGGTATACGCCTACATTTTTTTAAGTGTTTTGAGTCAATTTTAGAATATAGCAAATCTTTTATAAAATAATGCGTATAAACAATTTTTGCTGTATTGTTTTGCTATAAAAATTTGTTATATGCAATATTTTAAAAAACATTTGCTATATTGGATTTACACATATGCAGCTCTTGGTAATCATTGAAAACTGACAGTTATATATATTTCTACGGGGTAAATGAAGACATGAGTTTTGAAATTTTAGTGATATTAACTTTTTTTTTCCGGAAAAGAGGGTTGAACATTTTTTTACTCGAAGTACTTGTAAATGCAACGAAAAAATTAGTAGGGTGATGTCAAAAATTTGAATAGGAAGCGGAATTTTGCAGAACAGAAATTTAAAAGGATAATAAAATTTCTGCAGTTGAAATGGATAATACGACGTGTTTGCCAAATTAATTAATAACATCCACTGTAATGGATTCGGTCAATTCAATTACTAGGATGATGTAAATGGAGACTGAATTAAATTGCTGCAAGCTCGTTTTACTAATATGTTATTAAACATTTTTCATTCTGCGTACATGTGATCCTGCAGTTTATTTCATTAAATATCACCTAATGAAATATGTTGAGTGATGCATCAATATAATCAGATTATTCCTTCATTATTGTACCTTTCACAATTCGTTCTTATTATGTTAATTGAAGTGTAATATAAATACTGCACGTAAAAAATTCACTACAATTTTTATATCGAGAACCCCTCCTGAAACATCGTAATAATAAATTTGCTTCAAAAATCTAATCTAAATTTTAAATGATAATTCCTGCATATATTCCATAAAAATATCGTTTCGATTTGTTAAGATCTACAGCTAACACTCTACCAGGTACACAATATACTTAAAAAGATTTCGTAATCTTTAATTCATTCATGATAATTTTCGAATACTCAAAGGTGGGGCGAGCCTCTGTTCTATGCAAAGTAAAATAGAATACGACAATTGATTAAAAAAATCGGAGAAGCAGTCCTAGTTGTGAACGATATCTACCAGCAGTACATGTCCGACTATTAATCTATTGGATGCAATATTATGCACGTCACGTTTATGACAAGTAAACGTGTCAGTACTTAGAATATCGTGTATGCCCGCAGGTGCCATTCCGTAGGGGGCTCACAAATTCTGCTTAATTATGCGTCATATGCACGAGATGCCGTAAGCAGGCTAGTAATTAACTAAACGCAATTACAATTTACGTAACATCTCTCAAAATATTGAGCTCGTCATGTCACCCTGAATTTTTTTCCCTAATTCATCTCTTTTTATAATCCCGGCATCAATGATTTTGATAATAATTGCGAGTACAGCTCTAAAAAATACAAAAACAATAACAAGAAGAAAAAAAATAACATCAGTAAACAAATAGTCTTTGGTTATTAAATCGTAAAGAAACTGTACAATAAGTTTTGCATTAAAACGTTTTCGATTCTCGCTCTATTAATTACTCATTTACAATAGCTAGTTTAAACATTAAAAACTAACGTAATGCACGTAGTGAGTGGCTATAGCTGCAAATCTGTAAAAAAAAGTTCGTTTTATTGTCCCATTATAATCTATATTGCCCATTGTAAATGCGAATCAGCTGCAGGTGTGCTTCGCGTGGCAATCGATCGAAAGCAGTAATATGAATGTTAAAAAACGCTTTTTTTAATAGGTAAAACGCACAGATTGGCCCTCATTGCACATAGACCCCCTTTTATTTTACGCGAGTATTCTATGCACGTTTCAGAAGAAGTGAATCTTGACCCACTTTTGCTCGGTTGCATGCAAAGGAAGGTTATTCTTATAAGGAGGTGGTTTTATGGTGAACCGAAGTGAAAAAAAACTTTCAAAGTTCAAAATTCCTTCCATTCTACTTTTTTTAGCAAGTACTAAATATGTGTCGTTGACGAAATTTCTTTAGCGGAAAGCTTTATTATAATGGATTCGTAACGCTCGTTAAATGAGTAGTGTACTTTCGAAATAGCAATTAATTAAGCAATTTTTGTGCGTCCTGTGTGGATTAAATTGGTTAGAAAATGTTTGCAAACAAATCGAGTTATTCATTGTATTACAAATTATTTTCCTGCGTAGAATTACACTGTATTTTTTCTGATTGAAATACATAGACAAATAAGTAAATATTGAAATGTAATTAGTAGGGCATTTTTTGTAAGTTTCATAATGGAGATTTGAGTTAAGTATTTGTTTGAGAGTATTTAAATGAAAGTATAGTTAAGAACGTAATTTCAACGACTAACGCATTTTAGTCGCGATTTCTTTTGTATGTTTTGTATTATCATTATATTAAAGTCGGGTAATGCCACTGCTCCACGGCTATTATTACTACCGGCAGTATACCAAGTTGGACGTTCATGAGTTATATACATTTCTGGCATCTACGACGACATAAAAAAAGGCTTTATTTTAGCAGAATTCTGCTATATTAAATTATGTAAATTCACAAATAAAACTTTCTGAATATTTTCGTACAATATCATTTTATTATTTTTTTCTTTTAAATACAAAAAAAACCTACATTATTAAAATCATCAAATTAAAAAATACGCATTGAACAACTATAACATAATTAAAATGTAAATTAATTTATTAAATAAATAATTCAATTATAAAACAAGTTTAATAAGCGCACAGATTCTTCCATAAACACCATAAAATTCCAATAAGCAGCATGTATACCATTGTTATATCACCTTTAATTCCATCTTACTCGGTTAAGAGAAAATTCCAATCAATCGTAAACTCCTTAAAACTGATAAAAATTAACGCATTGGCGTGTAATAAAAAAACTCTGATCTAGACAATATCTCGATAAAACAGCACTGATAGAAACATTTTAGAAAAATTACTATCCTGTCTAGGAGCGGAGCCGCAGACTGTATTTAGTGAGAAAATTATCATTCTGTATTATAAAATTTACTAGAATTCTACTAACATGTGCCAGAAATTCTATAAATATTACTAGAACTCTAGTAAAATTTATAATACTGAATGGTAATTTTTTCACCAAATCTCGTCTGTGTTTCCGCTCCCAGGCTGGATAGTAATTTTTATTAGAACAACAATAATTTTTTCAAAACATTTCTCTCAGTGAAGGTATCGTATAGAAACGGTGGGCAACAATTTAATAGAATTACACCATCAAACTAATTTGAAAGATCATTAAAATCTGTGAAGAAGCGAGCACGCTCTCCGCTCGGCGCAATCAGAGCGAGATTCTCCTGCAGGCATTCATCGCCGATGCGAAATCAAATCAGCCGCGCGGGACGCTCGCATAATCACCCTCCCCTCTCCCCACGTGAAGGGGAAGGGAGCGGGAACAAAGGCCGAGGACTGCTTCTCATTAAGTCGCGGAGGCGGAAGTCGCGCAAGTCGGATCGAACGCCCACCGGAACCAGATTAGGCGGACACCCATATGCGAGCTGGGCGCAAAAAGCCGCAGACGCCTCATTTCGGCCGGGCTGCGTGTGGGTGTGTATCCGTATGCGCCACCAATGCGAGCAGAGTAATTTGCGCGGGGACGCGCGAGGATTCAATTTGCCTTGATTTTGCGCTAGACCCGCCGACGGAAAAGATTTCGTTATTTACGCCGTACGCGCCGCCTCGGGTGCTTGGCTCCTGATTTGTCGTGCCGAGGTGGCGGAGCGCGTAACTTCACCTTCGGACTCGGTGACCCTTAAATTCTCGACCGAAATAATTTCTTCAGGAATGCTTCCATGAAATGGCAGCGAATAGTACGTATACCTATCCCTTTTTATGAAATATTTATACGACTTTTTTGTTGTAGTGTTTTTTTTCTCTTTCTTGTTACTTGTCAGTGACCTGCAAAAGAATTTTTACACACTGAGAGAAAGGTGGTAGTAAAAATTACCTGTACTGTCTACGAAAGTAGAGGCAGACTTTTGTTCTGAAAAATATTGTCGTACTGTACAGTAAAAATTACCACGTAAATTTTCATTGTACCTACATTAAATTTTACAGTAAAAAGTACTGTAAAAAATACTCAAAAAAGTAATGTAAAAAGTACTGTAAAAATACTGTAAGAAGTACTGTGTGTGTAATTTTCTTCAGTGTATAATTACTTTTCCAGGTAGTAGAGCAATTTTTACGTGAAAATATTTTGGAGTACACAAAAACCGAGTAACTGATTGAATTTATTGAATACCGATAAACTCAACAAGGCATACAAAGTGGAGTCCAAATAAAGAGCACAAGAGGATAGAAAGGAGTGGAATATAGACATTCCAGTCGCGTTGTTATGTATCTTTTGGAAATTTCGTACTACGTGTTTTGTAACGAATTATTTCGATCGAGAGAGCAAGTAGTTCTTTCGAAAGTGCCCTTAAATTTGCAAAGTTCGAAATTTTATTACAAGCTTATTTATAAGTAGCTGCATTTTTGCTATGTAATTCTGGCTTTTCTTGTCTCTTCGAGCTTAGCGGAACGTCCACGTCTGTAATTTCCGGTCGCTGGTGACGTGTGGCTAGAATGAATCTTTCTTTTTCTCTGCATTGCCTTTCTCATTTTGTTGCGATCGTAGTAAGCGTTCGCTTTTTAAGATTCTGGACTCGAGGTTGCTTTGCTGCTGGTCTTTCGTTTCGCATGCTGAATGAGCAAAAAGTTTATCGTTGCGATTTTGGAAGAGCAATCTATAAATAACGAAGCTAATCTATAAATTCTTGTAAAAATTACGGTAAGCTCTCCGCAAAAATTACACGGAGGAATGTACCGTAAAACGGTTTGCAAGCTGGAAAAAAATTATTTTAGCCTGAGTGTTAAACGACTGGTGAAGCTTTATAATTTTTATTTAAATTGATTTTTCTAAAAAAAATTCCAGTACCGGCAAACAGATTAATAACTATAATTTTTCACCTTATTTTCATTGAGTTTATCTTAATCTTGTATTTCCATAGTAATACCAATTATTTTATAATAATCTGTGTTTAATAATGCTTTTTAACACAGTATTTTTATTAAAACGGTGAAGGAACTGCAAATGAAAACGTGGAAACTAAACTTGCGTAATTAAAGAAGGTTCATTAAAAAAATTGAATTCTCTTAAAAGGCTGAATAAAAATTATTCTCATTTAATTAATTTCCTTCAAACTCTTTCATTCAATTCATTTTTACAGGAGCAGCGACCTTTTGCAATAGTACTCATCTCATTAATAATGACAGTGATGTAAATTTAAAATAGTCGGACGTGTTCTGGGAAGCTACCAGACAGAATCGCAGCTTTAAACTAATAATCAATCTTTATCTTTATTACAAAGAAACTTATCAAGCTTTAAAAGAAACCTAAGAAAATTGTCATTAAACTTTCTTCGTGAAAGAAGTTAAAATCAGTCTTTAGAAAAATAATTTAAAATAGTAGTATTCAGGTGTATTGTCGTAATTTTATTAATATTTAAACATATTCTTAAGCGAATGCATAAAATTATTGATGGGACTTTTTTTAGTATTATCAACTCAGTTATTTATCAAGGGGAGTCGTTCACAAGGCGGAATTACTGTATAATTTGTAAAAATCCGATTAGGCTGGATTGCTTAATGGCAAAATGTTGCCATTATAATTTTCTCTTTAAAATTTTAATGAAATATTCTCGATAAGCCTATTGTCCTCTATCACCTGTATTAATATTCCGTGATGCAGTACTTAATGGCATTCTATTCTTTAAATTTTTTCATTATTATTAATCGGTTATATTTCAGATAAAATTTACATATAAATAAAAATGGTGTCATAAAAATTAATGAAGATTATTTATTATTTTCAAATTATTTAACTAATTAGCTGATTTTTTTTCTGCATCAGATGTTTCTATTGGTAGGTTCTTCTTAAATAAACTATAGATAAAAAAACATATTTTTATTAATTACAACCAAAGAAAAACTGACAAATACCATGAAATGATCATCGATTTTCTTTCAATGACATTCATCAATATTTATTGTCACATCAGAAATAATAAGAAATCATTATTTTCTTACTCAAGTAGATGTAGGTTCTCGATCTCAATAACCAATAAATATCTACTTAATGTTTGTTTTATGATATTCAATGCGTCGTTGCCATCTCGATATTCCCATAAAGATTTGAAAAATATGGATTTTTGATATCAGGTATTAGGCAGCTGTTTCTTAAGCTTTATTGAACACACTAAAAGTTTGAATTATGCACATTACAGACCCAGTCAGCAGTGGGTCAGTCTCCTGCAGAGATCCTTGAAGTTCCATTCGATGGCAATAACGGCCAAGTAGATCATCATTTTAGCGTTTATGTACAGTAGAATATGTTCGTAAAGCGCGCAACTTTGACTGTTTTTTTATGATTTTCAATTTTACCGTACAACGAGTCTTGAGACGTACAATCAGTAGCGCGTAGAATTGTTATTCAAAATGTTCTTAAAATTTTAGACTTTGCCATACTAATAGTGTGTACATTTTTCTTATGTCAATATATAACATTTTTATTATAATTAAAAACACAGTTGTACAAAAGAAATCTTCAGGTCAGATGATTTTTTTTACGCAACTATATGTAATTTAAATTGGTTAGTCAGAATTATGTCGCACGTGTTATAAAACTTGATCTCAGTTCGTAATATTAAAAAATGATTTTTTCTTTTTTAAAATAAACGTTACATCGTGATCTCTTAGAAAAACAACTTAAAATGACTTTATTACCGACTATATCACTTTATTGTCTTGAAAAATGGCACTAATCTCATTTTCTTTTGTATGTAAATTGAACACCCCACGATTCAATATAAGAAGCGAGCGAAAACCACGGGAACGCCAACACGGGTGTTATTTTCAAAGTGAATAAAAGAGGCCACAGGATCGTCGAGAATCAAATTTTTATGCATACAACACGAGTTTACGTTAATAGGCGATTCTAAGGTTCTTAAGAATGTTAGAAACAAAAATAAATAAGTCTCTGAACAAATCAAGAAGCTTAACTTTTTGTGAGTCATTTATTAAGGGGATAAAATAAAACACATAAAATGCATAAAATAAATAAGTCTTGTAAACTAATTCTAGATTGAAAATTATTTTTTGTAAAATCAGATATAACCGCTAAATTATAAAAGAAAATAAAGTAACGAAAACACTTTAATGGTTTTCATTGGATGCTAAATGATACAAGGGAAATCCAGCTTTAAGCTTTATAGGGTTTGCATACATAAACCTAGTTAATCCTGGTTCTTTAGTCTTTCGCAAACCAAAATGAGCTTCAAATTAAATTTCATACACGTTCGTTTGGCTAAAAAGTACAAAGCTTAGAAAGTAACAAGAATTAAGCAGTTCTCAGCTAAGACAAAAAGGAAATTTACAGCAACATGGTAAATGTTAATGTTAACGTTATACGTATGTACATAAAGCACTATAAATCTGATTTAGTGAGGGAAGTTGATGCTTACAACGACCTTGGATTAGTTCAAGTGAAATGCATCACGCAAATTTAATTAGTGAAACACTCTCGACTTAAAGTATGCCACTATGTTGGACAAGAAATTAGTGAAATTACACAAATTTTAAAAATTCAGATTTAATGCAAATATTCTATTTTAAAAAACGGTTATAAAGCATTACAAAGAAGCAATTTAATAGATTAACAGATGAATATCTGGTTAAATTGTACATCTTCCGATAATTTCATTTATGAATTTAATATTCCAATTTGTGTTACGAAACGAAATCTACATGCATTAATGAGATCATTATTAAAGCATAATGATCGCAATTATAAAGTTTTTGAAATTTCTAATTATTCGAGAATTAATTTTCAATAAATGCATCAATATTAAGTAACTGATTTGTTTCGAATATTCAACGAGCATTTACAGATATTTTTCTGAATTTCATGAAAATATAAATCAATAATAGCAAATATAAGAAATAATAAGTATACACAAAAAATTCCTTAAAATTTACTGAATATTTTAGTAATTTATTGAATAATTCTATTTTACAGTAAATTACTTCCGTAAACGATGCATTCCTCAAATTCCTTCAATAATTTTCCTCCCTTAAATAAAACAATAACGGCTGCCTCGGTCAATTCTTATACATTCCTCGTTTCAAGGCAAAGTGGATGTGTTTCTCTCTCGCAAACACTTTATCCGGACCGCGTGAATTCTCCACCCTCTACCAGAAATACACTCGTCGGTGTAATTTTTGCAGCGCGCGGCCAAGCCTCGAAGGATGCAATTTCCGTGAGTGGCGTAAAGAACGTTCAAAATGCAAAAAGTTGAAAGTCCGCGGCTGAAGCGCAGGGCACTCGGAACCACTATAAAGCGTCCAGGACACCTACGGTCGTCCATCGGAAACTTCCTGTCGAAATTTAATTTCCTAGGGCGTACATTAGCGAGGCGCATTTTTGCTACATAAATTATCGCGCGCTAAAAGGCGCGTCGCTCGATCGTCAGCGTTATACGCCTGCGTGCGTTGCCTCTGGGGGCATTAACGCTCGAATACGCGCCGCTTACTAACGAGCATCTTACTCTGCCGTCGAATACTTACTCCTCCGTATGTCGTCGGTACGCATCGAGCCTTATACGACGACCGCTGAAACGATTACGTGCACCTCCTTTAAGAGGAATCCAGATGTGCGCGATAAGATCCTTTTATCGAGATTCGATGTAATTGCGCACTTTGGGGGATTAAAAGCTCGAGTCTCCAGCTTACTGAAATAAAACGTGATTTTTTTTTATAGAATATTGGAAGGGCTTCTTTCAATTTATACGAAAGGTTATAACAATAATATCCTTATCGTGTTTATTAAAAAGCATTCGTAAATCAAAACCAAATGAATTAAATTTTATAAATAAATTTAATCTTTTGTATCGAATGTGAATAACACGTGAATTATTAATAAAACTTTCCACGAGGTGAGCCATAAAAAGCAAATACAAAAGAAAGCATTCGTTACTGCGATTTTAACGTTTATAACTATCGATTACAAATCAATCATAAAAAGAATAAATGATCTTGATTCATTTTTTTATGTCGATAAAAATAGTATGTTTCATTTTAACATAATAGTTATATTTCTTGTCCCTTTTTTAAAATTATAATTAAAGAATTTTAATTAAAGCTTTCTCTGTTCAATTTAGCTTCTCTCTTTCACTAATAATATACCAACAAGACTCTTTAGATATGAGAAAGCGACGTGCTTGCTCAGTGAATCAATTGGCTCAATTAAAAAAAAAGAATGCGGTGAAATCAATTGGCGTAGTCTAGTGTGCATTTCCGTTCCATGCGCAGTGTACATCGTCGATGTGGTTGTTGACGATTGTCGAGCAAGACCATCATTCCGTTGAGCGTTTCAGTCGAGATTGCCAGAGCAACACCGTTTTGAATGGCCTCCAGACCGCCCGATCCCCGAGAAAATCATGTCGATGTCCAAATGGAATGAGAGTCCAGGATTAAATTTTCGGTTTGCTCACATATTATGTGCTTTCGACTGCCATGTTTCTGGTTATTGAAAAGTTATGGTAGAGACTCTGAACTATTGAAGGGCAACATCATCAAAACATTTATTTCTCCTCTTTTGATCTTAACGAACAGTCGCTATTTCGAGTTTTTTTTTTAAATAAAAACTGAAATCTAATTTCTCATGGTTTTTACTTCTAGACTAGACAACTGCTACCTATTAGTAATTTTGATTCAATATACTTAATCTGATTATAAAGAATTTAAAGTTAGATAAATCAACATGGATATTTTATCAAAAACAAACGTGGAAGCTTTTTTCTTAAAACGCGAAAATCAGGAATTTGCCTTAATAGAAAATGAATACCAGATGGGCAAAAATTCGCATTGGAATGAAACAGTTTTATCACCCTTCAACGTAAATTAAACATTAACTTGAATTATTCGAAAGTTGCGAAAGCTCTATTACATTTTAACGCATCGTATACGCCATTTAATGTCTCCCGAAAGAGTCATTTTCGCTCTACCCAATTGCATAACCTCAAGACGCATAAAAACTCCTCTACATAAATTCCGCGAAGTAAAAAAAGGAAAAAGAAAAGTGTACAAACGCATTTTTTTTCTCGAAACGTGCGTTGCTGCCTCTTAGAAACCACCGTGCGTTTTAGCAGGAAACGAAAAGTGCACATTCGCACGTTTGTACTGCAAAGAAGCCTAATGACGTCATTCCTCGTAAAGCCAGTGGAGCACTCGAGTTAAACTGCGGAAGCTGCGCGATGCCTTGGAATGGCGTTTCTTGGCTGCATCATCAGCGCGGGTAAGGGTTTAACGTTATTAGTGCGGAGAAGTTTCCTGCTCCTACCTGGGTGACCGCTACGTTTTCGGGCGTCGAACTTGGATGGAATATTGACGTAGCGCGGTTTTTTCGGGGCTAAACAATGAATAATTTAATTTGCTATCTCGGGCATGGCCTTGACAGGGTGACATTACAGAGGAAGAGTCTGCTATATGCATAAATTACTCCAATATTGAGAGAACTATCAAAGTTGGATAGTGCTGTTACACTGTTGCGCTCGTTATTTATTTAAATCCTTTTTCATCCCTTTGTAATCTGCTTCTCTTACATGGCAATATTATGTTACAGTATCGGATTCTCTAATTATATTTCAATTTAAAATACTAAATGAATAAATAAATGTATATATAATAATTCGAATATTTAAAACATTGCGTAAACTTCATAGTGATTAAAATTTGTAAGTATAATTATTATTTTTGCTTGATTTGTCATAAAATTTCGAGTTTTGCGTAGCAATTTTCTGCTTAATTGTCGCAGAAAAGTAATTGGGGCAACTTTTAGCTATTTTTTTTTGAATATTAAATACGCGAAACATTTTAAAATCTGCTAATTTATCATTTAAAACGTATGACAATAGTTTCATCATCATGGCGTTTTTCAAAAATGCCGCAGAACTGATGAAGAATTAAACATACAGAAATTCTAATTTCTAATAAATAAGTCAATAATTGAACGAACTTCACCACCAAGCAGTTAAAGCAGCAACGAAAGTTAATTTTGAAATGGTCGGACTTTAAAATCAACGTTGCGGGTAACTTAATCGGAAGCAAATAGCGGAGAGTTACTTTTGACCAATGAGAGTGGGTACACACGTTTGGCGTTGCTCAAAAGAAATCTGCCCTACGCCGAATTGCCCGCAGAGAAAGAGACAGACAGACAGAGAAAGGGGGATCGCGATATAGCAATGAATAGAACTGAAACGCGACGGGAGCAAATGAAACAGTGGCTTTCCTTTTAACGAATTTCGTGCCGCTTTAAAGGAGTCCTAAAATTAGCGCGTAACGAACTCTGCGTGCCGCTGAAAGGTACGAGGGCAGAGCACGTATAATTCGAGGGTCGACTTTAGTGCCGCGGCGCGTTCATTGGAATACCGTGTCTGTTCCATCCTCCCGGAAAAATCTTCAAACGATTTTCCGGGATATTTACTTTGGATTCCGAACGCCTATTGACGATTCCAAGGGAATCGAGCGAGTAACGCAGTCACCGCGTATCGACAGGTGGTGTTTAATGGCCGAATCTGTCGAAGTGCTTACATTGACGACGATCGTCACTGCGAGCTACGTAATAGAGATACCAAGGGAAATCGGATGTAATGGGAAATTAAATTGATTGTTCCATTTGTAGTTAGTTCGCGCAGAGAAGTTCTACTATAGGAACGGCCAGAAGATTTTTTATTGAGAAATAAATTTAGTTTGATTTTTTTAATCTTATGTATACTGCTTAAAAATATAATATATATTACATTTTTTTTGTTTAAATGAATGAATATTAACTGTTGCAATAATGAATATTAAATTAAACGCTGCTATGTGGAAAAGATCCATGAAAATTTTTAAGTGAAAAATTTCTCTACAATTTTCCTTAAAGGGATGGTGTAATTGCACTTTTTATGAAAACTTAAATAGCTATGTCGAGAACCTTTGAAGGGTCCTCTCTCCCTTTCAATTGGAATTGGCCAAAGGTTTGCGTAAAAATGCGCCGGCTATGGGCAAAAGATCTGTACATAAGTGCACTACTTCCCTTTACGTAAGGAAATTTCAGTGGATTCTTCGAGAAAAATCAATTTCATTCAAAGAACTCAAAGAATTACATTTATTCCGGAAAAAAATCGTGACCTTTTCTCGAGGCTTGAAAAAAAAACTTAAATTTTACGAAAACATAGAAAACGAATTTATAATCTTTTGCTCGGTGCTACGCCGCGGAATTATAAATTTATTTAACATCTTTCAAATGTGAATTTAATATCAAATTGCACTGACTTTTAAAATAATTTTTTGCCGCATTTGCAATTCTACGCTAGTTCTATTAAATTTAAAATGAATAATAAGTCATATCTTCATTTGCATTTTAACGTAAAACTTCAAATTTAAAGTGAAGATTTTTTTATAAAAGATTGACATTACGATTCAAATAATGATGCTGTCATTAATATTTCAGTCAAAATGAAAATCTGTGATTCTTCAATACTTTGATTCATAAAATGTGCACATGCCAGCGCGATAGGTAATTCCTTTTTCTCGTCGCTCACGCAAAAAGAAAAAAAATATTACGTTCACAATTTCCTCGTCGATCCTTTACAATTCGTTACCTCCCTCAAATGTATTCTGATTCTTTCAATAGTAATGCATATAAATTAGGAATTTAAACCGCGTATTCTTATGAAAATGAAAAATACCCAAAGATTGAAAATAAATAAATTAAAATATTAAAACACGCATCAATCATTAACAATTATTAAATATTCGTTGCCTTCCTAAAATTCCCCAAACATATTAAGAATTCTCCATCTCGCATATTTATAAAAGATATCACTCAATGAAAGCTTGAAAATAAATTATTACCTATTTTAAATAAATTCCTAGTTCTTTTAAATACAATTCTGAATGAAGATTAACATCCACCCAAAGATTAAACATCAAACTCCATAAAACTCAATGCAAAAAAATTCGTCAACCATCCCAATCCACCTGAATCTTCTGAAGTCTAAATATCAATCACGCTGGAAACCCCGGCGGTAATCAGCAGCGCGAACTTTTTCCAGCTCCGACTCGCTCTTTTTCTCGGTAAATCGATTTGACGGAAATTTCACGCCATCCACCGCTCTGAATCGTTCCCCCGTGTGGCCGCAGGGCAGGTGGAGGAGCAGTCGAGAGTGCGAGAGTAGGACGAGCGAGCCTCGATATGTGGTGCTCCGCTCGGATCAAAGCCACGCTGCAAAAGAAGGGCGATCAATCAATCAAGCCGTGGGAGGCCGACTCAGTTCTCGTTTTCGTTTGCGTTGCAGGTCGCCGGCCTAAGGGGAGATATGCGCCCGTGGGAGTCGCTCGCGCCCAGGGTAATGCGCCGGCGACGCCTCCTCGGCCTCAGCGACTCGTCGCCGACGACGACCTACCCGAGAGCAGCGAGCGCCAACCGGGGCTGAGCACCGGACCCCCAGACCGAGAAAGATGGGCGCCAACCAGTCGTCCAGGAGCCTGCCCACCCCAGGCGAGGAAGGTGAGCGCCGATGTATATGTTCCCGACTAAATTACGAATTTTCCGGCGAAAGAGATAATGAAAAGAGTTAACGAACATTTTACTTTCCATTTTTATTTTATTTACTACGTAAATCTGAAAATGTAAAATTCACTTGGGGAATGTGAGTAGAGACGTTTAATAATTGGAAAGCCGTTCACATGCTACATATGCGAACGATTTTTCGCATAAAATATGTCACTATTTTCCAAGTGAATTTCACATTTTCAGATTTACAGAGATTTATTTTCTGTTTCAGATTTCTGCAAAGCCATAATTTTTATTTACATTTATAAAAAGAAACGGTGTAAATATTAATTTAAATTCGCAAATATATTGCGATACCCATGTGAGTGACCGGATTGCTCAATTTGCGCCTTTTATTTATTTTTTCTATTCCGTGGGAAAAGATTTATTGACGCTGAGTTAGCTCACTAGGTCTTCGATTTAAACTATACGAACTATAGTCAAGGAGCGGATCTTGCGTAAAATAATACAATCTGAAACTGAGCTCTTGCTAAAATCGTACCCTGTAGTTATAGTCGAACTCGTTAGTTACTGTTTTTTTTCTCGTTGTTCCTTTCGCGCGGATTGTGGTTTAAAATTTCTGATGGTGAAGCTTTTTGTTATTGACAATCAATCGCGGTGGAGAAAGAATAACGGAATATTTTAATAATTTTCAATGTTTAATTGACAGTGACGCGGCCTCTTGCAATTGTGCGCGTTTAAATAAACAGTCGTGTTTTCGATATATCTTTCTATACTTCTTTCGATCTTCGATACTTTTTTCTCCACACGAATTTAAAACAAAAGAAGAAGAAGAAGAATTATTTTAAAATTTAATATCTCAACTAATTATAATTACTGGATTGCTAACGAAAGGCAAAAAAATGCGCGTTCTATGTTATTGAATTTCTGTGAAATCACGTAAACAACTTTTAAGCAATAAAGATTTTACGTACAAAAACATATCCCGCGCGTTCCATACTCTTTTAGTAAGAGAAACTAAAAACGATTTTTCTAAATAAATCAGAATTTCAAATAAAAAAATTTATTTATTTCGTCAATATTCAATGGACAATGTCAACAAGTAAAATAAAATTAAAAATATAACAGAGAAAAATTAATCTAGAAAGTGGAGAAAAGGCTTTTGCTACATCTTTAAATCTAACAAAGCTAACTTATAGTGAGTGAATTTATTTCATCTCAATATAGTATAGCTTCAACAGTTGCCTGTACATCTAAACAATGAAACTACAATTAAAAATTTCCCAATTAAAAAACTTTTTTCTGCACCAAATAGTGCTCCCATTAATTGAACTCTCACCGCGCGAACTTCTTTCATTCAAAACGAAAGCTTTGACGAGGCTGCCATTCTGCAGTATTGCATTAGTCGAAGCTTTCGGTATTTTAGCTCGCGCTCTCCTCGCAGCGCCCAACGCGCATTTGATTTTTCTACGAGGCCGCCCTTTCCCGATTCCGCGGAGCCTTTTTGTCTTCGTAAAATATCAGTCGTACATTTGCAACGTAAAAAGGGACGTTAGCACTGGCTGGAAAGAGGGGGGAGGGTTGGGGACGCCTCGCCACATCATGAAATATGGCAGCGTACAAATTACGAGGTGTGATGGATTAGCGGTGACTGGATAATGGCCAGATGCCTGGATCGTTTACGAGGGAAACTCTCCTGTCCTCCGCGTCGACTGTGTTTGATGGTCACATTTGCGCGAGGTTTCCACGCGGGCTTTGATTGATGCGCGGGATGAAGGGCCAAGTCGCTCGCCACCCTCGTTTAACCGCGAAATCCCACCCTCGCTGAGCTCCGTCAGGTCGGGCGGTAATTTTTTTTTGTTTTGCCTCTTTGTTCCGTTGAATATCTTTGGGAAATCCTGCTACCATTACCTCGGGCCTCTCAATCCTTTATGCACAGTGCACTGCATCCGCTGTTTATGTACGTCGGTATGATGCAGTCAACGTTTTTATCTCGCTGGTCCCCATTCCCCAGGGATGGAGTGCGTTTCTTTGCAGTGTGCAATCTTCAGCGTTTTAACGTTCGAGGCTTCGCTTTTTTTCGTATGCCTTTGATGGGAGTGAGTCTCCCTTGTGGTGCAAATCCAACTGGAATTGCCTTATTCGCTGTATCTTTACGAGGCTCCGAATGCGACGATACGCGAGCTTTTTGCTTTGGTGCTGAGCTTTTGTCATGAAATCATTGACGTATTTTTTTTTCTCAATTTTTTTAAAGGTCTTTTTTTAAGGCGAATCTTATTCTTGAACTTTTTGTACCCGCATCGCGTGATATAATGATGTTTACAAGCAGCAGTAAACTTGGATACTTCGCGGTTTCTTTCTTGAAGTTAAAAAACTCGTAGTTCATTAAAGGGCGAACTTTTACTGCTTTTTCATACCCATTCACTTTCGTAATGTAGAATTATTTTGACGTAAAATTTTTGTTATTAAAGACCGTCGAAAAAGGATTGTTACAGTGTATTCAAATTTTAAAGTATATTTTAGAAAGGCTTATTAAGGCGAGAGAGGATAGTAAAACAATCATTTTGCAACAGGTGAAGCTTGTCACTATCACGGTTTACATTTTTAGTAGTCTTTTAAAATTTTAACCCAAACAAACAAAGGAAATTAAAAATAAATTGCTCTTCATTAAAGAAGTATATATAAGTATTACATTGGGCTTCTTTTTAATAACCTACTTAAGTTTATATTTATTTATTTTTTTAGTAAAAGATTGGTGAAAATATTCACTATTTAGCGTAATTTTAGAGATAATATTTTCCTTTAAGCATGACATTTCAAATATCGTATCGGTATTGAATAGATTTTCATCGTGATTTAACTCTCCAAAATAACACACCGCGTTCACGCAGAGGCAAATTAAATAACTTAAAAATGCTTTGAATATTAAGCAGCTCATAAATATCAATGAATAGGCACACAATCGATGTGTTTTGTGCATCATCCCGTCGAAGAATAAAAAAAGACACTAGATATTCAATCAGAGTATTCATTAGAAAAAAAAAATTTACGATGGTCATTAGCATAGAGAAATACGCAAAACCCGCAGAGTATTTGGCTAAACGAGGCTAGAAGGGAGCACGAGTAAACTACCAAAGAGAAAAAAAATCACCAGCCGAGCGAACGACCCAATTTCCGAACATCCGGATCAGACCGTCAAAGGATTCTAATACCGAACTTTCGTCGAGCGCCCTTTTTTCTTTATTCGCACGCATTCCGCCTCCTTTGCCCTTCCGTCCCGACTACAAAGTAACGGGCGCGCTCGGGGAACTTTTTGCAAGCTCTGCCGGGTGCGGAAGGTCGGCTCGCTTTGAGCTATCGCCGGGAACACTTACAACTCCGCGGCTCTTCGCCCCCTCCCCCCTTCCCGGGGTTGGCGCCTCTACTTTTATGTCCGTCTCACTTTTTATACAAACTTCTCTACCTCCCCTTCTCTTTCTGTCTATTTACCGTAGGGTACAGGTAAGAAGCGTATTTCTGTTCATTAAATCAGCCAGGCGGCGAACGTGACTTTGATCGAAAACTGACCCTTTATTCAGCACTTTTGCTGGCCTTCCCTTTCACCGAGGCCTTGTACGGCGTGTCTATTTATGCGCTATTTGGATCGCGATGCCTCGAGCCGAGAGTTTGTTTGCTCGGCAACATGCGGCTGCGGGAGCTTTTCTTGCGGATTTCACTGGGCTTAGATAACTTAATGTTCGTGAAATTCTGCACACGTGGATTTGCCACTGTGAAATTTAAATAGGAAAGTTCATTAAAAATACGCTGTTTGATTAATTTTTTAGCTCCTTTCAAATTTTTTTTGTAGGTGGCTCAATTAATACTCGAAGTTTTTTGTTACTTTTTGAATTCGGTGAAAAGCTTTTCCGAGAGACGAATTCAGGTATTTTTCATGAAAAATTCCATTTAGTCCGCCAGATAGAATGTTGAAAAATAATAGACATGTATTTTTTCATTTTTCATTTTAACGTTTACTAACAAAGATATAACAGATTAAAAATTACCACGGTGTGATATATCTATATTGTGCACAATAAAAAAAAAGAAAAAATACATGTCGATCTTATTTTGTTATTGTATTAGACGAACATAATGAAATCCAAAAGAAATTTTCATGAAAAAATCGGATCGCACGTGTTTATTTGTAGCATCCTAAAATAATTCAGGAAACTAATTTCTAGCCTCTTTTTTTATTAACCGGACCAAGTGCAGTATGCTTGTACTGGATGAAAAATGTAGGTCGGTTATGGATGAGTACAAATTTTCGAATTCGAGCTTAATCTCAGAGGTACAGAGAGCGAGAAGATTTAATTAAACTTCTCGGTTCTACATTAATTTTATTATCAGAGCTCAAATATAGTTTTGTAAAGGAAAAGAAGACTAATTTGTGTAGCTGGTGATTAGCTGTGTTAATTTCTTCCATGGTTTGAAACTAAGTTCAACTTTTTTAACCACATCATTTTGCACGACTAGTCGACACACCGCATGTACTCACCGACACACACTCTGTATTTCGCGGCAGAATTCTTTTTAAAAATAATTAAATTTCGCGGAGAAAAATCTGATATCAAATACAATTATTTCGAATAAATTTCACAAATAAATTATTAAATATGAATTCATATAAGGGAATAAAACTGTTTTATTCAAATAAAAATATTGATGACAACAGCGTTCGACTGGCAGCTGATAAAATGCTATTTATTTAAATTTCAATATCAATCTGATATTAATTGTAAAATAAAACCTAAATTTTAAATATTCGATTTTATGCGCTTTCAAATAAATAAACCTGCACACATCTCAATCAAGGATATTTATTTACTACACATAAGTACATACACATATTTACAAGTGATATATTTTTCGTGAAAATCCTCAAACACTTTTTTAAAAAATTCTTCCGAATAAAAATAAAAATAAAAGTCTAAAATAAAATATAAAAGAGACGAGAATTTGGTGAGACGTAAAAAAATTGCCAAGTGCGCCGGAGCAAGGGGAACGATCCCCGACTTGGTCGGGTCGAGTTACCCAAGCGAGCAATTCGTTGCAGAATTAGGGCCATTGGATTAGTCCCCGTCATTTCCAAAGCGCGCGCACCTCTAACAAATTTTATCTGCGCGACGCGCGCCGCCCACGCGTCCCGCCCCTCCAAACTACTACTATACACACGTGCATCCATCTCACGTGTCGCCGGTCCATCTTTGAAGCCTACGTCGTAGGTAATTGCAAGTTACATAAGTAAGCGGCAACTGCGAGCTCGACAATTATTTTGCGCCGCGAAATTGCGAGCGCCGTGGGTTCATTAAAGATCGCAAAGTTAAGTTATAATTATTCGCCATCGGAGAGGAGCTGTAAGAGTAGTTAAGGCAAGTATTTTCGTCCAAAAGTTCGCTAATCAATTCCTTTACGGTTATTGACGCAATTTCGAATGGAAATGAACGACGTGTCAAACTTAGTTGGGAGTGGTTACAATTTGAATGGGAGACAATGTTGAGGATGCTTTTGTCTGGAAGGATAATTTATTGAGCGCGTTCGATATTTATATTTATATCAATTTTCATTCCCCTAATTTCTATGCAAATTTACGTTTATTTACGCGCATTCATTAGCAAGTTTACCTGCGCAGATTGTTGCTCTGTTTACACATCGTTATGACCGGCCTAATTTAGTCGGGTAATACTAATAGTAGCATCGCATATATTCATAAGCAAGTAAGATATAAATTGGTAATCATTTTTTTCAATAATCATAGAATTTCAACGTTACTGGGCTATGCATTAATGTTTATTTACATATAAATAATAGATAGATGATAATATTTTTGATTTGTTTATTATGGACCGTTTATCAATTATTACTCAAAGATCTTTACTTTTCATGAATCATAAATAATGTATAAATAGTTACAGTTGATCAATATATCGCAATATGTGGTCTATAAATCTTTCATTGTTTCATTTTAATATTTCCTTGAAGTATTCATTATTCATTGCTCCGCATAATAAATTTATATTTAATGCGCGTTACATTCATTTTACAATTAATGCATAAAGTCCTTTACTTCACTGTTCACGTACCATAAATAATATAAAAAATTTCAGTCATTAAATATAAAGTGTATGGGTATATTGCATAATATTTCTTTGAAGTAGTCATCGTTAGCATAATAAATTAAGTAATGGAAATATAAACAAATATAATATCGAAAGCGAGCAGAAACGTTAGAGAGGCACTGAGTACTCTTTATTTTCGAGTGTTTCGATTGTCATTATTTTCCGAGCCAAGGAGTCAGCGTTACCTTCTGGAGAGCATATTTTTGAAAAATGTTAAACCGACGACTTAGCGGATTATTCTTTGTTTGCCCGTCCGGTGACAAAGGCGAGTGCCTCCAGATTCGTCGAGTAGTGTGCGCGCGAGCAAAGTAAACCGAATTAGCTTTGTGCTCTTTTAGCAATTCTTGCCGCCCTCCTCCCCTCCAATTATCTCGCTCGCTTTTCCCGAATTGTTCTCCTCTCTATTTTCCTTCCTGAATATACGTACCCTGGCGCGCTTTACCCTCCGAGCTTTTCTGCTTGCGCTCCACTTATTCGTGCAATCCATGCCGCGCCGAATGTCGTGGAATATTTCTTAACGACGTGCCTGACTTGTGTTATTTTATCAGCGGCGCTGCTCCTTTTTCTGCATGACGAACGCGCTTAATAAGCCACTGTGAAATTTTCGCCAAGGGTGGAAGGTTTTAGTTCGCTCGAGCAGGAAATTGAAAATTCACGATTGTTGACTGTATATCGTGCGATAAAAAGTCACATGAATATCGATAGATTTTTTATGAGTTTTAAAATTTAAAAGAATTAGTCTATTAGATTAGAAGCACGTAGGTGACTTTTTTTTTGTTTCATTTACACAATTAATTAAATTTTCCATTTCTTTTTATCTCGACACCAGTCAAGAATAAGTTTTACCCGCTTTCTTTTATAAATGATTAGATTTCGTTATCTTTTTGATGGTAATATTGTTTAAAGTGGGTTGATCTGAACGAAGAGAGCAGTCAATTTTGAAACTCATTGTCTGCTTTTAAACTTCAGCGACGCGTAGCTAAGTAGCGTAGCTAACACAAATTTCTTTATTTTTCCTTATAATTAAATGATCATAATAATTCAAACTGCATATTTTTTAAACAACAAATTTTTTTAACATTTTTTGCTTAAAAGATGAATTCAACCAGTTTGAGTAAGTGAATTAAATTTTTATACAAAAAATAATTCATTTGTTATTATCCTTATAAAAAAAAGCATTCACTTGATTTTTCAGCTTCACACCTGAGGTGAAATTTTAAACACATATTTCTTTTATTACTGTAGAGAGTAAAAAGAAAGCTTTTTCTGCTTTTACCTGCACTCACTCGTTTTTGCGAAATTTTTCCGTGGTTTTCATTTTAGGAGAGAAAAATTCTATCCAAAATTCGAACATTGTAAAATGCACAAAGTTGGTAATTTTGTTCTTTTGATGATGATTAAAAAGTAAATTGTTTACGACCGCAGACTATGCAATGAAAAGATTTTTTAATTTTCTTTAGTTTCTGATGGGAGTACTCATTGCGCAACTTAACCAAGTGAAGTAAAGCGGTAAAATTCAATGCTAAAAATGTGTACGACTAAATTAAGACGCGACGTACAGTACTAAACAAAGGGTAAATCCTAATTTTTCAGTAATTGCGAGACAGCCTGAAACTTTAAATACACTGTGCGCGGTAAAGTTTTCGCCGTTGTACATTTTTATGTGCAGCGCTTGCATAGACGTATCGTAAATCTGACTGGTCAGGGAGCGAATGGTGGTACTTCCCGTCGCATAAAACCCTCCGCCAGTATTTTACGCGGCACTGACTCTAGTGCCTACTTTGTAATAAAATTATTTCGGGATTTACCTTTGAATTTCATAAAATTCACCTCGGATAAGATTGCTACTCTCTTCGCCGTTGTACTTAAAAGTTAAAATTTATTTGCATTTTACATCATTAATTTTTAAACTTAGAAGAAACAGACAACCGATACTTTAGATCATCGATTTATTGAAGCAGTAATATGTAACTTTCTTTAAAATGCATTTACGAGTTTCTTCTTTGAACATCGGTTTTTTAAATACAAATAGACTGCTTTTTGCGTAACAAAGTTTAAGGAAAGATTTTCTTTGTGCATTAGTTGGTGAAGTTCGACTTGTTTTATTGAAACAAATTTTTATACTTCTCCATAAATTATTATGCAATTGAGCTGAAAATTTTAGCTTCACTCAAGAAATCATATTTTATAATTTTACCGAAATTCGCAATCAGAAATTCTGGCCATTTTTTATATGAACCGCAGTTTAAAACTTTTTAGAAAAAATGTAAGTGAAGTGAAGCTTGAAAAAAGCTCAAGATGTAAAGTAAACGTGCGAGGGTAAAGAAGTAAACGTTGCATATCTGGCTCCATTCGGGAGTGCCACTTGAGTGAATTGCATTTGACATGAACAGACGATGGAAAGAAAAAAACAAGTAAAATATAAAGAAGCTGTAAACGTGGAAAAACGCGTCCCCTGCATCTTCGAGCTGCTCGGCCTTTACAACGTCTCCTCCAGTCTATAACCAAGCTCGGGGTGCTTGAATATTCCCGGACGTGTTGTATGAGCGCTCAGTGGGGAAAGTTTAATGCTCGTATTACACGCGATGCCACCCCCAATCCACATGTTCGTAGATATATGAGTGCGTGGGCAGATATATGGGGAGTTCCGTGCGAAGAGAAGCGCTTGAAATGCCTGAAATTTTGTAAACAAAACCATTTATTTCTTTCAAAACTTTGTGAGTTCTATATAAAATTATCTTCATTCTCCTTTTTGATTTTTTAACGATTTTTTTTTAAACGTAAACGACTTTTTTATTTCTACTATTCTACAGAAAATGTCTCTGTATGTACTATTTTATTCGTCTATTCTGTTTTCTTACTGTCAATGTTTTCTTCAATTTATGGAAGTATTACAAATTATCTCGAATAAAGAATATTTTTGTAATGTATTATTTTGCATGAAATTTTCTTTACATTTTTAAGTACCTAATATTAATACATTATTTAATAATGTCGTATTATTGAAAATATAATTATTATAATTACTGTATTATTTAGATTTAACAAATTTTATAAAATTTATAAAACATAAACGAAATTCGGAAATTATCGTGTTGAAAAGAATAATTAAAACTTATGTAATACTAGTGATCCCTTTACGCAAGCACAGTGTGAAGGCAGTTTACAGCTTTTTTTATTAGAAAAAGTTTCGCGGCTTTTCAAGTTCATTTGTCTCGTCGATGTGGGATGAAAACTCAAAGTTTCTTACTACCCGATTTTACGATGTTTTTCGAACTTTCTAATTAACTTGCCATTATGAATTTATCCAGTCGCAGGCATACACGGTAGAATCTCATGTTTATTCCATTTCACGACTGCCGATTTTTTCGCACCCACCCTTTCCATATATAATAAACGATATTTCCCACTGTTTGAGAACTTTTCATAAATATTCATATTTATATATGAAGCATTCATTGTTAATGGGATTTCATGCATGGAATATCTTTTCACGTTTTGTGATATTTTTAGCGATCATATCAAGAGTCATTTATCATTTCTTGTATTCCGATGTGACATAATATTTATTGTTTCGAGCAAATAATACTAACGAAGCTGATTGACATTAAAAAATGATTGAATGGAAATAATAAAAAAATGAACGGTTAATGTTTATTTATATGCTTATTTTGTTTTATGAATTCCTATTAATCAGACCTTCATTCTTTTTTCTATAAAAAAAAATATAAAATAAAATAGACAACGCATGTGATGCAACTGATGACTCATATAAATCGTTATTAGATCTCATTTCCTAAATATATTTCATATTAATTTTCTTGATTTAAATTGAATTTGCAATTGACACATGTATAGCTAGCCAATTAATAAAGAAAAAGTTTTATTTATAATAATTTCATAAGCGCAAACAAAAAAATATTTAATTAAAAAAAAATATATAGTTTCAAATAATTTTGGTGTGCATTCCCACCATTTATAACAAGCACCGATACATTGTGGATTTAAAACTTTACTGCCTTCTCGCACTTCTTTCTTCATTTGTATTTTTTCTTTTTTTAATCACTTTTGTACAGAGATTTTAGCCAGTTTACTTCATCAAACAAACGAATAAATGAATAAAAAATGCTGATAAGGCACAAAGGCTTCGTATTATGAATATTTATCAAAGCTGCAGCCTATCAGTTACATGAAGGGAAAATCGTTCGTGCGTCGTCGGTTTTGATGTATTTTAAATATAATCTCAAACATTGTACAAACATCATTAATTTCTGTACCTTCTATTAAAAATAATTTTTTCTCCAATAATTTATTTTTTAAATAAATCCCTTATTTTCCTCAAATATTGATAAATTTAATTCATCAAACAGCGAGATAAATTTGGACAGCAATAAAAAGATGTACAATTTTTTTTCCTTAAATTTCGCCACGATGCTAACAGGCATAAAAAATTCGCGTTCAATTTTCGCAAAATCGGCAAACGCCGACTAATTTTAAGACCCCGCGTAGATAACGTACAGGTGCATTATGCGCAGCGAGGCGCCACGGCACTCGCATGGGAATCGCGCTTAGAGTTTAATCATCCATTAAGGAGCGGCCGCGATGCATCCGCTCTAATCTAGCGGCGCCTGTGTTTATTATCGATTGCTCTGTTCCAGTGAATTTCGACCACTTTCAAATACTGCGGGCCATCGGCAAAGGCAGCTTCGGCAAGGTACCGTTATTGCTTATAATTCACCCCTCACTAACACCCCTCCCCTCTGAACTGTCCCGTTGGCGCGCAGCGACGCGGCGTAAGTGCGCATAATTAAGCCCGCGGCCCTGTGCCGGCCGTTTTAACAAGTGCATTTTGCGCTCGACCTTAATTGCGAGCACCTGAATAAGCGTTCCTCTGAAAATCGATCGGAATAATGTGGGTAGCATGTTGATTTTTCAGTATTTACCGTCTAAGTTTGTTTTAACGCGTCTGTCCTAATGACTCATTCGATTTTCAATTTTTAAATAGCGCTTATGGGTGTACGTCTGTGCATACGCGCATTCGTCGATTTGAAGAT
Source organism: Sycophila sp. Sp_5 (assembly GCA_018906775.1). Classification (NCBI taxonomy): domain Eukaryota; kingdom Metazoa; phylum Arthropoda; class Insecta; order Hymenoptera; family Eurytomidae; genus Sycophila; species Sycophila sp. Sp_5. The sequence goes on from JACCID010000020.1 coordinate 879,343, forward strand.
GCGTGTATAATTTTGTGGCTTCGGCGAAAATTTATGGAATTTTCATTTTCGACTCGCGTTCGCGTTTCAAAGTTTTGGAGTTAATACGGGTATAGTGCACTCACCCCCGCTGAAGCGGTATTGATTAATTGTGTCTTAATTATCTGATCTTTTAGAGTTACATCTTTGTGTCGTGAGTTTAACAGTTTGACAAAATGTTAGAGTTTAATAACGAATGACAAAATGTTGATTAATAACTGCTTAATCGATAAATGAAGCATAATAGTTTATAAATCAAATTCTAGTGACTTTGTAACTATTTTTTCACTTACAAAAACAAAAATTCCTGGAATTTGAAAAAAAAAAACTATTCACTCGATTTTTTTAAAACGACGTTGCCGTTATCGCATAGCATCTTTTAAGCAAATTAACTTTAATCTACTGTTAATTTTATCTTTTTACAAGGAGGCCACAGCTCTGCAGAGAAAAACCTTTGCAAGAGGATGAAAACAAAAATACATTTCAATAAACACATAAAAGTTTTACTGAGTCGTGTAACATCAAAGCCCTCCCTCAAATCAATAAAAGAAAACAAAAAAAATGGCCGAGCGTAAACAGAAAAGCGCGTAAATCCTGATTGTGCGTCACCCTCGACGACATCCGCTACAGCCACGGGTCGTCCGGGGGACGTAAAATCGGCCGCAAGAGCCGAACGTCAGCTCCACTTTTACGGGCTTGTGTATCCGCAGGTGTGCATCGTGCAGAAACGGGACCAAAGCGGCAACATGTACGCGATGAAGTACGTGCGCAAGGGCGAGTGCGCGGAGCGGGGCGCCCTCAAAAACGTCGCCCGGGAGGTCGAGATTCTTTCTCGGCTGGAGCATCCCTGCCTCGTCAATTTGTGGTTCAGCTTCCAAGGTACGGACGAATCTGGCACAAGTGCCAGTAGTGATGTGTACACTGAAATTACAGACGACACCGGCAGGAGGTTATTGATGATATTTCACTTTGGCCGGTCGACCGGGTTTCAAGGGTTCTAAAGAAATGGGTTCATTAAGGTCGCGATGAGAAGCTGTGTGTGGCTCCTTTTTTTAATTTCACGCGGTGTGCGCGGCAAATTCTATTAAGAGGGTGTATCTTCGCGTGACTGGATTCCATGGTTATTCGCTAATTAATTTCTAATGTTTCCGCAAGATTACGACTGCCGATATAAATTTTGGCAGCATTACATTGTACATTTTAAAATTTATCGGTGATGGTCTAAGTAACGGACGTTTGTCTACTTTCTTGACTGTTTATGCGAGAATGCCGTATATACAAAAAAAGTATAATATACCTCTAAGTGAATTCTAAAGAGAAGAAGCATTTGTGTATTTGCAGATGAAAAAGGGGATATTTCACGGAATTTCCACAAAGGCACATTTCGTGAGATTCTCCACAAGAAAAGCTCATTTCACGACTTTATAATGAAAAAAAATTGAACATTTTTTATTTTAAATAAAAATAATAAATAAATACCGATGATTTACATAAAAAAAATTCGCGAGATTTAAATCATCCAAATGGGCTGTTTACGCTAGATTTGAACCATACTAGTTGCGATGCAAAAAAGTGAAACGAACGACTCTTCTTCGTTATGTAACCAAAGGTATTTCAACAAGCATAAACTTTCGTTATTCTTAAAATGACTGCTTCGCATTTGCACGTTGAACTGTACTTCAAAATAAAATGCACTTCCATAAAAAATATTACTTGCGCAGACTGTAGTAGGTATTCTAAAGTCAAAAGAGAACTTGGCAATAACTAACAAACAAGTAACTCTCCAGAGTGATAGGATAATACCGCGATAAATACCACGACCGATAGTCTATTGGAATCGGCGCCTCCGGCCACGAAACTTCGGGAAGTTTGAGTTGCTTGTCCAGCGGCTTTTCTGTTGACAGACGAAGAGGACTTGTTCATGGTCTCTGACTTGCTGCTGGGCGGAGATTTGAGATACCACTTGCAGCAGGACATTCAGTTCAGCGAGGAAAGCGTCATTCTGTTCATCGCGGAAATTGCATTGGCTCTCGATTATCTGCAAAGAAATAGAATCGTCCACAGAGACATCAAACCGGACAACATCCTGCTGGACGAGGAGGGTGAGTTTCGTGTTCATATATATTTTCTCTCTCAATTTCACAGAAGTCGCTTGATCGTGATATCTGGTGATATTGCAGTTTTTATCCGCTGATGAAAAAAAATTTTTTTTAGAAGTATGTCACAAATACGTCAAACTCGTTTCATGTTTGTTTGCTTTTTTGTCGAACGATATTTAAATGGAAATTAATTGAATAATGTCAATTAATTCAATAATTTATACAATTTTGAAGCTGTCAAATCAATTAATGTTATTAGTAGGCTTATTTCTGTAAAATGAAGGTTTTATTGAAAAAAGTCTTTTTTAGCGGTTCCAATCTTATTGAAGTCATAAGCTAATGAAATTCTCTTTGCAATAACGCAAAAACAAGAACACTCAAAACCTTCTACAATGATTTTGAATCTAACATTTTTTACTTAAATTTTGTCTTTTAGAAAAATATTTTAGAGGATACTGAAAAGAACCTCCAATTAACTAAGTAATTTATTGTGCGAAATTTCCTCACATATATTAAATTTGAAAATAAACGTTTTCTGTTCGCTAAATTGAAGCATCCTCAAAACAGGAGATTTCTTATCTGAGCTACTCGCAACATCTTGAGACGGTCAGAGGAAAAGACAAGGAAAGAAACTGAAAGAGATAGAGAGAAAGATAAAAATTATAGTCACGACTGTAGACACAACGTCGAGTCGGCGGGTATTCTGGCTGAAAAATTCATTTTTACGATGAAAGCCCAGCGCATCCTTAATCATTTTCCCTCGAAAAGGGAGAAAAAGGCGAGCTAAAGGAGGGAAGAGGAGCGAAAAAAAAGAAACGTCCTCCTTTCCCGCTATATATAAATCCAAGTCCGAGTGAAGTGCCGACTTCTGCCACTTGTGGAGAAGCCGACAAATAAAGGGTAGGGAGAGAGATTGAGCGGTGCTGAAAAAAAATACTGCAAAACGAATAAAAAAAAACTTGAGGCCGGGTAAAATAAAAATTCTTATAGTGAACGTAGTAAGTGATTTGAAGGCTGTGACTATGCTGCCTCGACGCTTTACGTCTGTTCTAAGACCCTGCGATGGGTAAAAGTGTTTTTTTGTACTAAAATTTGTGATAACAACTTGATTTTACGTTTAATAAAAAAAGAAATAGATCTTGTCTGACAGGAAGCGACTCATACTACTTAAATTTATATTTTCGACCGGGCGAGAGTCAAACGACTTTCGGCATTAAAACATTACATCGTGTCTGACCTAATTCAACTGTTACTACTTAACATTATATTTTCGATCAGGTGAAGGTCAAACGACCGTTAATATTAAAAAGTAATTTTTGCTAGTCTAATCTTGTTGATGATGTGTAAAGACGAAGTTATGCAGAAAGCTGCTTCGAATTTATTTTGTGGTTATTACGTATAAAAAATTGATATGTCGACGTCTACATTACATTTTAAGCTTGAAATAGGCTCTTGACTTTTATTAAACTTAACTTACAATAACAAATGCATATTAAATATTTGTATTACATATTTTATTACTGATAAATATAACGTGTATCTGGAATTTTATCTCTGAAAAATAGAGTCGGTTAAATTCTGACGAATGCACATGAAACACATTTTTGTTAGAGCGATATATCGCGTTGGAAGCGATCCAAATCGGAAATTACCGATTGATAATACATCAAATCCAGCGGCTTGCAACTGCGATAATAATTCTTTGTCACATTTTAAATCGCAAACAATCGGGCGGTATTTTGAAGCAACTTTTGTTCTCCATTTTTCTTTATAAATCGCCTCGCCGTTGGCGTATGTTTAAGAAAAGTTCGGATCTTAAAAAGTTTCGCTTTAAAACTGCGCGGCTTAGATTTTTCATTAAAATATATTGGCTTAAAAAATTTTACGCAAAACGCTAAACTGCATGTCCAATTCGGGCTTCTGCGAAAGATTCATTGAACATTAAATGTAACTTATTACGAGCATTCAAACTTTTATAATAAAATTTTACGTTTTTGGCTTTCGTGCGTTGCAATCTAAATCAAACTTCTGGAAACGGTGCCAGCATTTTTTCTTTTAATGTTTTTAACGCGCTGCGTCATATTTGATTTAACACTGTGGGACAATCTTAAGCTTATTAAAATTATAATGCCACCGCTTCAAAATATTAATAACTTCAACAATCATATTTAACTTACAGAGCGAGCAGAGGTGTCATTAAAATTTATATTTCATGCAATAGTATTTTGCGCTTCCATGATTAATTACTTGAGAAAAATTGTCGTTCCTACTAAAAATTAATGCTGCATATTTGTTAAGTAGAAAATGTAGTTTGACGGTGTAAGGAAGTTACCATATTTATGCGCTTTTTAAAAAGCCTAACGCATCGTCGCGCACATGTGCCACCAGAGGCCATTTCTAATTCGTTTTACTTGTAAAGTAGCACGTCTAATATGTAAATTTAATGAGAAAATTATGAACGCAATTAGTGCTTTTTTAATTTTTGACATCCAACAAATGTGAATAAATAGCTCAATCAAAACGACGCTGAATTAGGAACAAAATTAAACTTCATTTTTATTTTCAATTAACAATCTCTTCAAAAGATTTCACGTAAAGCAAATTAATAATTTTAACTTCTTGACACATTTTTAATTATCTTATCTGTATTTTTTAATTGCTTAGTTAACTTTTTCCAACGTTTTACAAGACGATCCCGTTATAAAATAAATTGTCAACTGCAGTGAAGCATATAAACTTCAAGTATCAAAAGAAACTTCAGCTCTCCTGCGAATCTAAAATAAAAAAATTTCACGTCGTCGAGTCCGCGCAGTTGAAAAAATTTGTAATACTCTGAAAAAAGTGGACGAGCGAGCGAAAATGAGATTAGCCACCGAAGTTTACACTGAATAGTATCTCGTTACACTGGACATCAGACGCCTGAAGGCGGCGTAATCGCGGCCCGGCATGTCTGACTGTATTTAGAGGTAAGCTGAGAGATAAGGGTCGAGGGTCACTGCCAAGAAATTTGCTCGCCCGATGGGAGGAAAAAAGAGTAATTGCTCGCTTGAATTTTCTCTAAACACATTTTTTAATTAAACTTCCAAGTTGGCTTTGCTTAACCTTTATTCTTTCTCCGACGTCTCTCTTTATTAAGATAACTTTATCCTGATACAATCTAAGAAACATCCTACGAAGTGTATTTTGGCGTTAAGTTTTTTTACAGAATTCAGCAACAAAAAATTAAATCGAAAATATCCATCTTTATTTATAAGATTTGAATGCACTCCAAAATCTATATTAAATAATGTCGTTAAAAAATATTACCTTTTAATTTATAGACTTCTGTAAATAAGACATTACAACACTGAATAATTTGCTCGTTTTAATTATTTCAATAAGCAAATAAAACTTTGTTTACAGACACAAAGTAGACTTTATACAAATAAGTAAAAAGCTACCATTGTTTACATTTCGATTTTACTTTGATACCTAGAGTGCAAGCGCCAGTTCACAATAGACCTGAAAAAAATATATCGTCAGCTGAATAAACCCCCCTCTAAAAAACAAAGAAAAACAAAAAAATTGCGGTCACGATGGAGCCTCGTCAAAACCCGACTCCGGAGAAAAATAAAGCCGGCGAGGTAATGAAGGCGCAGCAACGGGATCACTGCCGGCGAATTAGCCGAGTATATACAGCGGCTAGAGAGCGCCGTTGGCTTTTTCCGCGCGATACTATTTGCCTAGCCGACCGTCCATCCCGTTAAAATACACGCCTCCCTCGCTCTATATATCGTTCTTCCTACTGTTTGTTCTCCACCCATCCCCCCTCTTTCCTCCATAGACGAGCCGGTCTTTTGTTCGCCCATTTCGCTTCTATCATTTGGCATTCTCTGTCCACGTTGGCGATGCTCGAACGCAGCCAGGCACCTGCGGCTCAGTCGTTATTGCCGTTGCCGGTCAGCGGTCCCTTTTACTCCACATTTTTTTACATCTTTTTCTCTTTTTTCTTTTTAGTCAGTTTGCCGATTGACCACGTTTTGCCACAATTTCGTGGCGCTCTGACGCTCCACTTTGAATGATTAACGGCTTTTTAAGGGTCGTAGTGGTTCTGTATTAACCGCTGAGCGAGATTCAACGATTTCAGGCATCGAAAAAACTTTAAAGTATTCGATGATTTTCCGACTATTTGTCATGCCTTCTTAGCGCGTCTTTAAATGTAACGAAATCTTCAGCGTCGCACAACAGTATGATTTTATTTGAAACGTCAATCAATAATTAATCGAAATGGTAAATTGATTCGTTAATTATAATAACAGCTGCGATTATGGCAAGTACCTGTATTAAGGTATTTTTATAAATACTTTCTAAACTGTAGAACTTTTTATGTTAGTTCTAAAAGTTTTCGTGTATAGGTACATCAAAATGTAGACTACACTTTTTTTTTAATTTTTTTCATGGTAATTTCAATTTTGCATTTAAAAAATGATCCTCAAATTTACTAGATCATAATGCAGTTATTCAACTATGTTTTTATTTAATTATTTATTACAATAATATTTTTTGTGCTATTTTTTCATAATTCTATTAAAATTTATTGCTAAATTTATAACTTAATTGTTACCACAATAATAAATTAATATTTATTCCAGTTCAATGAATTAAACTTTTCACATTATTTCCATACACATCAATATACGTATTTAATCTGAAAGTAAAATGACTCATGCATAAATCAAGAACGGATTAGTTTTTTAACACAGAATAATCGTATATTTTTTAATAAAGTCATTATTACAAAACGCGAAACTTTACTTTGGTACAATAAAACGTCGTAATCCTATATTTTCATAAATCTCTCGAATTTTCATCGAAAGTTATATAATCAAATCAACTGTAAAGGCAGAAACTCCGCAGCTTTAATCTCGGTTATTAAATAAAAATTAAATCTTTCAATTAAATTACGATAAAAAAAAACACAATAAGTATCGTGATGAATACCTCGTTAAAAAATTTTATCATGCAAAAGACAAACCCTCCTTTTTTTCTCGCGAATAAATTCTACAACGGACACTTGATAAATGATTACTTTTTGTTCTCATTTTTTAATTGGAACACTGAATAGCACTGCGAACTCATAAATAAAGTCGCGCTTAAGACAAAGCAGATTCTGAAGGAGTCTGCGCAAAATAATTCCTTTTCATTCGCGGTGAAACGCATTTCGTCGTTGTCAGCAGAATCACATTGTACTTCGTGTACTTCGCATCTTCATCTCAACTGTGTTGTTTTACCATTCAAAATCACTTTGAAATGATAATGCCTTACAAACTTGAGTTTTTGAATTTTCAATTCGTAGACTGTGTCTTTCATTTTGGCAAGTGTATATGTAAATCATGGCTTCGTGAGGAGGCTTTAGGTATACTTAAAACAAGTCAGTGCTTGTTAGTTGATATTTTACTATGAAACGAAAATGAAATATTGATCTGTTAAAACTGAGGCATTGCTTCTCAAAATACTTGTCAGGAAATTTCGTAATTTCTTTTGTCAAAAACTTCCAGAAGTAGAATTTCGTCAAGTCCTTTTACGACTTTATAAGATTACGTTTTTCTTAAGAAAACTTTATTATTTTCTTTTACGTCATTTTCAAAGTGCCTCTCCACGATCTCTTTAACAATAAAGAATCCAGTAAATTTTCTTTCTTACTATTACATCAGCCGATTCAGATTCATATTAGCGCGAGCCTTTATTACAATTAGAATTCCACATTCAAATTCAAAAGTTTTTTCATTAAAACAATAAAAGTTTCATCTCGAGTACTTGATTCTCTATTGAACCGATCAGCGTTGCCTTTTATTTAAATGGTATGCAAGTAATTAAAAGAACAATTTAATTTGAAAATTCCAAAGTTCATACTTCCTGCCCTCCCTCTATTGCAAACATTCCTTTATCACCGCATTTCAAGCAAAATCCACTCGCAAATGATTCAGTCAGGCTTTCATTAGATCTCAACAGAACTAAAAGTCTTTTACCTCGCAACGTACCAACAAAAAACAGAAAAAATTCCATTCATTCGTCGAGTCTTTAGCAAACTACCCTCTGGTAAAGTATAAGCCGATTCATCGCATACTCGTCGTACCTAATTTCAGCTCGTTTGCTTTCAAAATCGGGAGGACCACGAAAAAAAGAGAAGCGAAGGAAGTGACCCAGTACCTATCACCTTTCAGGATTACAAAAAAAAAAAAAAAATAGAATGAAGCTCGTGTGCACATAACGACGTAGGAAAACAAGACGCCATACAGAGGCGTACGGCCTCATTTCCAGACGCGTAAATACAGTCTCTTTTCCTCCCTCACGACGTGGAAGCGGCGCAGACTTCATTATGCAGTCGCGAGTAGAGGAGCAGGAGAGAGAGTCGGCGAAGGGCGTCTCATGGAAATCAGGGAGCTCAGTCGCAAATGCCGAGGCTGCGCGGCGACAAAGAGACATCGGAAGTCCATTGAGGTCCCACCGCCCTCCTCATTTCCTCCCAGGCCGACGCGCAAAAAATATACCATCCTCGCGGCTGCGGTATAGAGACTCGCTGGGTTGGTCGACGAGGATGATGGAACGAAAATATCAGTAGGATAGAATTATGCCACGACTGTCGGTTTATTCTTATTTAAAACGAGGGCACTCCATGCGCATGTGTATTTACCAGACAAAATATTTTTTTAAGTTGTTTCTGTTCAATGCAGCTTGAATACCGTGTTTAACAATGACAGTTTAAAATGAGGGTGGACTTCATTTTGTGCTCGCAATTATATTTTCGTTAAGATTATTTTACTTTATTTCACTAATTATTCCGCGAGATATTCAAATTCAAAATTGCACCAAAAGTATGCAAAATAAATAATAAATAATAAATACTGTAGCTACTTAATTTTATATTTTCCACCGGGCAAGGGTCAAAAGAACTTTTGACATTAAAATATTAAAACACGTCTGACCGGATTCGACTGTGACTACTTAATTTCATATTTTCCACAGGACGACGGTCTAACGACTTTTAACATTAAAAACTAATTTTTGTTAGTCTGATCTTGTTGATATGTGTAATAGCGAACTTATTATTGCGAGACAAAGGACTTTTTTAAGTTATTTTTAATGTAACTTAAATGACACGTTAACAACGATATTTTAAAAGGAGGATGGACTTAATTTTCTGCTCGCTATTACATTCTTCATTAAAATTATTTTATTTTATTTTATTTCACTATTTATTCTGTAAGATATTCGCTTGCTTCAAATTCAAAATTACAACAAAAGTATACAAAATAATAAATACTTCAAATTTAGAAACGATATTTTGCAAAGTGATTCCAGGATTCCAGATCTCGATGGAACGTTGCTTCATCGTTTCATTTACTTCGTCGCTCTCATTTTATCCACGAGCTGAGAAAGTTTGAACAATAAAATGGAAGCTATGAAAATAATTTTCTGACTAATAATAATTGCTTGAACTGTCATTAATCGACTAAGTTCTTGCACAACTCAAGACGAAGTTCGCCTATATTTTCCAATGTGCTCGAGCTAAATCTCAATTAGAATTCAATTTCTAGTGCAGTCAGCGGAGAGTGTAATTTTCTTATTAAATTAAGGCTCTCCAACTCACTATTTATTCCCTTTATTTCAGTGCTCTTAATAATAAATGTACTCTATGAATGGAATTTTAATATATCAACGCATTGTTTAAAAGCGAAGTAAAAGATTCAGCGCCCCAAATATTGCAGTTGCTTTAAAAACGAAATAAACTGATATTCTTTCAAATACGAATGGGTAATCCCGGAGATTAAATCTGAAGTACTATTTGATCTCTTTCACTGCATGAATTTATCTAGACTTAAAAATGTTTTGCATTCGTTAACCGTCTCGTGACAATCCGCTTTTGAATGCGCAAGACCCGCCCGAATCCCTAGAGCATGCATGTTTTTTTTTCTTATCTTGAAAATGGGCTCCTGGAAGGTTTTCCAGGTCACTGATTACAAAAACTGGAAATCGAAATCGACAGCTTTAAAATGGCATATAGTACAATACGGTGCGCAATCTGTGCATGACTTTACATATTGTCGATATTCTAAGAGATTGCAATACTAAAGCTCGTACTCCAGCAGACTGTAAAACAATAATTTAGACGAAAAAGTAAAAGAGTCTTTCATTTTTAATCAAAAAACCAAATTTCACTGCGATTCAAATAAAAAAAAGGAATTAACTTTTGTTCGTATGCATTTCTTCATTGTTCGCGCGAGAAAATTGTGGTAAATGATTTATATCGTTTGAAAAATATTGTCACAAATTGAATTCGCAATGAAAAAAGAAAGTCGCGAGGAAATCACAAGTGCGCGGCTTGAATGAAAAAGTCTGAAGCACCTGTTATTCTTGAGGTTCGAGAATCTCGATGTAAAACACGTACGCAAGTGAAGTAGGTAGTGGAAACGAGTGCACGACAATAAAGAACATTTCGCTCGCTGTTTTCCCAACCTCCATCTGACTCCGCATTCCAATTCGCCGGCAGAAACTTTTTGGCGGAAACTTTCAGAGCATCTGTCCGAGTACCGACATGTGAAAGGCGAGAACTTTAGGTCGAGATTAATGCGAAAAGAATGTCGACAATTAGAGAAATTTCGATTGGAATAGGCATCTGATCACAAAAATATTTTTCGGCGGATTTAAATTTTACACTTATCTTCATTTATTTGAATTTCGAATTTTTAAATATTCTGTTTTTTTGAAGATTCATTCGGTGACTTGGAGAATTTCCGGAACTCAAGCTAGTTAAAGATTGTGGAACTTTAAATCGGTAAAAAGTGCATTGCTAGAACTCCACAGATGTGTGCGCGATTCAGAAAGCGGAAAGGTAGGAACTCAGTCAACCAAACATCCATTCCCCAAGCATTCTCCCTTCTCGCGCTCAGTCATGGTGCTATTCCCCCCCCCCCTTCTTGGAAATACCTTTGCATTGAAATACCTTTGTTGTATAAATGCAGTATTATTAAATGTGGAATGCATTAAAAATATTAAAACTGAAATGATGAATTTCTTCAAAACGTAGAAATTCAATCGAGAGATATAAAAAATAAATTACATAAAAAATTCTCAATTTCAATGTTTTAATGGGCGATTTTATCCTGATAGATAAAATTCATGTAACTGCAGTAAAGCATGTTTAACGCTGACAAACATTAAATTCAATAAAACGTGACTATAATATTTTATTACTATTAATATATAAAATATTAATAGCAATAATAAATCACACAAATAAAATAATTTTCCATAAATACAACATAAACCTAATACATACAAAATCTCTAAAACATATGGAAAAAAACAGCATAACTCTGAAAAAAAAAATACTTTACAAAGAATATCGTTTGTCAAACTGTTTTCATAACATTTTTCCAAATATTAATTCAACTTTTTTTTTAATTTAAAGTAAAACAATTTAAATATCGTTAGCACTGTTATTGGACATTTGCAATTGGTATTTGACGGCGATAATTGAAAAAATAAATAGAAGCTGTCGGAACAATAGTAAGCAATTTATAACAAATTTTGATTGCAAAAAAAAATTCTTTTTCATTTGATATATGATGTATACCATTTTTACGCTTGTATCCACACAAACGAAACTCATCCAACAAAACCAATCATTATGACGTTGATGGTTTCTACATTTTTTTTAATGACTATAGTTTCAAAAAGTTTGTTTTAAAATGACCAAAAAATAAACAACAATTACTAGGATCATGTATTCATTTATTAAACTTTAAATTCATAACAGAAATATTAGCAATGAAAAGATAAAAGCACTGAAATCATTGTGAATTATATAACTGCCTAATTGCTCTTTAAAAAGTTTTGTGAACAGCTTAAAACTAGTATAGTGCGGGATTTAAACTTTCTATACAACATAAAACGATGTCAAAATAATATGTAAGCAGTAATTGCTCTTCATTAAAAAAATCTACTACAAAATAGTACGCCACAGAGGATAAATATAATATTTTATTCAAAATTGATTTTATATTTCTTCCACTGTTTATATTTACATTAATGTTAGAATTTCATAATAAATGTTTCAAACGATTAAAAGAAAATATACTTCTTGTAAAAAAAAATCATCGCAAGTCTTATTTTGAACGATCAGACCATTGAATAAAAAAAAAAAGAGGGTTGAACGAACTCGGCGAGCAGAGTTCAGCGCGAGTAGCACGCGCCTCGTCCAAATGCGGCGCTCGTTTCGAAAAATTTAGCCTCGACAAAAGTGCATACGACGTAGGCTCGGCACATCCCTGAATGGGCTGAACGTGGCAAAATCTGCCAGCTAACAAAAAAAAAAAAAAAAGTAGTCTCAGAACCGTGCTCCCTTCAGTCTTCAAAGTCGTTTCGCGCACTTTACAGTAATAGCGCCGGCAGCCGCCGAGCTAAAGCGAACCATTGCATTAGGCGAGAGGTTTTAAGGCAATGGAGATTTTTCGCGAGACCTTTCCCTTGTCACTCGCCGCATTTTATTGCCTTGCGAAAATGTTTTCGCGCCGTTCGATTCGCCGCTGGAGGTCTGGTCTTTTGCCTTCTCTTTTTCCTTTGATTTTCTTTTTCGAGGTGAATATTTTTTTTCTTAACACTCAACACTCGGTGCTCGTTTGAAGTTATAGGGCTAAAGAGAATAAAAAAATGTGAAAGGCTAGGCTGAGATTAGAATCAAATCCTTATTAAAACGTGTATTTCTTTTAATTTTTTAGTTCGTTACTCGACAATATTGGCAATTGAATTTACGTAGAAACACTGAGTTCTGTTAATACAACTTTTAAAATTTCAATGAATCGAAATATTTATGTCAATGAATAGTTTGTTAATATTTAGTATTATTGTAGCTGCATGTATTCATTATTGCAGTGCTACTGTTCTTACATTTTTAAAACTTTTTGATTAAGAAAAATATATTTTAATAACAATAAAGATATCACAATCATTTAACACACGTGTTTACTCACTTTTACAATTGCATCTACATGTACTACGTCACTTACGTACAGGACAAGCAAATCGATATTCAGTAGTAATTGTCAGAAAATTAAAAAAAAATATTCGCTTTCAAATGTTACTTTACTCTCGCATTGCAATTAAACCTACATCAATAATGACTTCACCTAAATAGCATTAAAAATTGCAAAAAAGTAAACGTAACTTTTCCTTAAAACTGCAACTCAAAAGAACCATTCACTAGTAAGTATTTGAAACTAAAAAATAAAAAAAAATGAGAAAGAGAGTAAAAAGTTTAAAACAGTTGCTGACCTAAGTTCTAAACGGAAATAAACAAAAAGAAATGGACCAATTCTCAGCAACACCAAGGCGCAATAAAAATTTCAATTACCATAAGAGCGCACAGCCCAGCGAAAAAGACTCCCCGGAGCCAGTGTGATCCGAGGCGGCGGCGATATCGGCTTAAGTAATGGTGCGCTTAGCTAATGAAGTTAAGAGCGGCCCGCGATCTTAATCGCGGCGCCATTCTAAATGCAAATGATTTTAAAGCCGGTGATTGTCCCGTAACGAGTTGCAGCGCGCGTGCAGGCCGCCGGCGGAATCCCGCGGACGAGCCGCCCAAGTTTTGATCACAATGCGGGCTGAGCCCGGAGGATATAGGTTCCGGCAGCGCGTCACTTGGCTTGTCCACGGGGAAACTCCGCCAAGGGATGATGGCGCCTCATTCCAGCCTCAACTTAATTAAGTTCCTGTGGCGAGGATCGCGTATCTTTCAGTTTGACCTTTATTCGCCGAATGGACGCTCGTACAAAGCCACCAGAAAGAATTGGTGCTCTCGTGTTTCACTTGGACCTTTTAGCTGGTCCTTTCTTTTACTTCGGATTTTTTTTCTTTGAAAGAGAGTCGGTACTTTAAATTTGTATTGCCAGCGTGGAATGTACTTTTGTTGGCTTGCTTTGATGGAGGAAAAGAATTTTTAAAAGGGGTTTTAGTTAATAGTGCAGCTTTTATTGTTAAACTTTAATTAGCTATTGATTATAAATAAACCTCATTTAATTTATGTCAGTTTGTATAATAATCCACGCTATAAACTTTCATGACGTTGTTAATTCACAGCATTTATTTTCATTACCACACGTAAAATGGTTAAATTACATCTTTTTCGGACGATGATTAAAAAATCTTCTTCAATAATTTTACTTACAATCTTTTTCTTATTGAATAGCTGTATATAATTACTGAGATAAAATATAATTTAATTACTATTGATGAGATTAATATTAATAATAAACCATCTATTATTTAGTTGTAAAAGATTTTTTAGAATGCAGAAGAAAAGGAGTGACTACATCGATGTATAATAAAAACGTATGAATAATGTAGAAGATTCTATTTTCTGATGAAAATCTTAATGAAAGCCTTTATTGGACACGAGATACCACAGAGTAAAATGATGACATTCTCTTGCATATACAGAGATTCGCAATATACCGTTAGATTTGAAATGTCGATAGAGCCATGTTTATCACAAAAAAATAGATAAGACACAAAATGATGGTTTTAAAAGTGACGTTAAAATAAACATTTAATTCAGAACTCACTGTTTTTTTAAAACTTACTTACTCAATATTAAAATGATGAAATTCTAGGTTAACGTTGTAATTCCATTGATGGTAAGCTCATTCACATTAATTTCAAGTAAATATAAAAAGATTCGAGAAAATTAAATTATTCATTAATAATACCAAAATTATGTAAAAGCATATATTTCTAAATTGCACAATACACAAACAGTTTTACAAAAAAATTATTAATAGAGTTGTGAACTGTACTGTTAAATTGCATTTAAAATATAATTAAATCGAAGTCAATTAAATCATTTTCTTAAACCTTCGTAAACAAATTAATTTTTTGCACTTTAAGGAAATGTTTATCCGAGTCTCAGCTGCTATATTCAATGCCGGAAATTATTATTCCAGTAGTGAGTTCAACGTGGCATATAATCGAGCTTACAGAGCCATCCAATTATTCCGCTTAAAAAAAGCAAAACAACTGCAAAGAGCAACCGACTGCCAGCCGCATAATTGCTCGCAAAATTAAAAAAAAAAATTAAAGCATCAGAAAGTTATTCGCTCGAAATTTCGTTAGATTCGCGCTTACCGCAAGCTCACCTACTCCGTTCAAACAAAAAACAAAAAGTCAACGATAAAACACAAAGACAGATATATAGAACAAAGCCCAGCTACGCAGCGGGGGACGATGAAAAAGATTCTTCGTAGAAAAGAAAAAGTGGGAAAGAAGTCACGAAGCGAGAGAACACCGGTCGGTCATCGACTGCGCGCTTTTCACCCCGCTGAATGGCGAACTTGTCGAAAACGGCTCCCATTGTTATCCAAGTAGCGCAGCTCCGCGTCCGGTCGGACCGAGGCGCGCCACTGGCGAGGACCATCCGCGTTTTATTGGCGTCCCGTCAAGGGGTTATACTGCGCTTGATACAAAAGAAGTCGGCTGAAGAGGGAGAGGGTCGAGCCAATTGTCCCTGGAATAATAAAAAGCCCGAAGTTAACGTACTATGGGCCCGCGAGGTCGGGATGAATTCAACCGGGCGTCGCGAATTTTCGCCTCTGCGTGCGCCGTGGCCGGAAAATTAATAATTTACGACGAAGCGACTCGGGCCGCGCGCTTTAATGCGATACTTATGGATTTATTTCCCTTTATTGAGGGGCGAAAAGTCGGGTTGGCTCTGTGCTATTTTTATGCCCACTTTGATGCGACTCTCGACATTTTTTGGTTTGCTATTTACAAGTTTTTTATCCGCACCGTTTAACCAGTCTGCATTTTGCTGCTCGCACTTAACAGTTTCGTGAATTATAAAGAATATACATAGCATACGAAATTTTAGATTGCATTTGCCTTATTTTTCCGCTGTTGTGAAAAAAAAGGTAATTTTCCAAAATACGGTTCTTACAGTATTCCTCAACTTGCAAAAATATTGTAAAAACAAAAAGTATATAAAACTAGAAACAATGTAAAATTAGTAAAAAAGAATCTTGGAAAAAGGAAGGAAAATTAAGAACTTTCTAGGGTGCGGTTTGTAAAAATAAGTAGTAAAATGAAGATTTCATGTGGCGTTATTGAATGGGGCACAAATTTTCGATCTTACGTTTACTACTAAATGAATTTTATTAGAACTTATTAATTTCAAACAATTATACTTTGTTCCTTACTTTTTACACTTAATCTTAGTTGCATAATTTTCATATTAATTTTTATCAAAATAGTCTGCAATCTCCTCATATCTTCTATTCTTCAAGTAAACGTGACATAAATTGATTTAAAAGTATTGGAAATTATTCCACAAATCTCTCTCTATAAGTATAAACAATCGAAATTCGTCTCGAATATGTGCATACACACTTATTCTATGTAATAAGTATTTCACAAAATTGACTATAATAAAGAGCCTTATCACGTTAAATTATTATATATTCATTTGGAAAATGTGAATAGTATCAAATTTTATGTGAAAAATCGTTCACATATTTAGCATGTTAACGGCTTTTCACGTATTAAACGACATTATTCACATTTTCCAAATGAATTTCACTTTTTCAGATTTACACGAAATTACTCGCACGTAGAGAGTAAATTTTTATATTAACAGCTTCAAATTAGTAAGTTCACCTGTTAAAGTTACTTCAATTTAAACAAATGCTACACATAAAACGTCTGCTATTCATCGCACTGCCTAATAAAAAAAGAGACAAAAAAAATTGGAAGAATCGGCTGCTCCCTAGTGCCTTGAACCCGACTTCCAGCAAAAGAAGAAGTCACCGCAGTTTCTGCGGTGAACGATCCAATCGCGGGAATAAAAAAAATCGCCACCCTGGCCACCTCCATCGCTGCCGTGGGTGTCGGTGCTTCCGCACCAACGGACAGCGCAGCAGTAAGATGAACTTTTATTGCGGCATTCGCGGGGACTGACGCGGACCGTAGGAGAGAAGCGCGCGCCGACAAGATAACGCGCGCGGTAAACGCGGGAGAGTGGCGCTGAAAGGAGCGGGTCGAACGCCGCGAGCGCATTGTTCCCTTTCATGTCCGACGCCCGGAGGCGAAATGTGCATCCGACCGCTCCCGCGGCGCGCTCCACGGCCGCCCGAACGATCCTTCCGTGACGACTTAATCTGCTGGCGGTGTGCGTGTGCGCGTAATCGCTACTTCCTGCACTTTTTTTTTCGTTTTACTTAAGGGACGTTTTACTTTTAGAGCCTATTTTTCTTTTTTTTTTTATTTTGAATATCGTTGGTGAGGTGTGTCGCGTCTTTTATATGCGCCTCGCAGTGAAATGTTGTCGACGATACGCGAAGGAAGCTTCTTGCTAGAAGGTGCGTAAAATGTTACTGTGGGAAATATTAAATGCAGTTTCTTGTAAAAATTTCAATTTCCATAGAGGCTGAGTGGGAGCGGTTTTTAGCTGGTGATCGACCGAGAACTGGTGGTAACTTAAGAAACAATTGGAAATTTGTTGATAAAATAAACGATTTTTTTTTAAGATTATTTTTACAGTAGTCTCAACAATATCACTGAGGTGTACGACTGTATTTGAAATTTCGTGATCTAATTTTTTTTATTCAGAAAAAATTGCGGGGCTATCCTTTTATCTCGCGATGCACTTGAAATTCCTGTGAGGTGTTCTTCTATTTTGACTTTATCGAGGAAATTTTATAAAACAGTACCATGGCACAAAAATGCAATATTTCCAGTAAAATGTTATAAGATATTTTACTGGTCAAATAAAAAATGCGATTATTTATGCAGCTTTTTTACATTTAAAACTATTATTAGAAAGTTATTATGCAGTTTTAAAGACAGTATACATATACAAATACATTTATAAAAAATCAAAAATTCATCAAGAGTTAGATTAATTAATCGTGCCAGTATAGGTGATAATCCTATTGAGTTAAATATGTTGTCAATTTTTTAACAAAATATTTTAAATCTGGGTTTTAACCACATTTAAATTATCAAGTTAATTTTTCTGCAATGAAGAGTAAATATAGGTTGTTTAAAAATTTCTCCATTTAGATGATCGCAAAGCAAAAGTTGAAAATACAAAAAAAGAGAAAATTAATTTCCCACCGAAAATCAGAAACAACCCCATTTATTTCGGCAATGATCAATCATTTACCTCGATCAGTAACGACGTCGTGCTCAAGCCATGAAACAAGCGAGCAAACAAAAAGAAAAAAAACTCCGATAAATTATTTCGCGACAGTAAACAATCGCTCGATCAAGTCAGCGAGCAAAATACAAAAAAAAAAAAAAACGAACGAACAGATTTGTAAACCCCAGCAGTGATTAATTACGCAGCATACAGCGTTTAATTTGCGATTCTCTGTCGAGTCGGCAAACATCCAAGCCAACCTGAGCACACGCACCTCAAAGCGACTGGTAAAACGCCGTGCCGCTGAGATCGCAATTAGCATCGCTTTCGCTGCTTCACAATGCCCTATCCGAGCGCATCGTCTATTATTCTCCCTGAGTTCGCGGAAATCGAAGAGGAGAGGAGTAACCTCTGCATGAAATTCTCATGAGTAGGTGAACTGCGGGGAATTCATGCGAACCCATGGAGAAAAAAACAAGAATTTGATGGGTATCAAGGAATAAGTAGGGAACACTATTGAGATAAGAGAGAAAGAAGAAAAACGTTAGGTTAGCAGATAAAAAGATACACGGATAAAAAATTACAGTAAAAGTTACAAGTAATTTATTTGTCTGTATCTTTGAATAAATGGTACCTTCACTTTTCAAGAATTTCTGTAATTTTTATTGAATTATGCCTTCATTTTTATAGAGTTCAGTGTAAACTTGATTGTTAAAATATAAATACCAACGATGTAACAAAAAAGGTCCATGTTTAATTTGTAAAGTGTAAAAACGGACAAATTAAGTTCGCGTTGACTTCGTAAAACCGCTAGAACGTTCACAGGAATTTTAATGGTAATTGTTATTGGAAAATCTTCTCCGCGAAGGAAATCCTGGCCCATTATCCTGAAAGTCCTTTCTACCTAATTCCAAACAAGGGAGCGACAGGATCTCCTAAGCGTCCCTCGAAGAGAAACAAAGCCCTGCGTCGCTGCCTGACGGTTATGGCCTATTTTTTATACTCCCAAACACACACCTGGTCGACGCAGGGACGGGAAAACAAAAGTGGATGATCGACCGTTTGAGGCCAGAGGCGAAATTGAGCGACTAGGCGACACGACCTTCGAGGCGCCGATAACGTTGTCAAGTTGGGACGACGCTATCCGAACAATCGATACTGTCGGACAAGATTGTACGAGATACACTCGTCGTGTTTTCCCGCGCCTGTCAGCATGTGGTCGCTTCAGCTACGACGTTGCGTGAATATTCTAGGCCTAGGACTCCCCTGGGGGGAAGATCTAACTGAACTTCCTGTCGGCTGCTATCAAGCTTTGATCAGCTTAATTAAGCTATTGTCTTTTGTCCAAATTGGGCTATGCCTCGGCTGGCTTATTAATTCACGGCGTTATTCAATGGATAATTTAATTAGCGTCGGTACGGTTACTAATTCAGCCGAGAGACGTTGATCCACTTGTCATCTTTGCTAATTGTAAAGAATCGTTTTTATTATTTAAAAAAAATTGTGCTTCACATGTTCGTCAAAGCAGTAGATGTATATACCACAGTAGCAGTTCAATTATCGCAAACATTTTACTCGTCTGTATTCTTGAAAGAACATTTTCATTAATTTCGTGTAAATAAATATTAAACGAGAATAATCCGCTGCTGGGAGAATTGAAAATGTACTTCATGAAAATTAAATTCATCCGTGTTATCAATTACTACGAACGTGCACACGTAAAACCATAAACGCAATTATTTGTAAAAAAAAGAAAAGTTTTAACAAACCGAACCCGTCGGTTCTACCTTCAGAGCTTACAATTCAATTTCATCGCGGGAGAAATAAAAAAGTATAGCGCTAAAACTGAAGGAAATCTGACGTTTCGTGAGAGAGAAGTCTCAGATTTTCCGCGGATTCGCAACCTGTTGGAGATGGCCATTATCGCGTCTCGCGCCTCAGCACATCTGCTCCAGAAGCGCAGCACAATCGGGGCTAACAGCGTAGTAAAATAAATGATTTCGCTCGGCAAGGGGAAGAGAGGAAGGGAGGGGATGGTGTGGAGGCAGCCCATCGAGTGAGCAATACTGCCTCTTAAAACGTAAGGCGGGAGGGTCGAAAATATCTCGGACTCGCATCCTCCGCCCGCGCGATCGCTACCCCTCGCGAGCTCCAATTACACCGCGCTTATATCGATTCCAGTGTCGCTTTCTATTTTCAGTTTCCCCAGACTTTCTTTAGATTGTCGCTTCTAACAAAAAAAGCACGGCTAGTGGGATCTCCTCTAAAGACAAATGTATTTAAGCGCGAATAAAAGCTTTTAGCGAAAAAAGCTCGTTTTATGAAGTCTCTGCAAAAGTATTGGTAAAATTACGAATTGTTTCTTTACCGCAAAATTCTTTACTTCCCCAATATAAAGGTGTAAAAAAATAAAATGACGGCGCTCTTTTTCGTTATGAGGCAATGACACGTATTTTTCTTCCTTACAAGAAAATAAAGCGAGCTTTTTTACATGTTGTGAGAATTTTCTCTCGAATCTTGGCCCTTTAGCAAAGCTTTGCAAGTTTTATACAATATATACCACTGATTTTAACAAAAAAAACATGACCACTGAAGGCGAATGTATTTAACGAGATTCACATAAAAAAAAGCTTTTAGCGGAAAAAGCTCATCTAATGAAATCTGCAAAAAATGTTGGGATATTTATACATTTTTTCTTCACGGTAAAATTCGTCTTTTTATTCTCCCATAAAGCTTTCACTTGAGCTATAGCTCTTTAGCAAAACTTCGTAATTTTTACAAGAAAAGATCTGTAAAAATTGCTAAACCTCGCTAATAGAATTTTTACAAGGGGCTTCAGTGTAATTTTTACCGGAAACTTCTTTCAGCCTAAGAAAAGTGAGCTTTTATTCTTTAGGAAAGAATTATGGGCTTTTCTTAGTGGGGAGCTCTTCTTCGCGGGGAGAATATCACGTGTGCTTTTCTTCCTTACAATCAGACAAACTGAGCTTTCCTCTTCCTCAGGACATAATGAAAGGCGCTTTTCTTCATTAGGACATCAATATGCCATGAAATTACCACGTTCCACTTTCCCAGTGTCATCCACGAACTGACAATCCGGTCGGAATTAGATGGCAGGAGCTCATCTGTCGTCAATGGACAAATTAATTCGCCGTTCCGAACAATGCCGACCGTACAGGCTCTAATGAATGGCGTCGGGGTGAATCGAAGGGAATGCAAACCGCAAGCGCTTCCGCGGTCGGTCGGAACAGAAAAAGGGGACGGGGAACCGATCAACTGCTGCATAATCAACGGTAAATTCACCATCCGTCGCTATAACAATCACTGGCGTGGAGGACGGAGGCGAGGAGTTTATTCGATGCATAATGAGGATGATGCAAATTCGCTGTAATTAATTAAAGTTAAATAGCAAGACGATCCTTGCAATCCGGAATTAGTATGGTGGAATTTTATTTTTCAATTGGGTGTAAGGGGTCAGGTATGTATGGAACTTTACTGTAGGTGTGGGTTCATTTAATCGTTCATAAAAAATTAAAATAGAAATATTTTAAAAGGTTAAAATAACATCTCACTTGTCCGCACAATTTTTTCAAGCATCTTTTTAAAATGATTTCCCAACTTTTTCCTGAACGTTTAAGCACTATTGAAATGTTTGGCGATAATCGGGAAAAATTTACGACAATAACATATGCGAATAATATTTTATCTTTGAAATAAAAATCCGTTGCACAGCTGTATTGTTTAAAATTTAAGCTTTGAATGTTATTTTAACACAACGTGATCCTTTATTCGAACAATTTATCACGAAAATCTGTCTGCAGTTGTAAAATATAATTTAAAATTAGAACATTCCAATTGTTATATTTAAATAAGAAAAAACAATTTTATTGAAATAATCTTTTTTTTTGCGAAAATAAAGATCTCCAGATGTATTCGAGAACTGCTCATTCATTCTGTGTGCGAAATCGATTTTCAAACTTCGTCGAAAGCCCTGAGCCGATAAAGACTTGACATGACTCATAAGTTGTAGTGCGTGTGATGTGAATGACAATTCATCGTGTAGCTTTACACAGAACAGATTTGAGGATATTATACATCGTTCATTTTTTCTCGTTATGTGAAGAAATAATTTTTTACTAATAAATAATAATTTTATTTAAGTTATTATAACTTAAGTGTTTTACACAAATACATGAAAATATTATTTTTCTATTTTACGGCTTATACAAGTTCGGGAGTAATACATTGGAAAATATATTCAAATTAAGAGAAATTTATTACCCATCGTACAGATAAAAAAAGAAATAAAAATGTACATTATATTTTTATATATACTTGTCGTAGTAAAAGCCGTGAAAGTAATAACAGCAGACTATAGTCAGCCAAAAAATAAAATATTTGCTGTCTCATATATTTTGTTTCGTCAAATTCTCTATTTCGTTATAATCTCGTTCGTGTTCTTTTACAAAAATTGCTATGCCTAGTTAAAACTCTTGCGATTAAGTGATCTATTTAATGACTAAAAAACCACTCTACGGTAACGTCTACCGAACCTTTTCTTTTAATAGTGCACTGACCGAAATTTTTCATAAAATTAAAAATTTAACGCCGTTAACCGGGTGAAAAAACATAAGAGCGAACATAATAACTCCCTGAAAAAGTCCCATAAAGGTGCTGCAACTAACTATTCCATAAACATTTTTTCTTTCACCTACGATTTCCGCCGCAATTCGTGCTCGAGAATCTACACTGCGAATTCGAACTACAACTCCACTCTCAGCTTTCCACCGATAGCTCGGAATGCCACTCAGCCCAAACACCAATAGTAAATCCTCCAAAATTAGTGGAGCGCGGACGAACAGCGGAGTGAATTTGGCGCAATAATTTTATTCCCGTTAAACATACATCGACGAGGCGAACAAGAATCGCTCCTGGGCTATCCCATTTAATTATGAAGAGGCAATCTCGACACTCAAACAGCCCGCGGCTTTTTGAAATTTTCAATGGTTCAGCGGCAACGATATCGCCTCGCGGTAATGAGCCCCGCGCGTTCAAGCCGTGGGCGTGACCAAATTGTTTATCATGCCATCCAGAACAGAACGAGCTTTCGGGCTTGTTCTCGCTTTTCTGTGGGATCCGCGCGGACGTCGTCGTTCCTTTCAACGCGAAAGAATCGTATCGCGCCGGATTTTCAGGCTGTTTTAACGCCCATCTTCCATTACTTAATCGCATTGAAAATGCAAAGGGTTCGCTCTTAAATTCATACTTTGTAAGTAGAGGGCTTATCGAGGGCTACCTCGGCTGCTGTTACGTCACGGACACAATTCCGCTCTTTCGAGCCGGGGTTGCGGTTATTTTCGTTTTCAATTCTATTGTTGCGAAAAAAATTGGATTCTAAATGAGATTACGTCTTGTGTAATGCAGGGGACATTTTAAGCAAGAGCTCTTATTTGCAAAAAGAAGTAGGTTTTATTATATTACTTATCGTCGGCTTTAAGAGATCCTAGCATATATCAGATTTCTGAAAATAGCCATAATTCAAAATAGCGACCACCGAAATCGCTCTTTTTATACATGACTGTAATAAAAAGCTTTACAATTTTTTTATAGAAAGAAAGTGCTTACCTTTACTGGTTTTATGCGCTTTGAAAAGGATTTGAAAAAAAAAACATTTCAATCTTGTTGAGACTAAAGAGAATTTATTATGTAGTCAAAGCTATTTTTAGTAACAGTGTACTGCCTGAAACAGAATGAATTTTTAAAACAAGACTTTCTTATCATTGTTCTGCCGTGAGATATGTTTTTACTGCTTCTGCTACTTTATTTGTATACCAGTACTTTCCTTGGAGTGTCGGTCGTAAATTTATTCTAGTCATTATGTTACTGACATTATAATATTTCCGCTTTCTTTTCTTCAATCTTATAATTTATTTACATTGTTTTATTTCCATTGAATGCTTCATTTCATGATGAACATTCAAATGTTAAATTCAAATATCTTTAACATCAAAACTTTAAATATTTTTTTAATAGTTAAAATTTATTGTTCCACTTAATAGACGGAAGTTTCATTGAATTAAATAGACTTTGCTCTTTTATCTTTCATGTGCGACCCACATTCTCGGTAGACTTTGAGTCACTTTTTTTAAACTCCGACGTGACATAATTTTGCAATTCGAAAGTCGGTAGCATCGAATACTAAGACACACGTGCAAAAGTATAAGACTAGACTGACAGACTGGTATCATTTGTATTCTAGAATATAGATTAAAAATTTCGCATTTTTATGATCTTTCATACATAGATATCAATAGATTAAAATTATCGAATGTCTACAATTTACCCCAAGATTATCAATAAAGTCAGAAATTCATGAATTTAAAAAATAAACTTATAACAAAGCTGTATATTTTCATGGTTTTTCATTGCGATTCTGATGTTTCCTCGATATTTCGTTTGAATTATTAATCGAAGTCTAAATATTCGTCAATATCAGAACACCGAGCAGCATATAAAACTACGAATTTCATATTTCAGAATAATGCTGTGCATTTCTCTTTCCATATCCTTTAGTAGATTCCATGAAATTACAATTACAAATTACATTTTAGACACCTTAACGATGTACCGTAAACTTAAACAACTTTATAATTATAAAAAAATCGTAAATATTTTTCAAGAAATGTGCTTAGAACGGAAACTAGAGATGCAAAAATTTTACGCGAAAAATCATCGCACAGCCTTCATTGAAAGCAAAATTTAAACGACAAAATGACAAGGCTGGATTGTCCATTGGCTGCAAGCCACTCCATTAAGGCTGCTGTTTACTCTTTAATAAAGAGAGTGGAATTTCCAGAGAAATCCGCGCGTGCCAAATGTGAAAAATATGATGCACGGCTGGCAGCCCGCGCGCGGTACCATAATGACCCTCGTACGTTTATGTTTCAATTGAAGCGCGCGCGCGTTCGCTGGCAAGGGAACTTTTCAGCGGCGCTGTTAAGTTTTACGAGGGAGAATTTCTCGGCCGCGACCGCCGCGCTCTTAAGGATAACGAAAAAAAAATGCTCATTTGCTTGAAGGCTCCGCGAGGAATACGCATAAAGCTGTGATGCAGTTTTACGAGGCACAATGAAGGGGGGGGGGGGGGGAGATTTCGTGCCGGAAGAAAAAGACGAAATTTTGAAAATTTTGAAAATTTTAGACTTAGAGTGGCGTCTTTCTTTGTTTGCACTTTTTCTTTCAGAAACTATGACCAATATTTATCGCTATATTTATTTCGGCAAATTCGCCTCGTATGCGTCGTCTTTAACTAGGAGAGTTTTAATAATAGTAAAATCTATCAAATTGCAGTATTTGCGGAGTTGCGCGAAGTTTGGGGAAAACTTGCAGTCGAGATTGATGCCATGAAGAAGTTTTACATGCGAGCCTTTAGCTGTTATAAGAATTATGAATTTTACCGGAAAGTTACTGAAAATGTGATTGATTAAGGGGCGAAAAGTTACAAACTGTTAAACTTGGTAGTGTTTATAAAGTGAGTTACTATACATACTCTTACTGAATTTAAAGCCAACAAAATTCCTTCGACGTATCATTTGATTGTAATATTTTTTTCTGTTTTACAAATTTAACTACAAAGGTAACAATCATTAATAAAAATATCACGATTAAATTACGTTAATTTCTTTGACTGAAATACGAATTGGTACTTAAGAATTATTTAATCAATTTATTAGAATAATAGAATTTATTAGAGTATTAACATATTAACAAATCGAAATCCTTCTTTAATTGCTTTACAACAGCGTGTCCTCAATTTTTTCAAGAGAGTATACGACAAGCACTTCATCTGCAGCTGAATTTATAACGATTATTCCTCACCCGACGGGTACATAAAACACTCACCTTCCATCATAAAATATTTATACGCACATGCACATTGTAATGAAGCTTCCAAAATATTCAAAGTGTTATATACTAACTCATACACCGCACTTGGCAATTGTTTGAAAATTCGAAGTTTGCACTCGGTTACTTGCATAGCAAAGATGTAATGAGAAAAAAATGTTACAAAAATTACTGTCTTTATGGGAACGTAACCACAGACTGCAGTCAATTTTACCCTGAAGTATAGTAAATAATACTAGACTGTAATAGAGATAATCCTACACATACATCAACTTTTACTATAAACTATTAATTTTTATCTAAGAGTCCATTATTTCTATCTAAGAATCTGTGATCGGGTTTCCATCGCAAATAACAATGTTTTACAATACTTTTTCTCAGCGCATCAATTAATTATCTTATTCAAGATATGAATAAATTTGAATTCTTTGTGAAAATAATTTAATTAGAAAAGCTCTAATAATCAGAGCTTCCTCTCCGTAAATCCCATTATTTTTCACAGTCAAAGCTTCACATTATCTTTTCGATTAAGTTTATCTGCTCAAAACCAGCGGAAGAAAATTTAATTACCACTTGTTATTTACAAACCTCATCCAGTCCCGGTACACTCGAAAGATTAAAAGCTCTAATTATAAAATTAACAGGCTCACACAGCCGTGAAAGTCAGCTAATTGCATTTCTGCGCGTAAACTTTACGACCGGGCCATTTCCTTTTATTTGCATAACTTTAAGGAAAATACCGTTCCCAACTATTACAAAAAGAATGTGATGCGCGATAGATTTACAATTAAACAATTTAGATTATCGTCGTTTTTACTCTTATGATTTTAGAAAAGAAAAGAAAATAAAATGAAATCTTTCATCTGCCGTTACAGCTGATCCCTTGATTCCAGTATCGAGAAGATTTGCTGTTCTTTCAAGCAACTAGTTCCGAACAGAGGGTCGCAATCAGTAAATCACTGGATCAAAGGATACTTTGATAGCGTAGTCTGATCGATCGATACAAGTTCATTTTTTTTTTTAAACACTTGACGTGGTCGCAGTCCGCTTACGCCCGCGTCTACGCTGCTCGACGAAATAATCGAAGTATATTGGAAATTGCATGAGCATCGTATAACAACGTGATGTGAAATTTCTTCGATCTTCAGGGGATTCCCCCGTGGCTTCTGTATAATTCACTCGCCCCTAAACTCGATTATTTCGTACAGTCTTCATTTTTTTTTTAAATCTCGCTTAGTCTGCATTAGTTGAGGAGAAAGAAAATACTCTTGTCGATTATAGTCGATTACGTCACGCAATCTTCATATTTTTCCTCGCTCAGCTCATGTTAGTTGAGAAAAAAGAAAAACGGATGCATATGCTCTCAATTGTAAAAAATACAAAGGATTCTTAGAAATTGTGAAGTACAATAGAAAAAAAATGAGGCACAACGTATAGGGGTTGTACCTAATTGTCTGCTCAGCAGATGACTAGCTGATTTTGTAACTATTATACATTACTATAGCTATAATTGATTCGAAGTCAAAATAAATCAAAATATTTTGCGTAAAATAGGAAAATGTAAAAAAAATGGTATTACTACTTATATCTACTAATATTTATGTAGCAAGTGTATGAGGAAATCTATAAACAAAAACACCCGAGACGGTTCACCTGGAAAAAAAGAATAAAAGTCGAGGCAAACCTCCGGTCAAATTTTTTTCTCATTCTATGGGTTATACAATGCATGAAAAAAAAATCGTGAACTACCCCTCAAAAAGATCCTAAGAGAAAAAATAAATTCAGTATTAGTCAAAATAATTTTAATGAAATAAGTTCCCTAACAATTATTTTATTATTTGCTATTATTATTATTTGTTATTATTATTATTTGTTATTATTTTATTATACTTTCAAAAGTCAGTGCAATTATACTTACAGCTATAAGTTCATATATCTGAGTAAGAAATTAATTTTCAGATAACGCTAAAAATTACTTTTTTGAATTTTGTATTTAAAAACTTCGTTTGTAAATAAAAAAGTACCTATCTCGGAATTGTGTGTTAGAGATTTTTTTTATATGTTGTATGACCCATAGAACGAGAAAAAAAATTGACTAGAGGTTTGCCTCGACTTTTATATTTTTTTCCAGGTGAACCGTCTCGGGTGTTTTTATTTATAGATTTCCTCATATACGCGAAATTGTTCTGTGAGTGTTTATCCGTGATTGATTTTTAATTGTAAATAACTTGAATTCATTGAATTGTTAACTTACACTGCGCTTGCATCATTAATTAGAAAAAAAAAATGATGTTGCTATCTAATTTACTAAAAAAAAAACGAGAGATTTTTGTAAATGCAGGTGCACAATATATGAGAACTTTAGAACTATAAAGTATACAACACAAAAAAAAAAAAAAACTCCATCTGTCAGATGACTAGCTGATTTCTAGTTGATGGAAGCGGTTAGTAGATATCTCACTTTGGAAAGTTTGCCTTTTTTGCTAGACCTACTTCCAGGCTTGTTCAAAACCGAAAAAGTGTTGGATAAAGTTTAGAAAAAAGTGTTGATAAAAAGTTTCCTTATAAATAAGCAACCTGTTAATTTAAACGTCTTCTAGGGACGAAACTAATAATTATTTAATTATTTATAGAACTATTTTTAGCACTTATATTTAGTTTTAGACTATTATTCCATATAACAATTTAATCAATACTTCATCGATTTTGCGATTCTTTTTTTTGTTTTTGAATCGTCCTTTTATACGATCGCTTAAATTATCGAAACAACTTTTAAAATCAATTTCTTTGGCGAAATCGCCTTCACTGCCAACGAATATCGAACTTCGTATGTAATATTTTATTATTAAAAATATAGCGAACGTCGCGAACTCACCAAACTTCCAATATTCCTCTAATATAAGTTACTCAACAGGAAATCACGAGGAACACCTCCATTTCCATGTCTGCGGTGTTGTTTTTTGTTGTTGTGTACTCTGCTATCCAGTGTCACGTAAATCCCGTCACAAACAGCAAACACACGTTTGCGTGCGAGCTGGCATGGTGAAGGAAAGGTAGGACAGAGGCGGTTGAATAACAGAGAGAGAGAGAGAGAAAACATAAAAAAAGAAAGTAAAAAAAGTGGAGAGACATAAAAAACAGAAACTAAAAAGAGGCATCGCTTGGTTCGCCTGTTGCAGGTCACGCCCACGTGACGGACTTCAATATCGCGGCAACCCTGGAGGGCGATCAGCTGGCGACTTCGATGTCCGGCACGAAGCCATATATGGGTGAGTGTATGATTTTCATCAGCGATCGCGGCGAAGCGGGATTGCCGCGCGCGACCCTGGCAAGCTCGAATGCCCGCGCCCAGCTGGGTGTTGCGCGATCGTCGGGAATTCCCGCCGCCCCGGAGGGCTGCGATTCGATTATGGCAATCACGACGACCGTTGAAAGATCAACTGTACAGAGCTACGCGTGAAATGCCTGTACGGCTCGTGGATTTAGACGCGTTTACGATGATCGCGTCGATTATTAAATCAACATTAGCAAATCTTACTGCTTTTAATATTCATTTTGTTTTTGCTTATTGCAATAATTTTACGTATCTTTTAGAGTGAGAGAGAGAGAGACTTTCTAAGGTAAAGCCTCGCCAATTGTTGTTATTTTTCTCTGCTATGTTTAGTTTATTGATGGAATTTTTTATTGCTTTATGGAATTCAATTTAAATTGTGAATTACAATATTTTAGAGGACGATGAAAACACACATGAAACTTTGCCAATGATCTTATCAAGCCTAAATACGAAGAAAATTAAAGTATATCATTCTATTTTTTTTACACAATAAATAGTTACAGTTTCAATAAAAATCGTGAAACTTTCTTGATACTATTCTAATTCACATTACAGATGCATATATTCGAATTGTAACCGCAGCTATCAATAAATTAACCGTACACAGTTGAATGTAAATTGTATAGTTACATAATCTTGTATACAGAAACATAAGCGGACAAAAACTGTGAGTTATAACTTTGATAAGGGAAAATATATAAAGCCATTTATGAAGCTTCAAAGTTTCTTATTGACAGACAAAAAAGAAGTTTAATTTACTGGTTAACATTTTACAAAGTTTCTGTAATGACGAAAATTTTCGTTCTTTATAATTTCAAATAGAAAAGGAAAGAAAACGTAGACAAGCAGGTTTTTCTTTAAGATTTCGATGGAGTACTTGTTCTCGTTAGTAGAACATTAAAGATACTGAGCCGCAGTTCAAAAGTTTTAATAATTCCGTGAAGCTATTCTCTTTCATTAAATATTAACTAAAATATTTCTTGACATAAACAGCTTATTTATTACATTTTCAAAAATTGAAAGTCAGATTAACATTAAAATTTATATATAACTGCTGAACAAAATTATAATTTAGTGGAAAAATGTATATACTAATAGAGAGTTTAGTAGAAAATAAATATTTAATTAGCAAAGTTTATTTGAACATTACCGTTTAATGTAGCGTTCAAAATTGTCATATGTGCAAACATACAATGAATTAAACTTACTTTAATCACGAAACAAGCTCAGTGAGAATAAGTTTATAAAAAAGCAACAACATTGCGTCGAATCACTCGAATAATTAATTTTCACGATTACAATTACAATCGTCAAAGAGACTCATCTGCATGTAAAACCAGTATTTGCAGTTCACCATATTGGATAATCTGCATGCGATAATCGTTCCTTTCACTAAGTACTAACCCGTAAAATGTAATTTCTATGCGGCGCAAATATTACACTCCCTCAACGGCGTACGCAAGGGCACTCTCGTCAACGCAGTATTTAAAAATCTGCTGAAATGGAACATGAAATTCTTAATCAATAGTCAAAGCATCGAATAAAACAACAACACGAAAATCGTAAAATAACATCTGAAATAACCAAACTCACAACGCTTTCCTTATAACCACGTACAAAGCTGCACACATACTTAAAAAAGAAATCTCCAAAATCCAAGCACGTAATCTAAGGCAAGGCCAATGCACTCGTAAATAAAATGATGATTAAATGCTGGAAGGTCAAATCCCAGCTACCACATATACTAAAAAGAAGCCTCACTAAAATTATATCTCTGCAATATCCCAGAGCTCATCTCCGGCTATAAAAAAGCAGTTGGCGCCTCCATGAATCTCGCAGACATATAAAAAATCACGTAGTGCACCACGCGAATGAGTCGACAGTATAAGCAATGAAGAAGGGCTGCAGAAAGCCACGTAGGCGAGGATTTATTAGACCCGTAGAGGAGGTGAGAGGCCGCGCCTTTGACCCCCTCCCTTTCCCTCTTGCAGTCGGAGGCGAAACACACGCGAGATTACTAATCTGGAGAAGGACCGCGCGAGTCACGTATTCTAGCCGCCTCATCCACGGCCTTCTGTGAATTATTGCACGGTTGGACTATCGATCCTGTTAACGCGGACGAATTATCGAGTACTTCCCCCCCCCCCCTTCCCTCGCGCCTGAGAGTTTATGAATTTTTAAGTCGACGCTGATTTCTTGGAAAGATGCGTTGATGATACTAGTAATTGCATCTTTTTCGGATCTGAATCTTCCATTATGCGGATTTTTCATTTACGAGTGATAGATGAATGGAGAGATCGCGGTTTAGTGTTTCATTCATCGGTCGGGATTATCCAATGGCCGGCGAAATGGATTGGACGCGTCATTGATGATCACTGCGCTGAGTTCAATGGGAAAAAGGAAAAAAGCCGATATTTATTAGTGAAATTTAGAAATTTATTATTGAATATTACTTTCAATAATAATCACAATTATTGGATTTTGGATTATTGGTTGTTGAATACTGATTTCATGAAAATTGTACAGAATTTAATTTATCTACGATTTATGAATTTGTAATTTGACTTAAATGAATTGCTCTTTTCATTACTGTATAATTATGAACATTATGACAATGCTTAGTAAAGTTTTAAATGATTACGATTTCGAAGTTTGCTTCTAAAGCCTCTAAAAATTACCGCAAAAGACGATGTCTATATCTTGATATATCTACTTATAAATCTTATTTACTTATTACTCTATATGATATATATGAATGCTCAATTGGTAAACGATTCATTTAAAAATTTGACTCGAAATCAAAATATAACGATAAGAAATGTTCTTGTCTGGCTATACCCGGATAATACTACTTACGGCCATTAAGCTGCACGTAGATGGTTCACTGTTAGAGAACCAACTTTTAATTGCATTTAGTTTGAATCAGAATCAGTTATTGTGGAATGAATAAAGTCGTAATAACATAATGTATTTGTAGGTTCATAAATCATAATTTATGACTATACACGAAATTATCCCTATTAAATTATTATTTCGGTAGAACTCTAAATAATATTTAGCTCTATAGGTGAACATAATTCTTATTTACCTTCAAATATAACAATTAGAATAGAATGAATATTGAATAAACGGGTTTTCATAAAAATTGTAAAGCGCAATATTTCCAAAAAGCTTAAAACGTACATTGCGAAAATAAATTGTTCAGTATTTAATCCTCTATCAAGATGTAAATTTCACATTAGCAATATCAATATTTAACCGCCGAGGTACCCTTGAGGATCATTAATAAACATTAATGCAACAGTTTCCTTTACGCTTAATTACTCGGCGATAAAAGCAGTAAATAACCCTGTGACACAAGTACAAGCAGATGTATAGTAGATATAAAGTAATGACCGTCGAGTTTAATGACAAAAAAAAATGCAGCTCAGCGCCGTAAAAAAAGAGAGGCGTAAAAATAAAAGCATTTAATTTTTAACGAATGAAAAGAAGATGCATGGAACAAGAGGCGAGAATAGAATAGAAAGGGTTGTATTTTTTCTTCCTTTACGCACTCGTGAACCTTTTTTCGCTAGCGTCGTGTCCTCACAGGCAGCGCATTAGAAAAGAGACTCGTACATTCGTTCACGTGCAGGCACAGTCATTAAATTCTCCCCGATTAATTACCAACCATCATTACATTTTTATAAATTGTAGCAGTGCATGCCCACTATCTATTTAGATGGATAATGAATTTGGTGACGAAGCGTTTGAACGCCCCTTTTCCTTCTGGCTCGATAACTTGATTAATGAATTAGATTTAATGAAAAATGAATTTTTAAATATTCATTTGATATTTCATTAATAATTTAAAAGGCGTACTATTTCTATACAACAGGTTTTAAATTAATATTATTCAATTTATTTCAAAATATGTGAAAAAAAAGTACAATTTAGGTAATTAAGAGAAAAAGCAATAATACACACGAAGATTTATTGATAAGTTTTTAAAGTTATTTTCGTATTTTTTAAAATCGAATAATACTTTTCCACTTTGTAGTACAATCTGCAATGTTTTTATCGGTACAAAATATCAAAATTCACTCGAATTAAAGTCATACTTCAAACATTTTCAAAAATTCAGTTTATTAACTTCAAACGCTTTTTCGTTTGCGAATTTCCATCAACAAATCTATGAAAAATGCGCTTTAATACTTTTTTAATTTCCAAATTTCATGGAATAACTTTGTACCGGTAAAAGGATTAATTCGTGCCTCTGCTCTAAACGCAGGGGAATTAAGAGGCTTTTCGGGAATATAAGTCGGTAAATGTTATTCCCAATTACACGGACCATTTGGCACAGAAGTTAGTTTGAGTGGGAAAATTTCAACGCATAATGAGACTCAGCGGTGGTCATCGATTTATTAAAATGCGACATGGAAATGTACTTTTCGGAGGACATTAAAGAATCTGCATCAACCCAAAATTCACGCGGAGCGTAGAATCTATCAGTCTAAAAATGCCTTCTGTTTTGTTTGTTTGCTAATTTTTTTTTTCATGAAACGGGGGCATTATATTACAAACTAATCACGCACTTAATGAACGAAAATTCAGGTGGTCAAAGCTTTTGCACAGTTAAGAGAAACTTTTCACCGGGCGACTGTTGAACTAATGAAAAAGTTAAAGAAATATTCTAGGCACAATGAATTTTTAGTGGCAATTTAACTAGAGACATAAAACTTTTCCTTAAAAACATCGGACATCGAAAGCGCGGAGTTCCCTTTTTTACGCGAACAAGGATAAAAGAAAGCGTTTTCTTTAAAGTTGCTTTTAGTGATGTGCACCATTTCTTTTTTATTGTCCTCATGAAATTGAAACTACAGTGGAAATCCGCGGCGCGTTTCGAAATTAGCAAGTGTCTTAGTCTCCTTTAAAACTTGAGAATGAAAAAAGTTCTTGACAACAGAATGTTCAATAGGTCTTGCATTAAGAAAGAAATAAAATAAATGAAAAAATTCTTTTACCTTAACCAATGCAAATTTTCATTAGGACCAGAGCTTTGTGATTCTCCTTTTAAATTACAGCAGTGACACTAATTGCAAACGTAAAAAGCTATCGACAGTTTTCAAGGAGATGTAAGAGAACAGTAGCTGATATTTTTATACAATTCTATTGCTAAACAGGCAAAAAATTTAAAAATATAGTTTAATTGATCGGCTGAAATAATGAAGCTCCATTTCCAAATTAGGAATGCAAGAGCACAATTACAAACGTTAATGAAACGTCGAAAATCTTACTCAGTAACGAAGTAACAACTTGTCAAATTAGGAACTTGAGGAGCAATGCCGACGTGAGTACGTCATTTCCAGGAAGGGAAAATTTATTAAACTTGCTAAATTTCTAATTTCAAGTGTTATTTATAGATATTCGTATTACGCGGAAATCATATCCTTTTACACCCAGCGATTTACGTGAAAGTAAAGTAGCTTTACTTAAATTAATGAAAATTTAATTAAACCAATATATTAGAATTTCTAATTGTGGTAAAGTATCATTTAGTACTAATGTATCTTAATAGTTTGGAGTATTTATGTGCAAATACTTGCTTTGATAATTACATCGCGAAGTTGGTCGAGCAGTGCAGCAAGTATGCAATACCTGAAGAAGCTTAGTTCGCTAATGTGGCATTTAAAATCTATCATCCTACGGTAACATAAACAACTTTGATAAAGCTGACAGGAAATTTCGCAAGTTTCTGACTAAGTGTTTCTATTCAGATTGCTTATGTTCTTAGCAGAAAGTCAAAAGCTAAGCTCTTCCGGATGAATCTTTCAATAGCGATAGGATCTATTTATTAACTTCGTCTTACATCTGTCAGTTTTTATCGTACAAAGTAGAAAAAAAAAAAATCTTCCCCCGAATAAAGAAGAATCCTGATATCTCGATCCCGCCTTTCGAAATCCAATATAAACTCCCTCAACTCGATCTTCAGTTCTGTAGGTGACTTGCCGTCTATGCAACTTTGACAATCGTTTACGTGATTTTTCACCCTCAACAAAATGTTCGCTCAGGTGAATTGAATGTACTCTCGGTGTCGCCAGATGATAGAGGAGCTAACGCAGCAGCCTTCAAAATCTGTGATATCCGCAATGCAATTCTCGTGTCACTCAACACTCAAAATATTTTCATAAAGGCTTAAAATAACTCCTCGGTAAAATTGACTCAGTCGATTAGATAGAGGACCTCGTCTGTCTCTATGTATCGCGCATAAAACACATGGTATATTTATTTTAATAAACTAACTGCAAGTATTTCAAACGACATAGAAAAAAAATCCGTGGAATTTAATTTGCGTCATTATTTGCCTCGAGAAAACAACGACCAAAATATCATTTAAATCGATGATACGAAAGACTCTCCCTTATGAAATATGATCCTCTTAAAATGCCATCAGAATGCAAGTGAATAAATCTTAGACGAAAACGGTATTGATCGTTTC
Source organism: Sycophila sp. Sp_5 (assembly GCA_018906775.1). NCBI lineage: Eukaryota > Metazoa > Arthropoda > Insecta > Hymenoptera > Eurytomidae > Sycophila > Sycophila sp. Sp_5. The sequence goes on from JACCID010000020.1 coordinate 915,345, forward strand.
TCTACAGGCAGTCAAGTACAATTAAATTAAGTAAAACTAAGAACGACGTCTGAAATAAATGAAAATTATGAACAAAGTCGGAAAAGAACGTTTATATTTGCTTAAGACGTAAGAAGTAAGTTTACTTTGAAAGAAAATTTCTGACTGTACTTTGATATAACTACTTAGATTTATTACACTGTACGCGAATAGTTTAACTTAGCTATTAAGTCTAGTTACCAAGTTAGTTGTTTATTTAATTTAATTAAATTTAAATCAATTCCCAGAAGGATAGAGTTGAAATCATAATAAAATAATATACTTGGCGTAAACCACTGAGGAAAGTGAGAGCCCACGTCTGACTATATTTGGATCGAACTACTTATAAGCATTAATATTTTGATTATTGTTCACTCAACTAAAATGAAATTTTCTTCAGAATAATATAATCAAAATTAAAATAAAATAATCTATTTAACGCACGCCACAGTAGCTTAGCTGGATCTGTCTGACCATATTTGAATGTTACTACTTAAAGATTAAATTTCCTAAACATACATGAGCGGAAAGATTCTAAAAGCATACCTGTTATATTTGAGTAATACTTTAATTACTCAAATATCCAAATCTCTTACTTACTTATACTATTATTTATTGTAAAGTTAGAAATTCTTTTCAAAAGTACGACCAACAAAGAATAGCGCATTTCAAAAAGGTTTATTTCAATTTGCCATTTTTCAAGCGATAAAGCGAGATAAATTTAACCCAAACACATAAATTTAATCTAGCATACGTAAAATTATACAAGCTTCTCACGTTCTGGAAGAGATTGCACATAAAAAATAGCACGTTAAAATAAATCTTTTTTGAAATGTGCTTTTCTTCGTCAGATGTGACCTATATGTACAAAACCATAACAACAAACTCCATAAAAATGCATTCGCAGCAAAGTAAACAAACAAAAACGCTTCTCATTGTTCCAGCCCCGGAGATTTACAAATGCTCGTGCGAGGAGTACGGAATGCTGGGCTACGGCTTCGCGGTGGACTGGTGGAGCCTGGGCGTCCTGGCGTGGGAGACGCTGGCGGGCGCTCGGCCGTTTCCGGTTCACGCTTCGACGTCGCATCGGGAGGCCCTGGCCCTGCTGAGCGAGCACCTGGAGCCGCCAGGTCGCTGGAGCCGCGGCCTGCGTGACGTCATCGAGCGCCTCCTGGCCGTCGAGCCCCTCGAGCGCTGCTCGAGCCTCAAGGAGCTGAAGCAGCTCGGCCCCATGACCAGCCTCAACTTCGACGCGGTGCTCAAGAAGCGCATCAAACCGGCCTTCACGCCGCCCAAGGACCACCTCAACTGCGATCCTACCTTCGAGCTCGAGGAGATGATCGTCGAGACCAAGCCTCTACACAAGAAGAAGAAGAGGCTCGCCAAACAGAGGTACTGCTTGCGCTTTTTTTCCCTCCTTCTTTTTACTGATCGGGTCGAGCTTTTTTCATGAGCTTGATCGAGTGAACACAATGGAGCAGATATTATTTACAGTAGCATTTTTTATGAATTTTATGAGAGACTTTCAATATTGGTGAAGTAATTTGAACACTGACCTAGAAACATTAGACTCTTCGCTATGTATTCCGTTATACGATTATGGCTTCCCAGACAACTCGTGAAGGCAAGCTAAACTTCTCAAATTATTATGTTGAGTATAATGTTCGGAAATCTTTCTGCAGTTTTGAGAAAAATAATCATTATTTTACATATCGATCTATTACTAGTTCGATGCTTCAACATTAATTATCCTTTTTTTCAAATATTTAATTTAGATTTACATAAAGCAGAAACTTTTGTCAATTTGTAAGATAAGTGGAATAGTTCTTGAATATACTGCATAATTGTTACAATAATTTGTTATTCTTGAAATGCATTTTATTCCAAAATGTTCAAAATATCAGAAAAACGTTCATTTTAAGTTAAATCAACTTTTAATTATTTATATTTACACATATTTACGCACTGCCAATAATAAAAAAGGCAATCCGATGAAAATCTCTTTGGACAAATTTGACTGTGTAAAAGGTTGACGTAGAAGTCGCGAATACACCTAAAGTGTAAACGAATGAAGATTCTCACATAATTTATTTTCACAGGCCACCGTCGAAAGTTTCCTAGAAGTTTCCGCGACTCGCGCCTTGATACCTTAAGTCTCTTCGCAAACTTTAAGTGAAAAAAGTCAAGTTAAGTTAGACACAAAAGGCGTCCATTGAACCTTACGTGCGATATTTCACTGCGTGTGTAAACATCGTGAAAGGGTCTGCATCACGTAATTTCTTTAAGTACAGACATAAAAGCACTATCTAACGATTGACGAAAAAATCAATACCTTAGTCACGATTCACAGTAAACCGAGACATAAATTCGCGCAAAGATTCCGAGCGGCTGAAAAAATATTCAAAACTCGCGTTAGCGGCGTTTTTTTACGATAAACCCATCCGGGCAAATGCGTTTACATTGTCGAAATCGTATTCCTCATACATTTTTTTTTATGACGGGCTCCGTTTCCGGCCAAGTCTCGCGGTCGTACGAGCCATTTTTATGGAAAAAAACGCCTTTACGGGAGACGATATTTGCAATTCCATCGCACTTTTTTTACACAATTTCCCCCAAGCTTTCGAGGAGTACCTCTATTTCTAAAGAGTTTTTTTTTTATTGAATTTTCACTCGAACACACCTCGTTACAATTTCGAGAATTCCTTTTACACGAATCCTTTGTTGGGCTAGACTGTGCCGATAGCAATCTGTCGAGGCTGAAGTCGTGGATTCTTCGGTAAGGGTCATCGATCAACTGGGTTTCCTTTTATTGAGCAAAGTATCGCCGAAGATATTTTTTTCCAGACAAAGAACAGTTGAAAAAGTTAAAATTTTTGGAGCATTTTTCTGCAACTAGATTAGTCGAATAGAAAAAAGTGAATTCAGTTTGCTTTTATCGGCAGGATATGTACATCGTTAAAAGTTTTCCTTTAATAAACTCCTTAAACTGTCTGTGAAAATACATAGCAATAGCATAGCACCGCCTGCTTCTCATTAACATATCCATCACGTGTGTCCCGACTTCTTCGTTAACTACCCACATGGCAGGCGTACTGAATTTAATTCGCAACATTTATCCTTAGATTATCGCGGGGAACCGCAAACTAATTTTAGAATTTGTTCCAAGTTGTAAGCTGAAATTTCAAATTATAGAACAAGACCTCCAATGGTGAAAATGTACGCGTTTCTAAAAATAAGAATAATATCTTCTTAAAACCCTTTACAGCATTCGACATTTTATGTCATTTATTTAGGTTTAATTAATTTAAATAATAGAAATGTTTAACAGCTTTGAAAAACGAGTATTTATCAGGAATATTTTGGCTTTAATTTCTACATCACTGAGCTATAAGTTACTATTATCTTATTATTCGTATTATTTTTGTTTAAGAAAATATCATGTAGTAAAATGTGCATTCCATTTAAATTTAATCTCATGGATCATAAATTGCAATTACTATTCATATTATTGCGCATGAGTCTGATTAGAAGAATGGCTATAGTGATATGAAATTGTGTTTGTTTTAAGTAGTTTCCGAAGTCTCCTACTTACTAGGAATTCAAATTTCTCCGAAGTGCTTTAGAAACTTCCTGCAAAGAGGGCTTAAATTTTAAAGTCTGCTAATCCACAAGTAAGAGTCTGCTAATATATATGAATCTTGATTTGACTGACTGACACAATCCACTTCCTCTCTCTAATTTTTCTTATTCTCGACTTAAAAAAAATCAGCAAGTTCATTACGACCAAAGAGGAAAAGATTCGAAGAATATTCGTAAAATTATCACGCAACACGAATAAAGTAGATAAGGCGGTCGGTAAGAATAATACTTGATGGAATTTAATTGGTACACGAGCATAAATATTGTACAAGTTTATCTTGGCTCCAGGGCAACTTTATTCAACAAGAAAAGTTCGGGGCGAAAAATCCTTGAACCGTCACTCTCGCTATCTGATGAATTAAAAGTTGATAACGCCTCTTATCTAAAAGCAATTAATAAAAAGCTTCATCGAAGTTTCGCGGAGAGAAGGAAAAAAAAGACAAGATTGCACGAAGATGAAGCTGCTTAATTGTGTGCCTAGCTTAATCAATTGGTGAAGGTATCTTCTGAAAAATTAAAAACTTGCCTTAAAACATCGCGCTCTAGAATAATTATCATACCTTTAATTAATGAGTTGTTGCCTTCATAAGAAAACAATTTTAAAAAGAATGTGGATAGAGTCAGCTCTTTAATAGAATTTCGAGGTGCACAACAAACACTGGACTACAAATGACAAATTTTTTCATCATGTGCACCACATTATTTGCTCATTTTAGAATGTAAATATAAATTCATTTGCAAACGTTATAATTAATATTTACTACAACATTGCAGTTTACCAGAATGATCATTTAAGTCGGAAAAGAAAAATATATATTTGTCCAAGGTATAAGTTTATCATAAAAGTGAATGTCCGACTATACTTGGAATTATCTACTTATAGATATTGAAAGTCGTACTCCTTACAGTTAATTAAGCGCGAATGGTTTCTTTAGCCTAATCAAACTGTAATTTAAAAACGGCCTTTTAATAATATACAGTCGCCAACATAATAAAATAATGCATTTTGCGTAATCTCATTAAGTGTACGTGGTCTTACTGTACTCGGATTAAACTACTTAGTATGTATTAATAGCCCGTTATCGTTCATGCGATTAAAATTAAATTTTCCTCTGAATTATTAAGTCGAGATTAAAATAAAATGATGAGTTTTGTATAAACCTGTAGAATGTCTGGTGTTGTCTGACCGTATCCGGATGTTACTACTTGCATGCATTAACTTTTACTTACTCATCACCGGATCAGCTCGGCAAATATTCCTGGTATATAAAGAACGCAAACTTACGTTAATCAATAAAATATAAAGTATGACAAATAATATTCTTTATCGAAAAATTGAAGACACTTTTAAAAAATATGTGAATATCTGCAGTATAAATCATGTGTTTGCACCTTCTTAAAAAATTAATTTTAAAAAGAGTATATATTTAAACAAATTGAATTTCAAGTTACATTTAGTGCTGAATTAACGATATCATAAGCGAAAACTTAATTGCCCATTACGTTGTGTAAATGTGTATTCATTTGTAACCGTAATGACTAATGTTTACTACGATTAGTCGCGTGTAATTCTGTAATTTACCATCGCAAAATGTGCTCATTTAGTTAAAATATTCGAGCTTTACAAACATCATTTACGTTAATACTTTTTAATTATTTTGTCATTTCAATTAATAAATACTTATCATTGAAATGATACTGCAGAGGATGAATAATAGTTGAAACATAATTAGCTTTCTGTTAAAATAAATTACGCAAAATGTGTATGAATCAGCTGATTTAAAATTACGATTAAATTAAATTTCGGAACAATTTATTCTGCATAAAATATATTGTCCTAAATATAAGAAGTATTATTATGTCTAAAATTTTGCAAATTTTGAAATTATGCATTATGTTCTATATAAGTGAAAAGAATACTATTCTCTCCGAAATTTTGCATTTGCACAAACGTCACTTTAAAATTGAATGTGAATAAATTACGAGAAAATTTAACACGAATTCCTATTATCTGCTTAAATAAATGTCTATGGTTATCCTTCAATTACATCTCTTTAGTGAAGTAACCAAAGCCAAAGCCAATTACTCGAGCATTCGGGATAGATGCGTTCCGATCCGATCCGCGACACGGGATCATATACCGGCTTTATAAGCGAATGGGATCCGATGGAAATTGAATACGTCGGTGAAATGAAAAAGTGAATACATTTTTCATTCGCAATACTTTAAGAATCGCTTATTTAAATGCATTCTGCAATTTTATATTAATTTTATAAAGATTATGAATATTCACTTAAAAACTTTTTTACAGAGCAAGTTAAATTAGTTCAAAACAATCGCGTATTCGGGAATTATATTAATTAGTAGGATACATAATTATTATGTAATGTTACGGAAAATGTGTGTAATTCTATAAATAATGTAAATTGTTTCGCTACGAACTGACGCTAACTAATTGAAATTGCGAAATGAGTATTCTAATTGAAATAGCCTCGTACATTTAAGCTTTTAAAATTCGTAAAAACTGAAATTAATTATTACAAACCTATTTTCGTTGATAAAATCTTCATTTAATCCTACATTTTTAAAGTACCTATAATATTTAATTTATTTTAAATGTAGCATACAAACAATTTAAATAAAATCTTTTTTTAAAACAGGTGAATAAAAATAATGCAACGCATGTTGCTCGTTGATTAGGAAAAATCTACGTTTTACAATTACTGATATTCCTACTGATTTATTTTTAAAGAGCGGTCTTGATTTCATTTGAAAAAATATTGATAAAATGGTATAACCCTTACATCTATGTCAAGAATCTAAATCGCATTTGCAAAACAGTATTTTTCAGTTCAACCTACTTTCATTCACAACATAAAAATCGATAGTATAAGCATTTCGCGATCTTTTATTTCGGTATACAACAGAACCACTCTACCGAATCAACAATCAGGCTTAGAACGATCGTCGTCGAAAAAGCATTTTCCATCCTTAAAATAGAAATATAAAAAAAAAGATACTAAAAAGAATTTTTTGGCTTTTAAATTATTTCTTTATTAATCATTATATATAGGAACTTTCTTCATTAATTCTTGGCATTGAAGATTAGATATACTAGGTATTGAAGATTCTTTACTGGTTCAACTTTATGAAGCTCGACACCGATAAAAAAGCTTTTCCCTCAATTTAAACTTGAATTGATATAAAAAACTACAAGCGCAAACTTTTTTACTAAGCACTGAATAAATGGAGCTATTTACACTATTTTTTTAATTAAACTTCACTAATTACCATAGTTTTCCAAATAATCGAAGTCTTTTTCACGATTGAATAGCAAATAACTCAAAATTCACTTAAAAAAATCTTCTCTCTTTCCCTTTTTAAACTTAAAATTATAAAATCTACGAAAATTAATAGAAACTTATTAAAAACAGCTTTATACATAATCACTAAATGAAAGCAGATGCTTGTACTATTTTTTACTGCACAAAATTTCCCTAATTACAGTACTCGATATATATATTAGTCAAAGTCGTAAAAAAAAAAATCCTTTTTTTCCAAATATTGAATATCTGAAACATAAACCCAGCTATAAAATTCACGTTGACTAAAAGGATTTTTCAAAAAAATCCAAATAAAACAAAGGGCTTCCTTTAGAAAAACATGTCGGAATTTCCAGACCGCCAAACTTTCTAATACCTGCGTTACATTCGCTCAAAAAAAAAAAACAAAAAAACGACACGAACAATAACAAAAATAACGTTTCAGATCACTGAAAGCGGAATCCCTGGGTGACGAGCCAGTGCAGTCTAGCCTGGAGCCGGGCAACGAGGCGCTGGAGCAGCAGCGCCGGCTTGCCTTCATCCCCGAGTACCGCGTGTACAACCGGGAGCGGGAGCTCGAAAGGCTGGAGCGGGAGCGAAAGGAGCGCCTTTGGGAGGAGGAGCTGAACACTGCCATGAGCCGGGCCGAGCCGAGATTAAGGTGACCCATATCCCCGGGGTCAGCTTTGCAAGCCAGGCGTACCCAAGCACTTTGTTAGTCACGCAGCCACCCCCTGATCGAGTGACCTTTATTTTTTTTTTATTTTTTTTTTCGCATGCAATATGCGGTTCCATTGCTTTCGGCGCGACGCGCACCGATAAACGCTTCTTCGGCTCTCACAAATGGAGGGGAATCCCTCAGGTGGTTATTCGTTCTACGCATTAGCGCGGAGGAAGGGGGAGGTAACGTCAGCGTGCTTTTTGAAAAAAATTTTAGCACATACTGTAAAAAAACTTTGCATGAATTTTAATGCAATTACTGGAAGCAAATTTCATCGGCGTACATGAATTATGATTAATTTACAACTTTACATTAATTTTAATGTAAATTAAATTCAATTTAATGTAAATTCGGTAAAGTTCATGTACGCTAATGAAATTTGCTTCCAGTGTTTGCATAAAATTTAATGTTTTTTTTTTTTAACAGTGCAGATATGCGTGAAAGATGTACAGCGTAGTCCGCTTAATGCAATTCTTATATTTGTCGTCCAATCAGTGCCCTTTAAATAGGGTTCAATCGGTCAAAAGATGTAATGACGTGTAATCAATTTTTTTTTAAATCTTATACAAATAAAAAAACGTACTTATACTTATTAATAAACTTTACCCGCAGAGTATTTTCTTAAGTAAGGCTATTAAAAGAAATTTTTTTAGTTTGATAAAGGGATTTTTTAAAAGTCTCGGCGAAGAATGCAAAAAGTGATTACTGAAATGCGGAGCATCCCCCTTCCCCCATATTAATTTCTTTTATTGCGCCTCACTCATCATTTATCTTGTCGAGGTATACGAACCCATTAAATTATAGATATAAAGGTTGGGTGAGGGTTTTCAGGAAAAATGAAACAGGATTTCCATCTTGCGCGGTGGAGCTTTTCTTTCTCTTTGCGGCGTATACCCGAGCACTTTATTTTAAAATTCTGTTGTTGTTTTTGTTTAGTTTTCCAATAAACATTAGAAAAAATCGTTTTATTTAATTTTATTATACTAATTGTTTTAAAATTAATTTGAGTTTGGTTTAATTGTATTTTAATTTTAAACTAATGGTAAAAATAGAGCTAAGAGTTGTGCATTCATTGACGTAACTGTGAAGACACTTTAATTATCTCTTACTAATGTAAAAGCTTTATTTTTAATTTTAAGTACAAATTTCATGTCGAGCTTATGGTTGTGCAAAGCATCTCACATTACAAACAACTGTGACTTATTTTATTTTAGCTGTTTTATGTGAAGTACTTATTAAAATTACTTTCCTATAAGAAAAGTGGTTCTTGTGAGTGAAATTCGCAAGTTGTAATAGCAAGTAAGCTTAAGAGTACCAATTCTCGTAAAATGAAATGTCGCGTGATCATATGCCATCTCTTTATTTTCTAATTTAAGTTCTACTACTTGGCAATCCGATAAGTAATGATCATTGAAAGGTAATTGATTCAGTCACTTACATTATACTTTTCTTCAACTAATTATTTAACGTAAATTTTAATTAATCTAATGAACCGTGTAATTCATCATATGAAATTCCGAAGGGAACAAATAAGTTGATTAAAATTTTCATACACAGTCGAACTTCCACGGTTTTAATAACTTGGCTTATTTTTAGTATTAAATATTATAAACGAAAATATGGAATCTCGAAGCATTATTTGGTTGAATATTCATAAAACAGATTACTACGCAAGATATTAATTAAATAATTCCTCTTGCTTTCATTTCCTTTTATTTATATAAGATGGGATGAATACAAAATATAAAAGATAAAAACTAAATTTATGAACTATTTAGTAAAGTCGGCTTTGAAAGCTTTCATTCTAACAATAATCCTCGCTAAAAGAATATTTGTCTTTCATTCATAATTATCTTTAAATCAGATAATCGTATTTTAATTTATCGATAATGAGATTTTAACTACATCCTTTGAAAATGTAGACGCAAAATTGTAATAAAATGGCAATCATTAATCAAACAATAAAACAGCGTTGCCATTCTAAGTGCATCAAAAATAAAATACCAATTCATTCAACCACTTTCATTTCGCGCTTAAACAGAAAAAAAAATTCTATAGCATCTGAAACTTCCCGTTCGCGTTTAATTCAGACCTCGGAATCCGGAGCTTTAAAGTGGCCTATAAAGTACGGCCGCCCGAGTAAAAGGAAAAACAATCTCGCGATCGTTAGGAGAGGCGCGCTCGCGCTAAAAAAAACAGCAGCGGAAGAAAGCAACGGTGGCGGAAACGTAAAAATAAGAGGAGCACGAAAAAGTGAAGACGAGACACAGCGGATCCCGAAACATTTTCTCGCGCCGCATAATGGAGGCGGAGGGGAGCAAGAAACTCGCGCGCGCGGCTTCCACCGTCGCCTAGAGGAAGATGGACGTGTACAAGCCGGCAGACGAGACACGCGATACCCTGAAAGCTCTTTCGGTCCCTCCCCTTCCCTGCACTTGGTAATTGCGTCTTCTTCTTGGGGGCAACCGAGAGCATTGAAAATTCGCTGGCAACGTTGATTTCCGATCCCTCGAGGAAATGCGTTTCCCGCGTCCTTTCTCCCGGAGCTTTCGAATCTTACGTAAATGTTTAGGAAATTTTGCGATGAGAGACATTTCCTTGAATTTAATGGATTTGTATAGCGCAAGCTCCTTTCAAGCTCGTAAATAAATACCAATGCAATTGTTTACTCGAGCTTTATTATGTTTGCGTTTGATTTTAATCTAAAGATATTACATTCGATGTTGAGATATTAAATTATATTAATTATTAATTTATTTGTATAAGCTTGAAATAAGCTTTCAGTAAGTACATTGCAGGAGAATTTCTAGAATTTAAATTTACATAATTTAATTGTCGTACTTTGGAGGGTATTATTTACTAAATACGACAAACAATTCAAAGTTTAAAGTATCATAATTAACGTCTAAATATTAGAGGAAAGTGTGAGAACAATAACATTGCACAGATTAAGTAGCAATTCTTGTCTACGCCTATTTTCATTTAAAATCGTTCTTTTTACTCTTTTTTAAGACCGAAAATTATAAACGTTAACTCTCGTTGAGTGTAAAAAATCAAAATTGCTCTTCAATTTTTATTGTAAACACTAATAAAAAACCAAAACGTTCGACTATTTGGATAACAATTAATTTTATTAATTCTGCATGAATGCACGATTAATGGATGAAACTGAGAAAATTTTATGTCTATCACCTTGATGAAGTTATACTGGGAGTGGAAAGCTTTTATAGGACGGCATTGACTGTTCCATTTACATGATTGGTAACGCTCAATCTCCCTGTATCGACGTTAGGTATTTACGTCGATCGTTAAGTAATCGAAGTTTTTTTTCTACTTTTTTTTTATTTTTAACGGAAATTTTTAACAGCCAATCTTTCTCTTTGAGTCATTTCCCATTCAATTGTCAACACTTATATTTACTATTTAATCGCGTTTCATTAAAATTATAAATAATACTATTAAAAAATTGGCTGAAAAAATTAAAAAGATTGATCTTTTATTGCTGTGATTCATCGGTCATAAATAAAGAACAAAATGTTTTTTTTTCGCTTTATAGCACCAGTAAATCTTGTACTTTTAAACACGAGTCTACACGATGAAATCTTTAAAAACCATTGTGTGCATTTTTCATCAATTTAAAACTGATAATGAAATAATCAACTTGACCTATCTATTTTTATAAACAATCCGGAACTAGAGCAAATTTTATTTCTAGAACAATTGCTGAATAAATTTGTTGACTAAGATTGAAATTTAGGTATAAAACCGCACGTCAAATCCTCACTTTGCATTATAATCGATTTCAAGTTGCGTGAAATTGATTGAAATTTGGTTAGGGTACTTTGTACAGGAACCACGTGCCATGAGATTAATAAAATTTGATGCAATTTTCGAAGCAAAGCTTTGCTAGATATACGCTAATTAATTAAGTAATGATTATGTATTATTTGACATGCAAATTTTCGTTGCTGATTTTTCTATTTTTTCCATTGTCACGATTCTAGTTATTAAACTGAAAATTAACCCAATGTGTTTAGAGTCAAAAGTATTTAGAGTTTAAATTTATTATGATCTTGAATTTTTTTAATTTAAAATCTTTCGGTATCTTAATTTGCACCTTGCACGTGTACTAAATATTTTAAAAATGTTGCTCTTTTAATTCTAAAACCAGACTTTATACAGCGCCAAGAATTTTTTACTCCGAGTTCTCATTCATACTTAAACAAAATTATTTCACATTTCTGTCAAGTCATGCAGCAAGGCAAAAACTACGGAAATGGGAATGATGCGGCAGATTTAAAGTCACTTTATCATCCACTTAAGTAACATGAAATGAAGAGATATATCATTTTTATTTATTGTTGAGAAGCTTGGTTAATAAGAAAGAAATTAGCTCAGTTTATTTCTTAAATATAGTACTTTAATTAAGTGGACATTCATTTTTTTTATTTAAAAATAAAAACACAATTTTAAAAACTTTTTTTATACACTTCCGATGATGCCGTAAAAAAGTCGAGAATCGCTGTAGTAATAAGCTTCTTTTTTTTTGCTTTTTTTCGTTCCTTTATCTACTTCCGGCGATCCTATAAAAATTGTTGACAAGCTCTATAATGAGCTTAGCGCAAGCTTTTTCATCACAATAATAAAATCCAATAAATCTACTAACATTTAGCTCTCACGAGGATAATGAATAAAAGTATGTTTGATGATTAATGATAGAAGTGCAAAAAAGCGATTTTTAACCTCGTGTAATATTTGCTTAAAATCTCTTCTTCGCTCATGTATATCGAAACGTTAAATTTTTTACACAACCTATGCAAAGTACTATCTATAAGCGAGAGTCCGCCAAAATCCACTTTTCTTAATATATTATAAATCTTCTGATGTCACAGGGTGATCAAATCAATTTACCAAAACGCTTTTATGCAAAAGGATCTATTTAAGAAAAAAAATTGACGATTTATTTCCAACTACACTGCACTCATAAAAATTTAATGTAACTGGTAGAATAATCCGCTTAAAGACACTGGAAAATCTACTTAACATAAAGTCAAATGGATTTATAATGTCAATGAACAGACGATCCTTTATAGTTCAATCTATTAAAACGTAAACAAACTCTTCTTCGATAAAGTGAATTTATTATACGCATTCATGGTAAATTGTATGATTCATTAAAAATTAGCTTTCATTTAGTATCATAAAAAGTTTAAAAAATATAATGAACGAAAAGTCTTTTATTTAATCGCAAAAAGTTTACAGTAAACTTATTGAGACTTAAGCTGAAGAAGACATACACTTATTCTTCAATTTAAAATTAACTAGATAAAATGTTAATTGCATTTACCTACTAAGACCAACAATCCATTTTTGTGACTCCTCAGCCAACCGGAAGTATTCTATCGGCTTTAAAGCACCAGAGGGATATCGATATTAACTCACATCCAGATGATCAAAATGAGACAAAAAATAAATTCCAAAACAACACATTCGATCGGCGAATTATTCTCCTTACCCCCGTGGATGTCACGCGAAGACCCCCGCGCACGCGAAACAATTACTCCACGCTGACGCGAGGTAGCCAGGGTAAATAATCGAATCGCCTAAAGCAATAAGAGTCGCAGTGGCCGTTAAAAACATTAAGCCCCTAACGAAACAGCATAGCTTATTCAAAGGCGTTCGTGCAGCGAAATGCGCCCGGCCGTCTCAAAGGGGGTCATAAGTGGCTCGTTTCCGGGGAAGGCGCGCGAGCTTGCACCGTCTAGTCGAGTGTAAATATTGAATTTCCGCAGGCCCGAGGAGCAGCAGGAGGAGCCGTCGACTGTCGAGGAGGCGGGGGGCGTCGAGATGGAGGCCGGCGCCGCGACGGCGAACACACCGCAGCGGCTGCACTGCCCCGGGGACGGCAGGCTGAGCGTCTCGACGGCGAGCGTGAAGGCGCGGCTGAGCGGCTCGCCTCAGGTGAGCCGGCGCAAGAGCACAGGCGAGCTCGACTTCATAGACGCGAGCCCCGAAGCGTCCGGCTCTTAGGGCAAGCCGCGCCGGCGCGGCTGCCGCTGCCCCTGCTACTGCCTCCGAGCCAGAAGCAGCGAGAGTCCGGACCTTCACTGCTGAGGCCTACACTCTACTTTTCTTTTTTCACCTCTTCCAGCTTCCTTCATTTTTCTTCGCAGTACACTCACAACGATTCAATGTAACACACGGAGAGAAATGTTATAGTAAAAGTTACTATATTCCGTGGGAACAGTGGGATATACTCAACTTATGAAAATTTTTGTACTATAAATTATACTAAAAATTCCTATGTATATAGCAGGAATTGCTAATTACATAGTAGAAATTACATAGGAATTTTTAGTATTTTTCATAGTAAAAATTTTCATAAGTTGAGTGTATTCCACTGTTCCTACGGAGCACAGTAATTTTTACTATAACATTTCTCTCTGTGCAGGTAGAAGAATCCACTAAATAGTTCTAGGAAATCTACTTATTACAGAGTCAAATGTATTTATACCGTGGATAAGCGGACCATTATTTACGATTAATTTGCTACCATGTAAATCTGAAAATATGCAATTCACTTGGAAAATGTGAATAGTGACAGTTCACATGCTAAATATGTGAACGACTTTTCACATAAAATATGTCACTATTCACATTTTCCAAGTGAATTTCACATTTTCAGATTTACTGAGTAAACCGTAAAAAATTGTTTTTTCTTTAAATAAGTAGATTGTTCAAATAAATGGATTGCATGATAAATTCTAAATTGATTCGTTAACTATTAGTTTCCATTCGATAATCACAAAAAGTTAAAAGAATTGAATAAATGAAAAAGTCTCTAATGATTAGAAACATACTAACAATTAAGATATTTACGATAAAATTGAGTGGATTGTGTATACTTCTACTAAATTTATTGAGAATTATACTGAAGCAGACATATTCTTTAATTTAATAAATTCATTTTAAAATTAAGTAGATAATGTTCAAGTGGATTTATCTATTAAGACGAAGAATTCATTTTTGTGAGTGTAGTATTCTTTTCTTGTCATTTTTACGAACGTGAATCAGGCGTTTCGTATGCACGCGAAGGGATCGCTACGCCGCTCGGCGTTAAGACGCGTTTTTTTTTTTTTTTTGGAGGGATGGCATATTTATTTGATGCCTTTAGCGTGGTGGGAAAACAGAGCTGAATTATTTACCAGTCTGATGGACACCAATTTTTAACTTCTGCGTGTTCAGTTTTTTCTTTTTTGTTTGTAGAGACAAGGGAAAAATTTAAGCACTTCGTGAAATAAATAAAATACGTATCGTGTGCGAGGCTTTGGTGGTATTTGTAATTTTTTTTACGGAAGCAATTCCATCAATTTTATTGGAGCAAAAATTTTGCAGCGCACGACCACCTGTACCTCGGATTTAAAAAAAAATTACTTTTTTAATAAAGATTAATAGAGAAAATGTTTGGAATATTTTGTCGGTCAAAAAATACTATTGTACTACAAATAGAACGCAAATAATATTTTTTCAACTCAATTTTAGTTCCAAATACTTCGATTCCATGCAATAAATACCACAATTGCAACATATTTGTATGTACATATTTGTCGTATCATTTTTTTTTTTTCGAAAAAAATAATTCGGCCAATTCGCGTTTGTTCAAAATCGGCACTTTCTACTGGTTTTCAATTAAATTATATAGACCGAATTTCTCGTTCGTTAAATTTTTGTTCGCTAAAACAATTTAGGCGAGAATTCATACTAGAATCACAAATAGTGCAGTAGCACGTAGAGCTCAACGATCCTTTGAGTAAAAAATCCCGCTTTCTCACCGATGGGGCACACTACAATTTACGGAATATCATTGGAAAACTATTTCAATAATTTTTATTTTATAAGTGCTAGCGGAAAATATGATGAGATTTTTACTAATACAGAAGTTAAAAACTTCGTAGGTTTGCTTACTTTACCTTTTACTTACACCCCACTAGCTTAATAACAATTCAATAATCATGCACATAACATCACATTTTTTATTTTTCTAACATTCGAAACTGCTTGTAACATTTACGGTGTAGCGATCCCAACGATTTTTAATTAACTTAATGTATTTTAATTTACAAAAAATCACAATTTATCAAGAATTTGGCTACTGACACTTACCATCCACATAAAAGCAGTCGACAAAGTATGCGAATTTCAACAAAAGATTTGCTCCAGTTTGCGGTGTGAGGTGTAAAATAAAATTCGTAACAAGAATAAATAAAAATTATTTTCGACATGTAGATATGCGCAGGGTTAGCGACTAATGCAATTATTGTAAAATATAAAAAAGAAGTCTATTTTCCGATCGACGTTTCATGCTTTTAATTTTTCGATTTTGTACATAATTTTTCATTCGAGCAAAATTCTCTCGTCCCATTTAAGCCTGTTAATCGAAAGATATTTACGTGTATGGAAAGAATAAAAAATCAAAACAAACAAAATGTTATATTTTAGAAAAAAAGTAACGAGTAAATTAATAAAATACTATTAAAATCTCTTGCATAAAAAAACTGTTTCAAAGAGCTCATTAAATGATTTCCTTGAAAACGTTCGATATTAAAGTAATAGTTTTCTCATAATTCGTTTGTTCTTTTCCAATCAGAAAAGGAGGCGATTTCAAATCGAAAATCCTAATAGTTGTGTAAAATATGCACATTTATTATTGATTCAAAAATAAAATCAAAAACGTAGTCTTAAAAGACACTATATTTTTCATGTAAATATTATGAATTTTTTAAAAGAATAATAATTTTCATTACCGTTTAGAAAATAAAAGAGATGTACTGCCTGAAACGATGTACTTTATATACACGCATTATGCATAAAATTTTGACATGTCGCACTGTAAATAACATGAAAAGTAGTACATAAGTTTTTATCAATATAATTCATACTAATTCTATAGATTTGTGGTAAATTTTTAAAAAAAAATCGCAGTGTAATCTAACATGTAAAATGTTACTTATACCGGCACTTTGCATCCTTTGTAGAAAATATATCTCTACTACCTACCGTTACGAAAATCTGCATTCAATTATAAACGTAAAGTTAACGAATAAATAAATTTTAATCGATTTTACACAAGATGATGGCCACTCGCTTGGCTTCATTTACACATAGATCATAGAAAAATATTTTATTCAAACCAATAATTTGGAATATAAAATAACAATGTAATTGTTAGATTCTTTATATTATCGCTTCTTTTGCACAAGAAGAATAGAGTATCCAATGAACCTGGGCTATTTACAATCAAAATTTCAAATGATAATTTATATATACAATTAACTCCAAATTTTCTTTTTAGTAAATTATATTATTAATAGCTCTGATTAAATATTAATTTAAAAAAATATAGTTATAAATTTTTAAAATAATCTTTAATGAATTTTACGTTTTTTACCTTTGTATTATTACTTTTTGAGTATGGCAGTTAATAAAAGATGAACAATCCTTTAATTATAAGAGTAGACGATGCGACCGACTAATTTGCTATAATTAAAATTGAAATTGAAGAGTTGCGAGAACTTCACTGATGATATAAATTATTCACTAAAATATTGAAAACTCGTCGATCATGTTAAATACGTTGAAGTTAAACTTTTTCTATAACGTGCAAAGTTTTTAAACATGCCTAGAATAGAAACAAAGCATACAGTTACTGCATTATGAATTTAAGACGTTGTTTATCACGTGACGCAAAATATAAAAAAAATTGAGCTACGCTTAGTTAAATGTATTATGTCATAATAAGTTATGTAGATATTTTATACATAATTAATTATAAAGTAATTAATTTAAGATTTTATACAAAATCAAATCATAAAAGATGTAGAATATCTCCGAAATTAAAGTTAACAACATATTTATCATGTACTTTACTTAATTTATCGAGTATTAGAACTACACATTTTTTTCATAAATGTACTATTATAAATTACTGTTAATCAGATTCAGTTTTAAGAGTATTTAAGATAGCGGTTACTTAAAAATTGTTGTAAATTATGGATATTTTTATTACTTTGTTAAAAGGTCATGTATATTCATTGCGTCATCGTATTGTTTGATGTTAAAAAGGACACAATTAAAAGAAAAATTATGAAAACTGAATGCACATTTAATCTTCATTACTTAGTTCTATTTCATTCACTCCTTACAGATCTGGAGCGCAAGGTAAGATTCAAATTTGTTATTTAACAGTAAATTTATTCAAACGAGTCAGTGAATTTTCCAATTTTCTTTTACCCGTTTTTACACTTCTTTTCAAATCAAGATTAAATACCTGTTACTTTCTTAATTGTTTTGCAAATATTCGTCATATAATTAAGAAAGTTCGAGACTTGATATAGAGCAGAAAATGAAAGACAAACAAGGAGAACGACGTAAGAGCTCATACGAAAATGGGTGTGATTCTAAGACCTTACTTAATTCAATCAATTTAACGAAGTAAATAACCTCATTATATACTGAGAGCACTCCTTTCCAAACATTTCCCGTTTAATTTCAGCTAATGGTACATCCCGACGCCAAAGACGAGCGTTGCGCGCTAAATTTGTTATCCGCTTTCTACTATCTTATTATGCAAGTACATCTTCAATTAAAGTATTGTCAGGAGGGGAAAATATTTTTATCTCAATCTCCTCCGACTAAAGGCGCATATTTTTTCTGTGAACAACAAAGTCGTATACAATGGACAATTACACAGAATGAACGCTAAAAAAAGTCGAAAGAATGATAGGTCCACCGAGAAAACTATTTATAATGCACATCTGCTTTGATAGATTCGAAAAAAGGTCGCTTCACAGGGTGGGAGTCGCACGTGATCGCCGCTCGAGCAACGTGTTTGATGGTTTTATTGTCATGGGGCGTAAACTACCTCGGCATAAATAACTAAAACCAATCTCTCCACTGCTCGGTCGGTCGATACTTTACTCTACTTTTTATCCTCCTCTTTCTTTCAGCCTCTCTCCGTCTTTTTTTATTTTCGGAGAGCTCCCGATTGTCAAATCAAAGAGGAGCTGCGGAAGTAAAGGCGCAGATTTTAGAGGGGTGGTTATAAACGCTACTCGAGGAGCTCGTCGACTAATTAATAAGGGGAAAAATCCGGAGCAAATGCGGGAAACGTTATACTCGCTCGCGATAACATCCCCTTACCGCTTCCGCTGCTGCTTCCTTTCCTTTCTTCGCCGAAACGACAGGGATTTTTTTTATTGAGCCCCGCGGGATTATACGATCGCTTAAAATTTTAACGATTGTAGCCGAGCTGTATTGCTTCGTTAAAATAACATTTTCAAAGTTGCATCTGATCTTCTTTTTTGCGCCGTATAGACGGTAAGTAATCGAATATCGTACCGGATAAAAATGGGAATTACGGTAGACAATTTATGGTAAAAATCAAAGTAGTACGCAATGCTAAAGAATTTAATTTAATTTAATTTAAGGATATGATTAATTTTATTGTGATAGCTTTTTACGATATGTTGACCTAGTTTACCTGCAAGTATGTAAATGGCCGTAAACATGAATAAATACATTTTTTTTGCAATTATGGCCAGTTAAAAATAAAAGTATGCGTTCAATAAATTATTCAAGATTGTCAATATTAAAAGCTTAAACTATTTTTTGTAAAAAGCTGAATGAAAGACAAATTTTGTATTATTTCTACGTCAATAATAATATTATTAAACAGTTTAATACTTTTCAAGAGAAATCCAGAATAAACTATCTTATGGACAGCGACAGATTCGAAGGAATACCTTGACTCGAAAGTCTTTTCACTCGTTTGTTTCAATGTCAATTTTTCTTCTCCAATAGTGCTTTTCCTTGTTGTGCTTATTTATTTAAAAAGACACTTTACCGCTATACTAAAATATACCTCTATGGATCAAACTTATCTTTGAGAACTTTAATAATTAAAATCTATATTGAAAATACATTTATCTAACTGAGCTTTTTAAATATGTTTTACAGCATCTCTGCAGCACTTTTACAATATTTTTTAATACAACGCGAATAGATATATTTAAAAAAATTTATTTAATCGAAGCAGTAAAGTAAATTTAATTTCAAATGATCTATTATCGCTGGAGAAATATCTAAACAAATATTTTATCATATTCATTTATTGAAATTATTTATGCATTTATCGAAATTTAATTCGTAAAATATAAAAGTAAACAACATTCCACCGAAATATACTTTCACCCCTGCAGAAACCTGGTCAACTTGATAATTTGCGGGATCCCACGGTTCTGTTTCAATACAAAGATTATCTGGTCGCGTGTCGGCCAAGTTTCATCATTAGTCCTACCATGAATATTCTCTCATTGCCCTGCGAGCAGTTTGCCCTATCCTCCGGGCAAAAGTTGCGCGCCGATCGATTCCGGAGATATATACACTGTAATTCCCGAGCGAATCGGCGAAACATGTCCCTCACCGCCTTCCGTCGAACCGGTGAAGAAAAGCAATTATTCCGATGCGTACGGGGGGCTCCCGGCCGAAAGGGCTGCAAGAGAGGGTAATAAATGACTCGGGCAGGCCCGCAAATCTCTCGACAACGAGCTCTCGCCGCGCGCGAACTAATCGATTGGCGCTCGGTTTAGATTTCGAAAAGTTAAATGGGACTGGCCCGATCGTTTCTTTTGCGAAATAAACTTCGACTCGAAGGGTGGGTACGTGTGCCGTTTTCCCTCGGCCTTTTCCGCCAGCTGGACGGACTTTTACGAGGCCTCTGCTTTCGGCGAAATTTTTCGAGCACCTGAGGTTTACGAGGCGCCTCGATGCCTAACGTAAAAAAATCTGCGGCTGATTCGGCAAAACAGGCTGCAGAAAGATTTTGCGAACGATCTTCTGGTCGGACTTTCGCGGAAATGTAAAAATAAAATAGAAATTTTATTTTTAAATGTGTACGTTTTATTTATTTGTTTCGTATTTTATTTGAGATTTTTTTTAATTTGATATTTTTCTCTTTTCTGTGGGAAGCTTACAAAATGTGAAGAAATGAACTCGTTGTGTACACGTTCATACTCGTGATATATTGTTGACTTTCCCACTTCCATGCTGGATTCGCGGTAAAATATTTTCGTTTACTTCGAAATGTGTTTCTTTCGTTATTTTGCGCAGCGCGATCTACTTTTTAAAAGAGGTAAATAAATAAATAATTCGTAAAAAAGTCCCTTGCCATTAAAAATGACGCAAATTAGAATGTCGAAGTTGGCTTGTCAATATAATGGCTCGACGTAATGAGTATAAACTTCGGTATAAGAAAATTATTTTCGCCATCGAAACTCCTTTAGTGCGAATTTTCTTGGAGCTATGACTGACTGTGACTGTGGATGAATTCATTAAAAATATAAAATTTACAACTTTGCCGAACTAGACTTCAAGATAGACCCGACGATTGCGATGAATAATTGCACAAGAATGTACGTGAAGTTTAATAGATAGCAAGTGAAGACCTAATCGCTTCAATGAAATATTACTTTTAATATTTTTTTGCATAACGTAAGATTCTTTTATTCTTTTGTAGAATAGAATGAACCAATTAAATTAATTAGTTTTTTGTATCATATCATCTCTAAATATTCGCGAGACATAACAGTGGTTGAAAATTAATTGTTATAACATTTTATTATTTTCGTTCGTCAAAATTTGAAACATAATCGTATCTTGGATTTTGCACGATTTATAAGTATTTAATGATTACTACGTGCGTTTTAATTAAAAACTGACGTTACAAAGCAAAAGGCCGAAGTATCCACAGAAGCCCACGATTGTAATGCTTTGCGGACAGAGAGAAAAAAATCTAAAATATGCAGCGATAAAGGATAAAGAAGGGCGAAAGATTAAAATTTAAAAAGTTAATCGGCAACGCGCTATAAACGGCCTCGAGTATCTAACAGGGAAAAAGAATCTAATTAAGCGTCTTGAAAGAGACAACTAAGAGGATTATTTTGCCGTTCGGTATATATTCCATTCGGGCCAAAGGAAGACCGACAGATTGTACCCTACCGCAGGAGAAAGGACGAGAAAAAAAGTAAAGGAAGGGGGTAAAACTGCATAGACGATGTATATACATATAGCGATCGACCGGTGCGACTGGGAACCTCGGGGATCCATTGTAAATGTAATATAACCGAGCGCCGAGGAAAAAGTGCCGCGAAGTGAGGGAAGCATCGCGAAAACGCAACGTAAGATGTAATTCTGCGAACTACTTTATGCATTTCAACTTTCAGTGGAATTTGCATTACTCGTCCTTTTTTCTTTAATGCTGAAAATAAAAAAGTTTCTTCCTGAAAGGCAAACGTTGACACAGATTGTTCGTGCGAAGTCGATGGGAAAGGGTCGGTGTAATGCGCCCGGATTTTAAAGGGAAGTTCGGTCGGTGAATTTTTCTCGCGCGAGCTCTGGTAATAAACGTCCTGGTCGTTTTTCTCAAAGATTACATTTCATTGGTTCGATCCTTTTTCCATCTTATTTCAGTCCGAGATATGTTGAACATTTGGAACGCGCTCAATTCGATGGTGATCGATGCTGCTTTTAAGCGAACCATTTTATTACTACTTTCTTTTTTTATAATTTTACATTACTTAATTAAATAGAGGGTAATTATTGTGCCTGGAAATTCAATTTACTGTCAGACCTATCATTATTTTTGTCGCTGAATTAAAATCAATTATCCCATAACATGTTTTATATGAAATTCAATCATTTTAAAGAAATGTAGATTGCAGTAAATGTTCGTAGATCATTCGAGTTATTTTCATTCATAGTTATTCAATTCGTTAAATCAAATGGTTCCAACTAATTACAGAATTGTTTTTAATTTTAATAACACTGCGCTTTCCATAAAGTTTTAATTGTTCAATTACAAAAAATAAATATTTCAACTTTTCAAATTAATAAAACATTTTATATAAAAAAGAAAAAATATGCGAGAGATTTTTTTGTGTTGTTCCATTAAGCGGACCTAATGAAATCCAAAAGCATTTTTCATGAAAAAAAAAACAAATTGTATGTTAAATTAATTTTGAAATAATTATATTAAATAAATGAAAGACTCAAATAAAAGTATTTTTCAAATTCTCCGGGTGGTATAATGACAATCTAATATATCCTTAATTAAATTTTTTTAATTAAGGATATATTAGATTATTAATATTTTTAAGTAATATTTTTCAAATTTTTACTCATTAAAATTCAATTTAGACAGAATTTAACTATTTAAAAATAAATACTATAAACGTGAAGAATTACTGATTAAAAGTAATTAGTTCATGAAAGTACAGATTATCTTAATTAAGCTTGCGCAGAACTAAATACAAGGAGGTGAATGACGACTGTATCTTGAATGACGTTAGACTATCAGGTACTCTAAAGATATCATTTCGAAGGAACAGTTAAAGAGCATAAAAGCCTTATATTAACTATGATCTATACAACTTTAATTAACCATATTGCATTACCGTCATTTATTACGATCTTCTTTAATATTGAAAATAAAGATCCTTCCATCCTCCATACTATATGGATAAATATTCTATAGATTGAGAGAATTTTCTCGTAAAATTTACGCTGATCTTCACCGTAAAAATTGCGTGAAAAAAAAACGTAATCGCAGGTCGATTTGAGACACTGCAATTTTTATTCTGGACGATATAGAATACTCTGTACTTTTTACGGAGCATTTCTCGTAAAATTTAGTATCCTACAATTACGTTTTTTTTCACGTCATTTTTATAGTGAGCTTCGCCGCAAATTTTACGAGAAAGTTTTCTCAATGTATTTATAAGCAGAATTCACAGCTATAGTGGGCTTCTTTTAATCATCTATTGGAAGGAAAAAGCCACCTAAACAGTTTATTCAAAATTTTCATAAAACGTGATTGCAGATATGAAATAAGAGATGTAACGTATAAAGAAATGTATATGCTGGAAGTTTTTATTTAATTTCCGTAATAAAATAACAAAATTTTGTCTTCTGTTAATTTTTCAATTGTTCGATTATTGTGCAAATTGTTAATAAGAAGTAATTGACGCAGTGATACGTTTTTCAGTTTCAAAATTTTAAGCGCACAAAGTGCGATGATTTTGCTGCTAGCTTTAAAAAGTCTCATTATATCAATAAACCCAAAAGAAAAGTTAAGCACCGTTAAACATTAAAGGCTGCTAAACGAGAAAAGCATAGTCCATCGGTGCCCGTGTCGCCGTCAAAGTATTAATGTTTGGTCCCACAGAAGCGACGTGAAATTGTAAAAGTTTTCGCATTTACGGGATCGAAAGTGCAGATAGGGCGTTATATATACATATTAGAGGAGATGACCCATCCCGGTGCGACTCGTCATCCGAGCAGGGATCTATTTCGTCGCAAAATCCAACTTTGCCCGAATATTACCAGCCGTCCAGGACACGTGCGGGTAGTTACGCGGGACCCCGCCATCTGTTGATGCGTAATCTCGGGATCGCTATTTTTCAGCGTCAGCGTTAAGCGAGAGTGTGCGAAATTTGAAATGCGCGGCATTTCACGTATAATGTGCCAGCATTTTTCTTGTCGCTGAAAAAAAGGCGCACCCTGTTGAGCTTTTTTTTTATAAAAAATAGCGCCGCGCCGCACGCACGCACGCAGGAGGAGAGTAGCTTTTCTTTACGCTGACGCCGAAAATATAGCGTCCGTGAAATTACACCATTGCGCGATTGCTCGACAGGGTAATTTTGTTTGCAGCGCTGCGTCGGAGGGTTGACATTTCAGTTGTAGGAATCGCGTTGCAACTTGAGAGTCTTAGCCCGTGTGACTATCGTGGATTACTCAGTTTAATGTTAGCTCAAGTGACCAGTTTTGGCCACTATTCGGAACAATAGTGATCATAATTCAGTTGAACAAATTTTCAAACGAATTTTGATCTTAGATAATTAAAAAAAGTTATTATCCCTTACGCGTGACGCGTACTTTGAGTGTTGATCAATATATTGTTAATCTATTCTTAATAAATATATTTAGGATCATTGAATACCATACAATGATTTAAAATTTAAAATGTCGAATATCAATTGAGAGGGCAAAATACATTTTTTAATTAAATTTACATATGCAGTAATTAAATAACTTTAGGAAGAAGAATATAACAAGTGTGCTTTAATTGTTGGCGTATTGTATTGCAGTACTGGCGATGAAAAATAATAATTTATCGTAATTGAATCATCGAAAAAATTCAATAAACATTTCGTTAAATAAAGAAAAATAATATTTTCTTCAGTTATATCTAAAGTTATAACTTTAGTAATTGCTAAACCAATAATACTATATATGTATTATTTTTTAAGCAGCCACCGGCCTCACATATTATGAATACTGATCTGCATTAATGTTCAAATCATTAATAAATTTGCATTCGCATCGTGTATCGTAAAGAATGTTTTTATTGCGATGAATAAAGTGAATGAGTGAGTATTTAAATTAAGTGCAAAGAGAACTCCTTATTAGATATATACATATCGAATTATGCACAAACAACAAATTAAATATAAAATAACAAATTCGAAACCGCTGTATATCCTACTAAAAAAACAAAAATTCCTCCGGAACATTTGCAATCTAATTTAATCTTAAACGCACCTTTACACCCGCAAAGTCACAGCATAGAATCGCGATAAGAAAAGAAGGCTGCGACCCGTACTCCATCGCACGAAAAACAACCAAGACCTGGTCGTCGGCATCAAGGACGGACATCAAAGGCTCGAGCAAAGCTCTCCTCGAGGCACTGGAATAAGCAGGGTGCGCGTCTTTTCTTCGGAATTACCTGCCGAGGCTTTTCATCCGCACGCCGATTAATGCGCCGCTAAGCAGATTAGCCCTTTGTGCCGCCTTACCGGCGAATCGTGCGATCGAGGCGATGAATTATGCATCGCCGCCCGAGATGCGGAGCCGAGGAAATTTTCCCTCCGCAACTCGATCGCTGATTCAACCGTTGCGTTTAATTGAGGCGACGATTGCGCGCCCCGGGATTTACGATTATATCACCCGACGCGGCTAAAGCGGACCTCGCGGTATAGGGATGGGTTTCAGTGGATTAAACCTTTTAAGCCCTTTTTCTGTCTTTCATTCTGCGCTTTCGTATAGGGTTCATGAAAAGAAGATTTACGTTATCCCTTTTAATTGAAAGATTTAGGGGTATTAATATACGGAAGGATTTCTTTCGAGTTGATCCCCCTCGGTTCGAGTCATGTAGGTGGCTGTTTCCATCGATCTTCTTTAAATTTCGCGAAGGCAATTGAAGAGAAGCTGAAAAATAAAAATATATGGATCAACCCCAAGTGTGGAATTCCCCATCTCATTTAAGAAGGATAACGCGGTGTGGGGGATGCAATAGAAACAGTAAAGATGAGAATATGAAAGCAAAACCAACGTAATTTTAAAACAAAAAAATGTTGAGATTCTCATGGAAACGTTGTCAGAAATTTTTGCGTAGAGTAACTTTAGTGGAAACCTAACAATTATTTACCAAAGAACAGTTAGATTCACATTTGTAATCTACAAATTATGTACCTAACTGGCAAAAATCTCTAACTGTATTTTCCGCTTTGCCAGATAACATGCAAGTCCACTTTAGAAGATTAGATATAAAATAATCAGTTTTTTTTCCAGATAAAAACATTTTTATTAATTTGGATTATCAAAACATGAAAATTTTATAACTTTATCGAAATAAAACTTTTAATCTCTTTAATGATTAGTAGAGTCGTGTAGTGCTAATTGGAATTGAACTACAAAACTGAAGCACGAAATTGAAGTAGGTATATTTACCCGGAAACTGCTTCCGATATTCGATTCGAAGTAGAACAAAGCCGCACATAGTCAGGCTGAATTAATTTACCACATTGCATTCAATTTCAATTGTCTAAGTCAGTACGATTAAAAATATTTACAAATTTAATTTTCCAATACTACTTTTCGTACTTATACAAGCAACTCTACATTTTGATAATTTACAAATTTCTGTTTTGTTTATTTATACAATCTATGCTAATTTAAGAAGGGAAGAGTAGAAAAAACAGATAAATTAAAAGTTTCTAAAAAGTATTCGAAATCTTTTTTATTTAAATACTTTTACATCTTTGAATTCAATAAGCTAATAAATATTACACGACACAATGATTTTACAATTTATTTTATTCAAAGAAGCAACTAAAATCTTGTTATAAAATGTATTATTTCAGTAACAGATAAGCATAAGCATTTAATATTATGATTAATAAACAAAAAATATTCTTCAATCGCAGCGAAATAATACCACCTTCAAGAGTATGAGTTGAATTTTAAATAACACTTTTAATAGCAACTAAGTGCAATTTTTTGCACCGTCAGTAGAATGTAAGTACACATTATTATCTTTTATTTAAACAAAATAAACCTTACAAAAATAATATATGTGACTTTGTATCATAACTATAATTCGGAATTACTTTTATTTTTCGTTTATAATAAACATAAAGAAAACATCGATAAAGCTTTATTATAGAAGTACAATCAATTAGTATTTGTTGTCATACAACAGGCACCTACTTTTTGACTAATGTACCATATGAAGTTTATAGAAACTGTTTATTCATAGGCACATTAATTGCGGGTATGTTTCACTTACATACAATGAAGATCAAAAAACAATAATCAAGGATCGACCTTACATTAAACATGATGTAACGTAAACTTGTAAAATGCTAAAGCTTGAACAAAAAGCATGTTGAACAACTGTAAGCTAATTTTAATTAATTAATCTGTCTAACACCATTAAGTTGAAATGCCTTAAATATAAAGAAATATATAATAATAATTGTTAATATCACAAAATGATACCTAGAGATCTCTTTTATCATCCCCATCGGTTTTAACATACTGAAAAACCAGTCTTTAAAATATAAATCACAACTGTCACTACAAATTTATTGTATTTGATAATCACTCGCTTTTTTATCCTCTAATTGTACTGTTATTTTATTGCTTCATATATTTGTTCAAGAGAATTTATGAAAATATATTTTTCCGTGTGAAAAATAGTTTTTCTGCTATTTAACAAACTCTATTGTCAGTCTGTTATTGAGTACTTTTAGTCAAAGTTGTTTGGCTGATGAAAGGTATGAACCAATTTCATCAAAATTAGAGAGAAAACAGTAAATTGGTCCGAAAGCCCAACTAAAAAATCTTTAATAAGAATACTGTTAATCTCCTTAGCCTCTTAGGTTAATTAGAATCTAAGATTTATACAAAAATTCATAATAACTAAGCCACGTGAAGAAAAAATATAGCAACTTCCACACTTAGTTTCAAATTTGGATGTGACTCTAAAATTGTTAATTTGTTAATTAACATTAATATCAAAAAATTAAATTACATTTCCAAAAATAAAATTTGATCAACTGTAGTGAGGGATTTTTAGAATTGACTACTGCTCTGCACTCGCAAAGCATATAATTTACAAAATTATTCTCTTGAATAACAAAAAAAAAGGTTAAATTTTAATTTAAATTTACTGTTTTCAATGTTATTCAAGTGAATGTTTTTTTAGCGTATTATATTTCTTTTGTTCGATTATATCCTTCAAAGGATAACACTAACTCTATCTCTAAAATAATTTTAAATCTTTTAAATATCGATAAACAATCATTAAAGTAAGCTTCGCCTTAAAAAAATTAATTACGTCATAAAAATCTAGCTATATCTTAAGTAATTTAAGTTAAAGTCTATTAATGAATTAATATCGGAGCCCAAATAGCCGATAAATTAGGGGCAATGTGAGCTTAAACAGCACTAACATCAGTAACTTCGATTCGAGTAACCGGTTCAGCGGGCTCGACAACAATGAACGAATTTTCATTGGTGACGGCCCCCGCTCCAATCTTTAATTGCTGGAGATTAGCAACGATGGAGTCAACCTGCACCGGTTCCTGCTCTTTCACGTTATCCTTGCGGCGTAGTTTACCGAAATGTATATAGCAAAATCCACGTTGACCGCGCCAAGTGATATTACTCGGCTTAACGCCGCGCTCCAAAAGAGCACTCTTCAAATCGCGAACTCTAACTGTTGACGCGATGTTCGACAACCGCAGGGAGAAGTCCACGTGATTCCGCGGTAAGTTCGGTCGTTGTGAACGTGTTGGAAGTGGCTTGCCGCCAGTTTCCCTGGTTCTCTAGCAGTCTGAAAAATTTAATTATTTTATTAATTGCATGTTAGAGACTTAAAGATATTTAAAAAAAATTATGATTAACAATTTTTTCAAAAACAATTATAATCATACACTTAAAGAAGGTCGAAAAACAAAATTAAAACATTACGTTTTTGTCTTATAAGAAATAATAACATTCTTTTGTGCTAATCAACTTTAATGGTGCTGACTTCAATCAAATCCTCAGTATGAATTCAATTAAAATAAAAGAATGAGTAAGAAACTACTGAATTATAATATAACGAATACTATTTAATTTTTTAAACAGGTTTATGTGCTTGTTCATTAATACAT
Source organism: Sycophila sp. Sp_5 (assembly GCA_018906775.1). NCBI lineage: Eukaryota > Metazoa > Arthropoda > Insecta > Hymenoptera > Eurytomidae > Sycophila > Sycophila sp. Sp_5. The sequence continues at coordinate 944,600 of JACCID010000020.1, forward strand.
TAAACAATAAAATCTAAAGGTTGTTCATGAAAAGACTTACTTTGCCTGTAGATTCATTGTTTTCAGTATTTTCTTTGGACTTTTGCAATTTTCTTTTTCTAAGGAAGGGCCTTCTTCTTATCTCCTTGCTTTTTTCATTTTCTTTTAGTACAGACTCAGAATTCAACTTTTTACCCTTCGGTTGCAATTTACTAATGACTTTTTTAACTCGAAGTTTTTCTTGCACTCGCGTTTGGACATCTGAATCTACATCTTTTAATGTTAGTGAATTTCCCTCTCTGAAATACAAGAAAAAATTGCATTAGTAAATCACTTGCAATTAGCAATTGAATAATTTATAAAATCTCACTTTTCTTCAATCTGCTTAATTTCATTCAGAATAGGAATTACACCCAGCCTCCTGTTACTTATAACTGACCAAATGATCTCAGTAGGCTTCTTAAGCCTAGGATTAATGACTATAGTCTGTGTTGGAGTTACTATAATATCTACAGGTACATCATGTGGTTCAAAAAGTTCATTTGGAAGGTCATCAAGAATCTGACAATCGTGTACCGTTGTCACAACAATAGTACTTTCATCTACTGCCTTCATTTTGGAAAGAATCGCATATTCTAAATCTGCAAAGCCTTCTCCATCTCCAATTCTGTAACCAGCTTTATTAACACAGACAGATCCTAACACCACCATATCTACCTGCAATAGAAACATTTTAATTTGTTAGAATTTAATAAATACAAGAACAGATGGAATCAATAATCTTACTCTAAGGTCTGTATTGTTAAATCCAATTGGAGTTTCTGATTGCAAAATGTTATGTCTAGTCACAGCTTTTTTAGTTTCTTCTTCTGGTAATCCAGCAACATTTTTCACTCGAAGAAATAATCCAGATATTAATCTTGGTCTAGGAATCAATACATCTTTCTCCTTTTGTAATGATTGAATTATCACAAATTCTTGAGGTTTATCTGGACTTATCATTAACAGTTTGGCCTCTTTAAATTCCTCTAAATCCGTAAGACGTTGAGCTGCATCTGCAGCTCCTTTAAAGTACGGTATTCTATTGCACAAGCTCCGAAAAGAATTTGTGAGATCCTCCTTTGCCATGTGAGTCCATATTTTCTCACGAAAGCTTTGTTTTGTTTTGGTTTCAGCTGGAACAAAAAGGACACAATGAAAATACATAAATGTTGTATTTGTATAGTTACATAGTCAGTGACCTACAAAACAGACACAATGGTTTCTTCTACTTACAATAAGCAAGTTCTTTAAAAAAAAGACTTAATAAAATAAATTACATTAAACTACTGAAATTATCAAATTAATCTTGGCTTGTTCTACAAATATTGTCAATAATAATTTACATTACTCGTATTAGTTAAATTAAAAAACTACATTTTATTCTCTTATCCTCTTCTAAATTATCAATTTAATAGCCAACAACTCTGTCGAGCTAACAAAATTTAAAATACATCAACTTCATCAGTTTGAGCAGCGCACAAGAATAAAACAAAATGGTTTGTAAGCCCAAATTTTCTAAAATAGATTTACGAAGGCATAAATTCGCCGAAATGACAGCGTAGGTGAGTGCGTGAAAAACAATGCGAATTCCACCAGCAAAATTTTCAAGGCCCTTGCCTCAAGTGCAAAATCGAGCCGTGCAGCGCACTCCTCTTATCTCCAGGTGATAAACGTGTGCACATCCAGCCAACTAATAAAGACGTAAAAAAAAAAAAGAGGGTCGACTCACGTTGCTTCTCCTCTGACATGTTGATATGGCTCCCGTCGACGGCGGTGCAGGCTGGAAAGGGCTGGTGTGTCGTCTCCTGGCGATGACGAGCGATTCCGCGTGCGTTACGTTATCCTCCTGGCGCGAGAGCCTCTCCTCAGAGCATCCTGTGGGCGCGATTCGCGTAGGTGTTCGCTCGGCGGCTTTCTCCTCTCTCTCGGGACGTCGCAGCGCCTTTCGTGCAGCTCGGCCTCCTGTCGCGTTCTCCTCGCCGCAGTAACCAAGCCGACAAACAGTCACGGCGAGATCTTCGCTTTTTTTTTTCTCGTCGTCGCGACGTGTGCACCTCCGCGCCGCGGGACTGCTGTAAACGAGGGTCGGGCTCCCCTTTTGAATTTCGCACTCGTGCGTCGCGCTATGATCCAACGCCGTCGTCCCGCGGAGGCGCGGACATGCACACGGACGGCCGATATGTATCAGCGCCGCCGATGCGTGGGTGTGCGTGCGACTCTCTACGTGTGCTCGCGTTAATATAAGGTTTAGCCTTTTTTGCGCTCGCGCAGATTTAGAGGCCGAGGCGTGCCGGAGATACCCGATTGAGTCAGGGATGTGATTAGGAGCTGCTACTTTTGAAAATTGTGGGTTTTTTTGTTGTTCTTTTTTTTTTTTTTTTTTAATTCATCGATGATTCATAGGATTAGTTGGATATTTTCCTAATATTTTTAATACTTTTTCGCGGGAAGTTGTGTTTTGCTTTATCGCTGGCGGTAATTTCGAAGGAATAATTATTTTTTGCGCTGGGAAATTATATAATTATCGCTGCATTTATTTACGTTAGTTAAATTCCCGTGATTGAAATAAAATTTGTTTACAAAATTATTAATACTAATATATTGCAGGTAGACACTTTTAAATCTAAATTATAAACAAAATCTTTGAAGTAACCTTGTACCTACATTGTTACAACAACAAATTATGCGACAATTAATTTTTATTACATTCTAATTACATTTTTATCGTATTACATAAATAACAGTTTATTAATCATTTGAATCGTACCATCAAATTATGTGAAATAAAAAAATTGTATAATTTACTTAATAACGTAAATTTATTTTAAGAAAATGCATTCATCGTTTGAAAGAAATTTATAAAGCAGCAGTGAAAAAAATAATTTTGTCCGTACCGAGAATTTACTATTACCTGTGCATGTGGAGTAGGGGCTGAAGGCAAAGTGACCCGTTACTGTTGAGATTTCGGCTGCTCCGCAAGCAGGCGCTAGGCTACTTTATAGGTAGGCAGACGGACCGTTTTTTCTCGTCTATCAGGCTCCGCCGCCGCGAAAAAAATGGCACTGTTGGTGAGGAACGTCTGCAAAGTGTTTTCCCAGGTAAGTGAAGCGTCGAGTCCGCCAAGGACGAGGAGAAAGTCGAGGTCAGAGGCTGTATCCGCAATCCCTGACTCCAGCTGATCGCAGGGGCGTTGCGTGGATTTTTACGTTACATCGTGCTCTGGCAGCTCTTTTGCAAGGGCATTCAGGGCTTTCGCTTTGAAATTTGCTTGGGGTGGCTTATTGTTGTTTCGTTCTTTTTATTACGACGGCTGATTAATTGATTTTTTTCTCGATTCGACCGTCAGGTTTTTTTGTAATCCAATTATGTGTCGTTAGATAAACCAATTGAGGTGTCATAAGCAAGGTGAAAAGGTATTAAGGTTTAAATTAATTTTTATATTCTATCGACAGGCTCCCCTGAAAGGATCGGCCAGGTCAATTCACGTTGGGTCTGTACGTTTTGGCGAGGTGAGTTGATTTTATTGAATACACTAATGCAGTAAAGTTTATTAATAAAAGTAATGTAGAATTAAAATAATTTTTGTTTTTAAAGAATCTAGATCCTGAGCGCAAAGCAAAATGTACACTGATCCCTGGAGATGGTGTCGGTCCAGAGCTTGTTGTGTCTGTACAAAAAGTATTCGAAGCAGCAAATGTCCCGGTTGAATTTGAGCCATATTTTTTATCAGAGGTTAACCCAACACTTAGTGCTCCATTAGAACAAGTATCTAATAGCATTGCAAGAAATGGAGTGTGCCTTAAAGTTGGTATTATAATTTTTAATGTATTTCTTTTATATTCATTATTTTTATTATTTATATATTTTACAGGGAATTTTGGCAACTCCTGATCATTCTCACACTGGAGAATTACAGACCTTAAATATGAAACTAAGAAAGGAATTGGATCTTTACTCTAATGTTGTACATGTAAAATCACTACCGGGAGTCAAATCAAGACATCAAAATGTTGATTGTGTTATTATCAGAGAACAGACTGAAGGAGAATATTCAGCTTTAGAACATGAGTCTGTACCTGGTGTTGTGGAATGTTTAAAAATTGTTACAGCCACTAAAAGTCAAAGAATCGCCAAATTTGCTTTTGACTATGCTGTTAAAAATGGACGCAAAAAGGTGACTTGTGTACACAAAGCTAACATCATGAAACTTGGAGATGGTCTTTTCTTAAAATCTTGTCAAGAGATTGCCAAGTTATATCCTAGGTAATTATTATGCACAATAAATTTTAATTTATCATATTGAGATGAATAATTTTTTGATAATAAAGTACTCTCTTAAAATTAATGTACTAAAATATTTATTTAAACAGGGTTCACTTTGAAACCATGATTGTAGATAATTGTACTATGCAGATGGTTTCAAATCCTCATCAATTTGATGTAATGGTTACACCAAATTTATATGGTAATATTGTAGATAATCTTGCATCAGGACTTGTTGGAGGTGCTGGAGTTGTAGCTGGAGCAAGTTACAGTGCTGAATGTGTAGTCTTTGAGCCGGTAAAGCTTTCAAAAGTTTACTCATTTAATTTATAAATTAGAACTTTTACATGCAATCTATAGTTTATATATTTTATATTATTCATTAGCATTTACACTTTAATTGTAATGCTTACTTAAAATCAGAAAAAAGTCTTATAAATTCAAAAAGACTTAAAAAGTGAATATGTAACTTATTACATAATGTTTAATTCTTTTTTCATTAAATATTGAATTTCATTAAAAAAGTAGCTATCAATATTAATAAAAATTCAGCTTTTTTTTTGTTACATAAAAATTATATTCTGAAAGATATTTTTGCACATAATTTAAATAAATTCAAATAAAATAATAAGTTTTAAATATTTTTTAGGGTGCAAGGCACACATATTCAGAGGCTGTAGGTAAGAATGTAGCCAATCCAACTGCCATGATTCTATGCTCTGTGAAACTTTTGAATCACCTCAATCTAAGGCGCTATGCAGAACAAATCAGGGATGCTTTGAACCGTGTTCTCAATGATGGTAAAAATCTTACAAAAGATTTAGGTGGACAGAGCTCAACGACTGAGTTTACCACAGCTGTGATTAATAGCCTCCGTTAATAGTTTATTTAAAAATCTAAAAAAACAAGGTCTACTCACTGTAGGAAAAATTCTAGGGCCAAATCCCAATGAGGACCGATGTTTTGTCACTTAATAGTCCGTTGAATTTGGTCATCATATATGGTTCGTAATACTCTGAACAGTAACAAAAATTGATTCTGTGATGACCTAACAGCTTTGGCAAAAAAGTGATTTAATCGATAATAGAAAAAAATTTATGTGTTGTGCAAAACCAAAGCTCTGTAAAATAAAAAATACAATTTACTGTGAGTATCGGTATTATAACGAATCGAACCTTTGCTGTTTCATAGGCGATTGTAACATACGCGAATGTAATATAATAAATTACACAATACTCTTTAATTTGCTTTTAATTCATTTAAACATTGTAATTGTATCCTAATTTATTTTGTCACAAATGATAGTTACTTTGTATTAAACTTGTATTAAAATACTAATACTTAAAATGAATGTAGACATAATTAATGATTTATAGTGTGTGATTGTGTGATAGAACTAATTCATTTTTTAAAAAAATAAATACATTTGCTTCATAAATTTTTTATTAAATAATTTTACCTAACAACATTAAAAAAATAAAATTATAACTCTTACTCCATTTCATGGAGCAATAAATTTATACAAATTGTTATCTCTTTTTAGTAAGAGTCCTTGCTCATTTAATTTATCAACTAAACTTGGTACATCTGAACTCACTATTCCACCCTGCAAAGCGAGATTTTTCAGCTCCTCCTTGGAGTATAAATTATTAGTCTTGCCTTCTGTGTCTTTTACCAAAATTTTCACAAATAGTTTTATAGAAATTCTGGATGTTTTGCCACTTTGTATAAGTGGAATGAAGTCTGGTTTTTCATCATTCATTCCAAGTATGGTATACTGTAATAATTCCACTATATCTAAAGCATCTTGTTCAGTAGTTTCTTCACGTAAATCTAGCTTTGCTCTAGCTTCAGTCAATCTAATTAATGCTTCTAATTGTCTGGCACATGGACAAATATTTGTAGTTGTATCCAATCTTTTACGTAAATTTAAATAAAACTTTTGTATCACCTCTGCAGATGCAGCTGATAATTTTGGCTTTACATACTGACGAGCATAGGCAATATACTTGCGCAAAATAAAAGTTGGTACAGAACCTGCATTTCTCGAAGATGATACTAATTTTTTTTTCAGTGAATTCATGTGTTGATTGCTTAATGGTCTTCTATTTGATACAGCAAACTCGTTCTTCATTCCCTCATTCCCAGTGTGCATTAGCATGACATGTCCTGACAAAAAATTATCTAAATCTTTATCTGGAGTATCGAGTAAGAGAAAAATCAAATCAAATCGTGATAATAATGGTTGACTCATATTTAAATTCCTGCTCAGCATTTTTGATCTATCATAACGTCCTCCAATAGGATTGGCTGCAGCTAAAATTGAAGTTCTAGATGGCAGAGACCAAATAACTCCAGATTTAGCAACACTTACACTTTGCTGTTCCATAGCTTCCAAAAGAGCTTGGTGCTGAGTTGGCATCTTGTCAAATTCATCTATACAACAGCAGCCCCTGTCAGCTAAAACCAAAGCTCCAGGTTCAAGAGCAAAATCATTCTGACCACTTTCTTTGACTAAGGTAGCTGTTAAACCTGAAGAAGTGCTAGAGTTTCCAGATACATAAATTCCTTTTGGAGCAACTCGAGAACTGGCTTGCAACATTTGAGATTTTCCTAAACCTGGATCTCCCACAATTAATACGTGAATATTTTCCCTCAAATTTGCATGTTTTGAGCTACCACCAAACAAACTTAAAAGTAAAGCCAACTTTATCATTTCATGACCATAAATACCTGGACACAGAGAATGAACTAATAATGACAGAGTATCGGAGTTTCTATGAATATCTTTAATAGACTTATAATCTTTAATAGTTAATTCAATAGCTATCCCACCACTATTTTTATTTTTGCTATTATTATTTACTACAGAATTTGCTTCTATGTACAAATTAGATACAGCATTAGTTTTGACTTTTCCATTATCAGTTCCTTGCATTTTAACTATTCCAGTAACAGTAACATCATCGCCAGGCATGCAAGTATCTACTAAATCTGCAAAGAGTTCCACATCCATTACTCTAGGTACTCTACCTTCAACATCGTGCTCTTCACCAAAATGTTCTTGTATACGTACAACTTGAATAGGAATAGTTTCTACATAAGGTGAACTTAAATCTGGTTCAAATTTCATTGCTCCACAAATATCACATTTTTTTTTGGGTGTATAAATTCCATTATTTTGCTTAACTGGATAAGGCAATTTACATTTAGCACATAAAAGTACTAACACTGAAGCCATCTGACAAGATCTGTTGACTCTAATTATACATCCCCTTACAGTAATTAATTTTCCATAATAATTTACTTTTATATTCTTTAGTGATACTATAGGTTCATAATTCAAAATTTGTACTTTCACAGGTTCATTTGAATTTTCTACATCAATAGTTTCATTATTTTCTTCACACATGTCAGCTTTGACTTTGTGAACTCCTAATCCCAAACAATTCAAAGTATATTCCGGTTTATTTCTTAGTTCAGACTTGAAATCGGGCCAATTTTCTATAAATATTTCACTATTGTATAAAAGATTTATATCAATTTTAAAAGTATTTCCTAGATTTTGAGCTAACAAGTGTGCGTTTGCATCTATAAACTTTTCCATCGATTGAATTTTTGGTATAGTTGGAGAAGTCCTAGTATACTCTTCTTCATTAAAGTACAAATTCCAGCCTTTGTATGGTATTTCCTTTTTAACAATTCTTCTAGGCTTTGACTGATGACTGCTAGTAGCCTTGGGAACATCTGGAGATGCTCGATCATTGTTAGAATCACTATTGTCATCATTTGGATTTGATCCTCTTCTGTTGTTATTCTCATTGTTATTGTTACTTTTCTTTTTTCTTCTCCAATGTGGATTAAAATTCTTTCTTCTAGGATCACTCATAATCTACCTAAAAGAGTAGTACAACATATAATTCTTAAACATTATACATATAAAGTATACTACAGTTACAACATAGTTTTACAAAAAAAACTGTACATACTTGTTTAAATAATCGTGTACTCCTTTATAATTTTCCAATAGTTTTATAAAAAGTACTGCCCGCAATTCCTAGAAAAATACAAAAATACCACAATGAGAAAGTTTCGGTAGTAAGTTCGATCTTAAAAAAAAAGGAATATTATTGTATTTCTGTACTAGAATTAAGACTATATTGTCTGACCTTATAATAGGTATACCGGAAAAATTTGATCGCAGCAGAAGTCAGGATCGCTATATTGAAAAGTGTTTTAAATTTTCGACTGCAGCGCCGCATGAATAAAGTGCACACACTTGCCAGTTATATACAGAAAACAGCTGCTTTGAATTGTTGTGGATTTTTTGTTTTGCAATGAGTAACAAACTTTAGTTTTATATTAAATAAAAAATAGTCCAAAATGGTTTTGAAAGAAGAATCCTTTGACTACATCTCACAAGAAATTATAAAAAATCATCTGGAACTTACAGCACTAATACAAGTAGCTATGAAACTTATTTATTTGTATAACCTCTTTGAAGGTGTTTAATGTACTTTTCAATTATCTTACGAAATTTTAGGATATTAATCAATGTGTTGGACCTTTGGAATTTTTAAATGAGTTAAATGCAGAAGGCAGAGCAAAAATTGCATTACTTCGAAGTGATATCGATCGACTAAATGATATTGCAGAATGTGAGCGTGACAGAAGTAAAAAAAACGGAATTAATGTCAGAAATTGACAATTATAGGGGACAATTATCTACAGCTATTACAGCTTTTCGTAAAGCAAATGTGGTCAGTGCTTGTGCAATAGATAAATTATCAAGAGAAGATTTATTGGCTACTTCTCCCGAGCAACAAGGACTCCTTAGAAAAAGGAGAGATAGGCAGAATGCAGCTTCTACGTCCAGTAAATTGACAGAAAGACTTTTAGATATTTCTAAACATTTAGCAGAAACAACACAGAGAAGTGCAGATACTTTGGATACATTAAGTTAGTATTTTAATTTAACTTTTTCTGTTAGATTTTACAAATTGAAAATTAAATTATCATTTAAATTAATTTTAGTTTCATCTTCTGATGATGTGACTACAACAAAAAGAGAATTAGAACAGCAGCAGCAAGTCATAATTCAATCAGGAAAATTATTAGGAAAATATGGAAGACGTGAAATTACAGACAAGGCATTGCTCCTTCTGGCATTTATGTTTTTCCTTGCTTGTGTGTTTTATATTTTGCAAAAAAGATTATTTTAAAGGTAAGAAATTTCATGATTCCATTAAAATATTTTGTAAACAATGTAAAATTTCTATGATTGTACACATTTTTAAATATGCATAATGATATGCTTCATAGATTTAAATTTAACTTAGTTACATATTTTCAGTAGATTTAAGGAACAGGAGTTGAGGAAAATAGGAGTCAGCTGGTGACTACAGACTATTTTGAAGATGAAAGAAACAATTTTTAAGTTGTGATAATTAGAGACAATTATAGAATTACAATTACTTTTATAAAAGTAGTAATGTTTTATATGAAATTATAAAAAAATAGTAATAGAATAGTTGCGTTCATCAATTTTTCCAAAACAAAACCAAACATAAAAAATTTTGAAATAACATTATAAAGGAAAAAAAGAACGTTCATTTTTTATGACTGGATAATTATAATATGTTGTAAATTAGTATGAATGATTAGTTTAATTTTACAGATATTTAAATACAATTTGTAAATAAAATATAAGGCACGGTGCGGTTTTGATAAATAAAAATGTAATTTATTTTTATTACATAAATTTATTAAATAAACGCAGTGATATTTATTAAATTGAATTGTGATTATTATAAATGTTTTAAATTAAGGTAAATAAAGAACAATGCTCGAAGCTCGTGATTTATAATAAAAAGTTGTATTTTTTGTAACAATATAGATTTATACAAACACATTATTTTTTACACGACTTACACATCTTACATTCTACAAAAAACTTTAACTTATCAACAACAAATGGCCAACGCGAATTTGGCAGTTATCGTATTGATATGTCTATTTTTACGTTTTTCAGTTTATTGCCTTAAACACTGATTCAATGTTACATATAAAAAATAAGAATTTCATGAATGTTGCTTTACACACAGGTGGATGAAATTTTTGAAAACCTAGTTGTATACTTTAATATTCATTCAGTTACGCCTACAAAAATGCCTTGTGGATAAAATAACGAAACACACTCTTCTCAACACTTCAACATAAATCTATTTCTTAACAATTCTAATACTGCATGTTGTCAAATATCGTTAGCTGATCACAAATCACTTGATCCTGGAAAATTGTAAAAAAACAGGGATTTAAAATATTTTTGTAACTAGTCTAGAGGTATATAAATATTATTGTCATTGTACATACATCAGATAAATAAATAATAATTTTGTTTACTACTATAATAAATAGTTAGCAACTTCTTTCAAGTATTAAGTTGTACAACTTTTATTTATTTCTTATTAATTAAAATATTAGTTTTGTGAAATTTAGGTAAACATTTTTCAATTTAAAGTATCAACGCTTAAATAACTTATCAACTTGAAATTTAAACGTATACCTTCGTTGTCTAAAAACAAGATTAGAGCGAGAGTCTGAGTTTAGCTTGTATAAATCACTTAAATCACATACATTTTTACAGCTGTCTAAGAATTCGTCCCGCGAGATCACCCCATCTCGATTTAGGTCCATTTTCTCGAAGAGCCGATTTACGTGCTTCTCGACTGCGCTCTCTATCACCTGCGCGCTTCGGACCATCTCGTAGATTGCCGAGACCCCCGTCATCATCTCGTGCCTCGTGATGCATCCATCACCGTTCAAGTCGTATAGCCTGAGTAAAAAAAATTAATAACGATGAATGGAAGGCGCAATCTTTGTTATGCACAAGTAAGTATATTCCACAGAAAATAGTGTTTAGGTCAATTTTCGTTAAGAGTTCTGCAAATTACAAGTCTGAATTTTTTTTTACTAAACCATTTAATAATTTTGTAACATTTCACGATTAATATAAAAGTATGCCACCTAAACCTACTTATTTATTACAATCTAAAATAAACATTAATCTCTTAAAAATCTTAACATAAAAAGTATAATTATTACACTTTGGGCAAAATACATTTTTTTCTATATCGGATCTTATTAATTTATATCGATTTGTGGACTACTAGTTACTTATACGTTGCAGCTAAAAATTATATACAAAATATAGCGTACGCTATATGTATATTACTGCAATTTAAGTGAATAAACACGTATAAAAACGATTTAAAATAAGCTTAAGTGAGATGAAGAATTATGTTCGTTATAAGCACGAGGAAAATCAATCTTTTCCTGTGTAAATATAAAATGTTGCCATTTCATTCCCTCTTCTGAACGCGGGGAGTGAAGGTATATTCGAGCGCATAAGTAGTAACGCCCACGCGCCGAACAGCCGAGCGCGATTCGTATGATCTCGATTGCCTCTCAACGTATTTAAAATAAAGAGCTAAAACGAATCGACTTTCAATTTTACAAAGTACCGTAAATCGAATATGAAAAAAAAATTTACTTTTTTCCAAATATTAATATAAAATTGTTGCACGGAAAAAAACGTTTAATTAAATGTTAAGCGCTATAGTAGTTTTCTAAATCTGTGACGAATTTATAAAGTTAAATACTTAATATAATCAATAGTAAATACACGTTATTATTATTATTATTTTCTCAGTCCATCCTCAGTCTACTTACATATAATAAAGAAATAAAATTAAAAAAAAAAAAACTAATCTGCAAGCGCGTCAATTATTCGAAAAAAAGTAGAAGTTCGAAAAAGCTGTTAATCATCTCTTCGAAATTGACTGAATTAACATCAGTGGCTGCCTCGAATGTGGCGATTCCGAAGCCCCGCGCAATTTATCACCGCCGATAAAAACAACTACAAAAAAGTGCATTTCACCAGGGCAATAATGTAAAACAACGTCATACATCAAATTGACCGTAGGAATCCAGAAGCGCGTATATTGTCTCACAGACCTGAACGAGTCGCGATATATTTCGGTACATACTTCCGCCCAGGTCCAGATGACGATGATAAATTGCGTGGGCTTTCGAAAAAAAAATTTCACCGGCTCACCGAAAGATCCAATCGAGCTTTTGGTCAGCGTCACCCTTTACAATGGAGGCGAGGCCCTTGAGGAGGTCGCCGAAGCTCACCAGCCCATCCTTGTCCTCGTCAAAGCAGTTGAACACGATCTCCGCGTACTTTCGCGAATCTCCTAGCGGGAAAAGCTTTGCATACGCTGGCGTCAAGTCCTTCGTCGTGGCCACTCCGTTCGGACACTGAAAAATGAAATGAAAAATTGACCGAGATGAATTTACAAAAATTTATCCCGATCGTCGGGGTTCTTAATGGTTTCATCACATTTTTTAATTTTTCAAATTAAATTTTCTGAGTTGCAGCGGCGATTTTAAATAAATATTATTATGCGATTTAATAGTAATTTTTTTTTAATTTTTAAGGAATAATAATCGAAGCAGCGTAAAATTAGTAAATGCATTGAGAATTGTAATCTGAAACGCTAAATCTTGTGCACTATTCAAGTCTCTAAAATGTAGGAAATATTGCGAACTTATAGACATAGTTATTATCTCTTCATATCAATTCCTTTATAGAAGGTAGTTAATACTCTTCTTTCAAACCTCTCGTAAAAAATACAGTCTTTGTTTCATTTTATTATTTTTTTTTAATAAAAGATTCAACTTGACACCAAGCCGTGCTGATTTTATATTCTCACTCACTGACCACTTTACGGACACTTCAAGTTAGTGCCATTTGACAGAAAATATCACACTTTATATAAAATTTAAAAATCTAATCAAGAGATCATATTTTTTATAACTTTTTTACGAGTAAGCCAAAATAATCCTTTGTTGATCCTTAACTTTTACTATTAATTAAAGCAAAATCCTTGATTAATCCTCCAAAAGTTTCAATATACTCTTTAAAAGTTGATTAAAAAAAAAATAGAAAAGTGATGCATTATCAAAACTTCTTCCATTAAATACGCCTATATTTTCTACACTTAAACATTTCTTTCGAAAAAAAACAACAACATTTTTGCTACACAACGAAAATGGTAAAATGATTCGTACTAAAAAAGTATTCTCCACACGAGAAAGTAAAAAAAGACTGAATAAACCTCCAATAGCTAAATAACGAAATAAACTCTATATTTTAATAAATTCTTATTATATCATATAAAATTACTTCAAATTTTCGCAAAGTATTTAAATGTTTCTACATTAACAAAAGCCAGCAAAACTTCGCTTCCCTGTTTATTTTAGAATTCCAATATACGCACATTTCTTCGCGAAAGTTCGACGTGATTTCGCGGCCACTTGAAATGTCGGTCGCATCAGGCGACTCGCAATCAACAATAGTGCGAGATGAAACGAAAGCGGAGAAGCGATACGATTATATAGAGCGATACAAAAGAGAAAAATTGCCCGAAGTAGAATAGATTCGTTTCGGTCAGACCGGCGCATTACGGCAGTTCCCCTCGCCTCGAAGCGAAATGCTCGCATTCAACGAAATATCTCGAAGTGCGATCACATAAGATATGTGTAATCCGTTATTTTGAGGGAGGAGGATCGAATGTGTCCCCTACTTTAACGTTCAAACTGCCGGAGATTATTTTGAATATTTGAGCTTAACTTGTATACTTATATAACCGAAGGGGATCGCAGAATTTATCTCCGAAGAGAAAGCTCGACTTAAAGAAATGATTTTATTTGAATTGTTTTTACAGCGGATCTGAAAGTCGAAATATTATTTTTATTTCTTTTTACGATCTTTATTCTTGAGCACGAAAAGTTTAAACTTTACAATTTTATCTGACTTATGGAGATAAGTTAATATATTTGTTTACGTTTCTTTTTTACGGAGCAAATAAAGTTATGAAACTAAATCTATCTTTTTTCAGTTATTACTATTATGTCCACTTCAAATCGAATAGTAACGGACAATAGAAAAAAATAAACAAAATTCGTGTATTTATGTCGTATTCACGTTATTTTTCTATGACACTTTGAAATTATAATGCACCTGATTATTGGATGTCGCTACACTAATGTAAATGAGAAAGGTGCACCTTAGGTGTGCATAAATACATGTTCACACATTCTCGGAGAATTCGCCTACGAAGCGTTTAGCTGCATTTCCATAACTTTATTTCCATATACAGCTGTCGTTAAAATGTTGAGATTTGCGGGTAGTCTTAATAGTGCAGAACATTATCGTTAGGGACAATGAAAACTTTTAAACCAACGCTGACCTGAATTCAAATAAAATATACTATATTCACAAATCTCATTATAACAAGTTGTAATGGAAGAGTTAAGAAGTATTCTGAATTTTAATTAGTGAACTTGATGCTTCCACTGTAAGAGCAAACTATATCTCACAGAAATGTTAAAGGAACTTTTAAAAAAAAAACTTTTTGAAACGTCACTTCAATTTTGGCCACGTAAGTTTTTAAGTATAATAAATTATGATTTGCTAAACATAAATTTCTAGAAGAAGATTCTAATAAAAACTGATAAAAATAGTTTTAAAGCAATTTTAAAAGTTAAACAATTTGACGTGCCCAGTTTGCGATGGTAATCGAATGCAACGCTACCGGAACTTAATAAATAAGATCAGGACAAAGTGGAACGCGTAACTAAGTGAATAGTACATGGTAGAGTGGTACGCGTCGAAAAATAAATTTCCTAACGGAAATCACAGATTGAAACAAACTTTTAAAATATTGTTACAAATACATCAAAATTTCATTTCATAATTATTGTCTATTATTATTAAAATGCAAAAATTAAATATAGAGGGATATCAACATAGAGATTTTGGAATTCTCATAATTCGTGTTAGTTAAATTTTATAAAGTACCTGAATTATTTATTACAAAGTTTATTTTAAACTTATTTAATGTTAATAAGTTCTAGTCCATTTAATAAATAAAGAACATTTGAAAACAAAAATAGAAAAATATTCCATTAAAACAATTTTAATCTGTAAAATATGTTCCATATTTACTGATTATTATGGATTAAACTATGTCAATATTCAGTTATATTAATATTGCTATTTAATTTTGTAAAAATTAAAAAGATGAATTGGCCGTAAAACTTAACTTAATAACTGAAAGCTTAATCATTCTATCTATTAAAAACATCATATCTTCCAAACAAGAAAGAAAACCACCCTCCCCTAAATTTCCGCTTAATGATATATTTCATCGGCCCCTAGGAAAAAATTGCCTTTCATTCTTCTCAACGTACAAAGGCACATTTTTCATTTTATAACAAAACTACAGCTGGAGGAGAAATTTTTAAAAAAACATTACATCTTCATTTCATTTTAGCATGTACATGTGCTATAAGAATGAAGAAACTTTCGCGAGTATTCAGCGCAAAAGGGCACTTTTGAAAAGTATAATAAGGTGGAAAAAAGTTTTACGATCACTCTCGGCCCGATAACACCCGTCCATCGTACCCCCATATAAAAAGAATAAAATAAAACAATTTCATCGCATTCGCAGCGATCGTCAAACTCTTCTTCCGCCTCGTTCAACCTCCACTCGATCGAACGTTAAAACTCCCTTCTGCTGCCATTGAAGCGCGCAGCAGCGCTTCCCAGCAAAACTGCCAAAAGCCTCTGTTTCCTCCCCCCAGGAAAATCCATTCCAACGCATCTTTTCCCCCCTCCAGCCGCCAATCACTCAAGGCGCCACACTTTTTCAAAAGAATCGCTCTTTTCTTCGTCGCAGCGCAGCCTCAGCGATTTGATGGACAATCGAGACCACTCGAGCCCAAAGAAAGCGCACGGAGCATCCCGCAAGCGAACCTGCTGTTTGAAGGCGCGATAGAGTCGGCGCACCTCGTCGCTGGTGAATCCCGTGCGGCCGGTGAGGGAGGCGAGGGTCTCCCTGGGCAGGTGCAGCAGTCGGCGCGCCGCCACCACGTCCTCCTCCTCGTCGGGCGAGTCTTCTGCCGGCGACACCGAGAAAGAGAGACAGAGATAAAGAGAGAGAGGCGGAGGAGATGCTAGACCGCGCGAGCGCACTCGTTCCCAAATTAAACTGGAAATTGGGTTTCTAGCCGAAGGCCGGAAGCTACCGGTCGTGCGGCACCGCGGATAGCACCGCATGCATACCGAATGTGCGGAAAAAAAGGAACGCCAATCCATTCGATTTCCTCCCGTTTGTGCTTGCAGATGTTTATCAGCACGCGTTTGCGCGTGTGCGTGTGTTTTACAGGCGAAAACGATTGGAGTTAAATTTCACTCTTAGTTTATAGTGAAACATTCGTAAATTTTGCTCTCTTGGAGTCAAATGTGATTCTACATGAATAGAGTGGTTTAAATTCACGCTAAAGTAGAGTAAAATTCACTCTGAGGTAGAGTAGCATATTACAAGTTAAATCCCTACCTTTCACTTTACTGAAGAGTAAAAAATCACTCTATTTCACTCCATCAAGTTAATTTCACTACAAAAGTAGAGTGAAATTTTGAGTTAATTGTCACTCTATTTCACTCCAGCTGATTTAGCCTGTACGTGCGAGTTAAAATCAGTAGAGGCAGAATGATATACCGCACTTTTCCACGAAGAGAAATGTTATAGTAAAAATTACTATGTTATACATAGTAGAAATTGCTATATGTACATCGCAATATTGACATGTTTAATAGTAAAATTTATCACAATATGAATATTGCGATGTATACATAGCAACTTCTGCTACGTACATAGTAATTTTTACTATTTTTTTTAGTAAAAATCGTCATAAGTCGAGTGTATCACACTGTATCTGCGGAACATAGTCATTTTTATTATAACTTTTCTCTCCGCGGCAGAAGGTAGGAGCGTCGAAAAATTCGTTCGGTTGCACCGTAAACGGTCGGAGCTTTTATTACGCACGGCGAACGATCGGAGCTTCCGGGTGCGCACAGTGATTCCGAGCTTATGACTTTTTTTACGCGTCGGAGGGCATACTTCAATGCTCGTTAATTTGTTTACTTTGGCAAGTGCGCGAGTTCTTCTTTGTTTTAGTATGGGGATAGAGAAATTTGATCGTTTTTATTGCTGATAATGCCAATCGTGAGTAGACTTTGGATAATTCCGGTACGATATGTTTTTAAAAATACTCAGGATTTGGAAATGAACCCTCTAAAATGTGATTAGCGAAAAAGCGCTAAAATTATAGTGGAAATTTCTAATCTACGTAAATCTGAGTAAATTAAATTCCGCTTAAATGCAACTTTTTTAAATGCCCTTAAATGCGTCCAGTCTTCTAAAGTGGAAGACTTTTTAATCTGAAATAAGTGACTCTATCCTTATTGTGATATTTCACCTATTCCACTTTAGAAATGATATATCCAGCAAAGCTCTTTTCATGAATTGTTAGTGAAGCTTTTCTAATTTTAGTACTATCTCAGCCGATTCACCTTCGAGAAGAATAAAGAAAATCTCAATTTCAACATCCAAACGATCGTTGAAATTATACCGCTCCTTTTTCAATTTTCGTTTATTATCGCTCGGTTAAGTTTAGCCTCGGCGCGATTACGGTATTCGCGTAAAACGAAATTCATATGAACGCTCGTCGGAATCCGCGTGAGCCGTGCCGTAAAAGCCTCTTTCCCAAGATACCCCATTCCATCCCCCCCAAGAAAAAAAAGAAAAAAGCATCTACACCCACGCGAAGGTGTCATCCTCAAAACGTCAGCGGGAAAAAGAAAACGAGCCAGAAAAAAGGCACTCACCGGCCATTTTCTGTATGCTCCTCTTGACTTTGCTGATGCTCCGGCGCATCTTCCTCGAGAGGCTGGCCTGCCGCAGGCGCTCCTGGCTCGCGTGGTCGCTGAGGTCGTCGAGGTCCGACATCGCGCAGGTGATACTTGAGCGACTTGACGTGTGCTTCCGCTGGTCTCGCGCGCCGCCGGCCCTCCGCGTCTATGTGCACGCGTAAAAAGCGCAGCCGCTGTTTGCTGTCTAAACAAGAAGTGGCGAAAGCGATGCATTTTTAGTCATGGGTTTGCTCAACCCGCGCGCTATATAAATAAACCGCTGGAATGAAAAAAGTCGACCGCGAGGCGCGGAATGATAATTGTGCGGAATGCCCGTGGCGTGTGCTCGAATTGAGCTTGCAGCGAGCTTTCGTAGGAGGGAAATTGGAAACGGCGCGGTTTTTATTGATAATGGTAGGGATGAGACTGGCGATTCATTAATTAATGGCGATAAATAAACTTTTTTGCAGGGAAAAAGAAGGTTAATAGCGATACCAAAGAATGTGCTATTGTAGTATAAAATTAATACGTTGGATACTTTGTCTCGTCAATCAGGACAAATTAATAAGAATAACCTGGTGTATTTGAATTCAAAAGGCATTTCAAAAGCTTCCAGTATAATAATTATACAATGATATCGATTTTTGCTCAAAAGGAATAAGTTTATTTATGATTAAACAATGCAGTTAAATTCGATGTTGCACTGCAATTAAAATGAGTCATCTGCATTGTGTACTTTTGAAACATTGACATGTTATGCACGATTACGGTAAAAGCTTTAAAATACAGGATACGCTATTTATTACTTAGAAGTTTCTAGCGGGCGTTCCCTGCAATTATTCATTTAATATAATGAAACTGACCGCAAGTGATAATTGTCTTAAACTCGACAATGTGCCAATCCTATTATTTTTCGTGTAAGTACATTTAGTTGCAAAAGCAAAGATAAGTAAGGCTTGAAGAGAAAGTGAAACGTTACGTAAAGTAAAAATATTGAATGCGATTGCTGAATAATTCATATTTTCAGGATACATTATAAGACAGCATCCTCTATTATGGGTGTATATCATAAATTTCGCAGCTGTCATTGGCGCGTTTATCACACTTTCTTTTTTTTTTCAAATAAAAATATCGATAAAAATGAAAACGAAACGTAAATTCATGTTTCAAAATTCAATTGTTAAAAAAAAAGACTCGTCATTAAACAAAAAATTGTATTCACAAAAACAATTTGCTTCGTGAATACACTATAAACCACTCACTACCCACGTAAATATACATACTACTATAAATTTTGTTGATTTATTTACGGCTTTTAAAATGTAAGAAAAATGTAGTCACTGTACAAATACTCGAAAACTAACGCAA
This sequence comes from Sycophila sp. Sp_5, assembly GCA_018906775.1. Lineage (NCBI taxonomy): Eukaryota > Metazoa > Arthropoda > Insecta > Hymenoptera > Eurytomidae > Sycophila > Sycophila sp. Sp_5. The sequence continues at coordinate 964,074 of JACCID010000020.1, forward strand.
GTATAATACATAAAATAAATTAAATGCATCTACGATTCATTCATAAAACATCCATGTGCACCTTTGTTTATTCCATCTATAAATATCTCAATAAAATCACACTACGTCCAAACACCTCAACAAGCGAATAGCAAAAAAAAAATCTCCAGTTCCACAATCCTCGTGTTCCCGATCGTCACAAAAGCGTCGCAAGATAAATAACCACTAAAAAAAAATTAAATGCACCGAAAATCGCCAGACTCACTTCGTACGTTGCGACGCGAGCGGAGCGTCGGTATGACGAGCGCAGCGGTCCGACGAAGCTCTCCGCGAGGCGCGCGCGGCCGTACTGGCTCGTTCCCTCGCGGCGCGCGAAAACGTCCCTCCGGACGTCTGCGCGCGGCCGTCGGCGGCTCGTCCCTTTCTTTTTTTCCTCGGCGACGCCGCGTGTCCCCCTCGATTGCTAACTGACCCGAATGCGCGCGGCGCCGGGGCGTGAACGGCCCTTAATGAGGCACTACGCCGCGTAATTAACGAGGAACTCAACCTATATATCCACTTGGGGATGCCGCCGTCTCGACGCGAATCAAGACGCGAACGGAGCTGTGATACGCGTCGATGGAGCTACTAACGCTTTTGTGATGGAGGAGACCAGGTGCCGCGGTGCTTTTTCATGCACTGCGCGTACGTGATTAATGCCTCACGGAGGGGGCGTTTTTTTGTTCTTCTTTTTCTTTTCTTTTCTTTTTTTTTTTTTGCCGAGGGGAGAGGAAAGTTTTTGTTGGCGAGGGACGAGTGAGTATCGATTTTTTGGCGTTCTAGCAAAAGACTGGATTTTAAAAAACTAATGAATATTTACAAGATTTCCGAAGGTGTATTTATTTTTAACGAGGTAAAAGCTTTCGTCTTTAGCTTGCGGTATAATTTTCTTCTTTGCTTTCGAACGGATTTTTGCAGCTGCAATTATATGGGAAATGTAAATTTTTTAAATGCTACGATTATAGTTTGCTTTATTCATATTTCATTACTGCAGTTAATTTACTTTAATAAGGTGAGCGTCATTTAACTGCCGAATATGAATTTTGAAGGAAAAGCAGGGAGAACATGAGAGTCAGCTCGAACTCGACGCAAAGTCCTCTGGAGCTGAGAAAAGCAACGTGGAGGCGACGAAGGAGAGAAAAGCATCGAAGTGCTCCCGGCCGAGGAGCACCGATAGAGGCTCTGTCCGACCGAGCTTCCTCTGGTCCATCTGCTCGGCCGACGTGAACCACGTGGTCTCGGCGTACCTCCGCGGGGAGCTTCCCCCCACGGAGTCGGTGATCGACGAAACCGTCAAAACCGTTATTGTTGTTATTGACCGTTATTGACCGACAAAAAATCGTTATTATTGTTTGTGCGGAAAACGATGAATTAGGAATGAATCAAGGATCAATTGAAATTCCTATTGATTCAGATGCGATTTTGTACTTTCTACTATTAAGTACCGTAGGAGTTCGTTGAGTATGAAGGAGTGAATGTAAAACAAAAAAATGTAAAGTCATAATGTAGAAATTGCAATTTCAATTGATTTTAACTTATGATTTGAAGCAAGCCTTGAGGATATTACTTAAATTTTCAGCATTAGATTAGCTGCTAGAATTGGTTTCTTTGTTCGAGTTCTTTTTAATTGATATGTACAGAAATTTCTTGGGGATTCTTGAAAAAATTCTGCAAGACTTTTTTAATTAGATACATTTATTTACTAGCGAAGAGAAATAAAAGAATATTTGTCTTGATTTCAGAAAATCAAGCCAATGCTTTAAATCTGTACTTAAAGGAAGGAATTCTATTGCAAGTGAACAACAGTTATTTGAATCACTAGAGTTTTGACCTACTAGTCACACAAACTTAATATTAGACATTACGTCAAAAACAAGTTACAATTTTTATATTTAATTTAAGTTAAAAGCAGTTAAATGTTACATTATTCATCAAAATTAAAATAAACGTTTTCTATTCATTTAAATAATATTCAACTGAAATACATTTTCTAACTTAAAAAAAATTCAGTAATAGCGTAGTCAATATTAATTATTAGAAAATGTAGAATTTGAAATAGAAGTATTTAATAAACGCGAAGAACCAAAAATTGATCTTGGAACTCTGGTGCTTGTTGGTACTTTGAAGACTTGATCATCTTTCTTCCAGTTATTAGAATTTGTAATATCCAAATTATGTGGTTTAGTATTTCTTTGACTATTTTCTGACATCGAATTATTTCTTTGACTATTTTCTGACATCAAATTATTTCTTTGACTATTTTCTGACATCGAATTATTTAATTGACTTAGCGGTGTTCTATGCTGAGACCTGCTTTAAAAAAATGATTATAAGAAAATGTATGAGATTATAAATTAACATAAATCTGTTTCTATACTTACACAGAATAAATAGGGTATTGAGTGGACATTTTTTTATAATTTTTTTGCATAAGACCTGCATTCACTTTTAATTTATTATATTTTGCATAAAAATTTTTTAATTGCTCGCTAGTATTCCAATAAACTTCTTTTATAGTTTCATATTTATTTTTCTAAAAAAAGAATAAAACTTTATTAGAATACAAATAATAAATAAAATTTACTATCTTTTAAACATGATATTAATGCATCAAGAGTCTCACTAGTGCCTGGCGGCAAGTCTGAGTTTCAATACTTACAGTAATTTCAAATTGATTTAAATATAGAGACCTCTGATATTCTTGAAACTTCATTACCTGAGCTAACTGCTCTGCTAGTTCTGATGTATTTGAGAAATAATGAGCTATTAGTGGGTTTAAAGGTTCTGTTAATTGAACTGTAGTGGTATTCAACGTTCCGCATTGGTTGCATTTTTGTGTAGCTTCAAACAAAACAAAAATGTACCTTAAAGTTGCTTAATATTTTTCTAATAAGCAAAACAAAAAATTTAGTGTAAAGAATGTCACAACTTACCAGAGACTACACATCCGCCACAATAAACATGTCCACATTGGGTCAAATAAAATTTGGATTGTTTCTTTGCAATTTTTAACCAACAAGAATTGCACAGCATCCACTCCATATTCAAAGCTTAAATCACTTGTATGTGAATGATATTCTTTTAGTTCTCCTGTCCCGAAACAAATTCTTTTGTCGTTTAAAAAAACAGCGAGAACTGCACGTATAAAAATATGACAAATTAGGAACGGATAAGCAGCCTCGAGACTTCTTGGAAGAAAAGGAGACGCCTACTGAATCGGAACAAAGGCTTATACAGTCTGACACAGTGCAGTGAAAATGGCGTGATTTTCATGTAATTATGACATTATTTATACACGATTATGACGTGATTTGCACACGATTCTCACGTGATTTTCTAATGGTTATACATAAAATTACATAAAAACATTCAATTTAACCATACGTAGTACATTAAAATGTACTAGAATATATTTTTGTAATTTTATTTTTTATCTCTTAAAATAATAATGGTCTCCATTTGATTGTAGAATTTTTTTTAAATCATATTCGATGTGAAGTTTACGTGCCAAAATGGGAACACGTGATTGGTTGCTTGATTTTTATAGTAGGATGCGCGCGCAAGTTTTTCGACGTGAAAATTAAAAACAAATAACTTGAAAAAGCAGAAATTATGCTTGTTTTTAATAATTTTGCTTGTTTAGATTAAAATATAAAAAATTGTTTTATTTGTAATGCGAAATCAGTCTGCTCATGATCAAGTACAGAATCTTGTAACGTCCGTTGATTCATCCTATAATTTTCAAGAGATAATAATTACCCTTTTTTCGACTTTAATATCCGCGCTTTGCACCCTGAAGTTGCTAAGATTTTTGTCTGTTAAAATTCTTCAATATGCAGTCATGGTTTTACTTGCATTCATTCTATTCTAAGTAAAACTTTTCGCAATAAAAGCTTAATGTGTAAAAAATACAAAAGAAAAGTGATAGAATTTCAATCTGTAAATCTTAAAAACCGTACAAGCTAATAAAACGTAAAAAAATAGTTTCGGTCGCAGTAAAGCGAGATAGATCAACGTAAAACATCTATTTCGAGGGGCATAAATCGCCCCGAGATTGTTCGCGCGTCGCGGTAATCAGGAAGTCCCATTATTACTGTTTCGGAAAATGTGCGCAATAATCGTTTGACATTGCCCGAAGAATGCAATTCGCAGGTTCTCGTTTTGGAAGCATGCAAATGGGCAATAATTCCGTGATCGATGTCATTTTCTCGTAAGCATACACGATGAAGCTTGACCTTGTCGCGAAATTACTTCGCTACTCACACGAAGTCGGAGCGGCTAAAACTTTATATTTCCTTTTTCGAAACGTGCACCCGTTGAATTTTGCACAATTCTTCCGAGACGCGCGCTCGCGCGGCATCGAGAGCCCTATACGTTTATTCTAGGCAACTGACGTATTTTACAAACAAAGGCGAGAAAAGAGGGAAAGTTTGAAAATAGAGTTTACAGTCTCGCGAAATTTCATTGGGAGTGACGGGTTTATGGCGACTTTCGCGGTTTGTTCTAGCGCGACTGGGCTAAACAAGCGCTCGGCTTTTTCCGAGCAGTTAAATTTTTTATTGGGCCCCAGCCGCTGAACGCGAACATCGTTTCTTCTCAATAAAGTGTGTAAATTTAACTGTGCGAATGCTGTCCACTTTTCACCATCGATTGCAAAATGATACACTTTTCTTTTTTATCGCTGCTTTTACAAGTTATTCAATTAATTGTTGCAATTTACTTGCGAATCTTTTTCATTCGTGAAAACGCAAATAAATTATTTGTTTCAATTATCGTTCAACGTGCTGTAATCAATTGAAATTCACTTGTGTTACAGATGAATAAGTGAAATTTCACCCCAATGACTATTCAGTTCATAGATTCTTAGTGAATCATCACTTATTTTAGTGAAATTCATTTGCTCGTCATTAGATAGAACTGTTTACTCAATTTATTGAATTTTATTTATATTAATTTTATATAAATAGAAAAAAATAATTAAACGATTAACTAATGCGCATAAAGCCACTTTACCATTGTTTTTATTCAGGGATGGGAAACTTGTCTTAGGGAACAACAAGTTTTTACAGTGACAAAAGTCAACGTAAATAAATTGAAAAGATCCTGTCACTCAAATCGAGACAAGCCCATCACTTGGTAAAGTGCAGGGTTAAAGCGCATAAGTCGATGGGGTGATCCACTTAATCGAACGACGCGTGTACATTTTTAGGTCGATGCCGGCGGCTCTGCCTGTTTTTCTCCCTCGACGACGAAAAACGGGATTCGGATCGACGCAAAAAGGGAAACTCGAGACCGTCTAAAGCGAACGAGGGGGAGGCCAGAAAGCGAGAAGGAAATTTACTGTACACGATAAATCCGAAAGCCCCTAAGCTATCTACTCCGGACTAAGTGCGTCTGCTCCAACAGCTGATTCTTATTATTCGCTTCGTTTAATCCGTCGTTTTTATGATAAATCTTTCGCTCTAATTTATTTGCTTTTCTTTTCATTCTGTTATCATTTTTATACCCTCTTCCTTTTTTCTCGTCATTTATGACAATTTTAATCAAGTCTATAGGAACACAAATTTCTTCTTATAATTATTAGACTGAGATGATGCTGAGAGAAGGCTTTAATTAATCAGAAAATATTTTAAGAATAATAATATATATCGGGCTAAAAGCAGAACGTTCGTAGAGAAATAAGAAGGAAAAAATAAAGGGCTCGAAATCCCTTTACTTTTTTCTTTAACTCCTAAGAAAGGGTAACTAAACCTGTGGATGATATATCATTCGCTGGAAAAACATGTAATTTAAACTGTATCCATTATAAATAACATTAAAAAAATTATTTAAAAATGTTTAAGATTCTTATAATTATAAAAAATTAAATAACTTATATTAAAAGAATTGCGGTAGATAGTGATATAAATATTAAAGATTTTTTACAAATATGGTGGAAAAAATAACGATTTATTGTAACAATATCTGTATATAATATGTCGCAGAATTGGTCGTGAGCATATGAATCGTTCAAGTCGAATAACTTTTTATGAAGACCAATTCGCCGTACACTATTTTAAAAAATTACTAGCGTCGCCTATGCACACTACTACATGTAAAATATGTTAATTAAACTTCTCGCTTCATATACTTCGATACAATCTTTTTTAAACTAAAGCTTTTACAACTTCTTTATTTCGCCGAGGATATTTGTTCTGCGTTTATGTACATTTAATATTATGTATAGCAGACCCATTTTTTCTATTACCTTACAAAGACTAAATGAATAATAATGTAATCATTTTAAAAGTAATTAAATGCATGTGCTTACATACTTTTAATCTTGACCCAGTCATGTTATATGTACAAAAATAATGTTTTTTACAGTATTTATACATACCAAGATCGGTTTTTCCTAAAACGAATCGATTAGACAATATCGAGCTTCGAGCAGCCTGAGCTTGAAGTGGTCTGAGTCTTTAAAGCTCTGTACGTATATTTTCTACATTCTTATAGTTTACTTACAGGATGTAATCACAGCATAATGCGCAATATATAATAAACTAACGCGGCTGCGCTACCGCGATTTATTTTATTTCTATATTTTTTAAATATTTTCACCTGGTTTCAGAGATAAACATACTCTGCTTGAAATTGTGTAATAACATTTTTACATCATTTGCGTGTGTAATCATTAGAAACCACTAACTGTTAATATGTTAATACAAATATTTTCCTTTGTACAGAGAGAAAACGATGTTACTGGACTTAAAAACATAAAAAATAAATATCATTGAGTTACTTCCAGACTTGAATGAGGCCGTCTGTGCTGCCAGTAAGTATACATGTGTTAGACATGGCGACGGCGGAGATAGTGTCATGATGACCGGGATGCGGTGCCTCTGGCCCTTGACTGCCCTCCGTTTCTCGGCCACGCATACTCGAACTGCTACTCGTTGTTGGTCCACTTGGTCCCCCCGCCAATACTTCTTGCACCACGTTCGTACCGTCTATCAATCTTTGCCTATTAATGCAATATATTTTGGATTATTTAGAATTATTTAGAAGAATGAGAATAAGAAAATTCATAACATACTCGTAAGCCAGAGAATTGGGCGTAAGCGAATCATTGGCCGCAGGTAAAACAACGTAAGATTCGCTAGGTGTTTGTAAATTCCAGAAACGTAGCCTCATATCAGTTCCACTGGCCAATAAAAAACCATTACGGTCTATACAGGCCGAATGCAGGGAACACACGCTATGTCCGCCCTGGGAGTGACTCAGCGGCGGTGCACTCGATGCCCACAGGACCATCTGCCGGAAACCCGACTCCAGGTTCCACATAGATATCTCGTTGTTGCCCTGCACCGCAGATACTATCCAAGAATGCTCAGTCGGGTGTGTTATCACTTTTCTCACTCGAGCACCTACGATAAAATTAAATTCAAAATATGTAGTAAATTTAAAGCTTACTAAAAGCAAATGAAACGTTTAAATGAAATCGGTTTAAATATATTTATAAAAAAGATAATAATAATGATTAGGTAATCATTCAATTGATAAACAATTTTACTTTTAAATCATTGTGTTTAAATACACTTCTACCTAACTGTTTAGACTAAGAGTCTAATTTACTTTAAAATTTAAAAACAATAAGAAAGCTTAAGTTTATTTTTCTAAAATGTCAAATTAGTATTCATTGTATCTTTGTTCTTATTACATGCAGAAATGCAATCGCGAATCTTACCGGTAGGGTGTTTTATAGTGCTGATAGGCAACTGAAACCTCAGGTCCCAGCAAATATGTTGTCCAGAACTAGTGCCGAGAGTAAGCCACTGCTGGTGGTTATTGATACAAAACGAGGTGATCACTCCATGTTTGAGGTCATTCTCCAGTTTCCAAGCCACACCAGGGCACCGCAAATCCCAACCAATCAATGAACCATACAGAGTGGCATAAACGAGAACTGATTGTGAACCAGAATCGAGGTACTGCAAGTCGACGGCGCATCCTTCTTCCTGCAAATCCAGCTGCCGAGTTGACATGACGTTCATCTTGTTGGAATTCGGCTCCATGCGCAATACAAAAACTGTTCCTGTTTGACTCGCCGTACTTGCCAAAGATTGCCCCTGCTCGCACACCACCAAACCCACCAACGGTCCATTCCGGTGCATGTATGTTTGCCTAAGAATGTTAAAGATTCATAATTTTATTATGATTTTTCAGCTGATTGAATTTTGAATATCACATAAAATATAAATTAGCATAAATTTGATTTGCTAGTTACAAGAAAAAAATGTAAAAAAAAAATGAAGATTAATGAATATTAACAGGTGGCTCGTGCGAGTATGAAAATCAATGAATACCTTGAACGATTAGCTATATTTCTTCCTTCCATTTTGCTAGCGTCCCAGATTTTTATGCAACTGTCGGATGAACTACTCGCGAAGAGGCTAGTGTCTGGTATTGAGACCAATCGATTGACAGCCGCTCTATGCTCATGCAGATAAGCTATTAAAACTCCACGCGGTCTCCATCCGCTTGGTAACAATCTCGAACCTGAAAATTAAATTTTACAATTAAATTCTCCTTTCACTAAAAATCTTGCTATCAAAATAGTAGTAGTACAATAATTATTTTGGCTTTTAAATACAAGTTCTCTTTACCTGCTTGCCAAGCGATATTGTCAGCCCAATGTTGAGCCCGTACGGCGGAGGCGTGTTGCTCCTGCTTGCGATACGTAAGCTGCCTGAGCTCCAGTCGACAAGGTGCACATCGATCTGCAAAACCATAAAGCGTCGCATCTGTCGCGGATCGTCAAGGTTTTATAAATCAATCATGCAAAAAAAAACACGCGCCAATTAAAAAATCGTAAAAACGATCCCACAACTATTTTTTTTTATAAATGAATAGGCAGGTTAGTGTCCGTTTTTTGCACGCAACAGCTTTCAATGATATTTTACATTTAGATGTTATACATTTATATACAAAAATACGTTATGGAATAATCAAAGAATAATTTAATGTTTTGTTACTTTCAAAAATTAAATTAAACCAGTTTGGTATTATACTTACACTGGATGTAAGATCGTTCATGAAGCGAATGGTCGTTGATGCTATTGGTGGTGTCCGTTAAACTATGCTGGGGGGATAAGTGAATATCGCCGCCGTGTATACTGTGGCTTGGACTGCCACCACTGACTGACATATCCGACATTTTAACAACCGAATGCTGTATAGTTAAAAAACATTCAGTATCATTTTAGGAGTTTATACATGGATCATGTAAAATCTTCAACAATTTTAGCAGGAGCAAATCTTTTTTTTACTACACGTTCTATTCATGCAGATAAATAGGAATAGTTTCATAAAAAAAAGGTAAATGCAACACTAATTGAAATTTGATTTACCTGAATATTATCTTGAGCAGCGAACATAGTGCGCCACTCCTGATTCATTGAAGCATATGTAGCGGTGCTATCGGAGGTGCGTCTATCAAGTTTCTTATACGAAGGCATCCCAATATCATTTTTATTTTCTGGATACATTAAAACCATGTTATGCTGTATGCGGTGCTTTATTGGGCCTAGCTCTAGTTTACCATCTACCATAGAAATTGTCTTTCCATCTGGAGAATTACGATACTTATGAATTTTGAGCAAATGTGGTTTCATCACCAGTAGTTGATCCTCTGTCGCCTCTGTCATAGGCTCCGTGTTTAAGCGTCTAAATAACTGAAATTTTAAAATTCGTTTTATATAAAAAATCTTTTTGTAACTGACCAATCAAGAGACATAGAGATTATATTATTAAAATAATATTTACATTGCGTAAAGCTGTGCTCATATCGTTGTACTGAGGAACGATGCCAGTAACAGCCTTGGCCCTGGCGATTTTTCTTTGCTCAAAAACGTGAAAAAGATCTTCGATGTCGTTATATTTTATCACAGAATCGTAAACTGCACGAGGTATTGGGGAAACCAATGCTTCCAGCACCAAAACTTCTTTTTCTATTTGTATCAATGGATGCTTCAAATACGGTTGAATCATTGGTTGTACTTTGCACTGCACGTCGACTATATTAAGCGTTCGCGCCGATGCCGATATGAACCCGACGGTGGCATGTCTGATCCACAAATTAGGATGCACCTAGAAACAAATGCATTTTATTACTAAATAAACTACGGTACTAAAGATAGAAAAATAAAAGTCTAAATTTAATAACGTAAATACACACATTTTCAATTTTAAAGTACTTACTAAGAAAATAACAGTTTCGGAAAGTAACTGATAAAGTGCCGATTTGTGCAAAAGGCAAAGTTCCGTTAAAGTGGCCATTGCCTTGATGGCTTTAGTAGTAACAAATTCTTCTGGATCCGTTAAACCCTGTTGAAGCAGAGGCATCAGTATCGGGCTACAGTGCCAGCCAACGAAAGCAGCGACGTCAACGATACATTGGAAAAACGATCCTCGCAGCTGTTTATCATCCTTGTCATTCAAAAATGTGATAATGTGACTTAAAAGGACATCGTTGGATTTTTGCTTCCCAAAGAACACACACAGTTTGCTAATTCCACTTTCCATTAAAGTTTGTTTCACCAAATTTTGCTGATCTGTCAGTAAAGTAGACACTGACTGTTGTACCTGTTAGAAATAATTAGAAAGCATTATTGAATGAAAAAAACGTGCATTTGTTATATTTTTATAAATAATCCCTACCATCTCATGTAATGTTTGAAGTTCAGTGTCATAGCTTGTTTTGGTTGTATCGTTATTCTCACTTGTGGAAAGATGCGAATTTTCCAAGTAACGAAGTGCAATATGAGCTAAGTGAGCGATATTTTCCGCGTAGGCGGCCCTTACAATCACCGCCTCGTCTTGCGTAAGGTGGGACAGTCCTGGCAGTATGTATTCCGGGAAGATCTTCACATCCGATGGCGGAATTGTTTTCACTAGATAAAGACACTTCGTAAGCGTGTGGATGGCAGACACCCTTACTCTTGGAGCTGGATCGTGAACTAGATGAAACTGCAGAATGAAAATTAATAAGTAAATATGCACTGGTAAAAAATATTTCTTTAGCTTTGTAGCCGTTATTTAATTTAATTAAGAACATTAAACTAACTTTTTAATTTTTATATATAATTTTAACGGGTTAATAATAAAAAATGAAATACAGAAGAAAAATTAAAAATAAAAATAAGCATTACAAAAATGTTTCCTTATAAATGAGTCAGAAACCAAAGTTAATTAGTATTTTATAGATAAGCGTATGTATTTGATAACGTTTTATTTCCGTTATCGTAACAGCTTAATTCCCGTAGAAAAGTGTGAGATACGAGTCTGTACGACGTAAAATAATTGTAAGAATAATATTTTTATCTAAATAAGTGATGGGTTAAAATAACTGTCAAATACTTACAATATACGGTAAAATTCTGTCTAAAATAGTTTCATCCGACGTATTTTCTGCTAGTTCAAGCAAAATTTCAAGGCTTTGAAGTTTAGATTGCGAATGGTGCAGCCCTCGGATGCACGATGTAACGAGCTGCGTAATAATTACAAGTCCTTCTTTCCCGTCAATGGCTTCTGGATCTTCGCCTCTCTTTTTATGACTGGGTTTATTCTCAGTGCTTTCTTCAATCGAATCCATTGTGTCCAATTTCGGAGCTTCTTGAATGTCCATCTCTATTTTGCTCAAACTCTCATCAACAATCTTCTCCGCTAATTCTTCCATTTCTTTTTTCGGACTCTTTTCTTTGCTATGGTCAAACTCTTCTTTGGTAATTTGAACCTCAGAAGGTTCTTTATTTTCTTTACTTTGCTGGTTCTCATTACTATCTGGGCTCTCTTTGCTTTCTTTGTTCCCTTGGCTACATTCATTTTTCTTGACTTTGTTTATGAACATACTAGTGACATTGCCGATATCTTTTTTCAGTCGACTAATTTTTTCATCCGGCGAAAGGATTGGAGCAGCTGAGAAGATCTGCATGTAAGACTGCAGAAAACTATAAAAGTACTCGGGGAAAATTTTACCACGTGTCTGAGACAAATAAATCTCTGCACTCTTTCGATTTGCTGGATTCTTTTCTATCATTGATGCTAACAACTCTCTTACACCTGTATCTTCTATATTGTCCAGATGTTTATTGGCTGAATATTCGCCATTTCGATAAGCTTTAAGTTTATAAAATTTTCTTATAAATATCATAGAACACAATGGAAATTTTTCAAAAAGTTCAAATAACTTACCTAAAAGTTGAGAAAAATCGAAAGGTGGATGTCCTTCATTGTACAATTCTGTTAATGCACAACCGGCTGAAAAAATATCCATCATTGGGTTGAGATCACCTTTTTTCAGCTCTTGTTCAGGAAAAAGCATATTATTAGGCTCTGAAGTCAAAGTTTTGACAAAGCGTTCTGGTGCTATGTAGCATGTTCTGTTAAAATAACAATTAATTGATTGTTAAATTTCGTTAAACACATAATACTTTATTATTTTTAAATAATTTGTAGACTTTACCTTCTTCGAGATGTATCGAAAAAATAAGAAAAATCAGCAGGATTGTCTTCTGGCAAGTATGTTGGTTTAAAACTAGCAAAGTCTGTTAGTAAGACCCAATTCCAACTGGTTATCATTATATTTTCAAGTTTAATATCTCCATGGCAGACACCAAATTTATGGGCTTGATGCAAGGCATAAAGTACTTGAAATGTAATCCATTTCTTTTCTAAACTTGATAGAAATGGCCTAGTACTAATCCGATCATAGAGAGAATATTTAACATACTCTCTCATAATAAAGCCAGCCTTTTCAGTCAACTGTAAAAACATTCAATTTAAATTTTACAATAATATAAATAATTTATAAAATTGAAGTAGATTAAATAGAAAAAAACTTACAATCATCCGTTGGAATGGTAAACAATTCACAGCAGAAGCTAGTTTTGATCTTATTTCCTCCAATTTATCTTTATGCATTGACAAAGGTAGCGTAGGGTCATGGATTGCAAATACTTTTACTACAATCAATCCTTCTTGACTTCGAGCTCTGGCTACTTTGAAAAATCGTGTACTTCCCAAGCTGAAAGTTTATTAAAATATAGTTCTATGTATAGCAAATGTATAATCGGCACTCTCTAGCAGTTGCAATCATCTAATTTGCATAATAATCATGCAGTGATATAAGTGTCAAGTATCTAACCACAAGCTTATTCGACCATTATTAATGTCACAGAATCAAAACCTAAGCCACAGTATTGCTTGTCAAAGGCTCGAACTATCAAAGCAACTAATATTGTTGATCTGCAGCATCACAGATTCTACGAACAACACGGAATGTAACTCCCAGCTATGAAGCAGCTGTCGATCCAACAGAATATCCCTGTGCTTTCACTAAGACAACATTTCTCTCGTGGCCCAGAAAAAGCAAGCTTCTGACATTCCTAACTGTTGTTTACACCGCGACAGACGGACAAGTCGATTAAAGGCGACTGATCCCCAAAATGACGAGCTCACCTGACGTCGAATCTGAGATCGCTGTGGTCGGTGAGGTAGTGCTCGACCGGGAAAATTTGGCTCGGAGCAATGCCCACCAGCTGATTGCCCATGGTGCCGCCTATTCACCTGCTCCCCTGGGAACGGCGCTAATCCTCGTAGCAAGTGCGCGACATCCTCGGGCCCCTGACTCCCCGTTACCTCCGCCTCCGCCTCGACGGAGACGCGCACCGCTGGCACATAAACACGCGGGGGAGGAGAGAGAGACAGAGACAGACAGAGAGGAGGGGGCAGAGTACGGAGAAGAGAGAGAGAGAGAGAGAAAAAAGTGAGGTTAGATTTGTCAGCTGTGCGAAACTAAGCGCACAAAAGAGCCAACTGACGTAGGCGAGAGAGCGCGCGCTCCCTGCGCTGAAGCGATGTCTCGGCGGCGGCGATTCGGCGCAAGACGGTGGGGGCGGCAGTATTGCCGCGAGCCCGCGGATATGGAGGACTGCGAGAGGAGGAGGGAGGCGCGCACCGAGAGATCGCGGCTACTGCGAGGAAATCCCGTTTCTCGGAACACCAGTCACTCAGGACCACATTCGCTCGCTTCGCGCTCCTGCGCCTTCCTGTAAGTATATAGTAACAAACGCTGCATAGAAGATATATGGACTTGCGGATCAAGGTAATGCTTGCGTTGTTTTTACGGTACTTATTCTTCAGATTATGTTGCTCGAAACTTTTTACGAGGGTAAGTTAGTTCCAAGTTCTTGGAAGATACTCTCTTTGTCCTGATGTTCAAATGTAAATAGGTTTGTTGAGAATTAATGAACGATAAAATGCAGCGAATGACATTTAAAATTTACCTTTGAGCAACTGTCTAAATATTTATCTATGAATGATAAAATTTTTTAGTTTTTTTCTTTATATTTTTTCCAGTAACTGAAGATTTCTAAGGAAAAGTTGGATTTTGAATGAGAGAAGTGTTTTTTTTTCTTACAAATCTTCAATTGTTTAATAACGCTTTTCGTATTATTGTCGGTTAAATCGGTACAAATTTGTTTGTTTTTAAATCAATTATTACGAGGTTATGAGAATATCAAATTATAAAACCGTATTATGAAAAATAAAATACTTTATCTTACTCTCGTTGCATACTACGATTGAAAGTTAAGGAGAGAATCAATTATTTTTAGGTTACGATTGATTAAAAAAAAAAAAATAATATTGTGCTATCCCCTTTGCAAGCGTGTCACAACCTACTTCATTAAAAATAGTTCCAGGGTTATATATTATGAATGAGAAGTCCGGAAATTCATTGCATTACCGCGCACCTACGCAGTCAGAACTTTGTTTATGTACTGCGTATGTGCATGACATAAAGTAGCCGGTTACTTTCACTCACACGAGAGTTTCCATAAACGTTGGATCTCTTGATTACATTTGTTCCGCCTTTTTATATAATTCCGCTTACAGAATAGTAGCTTGTCAACATTTAACTTTTATACATAAAAATTATAAACAATAGTACGATTTCTTATAAATATTTAAATATATAAGTAAATATTTATTGAATTATTCAATTTAAGAGTAGATGCAAGTTCGATTATTAAAAAGTTTCAAGGGTAAACATTTTTAATTAAAATATTGTTATCAATTTTATAACAATATGCATACACAGACGTAATTACGATCTAATGGGTATATTTAGTAAAAAGAATCATTTATTTCATTTATAAAAGCGATAGTAAATTATACGTTTTAAATACAATAAATAAAGCTACAAATAATTTTATAAAAGGGTTAACCTAGATGCAAAATTGTTAAATATCGAAACACTATTTTTAATATTAATCATCTGTGAATAATATTAAAGTATAATTTGCGTGTATAATGTTTGTAATTTTGTATATTGTATCGTATTACATAAATTATACTTAAAGAAATTAAATTTTCTTTTCTTCTCGTATTGATAATAACTATAGGATAAACTTTCTCTCTAAGAATTCCAATAATTTGCTGTTCTTCTATCAATGAAAATATTCCTAAAATTAAAAAAATATAATCATAAACATAACAGGTCATTTTAAAAAATTTTAAATAATTCATTACAAATATAACGTAAAATTACGCTACATTCTCTATTTTTGAATTTAAAATTCATTCGTCAACACTCAGTCACCTTATCTTCTTTTCTTCTTCTAAAAATCCATTCAAACTATTCACCCATCCCTTCGAACTTCCAAGCCTTTAACAAACATATTTTAAAAAAAAAAGGAGATTATGCCCTTGAAAATCCAGTTCCTTTTGTTCCCTGATCGAGGAGACAGGCTCCGGATGCTGCGCGCGTGACTCACGCGTCGGGCGCGTCGCGATGTACCTTAGCGCTTAGAAGTCGACGTCGCTCGCCGGGGGATACATAATTTACCGGAGGAGGCGCGAAGACGCGCGCCACTTTGCTCCGGAATCTTGTCGACGTGGGGGTGCGCCTCGAATTTTTACTGAACAACTCATTTGTATTCAGGCGATGAAGGGCTGCCGAGGCGTACTGTTTTTTACTAGTCTCATTGTTTCGAAATTAGCACTTTATTTTATACAAAAAAAAAATATTAATCTTTGTAAAACTAAGAGCACTGAAAATGAGTAAAATCTGCATTGTAAAAATATTCCGATGCGATGACTACAGTCACGCTTGATTAATACTTTTTTTCAAATAATGTAGGTGATGTTATTTGTTTATTAATTTATTTTTTAATAATTCATATGATCAAATAGTAAATGTAGTTCCAAATTTACATAAAGTCACGTGTATGCAATTTTTTACTAAACCTGGGGATATACCAGTGTATTTAAAATCATTGTAATAGTGAAGAGATATACATTTTTATTAGCTACAAAGTATGAGGTCTTTTGAAAATAAATAATTTTACTGTTTCAGCATACGAGCGTTCCGTGCTCCACCCATTGATCTACCCTACTTTGTCCAAAAGTAGAGCATGGAATTCGCCAATTTCCACGGCAGCTGAGCGATAAGTTATCTACGACCAAGAAATTGGATTCCGAAGAACATTTCATTGCTCATGGAAAAAACAGCACGTGCAAATCTACGTATACACTGCATAATACAATTATTGTAAAACTCACTAAGAATAAGTTAAATTTCATTGACATTTTCTTATTGTAAAGATATTTAAAAGAACAGTATTATCCATGAAGTATTCTGGACGTTTCATTGTCAATGGAAAAAATGGTTCAAGTAATATGTGACTTACACTCTATGAATACCATTTACGCGCTTGCTAAAATTCATCAAGAAGTAAGTCCAATTTCATTGAATTTTTCTTTTTGCAAAGATAATTAAATTAAATTTATTTTTTTAGATAAACTGAAATTTAATTCAAGTCATAGTCGTTAAACCGGAGACAGTATTATCCATGAGGTATTCGGGACTATTTCTGAAGTTCTATTGTCCGATGTCGACGATCAAGGGTGATTCACGGACTCTCTTTTGAACTCCCTTCGCGATTGTTCCTTTGCCGTAGAAGCTAAATTGCTGTATAAATATGTATCTGAGGACGGCTACCTGTCCTCTACATCCCAGAGAGCCTCTTAATTCGTAGAAATGCTAGCCGTAGAGTAAATCTTCAATCAAAGGTATAATCGAAAATATACTATTTCTTAATATATAATTCTGTATTTTTAATTAACGATATTTATAGATCTTTTTATAGTAAAAAAAAAGATATTTATACGGCTAAAGAAATCTGAATATAGCAATATTCTAATCGTAATTTTCAACTACACAATCTCAGCCGAAAAAATAATTACATTTATATAGGAATAGAAACAAGTGATTTTTTAACGAACCAATATTCGTCTAATTATCCGAGACGAACACATAAAAAGATCTTAAGCTGCAGTAAACCGTAGTAAAAGCAGTTTTCTATTAATTTCAGTTATGCAAATCCGAAACGCTCAGAGCGGAAGTCTTTAGACTTCCCACGATCTTCTCCTAATCGTGCACCATTTCCGCATTTTTTCCGGTACTAGAACCGCCGCGTTTGAATGCCACTCCGGACGGTATGTACGCGGAGGTAACGAGCAGCTAAGCGGGATTATTGCGCGTTCGTTTTCCGCGCGAGTTTTCCATCGGCACGGTTCATTGCAAAATATCGCGTGAAAGTTCTCGAGGTCTACCAGCATCCGTACTTACAGCGAACGATTGCACGCTGGCCACGACTGTCAAGTGGGCTCCTCGTTCGCGTTTCTCGCGCTCTGCGTCAGTTCACGTCTACGTGCTACGCGAAACACACCCGTGATCAATTTTTATTAAAAAAAATTATTTTAGTGTATTATTTGAAGGTACTTTTATTATTTATTTCGCTGTTTCAAAGTACACATGTGTTTTTATCGTACTCTATAAGGTTGGTTACTGCCTACAACATCATTGTAATTCGAAAGTTTTATAATATTAGATTGTAATTAACTGACTGCATAGAATTAAAGATTAAATTGTCAGTTTATGGAACAATCGCGATCGTTTCCATCATCACAACCAGCTCTTATCGTTAAATTATTATGTCATGGATAAAAAGTAATAAACCTATGTAAATCTGACTCAGAAAATTCGAATTGTCGAAATACAAATTAATATATTTCAATCTTCTGACTACAGGAAAGGCGATGCATCACTTCTCCAGCCATAAGCTGAACTGCGTATAATTGATACCTACATGATGTACACGAAGGATAATAGTTTGGATACTTCGTTAGGACATTTCCACCCGGAGAGACACCCTTCCCGGATAGCACAGGGACCAGCAATCATACCCAAGCACACCGAGCATTAAGATTCACTGAGAAAAGGTACAAGTGAATTATACATGACCAAGCCATGAGGCATGCAGACGTGAACGTCGACACCTGCGCGAACACCGCGAGTGTCGCGATAAGTAGCCTCGCCGCGAAGTGGAAGGCCAGATGTACGCCGGCTACGTGCCGCATCGGGACCGATTATTCCGAACCTCGTGACTAAGAATCGTTTCGTGTTCAACCCGTACGTACACACGTCAAGCGTAAGGCGTAGAACCGCTGGTAATGCTGCGGCAAGTGTCGCCACTATCGTTATCTTCAGGCTTTTCTTAACCGCCGGGGGGGATCGCACAGGGAAAGATGCGGAGTTCATCAGTGACTCATCCGCTGCCATATTGCCGCATGTAATCGGCTCCTCTCCCCCTTCTCTTTTCGATTGGATGCATTTGTTCGATTTCGTTTGTACTCTCGTCCGATTTGTTTATATTTTTGATCAGAGGCTTCATTTTGAACTTTACTTGTGGTAGTAGGAACATAGACTGTATAGTACTTTAGAATAGAATGCAGTATCGCCCACTGAATTGATAATACCTATACAAAAGTAGCACTTTACGTAGGCGCGGACTTTTGATGTAAAAAGTTTGTTTGAAACTTCGCTCCGCAACTTTCTTTTTATTTATTATACATAATCAATAATTTATAAAATATTTTGATATACACTTTTATTCTGTTTAAGATACATATTTTTTATATGTACATATTTTATTGAGATTAATCGAGCTTAATTAATTCAAATAAATACGACAAAGAAAATTCAGTGGGAATAAATTTAAATAACACTTTGTTCACTTGGCGATTTTGTCACCGTGAAGTAAGACATGCTATACTTTCAAAGAATCAATGAAAAAATCCAAAGTGACTCACGTCGCATAAGCGGATTTGAAGTCATAGACGCTATCAAAACGAGTTAGTATTTTAAGCGGGCAAAAATATCCGTGTATAGATGTATTTAAACCGAAGACTTGTAAGTAAATGCTACCTCGTTGATAGACAGTATTTTCAGTGAATTATGACGGGTGCACGTCCAGTTCTTTTGTCCAATAATTTCTTTTTGTTACCCGACGTCAAGCGTAATTTAAATGCATATTTAAAGACTCGAGGATATTTCAATTGTTCACAGGGATGGGTAAATATGTTTAAAAGAAATTAATATTGTAAGTGATGCCTTTCGACTGATTTGCTGCAGTAAATGTTGCTAAAATTGCTACAGCAGTATTTTTTTTATAGTTTGTCATTGTTACTTGAAAACAGCATTTACTAGACAATTAAGAAAATCTATTTTAAAGTTTATTACTTGCTTACAAATTAGATGATTAATGATGAAAATTTTAGCAGTAGCCTTTAGAATATAATGTTTTTTTAAGGCAAGATTATTTAAAATACATTTTTTTAAATTAATTATTTAGTAAGCATGTTAATCAAATTAATCATTGATAGTACAAAGGCAAAAGTGTTCCAAGTTTTTTTTGCAATAAAAGCGACTTTTATTTCATTATTCTTTTCTATCGACTATGATAGCTAATGAATCGTATGCAATTATTCATTGATTCTAAAAAAAGTAAGAGGAAAACTGCCAACAGCTCAACCTTAACAACAGCCATTATAAGCTTCGCTACAAGTAAAACTTGAAAGCTTTAAATTGGTAATGAAATATATGACGAATTAATTGGTGGTAAACGAAATGCAGCTGCAAAAAAATAAAGTCTTTAGCCACTCATTAACTTTGTTCATATATGAATCTTAAGAAATTTTAAAAAAAAATCTCTTTCTCCAAGAATAATATTCTTAACGAAAGTAGAGACGATTCTATCGCTTTAATTTAGAACTGTCAAATGAAAAAAAAAATTCATCTGAAAACGACTGATCCCGTGACTCACTATTATAAATTCGTATACTTTTTTTAAAGGAAGCGAACACTCATAGGGAACGAATTCCACGGCTTTCAGAACTCACAATGTTTTTTTTCTTATACGAAAAAGAAGATAATTAAAAAATTAAGAGAATCATCACAATAATCTAATTAAAAAAATGTCGCATCTATCTTAATCCAATTTAGTTCTACAGTTTGAAATTAAAAAAAGAAGAATACGTGCATTCTCTTTTCCAAATAACAATGATCTTCGTAATCTACATGCAACGCTAAATTTTTATTCGAAGCAAGAAAAAATAAAGCATGAACCGCGCAACTCGGCAATAATCTCGTTAATTTGTAAACTCCGGCGAACCTGACATTCGATAAAGCTGAATTCAAGGAGAAAACACGAGGCACGAAAATCGTTCATTTTTTCCCCCCCTTTTTTTTTTTTTTTTGTTAAAAACGCAAAATCGTTTTCGCTCGCTCTCGCACACACTCATGCGGCGTCACTCCCACTTCGGAGTGCGTTCCCCTCCTCTCGGGCGTGCTCGGCTCTCTCAGACGCACGCACGAGGAGAAAGAACACCGCCGAGACACGCGTCCGCGGCAGTTCCAGCGGCGCCTTCTCGAGGAGCAGCCGCGTGCATACTTTACTCCGCTCCGTCCTTTACACACGGAAACCTAAGCGTGTAGCGTCCAGTTCCATCGCTCTTTCTACCGTCGTTTCGATTTTTTATTTTTTACGTCGTCGACGTCGCGAAAGAAGGATAAAAAGGGTCGGTAGGAGTCGAGACGGGCAGATGATAGCTCAGAGACCGAGGATACGCAGGCGGCTCTGAGGAATTTCGTGGGTGAGTCAACTCGGCGCTTGGGAGCATGCGTACAGTTTGAAAGAGGAGCCCGCGCTGCGGAAAGTCGTCCTGGAGCGCGCTGCACTCGTTGCCGCTGCACCGCGAGTGAAAGGAGCCGCGATTTTTTTGTCCTTTTTTTTTATTGCGTTTTGCCGCACGCGCCGTGCGATTAATTCGAGCGAGCTCGACAAAGGAGCGGACAGCTTCGCCGATCGCTATCGGCGGGGCTTTTGTGTCTTATTCGCTGATGCGATCGCGAGTGGCGAGTGTGATTTAATGGTGAAATGTTTTCTCTTTTTTTAGTTAGTTTTGTCGGATTCTGTTAGGACGGCCGATTCGAGTTTCTTCGCGAAGATTTAATTGGAGTTGTAGGCCTCGTTGGAGTGGCAAGGCCGAGTTTTCAATTGAGAATCGGGAGATATATAAATTTAAATGTTGCATTGTGTCGCTCGTAATGAAGAATTGGAAGGTGCAGTGTGCAAGGCGCAGGAGTGTTTATTTTGTGAGTAAAGAGGCGTGTGGATAATTTGTAAACAAAGATTAAATGAAAAAAAACTTGTTTAATCAATCAATTTAAACAATATGATGATTTTAAAAGTGTCGTTATGTATAAGTTAAAGGAACTGCAAATTGTAGTATTAAAAGGTTCGATTCGTGGTAAACCGTCTAAAAAGTATACTGTTTGAAAAAACACGCGCAGTTTCAATTTTGAGAAACAATTTTACAAATTACTGCTTATCTTCGATAAATTACGTAACTTGCTCGTCTGCCTTCTTTATTGTTCGTCTTTTTCTCATATGGTTTTGACACGTCTCGAGGTTATTGAATGGAAACAATCGATTTAAAAAAGATGTTTACTTAGTTTACGATAACCAGGTAGCCTTGCATTAAAATTAACTGCGCGTACTACAAAATTAAATTTTCTTTATAACTCTTATTTTACAGAAACAAATAAATATATCGCGGATTTTTGCGCTAAAAGTAATCGGCGAATTTAAATTTTACCGTAAGTAAATAATAAGTTGAATCGGAGGTAATGCATAATTATCTTATTGTGCAATACTCGTAAGAATACGTACGCGATACTTTTTTAATTATGTATGCATAAAAAATGCTCGATGCAAGGACACTGAGCAATAATTCGACGACATTATCGTTCACAAAATGTGCGGATTATTGCAAATATTTTACAACTTTTAAATTATACAGACTCATCATCATATTTTCCTTTTCATTCAAGTAAATTTCATACTGCACGAGGGTTAACAACTCTCGTTGTGGAGGCTTAGTCAGCACGTTGTGATGGGACAATGCGGAAACACTAATTACTGTTATTATGTGTTTAGTTATTAGATCTTAGCAATTCAACAATATATCGCTGTAATTGTAGTCACACAGTGTGCACTCTTGATAATTACAAAATTCATAATCACTCAAATCTTATGCTGCACACAGAAGCTAAATCTCTTAGAGCGATAGGTAAACACTGCTGGTGTTGATGTCTGTGTACATCGATGCATAAAATTAGCATAAGCATGTAGAAACTCCTACTTCAGCATGTATTCACAATTAATCGTTCTATTTATATTTTTATCTTAATTTCAAGCATCGACTGTCTTTTATGACTCACAGGTTATTTTACAAACTCGGCAGAGCATTTATCTTCATTCTGAGATTTGATAAAACTTTCGATTCATCGTAATCACTGTATATAAAATATAAAAAAAAAATCTTATCGACGCACTTCTACCGTTGCTCGAGAATTTCACGATTCGATAAAAGCTTCCTTTACCGGTGTGTAGGATAGAGTTTATCGCACGCCTATCCCCGTTTAATCCGGCGATGTAAATACCGTCTCAGCTAATATTAGAAGCCCCTGCCTAAGAATCTTAAATTACGAGAAAGACTCGCAGGAGCCGGAGCTATTGTTTCATTATCTTTTCCTTAATTCCAACTTTATTTCTTTGCCGTTCTCAACGTCTTCTGTTACTCTGTCTTCTCCCCCCTTGAAAGCCGATGTTTTTTTAATCATTTTACGACTCGTTAAACACTTGTTTTTTTTCCTTTCTGTAGGTTTCTACTCTGGTTCTTCTTTATTGATTTTTCACGATTCAAACGAATTTTCTTTTACGTAATATATATCTGATTATAGTTTTTATGTAACTGTATGCTTTATACAGAGATTATTGTGTACTTATTGCAGTTTCATGCAAAATATCTTGATTATAGATTGATTATTAAATCAACTTGCTAATTTAACGAAAGTAATATTTTTTACGCAAAATAACGTTCTTAATTTATTCCAGGCTATTTATGTACACGCTCGACTGTAAGAAATACCAGTGAACCGACATACATATACACCGCAAGCTTTACACGTGTTTACGTTTCTCCGTGTACAGTCAAAAAGGCCGAATAAAACTGCTAATAAAATTATGAATGAGAAGCCTCGTTAAGAGGGCAAAGTTGCAGAAGATCAAAAACAGCTGACCATAGCACGACTCTATTAAACGACGAACGAAAAACAAGAAGAAAAAAATGACGCCCCCGCTTAATGAGGTTCGCGCCGGTTAAGTCGGCACTATTTCGAAAGCCGCCGGTCCAGGAGAGAGACAGATAGTGAACGAGCACTCGCGGAGGTCCGAGGGACGTATTTTTAGAAGACTCACAAGTTATTAACCCCCGCGCGCCAAGTGCATCTCGCTGGAAGCGTCGAGATCGTTTGGGAGGTTTCACCTCCCTTTCAGCGCCGCGACCTGCAGAGTACAAGGCCGAGAAACAGACGGGCGCGAAGGGAGAGGCGAGGGTGGGTGGGGGAGCTTGTCGTCACGGAAGCTCTTGGAGCTTCGCGACGCGGCGTCCGACGTTCGTGCCCCAAGTGCGAATCGCCTCGGCTTGTTGCTTTCCGGACGCGGAATTTTCAGCGCGCTGCATTCAACGACCTTTTGCGGAAACTTTAAAGGTTCTTGACTTTTTCGCTCTTCTCTCCGGATACGTACGCCGAGTTCTCGCTGTGATTTCGCAGTTGGTGCTTCGTTGGGTTGCGTCGGATGTGCACGCACGTGGTATATTTACAAATCGATTGAGTTTACATTATTTGAAATTTTCAAAAATTAGATCCGAATTTGTCTTTTTTTTATTGGTTTTAAACACTCCCGCAAGAATTAATAGGTATTCATATAGTTAATTCGGTCGAGTGTATATCGAGTCTGGAGCATTGAATTTTTTTAAACTGTAGATTCTATCGATGCTTTCCTTATCGATACATTCCTTATTGGTGATAAAGTTTAGAATTGACACAAATATCTAAAAATTAATTTGTAAGAGCTATGAAGTACCTTGAACCAGTCCTTCAATCAAGCTTGATTCGCAAGCTCCAAAAACATTGTGCATATGATACTTCAACTCCTCCTTATTAGATCTACCCACAAATGTTAATACCATTTGAAGTAGAATTAACATTTTATACACCGAAAAAACGTATCATAAAAATCACTATCTGCATAAAGATACGCGGCTACAGACTAAACATTCCGATATGTCATAAATATAACAATAAACATAGCAAAATTTACTGAACAATCTTCCAGATAACCCTGTATCACACAGCAAAATTTATTATATTTTTGACAACTTTTATTGTAAGGTATAGAAATTTGGTTCTGAGAGTTTGTAATCGCATTCCCGCATAAATAGTTACTTTAACAATATTTTTTTCTCAGTGTCTTTAAAATGCATACTAAAGCCAAAACTAATGGAACATTCGTCTTGAATTACAGGAGGCCTCAGAAGCTGCGGAGCTGCACTAGCGAGCCTTAGGGCCGTCCACTCTCAGGATGAACCGAAGCGAGCTGAACGTGATGCTCTCAAACGGCGGCGGTGCGAGCTTCCCGGGGGTGACGCTGCGCTCGAATTCATCGTCGCCGTCGCACATCCCCGTGCCGCGGTCCGCCGGGCCGGCCAGGCTCCAGGAGCGCATCGCCAACCTTAGGTCCGCCTCGGGACAGCCACAGCTGACGAGTCTGCAGCATCAGACGAGCACCGGTGGAGGCGGCGGTGGCGCCGGTGGAAAATCGATGTCGGTGGCCGCGCAGCGCGCTGCCTTCGAGAGGCTCGACTCCGCGCAGAGTCCCACGCGCCTCAGTCGCAAGGAGTCGGCGGCGGTACCCCCGCAGTCGCCGCGCCCGCAGTCGCCCGCCTGCAAGAGCCCCCGGCTCGACCGCAGCAACAGCTTCACCGACGCCAGTCGCTGGCGCTCCAAGTTCGACGAGGCTGAGAAGCGTAGGAAAATGTTGCTGCAGAAAAACGAAGCTGGTTTGTGGCTTTTCTTTTGTTAGTTCCAAACTTGGAAGGAATAGTACTTTTCGATACATGTGCGGAAAAGTGATTTTAAACCACGTGTGAGGTTTGCGCACGTGCGAAGCGAGTTAAAATCCCTTCCTCGCACAAGTATCTCAACGTTTTTTTCTTCACAGCGTGTGCAAGATGCAAATTTACGTAAGCGAATTTGAGCAAGCGCGCGCAAAGTTATATCTTTGCGCACGGCATGTAGAAAATCTATTTTATTAGTTTAATGTAAGATAATTTCTATTGTTGGTTGAGTAATGTATGTAATTTTTATTTTTATTTTTGAGGAATGATATTACAAAGCATCCTGTATATACTTTTTTAACACGTAAAACTTGTGATCGTTCAGTATATATTTATATTAACTTTCGTTTAATATATTTCAGTGGAAGTTATTATGAATTAGGCAGGTCACAGTCTATTTTTATTTTTTTATTGTACGGCAGAACTTTCGTAAGAAAAACTTTTTTAAAATTAATTTAATATATAATTGTAAAGATTTGTATTACAAACATGAAAATATTGGATTTCTTTAATTGCAACTAAAATAGTTTTTTGAGGTTGAATACTTAAACTTTAATTTTTACTTTTGCTTTCGCTAGGTGCATAAATAATTTTCTGGAAATTTCGTCTTTGACAATAACACAAAGAACGAAAGCTTTAAAAAAAAACGCTGCTGACACCTTTTTTTTTACGACTTTCATTATTCATTGCGGCTACGAAGAGGGAAAGAACTTG
The DNA here is from genome assembly GCA_018906775.1 of Sycophila sp. Sp_5. Classification (NCBI taxonomy): domain Eukaryota; kingdom Metazoa; phylum Arthropoda; class Insecta; order Hymenoptera; family Eurytomidae; genus Sycophila; species Sycophila sp. Sp_5. The sequence continues at coordinate 990,213 of JACCID010000020.1, forward strand.
GGCGGGAAAGCGTGGAATTTCAGAGGGGTTGGATTCTACGCTTGCGCGACAGTGCGTATAATGAAAGTAGGTCACTATGAAACAGGTGGAATTGGAAAGAAATACGAAGCTTTAACCATTCAAGCATTTTTCTTCCACAATCTTGGACAAAAATCGATATGAAAGAAATTAAAATATTTATTTACTTAAAATAATTGAATGATTTAAAAAGCAATTTCCTGAAAGTCTCTGAATTCGTCAATTGCAATTAAATGTTTTATAAATTTTAGATAATAATAAAGTCATGATTTTTTTAACATGTAATAGAAGAAATTCCTTAATATTTTGTACTTGTGTCAAATAGTAATGAGTTGTTGAACAAGTAATAGTTTTAATATATTTTTCTACTTTTCTTTCGCATTAAAAGCGGAGGAAAAAGTTTTGTAAGAAAACCTATACTTAGGAGGGTTGGATTTTGATAAGGTCTATGAACTTTTACGCACTGTACGCGTGGCGCATGAAAATGTTACATTTGGTTTTCTGAGTTACGTTGAACTCGTAAATTATCCGCAACTTTCGTCATCAGCAATATTATTCCTAACGCCATAAATAGCGTATATTTTATGCGAAATTTTTTACAGATAATGTGAATCACTTGAAAAGTCGATCATTTAATTAGTGTAAACAATGAATAATTTAATATGAAACAGTTTTTTCTTAAAAAAAGTTGGTTGATTAAAAAAAGGATTATAAAAAGAATGAGTGATTCACTACTGAATACATATTCACTATAAGTGAATCCAGAAGAAACTGGATTTAAGGTTGTGGTTTAAAGACGACAGAAATTACAAAAAATGTTATTAATAATAATTGATATTAATTACGAGAACTAAAGTAATAGTCGATTAAAGACAATTTATACAAATATCCACCTATAATAAATCGAATAAATCGAAACCTCTAACGGGTATATCATAAACATCAAACCATTGAAAAATAGCAATAAAATTTCAAGAAACCCTCTAATGTCGCATTTGCAACGCCTTAAGGTCACAGTTCAGGGCTGGATGGTGATAACAGTTCGTTTAAGGTCGCGGCACAGTGCCTTGGTTAAAATCTTCGCGTTCATGATTCACTCGCCGCATGCAGATGACGTCTTAGTCACTCCGGGGACTCTCCGGTGGCGAACTTAAAATTGCAAATGGCCCGTGGTGGCAACGAATAAATAAACAATGCCGAAGGCAGCCTCCTTTTTTTGCTCGCGTATGCGTCGACTGCACTCTGATGTAATCCAGTCTTTACGTGCGCTTCGATTCAGGCCTGACGTTTTTAATGCGGCGTGACGTGGAACTTGACATATTGCTGTGTACGTGTTGACATTTTAATTGAACGATTCTTTTAAAAGTGAATTCTTGGGAATTTTTCATTTTTTGTTGTTAATCGTTCCATGATTGTGGGTACCATGTCAAGGATAGGATTTTTTTGTTAAAGAGAGCATTGTTTTACAATAATGAATGGGTATTATGCAGTTACAATATAATTTTCAGTAAAAAGAATGTATAACTTAGATATCGTCATGATTTCAAATTAGTCTTATATTTAATTATTGCCTTTTTTTTTGTTTAAAATGAATGTTATGCAAAATTCATTTTTTACGAAAATTCTGAATGTGTGAATGAAAATCAATTTTTTAAATGATTAACGTAAAAACATAACAAAATCGTAGCCATGGAAATTTTAGTAAATTAAGATGTAATAAAGTTATTTAAACAAAAATTGCTAAATTATGAATTTTATTAATTTATATTAATCTTTTCATTCGATTTCAGTGAACCGAGAACATGCCGACTTGGAAAGAAAATATCAACAATTACTCAAACAAAATGGCACACTACAGACGCAAATGCATGACAAAACTAAAGAACTGGAAAAAATACGAATCGGTGAGTCATGAGTTAATTTGAAACTAGCCCAATCTTTGAGCATTTCTTTTATTTTTTTCTAACGAGATTAAAACAAATAAATTTTTAATTCACAACAATTATCATATTAATACAAAATAATCATTAATTAATAAAAAATCGTTAATTATAGTTTCCGAGGCGATGTGCATGGAGTACGAGCAACTCAAACGACAATATGATGTCGAGACGGGAGCAATGCACAAGGCCATGCAGCAGGCATCGCAAGTAAGCCGAACGATCGTATTTCTTCTTCCTTGACGGAGTCCTCCCACAAAATTTCTACGATGATCAAATATTCAGGCCTTTATAGTCACTCGATTGGACGCTGGTCTTGAAATTTAACTTATTAATAACTGACATTAACCGCGTAAAATATTTTACTTTTTTCCTGACTGCTGCGAGATTTGTATGTTATCAGAGCATAACTTTCAGTATTCGTTCGATTTCTACTCGTATCTCATGTTCTTTATAAATTATTTGTTAGTCATTATTTTTTCTTAAAATTAAAGTTTATTCATTATATGGTTCTTGCAATTAGAGATTATACGCGGGCTGTCGTCAATTGACTTTTTTAAATTATGACTTTATTTTGATTGCCTTTAATTGACTCATCAAAAAATAAAAGCTGCTTTTTGATTTATTGCTTTAAAAACTCTTTGTAATGACGTGACATTATCGATCTGTAATTAAGAAATATCTTCCACGAAATATTCCATTTCTTTTCTATATTTATTTATACTATTGTAGATAATAATTTATTAAGATGTGTAAATATTTTTATAGTGGTACAGACAAAACCGGGAGCTAAAGAGGCGCTCGCAGGTGATTACGCAAAGGTACCTGCAATCGAATCCAGATGCCCTCAACGAATTTGACCTACCGGACGAGGTAGACAACCATGCCGACGATGTGGAGCAGCTCCGTGAAACCGTCACAGGCAAGTGATGATGTTTCGTATTAGAACGACTGATGAACGCCGAAATTTAGGCATCTAAATTAAATTGCTTTAAATGGCGAACCATTATTAGCATTTTTCACTTAGAAAATGGGAATGGAAAATTATTAGTCGTACATAAGAATTTAAATATTTTACATTTAAATATTATATACATATGCACGTACGAGTGATTTGCTTCAATATTAAATGTTCCAATTCGAATAAAATGAGAAAACACTAATCGAGTTTCTTTGTTGCGCAGAACTCAGCAAAGAAGTGGCAAAGCTCCAGACTGAGCTCAATTCAGCTAGACTGCAGGAGTTTGAAGCACAGGAACAAGTATCACTTCTTACAGCGCAGCTCGAAGAAGAAAGACTAGGCAGAGAAAAAGGTAAGGTTTTTGTTTATAAATTTAAAAATATGTTGCTGTAAAATATTGAAATTAAAGCATTATGACATAAGCTTCGTGAAATCTTTATAATAATTTAATTTATTGTACTTACAGAGCAGGAAAAAAGCAAAGAACTGAAATTAAAAAATGACAATATGGAACGTGTGACAAAAATGGTTGCAGACGAATTTCAAACACTTAAAACCCAATGTGATCGAGAGAGAGAAAATGCAAGATTCATGAAACTCGAGGCAGACAGGGTAAGTTTAAAATATCGATTGCAATTTCTAAAAAGTGTATCCATACTTTTGTCAAAATTATTCTAACATGACTGTAAATTTTAAGTTTAATTCTGCAAGATTAAATTTTACGTACGTTGAAATATTATAATAGATGTTTCAAGTCAATTTTTTAAAATCGTAACTTAAACATATAATTAAATGAATATTAATTACTCGTAGGTTCAAAAGGAACGTAATGTATTGGCCCATCAGTCGGCTCTACTGATGGCAGACGTGGGGGAGGATCCGAGCGGCCGTCTCCTGGTAATCCTACAAGAAGTCGAGGTACTGAAGCGAAGTTTGGAAGAGGAGAAACAGGCGCGCGCTGCGGAAGTGCAACTACTGCAGGAGAAGCTCGAGGAGAAGGAGGCGAACGTCGAGTTCGAGATCGTTGAGGAGAAACTAAAACTGGCCGAGTCGGAGTTGGAGTTGGTAGTGGAGCGAGCAGAACGTGCAGAAGGTCGGGTAGCGGAGCTCGAGGAACGTCTAGGCGAGGCAGAAAGGCGAGCTGCTGCTCCTCCACCACCTCCACCGCCACCACCACCACCGCCGCCTCCTCCGCCACCACCTTCGAAAGGGTGTACCTCCTCAAACGTGCTGATAGCTCACGAACGCATCGCCGAGCGGAAGAACGGTTCCGCTGTCGCTGACATGGAGAACATGCTTGGCATCGCTAAAAAATCACCGGCGGTCGCCCAGCAGCCAGGTAAATGTGACTGCGATTTTAATGTTCTTAATTTTCGGAGTAGAATCGAGAGATAGGTTTGCAAAAGAATTTTTTTTTTATTTCTAAACAGAATAAATGTACAAGCTTTTTAAAGTTAGATAAGCAGTTTATTTTATGCAATAATATTAATTTATAACATACAGCTTAATAAGATTTTATTTTAATAAAGATACATTTTTTTAAATTTTGGCAATTTTAATATAAAATTTAGTATAAAAATTAAATTTCAAATTTAGAAATTGACTAATACAATGAGTATTAATTACGTATTAACAATAAAAGTTGATAAATTGAAAAATTCAAACTTATCTATAGAAACTAAATATAATTAATATTTACAAGGATAATTGAAGATAGTAAAGCTAATAGTAACTAATTTTTCTGTTGCTAAATGATTATTCTTCAATTATTTTGCAGTGATTGATGACATAATTAACCAAATCAAAGGAGGAAGATTTACCTTAAAACATACAGACGTAAGTAATTCGTAATAATTCTTGAATAATGTAATAAAGTGGTATAAAAATAAAACCATATTTTTAAAAAATCTTAATTTTACAGAAACAAAGAGAAGAAGAAAGGAAACGAAAACAAGAAGCAGAGAATAAACCACCTGCCGTTTCAGAAATGCTCAGTATTTTAGGGACCATGAGGCGAAGAGCCAAACCAACGAGGAATTCATTCAAATTTTCTAACGGCCCATCGTGATTTTAAAGATACATTACTATAAATATTTTTAAATGTATATCAAATCAAATATTTGTATAAGATAATGTTAAGAAACTGCCAGCTTTTACATGATGTTATAATTATAGGATTTATTATATAAATAGAATTATAAATCGTTTTCGTTACGAGTACACGTGTGTAATCATTTTCACCGTTTTTGTATAAAAGTTATAGAAATCAGCTCTCGGCTGAAACAACTGACACAATAAGAAGCGAAAACGACAAGCAGAGTGATTAAACTCCTGACTACATAAGACGTCGTAGAAAAATACGAATCTACTCGTGTTATTTACGACTTTTCATGCATACAATCAAAAATACAGAATACATTATCTCGCAACAAAAATATACGTCTTTATCAGTCGCAACCGTTTAGAATACCAGTCGTTATTTTTATTATTTTTTAAATTTATGAAAGTTGAGTTTTTATTTTGTCGATTATCTGCTGTAACTTTGAGGAATCAAAGAGAAGCACTCGCCTGTAGGGTACCATTTCATAGTCGTCTTCATTCCACTTGCCTGATAATCCATTATCCGATTCAGTTTCTACAGAGAATTCAAAACTGCAAAGCGCTTCTTCCGCAAATATTTCTTCTTCAGGATTACTCCAAATTACATTCGGCTCTTCTGTATTATTTTTCCGCTTGTTCTTATTTGATTTCTTTTGATTTTCCTCATCAGTTTTGTAAAGCTTACAAATAAGAACGTAGTATGAAAAGTCAAATGGCATCTTTTTGCTGGCAGCCCGTCGCATTTCGGAAATGAGATTCTCAAGAAGAGGAACTGAAATTTGTGCTGGAATGTTCACAAATCTTTCATTGATGAGTAGTCCTAATGGAGCAGCATCATTTTCAAGAACATTTTTTATCATGGCATTCGTTGAATCTGTAGCATGTTCACTAGCTAAAGTTTTCAAAAGATCCCTTAACTGTTGAATGCAGCTAACGTTCTAAAAAAAAAGTAGATTTTTTCCATAAGTTTGCAACTATTAGAGAAATATATAAATAAATGTTTAATACAAACATTTCTTACTTGTCTATCTGACACATTGACGACAGTCGTAATACCAAAAACATCATTGGCATCATCATCTTCATCTTCAGATCCCTCGTCTTCATCCTGCGATTGTTTGACAACAGATCCAACGTAATTTTGTGATATTATTAAATCTGTCAAGCTGCTAAGGTCTAAATGAGCTTTCAGAAACAGTTGTTGAAGCAAAGTTTTTATTCCATGAAAGTCTGGATCTTGGGGATTTCGACCTTCAAAGTCAACTTGAATTTCCATTCCCTAAAATCGAATAAATCGAAATTAGTACTAACATTTATAAACTTATATACTGGTTTTAATGATTATATTTCAGACTATTATTTTTTTTAACTAAATTATTCAGTTTAATTTCTAAATAATATTAAAGAATATTAATAACGAGTCTTACAATATGAAAAACAACATTATTAAAGATAAGCCAAGCGGACTTATTTAGTCATAACGAACAATGCGCAGTATGAATCACGAAAACCAATCCAATATGTTATTATTGTAATCGAGCTCGTAATACAAGCTGCACGCCTACAGAAGAGTAACCCTCCGTCCACTAGAAGCATGCCGGCAATACGCGAAAACGCCCAAATCGTAAAAACAATTTCACACGCTTATGAACCAGCCAAATTTCCTCGGCAAAAGAAGCGCATTTCGGCTACTTAAACGGATCAAAAGATCTCGCCAAACGTCTATTAGACAGATAAAGAAAATTAAGGAGAAACCGGTGACTTTAACCTTACAGGAAAATGTGAGGTTAGGACGAGCACGTGGTGCTCCGGAAGGGCTCACCTGCTCGTCGCCGAGCTCGTCCTCGGCGCCGGCGTCGCTGGAGACGTCGCTGTCGTCATCGTCCTCGCGCTGATTCTCCACGTCGCGCTGGAGCTCGCGCCTCTTCATCGGAGCTGCCATGTCGCCTCTATTCCAGCAGAAGCCCAACTGCCGACGAAGGCGCGCGCACAGCTGCACAAGCTGGACGACTGATACGCACCGGCATCGAGTGCTACACAACGAGAAAGCAGGCGTGTCGCCAGATTGCGATAGCGTGACGGTCAATCTACGGTCAACGATTCTATATGTTTACTGAAGTTTAACTAAAGACACTAAAGTAGTTATTTAAATGCAATGTACAGTGTTCTAAGTGGGATTTCATATGATTTCAGTTATTCGTTTATTTTTTTTTAGTGTACTTACGTGCGTACGTATAATGAATGACGTCTACCTCGTTTGTCTACATATGTTTGTATATAAGCTTTTAATGATGTGATTAATTGCTTACGGCTGTGACGATAAGTATTAATTGTTTATTATTAAATACTACATGTCATCAATTTGGAAGGAGCTTTCTTAGAACTTATATATTTTTCAAACAATTTTCCTATGTTTTTTGTATAACAAGTGAATTTTCAACATAGAATACTATTACATCCGGCTTTTTCTTTTTAATGTCCTTGTTAGAAATGCATGTATTAAATAAAAAATAATCATAACAATTAGAATGTAATCAATGTTATTAAAATGTATTCAGAATTGAATACTGTATTTTAATTCCGGGTTTTATTTTAATGTCCTTGCTAGAATTGCATGTATTAAATAAATGGATTAATAAAAATTAAAACGTAAACAATGTTATTAAAATGTACTCAGGATTCTGACTGTACATTCATATTAATTAAAATTGTTGTTTAAATTATTTCGGTACGAACATTGTCGAAAATTTGAAGATTTTTATTTATGCCGAATAATAATAATAATTAATTATAATTATTGTATGTAATTAAATCTATATTTAAAAATTTATATTTAATATCTATATTATTTATATCTACAGCTACATTTGAATAAAATTCACAACGGGACTGAAAAACGGAAGAACGTCCCCTTAAATAAAATAAGAAAACGAACGATCTTCTTATGTGATAGTATAAAATTATCTTTTGCTGTTCAAGATTAAAGATTAAAACCTTACTATGCTTACATCCGTCGCAAATATGGACTTCGGATTAGTTCGAGAAGTGCTATACTGTGAAGCGCACGCATGTCTCAAACATAGTGTGTAAAAGAAGGTGCTACATTTTTTTTTTATTTTAGTAAATACTTTGCTAAAAAATAAGACATTCCATTTTTTTAAAGTGGAATAGTTCGAAATGTATTTAGGTTAATTACAATAACTATTTCGATTTTATTGGAGTTTTTTAAACGATAATAGAGAAAAAATAAAAAAATTACTTTTTAAAAAATTACTTTTAAAAGTCAGTATACAATACACTGAGTGAGGAGTTGTCAGACTAAATTGTGTTGTGCCAATAATAGATCCCTTTTCATAGTTCATTTCGAGTGTAGAAAAGTTAATCTCGTAAGAAACGGAGTTGAACGCCCGAGTGAAACGAGTGATATGTTAATCATATTCCTTTGACAAATCTTTTCGATTATTTTTTAACAGGAAGACGTCAAAACAAATTCAAAGTGATTGAAGAACATTGTATCGCGAGTTTATAAAGTTAAAATGAACTGCGTTGTATACACAAGAAATTATAAAAAAGGAGAAAAAGAAATTTCGAGATAAGACACGATGCCGATATTTCTATCGAATAAAATTTAAATATAAACCAGTGATTCTTTTGTATAATCGAGGAAACACATGAAACAATGAAAAAAGTGAAATGAGGAGCCATTGTATATCGAATAAAGATATGTGGAACAGTGAAAAATAATCGACAAGATTTCTTTTTTCAGTTCACTGTTTATGAATAAAATTATCGCAAATTTCGCGTACAATATTTTATCTGAAAATTTTCTGCAAATAAATTTTAAGAATTTCAGTTATTTTTCTCACACCTCCGGAATTTTTTTGTTGGTTTCCTTATATTATACGTTATTTTAATTAACGATTCAATTTAAAATTTTAATGAAACACAGGTATACGCTTTTAGTTTTATATCAAACGAATTAATATTCTACTTAAATACTACAGTAAACTTGCATCGTTTGCAAATTTAAGAAACTTGATAGTGTAGGATTCTTTAAAAAAAATTCTATTTTCAGGTAGCTGCGCAATGAAAAAATCAAAGGCAGGTGCAACGTTGGGTTCTCTCATTACATTAATATTTTTTCTGAATGTGGTTCCGAGTCATGGGCTTCGCATCCTTAGTATATTTCCTTTAAACATGAAAAGTCATTTTGTCATGTGCGAAAGTCTAATGAGGGGCCTCGCGGAACGTGGCCATCAAGTCGACGTATATAGTCATTTTCCACTAAAAAACCCTCCGCCAAATTATACAGACTTTAGTCTTGTGGGTAGTGCACCAAACACCATGAACAATGTCACTTATGAATTAGTAAGCGAATTGGGCAAAGGTCCATCAATCAAAAAAATTATCGAGTTGGTAAAAGTAGCCTATGAGTTGTTGGACCTGCCAATATTCCAGCAACTTATTAAAAATCCACCCCATTACGACGTATTAATTACTGAGGTAACAAGTGTATAATTTAATTATTCGTAATTTAAAAATAAGAAACGATATAAATAATACACTGAGAGATCGATTGAGTAATTTAAAGTAAATATTTACTTCATTTTCTTAAAATTTTACTCTAAAGCAGTTCATTTTAACTTATACATTTTTCTCAGAGTATTATCTATCTGCGAATATTATCACGATTGAAACTTTAAGTGATTGATTAAATTTTTATTTCACAAATACATGTATTTTTATCTACAATGTATTAATATTTAAAATACACAGTTTGAACGAGTTATCTAATAGATAGGAGAGCTGACATGGTACTTGTTTTGACAAAATTGCTTGAGATAAGATCAAGGAAAAATATTTTAATAATATGAATGAATTAAACGCAAGAAATTGCAATATAATTTTAGAAAGATCAAGTAATCTTTTTATGCGGCAGATTTAACTGTGAAATTAGAATTTAATGTGCTTTTCTATGTAGAGAAAGATCTGATGATTTTGCAAAGTATTTTTACTTTTTCCTAGTCTAACAGATGTTGCTGTTGCGAAATAATAAGAACTACTATTTTTTCGTATGGTCTTTTAAAAAAGACTTATTCATTAAAATGAAGGTCACTGGTGGTTTGCCTTCAACTTGATGTATACCTATAACGCTTATAGATGGGAGGATCTAACCGTTGATGTTAATTTCATTTACCGTCCGTTTCAGACTGTCATGGTCAACTGTTTCTACGCCTTCGGTAGGCACTTAAATATTCCAATAGTTAGCGTAGTGCCGACAACGCTACTGGATTGGATGCACGAACCTCTGGGCAATCCCGTGAATCTGGCAGTTGATCCTAGCGCTAACGCAAAATTCAGCAATTCCATGAGCTTTTTCGAACGATTGGAAAATGTGATTATGTCGAAGATCATCACCTTGACGATGAACTACTATATACGTGAGCAGGACGCAGTAGTCGAGAAATACTTTGGAAAGGGCTATCCGAATGCAGTAGATTTACAAAGGGATGTTTCTTTAGTCTTGCTCAACTACCACTCCGCCCTCAATGGTATTAGGACGTACAGTCCTAATATAATACCAGTGGGTGGTTTGCACGTGGTCGACAATCAAGATAGTTTGCCAAAAGTACCATATTTATACTTCAATTGTCTAATTAATTTTAAAAAAATGACTTAATATATGATGTGTTTGGTATTACCAGCATATACAACAATTTTTGGACGAAGCGGGGGATGGATTCATTTATGTTTCTTTTGGATCGATGATCCGTATCGAAACTTTCCCGAAAACTGACATAGAAGCCTTTTACAAGGCTTTCAAAAGCGTAGCTCCAATTCGTGTGCTGATGAAAATTGCCAAGCCAGAGGAGTTACCGTCAGATTTGCCTTCCAACTGTTATTACCTATCACTGGTTGCCTCAAGTTAAAGTTTTAAGTAAGATTTTAAATTTGCTTAATTAAATCATAATATGCTATCGATTGAATACTAATGAAGCTCCATTTCCAGAACATAAAAATATCAAGGCTTTTGTCACTCATGGTGGATTGATGGGAACTCAAGAGTCTATTTATTACGGCGTTCCTATGATAGGATTTCCATTGTTCGGAGATCAACACTTCAACATTGAATCGTATGTTAAAAGAAACATGGCTATAAAACTTGATCGAAAAAAAATAACAGGGGAATCTCTCACGGAAGCTATAAAGGAAATTATTTCGAATCCTGTGTACAAGTGAGTAAAAAATTAATGCGATCTTTTAGGAACAGCCACGTATAGCAATAAGAAATATTTCTTTCGCAGAATATCGACTGAAAAGGTCGGAAGTAAGTTTAGAGATGTTCCAATGAGCCCAATGGATACTGCGGCTTTTTGGGTGGAATACGTAGTCCGATACGGAAATCATACGCTCCGACCACCTGTGGTCGACTTGTCCTGGTGGCAAGCTTCTTTAATAGATGTTTACGGATTTATTTTGTCAGCTATTATAGCAGTATTGATTATTATTAAGATTGTTGTAAAAAAATTATTTGCGTGTTTTTTTTCGAATACAAGTGCATCGCTTGTTCGAAAGGTGAAAAAGAATTAATATTATAACGAGATAATAATAATTTTTCAAGCAAACTTTATTTGCCATTCCAGTAAATTTTACTACTCATTTTCTTTCAATTTTACTACTCAGTTTTCTCCGTAGAACTTTACGGAAACTAAATTTTTCTCCATAGCAATCGGAAAACTACGGTGAGAAATTCTTTCCGAGAGGCTCTGCATTATGTTATTTCTACAGTATCTCGAACGACTGGTCAGTCAGGTATACCTATATCGAGTTATGGCCCCGCACGTGGCGTGACGTCGAGGGCCGGGGCGGGGTGACCCGTTGGGACTACCTCCCCTGGACCCTCGGAAAATCGCCGCCTTTTCAATAAGGGGCTTTCTCCGAAGAAAATGCAGTGGAAGCGTTGGCGTCGCCGCGTTTACGTCTTCATTTCGTTCTGGACCGTTGAGATGCATCGCGCGTTCTACGACCTCTCGAATTTCTCAAGCAGTTTTTATCATTATTTCGACTTTTATAAACTTCCGTTTACGATTTTTTTGACGGTATATAGTGAGTTTGAATATTTATAAGTGACCAGGAAGAGTAAATGATTGAAAATAGAATAATTTTTTGTAGATGAAATTGGAAGAACGCAAATGTGAAAAGGACGCTAACTGCCGCTGATCTTGCTGTGACATTTGAAAAGTAAAACTTATTGTTTTTCTTGGGAAAAGCAAAGGTTAGTTATATAAAAAGTTTATAAAAGAAATTATTATTTTACCATGTTTGTATCTAAATTTAAAAATTCTATAAGCATTTTCTATAAGGATTTTTTAAAGATTAATTAACAGTAAATTAACAAAATTGTGCAAATAAATTTTAAATTATTTATTTACAAATAGTAGTAATAACATGCCGTAAAATTTTAGTTCGACGTCTAAAATAAATATAATTTTGGGATAATATTGCATAATGTGAAATTAAACATTTAAAAATATAAATAAATGTTTTTATTTATTATTCTTCTATTATATTTTATGAATCATTATTCGATATTTTCTGACGTTTTATTAAATGCTATCATCAGTTGCTTCAATGCAAGAAATGATTTTCGGTATGCAAATATTTTTACCGGTGACTTTTTTTTAGAAGATTATTTAAAAGTGCCCGGGTCAATAGTGCCAATGTGATAGTTATATTTACTGCGCATGCGCTAGTAAGTTTTCTGGTGAGATAAAAAAATTACTAGAATACTTGTATATGTGTTAAATTACTATTTAATTACCTTCTGTGAAGATTTTGTTTACATATGGAAATTTCATAGAGCATCAACGAAATAAAAGGTAAGTAATAAAAAATATTGTAGATTTTGTAAATTTTTGTATTTAATATCGTTTAAAAAAGAGTATTACATTACAAATCATTATTATTAGTTAATTCGACTATTTCAGGTTATAATTGACATTTTAAATTGTGATATTTTAAATCTTCTTAAGTAGACAAATTTCTTTACTATTGTTTTATCTTTCAATTATTCTTACAAATTAAATATTTTAGATGACAGACGCACAAATAACAATTCTTGTGACTGGAGGTACTGGATTAGTGGGGAGTGCTATTAAATCCATTGTAGAAACTGAAAAATATCCAAATGAAAAATGGATTTTTGTCAATTCAAAGGATGCTGATTTATGGTATTTATTACTGTTATATTGAAGAATTTTTTATGTTTATTATAAACTTTATAAATATCTTAAAAGAATATTTTATTTAACTTGCAGTGATAAAAAAAGTACAGAAGATTTGTTCAAAAAATACAAGCCTACTCATGTTATTCATCTCGCTGCTATGGTTGGTGGACTATTTCACAACATGGCTCACAATTTAGATTTTTTAGTAAGTGGTTTAATATTATACAATGTACAAGTAAATTGAAAGAACTTTTTTAATTTTAATTGAAATCTTTTGTAGCGCAAAAATCTACATATGAATGATAATGTACTGCAAACTGCACATGAAAATAATGTACTTAAAGTAGTTTCTTGTCTTTCAACATGCATTTTTCCAGATAAAACAACGTACCCTATTGACGAAACAATGGTAAGATTTTAGAGAAACTTTTGTAAAGTGAAAATATTTGTAAACTACAAATTTTCTTGATAGATACATAATGGGCCTCCACATCCTTCTAATTATGGATACAGTTACGCTAAAAGATTAATAGATGTTCAAAATCGAGGATATTACGAACAGCATGGAAGGGTTTATACAAGTGTCATTCCATGTAATGTATTTGGACCACACGATAATTTTCATCCAAGTGCTAGTCACGTAATTCCTGGATTAATGAGAAAATTGTACAATCTTGTGCAAGATGGTACATAAAATTAAAAATGTTAACTTGTATTAAATTTTTTTATAATAATATATCTGAATTAAACAATACTATCTTTTATTGTAGGTAATGTGGAAGACAAAACCTTTACAGTATTAGGCACAGGAAAACCTTTAAGACAGTTTATTTACAGTAAAGACTTAGCAAGACTATTCATCTGGGTGCTTCGACATTATGACTCTGTTGATCCTATAATATTATCAGGTAATAAATAATTCCTCTGCTATATATTATATCAACAATATTTACTTCAACATTGTTAGTAATAATAACAATTTATTGTAGTTGATGAATCGCAAGAAGTAACAATAGGTCAAGCAGCTAAAGCACTAGCCAATGCTTTTGATTTTAAAGGAAAAATAGTATTTGATACATCAGCTGCTGATGGGCAATACAAGAAAACAGCAAGTAATGCAAAACTTCGAAAATTCTTACCTGATTTTCAATTTACACCGTTTGAACAAGCTATAAAAGAAACTGTTGAATGGTACAAAGAAAATTATAACAGTGCTAGAAACTAAATTTTTCTGTTTTATTGTTAACCTTTGATACTTTAAGTTTAAAGTATAATATTTTTATATAACAGAAAAAGATTTGTATAAAATGATGTATATATTTTTAATAATAAATAACATTATTGTATTTATTCTTTATTTTTAATTCATTCTAAAATTATTTCTTTGTCATTTTAATAGTGAGCAATGCAATGATTCTATGTGTACGCAAAATGTTATGTATTGATAAGATTAACCTACTGTATATAAGCGAATAAAAATTGTATAGTCCGTTGTTTAATAACTAATGCTTAATCGAATTTTTAATCTAAATTAATTTAGCAAGTGAGATTAAATTTTAAATTGAACATTACGTTCTAGGATGACAGAATTATTACAGATTGTTTATTTATTCATACTGCGAATATAGGACAGACGTATACTGAATATAATTTATAATCTGAATAGATATACTAAGCAAATAATATGAATTCAATTATTTACAGAATAACGGCTTATAAATTTAAATAATTTAATGATTCGTTGACGTGAGCTCTTTGTACGGCAGTGATTTTGATAAATTTCATTAATCATCGATGCTCTTTTGCTTTTTAAGTTTTACTTTGGTGATTTTCAAAAGAAAATATTTAATAATTAAAACGTTAAATCAAAGTTTAACGATAATACTTATTAACGATTTTAAAATTGCATTGATTTATGGAACTCAACTGAGTTCAATAAATCCTTTTTGCATGATTAGATAATTTTCATTTTATTCAACTGCGTTTTTGATCACATTTTTTATAAAATTTTGTGCAAAATTTCAAAGGAGTATTCCAAGTACGGAACTATTCTACTGCACGGAACATATGTTGTTTAAGTTTCAAACTGATCGATTCAATAATACGATCATATGTTAATTGAGTTAATTAATTGATTACTGTTTAATTACTGTTACTTAATCAATTGAATTTTAAACATGAATAAATTGATTGTAAATTCGCTTTTATTATTGAAATTATACTAAATCTATTACTTTTACCTGCATTACAGATGATTTTTAGACTAATAATGTGTTTGGTCGTCATCGTAGAATCAATGAATATAGATGACAGTACCACATCCAGGAATGAAGATAATAAAACGTGGACGGATTTAAGTCATCGACATAGAATAAAGGATTCAAGTTATTTAATGGACAGATATCCACTTGGGGAATTACCGAAAGATTATGTTCACTGCAAGAGACCGGCAAAATGTTTCCGCATGAGAAATGCTACTTGCATGGGTGCTAAATTGCCCTATGAAACAACTACGTTAGATCTTATTCCGGAATACACTACTTTATCAATCACGAGGGTAATAATACATATTTTTTAATAAAATTTAATCATTATTTCCATATTTATTCTTGCATCTTAAGGAATGAAAGTATTTACAAGTGTTTTACTTCAGTACGGGAGAAGATTAAAGATGCACTGGATTTCGTTGAAACAGTGAATTGAATAGACTGGAGAAAAGCCTTATAAAGAAAATAGAAAATAATTTATCCAGATCTCGCGACATTCTTTGAACCTCTTTTAGTAGTTCGGAACACATTAAATTTTTTATTAAGTAACGAAAAAAAAAAGTGAATGATCGACTATTTTGTTTCAGGAAAAACTACACATTCTGGAGAGTCTCAAACACATTCCCAAATGTTGGTCGGTAGTGCAACCCTTTTTGTGCTCATTATTCATGCCGAAATGCTCCAACGACACGGTAGACTTACCTTCTCAAGAATCGTGCAAACTTATTTCCGGATCATGCGGAATCGTCTTAAATCACACAATTTGGCCAAGTTTTATAAAATGCGACGACGCGAAATTATTCCCACGGCGTTGCAAGAACGACTTCAGAGAACTTAAGTTTGATACGAAATGGAAATGCCTCGATCCGTTAGTACCGACGGACAACCCATTGGCTGTTTTCGAGGGCGTCGAAGGCTGCGGAATACCCTGCAGCGATCCCCTCTATACTTACGAAGAGAAGAATCAGATACATTCTTTTATACTTTGGGCTGCCAGTATTTGCTTCGCTTACAATATTTTCACTGTGGTATGACAATTTAAAGACTTTAATATTTATTTATTAAGGAGGTCTGAAAGTCAATAAAAAATTCAAATTTCGCGCCGTAATGTAGCAGAGGAAAAAACCATTAATTTGTTTTTAAAAAAGTGTATAAATGAAATATCGAAAAATCAAGAGATACTTGCCCTCCGTTTGGTAACGAGTTATCATTTTAAGTTCCAAGTTTGGATAACAATTCCATGATCAGTAAAGTTAACTTATTTCTTATTCGTCTCTCCTATTATAGTAATTTAATTTTAGAATATTTAAAGTTTCAGCAGGTCGAGCCTTATGATATTTGAGAGAATCAAATAATAATGTCGCTTGTATTCGTTGCAGTTAAAATTCAATTTTTTTAATTTCATTTCAGATGACATTCATAATTGACAGCCAAAGCTCCAATAAATATCCAGCCTTGGCTATATTCTACATCAACTGTTGCTTCATGATTTCTTGCACTGGCTGGCTCGCTCAATTTTCTCCTGGAAACAGAGACGTTATTGTTTGTCGAAAGGATGGCACTTTAAGAACGAGCGAACCGAGGTAATTATTAACTATTACAATTTATGTTGACTATAATGAAAGTATGGTGAAAGATGAGATTAAAGTTATTCAGTTGAATCAATAATTGTTTTTTAATTGAATTCCAGTGGCGAGAATCTGATGTGCGTCGTTGTATTCGTATTGGTGTATTACTCATCAATGGCAGCTATGGTTTGGTTCGTAATATTTACGTACACTTGGCACATGAGCTTCAACGAAGTCGGAAACGTTCAAAATAAGATTAAGAAAAAGTGTGCCTACTTTCACCTACTGGCATGGTGTTTGCCTCTGATTTTAACCGTGACTATCATGGCGATGGGAGAAATAGACGGTAATAATGTAACGGGGATATGCTTCGTTGGCTACAACAATCACACTGTCAGAGCTTGCTTTGTGCTTGCGCCTGTCTTGGCTGTGATAATTGTTGGGGGTTACTTTCTCTTTAGAGGTAATTAGAGTGGCAAATTACCTTTTTTACTCGGTGACATTTTTTTTGTATTTTGTCAATGATTTTTTTAAAAATTTCAGGGCTGATAAAGCTAGTTCGTCTCAATATAGGCAGTCGTGATTTCGTGTCAGAAAAAGTAAGCTCTAAAATACGAGATAATATTATACGCATGGGGCTGTTCTCGGTGTTTACGTTTGTCGCAGTCATTTTGACGTTTTATTGTCACGCCTATGATTTCCAATACGCCTGGACGTGGAAGCAAAGCTTCAGAGAATACATGATGTAATGATCGTTTGCATTATCTTTTTATACAAATTAAGTACTTAACGTCGAACAGACATTAATTTTGTTAATTTTCAGATGTTCAATAACATCGAAATACTCGGAAGTGTCTGAATGCAAAATGAAATTTAGACCCAGCGCGGCAAAATTGCAGCTGCATTTACTTACTCCATTTTTTGCTGGTATATTAATGTCCTCTTGGATCTGGACTAATTCAACGTTCGACATATGGATCAGATTTGTAAAAAGGTGAGTATTTCATTCCGGCATTAGCTTGATGATCCAAATTTCATGGCATATTTATGTGATAATGAACAACATATTCATTTAAAATTTCAGGGTTTTCAATCGCGAAACTGAAGAGCCCTTAAAGTTACAGAAGCACAAAGTCATAGCTCAGACTTTCGCCAAAAGAAAAATGTTCAACAATTCCGGGCGCTTATCCATCAGCTTCCACAACACTCATCAGGACCCTGTCGACTTGAATTTTGATTTGAACTCCGTAGCTTCTCAGGGATTTAGCTCAACTTGGGCAGCGGCACTACCAAAATTAGTCACCCGACGAGGAGCCTTAGTGGACGAAGCAGAGTCGAGCAATCATAGAAACTCAGTCGATTCACAGTACAGTTTCAGTATGCGCCACGTGTCGGTGGAGTCTAGGCGGAATTCTTGCGATTCGCAATTCGCCGTTTCTATAAGCGAAATAAAAGCGGAGCTGAAGACAACGGGAAATAAAAGGCAGAAGAAGTCGACGAAGAGGCCGAAGGAGAGATCCTTACCGTACAAAAGGAGGAGGATGTTTGTAAGGTCTAAGTCGTCTAAGGCGGTGGCTGGCAGGAGGGACAGCACGACTTCTCAAGAAAGCCAGATAGATCCGCAAATTCTGGCTGCTTTAGCATCTGAAATCGGTTCCAACGCTGTGGCACTGCCAGCGCCTAATATGGAGAGGCGTGCAGGATTGAATGAGAGGATGCTAACGCGCAGTGACGCTAAAATTGTTTTTCCCTTTTTGTTCTCGAGCAACGAGAAGAACGACAGTGAAAACAGCGAGAGTGAAAAAAGTAGAATATAAGCGAGTAAGGACTGAGATTTAGTAAAATGTTTTGGGGAGGAACTGTGATGTAGATTAATAAGTACACTGAGAAAAAAATAATGAAAATTACTATCTGTATATGGGAATGTTATAGTCACATACTCTACCAACCTAAATTTTGTCATAAATAGTCAATTTTACTAGACATTATTGGAAATAATCGTACGTTCTGTAAAGTAAGGTAATTTTTATCTGAGAGTTCAGTCTTGTCCAAAATTTCCTACATATATAGTAATTTTTGTTAAAAAATTTCTACAGTGCAGTGATAGAGATGAAAATTTATGTGAACTGTAAGGAGAGGAGTAGTCTTGACCAAAAATTTTATTCAGATGACAGAATTAATGAGAGTTAATTTATCTTTGTAAGTAATTTAACTACATAAGTTTCATCAATATTGGATACGATCATACATTCAAGAAAGCCTATTACTTTTTTCATTTAAAGCTTGATATTCCATGTAAATATGAATAAGTGAAAGACATTTTACTTCAAATAAGTGCACATTCACTTATTCGGAGTGATTTTCACTTATTCGCATTTAAAGGATTATTAAACAAAAAAAAAATGACAAAAAAGACGAGGCTTTAATTACTAAACATTCAGCACATGTAAAAAGTCGATTGTCCATCAGCCCGCCTTTGTAGCAAATGCGTAATTGCGACACAGAGGGAAAATTAAAAAAATAAAGGATAAAAAACTCGATCGAGTTTCATGAGTGCTGCGGGATCGCGGATGTGTATATGTATATACATCGACGAGCGATTGAAATGGATCGAGGAGAAGAGCGAAGCTGTCGATCGCTGTTAATCGTTGGACCAGCTGGGAAAAGGGAAGCGCGAGCAAATCAATTTGGAGGGGTTGCTACTCCCCCCCCCCTCTCCGATTTTCCACGGGATTCTCCCCACCTGCGATGGCGGGCATATTTTATCGATCATAAATTCGCGAGCAAGCGGGGCACATGCGCCTCGAGCAAAAACTCCAGTGCGCACGCGGACCTCTGATATCCTTCGCATCTCCCACTCACCCCTCACCTCCTTCCCCGCGCGCAGCTCGACATTTGTCCCATTCTTTTTCAGGCTTCGAGCTAATTGCGTGCCTCCTCCAAGTGATCGTTGCATTTCAGGGGATTCCCCGGCTGAAAGGAAAAATGTTTCTTTTTAACGTCCTATATTATTCGCATTCGTTCTGCGGCTTTTATATTTTCGACTTGGCTTTTCATTTAAACCAGTTCAGAAATAATTCCCGCTACTTTGGGTAGGATTGTAAGATTGTAATTTGCACGAAAAGATGAGACTTACTTGAAAAAAAGTGTTCGGAAATATGAAATAACGAAATTTTATAATTGGTGAAATTAAATTTTATATATATATATAATAGTGTAATTAAATGTTTCTTATTTTTATAAATGTTTCTTATCATTATAGAAGGTATTTAATGTAATTCTTAGAAAGCGATTCTTTTTTATTTGTTTGAAGATAAATCACGTTACCGAACAAAGAGATTCGTATAAGATCATCCGTATTTCGCGTGCGCTACGTGACGAACCATCTCGAAACCTAATATCTAGAATAAAATTTCCTTTCTTTATTGACGTATGTGAGGGTTTTTATATTTTAAAATTTTCTCCCCATTTTCAAATCTATTTCCCTTAACTATATTTGCACACATTTTGAAATTCAAAATTGCTCCATTAATTTTTTTTTAATAATTTACAGCACTATATGTCAAGTGTAAAATATCTATTATTGTAACATAGACAATTTTGAAGCTAATCTAATTATGTAATTTTGTAAATTAAAATTATACTTTATACTACATTCGTTTATTGTTTTATTTATTTTAATCAATAAGAATTTTTGCGTTTTTTACTTACATAATCATCGCGGAATTTATTCACGGATATTTTTATGATTCGTTCTTATCAAATAGGAAGCGAAACCGAAAACAATTTCAGCGCGTACGCTCGAACGAGTAGTAACGGGACAAGAGACGAGGGTCTGAATTTTAAGGAGGATATGCCCTGGAAGTAAAGAGGAAAGGGCCGCGCGGGAAAACGAGCCGTTGTCGCGGCGCGAGCTTGAAAATTCGATTAAAGTCCTCGGGCGTATGGCCGCCGCAGATATCGATTTGCACTGGCGGAGATGCGAAAACGAGCGGAGAAACAGGTGTGAGCCGCGACTCGATATTGGAATGCGAAAAATGACGGGGGGCGGTGTGCAAGTAAGCATTGCGATGCGCCGCCGAGGCTCGCTGACTCAAGGGAAAATCTTGATTTCGTACTTGTTGAGTTATCGAATGCATCGCGTTTTCTGGATTCTCAATGCAACAGATTTTTATTTTTTAGCCTTTTTACGCTTTATTTATTTATTGAATAAAATTTGTGCGAAAAAATAAATGGCAAATAATAAATACAGGTAGCATGTAATAAAATCGAGTAAACGATATTATATTTTTTGTTGTACTTTATTTTTTTTAATGAATTACGAAAATATTTGCCATTGCGAAAAGTTTGGTCTAATTTAACAAAATATTTCGTTTAATGCCATTAATTTGTCTTTTACGCATTTTTTTATAGAACTGCTAAAAGCAAATAGAAAAATTATAAAAATAAGTAATGCCTCTTTTTTTTAATCAATATACAGCAAAGCTTTTTTCGTTTCGTTATTTAACCCTTTCAGACTTGAATTTTTTTCCTACGTGAAAAGATTCTATGTAATCTAGGATCATTTTTAGTCAATTTTTTCAATTATTGAATCTTCTTTTTTTTCTTTAATGCTAACTTTCTCAAGCTGTATTGAGTCTAGAATAATTAAAGACCCACTGCCAGCTGAAAAAATATTCACTTTATCTAATCCATACGGTTATTTGTACTTATCACGATGTTTAGCAAAATTTAAAAAAAATGAAAAAATAGCTTTGTACATTGAGTCTAAAAGGTCTAAAAAATTCCTCCTAGTAGGTTTCAATATCAATCAATATCTGAAAATAATAGATTAAAAAACGGTTAAAATATAATAAAACTATAATCATATTAAAATCATATAAAATATAATAAAACTTCGAAATAATAAGGAAAAAAAAATCGAAATGAGTGCATTCTATACGCCACCTTTCCAACGGCATTGAAAGAGTATACCGTCGAACGTTTAAAATCGCCAATGCGAAAAGAAAGGAAAAAGAAAAAAAGGGGTGCAGGCAGGGTGGGTAGGAAAGAGCAAGAGAGCGTCGCGCTTCCCGGCGGAAACACTGGAGCTTGCGCGGGGGTGTCGAGCGGCGGCGGCGGCGGCGCGTCGCTGGGGAGGTGGAATTCTGCGGCTCTCCGCGGGAACGGCCGCGGCGGCCAGCCAGAGTCCGGACTCCGGCTGCAGCGGCGCCTCGCGACCGTCCGCTCGCCTCTCGGGTAATTCGCGTCCTGACACCTTGATCCTCGCGAGTGCGCGACTCATTGCAGAAGACGTCACGAGCTTCTCCGCGCGACGCTGCCCCTTTACCGCCGGACGACTCGTCGCTTCTCTTTGTCCGAGGACTGTCGACGCGCGACGAACCGAGGCCCGGCCTCCCGCGTAACTGCGACTGAAATTTCGCAGATTTTTTTTCCTGTAGGATCATGTGTTTTTGTTTTGGTTTATTACTTTGGAGAGAGTATAGGGAAATTCGAAAGATTATCTTCTAATCTAAAGTTGAATTAGCGGATAACTATACTGTAATTAGTGAATTTGTGAAAATTTATGAAAATTAGTGGAAAGAGCTTGACGATTCAGGTATTAGTGGAGCATCTTCCACTCATTTTCGTAAAATTTCACTAATTCAATTTAAAAGAAGGTTAAGCTACGATTAAGTTTCTTTTTCTAAAGATTTTTTTCGAGTGATTTTTTTAACGTACTTTGTTTTCATTATGATTGGTATAAGCCCTTTTTTTTTAAGTTTAATGATCAACGTTTAGCGGTTAAGAAAAATTTCTGGTTACAGGGAGTGTGCGGTCATTATATGGGAAAGCATTGAATAACGTTTCTAGGGAAAGAGAAGAGTTCTTTCTAAAATGCAATGACGATGGAATATTCACTGGAACGAAATTCAATGGGAGAAATTTTCTAAAGCGCATTGCGCAATTTTCCATCGATAAAGAAAAAGTGCGAATATATAAGCGTGCCCCGAGCACAGAGTGCCGATTGATTTGTCGTTACGGTTAGCGGCATATTCGAGGGCAGAAGTTGAAGGTACTGGACCGACTCGCTCGTTATCATGGATATTTAGATGTTTTGCTCGTTTGACACAGCCATTGAGATCCCACACTGATACACGATAGACAGACATGAACTTCCTATACGAAAACTTTAAAAATGAAATGACTTACAGCTTGAAATAGAAAAGTAACGCAAGTAAATAATAAATAGTCTAGATTAATGGACGTTTGGCTTGTCGAGCATTTTTTCAGCGAGATCTCTTAGAAAGTTTTTAGATCCCGCAGACAATGCTCATTTCTTTTTTTTTTTTAAGTAAAAATCATTTCAACTACTTTTTACACGTTACTTCCTTTGGCTGCTGGATGTTCTACTATTTTTTTATAAGCATCGTTACATGCTGGGGAGGAACGACAAATAATCATCTTTGGCTGGGTACAACTAGAGCTTAATTGTGCGAAGTCTCATGCATCACAAGCCTCCTCGATGTTTCTTTACATTCTCACACACCACCCAACAATATTAAATCTGTGGCGTCTCGCCAAAAACTCCACTTTTTGTTAATATTGAGATAACGAGAAAACTTTTTAAGGTTCTTTTTAGCTCTGTGCAAAACGTAAATGCGTTGATCATGGTATAACCATCACTGAATAATATCTACATCAACTTTTTATTAAAAGTTATACGTTCTCTATTCGATTTCGATAACGTGAATTAAGTGCTTTTTTCTTGGTAAAAGGATACCCAAAAAGTGGAGTTGTAATTCCCTTTACAGGCGAGCCACAGAAATCGTATACGTTTGCAGACAGTTTTCTTTCTATTCGGAATCATCGTCTATTATGTACACTAAAGCTGCTTTTGGATTGACGAACTCTTTTTGTGTTGTTTGTTTCTTTTTTTTTCTTTACTCTGAATGTCTCATGAATTATCTTTCTTCGTTCTAGACTGCGATTGGAATCTGACACCTGATGATATATATATATTTAATTTTTATTTATGCTCTTGTTCATTACTAATATTTTTCTTAAATTAACTATAAAGGTTACTTTTTGTATTATATAATTATTCATACATCCAGGGTTGAAAACCCTATCGTCGTACCAGAAGGCACTGCCTTTATGTAATTTCTAAATGGAAAGCAGAACGCGTATACCTACAAGGTTTCACGACATGAACGTGGATTTATGGAGAAACGAGTTTCACAACTAGAAGTTGAACAATTGAAAAGTGGGAAACCCTAGAACTGCGTTTGATTTTAAAGAATATTTTATTACGCGAAATAATTTTTTTTTTTAATATTCTTCGATAGAAAACCAAATTCAACCAGAGAATCTTAACCCTTTCAAACCCATTGTACACTGAAATGTACGAAGCTATGTTTTCATTTTTCTTTTTTTATAAATTTTGCAAAACAAATTTGTGATAGCTATAAATTAGCACATAGATCAGATTAAGTGAATATAATTTTTCATCTCGTACTAAGGATATAATCTCGTAATAAGTCTTTAAATTATTCCGGAGTCAACGGAGGTTGAGAAAATTAACATCAAAAACAAAAAACAAAAAGAAGTCTCAAAATTGGGAAAAAATTGACTAAAAATGATCATAGAATTTTTTTCCAAACGTTTTCACATGTGGAAAAAAAATCAGTTCTGAAAGGGTTAAAATCATTTCCAATTTCATTGGCTCTATCGAAGGAGAGTACAAAGAGTAAAAAAAACGCCGGAGTCAGTGACGGATAAAAGAAAACCAGGCACTGCCGTTGAATTTCTCGGGTGGCGAGGACGCGCCGGAGCTCTTCATCCATCTACCTGTCGAGTGCTCGCGACGAGCTTCTCCGCGAGCTGCGGTCAATTAGTGCGAAATACCCTGGGAGGCGCGCGGCGCGCCCGGAGCCGAGCAATTAGAGCGAGGCGGGCCTTGCATTATTCCTCGGCGACGTTAGACCATTAGCGCCCGGGAAATTAAGTGTCGTTGCGCCCTTTCGCTTTGTTCCCCGCGTGGCTCTTCGCCGTCGAACGTTATAATTGCCTCCGCTGCCCGTCGTCCGATTCGCCGTAATAACTTCGTTTGCATGCTCCTTTTTTATTTTTCGACGGCGTGCAGAGGGTGCCTGGGGAATTGACAACGTGAAGCTCGCAGCAAAGGAAAATAAGTTAGCAAACTGATGTCCGTCAATGATTTATCTGAAAAACTAAAAAAATTCTTCATCATTTTGCAGATTAATTGCTTTTACGAAAAAACACACGTATATATACATTTTATACAGAATTTATGTACAATTTATGTACATAAAATTTATGTAACTATTTTCTGGCGAAATTCTACAAAAAATACTGAAATTTTTTTTTACAGATTTTTTGCAGAATTTGAGAATCAAACCTGTATACAAGTTACAAATAAACTGCATAAAATTTGTCTCTATAACTTATTTCTTACTTTTTGATGAGGGTGTCTGCTCTGTTAAATACTTTAATAATTATTGCGTGGAATTAAGTAATTAATTATAATAAATTCTAAATCAGCTTCACGGAAGTCGTTCATACAACCTTCGCTTCGTTCAAGCAACAAACATACGTCACCGGAGAAATGACACATTTGTATCGTAAAATGTGGAAATAAACGAGTCCGTAACATTTCGAACGTAATAGTTTATTGCGCAACTAGTGCATGTTTGTCACTCGAGTGGAGCAACAGCTTGCGCAGGGTATGCTGGGCAAAATTTTTCTTTCAATCCGTATGACAAGAGGAATAATAAAAAACGATTGAAAATATAAAAAAAGAAATATAATTTAAAAAAAAGTTATTATGCAATCGAATGCAATGCAAAGTAATGTATACGTTTAAAGTTGACATCAGCGTTAAAAGGTTAGCGAAACTTCGTGTTAGCATGACCTAATTATTCGCAGTTTGATCTTAAAGATGAATGCAATCACGATCAATTATTACGAAAATGAATGAGTACTGCGTCGCCTAATAGTTCTGTAATGACTGCCATTGTTAAAACTTTATACAAACATTTCTTGTTTCCATTGCTTTATCATTTAATTTGAATGCGCTATTGAAGTTAGTGAAGTGAGAAAAAAAACTTTGTTACTGCAAGAAAAAAAGGGAAATTATTTCATTTTCTTTTACAAAGGTCCATATAAAGATAGAAAAAATACAATCAATTATGAGTACATAGTAATATAGAGTCAGAAGCACGAGATTTATATGCAAATAAATACAAATTTACACGGTTAATGTTCCGTCTTTTTCCGCCTACAAAATGAAAACTCGGTAATAAGTAATATCGGTTTTTAATATTTTACTGCGCAACAAGGGAATAAAGTCGAGAATTATTTCCGCGGATGAATTCACTGCCCTAGAAAAGCGCAGTACAATGACCACCCGAGGGAATATGCGGTCAATTTTATTTAAGTCTTACAAAACGTATCTTCGCACTAATAATTGCAATTGGTATATTTGAAAAATAGGATTTAAAAAAGAAGTAGCACAATCCTTTCTTAAAATATATTATTAAATTTTTTACGATACAGGAAAATTTGAATTCTGGATCTATATGGTAAAAACGAATTGAAAATTGAAAAAAGCGACATAAAATTTTGGCTTAAAACGTTATTTTACTTCCGCCTTTGCTAATACGAACGGTTAGAAAGAATAGAGTATCATTTTCGATCTACTTTTTATGTCAATTAATTCTTGCCTCGTTGGTAAAGTCGAACATGATAACAATTTATTATATAACACTTACACAAACGATTACATGTACTATCATAATACACTTAATTTTTATACACTTGATATAAAGAGTAGAATTAAATTACATAAAAAATGTTTAACAGGATATCATTTTTAAATAACGTTCCTTTAAAAGAGGTACAAATAAAACTTTTATTTCGACTAAAGATTTATTCCACCCCCGTAAATTCTATTTTATGACACACATAAATTTAAAGTGACCTAAGAACATATAACGTAAAATATAACGAGGTATCCGTAAACTTTTATTAAAAAAACTGGACTTTTTATATTACTATTAACGTTAATATTTATTCTGAAATTTAAAACAAAAATAATCTGAACGCTGGATAAAGAATTGAAAGGGCAGGCATTGAATTGGTCTATACCCTTTAAGAAACTGACAAATCTCAAAAGAGATAATAAAATAGTTGTAACAGGGCTTCGAGTAATCTTGCTTTAATAAACGTACTCGTTCAACATCTGAAATCCGTTTATGTTTTCTTATATTTGTTAAATAAAAATACTATATAAAAGTGTCTAATTAAGTCTTCTTTACAAGAAACGTACAACTAACGAATCTTTATCGTGGCGTGATATTTATTCTAATTGTACGAAGGTCATTCTTTGTTAATTTTTTCAATTCGCACTAATCTCAAGGAAAAAATTAAAATAAATAATACAAATTTTTTGTTAATAAATTACGCAGTATTAGTCTTTTACGCAGAGCTAACGAAAGCCTCTGTATCAATAATTAATTATGGTCATCGAGGTCAATAATTAGCGGCAGCTAAATGGAAAGGTGGAGCAATAATATTGATAATCTCGCGGACAACGACGAAAACCGGCGGTATAACAATTATGAAGTAGCTAATTGATTTCGTCGCAAAGTTTGCCTCGCCGGTGAGGAGGGACGCCCAGTCGTTGGAAAATCCGGTCACGTACAATTTTTTTTTGTTATTTTCTTTTTTTTCATGCGGCCTCATAAAGGGGTCGCGCCGCGCGCTGCAATGAAATTAACCCGTCCGGCTACATCGTCGGGGCGTGTTTGGAAAGGAGCGCAACTGGTTGATTTATTATCGGACGCCCACCCTGCGTTTTTTTCTCTCTCGCACTCTCTTTCTTTCGTTTCGAATAACCTGCGTCGCTTACGTAATTCCATCCCACTTTATTTCCATCAATGAGTTTTTTATTATTTTCCTTTGTCTCCCTGAGCTGAAGTTTTTAGGACTTTCTTATTTATTATTGAGGGTTTTGATTGTACATTTGCATAATTCGGGTATCTCTTGAGCGTTTGTTCTTTTTATTTAGAATTTATACATTTTCTTTCTACAGAATAAAAATATTCATTCTGTCAGTCTTATTGTAGTTCAAAGGACTTTAAGATGCTTGAAGAAATTAATTACAGGGGTGAAAGTATTATCAAAACGAGTAGCAGTTTACTAATTAACATATTTTTAGATTTTGCATAAAAAAAAGCATAACACCTGAAAAAAGCATGGTTCAGAAGTATTTTTTTGTCTACATAGAAAAATTTGTTTAAATAAGCAAGTTCTTATAACTTGATATTATAAGAAAAATAAAATATGAAATTTAGAAATACTGTTTCGTACGAGCACATAAAAATAAACATTTGAGTAGGGTAGCGCAAAAAATGAACAGACCGGACTGGTTAGTTTAATTAAAAACGAAAAATTTGAACATTCTTATTTCGAGAAGAATTGAAACGCTCAGCGAAACACTGGCGAAATCGCATGAACTGCTGGCGTGGGCAGTGCCGGATCGGATGAAATTCGAGCGAACGTTGAGGGGTAGGGTGGGTGGGGGTGTGTAGCAGGCGGCATTCGGCCAAATTGCTTTATTCAAATGGCCGGTTTTCCATGCTCGTAAACTCCGCGCTTATCGACTTGGCGGCTCTTAACGTTGACGCTCGGAGCAGCGCGGCCGGAGCTACCCCCGCGCCCCCCAACCATATCGCGAATTTTGCCGGCGCCTTTCACGAGGGTGCGGATAATGCGAATTGCAGCCCCGAGACTCGATACAAATTGAATCTTTCTTCTTTGATTGATGTGCGCGTTTCCGCGCTTCCCCCGCCCTTCGTCATTTCGCGCCATACTCCAAACGAGGGTATTGCGCCGATGGCGAGCTTAATGATATTGAGGAGTTTGTTGCTCTTTTACTCGTTTAGTTTTATTATTTCAAGTTTTTTTGTCGATTTTTAATACTAAATACGCATTAAATAATTTAATTAACAATTTTAAATTGCACTTTTTTTTCTTACTGTAGTAAGGATACTTTTGTGTATTTGAAAGAATAATAAATAATTGTTTGTATAGTATTGATTTTACATACCTGTAATATGAGATGAAACGAGTGTTCGATATCTCGTAATTTTAAAAAGTACGAAACTTGATAAAATAACTTTCATTATGTATTATTGTATATAATAAAGTTTTCTTTACTACCCTATTACAAATTATTTAACTTTAAACTATAATAAACTGACGTTTCTGAGTAATACAATCACATTTACACTGACAGATAAACGATAAATAAAAAGAAAGCAATAAAATAGAAAATCCCTTTAGCCTGGAATGACATTGAAAGAATATTCCTTTATAAAGTTTACAATCTGAAACTTTATTCCGTTAAATGTAAAATATAAAGAATAGAAAATTCTTAACGCTATAAAAATGGGCGAATTCAGCAACGTCTTTATATGCTTTTAAAGGATTTAAATAGAAAGGAAAGGTATAAAAATCGGAATATACAACGTGTCGGGGAGTATCGATTGGAGCAGCACGTTACGAACTGGAAGAGCAAGAGGTACCATCAATCATTCGCAAATGACCGCGCAGCGATTACGTTTAATGCTCTCGATCCCTCCAAATCCAATGGCATTCCAAAGGAGTCTATAACCGATCTTCCCCTTTTATAGCTTCAAATCTGATATCTCTCTTTCGGCCCCTAATTTACCTTTCTAATATCTACCCTCTGTTCATTTCCCTTTTTCTCCATCTCTTTTCTTTATACACACTTTCTTTTTATTATACGGACTATCCGGCGAATATAGTACCACCTACACTGGTGGGATTAGTTTAAAACTTATGATTTTATTCGTAAAAATGGAACGAAGAAAATTGAGAATATTATTTTTTTTAACTCACTATCTCCGTTTGAGAATGACCTCGTGGTAGTTTCCTCGCGGGTTTCAAGAAATGAAAAAAAAATCATTGCGATGAATAACATTTTTTAATGAAAAAGTTAATCATAATAATTAAGGTATTTTTAAATTGTGTGATAAAAAAACGTTGTCGCATTAAATCTGTATAACAACCGTAAACCCGTAACACTTAATTCTGTCTGCAAAATTTAACTTATACTACTTGCCCTACTCTGTACTCGTTAACCACCGCTCTACGTTATTATCAGTTTCTTCCCCTCCATTCATTCTTTGTCTTTAATAATCTTCTCGTCTCACGGTCATTAAAAAAATACAAGTAATACGAATTAATGAAGTAAGACCGACGTTGAAAAAAAATGGCAATTTCCTTGCATTATAAAATTATTTTTGAAGTAAATAAAATTTTCATTATTTAAATCAAAACAAAATAAAATCCTTTTATAATTCTAATTAAGAAAACTAACATTTTCATTGATAAATTCATTACATTTATTTACTATCCAGTTTTAAATTTAATTTTTATTATTAGTTTAATTTTAGTTTATAGTCAACCTGTTAGACATTTTTTTGTACATGAACTTATAGTCCTTTGAAATATTAAATAAACACTAAAAAACACATAAGTAACTTCTACTTTTTACACAGTAAATTTAACCGTTAGTAGTTCACTAGTTTACAAAAATGCCAAATCTACTTTTCTGTGGAGTAAGATCTACACTTTAATCTGCTTTAGAGTAAGATTTACTTTAAGAAATATTAATTTTACTATAATTTTGCAAAGCAGTTTTTACTTTTTCTAGTCTAGCAGATATTGCTGTTGCGAAACAGTAAGAACAACAATTTTTTTTCTTTCGATGAATAAATAAATAAAAAGTCAGGAATCAATTTAGAAATTAATATCGTCGACAAAACGGTAAATCAGTTCGCGAGTTAAACAAAAGAAAGCAATGAAAGTGAACGACGGGTAGCTAATCTCGGCCCTCGATCTCTTGCGAAAATGTAGGGCTGGCACACTCTCGGTGGCTTTCCCGCGGCATTATCGCTTACGAGCGCGCCGACAGCCCCGCAGCAGAGGAGACTCTCGAGGGCGGACCTCGACTCGCATAAATAAGGGGACTCGCGAGCTTCCGCACCCTGGGGAAGGCTTGCGGGGGTCCGCATCGCCCTCTGCGAGCTTTAAATTGAAAACTATATTGGGGATCAGCTCTTTTCGCCTAAAAAATGGAGGGTGGAAGCGCCGGAAAATTGGGTCGTAGCCAGCTCCTTTGATTTCCGGATTTGCCAGACTTCCAGCTCCGACTGTATCGAAGTGGCTCGAGCTAAATTTCTACGGGACTGTTGAATGCGCTTCCGATCGTTAGGTAGCGCTTCTTTTATTTTTTTTTAATGGATTTTTTTTTATCGGAAGTTTCAAGTACTACGCTCGAATCTTGGATTTTAGAATACATTATCGCTCCTGATGATCAAAAGTACGTTCGCCTCAATTGACCGGCTGAAACTGGTACGAGGTTCTAAAGATCAAGGCTTATAATTTTGCAATAAGCCGACACTTTTGAGAGTTCTACTGTACATTTTTTAAGTATACTTTTTTCACGACATTATTGCGAAAGTATTTCTTTTCGTGGTAAAACTTCCTGAGTAATCTATAACAATCCAAAAATTTTTAAATGCATCTTCATAAAGTTAAACGTATAACTCGTTCAGAAATACCAAGATTTATTTTTAATTCTACTTTTTGTATAAAATCGTGCGATAGTTATACTTCTTAGGGAATCGATCAAGCAATTATAAAGTAATCTGCAAATAGGCCAACGGTAACGGTATCTAAAATTGAATTTTTCCTCGTACTAAGAAAAATTCGACTTTGAAAAAGAAAAAAGAAAAAAAAATTAGTGTTCGATGAAGTAGTAAGTAATAAAACTCGACGGGGGTATTTTCGAAGTAAGTACCGTGCGAAAGAGAGAGTTCGAAGTGGAGCCGTCGAGCTGGGGCGCAACGCGGAGTGTACAGAGACGGATGCGTATCTCTCGCGACGGATGAGGAGTAGAGCGAGGAGGTGGGCCGTCGAGTGTGCACACGGGGGCCGTCGGCCTCGAGCCTTGAGCAAACAGTAAATTCATTTCGATCGTCGGGAAACGACCACCGACCGCTATCTCCGCCCCGAGTAATTGCGATCGGCTTCTAAACTTACGCACAGTCATTCCGTATTTAAAAATTATTTTTTTATACTCGTCGGATATTATACTTGCACTGCTGACTTCATTCTGCTTCTTTGTACACTGAGAGAAATGATTCGGCAAAAATTACTACGGAAAAGTGGCGTTATTGGAAACAATTAACATACTGTATTTATTTTATTTAATAAAGGGCAAAATATCCCTTTTGTGAAAAATACAAATGAATATTATGTATAGCCGCAAATAAACTATACAGTATACAATAAAAATTATAATACAATTGCTGTCCAGCAATATTTGCTTTCGTGTATACTAGTTTGACGTGAAATTGAAGTGCCTCAATGTCATTTCCATAGATCATTGTTTTCTATGTACATTTACAATTGTATAATTCTGGTAGAAATTTGAGCACTGATAACCAGTCATTAATCTGTACCTAATGAATCTGTCCGTGGTTATCATTGCTCAAATTCCCACCAGGAGCTTAATTTTAGAAATAATAATAGAAATACATTGTAGTAAAAAAAATTTCTGTAACAAAATATGTTTTTCTTATAAATTTAAATACCGAGAAACACAACGCAAAATCTGCAAGTATTTTTAGATTTACGTTAAAAATATAAGATCTAAATGTAATACAAAATTTATATTTTTTTTCTACTTTACTTAAAAAATGTTCTTCTTTAGCTTCATATTGAATAAGTAGAGTAAAAAATATATAAATGCATCGATTGAAAAAGAACTTCTCGATCCTCTCAGCATTAACGAAATTTCACCGAGTCATCGTGAAATCGATCGCCGTGCATCAACATCCATCACACTCCCCTTTACGGATGCATATTTACCAGGAGGAAATTCAGTTTTCCAATATTCGCGGGCATCCGGAGCCGGGAGTTACCGGGGGTGGCGGAATGACTGCGCAACGAAGACAAAGAGGCGCGGCTCTCATTTCGCCAGACCTCGCGGAAAAATCGTGCAAAAATGGACGTGAGAGCTCCGGGTTCGATGTCGCGGGTCACCTATATACGCGTATGTACAAAAGTCAGAGGCCCGCCTATAACCCCTGGGCTCGTGGTGGAAAAGCGCGGAAAAGCTCGGCTCGGCTGAAAAGAAAAACCGAATCAATAAAGCGTCGCGGGCTTCCCTCCTCCTCTTCCTCCTCCTTCTCCTCTTACTTCTAGCGACTCTCTCGCGACCTACGGAGGCTCCTTATATATATATATATATATATCGCGGTGAGCGCCTTTTCTTTTCTCTCCTCGATTCAGCGAATGCGTTTCGCGTTTGTGGCTTGATTTCATTTGCCTATTCGCTTTTTGCGAGCGAATGAGAAGCGCTGGGGGTAACGAAAGCTCGATCGAAGGGGACAATTTCATTGTAAAATGCTGCTGGGTGCTTTAGTTACCTGCATTTTTCGAACCTAACAGGGAAATTTCGTGGGTGATAGAGTAATCGTAACTGCACGCTTCGTAAAACTTTTTGTAAATTTATTTTTCATTTTACTTTTCTAGTGTATATCAAAAATTTTATTTTTAATGATAATTTATTTTTTAATGAACAAAAATCAAATATGATGGATAAGTGTATTATACTATTTAAAAATTAAATTGACAGCTCGAGTTCTAATGTTAAGGTAGATTTAATATAAAATCTTAATAAAAATATCGATTTGTAAAAAATAATAATAATATTAATAATTGCAAGAAAAGTTAATATAAAACGATTACAGTTGCAGGTCTCGTTTGAATTTAATGTTTTCAGAACGAGGGGCTAATAGCACTTGATTTTACGTTTCTCGTTCGTGGGGTGGTGCTGCGGGGGTGTGTTATAGCTTATATAGCGATCGACTTCCCGCTGAAACTCTGAGCTCGGTGTCTTGAGTGCCATCTAGTAGTACATTCCGGAAGTTCGTACGTGAGCATTACTTCGCTCTTAAATGGTAATTCGGCGAATTCAAGCAACTGATGGAGTAGCAGACTTCCGAAGTTTTATAGTTACGACTGAATTTAAACGAAATTGTTGAGGACACTTCGTAATTTATGAATAATGGGGTGAAATTATGATACAAATTTTGTAATTATATGCAGCAGATTTTCGTGCTTGCTAGATAAGAGACTGCAATATTAATTGCGCAAATGTCGCTTAAGTGCTACGCGCAAAAACTGCTTAATGATAAAATTAAGATAATTGTTATAAAAGATGCAATTTTATTTTTTTAAAATAAAATTATTCCAACGACGATAAAACTTTTTCTTGGTCAATGGATCAATGGATCTAACGCAGCTAAAATAAATTATATCAAATCAAAGAGTTATGCAAATGCTTGATTTTATTTATTCTCATGCGAAATATCGCGGCTTTAGTTTTAATTCCAATTATTTAACTTTAATTTTATTTATTTTTTTTAACGTCTTAAATTACCTACAATTAAATTTTGTATAATAACACAATAAATATAAGAATTGTATAATCAAACTACCGTAAAAAATCTTCATTTCAATAAACACTAGCGAGACACTTATATTTCGTTCAAATGAAGATATCCAAAGTCAACAGAAGCACAGCAAAGCCACGTATCCCGGAACCTCATTACTAACCCCCATGCTGCATTAAAGATCCCAAATATAAATTCCCGTAATGAACCTCGAAGGAGCAAGTACTTAGCTCCGAAGTGCAAACGCAACACTCAGTCGAAAATTCAAATTCAAACTCCCTCCACAAATCACTCAGTCCACCGAGATACACCGCCGCCCCGATGTTCAAACGGCTGAATCCGCCGAGCAAATCATCGCGACGCGGGGGAGTACGTCGCGTTATACAATCGCACCCCCGCCCCCGCAAGCCCCGGGGGTAGTTTATTAAGCGCGCGTGCGGCGCGTCGGTCACGTGCGCAGTTACGAGGGAATCTTTCCCCCTCCGTCAAAGGATATTAAACTCGTGGCGCGAGCCCGTAAGGTGGAAATATCCTGGCGACCTCGTCTGACGACCGGTTATTGTGCGATTCCTTTTTGTATCGCAGTGACAGTCGAGTTCTCGACTTTTAGCTAGACAATGGCGCGGTTACGTCGTGAGAGCTTTACACGCCGTTATAAGGGTCAAGTTGAAATCGCAGTCTCCCTCGATTGCTCGCTTATGCAACGTAGTCTAGATCTTTTAGTTGCGTCATGTGCTTGTAATGCAGGCTGCTGATTTATTTAAAAATTTATTAGTTTATGCGATTTACTTTTCTTTTATTGTGATATTTATTACGAAGCGCGAGGCACGTTTATACTGCCTGCGGATGATTCAAAAGATTGTCTGAATCGGTCAGGTGGAATGCGTGGTATTTTTAATTACTAATGAGGGAAGTATCAGAACTTCGTTTGTCAGATCTTTTTCAAATCGAACAAACATTTATTTTTTATTTTTACGATAGAAAGATTTTTTTGAACCTGGAGAAATATTTATTTTTACAGTATTTAAAAAAGCTCCATAGTGTTGAAGTTAGAAAATCTAATTTAATCATGTAATTTTGAGTAGCTATGTTGTTATAAATTTCTATAAAACTCAACATGTGGATATTGTTTAGGCGATTCTGAAAAATTGTATAAAAAAAATTATATTTGTATAAAAAAACCCTTACATTCAATTTTTTTATAGTCATTCTACAGAATTAGTGATAATCTAGTTTTTGGCATATTCTTCATAGTTAATCTTATACTTTACTTATGGATAAATTTAGAAGTATAATAATAATCGGTAATTATTTAATGTTATACAAAATTAATCTAAAATTATGCTGCCCTTTATTTTTGTAAAAAAATTTTAAATTTTAAATTTTAAATTTCAACCTTCAATTCATTGTACGAGTTTACCCTCGTTAGACTCTTCAAGTTACAATGAATAAACTCATTTTTCAAGATTGACAGTAGAATGAGAATCGCCCGCGGCGTCGGTATCGGATCTTTGACAAGAAGTATACACAGGGATATAATTTTTAATAGGACGTATTTTTATTTTATAATCAGTTAAACGCTTTAATTTTTTAATGATTTCACAGAGCACGCGGAAGAGATTTATTCACAATTAAATAATCCCTCAATCGTATACTTTAAAAATACCATTACTCGATTCATAAAGCCAAATCGACGGTCTCTTAAATTCGTCGTGCCTCAAGAAATAAGTACTCCTTATACCTCCGTCGAGAGAAAAAAAAAGGTCCATTCGTATAAGACTGGCTGATATGGAATTCAGTGTTGGCCGCCGTACCGTCCGCGCACGACTGCGTCCAACGAGCTTCGGCTTGATTATCTCGAGGAGAGCCCGAAACTCCCAGAAAAATATGATTTCACCCCGGCCGGAATCGAAGGCGACGCATTATATTTTCGCTTTAAGAAGGGAAAAATGGAGGGGCGGCACAAGGGAGGGTGGCTCTTTATTCCTTGTTCGGATTTTTTTTCTTCTTACCCGCGACTTCGGGTAAATGAGTTTGCGCGGATTCGGCATTCCGTACGCGACCGCAGCTTAGCGCATCGATCAGTTTCCAATCGGCGCTCGTGCGTGCGCTCCGCTGCCCATACCGGAAATCGTTCAGTTTTCTTTTTTAAAGTTGATTTTTTGATAATGCAAATTTGCGGAGGAATTTCGTGTGGCAATTTTTTAGGAATTGTAAATATCACTTGAAAATTGTTATTTTTTATTTTGTAAATCTACGGTTCTACCGATTTACGAGAATAAAATAAAAAACAGTAAATTTTTTTAACCAGTTCTTGAAGGTAACACTACGATCGCGATGAAATAGGATAATACACTTTCTTCGCAGTCTGTGCATTGAACTATAAAACGTGGAATTCTATCAACAAAATTGAGATGTAAAAAACTACTTTTGAGGAAAAAGTCTCAGTGGAAAAAGTTACAATACTTTCTGATATAAAACGTATAGTATAGAATTGTGTAGAACAATTTTTATTGTATATAGAAGAATGAGTATATATTACTTGTTTATTTCGCTAGAATTTTTATTTATCTAAAAGAGCAATATAAATCTATAGCCAAATAAAGAATTGACACAATCGTTTTACATATTTAAATATTATCATTATTAGTAGGAATCTCTTCATCAACAATTATATTTTTTCTTAATTAATCACAAAGCTAACAAATTTCGTTGCAAATTTACAAATTTTACAAAAAATTTTTTCTAATAACATGCAGAAAGTCACCCTTACCAAGAAATCATAATTTACAAAAAGGGGAACACAGTCTCATTCATTACATCGCACATCTTGTAAGAGATGAAATGTACGAGCTTAAAGCGTTAAAGTAACCGTGACAAATTTTCGTAATAAAACATTCACCTCCTACTCCGCGACATAAATTTAAATTTAAAAAAAAAAAGGTAGAAAACGCGCGAGACCGGATTCAACGAGTGCATGAGTAATACAATTGTGCGAATGTGTGGGAGCGCGTCCGTGTGCGAGCGCGAGGACGACGGTACACTTATAGCGTTGGGCTTATTATGGGCGCGCGGATTCCCTTGTGTACACACGTAAGACGCCGTGACCTCGGAAATTCCGCAGCGAGTCCCTGCGAAACTCCAAACGTTCACACACTATTATTTCCGCTGGATGGAATGTATCAAATGCTAATTCGCCGGGACACGAGACGGAGAAAAAGCCATTCCTCCGGCGTGGCACGCGAAATTGTGTCGTTCGTTCCTTCTCGCTGGTACATTTATAAGATTTCATCATAGTTTAATGCACGAAGCTTTTTTTTATACAAGCACTTGAACGATGATTCGATCGGCTCGATACTTTATTAGTATGCATTGAAAATACCTTTGCGATGTTGTTGATGTTGGTGTATAGTAGATGATCGCATGACAAATACATTGGCATATAACTACTTTTTATCGCATAAGTAATGATTGTTTGAATGATGCTTCATTTTTTAAATAATTTATTTTGTGCTTGATTGATCCCTCTTTTATTTATTAATAAACTAGTCCGTGTAAATTGGGTAATAAAAATATAAGGATTCACGGTCAATATTAGAAAAAATTCATTCTAATTTTTTGAAGCAGCTTACATCATTTTTACAATACTCATTACCGCTCCACGTTTTTTGTTACATTTTTTCTGCAATTTTGACTTTACATTCAGAGCATATAACAGAATAATTGTCATTTACAAGAATTAAGTTGATATAAGTTTCTTTTGTTATTTTGAAAGCTTTTAAATTTTAACTAGAAGGTCAGAATTTGAAAATTAGAAGCTGAACTTTCTATTAGAGTTGTATTTCAATAACATACATATCTTATCTAAAATCAAGTTCAATGAAATTTCATTGAGATCTTAACTGCAAATCCATAAACACTTGCTGTACAAGCTGTGTCTCAGAAATTGCAAATACATCCCTTTCAACCTCATCATTAACAACTAACTTCATCTAAACTTTAAGAAGCCTCGGTAGAAACCAGCAGCAAAATCTCAGCCAAAAAGCTCAAAAAAAAAAAAAGAAAACGCCAAGCAAGCTGGGAGCTTGCAGCCTCGGGTGTACGAGGTGGCGCTGGTCCGCGCGTCGACCTTCATAAATCAGCCTCGCGCACTGGCCGCGTCTCCGGCGAAGGTCGCGCCGTTACTTCCCCCCGCGCGTGTACGAGGAGGGAGGGGGGAGGGGTGCAGGGGTCGCAAGCTCGGGCGGTCTCGCTCGGCCCCGGGGCTCGAGGGCGCAAGCTCGAGACCTCCCACTCGCGGCAGCCGAGGGGTGCGCGCGCAGGCGGGCGCGCGTGGGTGGAGCTTGCACCCGCGGCCAATGCACGCCACCCGGCCGGCCTCGCAGCCTCATCAGTCCTCGAGGCGAAGCCCTGCGGTCCGCGCCGCGCGCCTCGTACGCCGCAGTGTGCGCGCGCGCCACCCCCACCCACGCGCGAGCTGCCCACCGCTAACTAGGTATCGACCTGCGCTTCACCCGCTACCGCGGGGACCACTTCCGCCATCGTGCGTATGCGCAAATTTTGCGAGCGCCTTTTTTTTACGCGATCGTGGTTTTTTTTTATTTAGGTTTTTTGGAGAGTGTCGGTGGTGGTGTTGCTGCTGAGGGGATGGAGCTTTTTTTGCATGAGGTTTGGTTTACTGTGTACCGAGTGCAGATTGTGCGTTTCTTAAATGGGGATGTATAGGGTTATAGTATTAGATTTACGAAGAAAATGTGAAGGCACATACGCAAGTCTTCTGTGTCGGAAATTTCCAATAGTTTCGAAATTATCGTCTGTGATGTAATCTAGGTGTCCTCAAAACTTGAAGTTTGTGGTTTAGATAATATACTCTTAGATAACATTATCTTAAACGGTTTAATATAAATTTATTACACATTTTTTTTTATTTAAAATAGTGATGAGTTTCTATTTCATATTTACGTACAATCGAGCCGTAATTTTAAAGAAGTATAAAATCTACATAGTTTGTCATTCAGACATAAAGGTTTACAAATTGTATGGAATCTTATTTTGCATAAAAGTTTACTAATAATTTACTGTTATATCAAAATTGTAATGTTATTTGATGAATTTATAGTGTCGCGGTTACTGCTGATGAAACAATTTAAATTAAAATTAGCTCAATATTTTTAAAAATAGCCTAATTACGTATTGCAGAAACAAATGGTGCAACATAAAAAAAAGAAGATTCTTCCTCATCAAAGTGACATAACGGAAATTACAGTCATTGCACTAAACTGTCATTATCGAGTATTATTTTTATGGGTGTTTTTATTTACGTAATTTTAGTACGTAATAGAAAAAGCTCAAAAAAATATCTTGTTGTTTAATCGAAATTAGTACTTTAACACTTTTCTTACTTGGTGAATCTGAGCTAAATTTCCATACACTTAATTAATTAAAACAAAGGAAACTCGTACTTGAAATTTCAATTACAATGATTAAGTTGAAGGATATTTAATTTTCTCATCCTCTGCAGTTTTCACGGTGTACACGCCGCGAAAACAATGCCTATTCTAAGTTAATGAACGAATCTCCATGCCACACATTGACCTATCATAAAAAAATGTCCTTATTCCAAGTCCAACGACTTCAAATCAAATTAGAAACTCTTTTATTTCCTTGTAATATGCGAATATCTCCATCGTAAGTAGCCAAAAATCATCGCCGCGAATAAAAAGAAACTACGCAGCATCACAAAAAATAATCGAAAAAAAAAGATTGATCGTCGATGGATCGTAGTCGTATACAAGCCATCCGCGAAAACAATGAGAAAATCTCAGATGCTACGCATGGTTCCGCATGATCCTACAACGAAATACGCATCGTCCGATCGATCGGCCGACGCTCCGCTCGCACCTTCGCACCGGCTCCGATTAGCATGAGGCTCGCCGGAGAGAGAGCAACTTTTCCGTCCCACAGGAACGACCGAGTGAGACAGAACGAGAGAGAAAGAGAGAGAGAGTAGCGCGTTACCTTCTCCTCGGCGCGGAATCCACATCGGCGGCGAAGGTCGGGCACATCGGCGCGCGCTTTCGTTTCACGCACGCGAGTCGACTTCAGATCGCGACGCGCCGGCCCCCGGTACGCACCAGCGGCTTTCGATTTTCGCACGCAGGAGCCCGATTGCGGCGTTCCCGATTTTTTTTACGCGATCCTCCCCCAAAGAGCGAGTGAGTATACAACGGGCCGGTCGCTCATTCGCCTTGTGCATTGCAGATCAAATGTAAGTGTCGGCAAAGGAGTGCGCGTGTGAGGTCGCAGCAGCAACAGCAGCAGCAGCAGTGAAGGAAAGGGATCGCGGACGAAGCTCTGCTGCTTGATCGAGGAGGAGAGAACATGCCGATGGCGAGGCTACACCTGGCCGCCGGCCTCCTCGTCTGCCTGGCCGTGGCACTTCATTTCGGTGAGATTTCATTTTCCGCAGTTGTTTCTTACTTCTTCGACTTCTTTATTTTTTGGACCTTTTTTGCTTTGCTTGTACAGTTTGACGTGGTCTGCGCTTTCCCTTGTTTATTCATACCAGATGCGGGTTGACGTATTTAACTATATACTCTCGAAAAATGAATATGTGAAATTCACATCGAATAAGAGAATGAACATTTATTCGATGTGAATTTCACATATTCATTTTTAAAGAATGTTTTTTATTAATTAATCGAACTAATGTGTGTACAGTCAATGCAATAATTACGCTCGCAAATATGTATGATTTTGCATGTAAAATATTTGCCACTATAATAAGAGAAATTACGAAAAAATGTATAAATCATGGACACATATGAAACAATCGGACTTTTTAATTAGTTAACTGACGGTGGACGTTTCATGTTCACGCAAATAAAACACTTTTTACCTTTTCAATATAATTTTTAATATGCGTATACTTTTTTAAAATCAAGTGAATTTTACTCTGCGCGTAAAAGGTTTCCATTCGATTTTAAAGCGCCAAAAATGTGTGCGGCTTTATAACGAGTGGAAGATCTTATGCCGTTAGCGGGAATCTGCATATTATGCCATATTTTACGTCGTTGGGAATATGCTACCACGAAATTATGCGGCCAAAGGCCTTATTTACCGGCGAGTTTATTTCGGAAGAAATGTTCCTATGAATAACTTGTTTTACGCGACCGCTGGAACTTCTTCAAACTACATTAAGGCTTTTATTCCTTGATGCATATAGGCACTGAATAAATAAGAATTTTCGTGTCTAAGTTTCAAATATTTTACAGGTGAATATTTAATTATAGACACTGTTTTCTAATCTTATTTATTAAAACTAATTACTAATTATAACATTATCAATTATTAATGAAACAGAGTATCATCAGTTTTAAAGCAAAATAAGCCGGAGACAACTGTCAAACGTAAAATAGAAGATCACGATAGACGAGAAAATGAAAATCAGTTTAAAGCTTAAAATGTGAAAGTTTAATTTTTGATTACTTTCTCTGAGTGCATTCGTACCCAAAAATATGAAAGTATAATTGACCTTTTCAGAAATAATGAACGATAATTAAACGAATCCAACTAAAATTTAAAATAGCACCGAAATTACAGTTGAAGAAAATTACAGCTTCGCGTTAATTATTCACTCATAATTTCAATTGTTGATGTACAAAATAAATGCTAATAATTTTGTTGTTTTTTCTCGAGATATACTCACTCATGACTGTTTGTCAATAAAGAAATTTTAACTCGACTTAGTAAAGTCACAAAATTTCAAATACACTTTTATCGTTATCGAATATCAGGAATAAGTTATTTTGAGAATTGAATTGAAACTTCTTTAGTTACACTTGCCACAGATGAAATCACGCGACTGCGACAGGTTTTTCTGAATTGTGAAAGTAAGGTATATTAATCAAACTCGGAATCTTGCCGTAAGTTATACTTTTTAAAAGTTAAATATCATCAGAAATAACAGAATTATTATAGTCATTGTTCCATTTCGGTTGGACATAACATCGACAGTAGTTTCTTTTTTACGTTTACAAACGCTCAAGATTTATGTTACGCGCGCATTCGCGCTGCAAATGCAAATGAACCTTTGTTTGCATTCTATCTCACTCTGGGACTGAATTCATTTGAATTCTGTATAAATCGTGTAAGAACAGCATGATATTTTGAGTGAGAGATTAAAGGATGATGAATATTCAAATTTACGCGGTTCATACACCTCTTTATTCAGTAATAAACTGACTTGACAATACAAATAACAAGCTTTCATTGATTTATTATCAGTACAGTAAGTGTATAACGTGTTATCTAAATGCATTCAAAATTCAAGACACACATTTAATTTACATTAATTTTTATTAAAATAATATCTTCAAGAGCAATCAAATTACAAGTGAAAATATAAATAGATTTTGATGAATAAAAATCAATATTTTGGACACTGCTTTTTACGTATCTTCATGCGTGAATTTTTTCCCACTTTTTACGCATAATGCAATGCATGCATATCATTAACGAAACGACAATTTTAAGTACGCGTGTGTATTTTACATACAAATGTTGCACTCGACGCCCACTATTACAAAAATTTACTTATAACATAGAAAAAAATCTTCTACAATGAGAACTTCAACGTCGCGTTTATCTTCATTGTAATGAATCCTTTCAGACCCAATGTATATTGGAATGTGCAAAAGTTATTTTTTAATTTTGTTTTAAACTTCGTAAAATAAATTCGTGAAAACTAATAATAAGCACGTGTATCCGATGAATCGGAATAATTTTTCATTTCGGATTATTTTAGACTCAATAGAGGTTGAGAAAATCAGCTATAACAAAAAAAACGTTTAAACAATTTAAAATATAACTAGAAAATGATCGTAGATCAAATAGAATTTTTTTCAGAACTTTTTCATGCACAAAACACAATCAGTTCTGAAATGATTAACGAAGTCCTTCGACAGATACAAGCAGAGATCTCTAAGATGGATGCAGCAGCGCGATAGATGCAAAGGAGCTCCTAAGGCGTCTCCGACGAAAAAAGTGATTTTATGCGTATAAGGAAATAGAAATGTGCTCGCATAAGGACTTAACTCTGCGCATGGTGCAGCGAAGCGCGCGAGCGAGTTTGAAAGGAAGCGAGTCGCGCGTCTTCGGACTCGGGACGCACGCCGATCGCACAATGCGCGCAATTGCGCAACGACCGCCGGCGTGGCCTGCTTTTGCCGCTCAGGGGGGACTTTCACTTGGGCCTCGGACCTCGCGCCTTCCGCCTCGGCCGAAGGTATTATTTTTCGACGCTGATAATACGAGCGCCGTGCGAGGTATTGAATTTGCGAGCCTTTACTGCAGATTGCAGATGGATTTAGATTGCGCTTTTCTTTTTTTTTTAATTGTTATGTGCTTATGGTGCCGGTGGTCATATGAGTGCGTTGCGTTTTTACTTTTTAACGATCGTTAAGTAATAATTTCTTGAGCAAACTAGTCTGATCTAGTACTCCAAGTTTTGATTCGGTTATACTTTAACGCATTTGAGGAAGAAGTTCGTGGGTGCTGATGTGGAAATAATCTTGAACATCCGCGTAAAAAAATTAATTTAAGTTATAAAGTAAAGTTAGTAGTTAAACGGATCCAAGCTTTTTAACGCATTTTTGAAAAACTTGTAAGAAATTTAAATGAAGTTTAAATGAAATCGTAGTTGAATGTTCGAACTTTAAGCTTTTTACGCGGAAAGTGCGAGTTTCCGTTTATCGATAATAATTATACTGATTCTTTGAGAAGTATACTTTGAAAGTTTAATTATTACGTTAAACTATGGCAATGACCGCAAGAAATTATTGAAAATAAACATCCAATTTTCAAAACACTAACTTTAAATTTGTGCTTTTAAAAAGTAATAAAAAATTATTTTGTTATAGCAGTAACTTTACAATAACATACAATTTTCTACAAAAAAAAAACATAAAGACATTGATTACAAAAATTGCGTATTTAAAACAAATTACCACCCACTTTACTGTGCAACTCGTGGTATAAACTTACAAATGGCCAAAGCAACTATATTATTGTCGTCGGCACAGATATTCGTATAATTGCTAATAGATTTTTGCATTTGCAAGTCGTAACAAAATCTGCCCAGGTGTGCGTACAGAGGAATGACAATTGCAACGGAAAATATTCCATAACCGAAGGGATTTCTCAACTCTCGTTTTCTCGCGGCTTTTCACTCGAGCGATCCTGGCGCGCGCTACGACTGCGTTTCCATTAACGGCACACGTCAAACGAGTT
Organism: Sycophila sp. Sp_5; assembly: GCA_018906775.1. Classification (NCBI taxonomy): domain Eukaryota; kingdom Metazoa; phylum Arthropoda; class Insecta; order Hymenoptera; family Eurytomidae; genus Sycophila; species Sycophila sp. Sp_5. The sequence continues at coordinate 1,035,140 of JACCID010000020.1, forward strand.
GTAACGACGAGTTTCGCGTCGACGCGGTCAAACGTAAATGCATCGAAGCCTGTTGCTTTCCACGCGCCATACTAAAATGGCTATAGAGTTACCCGCTAATTCTTTTCTCATCGATATCGTTGAGGCCTTTTTTGCTTTGCACATTAACATCTCGAGGCTTTAACTCGCCTTTTGAATTTCTGACCAGAGAGACGTTTCTTTTGTCCGACGCAGTAGTTTACGAGGATTCAACCTTTTCAGAGCGGAGAAAGTTTCTCTATGTTTGCTGATTAAGGCGCGAGTAGTTTATTCTTCGCCGAGCTCGTTAAGATCTCTGGGTTTCATTCCTCCGCGATGTACAAATTTTCTTACGTCTCTGTATGTATGCTAAAACTTTGTTTTTCTCACCTTTCAACGCATATAACCGTGCCAGTCGTATATCCAGTCTTTATGTCAAAGTCTGTTTTCTAATATTCCACTTTCTGTTTTTTTATTTAAAGTAAATTGAAACTGAAAATAGTTCAGTCTGAATATTTTTTCTCTCATTTCATGCGAGAATGTAAACTGAAAATAGTATTGAACGATTTTCGGTTAATAGACAATAACATTTTTGTAGAAAAATTTGAAGTAGCCTTGCAGTATTTTAAAACTTAGATAAATGTGTTCAGAAAAATTTACCGTGTGGGTACAGTAATACAATTATTAATTAACAGTCTAGATTTTTTAATAGTTATGACAACTTTTATAAAACGTATCGCAGCCTAGATTTTTTATCATTTATGACAACTTTTATAAATCATATCGCAGTAGCTTAGTATTACATTAAAAACGATTTGAGAACTTTTGTAAATAATTGTCTGCGTAGACTGTAATTAATAAAAAGTATAAATCACAAGGAAACTAATGGCAAGATTATACTTAAACAGAACAGGCCGGATAGAGTTAGTCATAAATTGTCAATCATCTTTCCCTCAAGCACGCATAATGGACGTAACGGAGCAACTGCGCGATCGATGCTGAATCGGAGGTATAGTGTGCAAAGACGGCGATCGGAAGCGAAATCTGAGATCCCTGTCGGATCGGATCGGGTCGTCACCCCATTACGCCTTGATGCCATTACCGGCTGCGTGTGCACACGCGAATCGGCCTCAATAGCGCGTAAATTTTCCCTCCGGGCGTCGTGATGCATTAGGTCCGTCACGTTCATTTATTTCTGCTGAAATGTTGTTGACTAGAACATCCCAGTTTAGGAGCTAACTGTGCGCAGATTGCAGAATAAATATTATCGATTAAAAACAGTGTAAATGTAGTGAAGTGTACGTTCATGCGGGATTAATCAATCAATTCGCGAATTATCATTCTAATGAAATTATAATTGCATCGTAGAGGTATAATTCATTCAATGTCATCAGACATATTACGGATGTACAGTAGTGTTAAAATTGTATTTTTTGTCTCAAAATAGTAATAATAAATACATTGATGTAAATGTATTTCACTAATTTTTACTAGGAGCTTACCATGACTTGATCAAAGATCATAAATTAAAAGAAATTTTACTTCTAACTGTTTTAAATAACGGTGTTTAGTCAAAGTATCGAAGTTTCTAAACTTTTAGTAAAAATTACTTTACCAATAATTATTCATTGCAATCAATCGCGCTTCATTATATCTTGAACGATCGAATCGCAAATTCTCTAACTACAGTGATGATACGATTTCCACTTTCTATTTTTATTTTTCGAAAGGCATTAGAACCCCCGATTTAATTTTTATTCGAAATCGTAGTTTTACATCATCGTACGCGGCAATCGAGCAAAACGCACATTTGGAAATGATCGCGCTGCAATACACCGCAGTGAGCCTGGGGCGGTATCTCGCCGTGCCGGCATCGGGCTTTACGGATCCGTCAATCGGATTTGCCTAGTCCAAACGCGCCCTCCTCCCGCACGTCCCTTTTAAGTACCACCGGGAAAAATAGAATTTCGCCGTTCCCGTGGGGGAGTGCGCAGCGCAAATTGTCGGCGTTTAGCGGCTTACGCGGATTATTTCGAGAGCTCGCCCGGCCCGGATTCTCGATACACTCTGCGCCGGGGGCTTCGCTTATATACGCGTATCGCGCGCTATCGATTTTCGCAGCGGCGCGCGCGGGACAAGCGATTGTTTGAGGATTTTCGGGGTACGAAGGTCTTCTTCCGCCGAACACGGCAAACACAAAGTTTTTTTTTTTCTATACTCGGTATATATAAAATGTGTCTTCAGGGGTCGCTTGGCAGGGATCTCCTTGTAAATTGTCTTTCTGTTTTTCGATTTTTATATAAAGCTCTTCGATTTGCGTTTTGTAGATTTTTTTGTCGCAGGCATTTTTACGCAGTTGCCAATATTTAGGTAGGATTTAGAATTGTAAAACTTATTTTGTAGCAGTGTATCTTTGTAAAAGAAAAAGCTTTTAAAAAAAAAAATCACAAATTTTTCTTTAAGAGTGTTGTAGTCAATTAATTAAATATTTTCTGTATACTAAAAATTTAATTCTTTTACGTAATACGTACATGTTGAAATTAAAAACTTTAATTGATGCACTGATTAATTAATATTATTTTTAAATAAAATTAAGTTCTATTAAACTTTTAATGTAAGATTATCTAACCGCCGCAGCGCCCGCACCGATTTTGTTTATTTCGTTGAAAGAGCCAGTTAAAAATTTCGCAGTTAAGGGTTGTATTAAAAATTGCACGTTGACATCACAGTCAAACGCAGCTTAATGTGTCAGCCGTTATTTCTTAATTTATTACAGTTTTAAGGTATTTTTCAACCGATCTTTGCATTAATTATTTTCGTAGCAACATTACTACCTTAAAAAAAATCAAAAATACTGAAATTTGCACGGTACAAGGAGGATAACTTTTCCCACGACCTTCAAAAGCGGCAGCCGAGCGAAATTAAAAAAAACAAATTCGAACTAGCAGTCGCAGTTTACATCGGCGAGGACGCGAAAAAGAAGGCGACATCGGCCGATTTTCGAATGGCGAGTTTTCGACGAGGCTGGCGCGGGGCTGCGGAAAAAGGAAAGCCCGTTCTAATGAGCAAAGTTCGCGCGCCAACCCCGGCGGCGCCTCTTCCTGCGCCCGTTTTTCAGTCGGCCCATTTCGCGCGTTCGACGCGCCCGCGCGGATAAAAAAAACGGCGAGGAAGGGGAGGGTAAAAAATGCCTTTGGCGCCGAGACAATGACCGAGGCCTTTTTCTTTCACGGCGTGGGCTTTTCAGAGTCGCGTCCCCGATGGAGCGGAGAAAAAAATCTCGTTAAAAATGCATTGTCGCAAGCGCGAGCCAAGCTCCGTGATCTCGCCGCGTGGCGGGAGATTAAATTTCTACGTTAACATTTTCTTTTATTTTTTCTCCCATCGCTCGGCCCATTCGCAACTTCATTTCCCCGTGGAGACTCTTTGCTGTTGGGATTCGTTTCTTTAAGCGGGTAAAGCTTGGGTCGCTGTTTTAATTATTTTACAGTTTATTGGAGTGTAGATAAGGCACAATTTTTTAATCAGATTATATACTTTATAGCAAAATCAGAAGGAATTATAGATATTTGTGCATGAATCAAAAGAATAATATTCCTTTAAAATGGATGAACAAAGTAATAAATTATTTACAATATTAATTAGAAATATAATTTCCATTCAAGCCCGGTATTGAAATTTGACCAGTAATAACCAGTCACTGGTTTAGTTTCATTATAGTAACGGGCCTGTAGTGCCTGCTAATCACTACTCAAATTTCTATCAGGTAACTTACGACCACTTGTACAGCTCAATAATAATTAGTAAATAATAAATTCGATCATTGCAGTTTATTTCAATTTGTCTAATATAAATACACAAGTGAGAGAAAAGGAAATATGCATCAGGTTTTTGAAATTTGAAATATCAAACCTGATCGTTTCGAAGTGCCTCGTTCGGGAGCACCGGCCTCATCTGCTACGAGCCATGAAACCAGAGCGTGGAATCACGGAGGACCGGATATTCAATTCCCGCGGTGCCTTTAACGATCAATTACAAGTCGAACACGCGTTTACGCAGTCGCAATCGAATCGCCGGGTTCTTACGGTTCCCTCGCGACGATCGATTGCGTATTTACATCGGTTTGTTAAAGAAAATCAGTTTTCATAACGTATAAGTCACGCCTTTTCAGTATGGTGTTCAATTAGTCGACTCGCCGGTCCTCGTGTGTTCGTTTGCGTAATCCTTTTAGAAACTACGCGTACAGGTTCTTTAGAACGCGAACTCGTCGACGGTCTACAGACGTATATCGGCCAACAATTTACTAGTAATAACATCTTAGGTGTATGATGAAAGTTTTGACAGAGCATACATTCCTTTTTATTCTTCGTACAGTAGGGTAACGCAACTTGAACATGTAATGCATAAAATGCGTTATTTACCGATGGCTCACGATCTAAGTAGAGGACAAAGTTTTTCTATTTTACAAAGTATTTTTTATTTGTCATTAGAAAATAAGAAAAAATTGAAGTCCATTCAAATTACCAGGGCTGGACGTTCCACCTGAACTTTTCTATGTTGAAATTTCCTTCCAATTGATAAAAATAATTTAATTTCTTGAGAAATTACTTGATCGAAGTATACAGTTGGCTAATTTTTTATATTAAATTGTATAAAAAGTAGTTCGACAGATATTTGCTTTTACCAGTTAATTATTGCCAGGTCATTCTCCAAGTATGCTTCGAGGCCGCAATCAGATTTTTGGAATCTTGGAGATAATTATCTAAATTTAAAACGATGTCTAGGTCACAACAAGCCAGCCTCTGATATACCTCAGTACAATTGCACGCATACATACACCTCCAATACACTTGTACGATACTTATTTTTAAAACTAAAATCATTCTATGATTTGTTTCCAATTAAAAACAGTCAGTAATGTCCATACAATAAATGTGCAGCACAAATCGGTTAATTAGCTTCTTCAAAGAAATCATTAAAAAAAGAAAAGACATTCTAAAATAGACGAGAGGATATAAGTGTGATATAATCCGGGGGCACAGCGCATAATAGGGAGAGCAATCGTGTAATCTCGCGCCCGTAGAGGATAGTCCGCGCGCTCAGCCTCGATCCACTTTCTCGCTCCAGCGAGTGAACGCTCGCAGCTTCCCGCGGCTCCCTCGACGCGCCGAGAGATAGAAGACGCGAGGGGGTCGAGGCAAAAGAGCCACATCCGCGTGGCGCTGACCGGCGACCTTGTGGCTCCTGCGGCCTCCTTATTTTTTTTTCGACGCTGCGGATATATCAGTCCGCCTTCGGCCCTTTCCTCCTCGGCTGCGCCTTTTTTTCTTTTTTTGAGAGCTCGAGGCGAATTCGCGAGTGACTGATTTGCGATCGCGTGACCTTCGATGGCTGGAGATCGTTATGAAATACCTTTGCACTTGTCGATTTTATGATTCTTGTTTACGTTGGATTGTCAAAGCTCGACATGATAATAAGGTACTTGGAGTGCTTTTTTATATACGGATCTCGCAGGTTTTTACGAGGGGACTGTCTTTGATGAAAGGAATTTCAAAGGTTGTGCTGACGATGTAAAATTTTGTTGATTCGACAAAATGTTAGTGCTCTCGTGGATTGGCATCTTAGATGAGCGCAGGAGATTTGCTTTTAGCGTGCTATTTTTGACTCACGTGTCCTTTCATTTGTCATACAAATTTCTGCGTATGTACGTAAGTGAGAAGTCGTAAACCTTCACTTCTCTAGATTACTCATTACCTCTAGATTACTCATTTTGTATTAAGTGAAATAATAATGTAATGAATTTAATTGAGATATTTCAAAGTGAAAGGAAAAATTATTCTTCCATTTATAGATAATAATTTTTTTTAAGTACGATAAACTATTCTGAGACAATAGTCTTGAGTTTTTACAGACGAGAAGCAAATTAAATATTCTAATATATTTGATTTCTGTGTATTTAAATTTTTGCAAAGGGTAACCTTCAACAAGTAGAAAATTGTATCTCATTAAAACATTATAACAACACAGTAATATGTTCTAATTATACCGAATGTTTTGTTATTTGTCACTATGAAATTTACATTTTAAATAAAATCTTTTACTTAGAGAAACGTGTTTTTCATTTTGCACCAATGAAATATGTATCACCGTTCCACTCGAAAATCGAAATTTGAAGACCTTGAAGTATATGGTCCTTGTTTTTAAGAAAGAATGACTTAATATCTCCAATAATCTCGACTTATATCTAATTTGGACAATTTCTGAATACATTCTCAATGAATATTAATAATTTTCGATTACAGAATTTTTGTGAAATTAATAAATAACTATAACAAACTTCATGAATTCACACGTACTAAAATACTGCTTACACGTATACTCATTGGAGAACTTTCAAACTTATACTTTTAAAAAATTCGAAAAGTTAATTCAATCATTCACCCACGAATTACTGATTTTAGAGTTAAGAACACAATGAAATTTTTTTTGTATAATTAAGGAATTAAAATGAAACTCAACGTTACATGAATGCACCCCTCAGCTTAGAAAAAGTGAAACATTTGCGTCTAACTACTTTTTTTTTCAATTACACTTTCGAAAAATTAATTTTCACAAATGCAGCTTAGTTCTCGAACAATGATAAAACGAAGCAGACCAATTTATCGCGGCAGTACATAGCAAAGTGGCGAAAATAATCGAGGAGTCGCGTTCGCACGGGCAGTTAATATCCCGGTATTTGGGTGAAAGGCCGAGCAGTCGTTATCGGGCGGCGGTCCCATAGGTACGTTGCGGCTGAAATACGAGTCCTTCGAGTAATTGAAATAGCCCGGCGAAAGGGCCCGGCGGGACGCGTGTGCGTAAATACTTGTTGCTGCTCGCGGCAGATGCGCCCGTCCCTGGGCGATTCTCGCGGCACAACCATTTATCGCGGGTATTACAGTCAACGCGGCGCACTTCGTCGGACGATCCTGCGGGACCGGCCTCGTAAGCTCCGGCGCGAGCCACGATCGATGGGCTACTCTTACGATTGGCCATCTCTTTTCGCAGATGCTTTTTAGGGTATTGGATATGTTTAAAAGGGATTGGAAATGAGTACGGGAATCGAGATGAAATGTTTGCGGAGAAAAAAACGAGTTTGGTTTGTCATTGTATATTTCTTCGATATTCGTGGAGAGCAGAAATTCTTACAGTAATGTTGTAATGAAAAAAGAAAGTTTTGGTGACTAATTTGGATCGACTACTTGAAAAAAAGAATTAATTTATTTTTTCTTTTTTAACATGCATATTAGTTTACCCTATATGTAGTTTAGAATACTAAAATGTTTTCGGTGATTAATTTAAAATGAGAGATGAAAAAATTGTGCGTACGTAACTTTTTCTGTCTGCTATTATAGTAATAGGTATAAGAAAACAATTTGTGTTAATGGATACAAATAATTTATTCAGTAGAAATAATCTAGTGACTAAACTTTTTATATACCTTCAATGCTTTTATTAAAGACTACAAAATTTGTCTAAATCCAGCCTTCTTTTCGTAACTCGTCGTGGATGCATCTGACCACCGAATGGGCAATACCGCACTTACCTTTAGTTTGGAATTCCATTGCTGAAAAAGAAGAGTAAAGTCAAATTACTCTAAGAAAATAATTTTCCTTTGCACCTTAGATGGAAGAACATTTTCAATCTTACCATCGGCCGCACAATTTTTCACTAAATTGGTTATCTGAGACTTTCCAATTTCTTGAGACACATCTTCCATTTTTGCTATTATGGCATCGATATTAATATTTTCATCCTTCATCTACATGTTAAATACGTAACTACTGATATTAATATAATTTCTTCAGTTATACTCAAATGCCTAAACAAGGATGTACTTACAAATTTTTCTTTTTCCATTGTACATGATGCAATGCACTGAGCCTTGCTCGTGTTCTCAGACTGCAGTGCCTTGATAAAATCATCTGAGAGCAAAAAAAAAGTAATTATTTACGATGCAAAAGACATTTGCAAGCTAAATTTGGCAGAAATCAAGATAAAACATACCCCTGGTCATCCCACTCTCGGCTAAACATGCCTTGAAACTGTCCGCTACTGGAGAAACGTGACTCTGGACGCACATCTGATGATTTGACGAAAGAAGCCAAGAAAATAAGAATCACAATGTTTTCGTTACACTGAATTAAATAAACGAAAAAAAAGTGGAACTCACTGCCAGAAGTAACAGAAATAGGGCGAACACTACGTTTCTCATGGCGGTTGACGGGCTGCGGTACGAGTTTCGCTGAATGCTTTGAATTTCGTTGCGCGAGTGGAAGGCCCGAAAAGCTGGATGCACATTTTATACGACTCTGACCTAGTCGGGGTGCGCATCTTGCGCCAGAGACATTGTTAGGTGAATTGTACCGCAGGCTAAATTGTCCTCATTATTTCGCAATATAAACATGGATTCTCTGAAAACACGTCGAGAGCATCGCTCATTCTTTTGATTGTTTCGTGCCTCAAGTTCTTTTTCTAATTCTAGAATGAGTCCACTTGAATTTTATAAAAAAAAAACATTCTAATTTTTTCAGTATTTACGCTATTCGTTATTCGTATAATCTTTATTAATTGACTCTTAGTTTTCCTTTGTAACATTAAAGAAGAAAATTGCTTTGCCTGCTTACTTTTACAGCGAACTAAAAAATTCATAAAAAGTTTTTAAATACATCGCTAAATAATTGATTTATAATGTAGTAATTTACATTATAGTATCAGCGAATCATATTTTTCTTTTTCTTTTTTAAGGTTGCCGAGCCAACTTGTAGATAAACTAGAAATGATCCGCGCCAATTTCAAAATTGAAAATTTTGGATATATCTACTATTTGTTACAACATATTCTTATAAAAAAAGGTACTATTCGTAACTACAAAGTAAACTATTCGTAATGAATTTAGCGAATAATTTAAATGGATTCATTTTAAATTTAGTTAGAATCGTCGAAGCGCGAAAGTAAAATAGTGGTTCTGCGGCTCGCCGAGGGGTCGCCGGGGGATTCCGCGTCCATTAATCGTGATAAACGCTGTTTTGATCAGTCCGAGCAGCGATCGAGTCAGTTTTCCTCGATCGACTACTGTTTCATCCGGCCCCCTGGCTTGTCTTCGCTCTTTCCGTAGACCGAATCAGGACTCCATTGACTCGCTCGGCCCGACGATAAATGACGTCCACAGAATTGAGAGTTTCCTTCTCCCCTCTTGGATTTGCCTGCATACAGTCGTTCGTCTCTTTCCACCGGAATTCACGAATCCCCCTGAGTACCCCGTTGACGATCCGCCATCCATCGGAAATTCAGCAGTTTTCGCTATTTTATACAAATCTCCGCAGAATTTAAAATTGTATGTTTCGTTAAAGTATTACTACTGTTATAAATAAAGATGTGAAAATAAAAAGTTTTTTAATGCACAATCTTCTATGTATGATTGTTAACTGAGCAGTTATATCTCATTACTTGATTAATTCGTTTTCAGCGGTATACTTATGTAATTACTCTTCTTTTTTTGATAATCCGATAAATGTAAAACAAAAAATGTAAAAGTATTTCTTTATACCCCTAAAAATGTTACCCCACTGCTTTTTCTCTGGTAAAAAGTCATTTAAAAATAGCTTAAATGAAATATGACGGAAAGCGCAATGAGCGAAAAATTTTACCAGGGTTAAATATTAAATTTGTAACTTAATTATTTTAAATAAATACAATTTAAAATAGCTAAATTAACGTTATAATCAGAACTCACTTTCTTTTGCCTTCAAAAAGTATTTGAAACGATGTAAACTTGGTAGGATAAAGACGATATCATAGATGGGAGAGAAAGTGAAAGTAAAGAGAAAAGAAGATAAAAGAGTAGAAGTGAAAGAAGAGCCGAAAGAGACGGAAAAATGCAGAGGGTATCGGGGAAACAATTTAACTAATGGAGGTGTACTGCTTTCACGAGTTGAGTGCGCCCTGAAACCTTTGCCTCGCTATCTAATCCGATTTTCTTTCTTCTCTACTCGCAGTTTCAAAGCCTATTTTTCTGCAGTTTCATCGCTGTTTCTACTCGAACTGTTCTTCTTACCGGAGACTCAATCCATTAAATTTACGAAAAATTGCAAGGCTACTAAATCTTATTGAATTACTAGTACAGGGAACAAACGTAATAGTAATAATTTTGATTGCAGGATATCCTAACGAAATTCTTCTAAACGATTTTTGAATTTTAACATTTTTAGAGATTGTATCCGTCATCTATAACGAATAATAGCGCACTTAACCGCATACAAAACTTTTATGAAATCTATGTAAAAAATATATATATATAATAATATTGAATTCAATGTAATATAATGATGACCGAAGTTTTTAATATACATTTACAACATTTTTTTATACAAATGTAAATCAAAAGTATGCGGCTCTTTCCAAAAATCTGAGATTTGTTAGTTTTCGATAGGATGGTTCGTATAACATTTAAAGTGCCAGTATAAAGTGTTTGATTGAACTGGAATGTCAAGTACACCTTTAAAAAGTGAAAACAACGGTATATATATATATATAGACATCGTAATTCTCAACTACGGGTGTAATAGCTCGCAAGCAAATTGATTAGGACGACCGACCGAGCTGATCTCCCGGCGGGTAGGAGATCTTTTTATCCCGTAACGATTCTCCAGCTGAAAGTTAGTATCTGCCAATTACGAGCAAATGATGTTTGCCGCCCCGTGCACGCCCACCCCAAACGAGCAGGGCTCACGCCGGTAATAACCATTTCCCCGACGGCCCCTCTTGTCGAATTCGAAAATCATAAGCACTCGCATAGCATGTGATTACAGCGTTTCTTCAATGAACAGCTCGTGCAGTGAACCTCCTGTGTATTCAGGGTAAATATGAAGAAGTAATGGATCTGCGATGGATCGTTGTATCTTTCATTGTTATTTCATTATGTATTTTCACTTTTTGTATGAATTCTTAATTCTTGAAATTATATTTTTCGAGCTTTCATACTTTTTGAATCGTAATAAATTAAAATAGTATAATCAATGGCAATAGGAGAATTAATTGTTAACGACAGTGAAATTGATCATAAATATATATTTACCAAGATTATATATATATATTATATAAAATTTATGTTGAATTTTACCATTGATAAAACTAATTTTGAATCGAAAATGTGCTATTAAACAAACGTTAGAGTAGTCCACTTCCGCAATCCTCAATTAAAGATGACCGTCCTCGAAGATTCGTGAACAAACGAATCCACAAAATTTAAAAGCACAGTACCTAACAGAATCTCGTCGTAATCTCGTGGAAAATCACTGGAACTGTATATTCAACAAGTTTACCATCGATAAAACAAAAATTAGCTTGGCTACTAATTGATCGCTAATTTTGCTGTTAGACCAAAGTTAGACTAACCCACTTCCGCAATCCTGAATAAAGACGACCATCGTCGAAGGTTTGTTAACAATCGAATCCATAAAATTTAACGAAATCTCGACGCTAGCCCGCGGAAAGCCAGAGAGCGGAGCATTACACAGCCACGTGGATGTGCGAGTCGCAATAAAGGGAAGGCGCTACGGCGTATCCTCGAGAGCTGATAAATCGATGCGCGGCACCACGGCGCACAGGAGCGATGTCATCATTATCGGCCGTGCGAGCGGGACGCTCCGCCACCCCCCAATCTGGTCCACCCCGGGTAGTGTGGGTGAGTCTATATACGCGGGCGCGCGCCGCCTCCCGCGCAATCGATACCTCGGACGACACTCCCCCGGGGCTCTCCGCGCGGTGCTTTTGCACTCGGCTGCTCCGGCGAACCGAGCGCCGCGATCTTTGTTCAGAAGCTCGAGATCGTCGCACCCGTTTGCTGCGGCTCGCATTTTTCTTTGGCCTGCTTATCTCGGGCTCCTTGGGGAGATGGGGAGCGTCGCCGCGCGTGTGTACTGTGAATGAGTAGATCGAAGCAAGAGTGTAGCTGAGAATTCTGAGTGCGCAAGACACCTTTTTTATATCTGTGCTTGATTGAGTGGCTGATGCACATAGTGGGTGGTTTATAAATTTTTTAAACCCGACTGCTGAATGGCTTGGGTTATTGCTTTAGATTTTGATTGATAACAAATTTGGTTGATGCAAAAGTGCCAATATAAGAAAATGTAAATAATTTCGATGAGTGATAACAATACATTTTATTTGATGCGTCGCAGTATGTACATTAAGTTGACTTCCTTTTTGTTCATTTAATCAAACTGTGATTGAGATATTAGTGATGACTTTATCTCTGACATTGCAAGTAATTAAGTTCTCGGGCAGAAATAATACAGCGATTTGCATTTTCTAAAGAGATCATTACATTTTTATACATAGGTCGTTTAATTTTTTTTTCATTTGAGTTAGTATATGTAATGATGTTTGTATAGCTTGGAAAATAATTTTTTGCTATTAAAATAAAAATGCTTGTCCCGATAAATGTGTAATCTGTACTGACGTATAATATGAATTTTTTTCCTGTTATTGAAATGATGCAAGATTTATTACGCGATACCTCTGTCAATTATACATGAGTCACACAATTACATTATCTACAACTCATAACTAATAAACGGCTAATAACTGATCAGACTTCTCTACATATGGTAGGAGAAATCTTCCTTAAAATATTCTGCACGGTTAAAATTCTTGCGCTCTGGGTAAATTATTCGTAGCCAAAAGAAAAAAAAGTAGTACAAGCTATATTTTACATTGCTGCATTCTTACTACATTTTATGAAAGCATAAGCTAAATGTAAAATTAATTCGATTAACTACATTACTTAAATTTCTAATTAAATTCGTTGAACACAATTATAATTAAGCAATTTTCACTATATCCACCCTCATTATATTTTAGATGCAGTTTTCGTCACCTACTTAATTTAACTTTTCGACGTGCTTTCAAAAAAGCCGTAATCAAATTACCTAATTTAATATTAACAATCGTTTTATCCCGATACCAATCCGAAAAAGCAGCCACGAACATATAAAAAAAAAAGTACCAGCAGCTCGTATCAGAAAAAGTCAGTCGCTGGAAGCGACCGTGACGGGCACATCGATCAGTGCTTCGCTTTGGCAGGGAGGTATAATAAGCCGCTTAAAAAGCTGGCGCCTTGAGCCGCGCAGGCAGTATTTGCGGCACGGTTTCCATTTCCGTTGGTCGACCGTAGGGTCGTGACATGTGCTCTCCGCTCGGTCGCCCCGGGAAAAGTCGTTGGAGCCGCGTAGTGCCCTTCCACCCTCGTTTCGCGCGCGCCCGAACACCCTGAGCCTTCGAGATTACACGGGAAACAAACCTCCTCCGCGACGAGTGCCTGTTTCCACGGGAGCCCGACGAGATTGCTCCGACTCACGAGACGTCGGCACTTTCTGCTCTCTCATTGAGTGTATATGACGATTTTCATTTTTTTTTCTATATGTACTCGAAAAATTAATCGCAGCTCCTTCAAATGATTATTTAAATACAGTTTACTTGTCATTTGTGTATTCGTTGATTTTCACATGGAAATTTTAGATAGAAGGGAAATAAGAAGTTGAAATTTTATTGAAAAATAGATTTATTTAAGTATACGCATATCACACATTATTAATTATTTACGTCTAATCTTTTATAACAATTTTTGTATAAAAAAGGTTGACAGTCGAATAAATCTTTGTTAATTAGTTTGTACTTTATCTTGCATCAGTTCCACTGATTAGCCTTTTATATAAAAAATAAAGCTAATAAAACCTTTAACTATTTTAATAAAAATTTGAAATGAGTCCTCGTGGTCCCATGGGGAACAATAAAAAAAATTAATCAATTGTAGACTTAATCAAATAGTTAACAACTTCACCATAGAGAGCGAATGTTCTCGAGTGGCAAATTTCTTGTAAAAGATCCAGTTAAACCTAAATCTCGTTGGAAATTAATCTTGATCATACAGTCCTTCGCAATAAACGTTTCAGAAAATCAGATGTCAATATCCATCTCGTCCGCTTGGATTTCGTACATGTTCATTTCGGCCTCGTGATTAAATTTGGAATCTTCGAGGTAGCAAAACCGAATAGTGTTCGATGCCGCGCGGAATACCATGAACAATGCCAAAGACATCAAGAAAGATATGAAAGTCACCAGAATTATACCAGTAGCGATCGCAGGACGATGAAATTCTTCTTGTAACGTGCAATATCCCCAAGATATGAAGAACGTCAGAGTCGGGGGTAAACACACGCCCAGAAATATTATAGTCTCGCTTACCTAAAAATCGTGTTTTATTGATTAATATTTAAAATACTTTTATACTCTTTACTGAAAGTACTTGATGAAATAGTGAAAATCTAAGTACACTGAGACAAAAATGTTATAAAAATTACTTACAATACATGAAAAAACAGCATTATCACACTACAGTAAATCGTCTCATAAATATAAACAAATTTTACTGAAGACTATACATACACGAAATTTAACTCTAATCTATGATAATTTTTACACTACTTTTTTCTCAGTACATTTATCAGTAAACTTACGGAATTTACAGCCAAGAATCCAACGGGGTTCTTCATTAGTAAAATGTACGAGTCTTTGACTGAATCGTAATAGGTTTTTCCATGGATGGCCGTCATTGCCAGGGCATCGTATGATAATTTAACGAGTGCCAGTAACCATGAGAATATATAAATTGGTCGTTTAAATACTTCCATCAATCTAGTTCGGCTTTCTGCCCAAACAGCACAGATAATAGGATATATTGCAAATACGGATGAGGAATACGCTATGGTTCCTACGTGATATCTAAAAAGCAATTAGGACTATGAAGATACTAAAACAATACCTCTAATTCGTAATTATACTAATTAATTTAATAATGGTATCTACTGAAAACTTAGCTTACCTAATAGCCATAACAAAACACTCAGGCATTGTGGATTTACTTATCGAGCTTCTATCCTTTATCTGATACCAAATCGCAAATGTGGCTGTTAAGCCCATTCTTCCCCATGCCATGAAGAAAAAGCTTGTCCAAAAGTAACCACAGATATTGATGAGGTGCAAAAAGTAAATGTATCCCGGTATATAGCTGTTTTCTCCATAAATGAATTGGTCGAACGTTATATTTTCAAAGTTGTCATCATCATTCCAAGTGACGTTGCCATCGGGATTGATTCTGATAGCATGTAAAAATGTAAATGCTGCTCCTGCAAAGGCGGCCAAAGCTACTTGTACAATGAATTGAAGAAACATGACGATTATTGTCGATGGGAAAAAGAACATTGCTCTGAAAATAGATTTTTTTTATTCTTTAAAATCTGAACAAAATTATCAGTAAATTATGAAATAAGTACGTGCTTTGACTTACTTGCAAGATTCTTTAATAATTTTGGAAACTAAGTCGACTCCTGCCTTTATAAATGCATACAGAGTAACACTGTGAATTATGGTGCACGTGCCGATAAATAGTACAAGTATTAGATGATGGTAGTATGCAACATATCCTATTAAAGTTAATAGCAATACAGTCACTGCAACTAACGCAACCATTGAGAAAATGACCAAAACTTTCGTTGCCCATCGAAATAGTGCGATGAATCCAACCAACAATGCTACTGATACTACGAAGAATATAAGAATGATTTTCCTAAAATTTAAAGAAAGATTAGTAGTAAGTAGTAGAAGAAATAGATAATAATTATGATGGGTAAATGTTTACTACGATGTACCTGGCATTATAAATATTTTTGCCAAAAAATTCTAACACTTCCATCATTTCGTGATGACGCAGAGTGTTGCTATCGAAAGCTCCCTCTTCATCGCCCAGGCAAAAAGCTGAAAAAAACGTTAAAAATTTAATGTAACAAAATAATCAGAAGCAGTCTCACTTAACACTCTTGAATAATATTTACCATAAATTGCCGTTGCGATCCAAGACACGGTGAAGACACCAAAGGCAATGGCAAAAGGAAAATCGGTTTTCGTTCGCGATATTTGCTTCAAGGACGATTCGTGTTTTGGCTTTTCATCTGCCGATGGTATATCTATTGCGCACATGTTTAATCAAGATTAAACTTTATAAAAAATAATCACTGGTTCGACTAAATGCATAAAAATAGCTGACGAATGTATAGTTTATGTAAACGACAGATCGTAAGGATTAAATTCTTCGTTAATTTTTAAAAGATCATATTAAATCCGATGATGTTAACTATCGATTACGTTTAAAGTCAAATCAATTTTCTTACAGCGGCGCTTAAAACCAATTGATTTTTATTTAAAAATAAAATCAAGTGTACTAATGATTTAATGTAAATTGCATTTCATGAAGATGCTGAATTTAAAAATAACTCTTAATATTATGCACATGAATGCAAATGATAGAGAAGAATAAAGACTCACCAATTTGTGCATAAGCCATTCTGCGTTTCAATTAAATCTTTACGATTACAATCCGTGTATAAGATGTTGTACACTAACTTATTGCACTTCAACACGTGGAAAGCTGCGAATTGCGTCAGTGGAGGCTACTCATGCTAGTCGGTCTTCTTATCGCGCTATCGACTCAGCGAGTGCACTGGGGATCGAGACAAGACTGGCCGCTTGAGTCGTCGTGCTCAACGTTTTAAACGACACATCGTCAATGCAAGCGTATCTGGAAATTCCCGGTACGCAGCGCAGGAAGGGACCCATCCTGCTCTATTTCGCAGTTACATTTTCCAAAATTCCCAATGGGTTTTCCACACCTCGCAGTGTTTGCAAACATGTTTTCAATGAACTTAGGAAGAAATGATTAAGTCGAGCATTTTCCAGTTTCCTTTTTGTTAAAATAATTCTTTCAAAAAATTGCGATTTATCTCTGGGGGCGTTTAACGAGGCAATTAATTTTCATAGTTTGGGAAATGCGACGTTATCAATCTCGTCTTTTTTATTGCTCTGCGAATTAAAACTGCAGTGCTCCTTTCTATTTGTGATTTGAACAACAATATTATTTTCTATTATTTGCAATGGAATTTTACAAATAAAAGCGGTACAAACAAGTTCAATTGTTTTCTTGGTGTTTTTTTTTTTAATATTGTTGTATATTTTCTTGCAAATGGCTAATTTTAGTTTTATTTAACGTGCAATAAAGAAGTAAATAAATGTGGATAATTAAAAACTCACACAACATGTTCTAGAAGTAAAGTAAAGGTCACTTGGCATGTAATAGAAGTAAGAAACTCGATCAGTCTACTTTTTTTAAACCTACGCATTTTCATATATATTTAAGAAGGTTTGACAGTGTTGGAATTAAAATCTACATGCCTAGTTACAATGTAATAAGCACATGGTTTGTTATTTTCGTAGATAATTTGTCGTAGAATTGTCATAATCAAATCTTATTAAAATTTTATACTTCTGTTCAATCAGATTGATAGAACATCTAAATTGATTTCTGTCAATACAAAATTGTATCATGCAAAAGTTACAAATTATTTTATGAAAGTTGATATGTAAGTAATAATTTATTATGAATTCAGTTCAAAAAAGTTTGTAGAAAAAAAAACAGCAATATTAATTGTACTTGTTTATTGAACATTTATAATTGCAAGACAGGAATTGGAAGTAATGGTTAGTTTTAATAAATGTAAGTAAATTGTATTTAAATAGAAATTATATTTATTTTAATTATACGTTTGCAATGCTTGTATTAACGTATCACATATATACAGTCCATTTTTAGTAGGTAATAATAGTTCCTTAATTATTAATTATTGTATAAAAAATTTAATTAATTTCTTAATTCGATATGTACATTATTAAAAAGTAAGTGAAAGGTATATCATTTAAAACATTTTCGTTCATCAATGAAGACGAAGTTTAAATACGTAAAATACATACTTAATGCTAATCTGTATAATAATACTTATTCTAGTTTGTACTTATTAATAGTTACACTATTTACGTAAATAGTTACTGAAAGTACATAATACGCAATAATTCGTATGTACTGCAACTAATGACTTTTGTTACATAAAATATAAAAATTGTATTTTACGTTTGGAAAGCACTAATTCTATTCACATTCTATAAAGAGATTCAGTTGATTTTAAATCAATGGTCTGTGTCTTTATCGTCAGCTTGCATTTGATATAAATTCATCTCTGATTCGTGACTAAACTTAGACTCTTCGAGGAAGCAAAAGCGAATGGTATTCGCCGCAGCTCGGAACACCATAAATAATGTCATTGACATCAGGAATGAAACAATAAGAACTACTAGCGTAGTAGTGGGTATTACTTCTCTGAAGGTTTTGTCCATCAGATAGAAATACATTATGGCGCCAAAGAAAGTCAGTATAGGCGAAAGTAGTGTACCAAAGAATATGATATTCTCGCTGAGCTGTAAGCAACAAATAAACAATAATAAATAGTCGATAACACAATTATTTTCATTACAACTCTTTAAAGAGTATTTTAAAAAATCTTACAGTATCTATCGCCAAAAATGCAATGGGGTTCTTCATTAGCAAATTGTACGTATCTTTAACAGACTCGTAAAACTCCTTGCCATGAATAGCTGACATCGCAAGAGCGTCAAAAGGTAATTTTATCATGGCTAATGTCCACGAGAGTGCGTAAAGAGGTCGTTTGTACAATCCTTTGACTTTGTCCAACCCTTGTTGATAGACCACGTAGAAGACAAAAAATATTGAGAACGGAGACGCGGCAAATGCTGCTGTTCCTGTGTGGAAACTAAAATAATGTAACGAACATTATTATATTGTATTTATAATTGTATTCATTTTTCAAGAATTTTTCGATAATAGCCTACTTTAAAATAGCCATGAAACATTTTATCATTGTCATGCTAGGAATTTGACTTTTATCTTCAATTTGGTACCAGGTGGCAAAAGTGGCGCTCAAAGTCATCCTTCCGAATCCCATTATAAAACAACAGGCCCATAGATAACCGAGGATATTGATGGCGTGTAACATGTAGACGTAATGTGGCACGTAACCCAGATGCTGCACGACGAATGGAAAGTAACCATAAAAGAGTAGAATTTCGGGTTCTGTCCACGTTTCGTTGTCATCTCCTATATCTGGTATTCCTACAGTTGTGTTCATGGCTTCTTCTTCTGTTTGTACTTTAATGGATTTTAAAAATGCAAAAACTGCACCGGCGAAACAAATTAGCACTATCTGCACAATGAATTGAGCTATCATTACAAAAATCGTTGATGGAAAGAAAAGCAATGCCCTGAAAATCGATAAGTCCGTCAATTTTCAGATTTTCTCAATAAATTGAAGGGTAAAAGTAATATTGTATGAAAATGTATCTCTTACTTGCAAGACTGCCGCATAAGTTTGCACACCAGGTTCATTCCAGCTTTGAAGAAAGCAACCATCGTGAGTGAATAGTAGATCGATAATACTATGGCAAATATTAACAATTCGTAACCAGCGCTGTGGTACGATAGCAGAAGACTTGCAGAAACATATAGCAATACAATAAATGCGAGTAGAAAAAACATTGTAAATCCAACGAGAAATCTAGCGATCCACCTGAACATCACCATGTAAATTGCAAGTATGGCTACCGCTATCAAGGTAAATACCAAGATGTAATACCTGAAATATAACCAATTGATTTAAAAAGAGTATTTTTAAACAATAATTTGCTGTATTATTCGATATTTTCTTTCATAAAAAAACAATAGGCATTTCATTTGATTTAATTCAAATTTAATTTTAAATTATTTAAAAAAAATCCCATTGTCTCTTGAAAGATTAAAACTCCTTCAATTTTTTGTTTCAATTGATTTAAAGGCAAGTCAGTAAAAATATTGACGGTGAGTTATATTTTAGTCGAACAGAAACATATTTCATACTCTCGGATACATAGTGATCTTATTAAGTAGATCGATAATTTATGAACTCACTTCGATTCGTCAAAGTTTCGATAAATCTGGTGCATCGTTTGATACATATCAATGTGTCCTAGAGTATTGCTATAAAGTACTATATCCCTGTCACCTGCAGAAATGGCTGAAAATAAATAAAACAGATAACCGTGAAATTAATGTGCACTCCGAGTATTAAATCTTAATATTTTTATGATATGTACCATATATCCCTGCTATGATCCAAATAGCAAAACATATTGCGAAGGCAATCATAAACTTAAAATCGGTTTGCGATCGCACTAAATCCAATGGACCTCTACATATCGATTCTAGCTTTGGCTTTTCAGTCGGTGCGTATATATCTGTAAATAAATGTTTCATTAATTTTTTTTTACAAAAAAAATGAAACGCAATCTTTGTTTATAGTAAAATAATAATATTGATTGACCGCTTTATCATAGCTATCAAAAAAATCAGCCTGCCTCGATAAGATTCTCTTATGTCGACATAATGATACAAATTATCTCAAAATGAATGTCACTTGAACTGTAACGCGTGCAATTAAGTAGATTAAATTACCCAAACGTCAATTTAAAAACTCAAAACATTAAAAAAAAAAAAAAGACGTTAATTCTCGCTTATTAAGAAACAACACGTGAGATTAATAGAACAAAGTTAAAGAGAACTGACAAATAAGAAAATGACATCACATAAAGTCATAATCTCATCATTCTAAAAATGATTTGATCATAATTAACTGAAGAAACATAATCCAATAAAATTGCACAACTAACCGATCTTGGCGTAAGCCATTTTGCGTCTCAGCCGAGTTTCACCGCACAAATGGATTAAATAAAAAAAAAAAAAAAATGAGGCGGCAGCGCAGCAGCACACACTCGTGTCTTTGAGAGAGGACACTAGGACAGGAAGGCCGCGCACACACGACGACGCCGCGTACACGTGGATAGGCGAGATGCACTGCGTCGGTGTAGGTGCAATGTGGCACGGACTATCGGAAGCTGCGCATGCTGTCCGCTCGCGTCGTGAAGCCCGGCGGAGCTCAAATGCTAGACTGGCCGGTGGAGCTCTGCAGCTGACTGTTTTAACCGACGACCAGGATGCGGGAATTCCGAGCTTCTCGCCCATCTGGAATATCCCAAGCGGCGGGCTTTTCGAGCTTTATCAGTCTGTTTTTTTTTTAAATGTTTTCTGTAGTTTCGCATGTGCCCACTACAGCAACGTTTAATTGTAAATATTTGCGAGCGAGTTGGTGTGACCGATTTTAGAACGAGTTATTTAAGCGTTTGCCAATTGCGGTATTGGGTTCGTGCGGCTGTTCTGTATAATAAGTATTGAGCGCGGGTGTTCGTATTTAGTCTGCGGTTACGTCAAGAAAATTTAGTGTCGTTGTATAGTGAAGTTGTATTCTTTTTAAAATATTATGCTACATATTTATTTATCGTGAATTCTTCTTGAAAATTATTACCTATGGATATAGAGTGTATACCATCGTTATTCAAAAATGATCAATGTTAATTTTTAATAAAGTAAAATAGATTTATTTAGAATTTGAGAAATTTAAAATATTATAAGAGTGATACAATTGCTCAGCACGTTTTAAAACAGGACTTTTTTAAAATGTGTTTTTCTTTGTCAGATATAACGAGTAATTTTATTAATAATTTATTTATCGTCTTTACACTTTTCATTAGTTAACAGATACCCCGATAGTGATATCTAACGTCGCATTTAAAAGATTTGCCTCGAAGTGCTCAACCTCATTACTGATAATCAATTTCATTTTTGTTTCTGACATCTGTATCTAATCTACTTCGTGTCACGCTTTTTGTACCAGAAGAAGATAATCAGCATCTGAGGGTCCATGCTCACTTTACATTTCCCGTTTGATTACAACATTTACACTTAAAAATTTAGGAATGTATGTATATCTAGAAAATGTCAATCTTCGGTATTGTTAAAATAAATTATTAAGTTTCAGCCAATCTATATCACAGTATGATGAGACTTCAATGTCATTTTCAATCGGAAATGTGTTGGCATTTTTAAGTAAAATTAAGCATTTTCTATGATTCTTACATTTTTTATTAGAAAAATATATGATTTTATCAGTTAATTTTTTCTTCAATAGCGTTATCTAAGAAATTGTAAAATATATTTTAATGCACCAAACATTGTCTAACAAATAACGCGACGAACGAAACAATAGAAATTGAAATTTCATCTTTTTAAAAATTGAATAAAATGCAAGAAGCCTTTCATTTCGTATGACAAAGAGCAGCTGCGCCTCAAAACTTTAATGACTTTTAAGCGAATTACCGCACAGAGCATACATACGCTGAACGCATCGCTCGGGCTAGGCGATGATACGAGATGGACTCGCCGAGGAGACAATCAACGCGAATAAGGAAACGTGTACCGCATTTTAGCTTCGCGTGATGTTAGCCAGACTCACCGGCTGATTGTCACGGCCAATTCGTCGCGCACATGCACATTTATTTGTTCGCTTTCGCACCAGGCGCGACTTTCGTTCGAGCACTTGATAAGAAGCGCATGTGCGTTTACCGAGAAATTGTTTGAGTTTTGATAATTTTGATAGCACCTTTATAGACTATTTGGAGGCTCAACGTCATTTTCGATCGAAAATTTGTTTGCGGTTTTGAGGAAAATTAAACATTTTAGTTTGCACATTTTTTAATAATTTACGAAACTAAATATAAGTGAATAATTACTTTTTCTACACACTTTATTAATTGTAGTATGGTAGATTGTTTCAACGAATCATTTTGCAAACATTATTTAAATTATAGCTTTTCCGATATTTTTAATGAGTAAGTAATGCACAAAGACCGGCTTTGAACAAAAAAGAGCGCCGTTTTACATAATTCCCAGAGCCAATGCGCTTCATTATCTAAAATATTGTGCAGGAGAGATGCATATGTCTCGCTATTATCGGCACTCAACCGCTTATCAACTACGTCATTTGATCTAACAAAAATGTCTCTATCACACTATTAAATTGAATTTTTCCATCATTCGTGAAATAAAAATTTTGTGCGAAATCGCGCAAGTATATGGCGAGCGAGAATAAACGTAAAATGTTGCGATCTTTTACGCGACAATGTAATAGTCGGTTATTGGTCTGAAACATAAATAACGTTACTATTCGACGTATAAAAATCATATCCATTAATCTCGACGACCGGACCTAAAAATGCCAATAGCTGTGCCGCAGTAAATTTTCACAACCCACTATCCACGACCGCCGCTATGTCCACGAAGCTTACTACCTTTTCCTTTAGCTTCTTAATTTTAGATTTTTTCCATTTATTTTTTTATATTTCAAAAAAGTGCTAGACGGTGAGCAAAAGTTATTTAACAACGTTTCAAAAATATGATTTTTAACCAATTTAAAAAATGTTGCTAATATATCTGACAAGTTTTTAAGATTAGCCAATTCATTGTAAGCTCTCTAAGAGTTAGTTTCTTTTTTCGGCTTCAATCATATTTACATGTTGAATTTGTTTGCTAGTTTTTCCGCCTAACGATGAATTTGAAAGTAAAATGATCTCCAATTAGATATAATTTGCTTACGGGTATTTGTATAAAAGGATAAACGACTGACAATTTGAATATTTTTTAAAATGTAGATTGAGTTGGGTTTCCCTATTACTCCAATCAGAAAATGCTAAACAGCTCTTAGGAATTCGCAGTGAAAACTTAGAATTCCATAAAATAATCGGAAGGTATGACACTATCCTTCCTTGCGTTTACCCAATTCTTCAGCAATTGGTCTTCATTGCTCCAATAGCGTGACTCAAAAGGTTTCCTTTCCACGCAATAAGTAGGACTACTGATTTAAGCATTGCATGACCAAATTTTAAATGGATTAAGATGAAGAACAAAAAGTTACTGCGAAAGATGAAATCTTAAATTTGATTTTAATTCTTTGAGTACGCAAGATTACATCTGTCTGTCTGCAGCTAATAGACTTGTTTAAATAATTTATTTAGATTTTAATTCTTTGAGTACGCGAGATTACATCTGTCTGGCTGCAGTTAATAGACTTTTTTATGTAATGGTTTGGTCTAATATATCGGCATGTTTTAGAAAAAATAATTCTTTTTAATTTGTACCACTTTTCATTTACCTAAAGGGTGTCGAGATAACTACAAAATATTGTCAGTTGTACTAAGCATTGTAGTAATGCTTTACTAATAAAAAATGTCGTTTAGATTTAAAAAAATTACGGATGTAATACCTTGCAACACCAAGAGCATCGATTGTGATTAAAGAAGTTTATTGTTTTATGAAATAATTTGCACTACTTAAAAGTGTAAAAGTATTGCACGGTCCCTACATCAAGTAAAGCTCCAAATCATAAAAGAAAATTTCGCGAACATGATGATATAATATAAATTTCGGACGATCGGTAGTAACGTATCTAACGCGCGAGATAAGCATCGGGCGGCTCGCTTTAAACCTCAGCCTCCCCCTGCGAAAAGTTCAATATCGCAAGGAGTGAGGTGAAAGGGCGGTCTTAATGCATTTGCCGGAGGTAACCGGCTCCGCACGCATCGGCAGTCACCCTTTCCGCAAGCTCAGCGCTATTCTCTCGCGCGACCGCTGGGGCTACTGGTAGAGGGGGGGGGGGGGATCCCCCAACCGTGCACCCGCGCCTTTTTGCATTTTTGCGCAAGGCTGGGGCTGAGATCTACGGTGCTCTTTGGCTCAAACCCTGAATTTCACGCTCTTGATTCTGCGTTGGTCCAGGAATACCATTTCAGCGGAGATTCTCAGGGGTAAATGCGAAGAGTGCACTATTGGGGAGAGAATAAATTTAAATAAAATTCAAACAAGATGATGGTTTTGATTTTTGTTTGCAACGTTACAGCGGAACTTACTTAGACAAATTGAATGAATTCAATATTGGCATATGAATTTATTTAACTCGTTTTTTTAAATGTGTCACACTCAGCAGTGTATTTTCAAAGAGGATTTGTATAATAATTTTTAAAATTAATACCCTACATTTTTAAAGTGGATTTTTTTCATGGAATGATCGTACTCCTTCAAAAAAATAATGGAAAAAAATGGAACATTATAGAGATGTTTCATCTCTGGCCTCAAGCACGTCCCACTATTCGCCAGTTTTTTTCCATATGTCAGGCTATGGATGAGTTTTGCAGGCAATGCTAAATGCATCACGTCCTGACTTGTGATATTTGAATTGCGTAATTTTGCCCTTTTCCCTGAATTCAGTCGTTAGTATAAACCACACTGTGGGATGCAGGATGACGGTTCGCTTATCACTGAGAGTATATGGGCTTCAGATCAAATCGGTTACGCCACTCGCTAACCACGAAATTATTTGAACAAGATAAATACTCGGTAAATGTTCTCTCTAATGCAGAATATAAACTAGACTTAACCATAACAATTTTGTCCAAGGGAGACAGTTTTTGTTGTCTTTAATAAGCACCCAACTTTATATAATAGTCGCGCGTCGTTACGCTCACCTCAGCACAAGTGAAATAATCAGAACAATAGATCTTTAAGATCTTTTCCTAGTCCATTATTAGTTAAGTGCTGGATAAACGAAAGATTGAGCATTATTTCATCCATAATCGCTTTGAGTCGTAACACTCGTCGTTACAATTTTATAAATTTAGTACAAGCATTCTCATTCTTAAATATGCTACTTTTTCAGCTAAACTACTTATAAAATTTCCTTCAATATAAATTTTTCAACCAATTGCGGTATTTACTCAAAATTATAAATTGAATAAACTCTTCAGGCCATAACAAAATTAATACACTTCATTTTAACGTCGATTCCATGAAAATTGATTGACTTGCAGATTGGAAGTTTTTAAAACTAACGTCTCTCTTGTCTCAAAATTAAGAGCAGTATATTACAGTATTAAATATTTTTTAATTGCCGCAATTTCTTTGTAAAAAAATGGTAGATATAAGACCCCTTAATAAACAGTCCGAACGACCGATCGAACCAATATACAGATCCATCGTACGCCAATCTCTCGAGCGTAAAAAAATTCAAAACTTATCGCTCAGCGGCACTCGACTCGGGCCAGCGCCCCACGCTGATCCATCCATTAATCCATCGGGCGTCTCCGAGCGCCTCCTCGACTCGCTCACCACTTTTGTCTCGACGCGGCCATTGTCGAGCTCCCCTGGGCCGTAGAGCCGTGAAAAAAAAAATCCACGGGGTTGCTGCGTGTCCTTCGAGCGTCTCTCTCTCTCTCCCTCATCCTCCACCCCGTAACGGCGCTGCAAACGAGGCGCTGCGCGGCTTTAATCTCTTAACGGGCCTCGCGACGCGAGAGAGCGCGGGGGAACAATGCAGCGCTCGCGCGCTGATACTCATTTGCCGCTGGTGCGGGGCGCGCGCGCAACTTCGATTAACGAGATTGCTTATGTGACCGGAGCCTGCTGCTGTCCTCTCACGGCTGCGGCGATTAAATAATAGCTGCGTATCGCACGCTCGGATGAACTGCGAATATTTTCAACTGCGATGCGAAATTGAACCGGTGGAATTGCGGGCACAGGCGAGAAAAGGATGTCTGCTCTGAGTTTGACTTTACAGTCTCGTTAAAAAAGTCTCAGGGAGTAATCTATATACACCAGGCTTTGAAAGAGATTTTCTAATTTTTTATTTATTTATTTATTAAAACCACTTGGTACATATAATCAATTACAATAATTGGTGTATATAAACAAGTTACAAAAAGTAACCCAGCAGAGGAAAGAAATTCCGGTGTGCTGGCATGGCTCGATATAAAACTAACAGTAGCTATTTTAGGAAAAGTAGAGTAATTTGAGCTAGTCGGAAATGTTAAGTCGATAATGATAATATTGTATTTTTTTACAATATAATTTTTAGAGATTTTTTTTTGTAAAATTTACGAAGGTTATTGTAATTGTTACGGTAACACCACTGTAATTCAGAACCAATTGAAAGCTCGAATTTCTCATGTAAAAATTTACGTTTCATTTCTTATGGCTGAAGCTTTCGATTACATTTCAAAGTATTTTTTATTAATCAGAGAACATTTTCATAATAGTTAATTATTTCCTCTCGTATTTTGTATTCATTATGACTCTTGAAGTGTACTTCACATCAATCAGTTAGTAGAAAATTTGGAATTTAAAAAAAATTGCCTTGAAATTATACATATGCAGGTAAAAAAATATTAAAAGAGGTGGTCCGAGATATACACTTGAATAATATTTCTACCAAAAAAGGTAAATAGCACATACAATTTTTAATTCAAATAAATATTAACACAAATAATATAAGATCGAATAAATTTCAACAAAATTACTTCTTAAAATACATCTGATTGAACCTATCTACTGCACATATATAATATATCTCGGCCGTAATCACGAAAGTCCTATTATACAATATCGAAGAAATAAGAGTACACTGCACGAACAGTTTCAAATTAAAAGTTAGTCTGAAAAATAAAAATGTCGGGAAGTCTTCAGCGCTGTATAGGCGAGGGTAATAAAAGCCCGCAGCGGAGGGGGCATTTGTCGTCTTTCTGGCAGGATATATACGGGGCATCGAGCCGAACGAAAATCCGCGACTACGCCGCTGGAGATTAAGCCTCTCTCCTTTCTGCCTGGCTCCCTTTTCTTCCTCGCTTTCGAAATTGCGCGACGAGAGGCTACTCGGTCACGAGCACTTGGAAAATCAATATACCCCCGGCACTCGCTTGATCCGCCGGTCCATATCTTGATTAAAATCAGTACCACCTTACGAAGGATTCACCCCCTCCCCTCCGCCACCTGAGCTCCCTTCACTTATTTCCCTCCTTTTCACATTCACCCTCTGGGTGGATAACTAATGTGCCGCTTAATTTGCATGGATCAGCCGTAATTCGCAGGTGTCGTTTAAGTACCTTTCACTTTTCCGGGAAAAGTGCAAGCGGAAACAGTTGATTTCAAATGATACCTTTTTTCCCCCGGAATATTTGATTGGATTTGCGAATCGATTTGCAATTAATTTGAAAATCGCTTTGCGAAGGCTGCTGCTACGTAAATTAAGATGTCAAAAGTCTTTTTACGTTCTCGCTGCAATCAAAATGGCATTGACGTTTGCCTTATAAATCTCGCTGAATTTTTCTTTTTTAAATATAGAGCGAATTTTCGTAACATTTGAATTTAACATTTTCCTAACTTTCATTCGCTAGGAGTAAAATGCAGAGTGGCAGTCATGCGAAAGTTGAGCGAAATCTCGTTAGAAAGAATTTAATCCATTTACATGATGGGTTTGATTCGACTTTAACGAAGATCAATCGAGTGCGAAGTTCCGTAATTAGAATCAACTTCGGTTAAAATCTCCCTTGACGGTCGAACGAGTCCAGACAGAAAAGCGCGCCAGCGGAGAAGAGATAAAAGTCACATTGTCTCGTAACAGTCTGCAGTTCGAATAATGAAGCGACTTGGAGTTTACGAGAAATAAGTGTCGATTAAAAACGTTCTTTACCGTGCTTTTCTTTCAGCGACAGGAAAAAATTAAAAATGCGCAATAAACCTACAGTTTATTGAAGATAGATTAACGAAAAAAGTTCCTTCATTTTCATGAAGCTTATTCACAAAGTTTCTAATAAATTACACCGATCTCCCGTAAAACCTGTACTGGACATTTTTATACGATTTTATTTTCAATGATATTCTACGACTACACATATGTAAAAAACAGTACTCATTGAATTTATTTAAAAAAAAATTCAAGCTAGAAAATTGCACAATTTAGCGTTGAATTCATGCTTTCGTTTAATTAGGGAAGTTAATAATTTTCATGTTGCTTCAAAAAACTTTTAAATAAATCGTCTCTAGTACCCCGCGCAAGCTTGTAATTTAAAAAAAAATCGAGAAAAGACCATCAATGGCCTCCACTAGCCGACAGCAGTGATTCACATCCCCTCGGTGTACCTCTCCGGAAACGTGGCCATCACAGAAACCCGCATTCCACTTCTCTATACATCACATCCACAGAGGGTCTCTGTAGGATTCGCGAGAGCTTTCGTCCAAAAAGCAAAGAAAGCGTGGCGAGGAGTCGCTTAAACTCGAGGGGAGGGGGGTCAAAGAAAGCGTGAGAACGCATCCTGGCAGGATCGACGGATCGCAGGGGGAAGAAAGCTGGTCAACATTTGCACGGGACAAACACGCGGAGGAAGCTGCCGACTGCGGGAACGACGTCGGAGGCTGACCGCGAGCGACTGCGCCCATATTGCTCGCAGCTCGACTCTCCCCGCGCGTCTGTTTGCCGCAGGGACCGGGACGCTCTCGCCGATCGAATTGCAATTTTGCCCCTCGCGCCGATCGCTCGCGGATTAACGTCCACGAGTACAGTTCCGCCGGCGCGGAAGTTACACGATGCTCCGCGAACTTATTGACCGGGTCGAATAAAATCGGCTTTTTTATAAATAATTCACTTTTTTCGCTGAATATTATTTTAGTAGATCTTTTATAGTTTATGAGAAATTCAATTTTTTATTCGAGAAATTTTTTGTGAAGAGAACAGTTTTTCTGCGGGAACGATCATTTATTTTGAAAGAAGCTATCCCTGCCGGAAAATTTAGGAGTTATTGACGAGCATATGTTCAATCCTATTTTAATAAAACGCATTCTGGGCAATAAATCCTAAATTTTCCAGGATGTGCAAAGGGATTTAAAGCGGATTAGTTGTTTATGTATCGAAAACGTACGGCAAATTTGTCGTCAATAAATTTTAGCACACTGCTAGAATTTTTGTCGTATCAATGTTTTGATAAAGATCAAAATTTAATTTAGAGGTGGCAGCTAATTTTAGGTACCTTTCGAAGGCTGAACCGAATTTGTTTTTCGCTGCAGTGGTGAAATATGCTTCTCACGGAAATTACGTACATGTGCTTTTTTTTTTTTGTTTAACTGCGAAATTTCCAGTAAAGCTTCTTTGCGAAAAAGCTACTTAAAATTAATTTTGGAAAATCAGAATTATGTGCTTATAATGTGCTTTTATTTGTTTGAAAAAAGAGACACGTTTTTTAACGAAGGCAATATTTTTAAATTAAACAAGTTTCAATAAATCTTAATTAGCATATGAAATATACATCATTATAATTGTACAATGCGCCATCAGATGATTCTACAAAATGAATAGCAACTTTCGAGTACTTCAGCACTATATCAAAAAGGAAAATAATACACAAACAAGGGGGCAACTATCTATAAAGCAGTGCATTTAAAACAACAAACGGAACCTGCACGCAAATTGTTTACTTCACAAAGGAATAAAACGCTTAGAGAGAGAGGAAAGCACGCAAACAGGAAAAGCCGGGAAGAGGGAAGAGGGAAAGCTCCCGTAGAAGAGCTCGAAAGCTCGGAAGCCAGAAGGAGAAGCGCGGCGAAGGGTCGGGGGAGATGAGAGCGCGCGGGTATTAAATCCGAGGCTCTCGTTGCATTTCGACCTTATCACGGTGCGCTTGCCTGAGTCCGCGGAGCTTTTTCATCCCCGCGCGACCGCGTCTTGGGAGCTGGCGTGCGCGCGTGTGTCGGTGCTCACCGACGACATCGAAATTACTTCCGCAACGGCATCTCCACTCGGCTACATTGATTCTGCGACCGAGTCCTTTCGCCTTCGAATACTCAGGCTCGATGTACATTTTAATTAAGATTGATAACCTTTGAGGAACTCGACGATATGCGTACTCTCATTTTTCTGCTTACGGCTTCGAATAAAATATTTTTTTAATTAACTTTTTTTACAGCAATTCATTTTAGCTCAACGTTGCAGAAGAATTATAAATTGTCATTATAAACTTGTGTGCATTGTAACGTTAGCAGACATTAATAAATTCGTTGTCTACTGTTTTTTTATAATCACGATTTCACTTATTTAAGGCGTTGATTAATATTTTTATATGTACAACTCAACAAATATTTTTTTTTATTAAATTCACTTCGTTATTTTATTAATTCATTTTGTTACATTTACATTCTTAATTTATTTCATGTATTATTTTAAGATAAAAGCTTGTATGGGCTTTATATATAAAATAGATTTTCTCAGTTTCTAAAACCTTGACAAAACTCTATTCAGACTATTTTTCTTAATTGTTTTTTAGTATTTTTTTAAAAATATATTTTTTAAAAGGGACTTAGAAAAAAATAAAAACTAGCACCTCAATTAGTTTTTATCCCTGAAGCTCAACTAATACGCACTTTCTCATAATTCGAACGAATGAAAACTCACTATGAATTCTAGTAAAAAGTAGACCAATGCTTTCATTTTTAAACCCTTTTCCTTTTCAAACGATCATACCTCCGTGCAAACAATCTTATAAAATACTAAAAAAATGTTCAAATTTTATAAAATCCGTTAAAATATTTATCGGGATTTATGTACATATGTGATTTTTGCACTATTCTATGGAATTTTATAAGACTCTTTAAATAGGGACGATTTAGAATTCGATCTGATATTCCTAGATTTTCGTCTCTTCTTAAAATTCTTAAAAAAAATGGATATATTTATCAATTGATCGTAAATCACCTTACAGCCACCTTCAAAAACATACGAACCATCGACACAGAGAAAAATAAATACAATACTTTTACACTATAGTAAAGAAAGTCTGTGCTAGATGGCCAGCCTAAAAAGTGCTAATTTGACTCGGGTGATTACGGATCCATTAAGCGGGCGCTGTCGACGCAATCGAATAACGCGCCGGTGGTATAGCGCAAGCTGGGCCGCCCTCGGAGCGCAGTCACGGCCAGTTTGGTGCGTCGCCGGCTATAAGCTGCCAGGACGGTGCGGCGAGGAGCCCGCTAATGCGTCCCCGCCACCCCCCAGCCAACAGCCCCCGTAAATGGCCGACGCCACCGACCGGATTACGCGCAACCCCTTACTTCCCGTATCGCCCGTTTCTATCTCGCCGATCGTTCTTATCTGTCTTTTTATCTAATCGCCACCTACGTTTTACCGGAGCGACTCGTGTGTGTGGATTTCGTCGCTTTGCCGCTTCTTCATAATGAGTAGTTAATGGTGGCCCCCTTTTCGTGCGGTTACATTGTTGTAGGAAAGCACAAGAAGCGGTTCGAAAAATACGCGGAAAAAATAGAAATACGAATGTTGAATTTTAGCAAATATCCATGTAAAATAGTTTTGTGTAAAATTTAAAACCACACTCATTAGGAGATTATCTGATTTTGTTGAAATTTTGGAGATTGTTTTTTCTTACATTTAAATGTGAAGAAACCTAGAGTATTACGGTTTAACGTTCAAAAGTTCCGATAGGTCCTTAAAGTAGTATTGAGTATTGCTTAAAATTTGATTATAAAACATTATCAATTGGTTTTCAACACTTGTATATCATTTTTAAACCAACAGAGATTTTTTTAGAGCGCCTACACTAATATTTTTTATTTTTTCCTTTAATTTTTTTGGCCTTATTGGAGAAATCTGCTGATCTTAGGGTGCAGAGTAGTAATTAAACGAAATATAAAGTTTTAGTAAAAAATAATTTTAGGAACCTAATGTATCGAAAAATTTAAGCGTTAGACGCTATACCATTCTAAATTTCTTCACATTTCAATATCAAAAGAAAACAGTCCTCAAGATTTCAATAAAATCCAAAGGTACAACAGTCTCCTAGTCAAAGAAACGTGGTGTTGTTAAATTTGAGGGATAATTGAACAAGTCCTACAAATTCCGGTATCACGGCATTAAATTGAATTGAAATTAACTGAAAAAAAAAGTAAACGAATCAAAACTCGCAGTTACGGCAAAAATCAAAAGCTCGTCGAGGTGCTTTCCGCAACATTTGCCGCGCATCGCGAGCGATGTCCCTTGCGCGGTTCGAGCAGCCGGACGACAAAGCGAGCTCGGCTGGCACATCAGAGCGCGAGGAACAAAAGCTCGGCTGCGGGGGGTGGAGGAGCGGGGCCGTCGGCTCGGGTGCGTCGAACCGAACGGGCTAAAACAGCTCCGTTCGCTGCGCGCGGGGAAAATGCTCGGCGGAGTGTCGGCCGCAGACGCGCGCTTTTAAAATCGCGCGCGCTCGCACTTTCCGCCCTGCCGCCCCCGCGCGCCTACCCTTTGTCGTACGCCCACTTTTTTTCCCCGGCGATGCGGCTTTTGCTGACGGGCCGATTCGCTATACTCTCGCGACGGCGTAAAATGCTCATTGGGGTATGTGCCGGCTAGTTGATAATGCTCTTGAGTTTGATGCACTAGAATCTTGGTATTGTGTGGAAACTTAGAAAAAAATGTATAAAAATATTTTTTTCTAAGTTTATAGTGAAGCCTCGTTTTCTTTTAATGGACTCGATATTATTTTCGTAAGATTTAAACTTAGTTTCTCGCTGTCGTGTTTATGGAGTTTTAGTACGTGAAAAATTTAAATTATTATTTACTATTTTCTTTATCGAACTCCTTTTTCACGACGTAACATTCTCAATAGTATTAAAATGTCGAAATTAATTATAGCAAATAAATTAAACAAAAATAAGTGTACGTAAAAATACTAGAAGTTTGTTAAACACATTTTTATCGCAAAAAAGATTATTCCCGAAGCCCAGCTACCGTCCCAAGTAATAAATATCAAGTAAGAGAGACTAAAGCAAACTTATGGCAAGTCCGATTTGCATGAACTTCATTACATTTACCCTCGGAGCGGAGCTCGGGGCAAACCAAATAAACGCTCGTGCCTGGAGGAGGTATCCTAAAGCTTGACAGTCGAACGTCATGCCAAACAATTAAGAATTGAGTGTTCGAGCCTCGGCAGAAGCCCCGTGAAAAAAAGAGGGACCGAATACCCGAGAAGCGGAAGCCCGGAGGCGAGGGGGGATCGCGCCGGCAATAAAGATTAGAAAGCTCCCCTCCTTCTCACGGAATCGCCGAAATTGAAACGTCGATCGCGGATTTTTTCCTTCCCTCTCTCGGCAAAGGAGCTTCACGGTCGA
Organism: Sycophila sp. Sp_5; assembly: GCA_018906775.1. NCBI lineage: Eukaryota > Metazoa > Arthropoda > Insecta > Hymenoptera > Eurytomidae > Sycophila > Sycophila sp. Sp_5. The sequence goes on from JACCID010000020.1 coordinate 1,069,041, forward strand.
TCGGCCTCGCTAGAAGAATCTTTGATTCTGGATGCTCTGCGAGGAGCTTCTTTATTGCTTATCCCCGGAATGCTTTTCGCGCGTATCGATTAGATCGCTGCGGCTTCCGAACAATTTGCGAGTTCATTAACGTTGACAATTGGGAAAGGCTTAGTTTCTAGTATGTAAATAATTTGATCAGTAGTTAGCCCAGATGCTTCGCAATGGAAAATATGCAAGTTTTATAAAATTACTAAAAAGTTACGCAGAATTTAAGGCATGTAACAATCATTTTTCTCTTAAAAACGATGGCAGGATTTTGTGAAGCATTTGTGACTCTTTTAAGAATAGATTTTTAATTAAATGGTGCTCACATTTAAAATGTTTTTATGTACATACACGCAAGAAGCGTGTGTATAATATTTTTAATAGATGTAAGCAATTGTTATTATAATAATTATTAAACTTAAAAAAGTTTGAATTATTTTGGCATTTATTTTAAATAATTGTGATGATAACAATTGATACGTTACGATTGTTACGATTCAGTTCTCAAACTCAAAATTATAAGTGTGCAAGCGCATGAATTTCGCCTATTTCATATTAAATAAGTAATTATGTACAATAACTTTTTTTTTAATGTTTAGAAGCTTAAGTTTGGCTTCTACTTCGACAGATTACTCTTTTAAACCAATTTTGCTCATAATGGCATGAGTGTTTCATATATATATATATATATATTTGTCTTTCCCTTTGATCTCTTCGACGGCCACTCATATTTTGCCATTACCTTTGTTTCAGCCGTAGCGGCAGATCCGAGGAGAGGGCCGAATTACTACGGGACGTACATAGGAAATTTCACAAGTTACGAACAACAACGACATGCGCTTAGCGGCGAAGTGTACGTAATAGAAGAGTCGACATTTTTCATCAAAAACTTTACGTACGATGGGCTGGCGCCTACCGCTTACTTTTGGATTGGCAATTCGTCCATGCCAAGGCCCGATGGAATTCCTGTCCCCTATCCTGAAACTCAAAGCAAGTAAGTCGCAGTCGTTTATTTCTGTTTAATTCTGTTTATTGCTGTTATAAATATTTATAAAGTTAAATGAGTCAATTAATTAAAAAAAAAACACGTTCACGCGGGTATATAAAATAAAATGACAAAAGTCTTCAGTGCTATATAAAAAAGCTCATTGAAAAAATTACGTGACAATTTATTTATTCTGCTGAACGAACTACTAAAGTTCACTATTTAGTAACAATAAAGTAATTTTCGCATCGGACTATGTAAGACGAGTATGTGCATATTTAAAGAGATTAAAGAAGCAAAGCCAAGAAATTAGAAAAAAGTAGCGATTACTTCAGTAGCCTACCCTACAATAAATCAGGGTAATAGTCTGTCTAAAATAATACAATATCTTCTAGAGTAATGAGGTAATACTTTAATTACTCCATGAAATTTGATTACCCGTCTTTATTAAAACAAAAAAATAGACGATAGCCACTTCGTAATGCAACAGTTGCAGCCAAGTCATAAAGAGATCTTGTATCACCTTGATCATCATCGTCTATAATCGTGATCACAATCGGCTGTACGCCGTAACCCCGCGGCTCTGCCGCGCTTGATTAAATTAATACCCTGGGCCATTATATTTGTCCGCCTACAAACGAGGAAGTTTCAAAGGCGGAGCACCGGCGGCACAAAGCTCGCAAAGGGCGTTAAGCCCCTGAAAGCCAAAATCGACGAAAGCCGGGCCCGATTACGCAAGCGAGTTGAAAGCGCGCCCCGCGCGTCCAGCTGGTTCATAATTCTCGTTTTATTAACTGCGGCCGCATCCCACCCCCGCCCCCGGGGCTCTTTGAGTTTCGTTTTCAGGCGGGGGCGTCGGGGCTCGGTTACGCGCCGCCGCCTGCCAGTCCTCCCCCGCTCGCCTTATTTACGAGCGCCGGCCCGTTTTTCGCCTTTTATACAGCACGGCGCGCGCGGTGCATAAATTTTCGCGGAAGTGCCACTTTCGCTTCGATTTCGCGATTGGCTTGTCTCCGTTTCCACCGCCGCCTTTTCATTCGCCATTAGCCGCCTTGCAAATTTCGCGGTTCAACGGGAGAGGCTGCCCGCGTGGGTTTTGAAACGCGAAGAGCTTGAATTAAGGAAAAAAAATTTGAGAATGAATGTGGGGTTACTTTCAAAACTGTGGGAACTAGTGGTCCGTGAAATCGACGATGTAATGAAAGGATGTCGAAATTTCCGCTGAGCTCACGAACCGTTTAGAAATTCGATTTTGTAGGTTTTCACTGTGGTTATAGTCGAGGATTGAACAAAATTGTTAAACTAAAAAAAAACTGCGGAGCTTTTAATGTTAGAAAACGAGCCCCGCTTGTATTTTATAATGTAAAATCTATTAATAAGGCAATATTTTTTGTAAATTGTTTCAAAAAACGTTTGTTTACTAAATGTAGTAAGAATTTAATTATAAAAAACAGAAATATTAATTCAAAACTTTGTTGGATTGATGTATTGATTTCTTTTCAGAGATCCTCCACCACTAGGAGCTTACAATGGTGCTGATATTATTCTGAGACTTCCGCCTAACATCAAAGTGCGTGACATCAAATGGTTGAGCGTATGGTGTCGCAGATTTACCGTAAGTACTTTCTCTATATCTCTCTATTTTTTATGTAAATTAATTCGGATAATCACTTAATAATGCTGATAGAACAAGTATTTAAAATGTTAAATAATTTTAAAATTAAGATTTTCTAAAAATATTGTCCATCAACGATGGCTTCAAAATTTGACCAATGAACATATGATGCACAAAATAAATACAAAGGGTAGTTCTGTACACAAAAATTAAAAAAAAAAACAATTTTTTGATGTGGATAACGGTAAATATAAGTACAATACTATCAATCAATAGTTGATCCCCTACAATAAAACTCAAAGTCCAGGTAAGTTGCCAAGGTTTCCCCTCAAATAATTGTCACTTATTCAAATTTAGAAGGCCCAGACTTTATAAGTTTGTGATCGCCAATGACAAAAAAAAAAATCAAAATGCCGCACTTAACGCGATTGCGAAGAACGGACCCATTAAAGTCAGTGAAGGCTCGTGGTAAAACGCGCGATAAATAATTCAGCTGCGATTGCGAGCAGGGACCTAGAGCCGAGTGGAAAAAGGGGGTGGCGGGGGGTGAGGGGACGCCGCAGATAACTTGATTTTTGAGGAGGTGCGCGCCGGGCGCCCTATCGGGTCGCGCATTCGTGGTCAATGGCGCGTGTCAGATGGATACGGAAGCCGAGAAAGCGAAAGCGTCGTTGCAGGGGGAGCGGGATAAAGCGGCAATTTCCACTCGGCGAACGCGCGAAACCGCCGCTGTGCGCGCGTGCTCGCCCCAAGATTTTCGACGGTAGATGCGCGACGGAAAACTTTCTTTCGAGTTATCTGCGCCCCGCTGGGGGTAGATTTATCCGTGGATTTATCGAGATTTTTAGATGGACGAGAATTCGTTTTGACTAGAATTATATGGAGAATCTTACTATATATTAGCATAAATCTTGCCAAAAACTATTGTAGATTATTTGATTTTTCCTTTGATGTTCCTTTAGCGAATCATGCATCTTTTGCCTTTTTAATAGGAAATTATATAAAAACAATATATTTTGAAAGTAATTGGAAATAAAATTACGTATGATAATGTTAAGTAAGAAATTTATTTGTGCTAAAAAATAATAATAATTAAGTTTACGAAGATCCTGGTAGTTTCATTACGAACTGGCCGGTGACTGGTTGTCACGTGTAAAATTTTTTTAAGGAGTAAGGACAGCTATATAAAAAAGTATATTTTGCATCTACGGAATCAAGGGAAATTGTCAAATTTGCGATCTACAACTAAATACTCTCCATAGATGAAAATTAAATTCTGAATGTTACCATAAGTATAGTAAACTAAGAGAACGGTCTATATATACATGTATACAGCAAAATTTACTGTAGAAGATGATAATTTTTATATAGGAGTTCAGTCCGTGGTCACGTTTGCAAACACATTTTAATTTGTAAAAACGTTCATTCTCGGCTGCATCCACACTCTACATTAAATAACTAAACTTAGTTGTCCTCTACACCATTATTCCTTGATATTCTTTAAATTACAATTCCAATCCTGCAATATTTTTTAATCATAGTTCATAATCATAGAAAAGCGTACCCTGCAACATTCGATACAGTTCCATAAAAACCATCTACACCCAAGCCTCAAAAATTAAAAAAAAAGGTTCAGTTCCATGAAGCGTCGCGCATCAGGTCGCGCATCGCTGCCCATCGCCGGGGCATCTCTGACAGATCGAACACCTCGTTCGGCCAGCGCATGGCACAAAGGCTCGAAGGGGAGCTCTCGCCTTCCCTCCGCCCGTGAAGAGCGAAAGAGAGCCGAGGGTGTATAGGGCTTGCGGGGCGAGCCTCCATCAGACACGCTCTGTCACCGCAAAACGCGCGCCGGCCGCTCGCCTTTTCGTCCCCGCGCACCGACACTCGATCCGACGACAACTCCCCGCACCCCTCCCCCCTGGCGCTGATTTTTCGCTTCTGCGTCGGGAGTAGGCCTCGGGCGCGCGATCGGCAATTACGCTGAGTGCTTGTTGCCGCGCGATGCTCTGGCACTAATGGCCTGGTGGCCGCGACAAGTGCCGGCGAAGCGTCGATTTGCTCGCTGACTGCGGACGAGCTGGCCTCGTGAAAGGAGAACGAAGGAGATCACTTCGAAGGGTGCGGGGGGAGGGGGGGGGGTCGTGTCGGTGAGCGTGTGCTTTTTTTTGTAATGCACTTTTTTTTCGGAGGCAACTGTCGCATTTTAAAAGGGATCCGTAAAAGTGGACAACGGATTTTTTTTACACTTTTTTAAATGAGTATCTTGCTTTGCAGGGTGTAGTGCGCAAAAGGGAAGTTGGAAATTAAGCGTTTACGTGCAAACCTTTTAGTAAAAATTTTTATACGTGGCTTTAGTGTGCAGCAGTGTCTACGTCGTTTCCACTAACATAAAAGAGTTCTTTTTTTGCCTTCACGGATTTTATTTTCAGCAACCAAAGCATTTTTAATAATAGTTAGTAAAGGAAAAAATCCTCTTTTTGAGAAATTCTAAATTTTTTTGTAGAGAGAACTCTTAGAAATTTTTCAAAAAATGGCTTTTATGGGAATATCAGAAAATATTAATTAAACTAGTTTTCATTATAAAATATAGTAATCTCTTGAAGAGGTAGTATTTCCAAAGTTTTAACTTTTAAGAAAAATTGAAACATTTCACTAATTTTTTTACGGCGAAGTGCTATTTTTTTAACTTTTAGAGTGCCGGGATTTGCGTTTTTCTATAAAAAGGGAGTTAGTTTAGTTTGATTAATGAAAAACACATGGCGCCTACTAAGTTAAATATTAATTTATACAACTATCGGACTTAAAGTTATTTCATCGATTGTAGACATTCTCTCAATATCTACTTGTAATTTTAATTAACAAAAAAAAATTCTTTTCACAAATCCTCGGGTCACAGTTTCTTCACCCTGTAAATTTAGAAACGTGAAATTTCGTAGGTAAAGCAATAATTAATGACATATATTTTGTTTGTAAAAAAAAATTTACCGAACTACTTTTAAAACAAAACATTTTTAGATTTTCTCAGATTTATAACAGTAAGTGGTCGTATTCTTAATATTTTGCCGAGGTTCACAAACTTAGCAGTCAACCTCGAAATTCGAGAATAAAATCACGATGTGAAAAAAATGATGCGATGATTCTTACGCATGATGAAGCGGCGGATCCGCGAAATAATCGGGCGAGTCGGAGGCGCGCGTGCTGGGGTCGAAGAAAAGGCGGCGTTACGCCTCGACGCGACAGCGGCTTACAGCGCTAAACCGGCGGCTTATCACATTATACTCTCGGGCCGCAAAGTCCCGCGTGGGCTGGAGAGCATCGGCGGCGATCACAATGTGCTGGCGTCACAGACTATCCGGCACGGGGGAGTATCGCCGTGATTTGAAAGCCGCCGAATTACGGCAGAGGGAACTCGGCTCTCGATATATCGAGCAGACAGGAACTGTCTGTCAGTCAGCCCAGGGGCCCTTCTCTTCTCTTTTGTCGGGGATAAACCCTGGAGCTTCTGTCCCCCTCCTCGCGTCTTTTATTCTGCCCCCCTTGGCGCACCCTCCCTCCTTTTTTTAACGTTAATAGACTTAATTACGCGCCGTCACTGAGCAACGCGCGTATATTTATACTTTCAGATGGGAATTGTAACTCTTACTGGTTTATCGGGTTGCACATTTATTTTCTCAATTGACAGTTTGTGTCTGGGGCGTGTTTTATTGAAAATTTATGCGATGTCTTTCAGTAGTTTAGCATAGTGAATTTTACTATTTTTATCCGAGGGTTATATGTTAATTTTTCACTCATTATTTATTACTGCATTTTGAATCCTACAACCTTGTTAGGTATAAAATGAGATATATATTGAATCTCCAGTAACATTTTTGCAAGATAAAAGATAATTTTACAGCATCAATAATAAAACACTACAAATAATCATTTAATCCTACTGTATTACTATTATAAATGTTTTATATAACATTTTCAAGCAAAATACAGAAAATTGATTGATCATCGACTAAAAATGGCGAACGCTATCAATGTACATCACAAAAGCCTTAAGTCAGCACGAAGTAAGCCAAAAGAAACTCTAACGAAATTTAATAAATCGAGAACGCCGTCTTAAAGTAGTATATAACGTCGAATTGAAGTAGCAGGTAAGACGCAGCGCAACATCGCAAGGCTCCGGCTAACAAAAAGGACGTCCAAAACTTTTGAAGCCACCTGTCCGTCTGACTTTCCGTCAAACCATCATCCGTCCCATTTTTTTCTCCACTCCGTTCGCTTCACAGCTCCGCGCACACGTACACACACCTCCACGCGGATCGCACCGACACAGAGACACACACGGACACACAGATGTCGGCGCATCATCGCGGCGTCGACGCGATCGTTCTGCCGCTCCCTCGCGCTCATTGTTTGACCGTCTCCCTCCATCCCCTTTCTCCTCGTCCCTCCGGTGCGCCCGAGATACCCGAGATATCGCGAGCCGTCGATCCCGATAGGATTTAACAATTTTTTCCCTTCCAGCCTCCGCTTCCCGGGTACTCGTCCTAAGTGGCTCCGCTCTTTATCCGCGCTCCGCTAGACTTTCAATCGCGGATGGAAAAACGCGCCGCAATCGGCTCCCACTGATAGCTCGCTTGTGAGCTCCTTTACCCCCCTCCCCTTACCCTTCGGAGATCGAGGCAGAAAGTTTAGACGCGCGCGGTAGACGGTATATCCTGTTTATAGACGCTCGCGTTTCGCTCGTGATGCATCGCGATATGTTTTTCCGTGGTTTATTTTTAGGTATATGGACGTGCAATGTGTTTGGCTACTGTCGTGCGAGTCTATAGATTGTAGCTTTATCGATGTTTACGTCTACGTTTACTTTTGGGCTACTATATAGACCGTCAATTTTGATAAATATTAAATTTTAATAAATTTAATAAATGCGTTAAAAAGTTAGTTAACTGGTAGTCTCATCTTAATTAATTAATTTATTTATTTATTTATTGAATATATAGTGCACAAGTCCTTTATTAAATGTACAATTCAAGTTTAAATTATATTTACCGAGATCAAAGAAAAGAGTCTCATTCTGAAAAAATAAACTTGAAATGAGAAGGGTTACCACAGCAAAAGTTTTATTAAAAATTCTAAGCGAAGCATTTACTAAAAAATTATTACTATTTTTATATGAAACTCTTGCAAACAACGTTTTTCTCCGTCAATATTTAGAAATGCTTATTACTCGATATTTTTTTATTTTATATCTGTTTTGAAATTTTAATTCTCTACCCAACGACATTTCAAATCTAATTTTTACTGCACAGTCATTTCTACTTTGATTTTACCTAATGCATCACTTAGTATTTAAACTAAAGTAACGGAGTGTTAGCAAACGATTAATCCTCTAAAAAAGGGCAATAAACTAAGCCACAAAAAAAAGCCAATTGTATAATAAACACCCGAACGACTCTTTTACCTGACTCCGCCTATCTGTAAAAGTCCGTAAAAAAGTAACTACGCGGTCGTCGATATACAGGTATACAACAGCAAGAGCGTGGGTCGTTCCAGCGATATATATATATACACATGACATGGAGCCGATTCGTGAAAGCCCGGCCGCAATATCGTTCGATCGTCGGATTGCGATCGCCACTAGCGATGACTGGCTTCTTCCATTATTCGGCACGTGGACTATTTGGGCGCATCAGCCGATCTTTCTTTGGGGGTGCGCGGGTGCGAGGACCGCAGGAGGCAAAAATCGAACTTCGGGGTGACCCGAAGTCGTCGATGCACCGAAACGGCCTAACTGTGTATACTCTATTCCTCGACTTTGACGAATGGCTGCGGGAATGTCGTTCGCTTTCCTTTGAATTTTTTTTTCGAAGAGGGGAGAGGCTATTGAAAAAAAAAACGAGAAGTTATCGAGGGTTGCTAAGAACGTAGCAGTAAGAGAGTATTTGTTCGGGGAAATACACGGCTTGAACATTTATTCATTTTTCGTGACGTACGGAATGCAATTTTTTTTTCTTACTTAAAATTGCAATCATTTATTAAAGTATCAGTTAAATCAATCGTAACATCTAAGGAATAATAAACGATTGCAAGATGTTGTAAAGCATTTTAAAAAACTATTTGATTATAGTTAAAGGATACAATGGACATATATGGTGTTAAAATTTAGAATGTTTTTATGTGATATGACAAGAAGATGGTTCTTAATTTTTATAATAATACTTCTATATAGTAATTTCTACAATTTTCCAATCATAAATTTTTAAGCACACGAAGTGGCAGGATTTTACTAAAAACAATAATAAAAGTATACATGATAAACGCAATACTTTAGAATAACATCAACGTGAGTGAAATGTAATACGCTTATATATCGCATTATTTCCGCAGACAATTATAGCTTAATTATAAATAAAATTACACTAACAAATATAACATCGACTGCGTAAAAAAAAAAAATTTAAATCAAGAGATAAAAATAAAGGAAAAAAAAGGCGAACCCAGACAGCTAATTATCGAAACGGCTGTGCTGCGCGCTCGCGATGACAATGAAAAAGAGGTGCGCTAGGGCGGGCCGCCTCGTGGAAATGAAGGGAAACGCTCTCGGCCCTTGTCTCGGTGCATTTGCATCTGAATCCCGGCGTGTTCTCCTCCGAGCGACGACGCGCGGGCTTAATTAAACGGCTTGGTTTTCGGGACCTGCCGCTGGCGTCGAGTGGACCGTCGCGCAAATCAATTATCAACCCTTTGCGCGCACACCCGAGACGCGAAAGGAAGTCTCGGCTTAATTTATGCGCGACCCCTCGCCTCTTCTGCGTTGAGCCGCCGCGGCGCCTCCTATGCCTATGCGCTGTGCGGACAGCCAAGCCGAGCGCGCGGGGCTGCGATTCATTGTCGTTTATATGCAAGTGCAAATTTTCAGCGTTAATGTACTGTTTGCGGAGGCGCGACACGTTTCGTGAAATTTTATGAAACTTAGAATAGATTTTATTAATTATTGACACTTAAGAAGTAGTAAATATATAGAGTAACAATTAACGTGAAAAAAATAGCAATTCTTGTTACGATTTAATTACTTTGATCTTATTTTTATGGTAGATTTAACTGTTTTTTTATGATTTTATTAGAAGCGTAATTTTCCAATAAAAATGTTTGTTTAAATAATAAGAGTTGAAGCTCTCTTTACAAGAAAACATATATACAATTTCAAGTATAATTGATCGGTGTTTTTTATTTGTACTGCGGAATCAATATCAAATTTAATTTAAACTTTATTACGTAAATCCGAAAATTCGCGTAATGAAGTTTGATAATAATTATATGCATTTGTTTTCTTTATTCAAATTTTTGCAAACTAGTGAAAGTACAATATTCATATAAGGTTTGCATGCATGCTATTACATTAAATTAATTTGAACAAGAGAAATTTCGAGTAGATAATATCCGTATTATGTCAGACAAACTTAGGTGAACCGTCTTAGACCGACAGAATACCACAAAATGTACGTACTAATTAATTTCATGAATTCAGAAGATTCATAAATTAACTTAAAAGCTCTACGATCAGCAACCATAACAAATAAGTTATTATCATAGAACAATAAATCTTACAACAGTATTTTATCCTATAAAGCTTGATATAAAAATTAAATAAATCTCCGTAATTCTTAGAATGCTAATATAGCGGTACCGTTGTCACTATAAAATTTTTCAATGAATTTATACAATCTAATTATAAAATACGAATTATAAATTCCATTGAGAACAGGCAGCTTCTTGACCTTCAAAAAAAACTTTAATTAACGCACTCGAATCGACATGCTCTATAAATACGTCTCATAGTATTACAAATTAAAATCAAAATCCATCAGAGCTTCTAAAAAAATAAAACCTCGAACGACGCAAATTACATCCGACGCAAAAAATTCCATCTGAATCTCGATACACAAAAAAGGCACTGATTCCCCTCGCGTATACCAAAGCACCGAGCAGTAAAAAAAGGCTTAAAGCTCGCAAGCTCGGGAGAATTCGGAGAGGCGCGTGCAAAGATGGCGACGCATAGTACGCTGAGATAGTACGCGACTCGTACAACCCTTTCGGCGTGGGCGCGTGCGCCGGGCGCGGCGGTCGATGCTGCCGCCGCGCCCGGGCCGGCCTCGACCCGCCGCCGCTGCCGCCTCGGCCGACCTTGCCCAGCACGTTCCGAGCATCCCCGCCGCCTTTTATCACGGGGATTTTCACTCCAAGGTTACCGGCGACGCAGCCTTTTTTCCCCCGGAGCTTACGCCGATTTCCGCCGGCTGCTTCTCGCTCCGAGCGCGCGGCTTATGCTTCGACCTCCTTTCCGCATACCTGGTCGATTCTAACGGCGATGGTTTGTATGGAATTCTGGTTAATTAGTTTGTTTATGGGCGGATTGGGATGCTCAATGCATTCGAGGTCAAATGTGTGTAGCTTTCGGAAGGGCTGGAATGTTTGTTCCCGTTATTGCGTTGCTTTGAAAGGGTGGCCTTCGCTGGGATTGGAAACAAAAAATAAAAAGAAACGATAGAATGCTTTTAATTCCAGTGCGCAATGAAAGAGGAGCGAAAAAAGTTAATACCCCTCCGTTCCTCTCAAAGTGTCAGAAAAATGTAACGATGGAATTGTTATATATGCTAGAAGAGTTCGGCGCGCTACGCCTACGCGCGACTTCGAGGATCGCAGTGTGCTTTTTTATGTATAAAAGATATAGAACAGAAAAAGAAAACTTCATTTGTTTTTCTCGAAAATCAAGATATTTCGAGATCGATTTCGAATAAATGCTCGAAATCCGAACGGATCTCGATTGCTTAATTTATATAAAGGACTTTTTGTTTTCTAACGATAGATATGCGCCATTGTTTTGGGTGGAATATAGATCGGAAATAAAACATTAAAAAGTTCAATTTGCTGTTTGTAAAGACAGCCAAAAATAATACAAATCTAAAATATCTTATCTTGTCAGTTTTTAACGTAAAATACTTATTCAATGCAATATACAAAACTTCGGAAGATATGAATTTTAGTCTGACCTAACTCTTTTGTATTACTGACAATCCACATATATTTATTTTCAGTTTCCGATATTAGGATTTCTCCTTTTTGGTAGAACAATTTTAGATTCTTTAGCATGAGTTCGAATGAAAATGTTGAATCGAAGATTTGTAATTTAACGTAAAATTTACCGAATTATCTGTAGGCATCGTCGTAATCTGACGCACAGCTTGTATTTTTCATACTTTCTTAAAAAAAAAAAAGGGTATGTCAAGTACAATATATACACACTCGCGAGGAGCAATATATACAAAAAAAACTACGTTCGAAGGAAATATCGAAAGCGATGTGAATCGAGCAAAAAAGAATTTTTTTCGTCTCTCCTATGTCGAATGGCGAGATTGGCATCGGCGCGCTCGAGATTCCGGGAATTCGCTCGGCGTTTTTGCAATCCGGAGTCTCGCAACTCGGGCCACGGTGAAAGAGTCGCTTGCAGCAAACCACCCGCTTCGCCTAGTCGTAAATTTTCACGGTGAGTCCGGCGTTTACGAGCGCAGAATTTCGCTGCGTCTTTAACGCCACGTGGCAAGCATTTTGAGACTATAATCAGCAAATTGGTATCACTTTGATTTTTAACATCCATCAAACACATTTTGAATTGAAAATAAAATTGAATATTGAAACAAAAACTTGAGAAATTATTACAATTTTAATGAGAAGATATTTTCTGAAACATTTTTTGGTAAAAAAGAAATGAATGAGAAATGTTTAAATTAATGTTCGACTTTGGTAAGAATGATCGAAACTCAATAATTAATTTTTAGTTAAATTCTTTAATTTAAAAAGGTGCGATAAAAGTACTTTTTTCCGATATTTTTAAAAAGTACAGATAGCACATGGAAGTTTTTAAAACAATCTCGTTTTTCATTAATAAATGCTCTATATCACTTGAACAATTAAGTCTATACTTCTTGCAACCATTGATACCGTTGACCATTAACAAATCTCATTAAATTTAGTTATTCAATATCTCGCTCGAATAAAAATGCAAAAATATAAAATAAAAGTAAAAGTTGTATTACCATGGCAATGGAGGAAAAACGCAAGTTGACGGCGCAAAGCGAGTTAGGGAAGTTCATTTGTCGCTGGGCAGAGTCGGTGCGTACTTAAAGTCGGTCGCCATTTTGACATCGCCCACGCCCTGGATTAAGCCGCGGCACTGCTGCGGATGCGCCCGCAAGCCAGTACACGTCCCAACTTTTTTTTCGCCCTCCGCTCGTTCGTCCTGCAGTTTGCTCGCACAGTTTCTACTTATACGCGACAAATCCTCGTTTAGTCCAATAATTTCGTGTAATGCTTTATAAGAGGATTTCGACAAAAAATCAACAAGCATTTTTAGTTGCAATAACTTTTTTTCTTTTAAACAAAGGTTTATTTTATCTGTGCAATACCGGAGTACAGTTTTCAAATGTTTATCTCTATATAATTCTTTTAATCAATAGTGTAAGTTTATTTCAAGTTTTTTTACTTGAGTACTCTTCAATCCGATGAACTATCGTTAAATAAATTTACAAATCAATCAATCAAAAGAAAATAAAAGTCATTATCGGAAATAATTATACAAGCAACGCATAATAGGTATTATTCACCTGTTCCGATATAATTCTATAATTTACGGTTTTGGCTTTTTAATTCTGCGGTTTTCCTGATCGTTTGTACAAATCTTTTTCTACTATAAAAACAATATATTCCTCTAGTTTAGTGACGTTTAAGTAAAATTGTTTTTGTATAATTGAACTATATACTAAAAGAATTATAATTCCTAAAAAAAAACGAAATATAATTTGTGCCTATTATTTGCAAACAGCATGTAAAGTATTTAATTATAGCCTATCACAGATATTACGTATTGATATATGTTAAGGTCAAATAAATTATGCTCTTACAGAAAATATTTTTGCGCATCAGGAAGTGCGCCAATTGAGCGTTTATATCCTCTTAAAAACTGCTTGTGCACGTATGCAAATTTACAAGCCGCTTCAGACTCGATCAATACGCGCATTGAAATCTAAATATCAGGACAGACATTATTACCGTTAGAATCTACGTAATAACCTCGTATTTAATCCACTACGTAAGTAGTAAGTTGTAAGCCTTCCATTTGTGATTAAGACCTGACATTTCCTTGAACTTGTGTACCCCGGGTACACACGTGCTAACTCATTATATCGCACTAAAGCAGAGTATATGTGGAAATCTCGAGTCTACCCTATCATATTTCCGGGTTAAACTCAAAATGCAGGGTTTATGAATTACAAAAAAACTTGTTATAATTATTAACTACATTATATATACAATAAAAATTACTATACTTTATCTAAAAATGGTCACTGACTTTACTATAACATTAAGATAAAAATTATCATACTTTGTATAGTAAATTATACCAGAGAATATTATATTTTTTACTACATTTATAAATACTTTTATTAAATAAAGTAAATTAGTAATTTTTACTGGATCATTTAGTCTGGAATACTACAAGACTGTGCCATTTTCCTCGCTAATCTTTATTAAATTTCTTTCAAAATTTTTTTCACGATTGATGTAGTAAAAAATCACATCGTCACAGTATCCGATTACACGAGCAAGAATCCTTCAGTATATATATTCGCATTTAACCAGAATTCCCGGTCCTCCTCATTACGAAACTCTCGTTAGGTCCTCCATTCGGCGTAGGGACTCCTTACCTCCGGAAACGAGCCGAAACGCGAAAATCATCCAGCGAAAAGCTGCGCAGTAAGTAGCTGCAAGCACACGCGCGCGAGTTCCGGTAAGCCGGGCCTAATTAAGCATCTGGCCGCGAGTCCGCCGCGCGAGATTGAAAGACGCCGCGGCGGTGACCTCGAAATTGGGGCGCGGGGAATTTTTGCGGGTGGGCGAGCGAGACGGAGAGAGGCGAGCGCCGATTGGCCGGGAGCTTGCGCCGGTCGCCGCCCACCCTGAAGCTCTCGCGCGGCGCGGCCCCGGCAAAGTTTCGTCGACGCGCGCTCGCAGCGCCCCCTTTTTAACCCTCGCCACTCCCGAGCTTTATCGCGCACCGCGTCCTCCTTTTTTTGCGCTCTCTTTCTCCTTGCCTTTTCGAGGCCTCCGATTTTTTTTCAGCGCGCGAGTTTTCATTGACGAACCGACTGATTGATTGCTCGTCGCGGTTCGCTAAATTGTCCGCGGATTGTGAACTTCGCGCTCGCGAGTAAAAGTCGCGGGCGATTCTGTAATTGTATACACGCGGTTTCGTATATTGAGAGTCAATTCGTGTACTGAAAAAAAATATTATGGAATGTAGATATAAACTGGACTGTTATTGGAAAGTTTAGTCTGTGGTCGTGTTATACACAGTAATTTTTAGAATATTTGTTTCTATATTTTGTCTCAGTGCAATGGAAGCACAATTATTTTTGCACATTGGAAAATTTAATCTCACTTGATGTTGAAACTATTAACGGGGAAATTCATGAAATTGTCTTATTGCGGATAATATTTCTTACTATTGTTAATTAATGGCGTTGTTTGAAAACATACAATTGGTTAACGTCAAGTTTGTTATTAAAAGCTTCTCGCAAAATTGATCTACACACATGCGTAGTCGATTATTGAATGTTAATTGAAATTTCTCATGTACACCTACCGTTACGAAATTGAAACACTCTTAGTTTACTTTTCGTATAATTTACTTCTTTTATAGAGGAACTTTTTATGAAGAGGTTGGTTCAGTTTTCCTGTAATTTTTTATTTTGTTGCGAGCTTAAATGAATAAGTAAGTAAATAATAAATTGCAATACTCTTCTTCTACAAGTTAGTTGCTGCGCACTAATATTTGAACTTTAGTTGTATATTGTGTAACTCAGATTTATTGAATCACCCTTTCCCGCTTTACCGCAGTGTAATGAAAGTCAAGAGTCAATAGTGAACTTTCAAATTTGTGAAACTTTGTCAGATACAAAGTTGCTAAAAGATCATTTTAAACAATTTTTTTCTTTCAAACTTTAAAGCTAATATTTCCCGTACCTACGCTACAAACGTATCCTATTTGAAGTTAAATAAATTTGTAAATTGATATCAAGAAGCAAAATAATTAAAATGTTTTATGTCATCTTTAGTAGTCACTTCATTCTTGACGTTAATATTTCAATCAGGGCTTATATTAAAAAAAATTCATACAATATTACATTTTAGTACTACGTAATCATCTTAAATCAAAGTACCTAATATCATAGATATCTAGAAAATTGCTAGAATTTTAAAATTTACAATAGCAAATCATTATGTTATAAGTGCGCTATGCGGTTTTTGTTTTTACATTGACATTTGCACAACGACACTGTCTGGATTTATTTTTTAAATTAAACCGCTTATCGGATTTACACCTTGCAAAAAGGATTCAATGGAAAATTTTGAAAAAGTGTTCATACCGGCACCCGAAGAATTTTATCTAATTTAATTTCAATCGAACCGCCCGGAGGTGCAATAAAAAAGTTGGAGCGCCTAAACTACCGGGCCGGTGTGTGTCTTTCCGCAAAAGAAGGCTAAGGAGCCAAGGCCGCGGAGAAAAATGGGAGCGAGGAAAAGGAAGCAGAGCTCGGGGAGAGGCCCCTTAATTAGACACTCGAGGAGTATTTAACGGGAGCTCATCCCGTGGGATATAGAGTTTCGAGCGGTCGCTGGAAAGAAAAAAAAAAGGAGGAGACGGGGTCGCCTCCATTAAATCTGAGAAAGTCGAGCGGGCGAAATTCGTCGCGACGGGCTTTAAGGACGCGCCGAGTCGTTCAATTTATCACCTACTTAAGCTGCCCGACGACGAGGCGAGGGCGCGAGTATAGCAGCGCGCCTCTGTCCCCGATTTTTCAGAGGAAAGGGGCCGCGCTTGCGCATCGAGGCGCGGTCATTTAAATTTTTTTAATTAGAATGGGCTACGCAGGCTTTACTAAGGGGATGCGATTTTCAAAAATTTTTTATCCCGGCATAATTTTTCTTCGAAAATTACCTTTCAACTCTCGTTTTTAATGATAAAGGCATATATCAAAATATTATTTTACTTTTATAAAAAGAAAAAGGCTGATACAATTTTGTTTATATACAGAAGTACAGAAGCAGGTGGAAGATTATAAAATATTATATTACTTCTATAAAGAAGGCTGTTACAATTTTGTGTATATATAAAAGTACAGAAGCAGATAAAAGAATATAAAAATACTACTTTATGTCTTGTTTAAGTTTTCTTTAAGATAGAACGTTAAATTCCACGGTTTTTTCTAACGGGTATAATAAGAAGAGCTTTAAATCTTTCAATTTAAAAACGTACTTTATTTGCCTCTAAGTAAGTTATAGTTCTTTCAGCGTATCAAAAGTTTGACAAAGCACAAAGGTTTATAATCATTTATTGCGCCAAGTTTTTAATGACAAAATAGAATTTCTAGTTTGATATTGCATTGTTTTTAATTCAATAAAGTTAATTAAACGCTAATAAAATAAGCGGATAATTTGAGGAGGAGTAGAGACGTTTTAAAAAGGCAACAAGCTCATTGACGAGTCATATCTCATTTCAAACGGGCCCTTGAGGCGCGCTCTGCGCAATTTGCTCTCGCGACCTTTCGGTTCGAATGAAATTGAGTTTTATGGGAATCCCGGCGTAGTTTCTTTTTCGCCTTTCCCTCATTATTGGCACTTCGTCGCGATTTATCGGCGTGTTTTTGCCCCCGTGAAATCAATTTAAAATCCCGTCAATCTCCCTTTACGCTGCCTCCAACTGCGTCCCAGCTTAAGAGCCTCTCGGGCGTTAATTTTACTCTTATCGGCTACCGGAGAGAAATCTCGAGGCTACCCCACTCGTTCTGTATATCGCTCCGCACACCCATCGCATTCAGAAATTAAATGCAAATGAGAGATAAATTGTAATAAATAATAATGAATTGCACGCAAATATTTTTTTCGGATGTTTATGTGGGAAAGGAAAAATTATCCGACTATCCCTATAAACTAATAGTTATATAATTAAAAAAAATCCATTTGTACTAAATTTTGCTAAAGTGCTGTTGCTATATTTACGAAAATAAAGACATAGAAAATATTTAGTGTTACGTAGATTAATGCATAATGCAGATTTTCTTTACATTATAATTGCATACATTATTTTATGATATCATTTACGAAATTTTATTCACGTTGACACGAAGCTTTAAAGTCAGCGAATAGTTATATTCTGTGTGTAAGGAGACTGTGTAATAAAAGAGAATTTTGAACCTTAGCGAAACGAGCAGCGCAATGCAGGGTAAAAGTGTTATTCGAAAAATGGCCACTTCGATACTTTAATATTCTTGTGTTGTGTATATGAAAAGCTTTTCGCTGGCCTACTTTTTTTAAGCCCTTTTGTACCGCGAAAAGCTCCAGTATTAACGAGAAAATTTTTGCCAACTCTGAGGACTCCAGAAAACATTTAAATTTTATTCAAATTTTTAATTCAAAAGCAAATTTGATAACCTTATGTTATACGGCTTTAAAGTGTACATTTAAAGCCTGGCAACGTTTTTCTCTAATTCCTATTGAGTTTCATGCAAAGAAATTATAAAAAAATAAAAAATTATATTTAATTACAATTTAAATATCTTATTCGAAATAATTTTATGCGTGTAGCAAAATTTATTTTATTTTTCGCTCATTTTACTATAGGGTGTGGTTGTCTTTATCTGAGTATCCACTCTGAGGTGACGTTCCCACGTGGATAGTAATTTTTACAATAATTTTTTCTCTGTGTAATATTTGAAAAGAGAATCGGATAGCGGTCTATTACCTATACAAAAATCAGGGCGTATGATTCCCTGAAAGGCCAGCACTGACGAGCCAATAGGCCCGATCGATAGGGAAAAAAGTGGAAGCTCGCTTCTATAAAGCAGTGTAAAAATCAGATAAACCTCGGCGGCAAAGGGGCCGGCAATAGAAAATATACGGACGGAGCGACGGTGGCCCCGGTAACGAGGCTCGATGTCTCAATTTCTCGCGACGGGTATAGGGTCGATCCGAGCGGCCGATAAGGCGCCGAGCGAGCGTCGATTATTATTTTCGCCCGCGGGAGCCTTGCCTATTGTCTCTCGATTTTATCGCGGAGCGTGCACTGCTCGTTTGTCGGGAAGGGTCCAGAGCGCCTTTTCACCGCGTCCAGATTCATCTCCTCTGCTTGATCCTTTGCACTCGGCTCCCTACTCCCTTTTTTCATTACTCTTTTTCACGCTTGTCAATGCTGTTTGTTTATTTCGGAAAAATACAAAAAAAAAAAGATTGGCAATGAACCATTCATGTGTGCATAATTACGATTACTACAATAGTTAGAAATCTTATAACGAAAACGCGTGTTTTCTTTATTTCTTTTAATTGTTTAAAAATTTAGCCTTACTTGCATCATTTTAAAAACTAACAATCTTTTCAGTTTTAATGATCGTTTGTCTTTTAAACATATAGCTCATTTCGAGAATTCGTTTGAATGTATATCGCGAGATTTACGAGAAAAGATGTACAAAACAAAGGTTTTATTTTACGGGAACATTTTTTTCTTCGTGGAAAAATTCTCAAAAGTGTTTTTCTTCCTACCGAATTGAAACTGCGCTTCTTCTCACAACAAAAAACTAAAAGGTGCTTTTTGCATAGAACTATGATGTGGCAGTGTCACAGTATTTTCATGCATTTTTTCAAAGAGGAATACGCTCAAAAATTTAAGAACAGCTTAAACCGTGATTCCCTTCTTTGACTAGAAACTGTGTGGTACATTTTTCTTTGGTATTTTATTTCTTTTTTTTTCAGTGTAACAAGAAGGAATTATTGTCAACTCTTCTTAGGATTATCTCCAAATAATTTACATGGAGTAGACTCTAGTGCTTGAACATATAAATATGATAACAATAAATTTTATTACATACAAGCAATATTTATATCACATTTAAAATTAAAATTACATTTTACATTCAATGTTAAACATCCTATATTGCGACACGTTGAAACAAAGGAAGTATGCAATTTACAAAAATTACTTGAAGTATAGTAATTCTAAACGGATTGATAACAAGCGATAAGATGTGTATTCGCTGAATTCTATATTTACAAAAATCTATTCATATTAAATGCGGTTCACGGCAACGTTTAAGTTACGTACGTGGGACCCACCATGGCAGAAAGAGATAGGGCAAGCAAAGCTTACAGGACTTAATTTAGCTAAAAGTGTAGAAATAACGTTGGATCAGAGCAGTCAATCGTTCGCTAAGCAGTTTATCTGCCGGGAAGCAGCTTCCTTGGGACAACCCTCGGGAAAAGGTCGGATTTGGAATCCATAAAAATGAGCCGTATAGTTGCCGGTACAAAGTTCAGCTCGACTCCGACACGAGGCCTTTCCCCCCCAGTGTTATCCAGTTGCCGTTTTTTTTTTTCGTTTTTATCTCGGCACCTTTTCAAGCAGAGCCCGCCTATGTTTTCCATTTAAATTTATACGCCACATTAGTTGCATAATATCTTCTCACTGGGTATAAGCTCAGAAGCCTAGTTTCATAGAAATTTTTGTTTTATGCAGTATTTTTTAGCAGGGCACGCCCTAAGCGGCCAACAATAAAAGTCTTGAAATCTATGAATAATGGATGTAATTTTTGCGTAGCAATTTCTAAAATTTTGATTGCACTTCTTTACAGCATACAGATTTTAAATAGAAAAGCTCTGCATGTTTCGAGATGCAAGGTAATTTAATTTTAATTTTGCAGCAATTTAGTACTTTACAGATTGTTCAATCTAAATTTCAACAAAAAGAAAAACATCCACTTGCAGTCTGTTCATTTATTGTGAATTATGTCGATCGAACCACTCGTCAAATAAATATCGAGCAGTGTATTTCCCCGTTTTTTTTTTTTTGAGGTGAGCATTGATTCGTGAAAATTTGCCAGCTGCACGCGGAGACTCCCGAGAATCCTCGCAACTCCCAATCAATCCTCGCACAATGGGCCGTACAAATCCTCCGGGCGATAAGCGGGCCTCGCCGTGAAGGCGCTGGCGCGCGGACCGTTCCCCTCGATAAACACTGGGCGCCGGGCTCGCGTAACGACCAGATCAAAGGTATATATACGTCGGATTATGGACGGCGGAACTTCCTCTTCCTTTGCCTGTCGCTCGGAGATACTGCCCGACGGACGATGGATTAGGCTCGCCGCTAATATTTTCTCTCTTTCATGCCCCTTTTCCAATTCAGGCGAAAAAATGATACAGATTCCGAATGTACGAACAGTCGGTGGTGTTGCATAATTTAAGGAAAAAAATAAATCTTACTTTTTAATAATTGTTAAAAGTTTAAAAATGAGAATTGAACTTAATTATGTTAAATATGTAATTATAGCTTTCTTAACGGAAGAAAAAATATGTGCAATACTTAATGATAGCGAACTAATTCGTATATAATAGCTGCTGCATGGAGAATCAATGAAGGAAGGACAGAGTAAAACCGGACTTAATCATAATAATTAACAACATCTGCTTGGAAGCTTGATATTCAAGACAATGAGATAATTCGCCTGCATTAGGTTGGTTTCTGCGGATATATTGTTCTACAGATACGTCCAGGCTTAGCGATTTCTCTATACAGATTAGGCTGCTTTCATCCAAATGAAATAATTCATTTTTAGTAACATTGATGATTAATCAAAATTACAATTTTGTTATCACACTTCCAAATAATACATCTTATTAAAAATACCAAAATAACTTATATTTTATTATATATTCACACTGATAGGAAAAAGGAAGATTCTCTTAAAAACTTATACGAAATTCTTTTTTTACATAAAAATTCTCCTCTTTCATAAAAAGGAGAATTTCCTATAAGTTTTTAGGAGAATCTCCTTTTTGTAAGCAGATTTTCTTTTTTTCCATCGGTAAAAGTATAAGAGAATAAAAAAAATTGGTTCTTTTATTTTTATAAAATGAATTTTCAAATAAATATATATTGTCATGGAAAAATTTCGTTCTATTTATTGAAACCCTCGGCCATGTTTGTACATATTATGATGTACAAAACCATCGGCAAGTCCCAGAAGGATCGCTTAATTAAGTGCGCAATAAATTATAATTCTCCAGCTTAGAAGGGAAGTACATTGCGCTTTTCCTCAATGCAAGCAAAATATTTCACCGCGCCCGTAGTCCGAGTAAACCTCCAATCTCTTGGAATCCTAGCGAAAGAGAAATCAATCAAAAGCATCGGTCCGGCGCATAAATCGACGGGCGCAGAGTCGTTATAGCAACGAGATTGGAGGAGTGTGGGTCGGCCGCATCCTCGAAACTTCGCGGGCAAATAATATCGGATTCCGTTGGCGGATCGTTAATGACGCGGAAAAAAGCGCAGTTCCTCTGGGAGTCCGCACGTGGGCGGTTAGCCGGTTACTCGCGGCGCCGACGTCAGCGCCCGAGGCTTACTCAAGAGCAGTACGCGCCACTCGATGAAGCCGAGGATGACGTCGGGATTCAACGCGGCCAGCTCTTCTTTTATTTTTCTACCCTGGCGTTTCATTTAACTTGCTCGAAACTTTTTTTTATCGTTACGGGAGTTTTTGCGAGGAGAAGCTGCGGGGAATGCGGAAGTGTAATTAAATAAGTTTTCAATTAAATATAAATTCAGTTGGAAATGTTTTAGTCCAGCGATTAATTAACTAATTTAAATTATTCAGCCAGAGTAAAATACAAGAATTACAATAAAACATAAAAACGTTACATTGAAAGTAAGTCAGTATGGGCCTGAGAATAATACCACAGATTGGACTTTTATGGGGTAAAAATTACCATAAATTGTAGTAATATTTAGTAGTAAGCAAATCCTTCTGTATACTGGTCTGATGGTCATTCGATCGTGTACATCAACTTTTGATGAGGATAACGATTTTTATTAAAAATTGATAGGTTGAGGGGTGTATTTAGTATCATAGCTTATAGGGGAAAAAATAAAACACTAATTTTTTAGTAGAATTAATTAATTTATTTTCGTGAATCTATCAGACGAATTTATAACAATAGATACTGCTGCTACTTTGGAAATATTAAGAAACATAAAAAGTATAAAAAATGAGAAATTCACTAAACAAATTTTTTTGAGTATAATTTTTGACAAACTTGCGAACACGTAGAAAAGCCCCAATAAGCCTCTCTACAAATACATCGACGCTAAATGAAGAACCAGCAGACATCTTGAGCCGCGCGCCTCGCAACGGGGATGGTAATAGGGCGCCGGTGGCATGATTGACGAGCTCTTAAGCGAAATCGGATTAAAGTCCCATGCAAATTCCACGGGGCGCGTCGGCGATTATTAGCGGCGAAATTAGTGCGCAGGCACATAGTGCGCAGCGACGACGTGCGGAGGGGCGAAAAAAGGGGCCGGATGCTCGCGCGTCGTCTAATAATGAGAGTCTAATGGTGCGAGGCGAAAGTTCGCGGTGTAATTGAGAGGACGGCGCCGGGGATTCCCCGAACGACCCTGTAAATTACGGATTGAACTTATTAAGTCGACACCGGTAGCCTGGAGTGTCTCCTGCTGATTGTTGACTTTCGCTGTTTTTTAGCGTGGGAGAGATGCCAAGTTCTAATTTTTCTTTCTGGTGTTGCGCATATTTAAGTACACGTGGACTGATAAATTTTCGTTAAGCTTTCTAGCAAATTTCCAGTGGTACGCTATGCTTATCGTACAAGGAGAGCGTCAGACCACCACACCGTGT
This sequence comes from Sycophila sp. Sp_5, assembly GCA_018906775.1. Taxonomy (NCBI): domain Eukaryota; kingdom Metazoa; phylum Arthropoda; class Insecta; order Hymenoptera; family Eurytomidae; genus Sycophila; species Sycophila sp. Sp_5. The sequence continues at coordinate 1,092,460 of JACCID010000020.1, forward strand.
ATTTTTCTGAAATTTTACAGACTGATTTGCTTTGATTGAAAATATGCAATAAAAAAGTTTTGAGAAAAAATGCGTTAACGAAAGTGTTAATTACTTAACAAAGAAAAATCATGTACCAAAGAGTATACAAAATAAAAATAAAATTGATTCGACATTATTTATCATTGGCAATTGATAAATTCGCCATAACAAATATATACGCAGGCCGTGGCAACTCAACTGAAGGAATCAGTCAAAAAAAGAAAAGGGAGAAAAAGAAATATCGTTATCACTTACGCGCACCTTCCAGCGTCCCGGACGGCTTCATCTCTGACTTTGAGAAATTAGGCTTATTCTTAGGTGGGACTGGAGTATCGGGGTGAAAATCACAAGCCCCTCGAATGTGTCGGCGCAAACGGCTCCCCACGGCATCGCGTCAGATTCGTCGGAGCACGAAGGGGCGGAATGATGGATCGTTGCCGCGAATTGAAATTTAAGCGCGACCTTTTTTGCCTCCCGCTCCGGCGCTTTGATGAACTTCCGAACTTCTAATGAACACGTCTTACCCTCTAATGCATTCAATTCCTTTCTTCGGCTGATCGCGCGCTTCTTGAGACTCCAAATGTTTTTAGTCGATTGAATTAATTCAAATGTATATTCCGAGATGCTCGGTGTGCGAATAAATCATTTTTTTTGCAAGTAGTGCGTTTAAAACATAACAAGATGATTATATTAGATAATATAAAAATGTATAAATTTGTTATGAGTACAGTTTTAATGAAAGAGTAACATTTTTTATTCCAGGTGAACTTCGGAAATATAATGATTCCTGAGAATCTGCGGATTCCGGCCACGCGAGTGCTTCCAGAATTCTCACGTTTGGCTCACGGTCTTCGGAGTGACAACATTACAATTCTCGACAGTAAAACGTTCTACATACCCAACCTACATTACGATGGCGCCGGACCTGATGCCTACTTCTGGGTCGGAAAGGGATCCGAGCCTGACATGCATGGTATTAAAGTACCCAATGAAATGAACAGGTTAGTAATTAATTTTATGTATATTATTTAATGAAAATTCTATAGGATATTCTATAGGTTTTCGGAATTCGAGTATTTTATTTATCTACAATTTTACTTGTGATTGTTTGACTCTTTTATCTGTCGATAATAAATAAATGTAAGTTAAAAATAAAACAATTCTTTTTTTATTATTCTAATTTTTATTGAAGAAGGCAGAGAGATTCGTAAATAGAGATGTAAAACACATTTCCCGTCAGTCTTTTTTAAAGTGTGGAATTTAAAAAAAAAAAATTCTACACTAAGAGAAAAAACTAAATAAAAATTACTATACTGATTATTTAGAATTTAGAAGAAATTTTAGATAGTATTAAAATAGTAATTTTTAAAATTTCAGATACTAAAAATTACTATGTTTCGAATAAATTCTCACTCGACAAAACTGCCACTTCCTTCCTAACTACTGTAGCAATTTTTATAAAGTTTTTTCTCTCAGTGTACATAAAATTCAAATAAGGCAACAAAATGTCTTTTTTATAATGAATTAAAGAAAACGTGCTGATTTCATTAAACGCGACGATATATTATACATCAGAAATATCGCCGGACTAAACAGGGAGTAATACTACTTACCACATCGCCGCAGCTACAGAATAATAATTCGCAAAGTCAAAGTACATAAAATCATGAATTTCTCCTTAATCCGCCAATACGAGCATCGTCCAAAATATTCATTAAAATTATTCATCGTAAAATTGAGTCTGTACATTCCCGCAAGTAATTTGTAAAAAAAAATCCCATATATCTTTCTCTACCCCCATCCTCTTATAAATCGAGAAAAAAAAATCGAGCGGGCGGACAGCGCATGAAATCTCAATAAAGCGAAGTCAGAGAAGCGTGGATCTCGATTAGAATGCTCCGCTCCAATATGAGCCAGAAGGGGGTTCGCGCATAACTGCGGCGCATCCCGGCGTGAAAGATACAAACAGGCGCAATAAAGGCACGTGGCGTCGTCGCCGTCTGATTGCAGCACACTGCCGCTGAAGGGCTACGAGGGCGTCGACATCGAGATCGTGTTGCCGGGTAACCTCACCGTCTACGACATCGACTGGCTGGCCGTCTGGTGCGTGCAGTACAAGCACAACTTCGGCCACGTATTCATACCCAAGGACCTCGACGTGCCGCCCGCCCTCGGACAGACCAAAATAGCGGTACCGATTAAAAATTTCACCTTTTTTTTTGATTCGGTGGTAAATTTATTTGGAAAATAAGTCAGGAGCCGCTGAGCTTAATTCGTCGAAGCGGAAGTTCCTCAGGGGCTGTGGATAGTTCTTTTCAAGTTGCAAGAGATTTTAACGTTAAAACGATTGAAAGATTTTCCTCTTTAATCTCTCGCAAAATAGAGTTCTGTGAAATTTTACCGAAATGGAATATTACACGTGGCTTTAGTTGGAGGAAAAAAATTATTTAGAGCTCAATTGATTTTTACGAAATAATTTATTACTTTTCAAGCAAGAACTGTGTTGCCTCCAACTAATTTAAGAAAAAGAAGTGAGAAGTAAACTGGATTTTTTTGCTACTCATGCAATTAAGATTATTTTCATTTTTTTTACGATCCAAATGCCAAATATTTTATTCACTCTTTCATATTTAGAGTATGTTTTAGATGAAATAATTATTAATTACCATTAAAATTTTTATCTAAATGAAGTATTCTAATGTCAAGTGCATAACTAAAACATTTAAATGAGATTTCATTAGTGGGCATTAAGACATACATCATATAGGTAGATCATCCGAGAAAATATTTTCCAGAAAATACGATTACGTGTTTCCTTCATAATTAGAAAAAAAAATTATCACTATTTTCTACAAGTTTGAGACACGAGAAACTAGCTAGTTACATCATCAATTTTTAATATTCGCAGTTAATTACAGTGTAAAAATAGACTGATTCGTTAAAATTTTAAAACCGAATATTAATTATAAAAAATTCGTAATTAACTATATCAAGAATCTTCAAAAAATCTTGTTAAATAAAATTTACAAATTTATTCTGGACTTGCTTTTCTCAGTTAAATCATATTTAGGAACAATAATATCACGTTAACTTTTTCATTGCATGCACACGGAATAGCCGCCATGGTGGTATACCCCTGTGAGTATTTCGGATCATTGGGGATCTCTTTAGATGTGTTGCAATGTGATGTTTTTTATTTTGTTTTCTTATCAATACTTACGTTTGGAATTTTATCAACTTGAATTTAGAAAGGCACTTATTCATTTCTTCAGTAGAATCATTCATTCACGTTTCAGTTCACATTTTTTTTATATAATGTGAATGTTATTCAGTTTATTTTTATTGTCAATTATGGATTCATGATACAAAATATTAATATGCGTGTTAAATGTATTTTTTTAACCAACTAACTAAAAATGTATAAAACAGTACTTGCATTGGTTCGATTTCGATGCGATAAAATTTATGATTATCACTGATTCTTGAAATCGATTCTAACCGAGAGAAGTTGTGCATTTGGGGTACGTAACTTTGAATCTCTTATAAAACTTTGAAATCTTTTTTCAAAAATTAAAATGTAAAGGAAATCAAAAAAGTTATATATAATGGTCCATTCAATTTTTTCGTTAAAATTGTTAAGTTTCATTTTTATCACACAAAGATTAAGCATAGTATTAACTTTCAGAGTTTGGCCTCTTAAATTTACTACTTTTCTTTACATTTACTGAGAAAAAAGTATTACAAAAATTACTATCTGTCTATAGGAAAGTGATCGAAGAGTACTAAAAATATTATTTCTAAAGGATTGTTTTATGACGATTATTCCCAAAACTATTGTATAAAATCCAATCTACGAAGGCCTAATCACCCTGCAGACATTCATTTTTAGAATAATTATTTCTCAGTGCTTTAAGACACGAAAACGTTCCTCAAAGTTTTACAAGAGTCCTCAAGACAATACCCTCTTCGAGTAAAAACTTAAAAACGATTCAGCAACCGAGCAAACTGGAATGAAAGCGATGAAAAACATTACAGACGAGCAGTACGCAGGCGCCGGAGCTGAGCAACTGCATGGAGCTTCTGGACGGCCGTGTGCAAGTGCAATGGGAGCTGCGAGGCGAGGACGTGCACATCCAGGTGTCAGGGCGCATACGCGACGACCAGTACGTGGCCTTCGGCCTGTCGGGCCGCGAGGGCAAACCATCGATGATCGGCGCCGACGTCGTCGTCGTCGGCTACAATAAGGACCAGAACAAGTTCTTCGCCGAGGACTACTACATGTCCGACTTTGCGCAGTGCGACGGCGAGCGTGGCGTCTGTCCCGATCACCGCATCGGCGGACGCAACGACGCCGTCCTCGTCGAGGGCAGGAGGAAGAACGGCGTTACTATCGGTACATTTTTATCTTTATCTCGCACTTTGGACTGCTTCACTAAAAAACTTGGTGGATACTTCAATTTAGTAGACTGGTCATTCGAAATTTCTGACATTTTTTTCTCTGTGGACGAATAGAAACTATTCTAAAATATGATTCATCAGTTGAAAAAAAAGACAAGCAAACCTCTTATTTAAGAGTAGAGTCCAAATTAAAACAAATAGTTTTCCTAGACGGAGAGAAAAGTTCTAGTCAAAATTGGTTACTACTTTAATCTGTTAGAAAACTGAATTCAACATTTTTACTCTGCTGACGAATAGAAACTATTCTAAAATAAATGATGATAAAATTATTTATTTTCCAATTTGTTTTCCTAGACGGAGAGAAAAGTCCTAGTCAAAATTGGTTACTACTTTAATCTGTTAGAAAACTGAATTCAACATTTTTACTCTGCTGACGAATAGAAACTATTCTAAAATAAATAATAATAAAATTATTTATTTAAAATTAAGTATTAAATATAAATACTTATTATTTGACTTTATAGTAAAATTTCTCATTTGTCGAGTCTGTTCCTGAATTACAATATGGAATAATAGTTTTTATCTCTGCTTAAAAACGTATAAATATGCTTCACATTTGTATAAATGTATGATAAATTGCGGCAGCTGTTTGTTTAACTAATAAAAATGTACGGCTACATTGCAGTGAGTTACAAGCGGCCACTGCGCACGAACGAGCCAGTCTACGACAAAATGATCCCGGAGAAGGAGACGACGATAATCGCCGCGATCGGTCTGCTGAACAAGAAATACGAGGCGAACGCTCACCAGAGCTCTGACGCGACGACCGAAGACATTCGCATCGACTTTGGCGGTCGCGGTGTTCACCAGTGCGTCAACTCACTCTACAATCTTCCAGATACTCCGGACATCAAAGCCTGGCCAGCTATGAGCATCGCCGGCGAGGAAACCTTCACCGCCAGGATCGGACCCACCGGCGGCGCTCGCGGCTACTCTCGTATTACTGGTAATTCAAACTCATTTTTAACATTTTTTAAAAGTTTTTTCCACACCTATTATCAATTCATTTAAATCTTGCAGGTCAACCGTCCTGGGGAATAGCTTGGTTCATTAATGAAAAACTTATACCTGAAATCACCGTCGAAAGAGGACAGAACTACACTTTTATCGTTGAAGGTGGAAACGACAAAACAAATCCAGCGAAGTAAGATTATTTTGAAGTAAAAGTAACTTCTCTGCAATTTTTTCCAATTCGTTCAAAACGTTTTTAAATTAAAAAACACATTTGAACAGGCTTTAGTCTTTAAAGTATGCGTTTTCCTCTATAATTATAAGTCATTTCAAATTTTTAATTTATCGGTCCTTTTAATGAAAGACTATTCGAAGTAAGCAGTGCAACTAGATACTTACTTATTTAACGGGAGTTTAATTTATTCAATTTTAGCAGTTATAATTAATAAGCGAGAGTTGATTAAAAAAAAATGTTACCGTAGATACCATCCGTTCTACGTGACCGACAACCCGGAGGGTGGCTTCGGTCAGTTGAGAGAGTTTGAGCAGAAACGGCATCGCGTCTTCGCCGGGGTCGGCTACGACCAGAACAACTATCCTTACCCGACGGCTGCGGGTCGCTACTGTGAATACGTGCATAAGCGCACTGACCAGAGCGCCAAGACAGAGACCTTCAAGGAGTTTTTCGATACCCTCAGGCTCGAGTGCGATGAGGGCGAACCTGCTAAACTCGAATGGCACGTCGAAGAGGATACCCCGGACATTGTTTATTACCAGGTTTTTACGATTACTATATTTATTTATAAAAATTCAACATTCTAAAATTACAAATTTATAGATTAAACTTAGAACTAAATTATAAAATTTAAAAGTTTTGTTCTATGTATTCGAATATTATATTTAAAAAAAAAACATCTCGTATTATTTTAAATTTAGCGGATTGTCGATAAATCAGTAGCGCCAGTAAAAATAAAGTCAGACGGAAAATGGATAATAATATTTCTTGATAAGACTTTTTACCTTGGCATGATTAAACTATTTATTCTTTTAAAAAGAGAAACTGACTTTCTTATTATTATTACACTTTCTTATGTTTTATCTTTTTATTGACGGATCTATTAAAACAATCTCGCTATTAACAGTAAAAGACTTTACGAGATCAGTAGTACGACCACGTGTTCGGTCAGACATGAAGCATTTAAAAAGACATTTGCACACTTTTAGTAATCAATACTCTTAAAATCTAATATAATAATAATATTTTATTTGTTTTAGTGTTATACGCACAGAAATTTGGGTTGGAAGATCAACGTAGTTGACCAGGGCTACGGACCACTAAAGGCAGAAACGGGCACCGGTGCACAGTTCGTCCCGTCTGCCTTCCTTTTACTGTCCATTGTGACTTTATGCATTGCACGACTTAGATGAAGAGGATGCGAAATTTAAGCGAGAAACTGAAGAAAATTACAGGTCAATAACGCTAGAAGAAACGGCAAGAAAAAAGAAGAAAACAAGCTGTTGATGCACACGCGACTGTGGTCTGGTACATCCATCGTGCGAGTGTTAACTAAAAAAAAAAAAGAAAAAATCGTAAACCACATGATACAAGGTTGTAAGAAAGTATTTAGTTGATAAGCTTAACGTAAGAAATTTAGTAAGATATTTTCAAAAACTAACAGATTTAATATTTCATATTATATAAAAAAATATACATATATATACATAAACTTATACATAGCATTGTATGTACACAGGGAAAGGTGAACATGCAATTTTTTGAAATTACAAAAATATTCGACAATAATAACCGAATCAGGAGAAAAATTACTTGACAATAAGAGTAAAAAAACGTTTGAAAGTATGTAAAGGTTAAGTTCTTTAGATAAGAATAGGTATGCGTTCTCGACCTCCAAGTTTTTTCTGGAACGTGATAAACTTCTTTGCTTATAATTTATTTCATTGCAACTATTTTTGAAAGTATTTAAATAAAGCAGCTCTGGAATTAAATTGTTAGAGAATTTTTTTTTTTTTTAGTAAGATATAAGATTACAAACAAAGCAAATTTAACACTAACTGTATGCCCGTTTGCTTTAAAAGTTTGCAAAGAACCTGAAAAAACTTTGATTCGTCAGAGATCGCGTGATACTCGAAAGTAAGAAAAAGGCTTGTAAGGTAAATTAATGTAAATTTTGCACAAATGAAATTAGAGGCAACCTACAAGATTTAATAAAAAAATTAAAGTAAACATTTGCTAGACAATAAGGATACAATAATTTATGAAAGATGCTGTTTGACAATAATAAACATGATAGGAGGATTAAATAATGTGGCGATTACACGAGTACCGAGGAAAAGGATCGACAATAAAATCGATAATACGAGTTGCTACCTCTTCCTATGGTGAACTCGGCAAACTGAGCGCCAGGGTCTTTGAGAAAAATTCTGCTTAGAAGACATAATTATTAATAAGTGTTATAATTAGAATAAGTGGGAAAAGAATGGAAAATTAAACGTACGCGCTATATATACAATGTGTACATAAAGGAGGCAAGAATTAAAATGTATAACCAGTAAGAGGACCTTCCTATAAATACGGAATGAAAGTATAAATGTGCCTTGGGTGCAGATTTATTCGAGTCTCGCTTCTGTTTCGAAGGTAAACTTTGTAAAAGTTAAGACTTTTTTAAAATAAAGCAGCAGACGCGTGCACAGATTAAGACGCCCCTAGTGCTTGGAATTTCATCTCTTCATCCAGTTTTTAATAATTGATTATCAACTTTTACAATAGGTAATAATTTTAAGAAATTATTTTTAAGACTTCCGAATAATGTTTATTGTTAAAGATTCTATGCTCAATCGTGCTCTTTAAACAAATCAATTTTATTAAATGTTACTTTTAATAATTTTAGAATGTACACGGTACACCAGAAATTTGTATAAAAATAAAAGTTTTCAATCAAATTATTCAAGTTATGTGCTTTTGAAATTTTAACGCTTAACAAATAAATTGCAAATTCTAACACTAACAGTCAGATTCTACTAACAAGTCCATGAATGTAACTAAAGAAAGTACAAAAATATTGGCGAAATCAAATTTCGTCAAAAGCCATGAACAGGTAAGATTTGCAAAAGATTTAACTGAATCTTGTATGAAAATCTTAAATTCTTTACATTGTAAGATGGATTTGAGCAACCAATTTTTCACGAACTAATAAATGTATTTATTATTAGCGTAAATTTGATTGCCAATTGAGGCAAGAGTATAAAACAAAAAATTAATGCAAACCAAGAATTTTGAGAAGTACATAATCAATTGAGAAGATTAAGTATTTAGTATAGTAGTAATTGAAAAAAATTAATTTCCAAGTGCCACGGGGTGTCAAATCAGTTTTGGAAAGAAATTAAAATTAAAATAAAATTTTTAATTATTTTTATGGATTATAGAAAACGGTAACTACAATTAATGCTCTTAAATAATAGCTACTTTGTTAAAATTGTTGACTATTATTACATTCATTATTCTTAAGAGTGTTGCTTTGATTGTACAATAAGTCAGTTTTTTTGAGTTTTAACAAACTTCTATTTATTTTAAAAACATATTTTTCAAAGTAATGACCGTACGAAAAAATTAAAATTAATTTTTAATAAAAAAAAAAAAAATTTAATCGATTGTGAGTAAATAAAAGAAAGTCAAATGCATGACTTATTATCTATAAATTGGTTAATTTTATTATTTATGAAAGAATATAGCGCGTCCATACCTACCTATATACGATTAATTTACTAAATGACTCTAGTATACATAATAAATTAAGCGGATCTTTAAACGCGCACATAGGCGGAGGATAATAATTGTAATTGACTTGCATATAAGCACGAGTCACACCGGCTGACGTTTGACAATAAATAAGATTAAGATAAAGCCGATGCGTTATTTCGGGCTGCCCCGGAAAAAAGGCCTGCGACCGACCCTAAAAAAACGGAAAGTAAATTTTATAACGACATAAGACGTAAAGAATCTTTTCCTTATTTTTCTTGACCTTCATAATAATCAAAATGTAAAATTTCGATAGAGAATATTTACATCAGATTTTAAAAACTATTATTACAAATAAATCCATTATTTTTTTCTAAAAATTCACAGACAAAAGGGAAAAGATCAATTATCGATATTTTTTAATAATAAATAACATTTACATTAAACTAAAATAAAATTGACCAATGCGTTCGAAATTGTGCGATTGTAGATAACATTATTAATAATTAACAGTACTTAATAGAAAAAGAATTATATTTGACAATTAAAATATAAATTGGATTCAACCTTGCCATGCAAAATTAAATAAAAAATAGAAATCTCCTAATCGCTTAAAATATTTAATTTAATTTCAAAAAGATCTACAAATTTAAAATTAAAACTACAGCTACTTTAATTTTTTAATAATATACATCATCAAATGAAAGTATAGAAGGAATACGTACCTAAAAGCATAGTATAAGTAAGGAAAAAATATACAATGAGTAAACTCTAAAGTAGACAATAATTAAAAAAAAAGCGTCATTCGAAATTGTATGTGACAATAAGGGTAACGACAGTACTATACAGTAAATCGGACAATAAAAAAAGTAAATAAAAAAGGAAAAAAAGTGTTTATTGGTGGACAGGTGAAATAATTTTTGCGGAGCAGCCCCTCAATGTCCACGGTTACTAGCACTATAATAGATTAAATGACAATTTACAATGCTTATGTAATTATAGGTAGATATATATAATTACTATAATGATAGTCGTTTAAGCCAAAATCCCATTTTTGCAAAGTGGCGTGTGTTCTTTGTCCGCCTCCGTAAATGCACTTTAAGAAATCAAACGATTTCGTTAAATTTGCAGAGCAAAAATGTATGTACATACGATTATGTTTATAGATTAGTTTTTTATGAATAAATAAAACAACAGTTTTATTATTCGGACGATATATATTGCTACGTATATTGCATAAAAAGTGAACGACAGCATATTTAAAGGGAGAGCTTTTAATGAAAAACGTACGAGAAAATATGAACATTTTTTTGAATGTGTATGTAATATTAACGTATTATCTCGCTCATGGCAATTTTTAAACATTCGAAATTCGAGGATGTTCGTAAAATGTACAAAAAAATGTGTTAAATCAAACGCAATTTTCAATTTGGCTTAGAACTTGCAATATAAGAATGTCATGAAAAGTTATTCGAATCAATTTGTATAAACGAGAAATTACTATATTTTTAGACATATTATTTGAACACATACAACTGTTGGAAAAAAGTAATAATTTAAATAGTATTTGTGACACTAAATTGATTTTAGCACATGCAAAGACTATTTATGACTCTTTTAATTTACTTCATCAGAGTAAGTAATAAAAAAAATAATAATTAACAAACAAACTTTCATCAAATAATTACGTGTTAAGTGATAAAACTTTAAGCGAGCATTGATTAGTCAATTAAAAAATTAAGCGAATTTACATTTGTTGTAGGAAAAAATTTTTAAAAATTTACTTTATTTCGAGCATGATTTATTTCTTCCTAATAGAAAGATATATTGTTGCATATATACATTATAAATAAAATATGTTGCTCGATTACATCAAGAAAAGGTGTTCTGAAGCATACAATAATGTGTTACGGAAAATTTTCAAAATTTCCTCGAGATTCGAAATCGCGAGTGATTTAAGAAAAGCAGTTGCAAAAATGCAACGTAAATATACGTCGATTCTGTCGAGTAATAATAAAGAAGAAAAGAATTGAGATTCGATTTTGAAATTAGCGGTGTCAATACATATATTATTAGGCAATACGTTAAAAGATGAAAGGTGTGAAAAAAGAGGAGACAAAATGTTGTTTCTTGTGTAATTATACGCCCGACGTATATAAAATTACGATAAATATATTATGAATAAGTATAGCTAACGTAGAACCTATTCTTTTACACGTATTACCGTGCGATAAATATACATATAATAATAACGATATTAAACGTACGTAAATTAATACCATTTGGAGGGAAAGTTAGAATTTAAAGGTGACGGATGTAAATGCAATAAATGCATTAATGAGATTCTACTGCAATAATCAGTTTAATTGAATTAACAAATAATGTAATTAATCACATTTTTCCGATACATTATTATTGAAAATAGTAATTGTGCAAATATGTTATAACTAACTATACTCACATATTACGCTTTTCTACTATACGATGAGACACTTATAAAATACTGATTTTTTTACAAAAATGTTAATTGTTTAATTGTTATCTTAAAGTATCTCATCTTTATTGCAAAGAATCTCATTAACAGACATTTCGAAAATGAGACTTAAAATTGTATCGTTTGTAACATGAAATGCTTTTTTGTACACAGCTTTTGTCCATCTGAAAAAAGATTGTGCATTCTTAAAAAAAAAAAATAAATAAATAAACATAAGTTGTCGCTTAGTTAGTCGCACAACTGCGCCTTTTGAGCGCTTATTCATTATTGAAAATGAAAAATTATTGTCGAGGGCAAGTGTGCGAATTACACCTTGTGAATAGAATTTTAATAGACCCGTATATAATTTCCGAATGAATGTGAACTTCTCTTCCGATGTGGAATACTTATATATAAAAAAAAAATAAGGAATTAATGAATGTATACTTTAGAGCGTGACGGCGCGAACACTTTAGCCGCGTCGAGGCGAATTATGAAATAATTCGATCATCGAGGAGACAGGAAACGCATGAAATGGCGATTCTACATGTTTCACTTTCTCATTCAACGAAAACCTTCTCAGTGTGCATTTCGAGCTCGGTTTTATGTGTATTTGAAGTTATTCCTATGCGGACGTTGCACGGATGGATAAAAGAATAAAGTTTCATCGATATTACGCTAATTAAACAAATACGCACAGTAATTGCTACTTAATCTCTCTAGAAAAAAAATACATTTGATTTTTTTGTCTAGCTTGATTACTCTGAAAATGATGCTCTATTTTCATTGTATACTCAAAGTTGGGACCCAAAATACCTTTTTTACATTTAAACAATTTGCTGCGGATAGCATTTCCACACTTGAATTTGTGCTTATTTGTTTAATGATTTATTATAAAATTTATGACATTGAAAATATACAACCATTCTGGTATTAAATTTTACTTTTTATTGAAAGATGCATTTTAATTTTACTTCATCTTCTCAGATTTAGCAGAGAGCTTGGAATAAACCAACTTTTTTTATAAATTTAATCTCGTACAAAGGCCAATGAGAGTGTCATTGAACCAATTTTTTTTTCACGTTTGTGTGTTAGAATAGGAAAAAATACAAAACATTAAAAAAAAAAAATAAGAAAAAAGGAGCTGATCCGTTTAAAAGTACAAGTACTTCGAATCTTGCGAGCGTCAATACATGCTTTGACTTTTGTATCGACGAAAAATGGGACGAGCTTTTATAATGTGAACATTTTTATTCTTGCATAAAAGAATTTTTTTCCGATTAAATTTTTTATTTTCAATATAGTTATACTGTTGTTGTATGTAAAGTAATTTTCTTTTAAATTTGTTGTAATGTAAATGGATTTTCGTTAATTAATATAGAGCTGATTTAAGGATTTACTATTGTATAATTACATTGTAAAGGCTAAATAAGCAACGTTTTGTATATAGATAGGATCTTTTAAAAAAAATATGCCAATTTTCATTACAAACGTTTGATTGTATAAACTGTAGTATATCCTGTTTTGCATTTACTCAAGAAAAAAATTGAAAACAAATAATCAACGAAGGATGCTACCCTATCGTAAAAACGAGATTTTTTTCAAAAGATTAATAATAAAGATCTCGTTGCGATCATCTTCCCATCGTAAACTGTACCTAACGTCAAGATTTACGTAAGTTCCGTGAGTTTTATTTTCTTCATGAGTGTTTAAAGTGCATGAGTAATGTTTCTAATTAAAAAGCTCTTACATAGTGTTCTTCTTGAGAAAATAAATTTTTAAAATTCTCTATTTGACGTCCCGCTAAACTCCAGAGCTTACGCAACGGTACAGCTTTCGACGGAAGACTTTGAACTTTAAACGAAACAACAAGGAAATTTTCTGGTAAATAAAGACAAACAAAACTGATTACTGTACGAAATAAAAAAATGTGAGCGCACATATCAAAGCTACAAGTGTTGTTTCGTTTTCCACTTTCAGCTAAATCTCGATAAATATACAGATTTTATCTAATAAATGTAGAAAAAATGATAAAAATCGTTCACGCATCCGTTTACTTTGACAGGTAATAAAGAAATTAGTTAACGTTTTCTATGTACGTAAACTTGTATCCGCTCACAGAGAAAAACTACGTTGTGACATGTGCAAAAGATAAGTAAAATATAATGACGAAGGTAAAAAACATCAACGCGAGGAAAGTGTATAGTGGTAAGAACACACTAAAATGCATTATTGAACATTGTATCAAATTTTATATTCACTTCTTGTGATTGACAATAAACTGGTTTTATAAAAAAAATACATTAATGGGAAGATTATACATGATGATCAGAGTCGAAGAGTAAACAGTTGTACTTCGATTCTCACAAATTCACAAGTGAAAACACGCGATGATCGTTTAACATTTTACATTTATACGTTTCAGTCTGTGGTGCCGTTCTTCTCGTTGTATAATATGTACATTGTGAGGATCGTAATATGTTCACTTGAAATAATATACACCGTGACCGTAAAAAATGACAATTCTTGTATTCACTTGGAATAACCCCACGGATCCTTTTTCTGATCCATTAGAGCAAGAGATGATTCGCAGATCTTTATGAAGAACTCGCGTAACCTCTCTTTCGTAAATACCTAAAACAATGATTTGTATTAATTTTTATCTGTATTATCCCTTTTTTATTTTTTATACTTCATTATATACTCATATGTAATTATAAAAAAAAATCTATAATTTTTAGTAAATTAAATTTTTCATTATTTAATACATTTTACTAAATTTATGTATAAAATAACAATGAAAGTTATTAATTTTTTACTTACTTTGTACAATTGATTCTGTTCACATCCAATAACATCGGCCATTTGTACGGCTTCTGCATGCTCATTCATTTCTGTCATCACAGTATGTAGCAAAAATACAATTTTAGGAATACATAATTTTCTTAATTTTTCCAATTGATGATCACGTAATATTTCTTCTGAATTTGGAGGTTCGTCGTTGTTACTATTATTTGCATCAACCAACCATCCACCATCAGGGAAAAGAAGAACGTTGAATAAAAGTTGTTTGACAGCCTGAAATAAGAGCAAGATTTTAATCTCAACTTATACCTTCAATACTGTACTTGATATGATTATTGTATGTCTAAAGTTACTTTTGAATGATGTTGCATAGTAGTTTTCCACCTTTCCATTTCAATATTGAATTGCGATTTTCTGTGCTCAAAAGCGACTTTCTCTGTGAATGTGGCATACGTTGGTAATTCCTCAGGAGGTGTTGGCTTATTATGAAAATGAGTGAACCATTCAGAGAAACCTTCCTGTGCATCAAGATATGATTTATAACATAAATATTCGCGAATTGATGAGGAAGCCTTTTTTGGTAAGATATTTGCAGTCATTAAATTTTCTAATGTGTTTTGCAAAGCTGGAAATTCATTTACAATCGTTTCAATAGCATCTTCAGGTATCTAAAACATAAAAAAAGCAAATTTAGCAATCAAAAATATTATTTTTTTATTAGTCATCCAGAATGGTTTGTAATACTTTGTTAAAAGCTTTCCTTGCAGCATCAAGTTTTTCGCTTGTTAAGAAATATCGAATTAAAGCATTTGTTTGCCACAGAGCTTCTTCTCGCTGACTAGGATAGAAAGTCAGCCAGTCAAGAGCACTTATTTTTTCTAAATCAAACTCTGTTAATTCTCCTTTCAAATCACGGAATTGAATTTCGATATTCTTTTGTCTGATGTTTTCAACTACTAGTTTAGTTATGGCTTCTACATTCAAATTTGCATCTTCAGCAGCAGCAAGGCACTTTTTACGATCGTCCTGATCAGTAATCTTTTCAAGAAATTGAGCATAATTTGCTACTTGCGCTTCTGGAGGTAAAGTTGATGTATAAAAGGCAATAAGCATTGGATCACCAATTTCTACAAGGACTTTAACATATTCCAATAAAGTTTTATCTGCAGCTTGCTTATTGAGATTTTTTCCAATGTGTTTTAAAAATAGTACTAAATGAGCTAGGAACCTTAGAAACTGAGAGTCACACGTTTTTTGATCAATCATGCTTTCTACATCATCCATTAAAGTGGTAACTTCATCTAAAATTAAATACTTTTGAATTCTGTGACCTGGTTCAACAGCTTGAGCAGCAATAACTGGACTTTTTGAAGCTTCTAATTCATCAAAAATATCTTCTAATGTATTTTCACCTTTCCAGTACTCATCCGGTAAAGGAGTATAAGACTTTGGCATAAAACCTCTTACTTCTGCTTCAACTTTTATGTCTAGCAATGTCTTCATATATGCCCAGAGCCCATCTTGCCAAGAATTTGCTATAGTCAAAAGTTGCTTTACATTGCCACATAAACTGGAGTAAATTGCACGATAATATTGACCTGTAAATAAAGATAATAAGTTATTGATTAATGTTTTCTTTTTATTTTGTAATCACAATTGTCATTAAACGTACCAACTCTCACATCGTTCGACAACTCCCAAGCACATAATTTCCATAAACTACGATTAGGATTGCCCTCAATTGGTAGTTTTTCATCGGTAACTGGATTATTATAATTAGGATCATGGTAAGGGACCCAACCAAGTAAACAAGCAGCTCTCCACATTTGCCCACAGTGTATAGACAATGCTTGCGCCTTTTGTAATCTTCCACAGCGGACCTTAAAAAAAATGTTGATTGTCATTTTACTTAAAAATTCTTCTAAAGATTTTAATTTAAAAATATATATATACACACACCTCTATAAGCATTCTTTTTTCTAATCTTGCATCATCTTCTCTATCTAAATCATGCAATGGTTTTCCTTCCCTAATGGGGGCATCTGGGTCCATAGATGATACTATTGGTCGAGATGAAGGGAAAGAAATTCCTTTATTTTTATTTTGTAACTGATGCAAAGTATTTTCCCAAGCTACAGTTTTATCCGTAAAATTTTCTATGGATGGCAATCTATCAGCTTGATCAAGAGCATTTTTTTCTAACCAATCTATAATAAGTTGATACTCTCTTATTAATTTACTGTTTTTAAACAAAGCATTAATTACTTCTTTTTCTGAAATATATGATTCACTATCAATCTCCATTTGGGACTGAAAATCTGCTGTATCCAAACGATTCTGATAAAGACAGTAGACCAGCCTCCAAGTATTTCTTTCATTTTCTAAACTAATCTCTTCTTGAGATAAGTGGGAACTTTCTACTTTTGACTTCATTCCTAAAATATTTAATAAAATCATAAATTAGAATATATAAAAAAAACTTTAATATTTTTAGATAAAATTGTTAAGTACCTCGCATTAGCTCCAATGTATCAGTACAGTTCTGAATAAAGTCTGCGACTGTTTCAAAAACTTCTGGCTGTGAAGTGTGCGCCTGCAAACTCTCAAAAAAATCGTAATGTAATTTTGAATAAGCATCTCGCCAGGGTTCATTGGCTTTCAAAACAAGTCCAGTCGCAGTGCTATCATCCATCATTTCCCTGAGTGTCATGTCACCTCGTTCCGATCCAGCCATGATATTCCTGAGTTCATGGGGTGCCATGGTAATAGAAGGCATCGTACTGTCAATGCCTCTATAATCATCTGTCCTTGACATGTTAAAGTCCTCATCTCGTGCAGCAGTATTGTTTATTAAAGATATTCTTTTAAGCATGTTATATATTTTATTTTGTACAGGAAATGTACACTCTTGCTCACTTGACACTTAAAATTCTTACTAATTCACTTGGTATCATTAATGTTCATATGTAGCCGTAAACTAATCATTCAATACTAGTTATTGCAGTCATCACTAAAATAATAACAAATTTAATAAATTTCATATATTAAAAACAAACATTTGTTTCTCTTTTAGGTTAGTCGAACTCAATACACCCGCCACCCGGCATGAGCGGCAATAAATATATGCGGACTTGAAATGCTTATATCGATTCTACAATTATTTTCCTTGATAGAGTCTTTCTACAATACTGAATAAGGCTAAAATACGAAAGCAGCAATTATTACAACTATAATTCTATTTATGTTTATGATAAATTTTACATTTTTTAAAAATCTAAGTTGCGAAGTAAATTTATTACAGCACTTTTAATAAATTAATTAACTAATATAATGTTTGCAGGATAAAACGGTGAGCAGGTTCTCTACAGTAGATATGTACAGAACTGCGATCGTGGATATATTACCATAGAAAATTTTACATTTTCGCAAGCAGCACCATCTGGTGACTGCTCGGGCTGCACCCTGCACGCCGCAATTACAACGTGAAAATAATTGGGAATACAATAAACACTATACTTGTTATAATATTGTTGTGATTCGTAATTGTTTAACTGTTTTGAATTGAATTTAGTGAAATGTGAAAATGTATTGTCACAATTTTATTCTACTCGCAGGCTTCTGAAAAATTTAACCATGTCAGACTTTGCGAAAGCGCAACTCCTGAAATATGGCTGGACTGAAGGTAAATTCTTATCTTTCTAAAAATTTCGTACTAAATATTTTGTACGTAAATTAAGTGACAAGCATATACTAAATACAAATTAATAGAAATACATTAATGAATTTAATTTTCTACTGAAATAATTGGATATGCACGTGTTTATCGTAATATTCAAATAAAAAGATAACCTACAAGCGTTTTTAATGTTTCAGTTATTTTTTTCATATTTTAATTATCAAATTACTAAACGAATGTTCATAACATAATTATTTTTTTATTATAGGAAAGGGACTTGGAAAATATGAGAATGGCATTGCTCAACCACTGAAACCTAAATTAAAGTTTGACACGAGTGGAGTAGGTCACAAGGATAATGATTTTCACTGGTGGGATTCAGTGTACGACAAAGCTTTAAAAAATATTGTGTTAGAAAGTAATTCCGATGAAGTTTCGATAAATATAGCTAAAGAAAATGCTTTCAATATATCTTCGACAAAAGCAGGTGTTGATGGGTCAAAGAAGAAACATAAGTTACAGTATGGTAAATTTTTGAAAACTTCTACACTGCAGAATGGAAATATGATTACAGACGAAACGTGTGAAGTACTGGAAGAAGACAAAGTATTCAATCCAGCTGAAATAATGACTGATGAAGAGCTTTTCAAAGCATGTGGTGGCAGGACAGCACACAAAGGGGCACGACATGGTTTAACTTTAAATGGAAAATTAGCTAGGATAGCAGAACAGGAAAAACTGTTACTCACGGCTGGATATTTAAAAACAAATGAAAATCCTGAATACAAGGAAATAAAGCAGAAGAAAAAAAAGAAAAGAAAAAGAGACATGGAAATAGAAGACTGTACCACAAATGTAAATAATGATTGTGCTATAGAAGATGAAGATTGCTTAAAGCTTCCACCTATAAAAGAGGATTACATACCTAGTAAAAAAACACGTTTAAAATCTGCAAGAAAAGTAAACGATTTAGTTAACCAACTCAATAAATCTTGGTCTGTAAAAGATGATCAAATGCCTTCTGACCAAAATGATGAGGCTGTAGCAGTCACAGATGATGAAAATTTAAACAAAAAGAAAAAAAAGAAGAAGTCTAAAAGGAAGCACGAACACGAAATAATCGAGGTTAATGATAATATGTCAATGGAACCTTGTAAAAAAAGAAAACAAAGAAAAATTGTGGAAGAAAATAAAAATGATAGAAGCAGTGTAAAAATAAAGAATAAATGTATAAGTATAGATGTAAATAGAATTAATGATAAAATAATACGAAAAAAACAACGAAAATATGAAAAAAAGGAGAAAAAAAAATTAGAAGAACTTTCGAAAAGCTTACTAGCTGTAAATTTAGACAATGCTGCAAAAGATCCAGCAATTGAAACAATATTCAAATGCACTAAAAAGAAACGTAAAAAAGACAAGCATAACAAAAAAGAGAAAAATGTTAACAATGAACAATCAGCTTAATTCAAATGAATCTTCTATCAATATAATTTGAATTGATAGTATTCACTGTTCAATACAACTGTGATTCTGTTATATATTTTTTTCATTACTAATAATAAGGACATTAAGAGAAAATGTAATTTGTAAATAATACCTTGTTACTCAATAAACTTTCAATCTTGAAATATTTTTATCTTATTGTAAACCTTTTTCAATTGAAAATTATATATGTATTAATTAACTGTTTAACATTTTTAACACTTTCAAGAAGACGAGGCTGTTCAAGAAGAATAAATCATAGTTTTATTATTTATTAGGACAACTGGTACACAATTCACGTTAATTGCATTATTAACAAAAATTATGTACTGAAATAATTTTCTTGATAACACCAATAAACATAATCTAAGAATGACATAAAATCATTGAAAAATTTTTAAAGTTCCTTAAATTATCTTTTAGTTTCAATAGACAGAAATATATACTTACCGTTCTTTTATAAAGTTTCATTTACGGTAAAAGTCTGAACATCTTGCGACTGATTATTAGACTAAAGGGATGGAGTCATATCCTGGGAAGAGTCACTCTATCCCGAATTCGTTTACACCTCCGTGTAAGTTCAATTAACTCTACCCGTGCGAGCGCATTTCAAGTCGAGATTTTTCTCCGCATCGGTCTCGGCGGGAGAAATCGAGTCGACTCGCTCAGCTTAAATTTCATATCTTTCGTGGACCGCTGGGCGCGACAAGTATAAATGAAGTACACGATACGCTCGGCGAGCTGCAAAGCGCGTGGGCTCACTCGTTTTGACGAGCAAATTTAATTTCGCGCTTGGAGGCGAAATTTTTGTGCGCCGATTGGTATGAGCACGGGAGAGCTGCGCGTCGTAAATTTCGGATGGCTTGCCTGGTAAAGGCAAAAAAAAAAATATTTCGCGACGATTTTTTTTGTCGAACCAATGAAATCATACTAAAATTGCGTTATTTTGAAAAATATATATATCGATAGTAATTCATTTTACGAGGCATCTTTTTCGATTTTTTTTATCGCAAGATATTACTTCTTTTTTTAAGTGGTAAATAAAATTTTGTTACGTAGCATTTTTATATATTTATAATAAATAAATAAAATAAATGCAGTTTCACTCGCAGTACGAAAGTTATCGTCATGTACAACAAACGCTTTTATTATGTTGGACGTTGTGTACACTATGCAGTCGAATCACTAGTGAACTACATAAATATAAATTCCCCTTGTATTTATCAATCAATTGCAATTAATCGTTAAAAAATTATCTACGTAATTTGAACGCATTTATCATATCCACGTATAATTAGGAAAAAAAAACTTATTTTGAAGAAAGTACAGAATTATTTGTCGCGTAATTTTAATGCAAAATTGTATAAATCTCGCAACTTCGTCGTGCATTAACTTAAACTTCGAAAAGCCGGGGTTTCACAAAATTTCACTATGTTCTAGAAAGTGGTAACATGTCGAAGAAATTCCCGCACAGCGAGCACAAAGGCCCTCGACATCGATTTTCTCACCTTTGGCTCACCGCGTGACATCAAAAGGGCCGTCCCACGCGGAAGACGAAGAGTCGCGACGTTACGTCATTTGGCTACGCCTCACGGACATTCGAATTCCCACCAGCGAAGATTAAGTCGATCGCATTTAGATCAGGAGAAAAATCATTGAGGGTTTCGGTGAATAGCAATCGCGGTAATCTGATCTTTGGTCGGCTTAACTTCGATAACAATGAAAGTGCGAGGGTGGTAGAATTTTTTCCCTTTTTTTCTGTAATAAATTCGGTAGGCGGTCTGCTTGATAATGGAAAGTACTAGGGAGATTTTTTTAAAATAAATTTTATTGAATGGGAAAAGTTTTTCTCTATGAGTTGCTGCTGATAAAGAGAGGAATTCAGTGATGGATTGAAAATATAGGTCACGAATTCTTATGAAAAAATAGTCAAATAGTTTTGAGTAAGAAAAGAAATGTAGAAAATACAATAAGATTTTGAATTTTATAAACTCCTAGTAAAAAAGTCTTTTTTCTCTTCTGCTTGGAGAACACAATTATATCCTCTTAAAATTATTAAGAAATTAAAGCTCTCGTTGCGAAGCCTTTTTTTCTGTATTTCTTATCTCATTTATTACATTTTTTACGTCTTGTACAAGATGAATCATCGTTGAAAAAGAAAATAAAAGTTGATGTTGGTCTGTAGAATCAAAATAAATCTTCGTCTTCAAAACGTCGTTTCTTCTCCTTCTAGGATTTATTCTTATCGTAAATAAAAAATTTATCGTTTTTTTATATGTACCTTTAAAAAGGTTTCACTGCGAATAGTTAGATAGTGTAAAATACTATTAAAGGTACGAGAATGAAAAAAAAAAATATATAGTCATATTAAAATACCGTCTAGGACTTATACTTTATTAACAATTACACTTTTCTGCACCTATGTACAATGTGACAAGTCGGCAAACTTAACAACTCCTGCTACTTTACTACTTCATTATTATGTCTCTTACATATTAAAGTTTGTCATTTATTACGATTACTAGTTTATCCGCAAGTCGTTGTATTTCCTGAATTATTGATCTTTCAGTGTACATACCTGTACACACTTCAACTTTGAACCGCTGCGCGATTTTCTTTTCATTCTCTGGAGGCCTGGACCACTTCTATTTTTCTTACGCCTCTTAAATACATAGTATACAAATTAAAAAAAGCACAATTCGACCCAATGCGTACGTACAATGAAAGATCAACGCTATTAAAAAGTTTCACAATCCCAAGATAAGTCTATTTAATTCATTAAGCTCCTTACTAATCGTAAAGAAAGTGAAAGTAGAGAATACATAAAGGAAGCTATACTCTCGTTTACAAAAAAAGCATAGTTTGATTCTCAGTGGATGAAAGTCTTGCTACCAAAAGAAGTACCACCTTCCAGCCTTTTAGTTCAGTCAAAAGAAAGGATCCACGGAGCGTCGCTTCGCTCGCAAATGCGTCAAGGAACAAGAGAATACGCGTTATCGTTTCCAATGAAAAGACTGAGTTAGAGAAAAAGAATAGGGAGAAGATTTAAGAGGACCAAGGAGGATCCCTCAAAGCGCGTAGTACAGAACGACGGTGAGTACGACGTACTCGAGGTTCGCCATGATGATCTCGCCGGTGCTGGCGGAGTGCGCCTCCTGGGGCTGATGGTGGTGGTGGTGGCCCGCCGACTCCTGGTGGCTGTCGGGGTCGTGGTCCCGGGTGTAGCCAGCGCGCCAGTCCTCACTGCGGGGGGCCTGCCTCTTCGGCCTGGCCGACTCGAAGGGGTACGTCGCGGCCATCTCCATGTCGTCAGGCTTGAGCTTCGTCCTCGAGTGCTGGGCCTTCTTCTTGGACTGCTTCTTGGGCGAGTTCCTGTCGGGCGGCGAGGGGATGAAGACTGGCTCGAAGTTGTCGTTGTAGCGCTCGGTCGTGTCGGGCTCCCGGACCTCCTCGTCCCTGGGGGCGAGCTCGGCGCTGCGGTCGATCTGGTTCTGGCGCTTGAGGATGGGCTTGAAGCCTTTCTCGATGACGATGGAGCCGGGATCGAAGCCGGTGTTGCGCGCGGGTTTGAGGGCGAGGAGCTGCTCGCTGGACAGAGCTTCTACCTTGGCCTCGGACTTGGTGCGTTGCTGCTGCTGCTTGAGGTCGACCTTCATCAGCTTGGTCGGCTGGTGCTGATAGAGAGGTTGGTGGTAGGTCTGCATTCTGGAGAGCATGGTTGGCTTGTACACAGCCTTCTTCCTTTCGTAGAAGGCAGGCGGCCGGGAGACTGGGAGCAGGGAGCTGGCGCTAGTTTGCGATAGCTGCTGTTGATACGCGAGCGATCTTCTGGGGAGCTGGGCTTGGTAGTACTGGGGTCGCCTCTGAACCATCACCATCGGTGGAGGTTGCATCCTGGGGGGCTGGGCCCGGACGTAGACGAGGTTCTGGCTGGCGGGGGCGTGGACCGGCACGGGGTAGGAGAGGCGCATGGGCCCGGCGGACACCTGGTTCGCGAGGAGCGCCGCCGGACGGCGAACTACTTGGTGCTGATCTGGAAGTTTAGAGTAGGGTGAGTCGGTTTCTGGGTTCTCGGAAATAGCCAGCGACTCTTGAAGGCCTAGGGCCGTGGGCACGCGATGATGCTGGCGCTGCTGATGATGATCGTTATGGTTATTGTTATCGCGAAGATGGACGAAGCTAGCCGAGGTTTTAGTAGCGGGCGAGCGACGCTGGTCCTCGAGTTCGTACGAGGGTACGTGGGTTAGTTGCGGGAGGTTGTAGCCGTAATGATCGTAATGGTAATTGAGCTGAAGCTGGTGATCGCGATGATAAGGACCTGTTATAAGCTTGCCGGGGGGATTAGTTGTCATTTGCGCAGGATGATGATGAAGATGATGATGATGATGATGGCCGCGCGGATAGTCGAGTTCCACCGGGGCGTACTCCTGGTGATGCTGGAAGAACTCGGGCGAAGGCGTTACCTTGCTCGGGTTCGCTCTTATGCTGGCGCCAGTCTCGAGATCCTGGCCCTGCTGTGGGAACTCGGGGGCTGCCTCTACGAGGATCTCGTGCTGCTCACTCGCCGAGACCTGGTGCGGGTCGCACGTGTCGTGCACGTGAATCTTCCAGCCGAGGTAGCGGTGGGTGAAGCACTGAAAAATTCACAGTGTTTTCAATTTGGACTGTACTTTTAAAACTTTTACTTTCTAAGCAAAATACTTTCTTAGTTAATTTTTGCTCAATTGATTATATTTATTTCTTCTAGAAGAAAAAAAATTGTCCGACGAATATTAGTAAAAGACTATGGAAACTTATGAATTATTAAAGGTAAGGCACTCGATCGTTATAATCATTGTACATCTACCTTGTAGTAAAAAAATCTCCTTTAATAAATTTCAAAACTTGAAAATGGTAACAATGGTACGAGTGTAGATAACGAATAATTGTGTACTCATTAACATCGACAACCAATCCCGAAAATTACCAATAATGATCTACTTTTTTTATTAATGAATCGAGATATAAATAACATTTTATTACCTGATAGTACACGGTGTCGGGGGTGTTTTTATCAGGAACCCAAGTGACGATTCCGGGCTCTCCGGGATCACACACTAAAGTCAGAGTGCGCTGGAACGCTCCAAACGAGCTGAACTCGTCAGCAGGTGGAAGGTTCTGATCAGGAACCCAGTTGCACAAACGACCGTTTCCTGTAGGGCGAATCACACCGCGCTGTCGTACGGTTCCCGCAAAGATCGTTACGTTCTAAAATTAAAAAATTTATTTATTCAAAATTCGTAGTGTTTAAATAAAAAATAAAGCAAACGATTTGTACGATCCAACGAAATAAATTTTTATATTATTTAATGTGTATTATAAACTATGAAATTTTACAGCATGAAACTTTTTTTAACAAAAATAATTGAAAATTTAGATCGCTCAACTGATTTTTTCTGTTCACTGTAGCCTTATAATTTAGTAAATGTTTATTGAGAAGAAATTCTTTTTATAAAGAGTTAACGTACCGCTCGTTCTTCGGGTGTTTTGTGCTGGTAACCACCAACAGCATCATCGGTAATATAAAAGGGATGATAACGAGCAGGCGCGTCGGGGTTGTCTCCGCCTTCTACGACGAAAGTATACTTTTTGCCGCGTACGACGTGGATCTCAGGTATGAGCAAGCCATTGATGTACCAAGCAATGCCCCAGCCAACGTGACCTGATCATAAATTAAAATTGCTTAATTGATACCTTTTTAGTAATATATCTTACATTATGGAACATATAATCCATTGCATTACATATTTACGATGCTCGGTTCCCCATTTGCATATATTAATAATTACTTAAAGGGTATAGAAATTTTTTTTATGAATTTTAATAATATACAAACATTCATTCATTAAATTATGATCCATACCAGTGATAGCTGGGTAACCATGCTTTCCTCCGGTGGGTCCCATTTGAGCATAAAACACTCCATCCTCGGGTTCAAAACACTGAATAGGTGGGATTTCCCAAGCATCGTTTCTCGGTGCTGGAGCAGGAGTAGCCTGCAGTCTTACCGGTCTTCTAGTCGTAGGAGCGACCTGAAAATTAATTAAACGTAATTTTTTGTCACTTTGTTAGTCAAATGCAAAACAGAGCAGATATGAAAATAAGCAATTTGCAACATGTTTATATCAAAAGTCATCCACTGATTTGACAACGCAAGTGTTATACTATTCACATTTTTCTAAACGAATTTTAACATTTTCAGATTTACAGGAAAGCATCGATGGTAATTTACAAAGATGAGGTTTCGCTTACACTGGACGATAAAAAATTTACCTGACTACTACCCTCCTGATCGCGGTGGATATTGTTATCGGGCGCAGCGTTGAGCTGCTGCGATCGTTGGGACTGTTTGGTTTCCTGGAGCTCAGGCATAGGGCAGTTCCACGCGGGTGGCCGTCCGAACTCGATGAAGCGATCGCCCTTCAGGTAATTGCTGTGAAAGCTCACTTCGCGCTTATCATTGAGCGGACCGATCGCCCAAATCACCGCCTGACTACCGTTCGTCAGGACCGGTTGGTCGAGTTCGTCGCTTGCCCTCAACGGCCGTTGGTACGTTACGATGCTGTATCCGTTCACCATCGCTGCATTCAGCAGGCGCACTGAATTCGTGTTATCCTGTTCGCAGAAAGTACGCGATTTTAGGATGAATTATGAATTATGAATTATGTGCAACTGGATTTTTGCTACGCTGTGAGAAATGTTTTTGAAAAATTAACGTTTAGTCTGGGAGCGGAAGCGCAGACTGCATTTAGTGGAAAAACTACCATTCTGTATTATTAAACTAAAATAAGCTAAACTAACTGTACAACTAAAATTCTAGTAAATATTACGAAAATTTTAGTATAATTTATAATCCAGAATGGTCATTTTTCAGTCTGTGGTTCCGCTCTCAGACAGGATAGTAATTTTTATTAGAATAAAAGTAATTTTTCCAAAACATTCTTATCAGAATTCTATGACTGTAAAGAATTGTTTTCAGAGTTTTGCGGTATTTGTGATGATATACCCAAAATTTTGTGAAAGCCTTTAGGACATACTCTGATTGCGGTTTAAAGATACTTGTTGCGAGGAAAGTATTAGCACAGCCAGCGGATTAGAAAAGGTGATAGTTGGGCTGATGGTTTTAAGTTGATTATCACAGAAAGCGAATGCAACACTTTCTTTAAACAAAGGTCAAGTTAGCATGTATTTTCCTCGCCCCAGCCATTGATTTAATGCTCTCTTAATGTGAAAATATGCAATTAGTTATAAGAAAATGTAAATATTGTCATGTTTTATGTGATCTTGTTCGCTTATTCATTACGTAAACGACTTTTCACATGAAATATATTCAAGTTTTCTAAAATGATTTCAGATTTTCAGATTTAGATAGTGTGCAGTTATAAAGAATAAATATAATGTAACCTTTATTGATAAAGATTTCTATTTGGTAATTGTTCACTTCTCTCAAAAATTAGAAATAATTAATTTAAACAGACGTAATAGTGTCAGAAAGTCTTTTATATAATTAAAAATGTATCAGTTACTTTCAATAATACCAGTTTTGTGCATATACGACAGAGTCTTGCTTGCATGGGCTCGTGGCATTAAAGAAATATCTGAAACCAATATAATTGTATACCTGAATCTTGACGTCGGGACAGCTTCCACGTCCACCGGAGCACTGGGATTTAGCATCGAGGAAGTAGTCGATCGCATAGCCCTGTAGAGTCTGCTTGTCTACCCAAGCGACCACCACGTCTCCTCCTACCATACTACTGCGCTTGGGGTCGGGTGACAGTCCAAATGACATGTATTGATTGCTCTCTGAAATAAATGAATGATATTAAAGTTATTCGGAAACAAGTACAGTATTGCCAAAACAATTTTACTTGGTTTGCCGTTTTTACGATAGTAACATTTTTCACGCGGAAAAATACAGAACGAAGTGTCTCGTAAGGAAAATTTTACCTCAAACACCTCGTAAAAATTCCCCATCCTTTCATACATCACTTCCCAAATTAACGTTTTCGAATCAAATTTATACGAAATTAAAAGAGCAGTTTAAAATGTACAATAATACTTGATTTACGTTTATACAGAAAACCACAGCTTTGGGTAATATAATTAGGTGTATATCAATATAAACTATATCTTACATTTTTTCAACCCGTTTTACCTCCTCATTAGAATATGCACACTGATTTTTAGAAAAAAGAAATATTCAACGTGCACATAATATCGCCGGCTATCGAACGAAAACAGCTAAACAAGAAAATCGTTCAGTTAATTAACTTTCGCGTATCATTAATTACGGAAATCTAGTGCGACTAATCGAATGCGGTTTTACAAGTCCCCCGAGCGTTTTTGTCTCGGTCAAGACGTCGGATACAGTTATTCCGGAGCCGACGTAAATCACGGTACCGTCGATCTAGGGCAAGCCGCCGGTGACCGGAAAATCTCCCATGAAATTGCGTAGAAAAAAAAATATAAAAAAAAAATACGTTGCAGGACCGCGGGCCATTATCGAGAGCACCGCGATGTCCCTACGCTCGCGGTGAAAGTGTCGCAGGCCCCGGCGACACGTGCCTCACGCACCGGTACATACTCCTTTCTCCTCTATTCCGCTGCATTTCGCAGGGGGGAGCGGCTTGGCGTGCTGCCGCCGGCCGAGATCCGTTTTTCCCTTTTACTCCGGTATATGTGTAGCTCTATACGAAGATTCTCGTTGGATCGGTTTATTACTTTTTCTTTTACGGATGGTATTTCTTTCTTTTTTTTAGTCGGTATACCGCGTTTCACTGATTTTTTTCTCTCAGATTTGCGGTATAAAAGCTGAAATATGTTTTATTAATTACGGTTTTTCCAATACTGTTCAATTTTAATTAAAGCGCGTATCCCAGTGTGCAATTAGTAATGCGCTTATCCCAGCGCGGAATTATTTATTTTGAGTATTGCGTAAGTGTGGCGCGTTTAAGTTTATAAATAAACGTTTGATAGTTTGATTATAGTTATGAGAGATACCGGTGTTCATTTTAGATATACGATTATATAAGTACATTTGTTACAAGCAATTGTGTTTTAATAAAGAGATTTACAAGAAATTCACGAAAATTTTGTCTTATTACGCGCTCTTTTTTGGAATAAAAATAAAGCTTTAGTAAGCAGCTTTAAATTTAAAGTTTAATACCTTCTTGTAGGTTTTTACTGCAATTCTGTTTCGAATTATAATGTAATCCGATTAAGTTTCCAATCAGTACAATTAATTAGATCCCGCATTTCTGCTATAACGTTTGACCCGTCGATGTAATACATGTATTACCGCCCTAATGCGTATCGTTGAGAATAGTATTATCTATATTATTATATCCAATAATTATTAGGTTAATGATCATTCATTCCATGTTTTATTTTAAAATTTAAGTTTAATAATATTTGCAAGAAGCGTTGTTTAGATTTTTTTTACAAATTGCAACGCTTATGCGTAACGTATCCAATATTTATTCTATTAAAGTTCATTCAGTCCATAAAAATATTAAATAAATTTTAATCGAAAATGTTTTATACTAAAACGAGCTTCTGAATACATATTTTTAGCAGAATATTTTAAAATTTTACAATCGTCAATATTTTTGCAACCTCTAGCAAGACTCTCAATTACTGAGTCATTGATTTGTAAGTTTAAAAAAATTGTTATTTTCCACCCGAACAAAAAAATAATTTAAATTGCAAGGCGAATTTATAGGAACAGCTTAACGATCTCCAAAAGGCCATAATGGTATCAATTTATTTCAGTTTCTATAATTATTCACCGAAATGAATCTGGAACACTGCAGGGTAGCTTCAACGCGAGGCTTAAGCATAATCCGCAATTACGAAAGCGATCGGCAAATCAGACGCGCCGTCGATCGCGCGTGGCCGGTGCATCAGCCCCAGTCGCGATATCAATTAGAGAGAGCCGCATTCGCGCGAAACGCACGCCTCTCCTGGGCAAATCGGCTTACGTAACGAGCTTGCGGCCCTCGATGGCAATCGATACGCGGGCGAAAGTCGCGACACATCGAGGGGAGCCTATAGGTGTATTTATATACATATATATATATATATATATATATAAGTGTCTTCCGCTTCAACGGCGCGGATATCCGAAGGTCGCATTTTGACCTCCGTGGTTGGTGTGATTTTTTAGCGATGCACGCGGAACACCGAACGCACCTGTACAATCGTTGATTACGTCGCGCTGCGAAAGAAACTATGATATTGTATGCGAGTTGATCGGTCAAGTAGAAGCTTTTCTTACGTATACCGAGAGAATTTTCTCGTGAAATTTACGGCGAATTTTTTTTTGTAAAAATATTAGGTGAAAAAACGGAAATCATGGAATAGTTGACGTTGCTTTAATTTTTTACTAATATCCTTGCAAAATTTACAAAGCTTGTTTCACCGACTCAAAATTCATGTTTTTCAGGACGATTAGTCCTGTGAAAAATTGCAATATTGTCGGCTGACCCACGATTACTTTTTTCGCGTAATTTTTAAAAGAAAGAGTGTCGTAATGTTTATGAGAAATTTTCACATCCTAGATACGGATAATGAAATATGCGGGTATTTTTGTGGATTTCTCTTGGCACTTTCTTATGGCACGTTAGAATTTTTAGTTAACGAGATTGACAAATAATTTTATAATTTGTCGTAATTTCGAAATTAATGAGAAATACTGCGCGTTACGTTAAATTAGAAGTATATTGACTTTTAAACAAAATGAATATAGGAAGTCTTCGCAAATATTACGGTTTCAGACTCATTCTTCTGCATAGGTATCTCTCGTTTAATCTAAACTCACTTAGGAATATCTGATCTTGAAATCTTGGATTTTGTTGAGAATGTATCAGAGGCATTTTCGTTATATAGAAAAGAATGAAGCCAAAAATTTAGATTTCGATTCCCGCATCAATAGTAAAAAAAAAGGTAACGTGAAAACTTATGATTTGAGTTTAAATCAGTCTTAAAACTAATATCCAAGGGTTTGAAGACTTAAAAAATATCTCTCACAGATTCAATAACATTTACATTAAGTCAATGCGCGTACTTTCGAATTATAAGTAAAATCTTTTTGCTGAACCGAGGGTTTAAAAAATATTAAATTACGATTAAATCGCGTCGATTAAAAATAAAATCGGATCCGTGATTTCGATCAACATATTCGGATAAAATGACTCCGCGGGAAAGAAAATCTAGAATGACATTTGCCCTCCTTCTCGAAATTCGTTTCCATCTGCATACAGTCGCATCGACCCACCGGCTTTTCTGCTCCGCACATGCAGCCGGCAGAACGAGGATAGAGCTAGAGATAGAGAAAACGAAACTTACCGAGTCGTCCGACAAGTTGAACGACTATGCTGTCGCCGGCCACGGCCCATCGAACCTCGAA
This sequence comes from Sycophila sp. Sp_5, assembly GCA_018906775.1. Classification (NCBI taxonomy): domain Eukaryota; kingdom Metazoa; phylum Arthropoda; class Insecta; order Hymenoptera; family Eurytomidae; genus Sycophila; species Sycophila sp. Sp_5. The sequence continues at coordinate 1,123,535 of JACCID010000020.1, forward strand.
TGCCAGTCCGTCTTCGAGTATCTCGCAGTTCAGCTTCGACTAAAAAAGGAAGGGAGAAAATGCACGGATAAGAGACCAAAAGAGAATGAGAGAGAGAGAGAGACGAAAAAGTAGGGCGTACGTGGATGCACCGAGTCGAAAGTTCGCCAATTAGATTCGGCCAACTTGTAAATAGTCCGGGGGGAGAGGGGGAGGGGGGCAAGACCCCCGGCAGTAATTGCAGTTGCGGGCGGACAAAGAGACGCGACGGCTTCGATTTCCCGGGGATAAAGAGCGGTCGACCCCCGCGAATCCCGGAATTACGGACTTTCCGGGAATCGCGCGATCGGCTCCTTTTTCTCTTTTGCATTCGATATCGCGCGAAGTTGCACCAGCGCACGCGGAGCTTAAGGCAACTCCGCGGTGACTTTCTAGAAATCTTTTGTTCGCTTCAGCGGGAGATTTACCGCATTTTTGCGTTGATTAAATGTAAACGAAGCTGCGGGTATTGGCTATATAAAATTCAAATCTACATGCGCATCGTGATTTAATTTTTTTTTTATTAAAGTATTAGGCATTTTTGAGCTTTACTATTGATCTATTTTAAAAGTAAAGCTTGGGAAAGAACAGTAATTCCTATCAATGAAAAAATGTGCTGCAAGTTTTAAAGTGATTTCAGTTGTCATTATTTCACAAACCTAAAATCGCTATTTTTGTTGTGGAAGTATTACTGATAAAATTTCAATTTTTTTATTTTGAAGGGATTTTAATAAATCGCTTTTAAAACTCAAAGCTACGAAACGTAACATTGATATTGTTACCAGGGTGTTATCTATAAAGCAATCTGTTCCATCAAATATTTTAAAATGATTTTATTCGTTTTAGTGCATACAATGAACGTACAAAAATTAAAAATTCATACAAAAATATATTCGCAGGTGCAATTATCCTATGATATAAAAAATATTCCCTCTAAAAATTGTATAAAAAATAAAAAATATATATATTTTGTAAAATTATCTTCTTTCAAAAACGTAGCTAAGACTATTTTCTACGACTATTAAGGTTCCTATAAAATAGACAATTAAAGCTAAAAAGCACTGGCCTGAAGGTATCGCACTCCTTTATCGTTTCGCTAATCCAATAATCGATTTCTCTTATCACAGTCGTGAAGATAATTAATCCTCTCCAAGTTGCGTAACTCCGCGCATCGACCGCGCGAAACGCTTTCGATGGTACTGGCCAAGTGAGTATTTACGAAGGGGAAAAAAAGCAAATCTCTCGTGCGCATTTTATAAAACCGACTATTTCTGTCCTTCCGAGAGCGGGAAAATTTCTCCGCTTTTATACAGTGCTATTGGATGGAAAAAATCGCGCTGGATGTGCCTGAGTGGAAGAAAACTCTTCAATCTTTTTTTTTATTTCAATTAGCTCGAGTCCTTTAATTATCTTGATCATTGGATTTTGGTTGCATTGCGGACTCCATTTTGATCATACGATAATACTTTAACTTAAATAAATCATATAATATTTTAATTTAAATGTGCAAGTTCATTTGCAAAAAGCTACGAGTCATTTAATTTACATAGAATAAAATTTCACGCGATTTTTCTTTAACGAGAGTGCTGCGATAAATAAAATTTTCCGCACTGATATTTTTCACAACTTTTATACAGCGGATGAGCTCAGATAATAACGCGTTCATGTAAGTGCTTAAGCAATTCATTTGAATTTTTTCTCGTGCGATTAATTACAGTTTTTATAGCGTTGTACGCACGTACCTTCAATTTTTTACTGACGCAAGAAACTGAAATTTCGCATGATAAAGTGTGCAGAGGCATAAAGCGAGCCAAACATCGAATGAGCATTAACGGGCGAGTACAGGTAATGACGAATGCGCAGGGTTTTCGGGGTAAAAAAATTGCGGCAAGATCGAGGCGTGTTCGAGGATAAGCCGTGTGGTTTTTGCTCGCGCACAGGCACCCCATTAATAATCAACGGCGCGTTCGCGGTAGTGACGCCCGGAAGCGGCGAGGCGCCAAAGCTGCGCGTGCGTCGCACTTCTTGCGCTCGGCTAAAAAGCCCAGCGGTTTTGTGCAAAGACGACCGAATATCAATTTATCAGGGTAAATCTGGGTCGGCATTTGAAAAGAGCGTAACTTATCTCTTAAAATTGTAAATGCGGGTGATACAGTGGAATCTGACTTTCGCATGCATTTTTTTTTCTTTTTTAGATGATGCAAGTAAATTATGTGCGCGTTGAGTGTTATTAATGTTTAAGCATCCATTTGAGGTTTTCGAAATTTTTTAATGTTCAAAAATCATTGACTTCAGAGTTTTTGCATTTTCTCAATTTATACTATTTTTTATTTTAAAGTTTACGAACTATAACATGATGCTACTCTGTAATTTATAATATTTTGAATTATAATTGTATGTACAAATGTAATCTATTTAAAACGAATCTACTTGAAACATTTGAATCAAAATATAAAAATAAAACAACCGAATAAAAGCATTTGTCATATGATAGGGCGAAAAGCTTTTAGACTTGAAGAGAATTCGATATACGCTAATCGATGAGTCAAAATTTTCACATAACATATCAAAGTAATTTACAGCTTTAATCATTTTTAAAAGTACCTCTTATTTGAACATAATCCTCTAAAGCTTTTAAAATATACGTACATAAAATTGTTATGAAATTAAATAATCGACCTCTTAGTGAGCTCCGACAAATGCAGCTATTTTCAATACGCAAATATTTAAACGATAAACCTCGGATAAGTCCGGAGGCACTTTTCAACAACTCTCGGCATCTCCCTAATGACAGGATAAACAGCTAAACGTTCCCAGTTTCGGCTGGAGTTTTTGCGCGCGGCTCCCTTCTTATTTCCGTCCGAAGTTTCAGTCGGAAGTTGCAGGGGGTAGGGGGTGGTTTTCGAGTAAAAGAGGGCGGGGATCGGCTCAGCTGTGCCAGCGGAAAATGACGCACGCGGAAAACGAATTGCTCGGGCGCGCGATAAGAGCGGCCGCAGGAGATATTGGATTTCGCCCCTCCTGATACTTTCGTCTCGTCGCCCTCGCCTCTTTTTTTCCCGCGGACGTTCGTTCCCGCTATTTTTAAGCATTACTTTTTTTGTCATCGACGACGTCGATGTTGATTTTCGGAAACCGATACGATGTCTACTATCCGTTCGATAACGAAATTTTCGTTCTTTTGTGAATGCTGATTTTAAATTCTGTCTGGTACTTTTTTTTTTCAAACGAATTGCTTAGGTACTTTGCTTTCGATTTTTCAGAATTGGATTGGTATTTTTATGATTGAGTATTTTCGATTTTGTACAGAGTAATACTGAAATATTCTTAAAGGTAATACATTGAACTGTTTGGAACTGAGACTGTTGTTTACATTGATCTATTCAAAACAGTTTAATCTCAAAGGTTACAGCAGTTTTGCTGATATAATATGAGTCTGATAGCTTCTAATTTATGGATACCGTTTGGTGGTGTCTCAATAGCCTTTTTTTGTGGTATTATTATTTTGATTATAAGTGCTCGTTTATAACTAAAGCAATCAGGAATAGAAATATTGATTAATATGTGAAAGAAAATTGATTTTCCTGACAATGACATTAATTAAGATTCTGATCTAAAACGATAATACATTTTAAAAGCATTAACTCGACTTTTTTTAACCTATACCAAATAAAAAGCTTTTCTATTTTTCAGTTCAGATCACCTTTCTTTCTCACAAAATTCGGTATATTTCTAACAATATTTATCTCCAATTTCTTGAATTGGGATTGAGCAAAGCGATCTCAAATGCTGCCCTACAGAAGCTTTTGGAAATCGCAACTACATCCGCCGTTCTTAGTATTGAACATGATAGGATTCCAGATTCCTTGGTCCCTGGTGTCCCTGGTACTGGAACCTAGCGTGTGCTTGCAACGGTTGGACAGCCTGTTGGGTCCTAGTGTGAACAGAGGCGCTGCTGTCGGAGCGACGTTGCACCGGCGTTGCTTGGCTGACCGCCGCGTAGCCTAGTAACTCGCCATCGTCCTGGACATTGGCTCGAAGCTGGTGGAGTCTGGCAATGATACCATCGGCTGCGAGGAGTGGCACACGGTAATCCAACGCCGGGACAATCTGTACATTCGGCTCCTCGCGACGTTGCAACGATGGCCGGTAAGTCGTCGGTGGTTGGTACTGCTGTTGCTGCAGTTGCAGATGGTACTGTTGTTGTTGATGCTGCTGTTGCTGCTGGTGCAGCGAGTTACTTTGAGCGAGAGCCGCCAGTTGTGAGATTTCTTGGATGTTGTGAGTGTGTGCCGGTGTCAGTGAGCCCTGTCCCTGCCCTCCGCGCAAGTTCTGCAACACAAGGACAGAGACAGCTTGTGTATTGTATTTCAGTGAGTCAGCCGGTGTGCTCGGTGGTCACGCTGCTTTCGGGACTCGCTGGGATTTCCATTCGTTTCCAAAATCTGAGACACTTGCAATTTTGAGCGGAAGATAGCTTTTCCATGCTGGTTCAGATTTTGCAACGTCTGGTGATATTCTGGGCGCGGAGGGCAGCAAAGTTGATTCGAAACTATGATTCAGGCGATGGACGACTGATAACGCTTTCATTTTTTCGATTAATGATTATTATTATGGAGTTTGTAGTTTTTTTCCTTTTAATAATTAATTTATCCACTGGTTTTATTGTATTGTATGCTAGCAATGGATTAATTTATTGTCATCTGCATTTTTTATTCAGTACTTTCAGACTGATAATAAACAGCAAACTCTATTGGAAATATGGATCGGAGTATAATTGCAAATAAATGAGTCCGGTCTATTTTAGGTACAAGTGATATTCTATTCTATTTGGAGGATATTGTTTACTTTACTAACACAATAATTATTCAAGTTTTAGAAAAAAAATAAAATATTGAAAGACAATTGAAATTTCTTAATTTCTGCAGCTATTAAAATGTAATAGTATGGTGATGCTAAACATGGTCAATAGGAAAAACCAATCATCCAGGCGCGAATATTACTAAACGACAAAAAAATCTAAACTTGTAGAAGACAGCATTAAATACTCCCTTATTCAATCTGTATTAATTCGTTTGTTACAAGCACGAAACTGCAACATCTCACTAAGTTCCCACGCAACTTTCTAGAATGATTTAATTTAATATTAATGTGGCGTAATTTAACTACTGCAAACACAGCAACGGGAATACACAAGCAATATACACTAACCTACATAGGCGAGTACAAATAAAAAATTAAGTACCGCTACGGCATATATAAAGCAAAAAAAATCGAGAATGAAAATTAGCCTCTAATTTTGAACTCTCGAGGTTGCAATGACGCGGGCAAAAAACGCGGAGAAATTCACGCACCTTTTTCTCGCTCTCACGCAAAATTTACGAGTTCTCGGGGAGCGTTTGCGCCTACGATGATTTTCCTATTTTTTTTTTACTAGCTCCGCCTATAAGTGGAATAACAAAACGCAGGCGGACTCCAAGGAAATTCCTTCCGCTCGGCCCATCGAAGATCAAGCCCACGGGCGCGTTTTTGAAAAAGTCCCGAAGCTCCGGCGCGGTGGCAAGAAAGTCGATCGGCCAACTTTCGTGGCGCAGGTGTGCCGGACTTTTTTTTTTCGGGTTCCGCGTCGGTCGAAAGTTTCAGCCCGAGCGTCCGCGTGGAGCGCGGCCTCTTATCGGAATTTTTCGCGGACTCGAATTTAGTTCGCCGAGCGGACTATCGGAATTTACAGCGCTCCGCTTTATGCGGGGGCATTCGCGTTTTACGGTAGGAAAGTTGACGGTGGGAACGAGAAATTATCGGGGGAGCGATGTGTTTCTTTTGTTATTGGATTTTCGCTTTTGATTGAATCGCACATTTTCAACGTATTCGCTGAAGAAAGTCAAAATTTTACGTTGCGCGGCATTGTATAATATTTGGCAATTTTATTTTAAATTAATACAATTATTAGATCAATATTTTAAGGAATTTATTTTTAATAATTTATATAGATAATAGTGTATAATACTTCAATTTAGAGAGATAACTTTTCACGATTAATTTTTATATTATTGAACTTTGAGTATCATCACCGCTCATTTTTAAATATGTTCTAGTAATCTAATATTGCATCCGATAAAAGAGCTGCAAATAAAAGTATTATAAATGATATTATATCCCGTTAATCTCAAAAAATAAAATGCAATATTCACGAAAAGTTGGGAAAAAAAATTCACGTGAATAAAATAAACGAAAAAGCTTAAAATAAAAAATAACAAAGTATCGCGAGAGTTAATCTTCGCAAGACCTTTAATACTACAACTATACAAATAATTTGAGTAATACGATAGAAAAAGTTTATATAACTGTAAAAAGTAGTAATATTTCAATATTCATGTTTATTAGCAAGAACCGATGAGTAATTCGTTATCAATTAATTTTTTTCCTCTTGACGAACTATCTACACGGTTTTATTATCGCTATACACACAATAGCTAATAACTCTTCTAAAAGGTTTTTTGCTTTCTCCATGTTATACCGGAGTACGCTTCATTTATTATGGTTTATCGAGTGCATCGGTAAGCCTTCTAGCTCAACTCGATTCTATTATTGTTCATGCCTCTCTGTTAGAATGTAAGTAGAATATATCCGCGCTTCCACACTGAAGCAGGTATTCGCATTTTCTTTCTTCTCCACGGGACGACCGCAAAAAGTTGAAGTGCCACTGGCAAAACAACCAGCCGCAATCGCCTCGCTTTTCACAGTAGGCTTTGATGTCTTAGCCGCGATAAGAGAATCGGGAAAGCGGAGGTGTGTGCAACGGCATCGAAAGGTGTCGACCAGCCTCTTTTAGGCGGTGCCTTCTTGGCCGCTCATTGATCGAAAAATTTTTGTGCATGGGAATAATTTTTTTTTTATACTTATGATTCAATGCATCCAGTACTTGTTTGTATTGTATTACGTATGCACAGATACTCGATTCTAGACTATAATTATTTGGTTTATTTATATCGCATCTAAATTTGATATATACCGGGAGATCGAGAAAAACGAAAATTAAAAGTCTCTATAAATGCTTATTAATTTATTATCTTTTCAAATGGCTTATAGTTGAGTAGCATTGTCAACAAAATTTTGGTTTTACTCCACTCTTAACAGAGTAAAGACGCTGTGGAGTAATAAATAAATATATCAATCGATCAATCAATCAATAAAATGTTGATCACAAAAACAGTCTTCGAAAAAATGTTGATTTTATATATTAAAAAAGAAATTCGTCGATTCTTAATAAAAAATCAATCAATTTTTTTTGCATTCAGAAAGTTAAATATCAATGTAGCTTCACAGCGAATATTCCAATCAATCAAGTTTTTTCTCGCTTCTCCCGTGATCTATCAATTAGCAGGGAATAAAAAAAACTTGTAGAGAAAAAATGTGGATGCTTACCTGCGGTGAGACGCCAAGCATCTTGAGGGACGGCGGTACGTTGAGGCTCTGAGGGAGCTGCACGTGTCCAAAGTCGACGGCGAAGGCCTCGCACCAGACGCCGAAGTGGCCGAGCTGGTGAACCGTCAGGTCGGCGGGCAGCGTCAGGACGATGGTCTTGTGGTCGTACTTGCGCAGCGGCACCTCTTTGCCATTCTCGTCTGGCACGCGGATGCCCTGCGGCGAGGGCGACGGTCCCGCACCCACCCAGAACTTAGCATCTGTCGGAGCATTGAGAGACTGTCAGAGAAGGGGGCGAGAGGCACTGGCCTTGTTCGGGAAAAAGCCGAGATTCGATCTGCCGCCTCCGATTTCAGCCGCCTCGCAAGGGAGTTAGAGTCGGTCTGTGATTTTTCTTGACGAGAGCGCACTTGATTCGGAGCTTTGATTCGTATTCGTGAACGAATAATTTATTATTGTCAGTTTTTTTTTAAATTTTGAATCCTTGTTATTGCTAAAATTGAGAATACGAGGATCAATGTATCTCGGATTTTTCCGTAAGGCTTTATTTTCTCTCGTTAAATATTGTAAGCAGTGTCACTCGGGAAAATTACGTGTGCCCATCGATCGAAATTATTCCCGAATAGGCTGTGCAGTTTGTTTGCATGAGCTCTAACTACTTATACATGTATACTTAAATTCGGGCTTTTTTTACCTTCGACTCCCAGGGTAATATAGTTTACTCACTACCGGTATTAATCCTTAAAAGATGTACTGTGAAAGAAACGAATAGGGTGCACTGACTGATCGTACCTTTTTAGTCAAAAATATAAAATTTTATTTCATGTACACACATTTAGAGGTTGACGTTTTACAAGGCGTGCGAAGTGATATATTTATATAGAGTGCAAAGTGCATTTTGTATAACAGTCGAACAAACCCTCACACCAAGGATCTCCAATACTTTATCCGCTCGTTTATATTACAAAGTAAAAATCTAAACTAAGCATCATGCCTTATCACTTTTCCAACGAAATATTAGCATATGATAAATCTATAATTCGCATCGAGTGCGCAAAAAATGTATAAAAAATTAACAGATATATAAGGTAAAAAAGAAAACACAGATCTATTGAACACAATTTAACTGATTCCAGCTGCATCGGTGGTACGGGCTTATTTCGGGTGATCCTCGGTCTTTATTTACCTGGGGCCTCGCCGTCGTAGCTGAAGCTCGGCACAAGGAGGGTCTGGGCGTCGACGACAACCACGGGCTCGGAGCTCACGCCGTGAATGCCGCTCAGCGAGCCCAGCTTCTGTGGTCGAGGATAATCGAAGTTGCGCGGTATCTTCACGTCGCCGAAGTTCACCTGCGGAGAAGAGACATTGCGATTCGAGTGATTGGGCAAATTTAATTCGCGGTGAAAGGGCGCGTCCGCCGCGTCGCGAGATTCGTCGCTTCCATCTTCCGGCTGAATACACTTGCCGTTGATTTGACGTTTTGAAAATTCAATAGGTTAAATCGAACGATATTAAAATACAATATTAAATTTTATTCGATAAGTATCCTTATGAGTTTGTATCGTTAATTTACTTCGAACTAAGCTTTTATTTTCAGCAGTGTTTTATCAATAATAACGGCTTAATCTAAGTCACATTATTTACACGAAATAACTATTTAATACCCATCAGCATTAATACTAAAAGACATTAAAGATTAAAAAAAAATTAATAAAAAAAGAACTGTGGTCTTGCTAGGCACGGCTGTTACTACTTATAAGCGTTTAAACGTTTCTTTTATTACATAACTTAAAGTAAAACTAAATATTTTTTACGTTTCGCGAATTTACGACAGTTCAATTTGTTTCAATTTTCAAATCACTCCTTCCGCCAATTAATCTTATATTTTTTGTTAAATGCAGTTCACCTTTCTTTATAAAATATTCCAACCACAAGGGCAGGGCAATAAACAAGTGAAATTGCGTCATGAAAATTTTACAACGTGACGTGTCTTCAGTTAAAAAAAAAGTTTCGAAAAGTTTATGTATGGATCCATCGACGAGCAATCAACGCGACGCTATGGAATGGTTCGCGCCTCCTCGAGCAGCCGGAAATTTTCAATGCCAAGCCGGCGTGATTTTCACGGGCCATAAGGCGTCCCCCACCAGATTAAAAACTTTCCGGGTGGCGCTTTTCCCGCGCGCTCACGATAATATAATTCAGCGCTTTAACGTCCACTTCGTTATACGCGGCTGCGCAGGCGTAATACCGTCGACTCGGCTTTACGAGAGCGTCGCTCCAGATGCGCGAATGGGTAATGTGCCGCCTGCTGCGATGCTCTCGGCTAAAGCTTGGGCGACGATGTATTTCTTTTTTGACATCGATTTATAGCTCTTTTGCTTTATTTCGATAAATTGTATTTAATTTCACTTGGAATCCCAGTACAGTTATTTCAACATATACTTTTTCGATGATTGAAATAGGTATTATTTTTATTTATTTAATTATATTAATTTCGTATACGTTTCAGATATTTTTTGTCGATATTTACTTTCATTTTTTTATAAAAAATCGATGATCAGTAAGCTACTGTTAATATTTCTTGTCTCATTTTAATAGTAGTAGTTGCGTGCGATAACTGTTGTTTCCTTATTTTGTTTTGTTTATAGCATTGTTCATTAGACAGTAAGTTGAAAAAAAAGTAATTCTACTGCGCAAAACATGAACCTGGCCTAATTAATTATTAACTACGGATTGATTTTCATACAAAATTTTACAGGGCCTAAATCAACGAATCCTTAATTAAACGCAAATTATTGATTTGAATCTGCAAACGGATATTATTTGATTTGCAGTTCTGTTAATATCTATCCTACTATGAATTCAACGTACTTTCCAATGAAGGACAAAATATCTTTCACAATTTCTATTCATCCATGTAGTTACACGCAGAATTAAAAATGTACAAACAAAAAAAAGATTAAAAGCACACGCAGCAGCCGAATAGCGTACTAAAATTGAAATAAAAAAAAACGCAAACATTGCGAATGAAAATGCAGCGCGATATCAGACGGCAAATAGTGCCACTTTACTCGTCGTATAACGACGGGGGTATATTTTTCATGCAGGGGGCGGGGGACGCAAACACAGTCGTTTCGAATGGAAGAACTCACGACGACCAAAGTACGAACGTGTGTACGACCAGGGCAATGAGACCGTAGGCATCGCTGTATATACTTACGGCGTACTCGTCGCAGTACACGGAGAACCACTTGACGTTGTTTAAGGTCTTGCCCTCGGGCAGCGTCAGCGTGATGTCTTTCTTCCTGTAGCGCTTGAGAACGTTCTGCCTGCGCGCGGAGGACAAACAATCGACGTTTTTTACTCTTTCCTTTTATTACTCAAGATGAAGCGATACTCGTTTCAAGGTATAAGGGGGTGTAATTAAACATAGAAATTTTAATTAAGTCAATGAAAGAGAGGACACTATTTTTATTGGAGGAAAAAGCGAGGGGGAGATGAAGGGGTGGCACTGAATTGAGTGTACTCACGTTCCGCGTTCATCACGAACTTTGAAGCCGCTCTGTCCTACTGTTTTTGTAGTGCCGGCATAGAAAAATGCAGCTGCAAACAAAGCAATAAACTTTTATGGACTGGAGTTCATTGTTTTAATTTAGCTATTTCTTAGTTCATTTAACATTATTTACGGCAGACATTGCAGTGTAAAAGTGATCTCTCAGTAGTAATAGTCGATTATTCTATTATTAAAATCGATTTGTATCGTATCATAGAATCTTCAATAAAAAATTCTTTATTAAAATTATATGTCATATTATTATACCCTTTGTCCTGAAAATAATATGCAGTGAATTTGAACTTTCAGTTATATCTCTATTAACAAGAAAAGTAAATAACTAGAATTATTTTCCGATATCTTCCATCATACATATTAGTAGACATTTTAATGTATGGTATTTTTCAAGTCAATAACCAATTTGCGATAATGTCTATAGATCTTTTATACTCCAAACGAAAGATTCTTATTTACAATATTTTACTGTCTGTATGAAATCTATCGATGTAAGTAGTAACAGACGAGTGCAGTGGGACACATAACTTGAAAAACCACATATTTGTCTTCCGCAAACAAGCTCAATTCTTTGAATGAAATTCAGATCACCCTAAGTGCACTTTTTAGTACAACTACTCGAACTTTCGTGCGAAAAAGAAACGAATCCATTTTTCCCCGAGGAATTCAGAAAACGAACTTCCCACGAAAAGCCGCCAGTTACTTTATTACTTAGAAATCTCGCTTTCATAAGTTTTAAGACCCATCGGGCGGTGACCCCGAAAAGTGCACCGTAAAAAAAATCGCCGACCCCGCCCTACGATCGAAAACGAGTTCCGATGGAAACAAAGTCGTAAGGCGCTTTCTAAGCTCCGGCCGGCTGGTCGCGCACCGGCGGACGACAAGACCGAATCGCGCGGCGAAAGTCCCGCATTTTTTCTTCCCTCCTCCCCGCGAGATGAAAGTCCGTGGGATTCTCTGGCGCTCCCGTTTTCCACACGACTTATTTTCGCCTGCGAGCGACGCGTCCACGTACAGCAGCAGCCTCCGTTTTCGGAACGACGCGTGGCCGTCTTTTTTTTTTGCACCAGCTTCGGCGGATTTACGGCCGTCCGCGAGCGCGAAAACGCGAGGCTGCGTGATCGCGCCATTCAAATATGGAGCGGGACGTGCGTACGAATTTTTTCCCCACCTTTAATTATCTATCCCGTAAGTGGGCCGTTAGGCAGAGGCGTGGAGTGCCAGTGAAATCGCGGTATGTGATGGAAAAACACTTTTACTGCTTAATCGTGTGAGCTGATAGCAGCTGTGATCTTCATTCGAACGGATAAATTTTCTATTTTTCGTAATCGGCAGTTGCGCGATGCACGCTTGAGTCCACGCTCTCTAATGTCGAAAGAACTGCGATGGTTCTTCGGCCCTTGCCGACGCATAAAATTAGCGTGAGCTTAAGTTAAGTGAGAGATCTTATTACGAGTGAGTAATTTGTTTAATTCTCGCGTGTAGTTTATGCGGCCGCAAATTTATTAGATTTGAAGAACATGCTATTTGTAGTTTACACTACATTCCATAAGAAAAAGTTGAAATATGTATGCACGTGATTTAATAACAGTTTATAATGCTTAGTAAAAGTTAAATTTTACCTTTCGATTTCTGAGCAATCAATTAACTATGATAATATAATAAAAATTTAATACATATCATTTTTTTATTATTATCACTATTTTAACAGATGCACGTAAATGATAAAAGGGAAAATAACTCTATTAAAAATTATTTAAAGTATTATTTATCTCTATACAAGTAGTACAGAGTGTCACACATCTTCCAATCACTTACTTGCTTAAACTTTAAAATTCTCTAGTACTAAAGCAGACTCCCTTAAATGTGAGCTACATAAGGATATACTTTAGTTTAAGGTTGCAATATTTTTTTTTATATTGAAAGTACATCTGAATTTAATATTTTTAATATTGCCTATATCATGAATTTTAATATCTTTACTTGCACTTCGTTCATAATTCACTACTATAAAAAACCAATTTCAAAGTTTTATTCAAATTGATTAATCCGAGGCTTGACACTCCTACAGATAGTCATTAAAATTTGTCATGCAGATATGCTATTATTTTGCTAATTAGTGTTAATTTTCGTTTCCTTCAAATTCCAATCTCATTATCTTTGAAGCTGCATTGACAAAAAAACACTAGTAACAACAATTAACGTATGGTCATTTCAAATAAGCAATTGGTAGTCGTGATCACTGAACTTTTTCTGTGCATACATAAACAATGCTAGAAGGCTCGAAGATGCATCGAATAACGAATGCATAAATCACACGGGTATACAGTTGCAATTGAAAGAAAGAATAACGAAATTAGGTCTACGAACAATAGGTCGATAAACGATAAATATCAACAAGATCGTGGTGTTGTGTGCGCCCGGGTAAAATCAATATCGCAAACAAATGTTTACGTGGTGTATACAGAGTCAAGTAGCCGGAGCACCGTAATGGAATACGAACCTGGCCCTTCGCCGTCGTACGTAAAGTCTTTGATGAACAGCGTCCTGGCATCGACGGCGTAAACTTCGCCGCTGACGCCGTGATGAAGTTGAGATAGCTTGCCAATGAGTTTCCCGTAGTACGCGGCGCTGCATTGTTCTGCAATTAAAAGAGAAGGTTCAACTTAAATATTGCGCGGTTTCCATTTCAGACATTGTTATTGCCTTTATGCCTCTTTTGCCCGCTGCCGAGCTTGAATTTCAAAGTAGTATCGGTAAATTTCAAAGCGCTGTATTGACTCAATGCACTTGACGGCGCTTCCTTAGCGAAAGTACAGCGCTAGCTTTGATTTGATTTGTAATTCGTTTGCGAACATTCCAAGGGAAGCCTGAAGTTGCCTTTGTTGCTCGGGCAGCTCGACATTCGTTTTTTATCTCGGCGAACTTTTATCTTTTTGAGGTTGAAGATATGAATGGTAGTCTATTGTTGGGGTAAACTTGCAAGTCCATCATACGTAATACAAACTTATTTTATGGTAGTGGAATTTGAATATATAATTTACAGTCGGTGAAAACAGTGTGCAATAATTTGTCTATTATATATGCATATTTCATATTGAATATAATTTTCTTATCAGTGGCATAATTATTGGGAATAGTAATTGATTATTAATCAGCCTACCATAATCAGTTAAACGTAAAAATAGTATAAATCACTTAAAGCTACCATAGCAGTGCAATCTGTATACTAAATCATTAATGAAATACAGAAAAATCGTGGCAATTTTTAAAAAAGTTAATAAAATTTATCTGCGAGCCCTCATCTACTTCCACCCGTTCGTTGAGCAGAAAGGGAGAACTGCAGTTAAAAGAAAGAGAAAGAAAATGAAGACGAATCGCGTAAATCTCGTTAAGCGGGCCACCCGCAACTCGGCCCTCGTAGCTGGGCGTATCCCAGGCCAGTGCTCGGTAATTAAGGAGAAGGTACGCGTGCGCATAATATCCCGACTAAATTGACCGGTATAATAATGTCGATCCATCGGCGAGTTTCCCCGTGCGCCTAACGGTGACCGATCTCGCGGGAATCGATTTTCCCCAATGCGCATACATATAGCCGGTTCCTCGTTAGGATCGAGCCTCCCCCAGTTTCGCTGCGAGATTCCGATGAGCCGAGCAGGCAGTGAATAACAATTTTTTTTTTATAATCTGGGATACAGACGGGAGTATGCGTTAATCGTTTGGAGCCGAGATTCACGCATGCTTATTAGAAGATTTTGGGCGATAAGCCGCGGGGGGAGGAAGTTTGAGAACTTAAGCGTCGGAGCGCAGAGGCATTCTAAGTTGAGAACGCGAAAATTCAGGCTAGTGACGCTGGGAACGAATAATAAAGTTTCTGGAATGTTTTAACTTTCTCGGATATTTGGAATATTTTGCGAATACCTTTGACCGCGTTATAAATTTAATCAACATTGCGATAGAATTAATTAAATGGAACTTTAATTTATCTTGTGACATGGCTTGCGATCAATATTTACATCATTTATGATGATGGTTTTTTTTACGAAATTTTTCGAATATCCCGTTGCCTAAAATGTGATAAAATATGATTTATTTATACTGCACTGAAAAATATTATAAAAATTATTATACGCGTCGGAACGTAGACCACAGATTGGACTCTCCAATAAAAATTACGATACTCTACAGTAAATTTTGCCATAATAACTGCAACCAATTTTACTGTAAAATATGGTAATTTTTATCTGTTTCACAGTTAACATCGGGAAGTGCCTTCAATAAATCAAAATTAATTATAAATAAATATGATTCCATTAGTTACACGATTTATGTGTAAGTTTTAATCACGAGACACGTGTCTAAATGTTGCGATAAATAACTGTTTCCGTTGGTTACATGAGATTTACGTAAATTTTTCATTAAGAGACTTATGTCTGCCTCGTAGATTTGCCTGCAGTTCATCCTGCTTAGAGCATATTTCACTTTGTAACTGTAAATGATTCTGAAAATGAAGAATTCACTTAAAAAAAGTCAATAACAACATACAAGTTTTGACAATCAAACTGTTAATATTCACTTTTTCTGAGTGTATTTTCACATTTTCATATTTACAGGAAATTTTATTTGGGCACTTGTTGCTACCGAAGTGTCCTATCTAATCACTGGACTCCACGTTTTAGTATATTTGAAATACTCTAAGAATCTTTTGTCTTCCTAAAGCACACAACAGGAATGTACGATGTACGGGAGCAGAAAACAAATGAAAATAAAAAGAGACCGAATGTCGAAGCTGCGCGTGGAGTTGTCCGGTCGTCGCTATATGGATTAGGCCGAGCGCCAGGCCTCGCGTTTCCGAGCCGGTCGTTATTTACTTATGCCGGCCGAGCGCCAGCTTTGTCCCGTTTTTAAGGTGATCCGTACGATACCTGCGTTAGTTCGGTGTTTGCACGACTGCGAGTTCGTTATCTGGGATTCGCCGGAACCCGCGGGACTTTTCAACAAGACGCCCGCTTCGTTTGGATTTACTCAATTTTACTTCGACGTTGCAATGTAAACGATTTTATTGTGTTATTAGTTGTGCACATTTTTTTTTATCAATCGTGGTTGCGTGAAAACGTCGATATTATTTTTGTATTAAAATGGAATACTTTTATTTTTAATTACATTAAATGGTTTACAATCTATATTAAATTCTTCTAACGATTGCAGGTAAATCCGGTCATTAATTATTTACTAATTAGTCATGCTGGTAATTTAAATGAAACTTCGTCATTGAAGATGTTCGCTCGCGTGGATACTATTTTATGAACATTAAGTTGATTAAAATAATGATTAATAATGGAGTTTAGATTAGGGTTAATATAAAGATCATTATAATTGTATTTTTATTTATTAAAACTGAAATACTTTTAAAGGTAATAAACTGAAATTGCAACTATTAATACAATTCTTGTTCAAAATAAGTTTTCACTGTTAAACCGCATTGATCCTCCTTTTGAGATTTCAAGTTTAAGAGCGACGAGGAAATTTTATAGCAAAGAATTATCTTTTAAAGTAGAACGTAGCGTAACCACTATCTTAATTAAGTCGGTCGTCTTTTAATCGAGATCCGGGCTGCCAGCGCCGCTTCTCTCTATTTCACCAATTCGCTCAACTGCTCGCATGTTCCTTGATTTGAAGTTTCGACTGACCATTGAACTTAAATTATCAATTAATCCGATATTGAATTACCGCACCTTGCAGCTTGATAAATGAACTTTCTCTACGTTCATTTAAATTGCGTATTTAAAATCTTACAAAAGATCTCCATTCTATATAAATCGATTTATCCGACAATCCCAAGAATGATCAAGAAGTTGATAATTGTAAGGTAAATAAAAAAATATACTAAACCAATTAGATGGATTTGCTAAACGATCAAATGGATTAATAGCATATTTTCGTCCGCATAACAAAATTGAATGGCAGGGGTGCTTTAACAGCCCTCAAAATGAATCTCCACTCGTTCAGACATTCGCTCATCATCGGTAATCCTCGAATGAAAATAATGGCCGACCCATTTTTCGTCGGGCTATTTTTAGCCGCACCTTCTTCGCGCTCGCGGTAAATGTGCACTCGCGCATATCTACGCGCAGTTACGCGCACGCTCACCTCGATTCGCCCCGGCGGCGGCTGCTTTTGCGGTTTTCGCACCTACGCGAATAAATTCGCTCCGTTTTTGGCGAACGCGTCAAAGCGAGGCGCGCTTTTTTTACACGCGACCTGAGCGTGAAAATGCGACGCTTCATCGAGGTTTTTTTTTCACCGTTAATAATAGAAGAATCTTTCTGCTCATCTTTTCTTCCTTTTTTGAAGCAGTTTAACGTTTTTATTTTTGGTAAAAAAAACTTCTCTTAAATCATTCAACGTTTAATATAAAAAAAATAATCTACTGCGTTTAAAATATTAGTTATAATAAGAATAATACTATGTTAATTACTAAAATTACAGTCAATTGTAAATACTAGTGAGAACTTTAGTTACTTAATTTTAAAAGTGAAAAGATCATTTTCTTGCGAATTATTCTACAACAGATTTAATCAATATTGAACTAGTCGAGAGAAAAATAAAATAAATTTCCAGATCAGTTTAATTCTATAAAATAATTATATTATTGCAGTCATCCAGGTGGTGGAAAAACTACAGTGCTATTACTAAATATATTTTTTTTACTCGTATTAAAATTAACTGTAAATTCTATGAATAATTTGCAGTCAAATCAAGTCCGTTTTTCTCCCTCGGCTTGACAGATTTTCATTCTAGCTGGAGTCATCGACTCGCTAGAAAAAGTCCAATCACCTTGTTACCATTCCGTGCAATCATCGTAACCGATTCATTTGCAAAGATAATCACTTAATGCGATGGTACGAATGTCCGACCGAGCGAAAGCAGCGAGCAGAGTCCACGATTTCTCTCGGCGTCGCGCGTGAAAACTGCCGGTAATAAAACGAATTACACCGGTCGACGATTAGCCGTGGCCGCCAAAAATGAAGTCCGTGATTGATCGCCCGGATTCATCGATCATCGCGCATAACCCGTCCGTCCACCGTGAAGCCACAAATCAAGTCACCTTGTTATCCTTCAGCCTTTCTTATTTTCACGATTAGCCGATAAAATGCCAGAAACGCTGGGCGTGGTTGCATTATTGCCTGCTGCCGTAATTTAAATTTCAAATTGCTAGAATTTGTTGCTTCGATAAGCAGATTAATTTCTTCCACCAAGCGCTAGGTAAAAAAAATGTATATTCCTCATAAAGTCATTTCTTTTCTACTTATAGAAGACGTACTACTAGTTTTAACTCAACGTAGAAAAAATCCCATTAAAAATTACATTTTCTTCGGAAGATAATCATTAGAAAATGCTTATAAGAGTTAATCACAGATGTACGATCAAATTTTTTTAATTTCCTTTTGTTTGTATTAAAAAATTCTGATACGCGCATACAATTAACTCCCGAGTAATTTTGCAAAAAAAATTTCTCTCGGCGCCGTGTCTCATCAAAAATGAACTATTTTAATTGCAAAGCCTTGAATGCAGGAAGAACGCGCGCATGTATAGGAACTCGCTATTGTAAAGCTATTCACTCTTGACCAGCGAGCTCCACTAATCCACTTTGCCGCGAGTGGAGAGTAAGGAAAAATGAAAATTCGCACGTTTCGCAGTAACGCGACGACCTCGGAGGATTACGGCGCGTGTCCCACGAGAGAGAAGCCGGCGCGAGCGTGTCAGTGAACCCGAAGCTGTTCCCGCGCGTATAAATGCGCGAGAGAAAGCAAGCCGCCGCCGCGAGGACGTAATTGACTGTTCGTTATATACGCGACGACGACGCGCGTGTCGCAACCGCGCGAGGATCCTTTCCTTATTATCCGAGAGGTAAATGCCGGCCGATCCGATCGATTATTAGGATGACGCGCCGCGATCACTCGATCGCGCTTCTTCGACGATTTCAATGGCTTTTTTTAATTCCGTCATTTTTTAATTCTCTCGTGGTATTTGTCAACTGCAAGGATACGCGAAGACTGCAGAGCTTCTTGTTTATTTTTATTTGTTGCTTTAAGTTGTTTTGCTTTTCTATACCCGCGAGCTTCTACGCTCACGTCTAACGAAGAAAAAAAAAGCATATTTCAAGAGGAGGTCTTTTAATTTGCAATTTTTTCACGATTAGAAAAATTAAACACGCCCAGAATATTATTCGTATGATTACCATAAAGTTATTCAGTTTTGGAAGCATTTGTTAATTAATCGAAAAATCGAATTAGTATAGACTTATTTTGAAATGTGCATTTCTCTGTTGAAGAAGACGGTATGAACCTATTGATACAATTTATTTAAATATTTTAGGGCTTAACACAGAGTTTAAAAAACATTTGGAAAGAATTAAGGAAGCTTGTGTTCTATTTGAGTGTCTGTTACTACTGAAAACGCGATGTTGTTAAAATCATCGAAATAGTCATATTTTTAAATCAACAATGTAACCAAGTATATATCTTGATATTTATGATAAAAGAGAATTAAAAGAAGTGTTTGAACTTTTACTTTGAAAGAAAAGTTTTAAACGAGTGATCAAGTAGTTGTGTCTGACTGTGTCCGTCTGTTTCTACTTCCGCGCGTATAAGAGTCTTATAGTATTATTCAAACAATTCGCACCGTCGAGCGTAATATTTTCATTTATACAGGAATCAAATTTCTGATTACTAATTATTAAACTATTAATTAAACAATTTTGTGTACATTAAATAATATTGTAAGTTTCAGATTTTCACAACTAAAGCAGACCATCTAATCTCGGTCCAGATTATATGAATATTGTGTTAACCACTTAGTTGCTCTTTTTAGCATAATTGCATGTGCAGGTTAATGAAATATTTAGATTGTACATTCAAAAATCTAATTAGTTCTATATAAATCATCAATTCCTTCTAATTTGCATAAACATTAAATTTTATTCTCATAAAAATAATAAACTAAAAAAAAGCAGAATAATATTTTTAGATTTCAAAACTCACATCACATCGATCACACTAAAACCTCGCTCAAGAGGCGTCCGTTTTTTATTTATAAACCGCTCTTTACGCAATCCCGAAAGAAGAAAATTACTCATCTCCCAGCAAACTCGGAGCGATTTTTCCTCATGATGCAAATGACTTTGCGACGAACGCCAACAATCGGTATAGTATCAAGGTGAAACTGAATTAATCCCCTTTCACCATCTCCTTCGCTTCACAAAAATAAACAAGAAAATAAAACGTCATCAGACACACGGAGAATCTGTCGTACCCGTACTCACGGAGCAGCCCAAGGAAAAGGAAAGTTTCTTCCTGCGGCGCGTAAGGAGGAGACGAAGGAGAAAAAAAAAACGATCGGTCGGTGCAATCGCGGCATTTTTACTCGATACCCGATACACAGCTGTCTCGTGGGTTGAGAAACTCAATTAATGCGCGCGGCACGAGTGGCGCGTGCTTTTTTTTTTTAAAACGTATATATACGCGCGCCGAGCAAAGACGAGCGGCGCTTGCGAATATAATGGGAACAGGTGATGCCAGACAAAAGTAGGGATTTACGATGAATGCGCACACGTGCGCCGACACGTGTGCGAATGCATAAATACTCAGATTCCCAGCGGATAGTCACGACGCGTGTATTTTCATTCTTCCCTCGGCCTTTCTTTCAGATGCTATTTTCATTAATCGCGCCTCTACTAATTTCTACTGAATGATAATGAAATCTTGGATCGCGCTAACTGCTATAAAAAATACTGATCTTTTCTTTTTTTGACACACTTTTAATGAACGAACTTTAACTCGGCTCGATGTACGTGTAACCTTAGAATGTACCGAGTGAAAGAGTGTCTCAACGGATAAATAATAGAGTTACAATTATTGCGCAACGAGCAGCGGTTTGCATCGCGACTTTCATGCATACACTGCTTATATGTTATACGTGCCATCAGTAGCGAATTTTTCAAAACGAAATGGAGACTCCCTCTCCTTTTTAGTGAGGAATCGTAATTATTCCTTACGAAATGTGCAACTTCCTCGTGTTGTTAAAAAATAATAAATCCTCTCCTCTTCGTCCGACGATGCGCGACTAAACTTCGCCATAAAAAATTGAGGAAGCGTGGCTATGTTCGAAGTAAAAATTTCTCCGGCGCGACAAAAGACTCATTACGCGCTTCCTGCGCATCCGCGCTCATTAACTTTTGCTTCGTGTCGCCGTGGGGTAGAAAAAAACATGCAGAAGGAGAAAAAATAGAAGACGATATTCCCAAGCGATGGCGAGGGAATGAAAAAAAAAAAGGAGACAGCCGCATACGTGGACGTAATCGCGATGAGTAATCAGGGAGTGGAGTGCGCCGCACGCATTCGCCTTCACGCTTTTACTTCCTTCTGGGCCGCTCGTGCCTCGCGTCGACTGCGCCCGAGGCGGTGACGAATTTCGTGAAAATGGGGGATCGATTTTTTATTCTCGAAAGGACAATTTTGTTTCCAAAATTGACCTCATTCAGTAATTGAGTGTACTTTTTCTTTTTTATTACACAAAAATAAAATTCTTTCTGACGTATCGCGGCAAATACTCTCATTATGATTATTCCTATTTCGCCATCATAGTGTATGAAAAAATGAAAGAGAATTTAACTGTGGCAGGAGGGCAAATTTTACAGCTTTCAATTTAGGGCAATCCAGAGGATATTTCCGTCTACTTTTGGTCAATAAAAATTGAGAAATGCAGAAACAAGTTGAATATTATCGATTTACATTCGGTAATAAAAACCAGCAATTCGTGGAGTTTTCACAGAAGTAAAAGCCACTTAATAAGCATTTAGGATCACGGGTAAATTTTATTGACGATAGTATATCAACGCTTGCGACAGCCGACTCGACAGAAAAATAAAATTTTTAGTGTTTCAAAAAAACAATGGTCGTCGGTCGTACACTAGCGATCGAGAATAGAAAATGAAAAAGTCAGTGTCTTATAAGTGGGAAGTTTATCGTCTGTAAAAGGTCAAGAAAAAAACTTATAAGACACAAAAAAGAAAAGCATGACAAATTTAACGATTGTCTCACTTTAATTAACAAAAATGTGAAGAATTTCGAAAACAAAAGAAGTACCCTTAATTCCCCGATTTAACATAATTCAGCCACATTAAAACTAAATTTTACCTCAACTACACCCACAAATCACGTAAAATAAATGCACTTGAATTAGCGGGTACGACTCGACCTTCAAAAGAAAAGGCACCGCCTCGATTAACCGAATAGCGGCGTGGGCAAAAATTTTTCAATAACCGCTCGCTCTTTCATTACAGTAGCCGTGAAGAGAAAAACTCATCACGAAACACTACGAAGGAACGAGGAAGTGACGGCTGTCGCGGAAGTCTAATTGATCAGGCCGTCGGCGCGAGTCGCGCGCGTAGAAAAAGCGCGCGAAAGTAGCTGCCGAGCGCGAAACAGACCGGCAACATTGACACTGAACCGCCTGGCGTGTTTTGCTCCGCGTAAGCCTCTAATTTGCTGGTGCTCGCGCCGCGACTTATTTTGCTTCTCGTTGCTCTGTTTGACTTTCTTGGGCGGACGCGGTTGCGGCCGATCCTTCGGTCATTTCGTCTTGCCTTAATGTAAGCCTTCTTTGTAATTCACTTTACTACTTGATCAAAAGAATTAAGCTCCATTGGTATCTTAAAGCTTTATCGAATCCACTGACTGTGTATTAAAATTTAGAAAATTGTATAAATCTACTTAAAGGTTGAATATTTCTATTAAAGACTAATTAAAAGCTTCTCACAGATTATAGCTGTATTCAAAATGAAAGTGAAAACGAATTTAGTAATGTACGACCGGTTTTTTAAAGACTAATTTCTAAAAAGTAAAATTGTAAAGAAATAGCTGATAGTCTTCTTCAAATTACAAGTTAACATGACTACCATTCGGTGAAAGGGACAGTAATAATGCAAAATATTTTGAAGAAATTTAGTACCAAAAGCAAAATTAAGTAACTATTTAATTGTAATTGCCCATAGAGTTCTCGGGTAAAATTTTCTATTTATGTAGTAATACACAAGCACAGTTTCTAAGTAGTAAGCGACGGTATCGTCCGTGCAATTACCGTATGCTAATCACAATTATTAAGCCTCGATTGTATAAACATTTTAGCAAAATGAAAAAAATTCGCATCCAAATGATTTTTCCAGCGAGAATAATATTTTCTCATCGCTCCATCCGATGGCGTTCATACTCGAATGAAGTTTTCTCTTAACTGATTGGAAAGTAACAGGCGGCGGCGGCTCCAAGTACACATCGCCAGCGTATTAATTCATAATGATTTTGCGCGTTACCTTGAGCGAAATTCTCACGTAAATAAGCATTCATGTCAAGATTTATTACAACGCACAATTTACATTGCGAGGAGCCCCGTGGGCAACGCGTCGTTACAACAGCGGCGCTTACATAAACGCGCTCAAAGTTCTAAATTCACGTGCGTTAAAAAGAAATTTTCTCCTGCATCGCGTCGGCCGGGGGATCCCTCGTTGGGAGACCGATTTTCACCGCTCAGAACAACGATTTCCGGTAGTTCGCGCGAAAATTAGAGAGAGAGAGGGATTCCGCGTCCGGAGGCGAGACGCGAGAAAATTTCGCGAGTCGAGCGTCTGAGCGAGTCCGGTGAAAATTGCTTGCCTTTATTGCGCGCTGAAAGTGCCGTGAATGCGAATCGCGGCGACGATTTAGCGCTGCACCCGAGGAGGCACGCCGTCTTTTTCGAACTTTTTACGACCTTCCAGCCTCGCGATTTTCGAGAAATCGATTGTCGTAATACACTTTCCTCTTTATGCACAAGTAATATTCTCAGAAATCGAGGATGGATGTTGATTGTTATAAACTACGTAAATTATTCAATGGTAGCCCTAAATCGTAGCAATTTCGCCGTTTCATTTTCACTTTGTGGCGGCATTCTTTTAAAAGTCAATTGGCTCCTCGTTGTAAATCATTACTTAACAAAATAAGTATAAAAAAAAATGAGTGAAAGAGCGAGATAGCGACCTGCTCCAATTACTCTCTTGTTGAACGCGAAGCGCACGAATTAGCCTCCTAAGATATTCCTCATTAGCCTGATGATCGAATGAAATTTTATTTGCGATTAAGCCGCTGTCCGGAACGGGATCCCCGGCCTATCGAGGCTTAACGACGTGATCCGCTAACGCACTGAAGTGTCGCGAAAGACCATTCCTTAACATCCGTCGGGCTCGCCGGGCCGATCAGAATTTCTCTCGATCGTTTAATGCATTTCTAACGAAGCGACTTTATACATACCCCGCCGGCGGCCACTGCGCGGCCAATTACTCACTCCACGGGCGGACCCGTACTCCGGCGCATAATTATTATCCCCGCGCGTACTGCTCGACGCCGCTGTGCATTTATTTAATAATAATGACGATTCTAACTACTTTGCGTGCTATGGGAGGATGTTCTGGGGAATTGGGACATCCGCTTGGAATGTTTCTTAATTTCCTTCATTTCTCATACGACAGCCGTTAAAAAGAAGCAGTATATGAGAGCGCCGCTTTGAAAAGAAAACTGCAATTTATTTTTCTCCGCGACAGTTCATAATAAAGTGGAATAAAGCGTACAAATTGTTGAAAGAATCAAATAACTAAATAAAAACCACGTGGAAAGTTTAAAAAGAGAAAAGAAGTGCTGAGAATAGGAGACTTACGGGCAGCGAGGACGAGAAGGAGCGCGATTAGAGCCGGGGACCAGCAGCACCGAGCCTTGGCTGGCTTAGCCGGTGAAGGTGATCGCGTCATGGTGTCTTCTCGGTTACTGTCGCTGAAACCTTCCGCCGGGCATTCAGATAGCTTCGCGCCACCTTTTCCCACCACCTGCGCCCACTCACGCCGGGCCCCAAGCGCCCGTCTCTCTCGCTCCTCTGCTCTCCTCTCGCTCCTGCTCCTGTGCCCTCTTTCTCCGATCGGTGCCTCGGGTGCACCTCTCTCCTCCGCCGCCGTCGTCATCTCGGCGCTACGTCGACACCAACGCTCGCCTCGCCGTTACTCCAACGTATTTGTTTACGTTGCAAGCGATTTGTTAGGCGCTGGGGCTCTCTATGCTTCTTTTTTTCTTCGAGAATCGCTGGGCGGCTTAATGAGCTAATTAATTTGGCAACTTGTCGAGGCGCGGTGATAAGGAATGTGCGGGTACTGCGAGAATTAATGTAGTTATGGCTTTCTAGACCGAACGTTTGCAGGGCTTGTCGTTGGATTTCCATTGAATTTTTAATCCTTCGAGCTTTGAGAAATGTTTTTTTCGCAAATTTCGTTCGATTGGTCTCTCCCGCTGCAGCATTTTCAAATTTTGTTTATTTTTTTTTGGTGCTTTTAAAGTGTGTCACATTAAAATTGTGAATTTACGTAACTTTTATGAAGCCTACTATTAAGTAGTAAATATAAAATTATGAAATGCACGGTTGAGAATCTCTAATTTATAAGATATTGCATATTGCATTTGAAAGACAAACGTTTCTCCTTTTAATTACTGTAATAACAAATCAAATATTGGCTTTAAATTAAATTTCAACTGCACGATTGTAGGTATTACGTTAAATTCGCCTTTTTAAAATGTACGAAGTGGCCAATGTGAAAAAGAAAATTTATGTATTGTTTGTATTTCCGAGAGTTGAAAATGTAGAATTAATTCTTTCAAATTTATCTTCATTAGAAAAGAGGGGTCTTAATACATTTAAGTAAAGTAGCAAACGAGCAAGTGTATTCGCAATGAAAGTGTAATTTTTGCAAGACTCCAGTTAAGAGTAATGTTACTAATTTAGTGGCTTTTGTAATACGCAACGCGCAAACCGTAATTTTTTCGGTAGCTGTAGTTGCCCTGAATCTACTCAGACTCTTTTACTTAACCAAGTCATTTAAAGATAAATGCTAAGATTACTAAAAAGTGATTTAATAAGAATGAGAAATATGAGATTACACATTCTTTTTTTATTTATACAAATTTTAAAAAATTAGTAGCAATTTCTGCGAGAAAAATTGAGCTAATTAAAAAATGTTCATGTAGATTTTGAATGATAAATCATTAAATGTTCTCAGTGGACATAAAAGAAGCGGAAAATGTCGAGTGAGTGAAGACGTGGATTTTTATATTAAAATGCGAGTAGCTGCCGTGTAGAGCATTTTTTATACTTTCAACTGAAAGTAGCTGACCTAGCTTTGCAGTTAATTTGTGGATCTTATTTCCTTGAAAAAAAAAGAAACAAAAAGTTTTATTTCAGGAGATTCTTTAAACAACGCTAGCTATTTTATTAAAATCATAAAATTGTCTAAGATCTGAGACAACGAGCTAAAAAAGCATACTAAAATAAGACACGAGAAATCTGAATTTTAAGATAAATAAAAATGAAATCAAACGATCGTTTTAAACTTTAGTATTTTATCGTTTAAATAACCCCGTAAATCTAAAAGTGTCAAAATTCAATTTGAAAATGTGAAGTGACTTTTTATTTGTCAAAATTCGTCCATATGTGGAATGAGTGAATGACTTTTGACATGAAATAAGTTACTACTCACATTTTTAAATGTAGATAGTATAAAACTTACTAGTTACAAAAACTAAATTTTCATCAGCGTAATTACACTACACTGAAACCCTGAAATCGTAGAAATGTAGATAATTTACACTGAAAATTGAATGATGTTTTTTTTATCGCTATAATTTATTTAGGATGCAAGTTAACTGTAAACTATCTCGGCTTGCAACACAAACCACTCTTAAACGATGTGCATCTAGCTCCTCACATTTTAAGAAATCTCATATACGATAAACAGGCAGATATTTTTCTTTTAAGAGTTTCTCTCTTGAATAACGTTTTGTGTCATTGACAAGCGAGAAAAAGTAATTTCCGTCCAAAAGGGCAGAGCCTTAGCGCTTTTCATCTCCTGAAATAAGGAGCTTCGCTGGTGGCGGTGGCATCGGTCCCGGTCCGAATTCGCTCGCGGGCGCGTCGCTTTCCACGCGCCAAAAGGCCCCAAGGCGGCGTCCGCCGGAGCGCGTCCGAGAGAGAATCAATTATGAGGGAATCTCGGATTCACTTTTACCGAGCGCCGGCGGCCGAGCAAGAACGAAAGTAACCTGGTGGGCAAAAACGACGAATCGTGCCGGTGCGACGTCGAAACCCGCTCTTCTCTCGCGATTTCAAGTGTGCCCGTGAATCACGATTTTACCCTCTAAATATGAAAGAGTCAAACATTACTCTTTTGACGTTATAAGTCGTCCACTTATCGGAAAACTGAACGACTTGTAACGTTGATAGTCTTTCAGGGTGAACTTTACCTTTTCACATTTAGAACATTGCGTTTAGATGCGTGCTGAAGAAAGGAGAATTGTGTTTATTGTTAAAAATAGACTTGCGCTAAAAATGTACATGACAGTTACATAAAAATTCTCAGTTTTATGCATATTTATTTTATTCAGCGCTTTTTTAAGAACGATGGCCTTTCATTTTTAAAACAGGCATGCTGCATTACTTAATGTAAAAATAGTTTAATTATTTCTCTTTTTTTTTAGAAAGTAAAGAGATTGCAAAGCACAACATCAATTAAACCTTTCAAAAATTAATTTGTATCTTTTTATAGCAAGACGTTTTCAGACAGAATATTTTCACAAAATTCATGTTT
Organism: Sycophila sp. Sp_5; assembly: GCA_018906775.1. NCBI lineage: Eukaryota > Metazoa > Arthropoda > Insecta > Hymenoptera > Eurytomidae > Sycophila > Sycophila sp. Sp_5. Next base: position 1,151,260 of record JACCID010000020.1, read on the forward strand.
AATTTTTCAGACTGCACTTATTCGCGGCCAGTGCTGATTTAATATTTAATTTTCATCAAGGACAAAGAATTTTGTACCACAATTTTTGTATTGAAGCTAAATTAATCGCGTTAACCCATAGCCTCTAACGCTAAACTGATAATCTACTGATAATGTAATTGCACAGTATTTACAGAGAAAGTATTCGAGCAATTACATTAGATTTAATGCGAAGCGCAACGCGATATCGTGCCGCGAGAAAATAAAAAAAAAGAGAGCACTTAAACGATTTATTATAAAAACATATATGTTACTAGCTATAAATACGCCCCTCGAGCGTTTTACGTGAGATTATGTGAGAACATCAGTCGAGCCGTGGCACCACCAATATTTTGGCGGCATATTCGCGCGGACCCGTTAAATCCATTAATTTCCATTAAACGCGCAAAATAAAGCGATTTACTGTTACACAACGCGAAAGCGACGACCCGAATAGCGCGGCGCTCGGACAGACCCGTTCCGAAAATTTCAATTAAAGAAAAATTTTTCATCCAGCGCGAAGATGAGCATAGCGGGAAGAATGATTTGTTTCCATTTTCGAGGCGACGCTCACAATACGAGCATAAATCGCTTTTGAGCCGAGCGCGCGCTGCGGAATCGGCGGCATGTGGCGTAGGCAGTTCTTTGTGCGATGCGCGGTATATACGGCCGCCGCAAAACACTTCGTTCAATCAGCCCCGAGTCTTGCGTTATATCGCGATAAATCATTGGCGCGATCGTTGTGGAAATAAAGTGGCCGGTGGAGAATTCGCATTTTCTTGTTCCACGAATGCAAATGCGCTTGCGAGCAGTTGTAATTGTTATTGTCCGGGGAATAGAAACTATTATTTCGTCAGGACATCGCAATGAGGTGCCTTGTCTGACAGATTTGAAGGATTCCCCTTATTTTTTTCTTCTTATTGTTAGATATGTAGTTGAGATCATAACTGTGATTGCTATTATGCTTTTCTTTTCAATCTCTATATAAACGTAATGGGCTAGTATATAAGGCTTTCATATTAAAATGAATTATTTCCAATAACTATAATAATTTTTTTGTATTCGGTATAAGATAAGAACATTTTTATGTCTTTATAATACGGTTCAATAAATTTCCTATGAGCCTGTTAATATTGGTATTTTACGTATACATTCAGAAACAGGTTTATTTCTGATCAGTAAAAAACTGTGTCAATTAACATTCAAGGTTTACTATTTTTATTGATATCTTTTAAAATGTCTCATATTAATCAAAATGTTTACTAAAATTGTTAGTATTTTTACAAGTGCAACGCTGATTTAAATGAAAAAAATCGTACAATCAAATCCGGTTCAATACAAACTTGATCAATTACACGATGTATTACGTATAGTCTCCCTACCTACTCGATTAAGCTTACACATAAAGCAGTGGTTAAATTTTTCATTAAAATAAATGTACAGGTCAATCTTCTAACTCTAAATGTTTCACTAATTTACACGTGCGCTGAAACCACGATACGTAGCACGACGAACGTACGCTGCGTACAATACATTGGCATAAGCAATATTCTCATCTAGAACCGAAAATCCGAAATATCTCTGACAGGTCGATTGAGTCGAATCGATTCAGCCTGTCGTCGATATCTCCGATCAGTGACGCGTCGCGCTCGCCACCCGCACCGTCGGGATGATGGACACGACAATGAACCATGTCCGCCGAAGCTCCGTGTTGAGTCACGCGTCGACGACTATGGGGGTCGTAATCCGTTTTTTTTTCCTCAACGGCGTGGTTCATTGTTATCAGTGCCATCGGCATCGCCGCGAGGTGTCCAACCTAGAAACCGACTTGCGGAGCACAATCTTGGCAATTAACGCTGATCAACTTTCTGGGATGCGCGAAATAACGAAGCATTGCCGATTGCTCGTTCACGGAATTAAGGATTCTCGAGAGCAGCTTTCAGGGGCTTATACCGAGACAGAACTATTTAAAAAATTACTATATATGCAGACTCGCGTATAAAAATTACCACACTTTACATTAAATTTTACTAGATAGTATTAAAAATAACCCTACTCTCTAAAAATGAATTAGTGAAATTCGCATCAAATAAATGAATAAACACTTTTACAAAGTGAAAAGTCTTTCACATATCGAATAAGTAAACGGTGTAGTGTAGTGTATATTCACTTATTCGATGTGAATTTCACTAATTCATTTTTAGAGAGTACAACTTTTATCTGAATTATTACAAAACTTTTTTCTCAGGGTACGATTTAATTCGGGAGAAAGAATAACATTGAATAACAAACAAAAAAAAAATTAAAACGACCGTGAAACTTACAATGGTGAGCTTTCAGTGAGTTTATTTTTTGTAAATTTTAGTTTATTAAAATTTAGTAATATACAACGTAGAGAAGAAAGATATTTGAAAGTATCAACTATATGCTCACTTATAGTTTCAACTTACTAACGGATAGAGTTGCTGTTATCCAAGCGAAATGTCATGCTTTCAAAGTAAAAGTTTTCGGAAAACATGTATCTACTTTCTTGAATTCAATTAATTTTTAAAAGATTATTATTCATTTATAATGACGATTGTTATTATTTACAACAAATATTTCGGGAAAATTTCATGTGGAATCGGAATCATTTGAAATCACAATTACTTTGATTAACAGCAGTCGAAGTCTTATTCGCGTGCCGCGATCATTTTCAATTTTGAAAGCCTTGCGGCGGTTACTTTTACGAAGGTCAGCGCTAATTAAAGAAAATAAGAAAAAATTATTTCATGGTCGATTGGAATGCGGTCACTTTTCAAAGGTGTATATCCTACTTTTACCTACCTAAAACTAATGATTCAGGAACGCAGTGTTTACACGGTAAACTTGTAAGGAAACAATTGATTAACCTTCCTCTCGTGTAATTAATGTTCCAGTACGACTTGAAACATACTTTAATATTTAAATTACACCGTTAAAAATTAACTTTTCAAATCAAAATGATAAAAAAAAAATATATAAATGTCTTAATTTTCACGGCTTCATAAAAATATTGCATATGCTAACTCCTGTACCTTGAACTTGCCATCTGCACTAGTACATTTTATTTCATTTTTTCCATAAAAATAAAAATAATCGTTCCTAGGATAAAATAGTTCTTAACTTGAGTAACTACGCTATCTTTTACTTTCATACTGTTATAGAACGCCTTTCATAAAAAGCTTTAGAATAATTCGGAAAAATTGAAGATACACGAAAAAGAAGAAAGTATTCATGCAGAAATTGACGCGGAAAAGTTCGCTCCCAGCGGTAATGATTCCTCCAGGGCGGTTCAGTCCGTATTTCGATTAAGTTTAATCTGCCGGCTGCTCCCGAGCTTTGCGCGCTGACAATTCAAAAAGGCAGCGGCGGCGGCGGTCGGACGACGAGCGCACAGAGGGAATCCGACAATGGGCGGGACGGACGCGAAATCCAGCTGCATTTCAAGTGCAGTGCCCGTCGCCCGTTGCAGTTTTCAGATAACCTAGAAACATCGGGCTCGCGCGCGCGCGGGCGCAAAGTTTTCCCCTTTTCACTGAATTTCAATCAAACGACGGAAGCGCAGCGAATTCCAGTCGATACCCGGCGCTTCTCTCCCTCTGTTTTTTCGCCCCCACCCCCGCCAGCAGCACCCCAACCCCGCGACGCGCTTCGAAAATGCGTTTTCGTTATTCTCGTTGTAACCGGCGTCGTCGTCGGAGTCGCGCGCGCTCATTGTTTCGACATTTCAATCGACAGCTATATGCGCGCAACGCGGGGGAGGGGATTGCAAATGCGATATTTGGAGTCGGCGGTGCGGCGAATTTATTTCACCGAGCACGGCTTCCAGGGAACAACAAGGGGGCGCCGACGGTGGGGGATCGGCTCGCGTGCACCGCTGCAGTTGCACTGCCTCGGTGTTCAAGGAATGCGATAGGTGTGTTCGCGCTTCGCCAATTGCTACAGTTCATTCCTTTGGCTGACTTTTGAGGCTCGAAAGTAGCGATAATGATAAGCAAGCAGTGTTGCGATAATTTGCCCCTCCTTTAGAAAGCTTTAAAAATATCGCGTCAATTTTACTATAACATTTGGTGCAACTTTTTTTACAATATCGACTTGAAGAAATTTCTTTCAAGTTATGTAAAATTCTTTAGAATAAATCACTTGTGTAACTGTAAATTATTGCTGCACAATTACCATTAGGAATGTGTAAAGGCGAAAGAAATATTTAAAGTCTTCTTATTAAGAAGAAATTTATCACTGATATATTTTATGACAAAAGCAGTAAATTGAAAGGGACAAAAGTTTCTGAGGCGCCTCTAGTTACATTTTTCATCTTTTAGACACTTAAATAAGACTAATTGGGTCACTTATAATATAGACATCAAATCATTGAACTGTCAATTTTCTTTTTTCAACTAAGCATCTTAACATATGTACTTTGTATGAAACCATTGCATGGTTCACAATAACGAATAAAATTACTTTTAATTTTCTGTTCAACAATTATATCAGAAACTTACTTTTAGTGGGATAAGTATTTAATATGGTATCCTGAAGTTTCTCGTAAGCAGTATTAGCTATTTTAAGACTAAGGACTGTCCTTTGGACTTTTGAATATTTTTTTTAATACTTCCACAGTCTTGATATACATAAATAGGAATAAGTTTTCAGTATCAGACACATAATCAGGCAAAGAGTCTTAAGGTGAAGAGTGAAAAAGTGAGTAAATTTCAACGATACTTCCTCAATTCTTACAATAAACATTTCTCTAAATCACCGATCCCTTGACACGTATATGATCCATGTCCAGGATACGTCTCGACGTTTCTCAATTGACATTCACGAAGAAAATCGATGAAAAGTAAAAGTCACCGAACTAGCGTCATTTGTAATAATAAGCTTTCTAACTGTCACCGGGACAACTCCGAATGAGCTTACACATCTGTCCCTTCCGATCCTCCTCTCGTTCCTGTCGGTGATCCCAAAAAATGCTAATGGCTCTAAATTCGAACGCTAATCTCTCCTCTTAATCGTGACTGGATGAAAAAAAATGCCGCAGAGAGGGATACGATCGCTAAGACGGCCGAAAAAAAGCAGGAGGTGCACCGAGGGAGTTGCACAATCGAGTCGCGCGGGCTCATCCCGAAAAAGGCGAGTCGTTCCGCGCTCAGTCTCTTCCTCCGGGCACCAGCCGAGAGGGAAAGTCGATCGCGCGCTCATGAATACACAATCCGCGAGCGCAGCGACGCCGCGAGGCTCTTGCGACACGCGGACCTGCCGAGAGGCGAGCGCATCTCTCCGCGTGTCGCTCGACACGTCAAATTGGCCTCGCAAATTTCGGGTTTAAGTCCGAGTGTAATTTTGATAATTCAAGCGAAACTACCCACTTTCAGATTTTCTTTGCAGTAGCTTACGGTTAAAACGTTGTTTTAATTGACTTGCCTAAAATTAGTGGGCAATGAGGTCTTTCGCGTGGAAGCGAGGAGTACACATGCTTTCGTAAACGTTACAATATTAGTTGGGATTGAGAGTTAGTTAAAATTTCGTAATTAAACTCGTTAAAAAAATTAACTGAGTTTCATTAACATGGTTCACTTCATCACGTTATTTAATTACTTATTCTGTAGCTTCAATAAATATGGATATTTCATCATTATTAATAAATTCGTCTAGAACGTCTACACGAATTGCATTTATCTATTAATAGACGATTTTATTAATAATGAGGGAATACTAAATTAAATATTTTAAATTACATTTTTATAATTAAAAACCTTTAATATATATCTTTAAAAAACCGATACGTATCAATAGTCTCTACAAATCGTGTAATAAAAAATTTATACAATTTCTATTGTATAATATAAATACTACTTGCATCGCTGGCAATCCGCAATATTACTCTTTATTATTAAGCAACAAATGAAAATATTTAGAACGTATTAATACATCGGGTACGTGAATCTTTTGAAAAAATGTAAAAATAAAAATAAGCTGGTATTTTCATCTCCTGTGTGTTTGCAAAGCGATTCACCCAGGCAATTTTTTTAATGGCCCGTGCGAAACAGTGAAAGCACCATGGTGCGCGCACAAAACACGAGGAAAGTCAGAAGCCTCGGACCGCCTCGAAATGCAGCGTTGCACAAAAAAAAAAAGAACCTCGCGGTCCAGGCCTTACGTAAAGTTATCTCTTTGCGGTCGTGATTTCGCGGCGCCGTAGAAAAAGAAGGCAGAAGGGGAGGAGGGACGATACGGACGCGAAACTTCATCGTGATTCTCCCTGGCGTCGCTTGTCCCGCAAAATTACAGTACACCGGGATCTTGATATTTGCGTACAATATGCTAAGGTAAACACGAGTCACCGGAGGTTATACACGCGATGCAGGAAGCACGGATGAAATTATCTCGCGCGCAATAAATTGTGCCGCGACGACAAAGGAGACGCGAGGATCGTAAATAGGCGGCACTTTAAGTACATGATGGCCGGGACGCTTCGCTGCTTTTTTCATCGTGCGTTAAAACGCCGCGTGTAAGTAACTCGAGCCCGCTCGGCCGCTCGGTCTTAAGTGAGACTTGCAATTACGATTTTTTTTTCATCTCTAAAAAAAATTTTCATATTCTAAAAGAATACAGTGGTAATTGAAGATTTTGATTTATTAAGTGGGATTAATCGTTCCTTCAATTCAATTTTTACCTTTTAATTATTTATAGATACAAAGCAGTTTCTGTGACGTAAGATTTTATGCTCAAGTATAAAAAATGCTTTTTCGTGCAATTTTAAAATAGAATTACATATTTTTTCAACATGCTTAAACTATATACTCAGTATCAATTATAAGTATTAACCTTGTACAATAAGTTTGAGAACAAATTGTGTTTTAAGTTTCAGTTTTTCAAATATTTCAGAAACGTAACTGTACCACTGTTCGTCCTGCGAGGAAAGGAGGTTAATTAGAACGCTTGAAAAAAAAAAATTTAAAGACGATAAACATATAACACAAGATCTTTACTGGTAAATCGCGAGACGCGTGCGACTCTGGGTGACTGTGGAAAAAAGGTGAAGAACTCTGCATAAGAATGGAGTTCGCAGGCGCTGAATCGTTTCCGCGATCTTGCGCGATCGAGTCGCCAGAAGGACGATCGCGCGGATGTTGATTTTGGCATAAGGACGAGGTAACGGTGTAGATTATAAGAAAGATGAGGCTAATATGCTTTCGCATGCGCGTAGAGTTTCGAGGAAGGAAGGAACTTGCGGATTTGACTATCGCTGTAATTGCTGTTTTCGATGCGGGTCAAGTACGCGACGGTTCGCCGCTGGATTGATGTCATTTTGAAAGTTGTGTGCGAATGGAAAAAAAGTGACAGGTCTTAAGCGGAAGACACTTTGAAGTACGTCCCTGGTTCTAAGTTTTCTTTTTGATGTTTTTGAAGGAATGTTTTGAATGAGTGGAAGTAAAACAAGGTTTTAACGATGAAAGTGGCTTTAAATAAGTGGCGTTTGAAATAGTTATTCTTTTTTAATTTGTAGAAACTTTTAGAATAGTTTTCATTTTTATAGTTATTTTTTAAAATTTTAATTAGGTAAAATTTGTTTAATTTTTTGAGTTCTTAAGATGTAATTGACTAAAAGCCGCGTCTTACCACACTCGCCTGTTTCTACTTACGCGTATTGAGCATAAGTTTTTAAGGCAATCTTTCAAATATTTTGTTGGTCAGTTTTTTCTAAATTTTATTTCATTTTATTTGTTAATTGGTAATCGAAGTTTTATTAGTTTATTTAGTAACTGCAATGTGATCCTCATATTAGTTTTTGCAGAATATAAGTTTCGCGAAATTCCTTCTTTTACTGGAATTTAATATAGCATCCTTCGAAAGAATTTTTCATCAATATTTTCAAAACTGCAATTTTATCGATAAAAAATGTAATAATAATATATATTTAATGACTGATAGAAAAAGTGTATACATATATTTATTTAATAAACAAGAAAAACATTTCTTCATATTTTCGTAAAAGCCATCAAATTCGCATTAAAATCCTCCTCGTACCGAGAGTAACGGACATTGAAATCTTGGACAATCAGTCGACTCGAGGGACGCAGCTCAACTCGAAAAAGCGCAGTCAGCCGTGAAATCGACGACGTGCGATCCGACCGAGAAATTTCTCCTTCTCGTAAAGCGCATGCACACGCACACAGTCGGACGAAAACGAGAAGCCCACGGAGCGTTTCGCTCGTTGCCTCGGCGTCGTTCTGCCCCCTCCCCTCTCCCCCGCCGCGCGTAAAAAGCGAGGATCTTTATCCGAACGCACGCGAGCTCGCCGATATTTAATACTTTCACTTGAACTCCTTGACCCGCGCTCGCGCGGCGGCGTACTCCGGTCGCTCGTGGCGGCGCCGGGAATCACACGAGTACCTGCGCCGAGACCGGGACGAGATCGAGCGGCGTCTTTTTTTTTTCGCTAGGCGCTGGCAGGTTGAGATGAAAAAAAATTTCGCGTTCGCTTTCGGATGATTCGGCGGTGCGGGTAGGGTGCGAATCAATACTCCTCGAGAAGCGGAGAACAGGTTGCGGAAGGATTTTGGATGACTTTCAATTTTTTTTTTTTCGATTGGGACTCGATGCGGGTCGAACATGTTTTCTCGGTGATTCTTCAAAAGTCGATGGGGATTGCGTAATAGATTAGGGTACCCGCGCTGCGATGGTAATTTACGATTTTTTCTCACGAAATCTTTCGTCGATTTATTTTTAGAAATGCCATTTTTTACGGCTGCGTTTTTTCTTTCTCTGCGGGAGACTCAGGATATACCGCGGATCTATAATAAGGGATCGCAAAAAATCTGAAAAATGGCAAGCTCATCAAAACCTGCGGCCAATGATTTGTTATCGAATGTCAAGTCTCCATTCCATTTAACATTACGACGCGTGCAAAAAATTTAAATTGATGCAACCTTGCATCTTTAAGGATCGAGGTAACCTTGAAATGACCGGCGAATTTGTCTGTTTTTCAAAGCGACGCGTGCACTAATTTTGGCCCAGTGATAGAAATTTCGGGATAAAAAAATCAAAGATAAAACCTTGCACCTTAATTATCGGCCCCAAAAATGCTCGATCCCATTTTCTCGGCAAACTTCCGGTACGCCCATGACACTTTCCCGTTAGATCGCGCATTGTCAGAGTGTAAACCGTCCTTGGTTTGATACTTATTCGAGCCCGAAGAAAGAGAGAAGCCGATCGGGCGCGATTAAAATAAATCACGCAACGCGCACTTTCGCCGCGCCCGGTCGGGTCGTTGGTCGCACTCTCTTTCCTCATCGTGCCGAGCACGAAGACACTGATGACTATTCAAATTATTATTTCTTTTTTTGGAGGAATAATGTCGTGATTTTTACTTTCCTTGTTTGCTCTAAAAATGAGGAAATTTAGATCGCATTATTCAACTGCGCAGTTTATCTAATAGATTTTTATTTTAATGATCATTAAAAACCATTTAAAATTTAGATTTAAAATATTGCTTCAAGTTTATATTGCAAAATGTTCGACAGTAGTTACCTTTTTGTGTAAATAGTTTCTAATTCACGAAATCTTTTTTTTTAATGTGCGATCAATTTGTACTTTCGATAATAATAATTGTTATTTTAAATGTTAATTATTCTGAATGTAATAATTTGAAATTATAAAATCCTGATTTAATAATTGATTTGAAATGAAGAATAATTCATCGAATGTTTCATTGGACGCGTACTCATTTAAATTCAAATATATTAAATTAATCTAAATAAATAGTAATCATCGATTGAATTATTAATTTTTGAAATTAATTCAACTCTAAAATAAACTAAATTTTAGATTCTACAATTCCATTTCAATTAATACGAAAAAACGTTTTAAAATATTGTTTATCTACTGACGTAAAAGAATCTTCGTCTCTGTTGATGGATCGTTTTTGTTGAATCTATTTCTGATGGATTTCAATTTCCAGTTTGGTCGTCTTTCTTGTAATAAGTTACTGTTTTTTGACGTTGCAAAAAATGTTTTAATGTTGCTTCCAAAAGTTTTCGTTCGGATTCTCTGATCGACGATTTTTCACTCAATCAATCTTTTTCCCGAATTCGTAACGGGATCCCGACGCAAAACTTCCACACAGAAAAATCACGATTACACGTCGGTTTTACGCTTTACTGAATTTGCCTGCCTCCGTTAGGACACGCTTCATGCGTTCCGAAAACCTCAATTAAATTAACGAAAAAACAAAGCGAAAAACGGTATTTTTTGTACGTCCTCCTCTGGCACTGTGTTGATAAATTTGTTGACCTTCATTCGGTTGACTTGTTTACTTACTATATTACTAAAAGTAAATAAATAGATACATAAATTATATTTAATTTTTCAATTCGGATAAAACACAATAATAAACTAAAGCTTATATATTACAGATACCTTAATTACATGCGTGTGTTTAAAATTATGACGTAAAAGTGTAAGATCTCATTTGAAATTCAAATTTAAAGTGAAAGTAAAAAATCAAAAATAACGCTGGAACTCGGAGTAAAACATCATTTCACTTAGCCTAGAATCGACAAAATAAAACTTTTTACGCTTGCATTAAATCCCAAGCTAACAAGTCGGCCGAAATTTTCTTTCCCTTCGAAAGTCCTGAACGCGACGTAATCTCGCAGATTCATTACTGCAAGTAGCAAAACTTTTTTTAATTATTATATAGTAAACCATTTGCAACATCGTAATTAAAAACGGACTATCTCGGATCCCAGTAAAGAGTGTGCAATACGGACGAGTACAAACGACATGCCTGGGAATGGGGAAGACTTGCGAAAGAGAAAGAAAAATGGGGAAAAGGAGAGTGAGGAAGAAAAGACCCATGCTCTGATAATTTTCCAGAATATTTCTCTTGAACCGTTGATCAAACGTCTGATCGCTCTCGATGATGTTCGACCGATCTGAGCCGATCAGACGCCCCCATGAATTGTGCATGCCACATTTTCGCCCCCTCCTCGATCAAGTTGGGTCTACTCATTTGCATGGTAATGCGTTTCCCGAAGTGCGTCGGATCTTCGTCCGCAATAATTTTGCGGGAGAAAAAAGGGGGAATCCCGCCGTCGCGCGTTTCTCCCGACCCTCCCGTTGTATTACGTAAACATGAAAAAAGTTGACGACCGCAAGACGAGACGCGCGGCTTTATCCCGATCCTGCTGCATTATTAAGCGGCCGCTCGCGGCGCGAAATGAGTCGCTCCAAGTTCGCTTGATCGGAGCAATGCAGCGGGGAAAATTGATGGGCGTGAGAGGCTTAATGTGGAGTATAGGAGTACACTCGATTTTTCCTTTGCAGGAGGAGAATCTTGGGATGAGTTCTATTACGTTGGACGACGCGTGCTTCACTTTTAAGCCCTTAAAAATTCTTTTGACTTTCATTTCAGTTTTTTTCTTCTATAATTGCAAAGGTATCCTTGATGTGAATTATTCCATGAATTGCTGTTCAGAATCAATTTGATTATTTTTATTAGGTACGCACGATTGGGCTTTAAAAATGTAGTGCCGCAGAGTAACTCGAATGTTAAATTTTAATTTTATTCGCCGTTGCATCACGAAGTTAAGAGAAACTGAATGTCGTAATATTATTTTTACATTTACGCCAAATATATTTATTTTGGCAACATATTAAAGGTTATAATTTGTTCTTTTTGTAGAAGAAAGATCCTCATTCAGATTGCACCTGTGCGCTTAAAATTTCATTATTTATAACCAATTTTGCGAGCAATAATTATTTCAATTTTTTATACAGTTATAAGAGATACAATAAATTTATATAATAGATATAAGAGATACAAATAAATTTTAAATTGGATATTCAGAAGGAAAAATGAATCCTTTATTTCTCGAATAATTGACAGAGTGATTAAAGTCTGCAGAAGCGTCCTTCGAATTTATAATAAGCAAATAATCATCGTATACAGAGCAAAATTTCTCTTGCGGTGTGACTCATCCCACACGCGAATATTCGCTTTGAGAGTCCACTACCGCGTAATCATTCGGTCCTAATAATCACGTAGGATTGGACTTTACGTAACTGCATAACATATTCTGATTCAATAACTCAAATGTTACATTATTCATTTTCTTCTTACAGCCATCGCATTTTAGCGACATTTATTTTCCCCCAAGATAAAAATTAGTTTGGTTTTCCAATCGATTTCACGATTATTTAAAATCTTTTAAAAGTTGAAGCAGCAGTAGAAGCCTTCTTCAAACTCCTAAACACCGAGATCTAAAGGTACCTATTGTTAGGTCGCTTATATGAAAACTGAGATAGCCAAACTGGTAGTAAATTCACCAGGTAATATACGCTGCGTAGCTTAAGCCTCTTTCAACTCAAAAAACTATATCCATGTAGTCCAGTACTTGTCATTATAAATCACTCGTACAGTAGAGATTTAAACGATTCATTTTAAATTTATCAGCGGTGCAAAATTTAATTTACAGTAAATTGTATAAATCTCTAAACGTTCTTTCTTAAATCTAGATAATCTTATGTTAGATCATCGAAATTTATTATCGTAGAATTGAAATGCAGGCATATTCTGCAATTGGAAAACTACGAACATCAATTATTAAATAAATTATTTATTACTATTATACTTCGAAAAACCATCGGTTAATCGCATATAGAAAATAATTTCATCAAATAACTCCTACACCTTGAGATTTATAAATCAGATTACCAGGAGCAATGCTCGTTCGCAGGTCAAACGAAAGATTGAGAAACGCTCGATTCGGAGCCTGGAACCAGGCAGCCCAAGCGACTCCGAAGCACCTCGGTGTTTCATCAAGCTGTCGCGCAAGGCTCCACCTGCGATATAAGGAGCGATCGATTTTTTTTCCTTCAATTCCGCCGAGCATCCCGCGGGGCGGGTTGGCGGCTCAAAGGAGAAAAGAAAGGTCAGCGACATTGTAAAATAACGATTTCGAAGGCGCGCGGCGCCGATCGGCGTAAATCCGCTTAATCGACGCTCGTAAAGGCGCGCCTCTTGGTCAATTAGACGCGCCGGTCGCGGAGCAAACGAGGCGGGGGTACCGCCTAACGATTGCGAAGCGCGCGAGTCGCCAACCGTTACGCACGTGCGAGTCCGGGCATCATCCATCTCCGACCTGTCCCCAAGCCGCTGCGCGTCTTTAACGAAGGAGTTCGCTCGGCGAATTCAATGCGACGTAGGCCTGACTTTTTAAGGGCGGCCTCGATGCGTTTGTTTACCGCGGCTCGCTTCGTTAAGGTGGCGAGGCATTCCGTCACGAAAATTATCCTAAGTTTCGCACTTGTTTGTGGTTCCTTATCGGGAGGTGGACACAGGTTTAGAAGATTTACTGGAGTCTTCTTTTTGCATTTTCTGAAGCTGTATATTTGCATTTAAAATAAAACAAAACATTTTTTTGTACAGGATATGTATAGCAGTATTTTGAAGAGAAACTTTTCTCTATTATCTTTTCTCTCTTGCCTGGTAGTATTTCTTTTTACAAGATATTGAAATAAATAGCTTTTTATGAAAAAAGATGACTTCTTACATTTTAGTTAATTTAATCTCGTTACAGTGCATCAAGCAATAACTATAATTCATTCTTTTTTTACAACACGGAGAGAAAATTTCTGATAATAATTACTAAAATTTGCTAGACTTTAATATAAAAAGTAAATAAATAAATAAAACAATTTAAAGAATCCAACTATTATTGTACGCCTGAGAGATATGCATGAAAATATTTACTATTCTAAAAAAATATCTTATCAAATGGTTTTTATCGAAAAAAATTAAACATTTTCGTTATAATAAAAAAGCGCGCGCGTACACTCTGCCCCCTCTCCTTGCATCTTTATTCATCGGCGGAGTACTGTAGCCTCATAAAATTTGTAAAGACGTCCGCACTCCGCCGACTACTCGCACTTCGGCTTATTACCAGGACTGCCCTCTCCATTCCAAGGACTCCCGACGCTTTTTACCGCCAACTGAGCGATGGCTTATCGCACTCAGGGCGCGCACGTGTCCCTTCGCCCTGCTACGTGAGAGCATTCGTACGCGGGGAATGCCAATGCGGCTTCGCGGAAAATTCCGAAGAAATATGGAGTGCCGCGGCCGTGCCAGATCGTAAATCCGGAACAATGGGACCGCGTGATGAATTTCGCCGGTGTCCAGTTGGAATTTTTATTGATGACGCACGAGTAGCCGCTCTGCACTCACTACGAGCGCTGCCATTTGATGCGAACTTTGTGAGCTTTCTACTTATTTAGTGGTTTCCGTGGATTAATATTTTTTTTAGATTTATATTTGAATCAGAACCAGAGAAAATGCAGTGTATTTCTACACAGAGTGAAGATTTTGCACTGAATTGCTTTTGTTTTAAATTTTGTTGTCTTTTTTATAATTAGTTGCAGCAGAGAAGGCACGAGCTTAAAACTTAAAGTTGAGGTATGTAGAAAAATCACAAAGTGAAGCCGAGTGTAATAATATAAAAAGTTAATTTGTTTAAAAACAAATTTGTTATTAAAAAAATTAACTTTTATAATATTTGTTTTGTCATAATGTTGAACAAAAATGAAGAGTGTATATATACTGACGTTGGTTTAATTAATAAGTAAAAAACGATTGTGTGTACGAGGAAAAATTAAATACCTCGAATGAACACTAACGTGTAAAATGTATTAAAGCGTGTTGTAAATTTGTAATATTGCAAAAATTTATTAATAATTTACGGTGTTTAACTTCATTTGAACCTGTGCTACAAAAAATTCAATAAAAAAAATCAGTGATAAAGCTACTCTGGGTTAAGTAATTAAGTTTGTTACGCCTTACCATACCCGGCTGTAACTACTTACGCGCGCTCTCACGGCTGCTTTATCTACGCTCGCGAGGAACAGCACTTTTGCATCAAGCTTATCTGGTATTTTTATTGAACCTGCATCTGCCTGTCAGGTGGGATAATTAGCTTCTTGAATTTGGCTAGAAAATTGAAAATTCGCGTCTCATCCGCGCGGCGCGCTCGCAATCAGTCGCTAATCAAGTGAACATTGTACAGCGTAAACGATTAGCTGCTCGCGCGTATATATCGAGTTACGCTCCCGAGATTGGCAGTTAGGTTATCCGACGAAAGGACGCGCCTCTCATTATAATGACCCGCTTCTGCCAGGATTACCATGTGCCGTGTATGCATCGTAGCAGGCCCTTCTTTCGGGATTACGTCGCTACGGCGTAACAATATGTAAAAACATGGTAACAATGTAGTCCTGCAAGATATAATGAGATTTTGTGATACATTGAAACTGATCAAAATTTTCGCTTCCTATACTCGCGTTATTTTCGAATGAATATCGAATATACAGTAAGAATTTTTTAAGTGTATCTCAAGAAGGAGCATTTATTATGAGGATGAATTAAATAAAATCGTTATAAGTTTATAGAGTTAACGGGGAACGAATGTCAATTAAAAATTCAAATTTCGCGCCATAATATAATAGTCGAAAAAAAATTAATTCGCTTGATTTATCATTTTACAAAGTTCTAAAAACTTGAAAAATGTAAAAAAAATCGTATTATTGAAATTTGAAACTTTATAAAATGATAGATTGGATATCTGGTGATTTTTCGATATTTCATTTATACACTTTTTTAAAAGCGAATTGATTCTTTCTTCATCTGCTATATTATGGCGCGAAATTCGAATTTTTAATTAACTTTCAGACCCCCTTAAAAATGTCTAATAAAAAATAATGTACGCAATAATGGTATAACATCAAGTATTAGTCTCTTCATATGAGTAACTTTACATTTTAAAATCTTGAATCATATAACACAAACTCTGAAGAATTTTTTTAGTTCTGTTTTACCGCGCACACTTTATTTCCTTTTTTGTCGTCGTAGGAAGGTGCAGGCTCATCTTTTCTCGTATTTCTTTATGATCGACATCAAGTACTCTATTTCATTCCACTTTTCCCGCGTATTACTTGCGTCAATAGCGTCACTTACATAATGTTCGACGAAAATTCGCCAACTTTCGCCTGGCCTGGATTCCGGGGAGGGCGCAGAAGGAACTCGCGTTAAATTTGATCGGCAGCCCCAGAAAATAGTCTGGAAGCCCCGCGATCAACTAGTGCATCTCCACGCTCGACCCACTTTGAATTCTCTCGTCGTCGCGGTCACAAACAAGCGCTGAAATACTAATTAACTTTGAAGCAATCTATGCGTCACCGCACAGCTCCACCACCCCCTTGAACCACCCCCTAACCGCTTTATAACCTTATAATTGCTTGTTTTCTGTCGCAGTTGCGGTTTTGACGCACTAGCCGATATTTTCGAGAAGCGAGCATTAATTGCGTAATCGATGCGTACGTCGTTTCCGAGGCTTTGTTGTCCGGGTTACCGGTTTCGTTACTCGATATGATGATTTTAGCGTGAAATACTGGATGAAGGGAAAAAGTAATGGAAAGGGCAGTCAAAATATTGAAGGATAAAAAATTGCTCGCATAAAGCTCATGCAACTTTTGCTCACGACAAATGAAATTTTTTTTTCCAGAGTGCAGGTAAAATTCGGTACTGAAATATTGACAATAGAGAGGTATATTTTTTTTATAAATACGCGGGAAAAATATATAAAATCGATTGGTTTTACAAAGCTTAAAGTTGAAATAACCTTCCGAACAAAAAGATGATTCAATTGTTTTAAGTAGAAATGTATGCTATAAAAAAATTTTATATATATATCTTTTTTTTTCATAAAACTAATTGTTGATATCTAGCCTTATTGTAAGCCCTAAAATGATTCAACACGTAAACATAAGTATTAACTAATTGTAATTAAAAAACATAAGAACCTACCGTCTGTGCGCTTTGGTGATTCGCAAAGTGTTTTCAACGTATCAATTGACTCAAAGTTTTCTCGTAGTTCACGGAATATATAATAAATTTTAACCGATCGAAGACCTTCTATAGCCTCCTTCAATCAGTGTCTCACCGACAATTAATGTAATACCTAAAACAAACCGTAGTACCTTGTAAAATTTTCAATTGACTCTTTCTTTCTTCGATTATAAATTGCAGATAACTGATTGAATCAAACGACGAAGAAAAATAGAACTAAAGATCGGTGAAGTGCGTACAGCGCGTTCCGTTCACAATCCTTAGAGCAACGTGAAATAAATTACGCTCGACTCGGTCAAAAATTAAACTTCGGCACTCGGTTGAAAAGGTACCGGAAGGCTCGGTTCGTAAAATGCATCGCTGGAGATGAATTCCCGCGATCCATCCACTCCCGAATTACGCGACACAACTGCCGCGAGATCCTCATCGCGCGCTATGCCCACCTGATCGTATGGAAGTTCATCACGTAAGAAACTGCCGATCATCAGCAGGTACAGCGGGGAGGATAAAGATCTGAAAAACGCGGATGAGATTGAGTCGACGGAAAATAACGACGGACACTTGTCCTGTCCCGTGAGCTTTACTTCCGGCGGTAATGTCCACTCGCGATTTATGCAATAACCAGAACCGCGGGGTCGTTTCTTGGAGGGTGGCGGTCCAATCCACCATCTTATCTGCATCCCTACGCGACTTACGGCCGAGATAAGCGTCGCACCGGCCGTGTTCGTGGTAAGAAGTGAGAAAGAGAGGAAAACCCGGTATGCTCATCATGCGCAACTCATAATGCGGATGGGCTTGGACTACATGGATATCCACTTGGCCGACCCCCGTGATCGTGTCGGCGACCTGCGCATGCACCCCCGGCCGAGCCTTTCCACTTTTTCGAGACTTCAGCGGAACGAGCCGACCGTGCGTAGTAAACTTTATTTTCAGCCTTTTTGTGAAGGAGCTCAGAGCCGACGAGAGAGTATGTCTGTTATTTTTGAATATTTTGCAAAAATCCAGATTTTTGCTTATTTTTTCTGTGAAAGTTCTTTATATTAGAATGTAGAAAATAGACGTGATAATTCAGATTGAGCGCTTTAATTATTTGAATAATGCAGTAGCTTCTTCATTTTTAGGAATATCGAAAAATTGATACATCGAAATAGGATATCTTTCTGTGCCCGTCTGTTTTTTTACTTAAACGTATATTAAAACTAGACCACAATTAAATATAAACTATTTATTTTAAACAGCATGCGATCAGTCATAGTAGAAATCATAAAGCTCATTCTTTAATACGTTATAATTTTTTTTGCGAATATAATAGTGATGAGCTTTATACAGTACGGGTTTAATATAGAATTTAAAAGGTAGTAGTGTTCTAGCTTCCTTTCTCGGTGTACTGTTTGCACAGAAGCGTTTCGCTAGTCCTGGTGAAATTCCGACGGACAAGAGAGGATAAAGGACACGCACGTGCGCCGCGATTCCGCGGCTTTATACGCGCCACGGCTTTGACTTTACCGCTTTACGCTCCTCCTTTTCGGCCGTCGAGTCGACACCGCCGCTTTATTTACCCGCGCTAGCACCGAGGAAGACTAACTCTCCTTTTCGGACGTTAATTAGAGACGAAACTTGTTTGTACTTCTTTTTTCTTTAGCTCAAAAGATCTTGATCGGGTTACGTCGATTTTCTTTTACGTTCAAGTTACGAGCGAAAACGGTTAAATATCTTGTTCATGTTTATTATTCCTCTTCTTACTATTTTAGGGTAATTTAATTTACCTATGGAAAAATGACGTATACAAGCGAAATCTGCTGGAGTGAAATAGAATGATAATTAACTCTATTGGATTCAGATTTGCACTCAAATGTTATATCGAAATTAACTCCACTGATGGAATGAAATAGAGTGATTTTTTAACTCTTAAGTAGAGCGAAAAGTAGGCTTAACCATAGAGTGAATTTTACTCTATTTTAAAGTGAATTTCAATCCCTCTATTCATGTATAGTCAAATTTGATTGTATAAAGTCAAATTAGATTCCAGTAGAGTCAAATTTAGCTCTACGACTGTTTCACCAAAAACTAAGACTGAAGTTTGACTCCAACCGTGTAATTCACTTTGTTGATCAATAAGCATTCACGATGTAGATCCCTTTACCCTTGATCTCTGAGTAGAGAGAGCGCATTCTGTTAAAGTCTGAAACTGACGCATCAGCCGAAGGTGTTCGCGCAGCGAGCGATCGAATGACGAGCCCTCGAGTGCCGGCGTCGCCGTAGACGCGCAAATCCCGGCCCGCGGGAGCAAAGCCCGAGCGGCGGGATCCGTAAAACGGCGAAAGAGGGAAATGAGCTGCGCACTGGGTGTACAATCGATTTGGTTAGATGAATCTCACATTCAATTCCGCCGCAGTTACAAAGCGCGGAAATTGCGTAATTTCCGGCTTTCTTCGCGGCGACGCTACGGCACGGACGTCACAGAAGCTGTCGCGAGGCGAGCAGCGACGCCGTTGTTGCGTTAACAAGCGCGACTGCATAAATCCTTCGGTTTTCGTGCCGCGGTCGGCGCACTCTTATCGCACGCCTATAGACGGCTCGGCTCACGCACTCCGCGGTCGCGCGATTACTCGTAAAATCGACGCTGGCGATGTCGGCCATCGTTACCGCGGGGCCGTGGCCAAACAAACAAGCTGATAACGCTACGAGGCTGGATTTATATGCGCATCGACTTTGGGAAATTAGGCGAGCTTTTCCGAGAAGCGAGAGCGAACGGCGGGAAGTTTGTGAAAACCGCAATAATTGTGCGAGAGCAATTGGATGAACTCACTAGGAGACTATCAGACCTCCGGATCGCGGATTTTATTCAAAATTTTGGGCAATCTTTTGATAATATGAAGAAATCTAGAGAATTAAGGTATAATTCTTAAAAAATTTTACATAGTACTCCGCACCCCTGAGATCTACAGAATAACGTGGTGATAATTTTCACCCTACAATATTCTATAAGTCTCTTCATAGTTTAATATAAGAAAATATTGCTCAAAATTTTAATAAAATCTGCGATTCGGAGGCCTCATAGTCTCCTAATCAGTTATCTTCATTAATTATTTTTTATACTCTCTAAAAACGAATAACTAATAAGTGAATATACACTAATTTTACCTAATAAATAGTTCACTTATTCGATAAGTCAAGAATATAAAATAGTATCAAATTTAAATTTTTTATTTTTTTATTTAAATCTAAGTTAATATAAAACATCTTTTCATTTCTTCATGCTATTAAAAAACATCGAAAAATCCAACCAGTTTAAGAAAAATGTTATTTAATAAATAATATCTTCGAACCTATCAAAGAAAAAACTATTTCATTTATGCTAAAGTAGATTCAGATAAATGTGAAAAGCCGCCAGTATTGAATTAAGCGCCAAGATCGATTGTAAATGTTTTTTCCACACTTTATACGTGGTCGTAAATTTTTCTGCGGTTTCTTGAAGCATTCCATTAGAATCTAAGCTCGTCAAAAGTTAGTGCACAGTAAATCTCATTAATTGCTCTGCATCAGGTAAACTCGGGAGGAAAAAAAGCGATGACCGTTAGAGACACGCGTATCGGGGATGCATTTTGTGCTCGTAAGTGTAAGAGCTCGTGTCATATAGCGAGGACTGCCGGGACAGAATCGAAGCAAGGAATTCAATCGCTGGCTGGAATACATATTGGAGACGTCGAATTGCCGTCGGAGCTCGTACCAGCTGACACAAATCGGATTTCCATCTAAACCTCCTGGTAATATTTTTTCCGCGTGGCCGCGCTTTCGCTTAGCGTGTCTCCTCCTTCCGACTAAATCCGATTCCCGCTTAATTAATGTTGGATGTAAGGAAGAGCTTACTCCTATCTCCGCTACCTCGTGCCTTTACATCTGAATTTATGTTAAACATTGAAACGTTAGTGTCGCAGTAAGAACATTTTCCTTACCAGTTTTGGATTGGCTTAAAGGCGTAGGTGAATATTTTTTCATCACAGAATATATAACTAGATATTTAGCATTTGTCTCACTCTGGTTTCGTTTTTTTTTGTTTTTTTAAATTTGTTTTTAACGAGCAACTCGAAATTTTCAAATCTCCTTAAAAATAGTTATCCGTAGCAATTAAAAATGATAAATATTTAAGAAAATGCTAAATTGAATACCTATGCAAACAAAAAAAAAAGGAAGCGCTGCTATGTACTTATTTAATTAAGTGAATCTTTCAGGCTCTTTGTAGCTAAATCGAATTAGGCATATTTAACACGAGATTTAACATCAGTGAGTCTAGTGTGAAGTAGGAGGCCCAAGTTTTTATTTCGAAGCTTTTATGCGCAGATCGACATGGTAGCTTCCATTTCCAGAAATAAATGTCTCGATAAGGATTTCGTATGGAAATGGAAAACTCGTCTTCAAAAACAACGTGCTTTCAGAGCTGCGGCTGAAAAGCTTATTTGCACTGGTGCTTTCCAATAATTTTTTTTTCAAGATTTACGACCTAACTGTTTTATACTTGCATCGCACACGTTAACATGGAAAAGAGAGCTAATAGAAAAAAATTGTTCGAACGAAAAGTTTGTTTGAATCGTGTTTAAATTAAAATTTGCATTCCCAATTAAACTCGTCATTGGATTATGAAAATATCGACGAGAAGAATAATTCATTTTATATTCCACTGAAAGCGTTTGCACATTAATTATGCATTGATTCACATTTATGAGTTGTTATGTTGGCTTTTTATTTTAGTGGCCGTTGTGTGAGTGTATTTGAAATAACTATAAGTCGGCATTCATTTTCTTAATAGTTTAATCATTAAAGCTGTAGCAGCTATTAAACGGCCACTATTTTTTCCGTTTAATAGGGCTGTTACTAGTTATTACTACTTATGCCGTTACTAATAACAGTAGAGCGTTACATTTTGTTTTAATCGGTGGGAATTAAAAAAGTTATACTTTCTTTTCTTATTTTAATCAACACCGAGAAGATTTATAAAGCATTCAAAGGTTTAATTTTCCGTTTATTACGAAAGCTTTGTACGGTTTTATAAACGCTGTATATTTTGTACGCATACTTTTTAAAAAGATTTTTAAAGTTCGTGCATAAATATCTTTCATGCTTTGATAAACTTTTTTAATAGTTATATATCAAACTTGCGAATAAAATAATTTATTGCATATTAAGTCGCTGACTTTTAGTAATATTACTCAAATAATTCGAAGAATCAATAACGTCATATTTTGGCGATAGGAAAAAATGAAAAGCCCTGCTGATTTATTAAAAAACGGAGGAGAAGAAGAGTGCAGCATCCAAAAAAGAAAACGATACAGCGAAAGGAAGGGGGAGAGGTTGATGCCAGCGTAGAAGTGTCCCTATCTCTCTTTCATCCCCCGATGGAAGGGGTGTACACAGCAAATAGGGAAGGGACTAGCGACGCGTTGCCGCAAGGGAGGACGGCGGTCAACGCGGAAATGCAAAAGAAGTCTCGGGGATCGAAGATCGGCCATCCGGGACTGGAAGAAAATAGGCTGCTCGCCATCCTATCCCCACTCTGACGTTTCCACCCTTAGAATATCGAAAAGAGAGAAGAGAGTACATACGACATGTGGAAGTCGACCAGGAGAGAGGGAAACGGGAATGCACGAGTAGGAGTAGAGGAATCGGTCTTGGATGAGGGCAGGCGATGGAAAAAGTTTCGAGGCGATGATTGGCGGAAATCTGGGGGTACACTTACACTTGCAACATTTTTCTCGGCGGTATCGCTGGGAATTTAATTGAAAAAGAGAGATTTAAATGCGTTGTAAAACTTTCTCTTTTGACAAATTGATTTATCTTCGTATATTAGACAAAGGTCAGGTTGTACCGGTCAGGAGCTGGTTTAGATAAAACATTCACTCGAACTTGCAGCGTTTAGTGACTTTTTATCCACTTTTACTAAGAATCAGAGGAAGATGTTTTTGGGTAGTTTGAATTATATAAGGAAGTGTCATTACTAATCGATGCTATGATTGAATATTTGACGAAGTTTTTAATGACATTAGAACCGTTAATGTAGAATAAAAACACGCGGTGACGTGAAGAGATAAAGCACACGGTATAAAATAAAAGGTAAACTAATAATATGTGAAATTATAAAAAACAAAATATGTGCAGCGAGAGATAACGCACATAAGGAAAAAAACCTGAACGGTCGACAACGAAGATAGCAAAGACGTATTGGAAAGACATCGAGAGGGTGGAAAAAAATAAACAGGCCAAGATAAAGGCAATAAACTATTCGCGGAAAAACGCAAGCTATTAAGCTAGATAACTCGTAGGTGATATCCAAAAAAAAAGCATTATACCTGAATAAAAGAAAATAAATAAATCTCTTCCACCAATCATCAATTAGAATATCAGTTTCTATTTTTTTTTTTTCATCGATTTTATTGAGAATTGGTATAATAGATTTATGAAAGTTAATCGCAGTATCATTTATTTTTTCAATATATGTGGAACTAAATATTTTTATTTTACCTTATTGATTTAACCGATTGATTGATTTGGATGGTGGTACTGTTCAATTAACTGCACTGACTGTAAAAACTCGATTCAGAAATACTCATTTACGAAACAAAAAAAAAACCGTTTCAATAGCCAAGCTCTAATTTTAATTGATCAAGTCTCTTCTTTATTTTTACTCTTGGCTAATTGAATTATAAATCATTATCCATCAATCGATTACTAAGCAAACAACTTTTACAACTTTAACGAATCTTTAAAGAAAACTTATAAACCTTTGAGAAAGTTAACATTTGCAAATAAATAAACGACTTTCCTCGAACAAAGTTGAGAGTAGGACAGTTATTCTTTCGACAAATGTTCAACTCGATATTCGAAGTAAAACAAGTCAAAATATGATCTCCGAGTTGCTCTACTTTCTTCTTAAAACAGGAGAAAAAAGAATATAATTTAAAGGATAAATTCTAAGTATTCACGATTTAAAATCTTATTCACATTCAAAAGCCGACCTACAAAAGAATAAAAAAGTCCTTCAAATTATCGAAGTAAAACAGTAAGATAGATAGATAGATATTCCTTTATTCGCCTGTGCAGGTGTACAACAGTAACGCATTAACTAGAGTTAAAAAAGAAAGTTTCCTTACGCCACGAAGAATTATTCGGACCCCACGAAAAAGCCAACATCGAAATCATCGCTGCTCATAAGAAGCATAGCCGAGCATAAGAAAAAGGCAGAAAATACCAAATTCAGCGAAGGATGAATAATCAGCGCTAATTAAGCAACAAAGACGCACAGCAGCGCGCCGGAGATCGGGACCTCCCGGTGTATACTCGGCAGCACGCGCAAGTAGTTACGGCGCACACGAGTCGGCCGCGTCTCGCGGGGGCGCGCGGCGCGCGGCGCAACGCCCCGCCCTCTCGGTCGGGTTGCGCGCGCAACCCCCGGATCGATCGCCCCCTCACGCGGCGGCGGCGTCGAGGGCGCTCAGTCTGAACTCGGGTTCACTCAGTCAACGAGCGTCTGCCACGAGACCACCTGGCCCGTCCAGGCAGCCCAGAGCAGCGTCCACGGCGAAAGGGAGACAGAGACGGAGAGACAAAGAGAGCCAGGCCGATAGAGAGAGAGAGAGAAAGAGTCAAGGCGTCCCCTGCGGAAGCTCCTCGCTCTCGCACGCCGAGATCCGGGCCCGCGCGGCGCTCCAGGAGCCGACGGCGGTCGCGACGCTCCTCCAACCCTCGTACGTATCGCGCGCGCGCGACAGAGACGGAGAGAGGGAGAGAGGCGCCAGGGGGCAGGAAGGAGAGCGCACGCAAGGTTAGACGGGCGCCAGCACGCGGAGCCGACAGAGACGGAGCAAACACACCGCGACGACGCACCGGTCGCCCGGCACTGAGACGCACTAAGGTGAGCCTGACCGATGCTCTTCTAATGTCTTTGTTTTCATGACTTTCGAAACTGGCTGTGCTGACGGATGTCGCGCTTTCGTCACTTCTCCTTGCCTCGAATTTTTTTTGTTTCCTTTGAGTAAGCTCCCCGGAGCTTGCGGCCGATGTTTAGCCTTTCAAATTTATTCGGTGCTTTGTATCTTCGATGGCATTTTCTTTTCTCCCGTTTATTTTATGCGCGGCTCGTGTAAACAAGAAGGCAAGGCACATTTTACTCGGCACGATGGGTGTTTTATTGATTCCGACGTGGTTGAATGTTTCCGCATTACATTGGTAGGGAATTACATTTACTCTGTGCAGGTGCCTTTTTTCTTTCTTTTTTTCGAGCTTGTTTACCGATCTTTGCAGTCCGTGTGAGCATGGAATATGCAACTTTAGATGCTTTATTTAACCCATCCAAGTTTGATATTTATTTTTAAATCCTTTGTTCATTTTCACTTGCATTGCCCCCAGCCTGGTCGTATTTTTATTACTTTAAAAATATTCCACGTTCTAATTAAACGCAATTGTGAGCTTTAAAATTCCGTTATTTCTATTACGTCAACACATTTCGCTTCCCTGTATTTTGAATATTTATTCTCGCATGACGTTTTTAATTAAGACATTTTTTAAAAATTGTTTTTACTAAAATTTCTCGAAAATGATTACTCGTTTTATAAAGAAAAATAATTACAGCATAATCTCACTGCGTGAATTATGTTAAATTATTTTCAATCCCCTCTGCGGATTATCGTAGAAAAAAATCCGCAGCATTTGCCGATAAGCCACGAGCCTCCCGTACGGCGAGCTGCCGAAATAATTTAAAACAAGACGGTCCTGGGGAGGCAGGCTAAAATTCCGACCGCAGTCATTCCTCGATCGGTAAAAAAGCTCGTCGCGGAGAGCTTCGTCGAATGAGAGAAAAAAAGTAGAGTATTTCGGGAGTCAGCGCATAATGAGGCAGCGAGGCCGCGTGCAATCTCGTCGCGTCTTTTCCGTCGCTCCTGCAACCCCCCTCCCCCCTCCCGCGGCTCGATAAAATGCCGCGCGAAGGTTAGGTCTCGCGCGCTCGCGCAGGTTCCCTCATCGATTTCGTTGGGCGGCCGGCTCACCTTCCGCTCAGGTGCAGTAGCGCGGTGCCCACCTACGAGCGGCGCCCGTGCATGGCGCCCCCGCACCGGCCGATGACTCGAGGTCCCTTGAGCTTTTCTCATGTCGTACGAGCTAACATACTTTTTTTTTTTTTAATATTATTTTATTTTTTTTTATTTATGCATGTTGGAAGGTGTGATCGAGCGGGTGAATGAATTTTTGCGAGGAAAGTTTATCTGAAAAAAAAATGGGCTTTATAACTTATTATTTTTGGAAGGTTTCTTGAGAAGTGATTTTGGAATAGATTGATATTCGAACGATTGGATTGTGATCTAAATTAGAACTTCTGGAGGGATAAATTAATCATTAAGTCTTGAGTGCGGTTTATTTTCTCGTATTTCTAAATGTCCATTGAATTTCACATCTAAAAGACCATTGAAGTTCAGAGTAAATTTTATTCTTCACCAGATAGTAGACATTTCACTTTTGAACTTTACATATTCGATCGATCAACTTTATAAAAAGAATTCTTTACAGCTTCCAATTTTCGGCGGGAACATTTTTACTTGATTGAGCTCTTCGCTATTCTGACGAGTTAAAATATTTTAACAATTTTTCTAATTGCTCTTTTTAAATAACTTCTTAATTTCTTTGGAGATGAAGGAAATTTTTAATTTATTTAATCTCCAGCATATTTCACATTTGCTGGTTGATTAAATGTTTTATAATAACAGCGGAGTTTTTACGAAAGTGTGCCAAGAATTACAATGGCTTTTCCCGAGTAGGCTTCTCTCTTTCATTTTCTAGACCTTGGGTCTATTGATGGCTGCAGTTTCAATAACGGGTGAAAGTCACTGAGCCACAATCTAGTTTAAAAAAAAAAAACATTCTATTGATTTAGTTGTCACACTTGAAATGAACCAATTTGACGATTAATTTTACCGCGTAGTTAAAATTATTGCATATTCTCCTAAAAATTTCTTATTTCTTATAAATCTAAGAGTAATTCATTATTTTTCCATTTCTTACTGCTTAGCAATAGGAATTCTTTATTATAAATTTGATAGAAAAACGTATTAGAAACAAATAGCGGTATATTCAAATTGCTTGAAATCGACATTTTTCAAATGTTTCTTGTTAAAAAGTTACTAAATCTTTTCTGAAGTTCCTCCAATCTTAACTCGTTATTATTGAAAAGTAATTTTCAATTTAAAGTAACGGAGAGTAGGGTATAATGGACAGGTGCGATAGGCGACCAGGTGACCTAAACTTTATTTGCCATCCATAAACACAAAGTACCGTATTTATGGTGCATCATATTTGCTGGGTCGCCGATCAGTTTTAAATCACGCAATGAACCATTGATTCTTTATGCATTCTCTACCATTAACTCTGTACGTCTTTATACAAAAAAAAATCGTAAATGGATAGGACACAATAGCACCGGTAGAAGGGATTATTAAATTTTTATATAATTCTTTATTATAACCCACTAAATATAAAAAATAAGCAATGTTTGAAAATGGAAAGTCCCTCAGAAAATATAAACATTTGCAATTCATGAAAGGAATGGAAAACGCCATTCTTAAGGTAATCCCTTTTGAAAATAAAAATAAATTATATACGTTCAGAATAAACAATACAATTTAGCCTGTCCAGCTTGGAAATTTTTCAGCTGGCTCGCCGGGCACGAAAGGCTTCACTCGCGCTGGAATAAAACGGAGTAATCCGCCGGTGCCCTGTCCCCATTTGCCCTGCGGTTTCCTCGTTACCACTGCCGCTTCTCTTCGTTTTTAAGCCCTCCGGCCACTGGCGGGACGGTAAATAAGAGCCGGGCATTATTACGACTGGATGTTTCGAGCGTGAACGTTTGTTTATCGATGTCGTACGCGCGTCACTGCGTTTGTTCTATTTCGCTTTGCACTTGAATTCACGCCAGTCCGACTATTATTTTATTCACTAGCGCGAAGTCGAGAAAGAAACATTGTTATGTAAAATAATCTAATAAATCGAAACCTTTTGGAGGTGAGTATAATTTAGTAGCGTAGCGTATATTAGGCGCAGCCTAATTTCTTTATTTATATGTATTTTCGTTATTTTTCTGATTAATTTTGACTGAACGTACGAAAGAAATATTTGACGCAAAGAATTTTTGCTGTACCCTGTAATGGCAATTATCGATTACTAAAACTGATCGTCAATTCGCAATGAAGCATTCAAATGTGTTGATTAAACCGCGCTGTGATTAGCAGAAAAGAAGCTGAAACAGTAATTAATTACGAATCACTGTCAAATGATTTTGCATAGAAAAAAAGAAAATACAAATTATCAAATATTTTATTACATTAAAATTTGACTAAAGTCTATTAATGGGGGCAAAGATGAATTGATAAATTAAATAAAAATTGAATGTAACAACATTGAAATAACTCAATAAATTTATTATCAAATAAATTAAAATATTCTATTCGTCTGGATACTCAACATCGATACAGTTTATAATTATAATTTCAATCTTGTTTTGACATGGATTTGCAAAATATTTACAGACAAAAGTCAAATGCATTTCTTTAAATAGAAATATATTACCTGTATTCAATAATCGGGTAAATGTCGATGCTGCGCAGGGTTAAACATTTCTGCGATCCCTTGTTTTTCCACCCGCCAACATTTACAGAACAATCGTGCGGAAAAGGGACGAACTATTGACAAGTCCAATACGTCGAATAAACCAATGCCACAAAAAGTATTAGAAGTTTCATCTAATCAATGAGATCACAAAAACAACTTTATTTACAATTCTCGAAGAAAAAAAATTCATTATCCGAAGTCAAACAAAGAGGACAATACAAAAAAAAATTATAAAAAATTGACAAAACATAGACACTTGTCAGTCTTATGGCATCTTCAAAGAATTTTTAAGACCTTACGAAAGGAAGAAACCCGATGTAGATAGGCTAAGTGGACCGGAGGCTCGAATCCGCGGTTCGCGTGCAATATTTTGCAACTTAAAATCCAATCTTAACGCCGCTGGGCCGCGTCGCGTGACCTTGGCTCTTGTGCCGCTGGCTTATCGATTTCCTCGCGCGCGTGTATTCGAGGGAAAATCGAGGCTAAGTATTACCCCCAACCCTGCCCCGCTCCCGGCCGATGCTCGAGCCTGCGATTTTCACGTTATTTACGTAAAAGCGCGTAATCGCAGAGGCCGTGGTTCCCGTCTTCGAGACACTTCACCCGGATGTCAATAAGTGGCCCGCTGTAATTCCTCCCGCATTCCCTTCCCCCTAATCGTCGATTTCGGATTAGATAGGGCTTATCGCGCTGTGCGTATTTCATTCGGAAAAATATTAATCTTCGACGCCGCTCGGAAAAGCCATCGGCGAGAAGCTCGTAACGGCGACACCGGCCTTGTCCGACGCCTTTCGTGACGACTGCTCATTATTTTTTTTCCTTCTGCGGTTTATTTATACGAAAGTTAAGCGCCGCTTCTGTCTGAATATTTATATTGAGCCGATACGACCCTCGGGAAATTTTACGATAATCCTTGCGATCGGAGCCGGAGCGCTTCTTTTTTTACACAATATTCGCCGTTATTAGCTTCACCTTGTACATTTAGCTTTTAAGTTACTTTTAGCCAGCCCGACCTCGCGGAGTCAATAGTTGCTGTATTTTTATAAACATAAGTGAGCCACGGCATTGCCCCAATTGACAGCTGTTAAAATGAGACCTTGTTCGATATTTGTTTTTTTTTTCAATTTAAACACCCTTAATTGGTATTGAATAAATAGTGTAATCTTCGCAACGTTTAAAGGGAATATACAAATATGACCTCAGTTTCGTTTACGATCTTCCTTGCATTATCTCTCATTTTCGAACGAGGATTAAATAAAAATTTTACAGCGATAATGCGAAAGAGACTTAACCTATTTTTCCACCGTCCAATCAATAATCGCCCTTTTAGCTTCTGAATGTAATTAAAATTTTATCTTATATAGCCATTCATAATACCGGGGAGGCGTCTTATACTTTGGACGAAGCGAAATCAAGAATGAAACTTTAATTGCGATTATTATGATGGAGTCGTTACCTTCGCTATGGTGTTCACTGTACTATACATAAATTCTCATCGCAAGTCTACGGCAGTTGCTTATAAGGCGAAATACAACGAACGTAAGCTATAAAGTTTATCGTCGATTTTTTATTCAAACATTACGGGAGAAGAAAGAAAGGCATCTATAACACTTAAACAATCCGTTACTGTATCATTCATTCGAAGTATATCCACTCTCGCTTCATAACGATAATTTTATCGGACGATTATCACAAATCGCTGCCGTTTATATACCGGGTAAACAAAAATACAACATAAATTGCGGTGCGACATTAAAGTCAACATTTCGACTCGCGTATAGGCGCTGCGAAATTATCGTAACAATTCCGAGAGGCCTGCTGATACGGCGCCCGTGACAAATGCGAAAACCTGACCAGCACCCCTTTGCCCGCCCTCGGCGGCTCGGCGTCCCTGCAATTAACGAGGGAGAAGGAATTCGCGTCCGATTAGACGGGATAAAGGAAAGGGAGAGGCAAGGAAGCAGGGCAATCGCGTGCAGGCGGGCCGCGCGATCTCCCGCCGGCTGACCAAGCACGGACTTGATCTACTGGCGGGGCCGCCCGGCGCGTCCGGTCGATTATCAGGAGCCGATTGTTCCCCCTCGCCTCTAACAATAGGCCTTTTGATAATTCCGAACGATTTCGCTCTTCGCCCCGATTTTCATTTTCGATTTAAGAGCGGAAAGCCTGTCTGAGTTATAAAAGCGTTTGGTTTATGCTCTTTCGAATTCGCCGAATAAATTTTAAGTTTTCAGTTTACAAAGGCGGTGATCATGATTTGCTTGATTTTGCATATTAATTTGTGGCTAGTGAAGAGTATGTTTGTTAAAAATAATTTATTTTATTGAACTTTCCTCAATATTAATGACGCTGTGAACGGTAGCTAAATAAAAAGATAAATAAAATAAAATATCCTATTAATATATCTCTAGATTTAATACATTCTACTGTATCCGAGAATCTTGAATTTTTCTATCCGAGTTATATCAGAATCTCTTTCTTTGTGCACTATCACTTGTTAAGTATACTATTATTAAAAGAAGACGTCACTGTTTTTTTTTTAAACTTAATCATAATATAATTATTTTCCAATTTGTTTAAATACTACTCTCGATTATTTTGTAAATTGTTTACAAACATTTCCCCATAGCATCTAAACTCGGCGTAATTCCGCACATTTTAAAAGCAAGACAAGCGCTGAAACGTCAGCACCAGTAGTAGACGAGCACGCGATGCTCATCGCAAAACACAAATCGATAAGAAAAAAATTTGACCTCATTAAAGTTCATCAGCGCCTGCCGTTAAAAAAAAAAAGAAAAGAAGAAAATCGTGAAGCGAGTAAGGTCGCCGGTAAAAAAAGCAGCCGCGAGTGCGCAGCTATACATTTCACGGACCGTGACCTTCGATCGGCTCGCGGCGTGTCGTTAGCCGGGAAAAGGGCTGCTCGCGTACATAAGCATCGCCGGCCACCTGCAGTCGATACACGGCCCGCTCCGCCAAGGCTACGCGCCTTTTTTTATTCACGACCTTACCTATAGTCGCTTCCGTGTGCGCCAAGCGCCGGCCTAGTGTAAGTCCACGCTGGGGTCGCGCGCACGAGGCGGTAGTGTTGAATTTTTATGGGCTGTCGTAAGATGATAAAGTTTCAATTTTCTATGCTGGCGCCGTTCGAATTAGAGAAGCTCTTTGAAAATGATTTGGTACATGTCTTTTGATTTGTATTGCAGCTTTGACTAATAAGACTAGCCGTCCTCTTACTGTTTCTATGTATTAAAAAATGTTTTCGACAATGCAGTAATTAAATTTTTATTTTTATAATTATTACGTTGTTTAATGATCTTGTTGGTGAAAATTAATTATATTTTGATGCTTTCGATATAATCGACTTATAGTGAATTTTACTATGTAATTTTTACTATAATCTATAGTAAAAGTCGTCATAAGTCGAGTATTTCTATGGAACATAGTAATTTTTACTATAACATTTCTCTCTGTGTACAATTACAATCTTAATTCTAAAAGCGTAACTTAATTTTGAGGCAAGGAACACTTTTGGTATAAAAAAATCTTAGAATATCACTTTAAATTATTGCAAAGAAAAAAGGGAATATATATACAGACCATCAGTAAATTAAGACTACAGACTTTAAATTTATTAAAAAAAAAAACATTTTTTCTATTAAAGCATTGAATTACATTTTAATCACAATAAAAGTAACTTTCGAAAAATCTCGCATGTCATCAAATTCGCTTAAACATTTACTCGAAAGCAGGAGTTATCTACATTGACTCTTTCTCCCTGCGGATGCAACAAAATCCGCAATTAGGTGAGTTCGAGAATCGTTTTACAATTGCGGTCCCCGTTTCTTCGGAATCTTCCCCTCTCCTCCCACCACGCAGCCTCGAGGGGAGAGTTCGAATGTCGGTCGGCGGCTTTTGGTCGATTCGACTGTGGTCGACTCCTCGTCGCCTGATCCCGAGAGGCGCCGCGAGGATTTCGACCGATCGCTAGTTACCCTCCGATGCAATTGATTAGCCACCGCCCCCCCGAGCTATTTCTCGCGATCTCTCCTGTTTGTTGATATCGACAAATACAGCTTGTTTTGAATTTGTTTGAAATTAGGCGTTGAAATTATTGTTGAACTATCTAGTTCTTTTTTGTTCTCGTTCGTAAAAAGAGTTGGTGGATTTCGAAGCTTTAGAACCATCATTTGGATTTTCTAAAATTTTTATGGTATTTGTGCAACTT
Organism: Sycophila sp. Sp_5; assembly: GCA_018906775.1. Taxonomy (NCBI): domain Eukaryota; kingdom Metazoa; phylum Arthropoda; class Insecta; order Hymenoptera; family Eurytomidae; genus Sycophila; species Sycophila sp. Sp_5. Next base: position 1,184,079 of record JACCID010000020.1, read on the forward strand.
GAATTCTAGCGAAGAAGATATGTTACGAAGTAGGAGAACTATTCATAAGATTGTATGTATGAAAATAAGCACATTTTGTGGACTACCGTTAAAGAAAAATATATTTTTCGTGAATCTCGCGTGGAAGCTTATTTTGCAAGAAATGCACGAAGTAAAGTAAAACATTTGGTGACAATACCACAAAAAGAAATAGCTTATTTCGCACGAATACCAAAAATGTTTTTATTTTCATAAATTTCGAAAAAGTTATTGGTTTCCTGGGAAATTTGGTGAAAAATATTTTTCTGACGCATAGTTCTAAATCTCATTACTTTTTTTCTCAAAAACAACTGAAATATCCTTAGTTTTATTTACAGCGACAATATATTTACAGATTCCATTTATTCCATTCTTAATCGTATAATATAAGAATGTCATAGCCTTGTTTCATTACAAAGCAAAGTAATTATAGTTCTAAAGTACTGAAGGCGATTAACATAAGAAAAATCAATTTTCGTTTTAAATCGTGCAGTTAGTTTAGTTAAATGAAGCTTCAGATTTAGGAAGTAGGTAGCTCGAAAATCATAAAATCTGTATTGAATTTTCAGACAATGTCTTAACAGGTTGCGTTAGCACCAGCTTAGCGCTAAAATAAAGTAGTACAATGACGGTATTAAGCGTCTAATGAGCACGAAATAATGGAAACTAGTCTAGTGATGAACAAGAATACACTTCCAAACTATTATTTCGAAGTTTTAATGATTCGCTACTTCTACAAATGCTACTCGAAAATACTGTATTATTGCACAGTTTATTTCGTCTAAATTTTCATTAGAGATGCTGCGCTAATTTTCTCTTATACTCGAGTTTTCAGCTCTATTCTTCCTCTATTTTTCTTCACTTTATATTTACAATTTAAGCTCACATAAAATTGCACTATTTCTACTGCACTCTTTCCTGGTAGAAATTCGACCAGTGATAACTAGTTACTGGCCCCTTCGTAATATAAATGACTTGTAACTGGTTACCATTCGTCAAATTTCTACTACAACGTTAACTAAAAGTTCTATAATAAAAATGAAAAATATCTTGAAACAATTTTTACAATGTAAACAAATAAGAAAAAAATTAAAAACGCACGAGAAGTAGACTCTACACGTAACTCATAAAGCATTTTTATGCTGACTGTAGATTCTTTTACCCTACGACTTGTGTTTAAAGTTATAACGTAATATCAGGAAGATAATTAAATAAGTACGATTATTATCTTTTATTTTTCAAGCCCTTTAAACATTGATATATAATAAAATATTGATGCACTATCAAAAACGAAAATTAATAAATATTAAACAAGTTTGTATTTGCTTCATTTTATGATTCAATGAAAACGCAAATAAATATTTATACTACGGTTGGAAACATCGTAGTTTAAATAAAAAATTAAGCAACCACCTCCGTAAAATTAAAAAGTATATTTTTATAGCAGCTTCTTTTATGTTCAATCGTAACAAAAAATGAAAACTGATGATCAAACTGAATATTCTAACGCATTTGCTTGTTTTGAAAATTTTAATGCTTTATACGATTACTCCAACGAAATAATATCGAAGATATTCATATTTTATTCAATGCTCGTACCTTAGGCATAATCGCATTCACATCGAGGTGTTTCCATCCACACAAAGTGCTAAGTTATTTCTGCAAAAGTTCGCATTTATGTTTCTATATATTTCTTCTGAAACGAATCGAAGGGATGCATCGCTTACGGGATATCGTGGCTCAGTTATTCACATGATTGCGCTACTAAATTCGTCAAACATTCGCCGTGAATTAAAATAACACCGTCGCGAGCCGACAAAGCGAGTTAGACGCGAGCGACATCAAACTGGCGACTTTAATTAAAGGAAAAGAAAAAGGGCTGGAAATTGCATTAAAACGAAAATCGGATTTACGTCCTTGCTCGTGTACTCCTCGTTAATTTTATCGTCATTCATTTCGCGCGCTTCGTTACAACCCACTCTTATCCCATCCCCAAGCTCCGCTTGTCTCTGTATATTTTTGTAATCCCCATTTTTTCTTGCCACCCGTGAAAAATGAATACCGAGCTTACTCCGTATATAGGGATAGAAATGGCGGCGAATTATGCATTCGTTTGTGTGGCACTTTTTTTGCTCCGGTGAAATATAGCCCGGCGGGCAGCGGGGAAACGGGTCAGCCGCATGGCGAAAAAAGAAAGATTTTTGTAATGAGCCGGAGGAGCGTCTGACGGAACTTTGAGTCGCATCACTGCGGCGCCGAGTCGCAGATCTCCTTTCAGCTCGCTTCTCCCCTTTTTTTTCTCGCATCTCGGCTTTGGCCGTCGAACCAAAGGGATGCTTCGGCCTGGTTAAGGCATACACAAATTTTAGCGAATGAGTGTACACTGTTATAGTACATTCATTGTTATTTTGAGAAATAAATAAATAAAGATGCATTCCTTGTGCGTTTAATTGTAACTTTGATCAGGGTTACCTTCTATTACAGCGAAAATTTTGTATGATAATCTTATCAGTGGTATGCGTTTTTATATTTATTTCCTAATGTTAGTTTATTTCTTACGATTTAAATTATATGAATATCAACGAAAATGTTCATCTAATCGCAGATATTTTAATGTCAGTAACCCATTATTCCCGACAGAATTAATAATATAAAATATAAATGGCATGCATAAAATTTAATTATAAATATTTATTCGCGTATTGTCCTCTCATTCCTCTGTTAATTAATTGATTTTATTTAATGATTCTGTATTAAAATTGTATTTCCTTAATTTTATCAATCGTCATTTATAATAATTTCTTTCCAATATCGTTTGAAAATATTAAATGAAAACTCATCGTTTATATTTTGCAATAATGCATTATCAATTTAAAAAAAAACACCGATTGTTGAAAAATTTTCTCTGCATTTAAGGAATTCAAGTGATTGTGCTTCGCCATTCCAATAAGTACTTTTTATAATGATTTTCCCGTGTCTCCACATATTTTCAACTCATCTCGCCCTGGCTTGCTCTCACCCCCTGCGAAAGGCAATTTCGCAAGTTCACCGTGGGGTAATTACACGCTGTATATAACGGCTGCAACCGACGACGTCGATGCCCTCGAAAATCGTGTTTACAAGGCGAAAAACGGCGTGGGAAAAGCAAATTAAGGGGCGAGGAGGAAATATAGATTAGCCGAAAACCGAGGCCGGTAACTTTCTTCGTCGTTCAACCGATCAATCCGCAACTTTGTGGACGTTCTCTATGCATCTCTTTCTTTCTCTTTCAATTGTTTATTTCATTCCCCTAACCGTCTCTTTTTATTTCACCCTTTTGATGGATTCTTTCTTTTATTTCACTCCCTCGCGTCCATCAAATTTAGTTTTGCTTCTAACAAAAAAGTGGAGAGCTTTCGAAGATGAAAACAAAGTAACAAAGGATGTATTGAAAGGCTATTTTATTTATTTATTTAATTTTGTTATTTATGCAAATGCTGACTTTTGAGTTGTTTACTCTTTAACGAAGTAGAAAAGAAAAACTTGATAATAGTAAAAGTGTTTATTGCACGCTTTCAATCGTATTGTTTTAATACAATACGAATCATAGAAAAAAAAAACAAGTGTTTGATTATGGATAGTATAATAATATTTATGGAAGTTTTTCACGATATTAAGATATCTTTTACCTTTTTCATTGATTAAATTTAATAAGAAAAATATTTCGTTTTGTTCCAGGTAAAGGACTTATCTAATATTATTCATCCAGAAGCGTAAGTTATTTAGGTTAACATAATACAGTTCTTACTAAAGATTATACAGAATTTTGAATGTAGACTAATTTTACTGAATTAATGTCGATAAATAACAAATTTCCAGCAGAAGCTTAGTTATTCTATTTTCACTCTCTTTGATATTTTACGATATAACTAAAATCATGAATAATAATTAAAGCAAAAAAACAGCGCACTAATGGTGCAAAAAAATTCTCTACTCTTTATAATCTTTAGCTAATATTAAGTAAAATCAATAAACTAAAAGGTTTTTTATTATAACGTTTTCGCTTACTTTCCAAAAATTAATATTTCAATCGTCGAAGCTTGCTAGCAGACAATTTAGAAAAAAGAGAGCAAACTCGATTTTGAAGATAGAAAGGCAGAAAAAAAGTATCAATAATCTGCTACAAATTGCATTTATACTTACTTATTTTCCCCCTTTATACAGCCGGATTGCACTCCTTTTCCGGCTTCAATTCTCGTACCCGATACTCCATTCCACGCTTTGCCGAGTAACGCACACACGCTCGCGGCCTTGTACGTGTGTTCGATTTAAAATGCAAAACGGCACTCGCCCGATCCGCGATTCCCCCTCTCTTTCCGGCCGAAAAGACGGCGCACCAATAATACACCCGTTGTTTTCTCCTTTGACGTGAAAATTTCGTTTACCCCTTTTTTGCCCCTCCCGTACCTTAATTTCTTTTCAGACGCGGGCGCGAAAAAGTCCGGCCGAGAGAGGAATGCGAAATAGAAATGCGAAATTTAGATATAAGCGAGTTGAATGCAAAGAGGCGCGGGCGCGGAGTTTCCATTGATGGTGAAATTCCATTTGCCGGGGAGATCATTGTCGATCGCTGGAAGAAAAGAGGGGCCATGTTTCAGCGAATATTGGAAAGTACCGGCGCTGGATTCGGGCTTCCCGCTGAAAAATTCTTCTGTTTCGCTGCGCGCTTGGCCCTCAGTTTTTTAGTCAATTACGCGTCGCCTCGCTGTTTTTCAATGACGAATCGAATAACACCGTTTGCTGACAGTTTAAACTTTTTGCGAATTCATTTTAGAGCGTTACTCATTGTGTGACTTATTCAATCACTAAAGTACATTCATTTAAAAAAAAATTGTTTCGATCGATTCGTACTCTTTTTTATTTTACTTTCTTTTTTAGAAATGATAAAAGCGATTTATTCCACGAGTCAATCTAATTTTTTAATCTGTTTTTGTTTTGTTAATGTTGCAAATGATTAATAATTAAAATTAAGAACGACAATCGTTCAAGGTACATCTAATCTACTTTCCGTACATAAGCAATCAATATTCCAAATTATACTCGAAGTATATATAATAATGCATTCAAGCGTTAAATTGGATTTCATACTAAAATAATGATGCATCAATCAGAATCAAGACATAGAAATAACTAGAGTACCGGAAATGTTGGTTTCATGAAAGGTTTTGATGATAAAGCATAGTTCTACCAATAGCTTTGCTTAATTTGTGAATCTATTAAAATTTCTGTCAAAAAGATAGAATAAAAATGATTAAATCTATCTTTATAGCAAAGCAAGTGCGTAAAACCGAAAAAAATTAAAGTACCTTTCACTCAAATTAAATTTATTGATATTTCCAAAACTCTTATCCTTAACTGTTCGTACTTATTAGTTTGTCAGAACTATATAAACTTTGCAGGCAAACTTTATTAACGAATCAGATGCAATTATCAATTATAGTCTTGTTTCTAGTTAATTCCTTTTTTCAGTTTAGCATTTAACAATATTTACGACAGTCATTTCTGATTGTTTCATGTATCGTTAAAAAAAGAAACAGATTAAAAGCTTTAAAAAAAGAGCAACGCGTTTATATACATCAATGCAGTTTTCAACGCCGCGGCAAAAAGGGCACACAATCCAGGGCAACGAGCTTATCTCTCTGCAGGTGTATGCTCTATGTCGAACTTGCATCGCGCATGGAATCGACCGCGAGGGCAAAAAGGCGCGGGAGCCGACGAACCATGCTCTCTCGCCTCTTAATCATCGGCCGGAGATTGGCTGCAAACAGTATCGCGCGATATATAACCTTTTACGTTACGCGTGCGTTTTTTTTACCTCCTTTTTCCTATTTTCTAAGGGTGGCGAGTAATTTTACTTAAAATACTTTCGTCGGTATATTAACTAAAGCATTTTATTTTTCTTATCATTTTATTTGAACGAACTAATAATACCTCGTGTAGAAAGTGCTTCATCTTGTAATGCCATTAATACTTGAAAAAAGGATTAAGTTTATTAATTTTTCCGAATGAAATTTTTTCCGATATTTAGTTTTATAAAGTAGCGCAATGAATTGCAGTGAGTTCAAAAATCAAATGAGTGAATAGTACGATGAACAGTGGATTCGAAATAATTCTATTTCGTCGCCAAAATAATATTATTTCAGTAGTCGCTTCAAGATAATGTTATCTCGATAAACTATATGCAATAAGCTAAACTTCGTCAATATTTCATTTTGAAAGCTCGATCAATACCCTTCTAACCGAGCTAAAAATAGTTCTTTCCAGAAGATTTCAATTTAATGAATAAAAAATTATTTGTAGACTCAATCGCCGTTTACATTCGTTATCGAAATTACCTTGTATCATATTTAATGTACAGTGGAAAGTTTATTTTAGAATTTTCTCATTTCAAAGGTATAACGTTTCCCAAACAATCTTTCGAAAACGCTTACATTGCACTCTCTTTGAAATAGTAGAACCATGCGGCACTGCACCGACGTTCAGTTGCATTTTTATTGTGCTGTAATCTGACCCAACCTTTGGAGAACTGCAGCCGTCAGCTTCTTGTATTACAACTATTTTATCAAAAGTCGAATAAATCGTCTCGAAATCTTAAATTACTTGGACGATCAAACAATTTTCTTTCGCCACATTAAGTAAAAAGGAGAATACCTGTATAATGTAGGACAAATAGTGATCAGAAAATCACGCGCAGTCGAGGTATCGATGATTGTGTGTACTCGCAAGCATCATTCAGCAATTCTGCCAGTAATTAGATCGAAAATTTTCAAGCAAAAAGTCACCAAAAATCCTTTTGAAAAAGCAGAACTCAGTCCTTCCTTGTAAATTGAAAGGCGAAACCGCCCAGCGTCGCAAATTTTCCCGGACTTCCGGTCGGCGGAAATAATGAAGCTTGCAAGCGCACGGAAAAAAAAAGGACCGACAGATAGTCCGGGAGAGAGAATTAATCAGGCCGTGGCGCGATAGCTCCGTAATTAGCAGCGTCCAGTTGGTCCCTGACGCGCTCGCGGCATCATTCGTCAATTCGAATTGTTCGAGCGGACAAATGAGGTTGGGTTTACGCTACCGCGGCATCGTTCATCAATTGGCGCCGGGGCTGGCGCGAGACCCCGGCCGGACGTCCGCGGAAGGGACCCCCGGACAATGCCGCGGTTGCTCCCTCCTCCTGCTCCACTGCTGGCAAGTTGCTGCGTAAGTTCCCGGGGGCGAGGTGCCTGCTCCTGTGGGAGTTCCCGTTTTATTTGCATTCGGATGGCTCCTCGCTTCCCATGCGCTCTGCTCTTTTGGTGGCTTTTGTAGGTGCTGCATCCATTGTGTGAGCTCCATCCGGGGATGCTTTTGGAGTGAAGGCGCGACTCGCCGTCTTATATCGGATTGTACGGCCTTTCTTCAGTCAATACTTAAATGAATTATTTTTTGTGGTTCGAAGGTATTTTTTTAGATGGACTTTTTTTTATGAAATTCAAATCAAATTAGTTTATATTTCATTGTGTTTTTACTGGCTTTTGTTAAAGTGAACAATTAATTGGGTAGTAGCTTTTAGGGATTTTTATTTTATTCTGTTCTTTTTTTCTTTGTTCGTGGAGACAGTTTTGTTCGGCTAAAAAATTTATTCTTTGATGATGTCTGGAAAAGTACTTTTTTTTTAAAAAAGTCTTTATGAATGTAGAATGTTTCTCCGGAGTTACTTTAAAATGTTGCTATGCGGATTGGCTTTGCATTTTGTATACAAGTTTCAATAAATTATCAGGAGTTCACTTGAAAATTTCAAAAGTTATACACACTATGTTTACCTTAAAAAAGGAAAAGATTATTTTTCGTTTGCTTTTTTTTTGTTATTTGTATACTTTCAGTAGCATTTGATGTTTGTCTTTCTTGTGTAAAATTTTATTTTCCGAGATATTTTTTCAAATCTTTGAACCAAAGAATTTTTTTGTATGAAATTTTTATTCTCTATATCTTCTGTACTGAACTATAGCAGAAACTGTAATCTCAATGCTGTTGACACAGTTCTTTTTTCTCTTCCATAATATTTTTAAATTTTACAAATTTTAGTGAACTAAAAATATGAAAAATTTAAATACCGCCGTAAATGTTTATTATTAAAAATTTATCAACAAAGTTGTCTTTTGCAATAAAGGAAAGAGCCTTCGATTTTCAAAAGTAAAGGTAAAAATGCAAAAATGTTTTTCCTGTAAAAATAGTAGCTGCTTCTTTCTGCGGATCTGCAGATGTTGAGATAGATAGATTCATCAGAACTTGGGTGGGTTCTTATTTCCGCGAACTAGAAGCATCTTAAAAGAATCTTCGAAAGGGATATTCGATTGAACTAGCCGGACGAGCGTTGAAAATCCCGAAAAGCACTCGTTTCCAAAGTGCAAATTTAGCTCTGGAAAATTTATCGTGCTCCCCATGTAGCCAAGCCGAGCTTTTCCCGCAAATAAAGGCGCTTTCGAATTCCCTCCTCATCCGGCGTCCGTTCCCCGGCATCCAGCGGGGTTCTCCTTTTCCCTCTCCGTGAAAAAGGAGAAAATCCCGCGCACAATGGACACATACCGTGAGAGGAGTAGGGGCGGAATCGCGACGAGAGGAGGGGCGAGAGGAGGCAAGCACGGTGGCGTAATCGTATAAGGCACTTCGGGACTGCGCAGTCACATTGTTGGTTTGTTATTGTAGTGGATAATGGCGTCGCTAACCCAAATCTCCCCGCGTCGCGGAAGGTCACGCGAGCTCGCGCCGAGGCTCGAAATCCGGGCTCAAAAAACCCGCTCGCCGGAAGAACTTTCCGCCTTTTGCACTTACTGGCTACTTTGTCGCCTCTTCTCCGCCCACCTTCTGCTTCTAGCGTCGACCGCACAGCCGCACTTTTACCGCCCGATTATTGAGAAATCGAAGGTACTGAGCCTTGAGCGCCGTTTCAGAGGAACAATGGGGTTTCTTCCCCCTTGCCACCCCTCCCTTCGATTGACGCTCGTGCGCGAGCCTGAAAGGCGCTCGTTTCTGGAAAAAGCGGCTTTTTAGCCGAGTTTAGCGTTTTAAAAATTCACGGTTGATGAAGGCTGACAATCTTAGGTCAGGCGGGCTATTCTTGAGATACAGTTGAAGGTCTCTGTCGCCGCCTACTGGTGGGTAAATTTAGACTGCTAATAACACTTTCAGTTTCAAATTAAAAATGAAGAATTGTAGTTCTGTAAGAGAATTTTTATTTGGGGAAAAAAAAACGTCGCTGTAATTTGTTGATAATTTATATCCGTATGATACGCCTAGACAATTACATTTTAGACGAACAGAGAAATTACGACTGTTTTACAATTTTTGAAAATAAATAACGTCGGTCCGATCGTATTCTGCAAATCTAAAATAATGTCTGACTCACTTTCGAAAGATAAATGTGACTCTTCGAAGAGAATAAAAGATATTTTACTGTTTTTTTACGGTCTGGTTATTCTCGAAAATAAAGCTAAAATACAGTAGGTACTCTCAGGTACTTTAAACCATATTTGAGGAAATCCATTTCCTTTTTTAAATATATTGTACCTCTGCAAACAAAAAAATCCATTAATTACATTTAAATTGCAACACACAATTAGCTTCAAAACCCTCAGATCGTGTTTCTAGATTCTTCCATAATTAAAACAAACTTCAAAGAGGACTCATTCGTAAAAAGCATAAATCTGTCCGTTAATTTTTCCAGCTTAATGGCGTGGATGAAAAATCGCACAATAATCCAGACTTCGAGTTCGCGGAGAAATTTTCGCGCGAAATTCGCTCGGAGAGAAATTTCGGGGCCACTCGTGTAATCACCACTACGGAGTGGTGGGGCCGGAGTAAATCTGGCGTGACCCACATTACCGACGCGAGGGGGTATCGCGCACGTACGGCAACCCCGGCATCATCGGAACGAGTGGAGCGAAATCCTATTAGGCGCGAACGAGCGCGGGGTATAATTCACGCGAGCAGGCGTCCAACTATCTGCGCGCGTTCTTAAAGCGAGCGCGCGAAATTTGGCCGGGAGCGGCGTGCCTGGCTAATGAAAATGAAGTGCCAATGGCGCGAGTCATCTTGGCAGGGGATGTCCCACTATCGGCGTAGATGGAGCTTCGAAATTGGATTTGAAAGGCTTACACGCGATATAAGGTTATATATATCCATTCGGTGGACACACTACTTTTACCTATCCTTCGGTAGCTCGCTCGGTTGCAGTACTTTGGACAAACTATTAATTTTATCGTCAAATCTCGATGGGCGATCTATTGGCGATTGTAAAATTCAAGTGTATAGAGCGTGTATATAATAAATAGTTGGATAAAGAAAATAGTGCGTTATAAAGGACAAAGTAAATGTAAATGTATACGGCAGGTAGTAGCGCGTAAGTAGATACAGTCGAATACGGTCAGACAATCGACAGTAATCGTGAAATTTAAAGTGAGAGAAAAATTCTAGTAAAAATTACTATATACTGTTATAATGCAAAAAATTACTATATACCTTTGTAATGCAAGGACAGAAACGGCTAGTAAAAAGTTTTACTAGAAACAAATAGTAAAATCCATTGAACTTACAATAAATTCAGTAAAAAATTTTAATTGTCGAGACTGTCCCTGCATTAGAAAATAGTGTAATAATCATTATTAGAACTTTTCACATCGTGCAATTAAGTTTTTACATAATACTTTTCATAACTAAACTTAAATACAAATGTGTATATATCCTGACTAATTAACACATATTAAATATTTTATTTGATCCACAATATAATTACGCTAAATTGCAGTTGTCAAAATTTTTCTACAAACGTATCTTACAGATGGCAAAGTATCTAATAAACGTAAGTTAACGTTTCCTCAATAATAAGAAAGTAACTAAGCACCAAGAGATTAGAACAAAATAGCAAAAGTTATCGATATACAAAAAAAATCACTTTTCATCTCGATTACAATAAACAAAGATAAATTTATGGATATCGTTAGTTTTATGTAGTGTTATAGCGACGATAGCAAGTATTCGAGCGAAGAAGGAGGAGAAAAAAGGGTGGCTGGTTCGCAGAAACGCAAAAAACGCGGATGCGCAACCGCGCGCTTCTTCGGCCTCATTTCAAACACTATTTATCTCGGCGCACCGGCTCGTAGGACGGGAGGTGGAGGAAGCGAAAAGTTTTCTCATTGGGCTGGTTCGGCGGGCCGACACGTGCGAGTCCTTTTCTACTCCTCGTCCTCCACTTACGCGCCTCACCTCTTGTGCCGCACCGCTGCTGTAACGAATTTATTATGCCGTGGGGGGCGGGAAGTTTTCTCATTTCTAGGGGTGTGCACGGGCCCGAGCCACCGTGGACAGCAAGACTTTTGACGAGTATCTAGGCGGCAATCGATTTCGGATGGCACCGCCGACGAAGTATTAAAATGCTTTTTGGGGGATTTCTCGATGGTCTGGAAGACCAGATTCGCAGTGTTAAGAGTTTTTATTAGAAACATTGCGAGAATCTTCAAAAAACAATGAAAAAAGTGCGCGTGTTGTAATCAGGTTTAGTTCCTTTGACAATGAGTATTTTGATATGGTAAAATTAAATTTACACGGAATGAGGTCATTAACGACGTAGTATAGAAGCAAAAAGAATGTTGAAAAATAATCAATATGTATTTCTTCTTTTTTGAATTTAATAATTATTAACAAAAATGCTGTGTATTAAAAAATTAAATAACTGTGTAAAAGCTCAACATATCTGTTGATAATTACTAAATTGAAAAACGAAAAAATTCATCTCGATTTATTTTTCAATATCCTATGAGGTATATGTAACCAAATCCGAAAAAAATATATCGATAAAAAAAGTAAATTGAAAATAAATTCATTTATAACCATTTTCTATTTAAAGTAGGCGATATTCAGTTTAGCAGAATGAATTCTATTTTTGTAAAAAAGAAATATTACTATTTGTATAAAAATGCTAGCTCAGTTAGTTGACTCTTATACCCCACACATAAAAGAATAGCTGACTCACTTTCTGTCGAGAAATATGACTCTTCCAAGAGGATAAAAGTTATTTTTACCATTTTTTTACGTTTAGATTGCACTCAAAAAAATCTAAAGACTTTAAGCATCCTAATATCCGACTATTTGTTCAAATGTTTTAACAAATTGATAAATTCAAATTATTTTGCATATATATTTAGTATTATTTGGTTATTTACCGAGAATTAATAAAACAATCTTTGTTTTGAAATATTTATCGCACCACCGATTAATAAAAACAAAGTTTTAATTATTTCCTCCCTTTTTGTTCCAGGTAAGGATAGCACACCATCTTGATTAATAATAGAAAGAACAGAAGGTAGTAAAAACGTATCTCTCTTTTTTTTATTGATACTTTTTTATGTTAGATAATTTATCGTTACATTTTTTACCATCAAAACTAACATGATCGATATCCCGACGACTGTCTTATATTGTCTCGTGATTCCCAGAAGTCTGAAAAAAGTTGCCCTCGTACAGCATCATGTTGAAACACAACTCGAAATACTCACGCCGCGTACGTAATGAAGTTAACATGATGCAGTACTTTTGCATCGTCGAACTAAGAGTACGAGAAATTGCATTAAATGCTTGATTGATGATACAACATCCGGGATGCCTCGATGGCCAACAGCGCAACATCCCACCTACCAGGCGAGTTACGAACTTCCCCGCATGAAACATACATTATCCCGATGATTTATTTAGTTGCGGCTTCAATTCTGCGACTTGACGATCGCTTCCGTCCGGAAATTCTGTAGATTTGGAGCGAAATGTTTTTCCCGTTTATATCCTGGTAAATAAAGCAACTTTTGTCTTAATTTGAATTCACTCTTCTCACGAACGAATTGTGTATGTATTTGGCGCAGCAGCCGACCTCATGATGCGGCGATAAATTCCTATGCTGATTGATTGATTTCATTTCGCGGGAGATCGATTCCCTAATTTCAATTTGCGCGGGCGCATAAACAGCTACGAGAACTATAACTCAGTGCTCCGGAAACGCTGAAACTCGTCAGTGGTTATCGATAGAGAGGATGCAACGATTGATTCAACTTTTCACAAAAAGCAAAATTATAATAATAGCAACAAAAACTAGAATTTGTATTTGAATATTATTTAATTATATTAAATAATATAAGGTAGCATGAGAAGTATGACATTAAAAAAAAATAGTAAAGTACAAGAAAATTCATTGTTAGTATATGTATATATGATATACGTTAGGAATAAAAAGGAACAAGAAATAACTTTGGATGAATAAGACCAATTTGTTAATTTTTAGTAAATAAATATTTAAAAAAAAATACATTTATTTGTTTCTAGTACTGTCGAAGTAAATATATATTTACTATATTTATAGATTGAGAGACAATACTAATGTACATGTAGGTATACATAGGTAATGTTTATACACAAGCAATGCTTTTTCATGCACTTTACTTTTGTTTTTATGTTTCTTTTTTTTTATTGTACCTCTAAGAGGGAAGGAAGAAAGCGGACGGCGATAGCGCATCGCCTCCTCGGATCAAAATATTGTACCTGAAGGAGGGACGGACAAAGTATGACTGCGACAAAGTAAGACTCGCCGAGATTGGTTGTTCCGGCGATCCTTTTACGGGAAGATCCCAAGTTCGTATTGAAGCTTCGATTCCGCTGGGCCGACGTTGCAAAGGGACACGCGTGGCCAATGCTACGAGTTCACAGGTTTCCGATTTCGAGTTGGATGCACTTCCCTCTCTCCCGTGCGTTTAATTAATGCATGTGTCTGTAGAATAAAATTGATATTTATAACTGAGATATAGTTATATAATGGGCTTCTATATGAATTAAAAAAACTTTTACATGGCTCGAGTACAGAAAGAAGACGTATCGTTTTCTTAGATAGTATTGTTATTGAGAATGTAGAAAAGTTGAATCAATTTATCTCTGATGAAAAAACTTTTTACTTACGTAATAAGTAACTATTTACTTATTGAATAAGTATACTATTTCACTTATGCAATAAGTGATTGTTCCCTTATTTAACGTGGAAGACTTTTGACATGGCGAATAAGTGAAATTTCACTTATTCTACTTAGGAGAGTGAAATAAATTTAATTGAATGTTTTTTACTGTGTTCTTATGAATTCAGTTTTAAGTTATCATCTTGCTAAATCATATTATAGCTATAAGATAAGAATCATTCAATTTCCTCTGACAACTTCTATTTTCACAATAAGATGAATATTAAAGCTTTTACGTTGCAGAAAATGTATTTTCCAATTTAGAAAAGTCATAAAACTATGTACCTATTCAATTATATCCAGAGCAATCATTAAATAAATATATCCAATTAGCTTATCTTACTAAATAAATTAAAATAAAAGCTAATTCTACGTTAGTTTTCACGATCTACTTGCGCAGGGAAAAAATATATATAAACAAGGGAAATAAAAGATAAATTTAAAATTTCATCCGCGGCACGTCGGCGCAACCTATAGAGCAAGGCCAAGTTGGTTCGGGTTCGTTTCGCTCCCTCATCACGAACGCAGTTTATTAGTTGGCAATAAGCTCCCGCGGATACTTCTTCCAGTCGGGCCGAAGCTTCATCCGAATTCTCCGGGGAGCCGCGGAAAAATGGGGAGGAAAGCGGATAGAAAAGAAAGGCGAAGACGGAAATTCTCCGGGACAATACCTCGCCTCCTCCGGAGTAATTGGCCGATTTCGCTCCGCCGATCGACCGGGCGACTTCGCGATTAGTGGCTGAAGTAAGCCGCTTCATTAGCGGAAGAGCGGCAGGAAGCGCAGCGCGGGGCTTTTAATCGCTACCCAACGTTTTTCCGAGCGGCTCCTCCGCTCTGGATTTGCGTGCGCGGTGAAGTGGGTCGAGGTTTTCTTTTTCTTCGTCAATTTTCACCGGCTGATGCGAGTCGAGCTTTTTAGTGGATTTCCAGTCGCAAAGCTGCCTCCGAGCGCGCGCGCGCAATTTTCACGGGAGTGCAAAAGTGAGAGCAATAATTAGACCGATAAACTTGCGAAGTCCGGATTCCGCTGTTCGAGTGATGCAGTTTTTTTCCTCGAAGGAAAATCCAATAAGGGCAATAAAGTTGAGAGTTATATATACAGGGCCCCGGCAATTAGCGGAAAAGTTGATTTCTCTTGGGGAGGATGCGAAGGGGAGAAAAAGAAGAAGTAAATGTCAATTTGCCCGGCGCGTCTGTTCTAATATACAGTTAGATGCTCGGAGGTGAGTAATTGATTGCGTGGTTTCCGTACGCCTCACCTGTATTGCCATTATTATTATTTTTGTGGGAGCAAACGTATTCGATCGTAACGATGTATCAGGTTTTTCTTTGGTGTCGTATTTAATTGGCTGTCAATACGAAACTATAACTATTTTAGGGGAAAATTCATTACAGGCAATGTAATTCTTCCGATAGCTTGATATTTCTGGACTGAGAAGTACGATTTGAATAATTACGTGGAATGTATTTTCTGCATTGCAAAAAATTCTAAAATTTCGCATTCTTTTTGTTATTTGTTTGCTGGTCCAATTGTAGTGAACATTTTTATAAATTAGTGTCTAAGTATATACATATCGATTATGTTGCTTCAAAGTCATTCAAGATTGTCATTCTTTATAAAAAGTTGAAACTAATTTTGATTTATTTAAAAATTCTCTTGAAGAAGTTGAAGCCTGCACACGAGTTTATAGTCCTTTGTTACACGCACATGATAGTATATTACGTGACAAGGGAGGTAAAATAAAAATGGCCCCAGATCGCACGTAAATTGGCACGTACTCTTAGCGAAGCTGAAATTGTAACCTTTTCAATCAGCCACCGAGAGGAAAAGTTATAGTTTCAGCTCACTAGTTTATTAATGCACATATTTTTTTATTCATCTATTTTTAGTATTAAACTATTAAAAAATCTTATTTCCAACATTTTGTAAGACTTCATTTTCTGCAGATTTGACCTCCTGTAGAAAAATCACACAAACGTTGGCCTTCAAAGATCCGAAAAATTGCATGATTCTAAACAAGATTTTTATGAAATACCTTGGATTTTCTTTTTCAAAAAAGGCAACGAATAAAAAAACACTCGTTTAAACATTACCGAGAATCTCGAGACGACGGTACGAAAGAAATAGTTTACATAACCCGCTGGGATCTCGATCGAGTGAAAAAGATAGGGCAAAGACAATTCGTGAATCCCAGGAACGAGGGGCTCTATAGAGGGTCGCGGTCGAGTTCGCGAGGAGGAATTTCGCGGATTCGCATAGTTCGCCGCGCGCATCGAAAAACTGCGCGGCGAAAATTCCGTAAGTGAAAAATTGATCGGGGAGGGTGTCCCAACCCGCGGGAATACGCCTGTATTCTCCTCGGTGGCGAGAAGACCCGACGCCAACGAATTCTCCCAGGAATACCCACTCCCTTCCCGCATAGATTTCTCTATTCGCCCACTCGGTTCCTCTTATATTCTCCTATTTATTTTACCGTCTCTGCGCGCTCTTCATTCCGCAGAGCTCGCTTTATCCTGCCCGGTTGAATCGCAGAGACAAGGAGTTGCTACTGTTGTTGTTCAATAAAAAGGCAAGAGAAAAAATCGCTGCTCGGTTAATTAGAGCCTTTATACACAATTAGACCTTGATTCATGTCGGTTTAAAAAAGATTTACGCCGTTTGCTGAATTTTTTGACAGGGAAGACCGGGAAAAGTCATAAAAACTTTTTGGATTAATGACCTTTGCATAAAATCTTTTTTATGTCTCTTAAAAAGAAAAAAAATCTTTTTGTTAATTGAAAGCAAAAAATTGCCTGCACACTGAATAATAACATTAATAAATTCAACGAAATATTTCTGTAAAGATTTTCTAAGGAAATTAAATATTTTTATTAATGTAGGAAAATAGAAAATAATTGTTAATTATTAATTAATGCAACCGATCTCTTGATTATGAGTAATTTTCAACGAAAAAATTCGATAAACGTTAAATTGAAGATTTTTTTTTTAAATATTTGCATGTTAGCAAAAAGTTGATAATGTTACTCTTGTTTTTTTTTCATCGTTAATTAAGTTTTTTCTCGATACTAGATAATTAATAATGTACGATAATTACATTTTTTAATGAATCATTCGTTATCGCATTTTCCAAACTCTTGTTTTCTATTTAAAAAAAAATTCATTCTATAGTAATAATCTATAAATTATTAATTAATATGCTTTGCTTTATTCTCATTTTAATTTAACGACATTGAGCCACGGTTTATTGTTAATTAAGGCATGACCCAGATTCATTTTTTCATTTATAATATACAAATAAAATAACGAAAAAAAATTGACGTTAATATAAAACGAATGCACATTCAACAGATCACTCACTTCAGATACACATTTCTGCAGAATATTCAGAGCGCCTATAATTCTAAATGAAGACACATGAATATATTACGGAAAAATACAATAAATCAGGGTAACGCGTGACACTGACAGTCTAAGTTGTACAAAGTGCATCGCGCGCGTTATTAAAATTTCTCAAAACAAGAACAAGTTGCACATAAGAGAAAATGCCGGAGGGGGGGGGGGGAGGCCGTGGTAGAAGGACTTGGCGCATATTATACCACCGGCCGACGGTGGGGCATGTCCGACTTTTTGCAATCTGTTTGCGCCGCGGCACCACGACAGCTGCAACGCCGGAAAATCTCACCGTTATTAAAACTCGCGATTTATACGGAGCGCCGATGCTCAATTTTTCGCTCGCACTCCTCCAGCAGAAATTCCGAGGGATTAAATTTACACTTCGCATATTAAATTAGAGTAATGGATATCCCTTTTCGAGGATGAAAAGTGTGTTAGCTAGGCAAATATTTCTGTACGTGCAATCAATCAGGATAGAATTAGGCAAAGATTTAAGGGAGAGGATCAGCGAATTGAAAATTATTCTTCAAATTATTCTGAAGAAACTTTTTCAACAGTTTAGTTTGGATTTATTGTTAGTTATTTAGTTTCTTTTTAATTGACACTATGGGTGCCACACGGAGAGAATAATTGGGTAAAAATTATTAGTTAAAAATTACACACTTTCTCGGTAATCTTTAAGTTATTTAACTACTTTAAATGGAATAAATACAATGAGAATTTTAAATTTTACTATACTGTTTAATAAATTATGCGCTTAGTAATATTTATTTAAACTTTATTAAAAATTACTTATTATCTACGAAAACTTAAATTTTAATCAGGAATGCAACAATTTTTACCAACGGTATAGTAAAAATTACTCAAAGCGCGCTTCGGTAGCAGGCGATCGTCATTTGCTCGTGTATTTTGCTTTTGCTTCTTAATAATATTTACAAAGGTTAGTAAATTTTGTACCGAGCGTAGGTTTACTAATTTTTATAGGATCATTCTCTCCGGGTATCAGTAGTAATTACGAACGCACTTGAGATCGACCTACTTGCTCTTCTTTCTGCTATCGACATACGAGGCCCTGGAATACCGCGCATAAGCAGAGCTCTTCAACCGCCTTTCTACGCCTCAAACGGTCGACTCTTCGCGCATAAATTAACCCTCGAGTCCGCCATTTCCGCATCTCCCTCAGGATCCGACCGCAACACGCGGATGGTACTCGAATCTCCACGACGTGGATAGTGCTCCATCCTGGTCACTCATTCTCTCTCTCACTCTCTCACACTCTGCTTCTACTTACTCACCCTTATCCTCGAAATCCCTCGTGTGCGTAATTACGCACGGCAGACTAAATCTTCCTGGCCAACTTTTAATTAACAGCGGACCGCTTCGGGCTTCTTTAACAGGGACGTAAGGGACGTGACGTGTTGAATGGCACGAGGACGTCAAGTTTGAGGTTCCGCGGTGAATGTGCGAACGAAAATGAGGAGAAATCATGTGTCGCCTTGTAGGCAACGTATGACTTTCAACCCTGAGAACCTAATTGCAAAATGTATTTACTATTTGTTTGTTTATTTTTTTAATATTTTTTAGCAATCTTGATGGCTTGTATACAAAAATTTTAAAACTTAGTATGCCAGTAGAATCAGTCGAGCATGGTAAGACATCAATTATAATTTGAAGAATATAATTTTTTCTAAGTATTTTTAAATATTCAATTTCTAATATTCAATTTAGTATAGAACTTAAAAATGTTGTCATTTAAATCTTAAATATAGTAGTTCTAAAAGTAATTTATTTACTTACTTGTTTTTTAATTTAAAAATTCTCATAGTACTTATCTTTTTTCATTTCCGGACACGTAAATTTAAGAATATGTAGAGTATGAGAATTGCCTGCGCAACGAAAAAATGTTACACGGAAAATTAAGCGCGAAGCTGAAAATGAGAGTGCGCGGACGTTGGGGAAACAAAGAGTAGAAAGCAGATAAGAACGGTGGCTTGGCCTTAATTTCACGGGTAGCAACTTTTTACGGGCAATATTAGTTTTTCACTCGGAGATCCTCTCTTCCCATTACACTATTCCATTTTGAGACCGGTCGCACTAAAATTTCGTCTGTCGCCCAGGTTATTTTTGCGTTTACGCTTACGTGGACATTTTCTTCCGAATTAATGATCTGCGTTCGCGTTAATACTTTGTTTCAGTTTGATTTCTGCTGAAAAACGGGATCAATTAAGAAAACTACGGTCGTTGTTACACATTTCTTTCTACAAATAGAACAATTTTTTTTTTAAGTTCGTGTATAAAAAATCTTGACCTTTATCTTGATTCTTCATTTTTTAATCAATTTATAGATACTTCTTGATGTCATGAAATACACGGAGAGAAAAGTCTAGTAAAAATTACTATACTATTTAGTAGTGCAGGGACAGACTCGACAAATAAAAAATTTTACTAGAAAGTATGGTAAAATGTGCTAGACTTGTAGCAAAATTTACTGTAAGTCTAGTAAATTTTACGATACTTTTTAGTAAAAATTTTTATTAATCGAGTCTGTCCCTCCATTAGTAAATAGTATAGTAATATTTACTAAACTTTTCTCTCTGTGTATATAAATTTTTTTAGCTTCTATTATTCCTAGAAATAATTATAACAATCTAAATGTCGATTCTCTATAAGCTTAATATACGTTACATTCAACGTACGATATATCACGGAATATTTTTCATAAAATCTGTGTATGTACACAACGGTTTATATATGCTGTCATAAATATATAATAAATGTCTACTATAATAATCCTACTTTACATCTGTCATTAAGTCTAATAAGTCCTCCATAGATTTTCTAATTAATGACGATCGCCTAAAATAAAAGTTCCGGAAACTCTTTTAAATCCCCCTCGGCTCCCTTAAAAAATGTACAATCGAACAATCATAAAAGAATCGCGGAGTTGGTAGGTGCCCAGGGCGAACCGCCGATCCGTGGCAGACTCTCCCGTCGGCGTCCGTCACGTCTCCGACTCCCCGTCACTCCGCAGCGCCGTCAGAAAGACCTGTCGCGGCGGCTCCCCGGTGTACGTGCGCGGCATCGCACACAGACTCGCGCGCGTCGACGGCTTATCCGTTTAATTAACGAGGACAATGGCCGACGTCGAGGATGGCAGAGAGAAAGGGAGAAGAGAAGGGGGAGGGGTGCGAGACACGAGCGAGCGCCAGTGATTGCAGCAGCGCGCTTGGTTTACCTTGTCCCGGTGTCCTTCTCTCTCTCTCTCTCTCGCCCTCGCATTGTCAGCGCGCGCACATCGATTGTCCCTCTTCCCCGGCGGCGCGTCTGCCGAGATCGATAAATATTTGACGGCGAGGTATTCATAACGCGACCGGCCCTTTCAATCGCGCAAGCACGCGAGGCTCGCAAGTTCGCGGAGCGAGGCCCATTGTCCCTACCATTGAGCGCTGGGCGGATTCGCGGCCAACTTTTCGCAGCTTGATCGGGAGTAATGGAGTGACGGAGGAAAGCGCAGCGTGCAAGGCTCCTCGACTAATTCGCCGAGGCGTCTTGTTCGCCGAGGCGAGATGCGCGCTCGATGGATACTGTTTCTCGGATGGATTGCCGCGTCGTTAGTCATGGCCATCGCGGTGGACTCCTGTTCGCCGGATTCGTCTGGTGAAAGCTGGTGCGATATATCAGTTCTATAGGAAATTCATAATTTATAACTATATGCGACCGCGGCTAAAGCCAAGTTTGCTCATTGTGATTCGCGAAAGCCGAGTGTTTATGTAATCCTTTAGCGGAGAATAGCGGGAGGAACAATATCGCATTGTTTTGCCTCTTGATGTAATTTAAGCTTCCATTGCTTATTGCTTGCTAATGATCAGTTGCGGTTAATACACTTATTTATTTATTTACACTATCAGTAGATTAACGATGTCAGAAAAATTGCTGTCTGTATATGGGAATACAGTGGCAAACAATTTTACTGAAAAATATAATGTTATATGAACATATAATTTTTTTTAAGAATCCAGTCTGTGGCCGTGTTCTCATACAGATAGTAATTTTTGCAATACTTTTTTCGCAGTGTAAGCGGAACGCACATGCGCACGTGCGCGCAAACAATTTGTAAGAACATGTTTTTGGTTTTAAAATTGTTTAGAACAAGTTTCCAGGAAGTTTCCACGAGGTAGCAAAAAGCATGTTCTATTAACTTTTTAGGATGCAATAAACTTATTTACTAGCATAGAGTTTCATCAGTGCAGTTAATGAAATATGTTTTAATTAAATCTCGGCAATTGAAAACCTTTAACGAGTATATCAATTGGACCAATTGAAGTCGAAAGAATTTTTCATTTAATTTAAACTTTTTAAGAAGTGGCGTTTAATAGAATTTTAACGGAATTCATGAAACATTCAATTCACTCTTGCTCTTGCATTATTTGGTTTTATTGAACTTACACAAGCTCGATATTGAAGTCGGTGCAGATGAAAAAAAGAGGAAAGAGATGAAAAACCTTGATTTTTTTCACTACCCATCGTGTCTAAAATAGTGGATGGATATTGCAGTTGACGGAATTCCTGGGTTCATTAAAACTGGCATCCATGTTACTGTTTACCTTGGACTCATGAGTTTCTCCTTTTTCATTAATTTTTTATCTGCGTTTATGCAACAGTTTACGTCGGGTATGACTCATAAAACCGTAATTCATTCTCTTTCTCTGGAAACTGACGTGAATGTATTCACCGTTTAGTCGTATTTCAGAAAATCATTCTGCATTTCTCTTTCTCTCTTTCTTTTCTACATTTTTTATTTTTACTTGTGAAAATCTTCATATATTATTTTTTTACTCAAGAGGTAAATAAAAATCGACATATCTCTCTTTTTCTAAGAAAAAAATTAAGTACTGAATTTAATTGAAGTGGCTTCAACGAATTCATATAAAAATTGATTTTATTCGTAAAAAACTGAATTTAAAAGGAAGTGTGCTTAGAAGCACGACCTACAAAATATTTTCTTTTAGGACGACCTTAATTAAAAATTCAACCTTTCCGTCGTCTATAAAAATATGACATTCCGAATTGAAAATGTCCCTCCTCCAATTTGTATAAATATAATTAAAAGAAAATATATCGCGTCCATGAAAAACTTCTAAAAGAAAGTGCTCTATATTATTCACCCTATTACATCCTCTAATTCACCTCTTTTTGGGTCTCCTCCTCTTGACCTTCTGCCATTCTCCCTAACCGCTGTCGTTTGCACACTGGCAAAGCACCGAAACGTATCTCCAGCTGGTAACTCCAGCTTGTTGAGCATCAGCAAATTGTACGGGACGGTGAGTGTGTACATAGAATCCTGCGCCAGTCAAGTTTACTCCAGACCGTCAACGTCTGAGTGCACGAGCCTTGACAAATTCAAATGAATCCCCATCTTTTTCATCTCGCAAATGTTAGTTTGTCTATTACCTTTACGGCGCGATACTTCTAATATAGATATGGTCGAGTTTTTTACGTTAAGGATGTGCCTGACAAACGGAATCTAGTTAGTTTTTCAATGCGATATCAAAGGATTAGAGGCCGTAAAAAATGCATTAGGTGCAGGCGCTAAAACTCTTGCATGTAGCTGCTGTTTACGATCAAAGTTGTAAAAGTGGTTGCAATGATTTTTAGACAGTTAAGGTTATAAAAGCTTTTTCGTGTGGAAAAAAAAATCGAAGGAAATTTTTATTTTTTTCATAATATTATATACAGTTTTATTAGAAAGTATAATAAAATATCTTTTATTCACGGTAAAAATTAATAAATAAAGAAATGAGTGTTTTAGGATTCTTTTTTGTGAAATAAACCCGCGAAAAAATCTTGCAACATATTCATAGTCCGGAGTATAAAAGCACATATAAATTTCAATGCAGAAAACAGCAAAAAATGCTTAAGTATATTTGACAAAGAGATTATCTTATCTCAGCTGTGCCAGCACCACTGGCCCGGCAAAATTTCTGAAAGCAGATGCATCTGAGTCGCGTGCTATGCACGATATGAGGCAGTCTTGTGTCGACGTCGTACCCATCTAGCTGCCTCTGAATATTGGAGTAATTAAAGGGCGATTGTCTAGTTGGCGGCGTCGAAAATGTACCTGCAAGGCTGCACCGCAGTTTGCGCTTTCGTTATTGCGCCTTCATGGTGCTTGCAATCAATTTAGCTTTCGAATTCTAAATTACAATTAAAAAATTGTCACGAATGTAATTGTATGTATTTACGTACCTGTGTATCACTAATAAAAGTATCACTAATGCAAATATCACTAATTGATCATGTGATTTAATTTAAAGTGCGTGCTTTGGTGCACAGTAAGATGAGAAGAGTGGAAGATTTATTTAGTCGAATGGCTACAAGGAATTTTATTCTATTGACGTACCTGCTGATAAAATTGAGTATATGTATAATGAAAAAGCAAGGTACATGTTAAAATTGGATAACACAAATTAAAAGGAAAGCTCGAAGGAAAATTGAGTAAAAGTCTCATTTCAGCAGGACTGACACTGATAATGGAAGAGAGAATGAAAAATTACGGCGGCAGTCTCAGTGAAGTATAGTGTCTTCATTAAATTACCCCAATTACACACTAGTCTTCTTCATTATTTCGCGAGATGAGCGTAGGGCAGTAAAATTTTTAACGGGAATGGGAGTTACGATAAAAGCTTGCAGTTCCTATAGTTGTCTACTTTTTCGCCTCCCTCGAGTAAATAGCCTCAAGGACATTATTTCTCTTAATTTTCAATGTAATTGTCTACCTTTTCTTATCTTCTTCAGGCAAGGGATATCATTTGATTGAAATTAGCTCACTTAATTACTTTTAACGCCTTCGTGAGGATTCTTATTTTCTTTGCTTTAAAAAATAATTCGTTTGGAGCAATTTCTACATTTCATTTAGCACAAAGAAATATCATTAAATGAATTTCCTTTAATGAGAATTAAGAATTTTCTAAAGAACAATACTCTAATTATTAATTAAAAGTTAAAACACATTTTGTATACCAACAGCAAAGAAGTAAATAGCATTTTCTGATTTAATATTTGAAAACAACCTTTAGCGTCTTCTGCTTTTTTTTAGCATTTCTTGCTGCTGGTGATCGTTTAAACCTATAAAAGAAGAATAATTTCGTCTCTAAGGAAGATAATTCTGTCCGCCTTTTTTTCACCTGTTCCCACTCAACTCTCCGACATTACCTCTTGGTCGGGCTCTTCCAACGAACGAAAAATTACGACGTTCAAAGCTTTCAGTCGGCAATTTCACGGACCTTTCCGACCATCTTTTCTCGGCAAAAGAATGGAGAAATTGCATCAATTCGGTCGCGTAAGTGCTCGGTCGGTCAAACGCTTATCGGGCTACTTAACTAAAACGAAAAAAATTGGCATTTTTGCCGAACTCAAGAGTACTCGAAGCATTGCCTCGCCATCGAGTTTTCACAGAAGAATCGAGTAATGCAATATTATATGCCAGTTAGGGGCTAAATCGACTACTCTCGACATCCACTATCCGCGCTAACTTCGCGCGCAGCGACTGAATCCGAGCGAGTAGTTAATCCGAGCGAGTAGTTAATCCGAGCACTAACCTAAAGCTAAAATGCATTTGAATTGGTAATAACCGGTCATTAGCACTAAGTGCCCGGCGAAATTTTATCTCGAAATAAAGTTCGTCGAGCGCCGTAATCGCCGCGTCGAAAATTGTTTTCGACGTCTAGTACAAGTGTACACCGACTTGTCGTGCTCGGCAGCAACTTCGGCGGAGAGATGAGCGAGAGAGAGAGAAAGGAAAAAGGAGGTGAGCGAGACGCCGCTTGGCGTAATTATATATAAGGAAGGCAGCAACTTTTCCTCGACGCCGGGGCCTCGGGGCGAGCCGCGTAATGGCTCGAAAAATGGCTACTCTCGCGCCGCGGGAATTCGTCTTCGCCCTGGGAACAAAGTGACTTCCGCCATTATCGGTGATCGATCGCGAGCTTGCAGCGGATTCTGCGTGAGCCTCGAGTGCGTAAACGGGGTTTCCTTTTTCCTTACCCGCGTTCTCGCGCCTCCACTTCCGGCAGCGTGAGTAATGGCTGTAGTACAAGCGTAACGACCACGCAGCATTTATACTTTACTTCGTGTACTTATGGCTTCGCGTAATTTGCGAATAGGGGAAGTTCGACCTTCAACGATTGGTGTGAGCTATCAATTATATGTTTCATTTTAGAAGAATAGTATATTATATTTTCAGTGAGCAAAACTACGCGTGCAGTCACAGTACGACCAATTAGGTGTTTTGTATACTCAAGGGCTATGGAATGTTATTTTCACAACAAACTTAAATAATTATGATTATGGAGTTTATACCTTACGGAGTTTAAGCTTGAGAATTTGCGGTAATTGTATTAAAGCGATGAAATACTGTTATGATTGGAGATTACGGTCGTGAATGGCTAGAGAATTTAGAACTCATCTATTTGTGATTATAAGAATTATTAGTATGCTGTGTTGTTTAATTTTGGATTGCAATATTTGGGCTCCCTGGGATTAAAAGTTATAAAAAATGAAAGTACAAACGTCGTTTTTTTGTGTAGGTTGAAGTACAAATATTGTTATCAATATTCGAGAAGTAATAAAGATACTACGTTCGAGTTTGTAAGAAGCATATAAGAGAAATATACGTAAATATTTTTTATACAAACACATAAAAGATGAAAGGACTGAAATTAAGTACGCCCAGTTAATTCGTTTTAATGGCTGAAAATAGTACCTTTAAATTGTGACTTACCACTCAATTGTAAATTAAATCATTTTCAACTGAATAGTTCATCGATAGTACTTTAGCATTTTTTAGTGGATGAATGCTTTATCGATACAGTCAAAATATTTTCCTTTTTTAAAAATTATTAATTAACAAAGCATTTGCGATGATTTCCAATGTTCGATAGAAATAAAGCTTCATCAAGAGTCTGCTAAAGAGTTCCATCATGGGCTGCTACGTAGAGAAAGAGAATGATAGGTAGGGAGGGTGAAGTTTGTGCAGGGATACGGCGTCCACGAAGTGAGCTCGCTGACTCGCTTGAGCACGCATAATTAACGGATGTATGAGGGGTGGGATAGTATTTCGGTACTAGCGGAATTCCGTGGCGTGGTAATCGCGACTCAAAGGCAAGGGTCCAGCTGCGGGCACCTGAATTTCCTACTGATGAAACATCTCTGTCTTATTAAAGGGACTGATTTGGTATAAAGTGTCAAATCCAAGGATTGAGGATTAAAATGAGGATAAAATTGAAACTTCTCATTATTTTAAAACAGTAAATTTATTTTCATTTTTATTTCGTTATTGCAACTGAGACGAGCAATTTATGTTTTCTTGATTTACGACTTACTTTAATTTTTGTAATCGGAAATATTCCAATTTCAGAAAGATTTATTTATCACTTGATAATATGTTAAATAATTAACTTCAGCGATTGTCTTTAATATTTCACAAACGTATAATTGAAATTGTGAATTTTTATTCTAAATGCAGCACGAGTCAGTCTATTAATATCGGGGAAGCTATATTTGCAGAAAAAAAATTAACCGTGACGTAAAAAAAAGAACAAATAGAAAGCTAGGAAAAGTGAAAAAAAAAAAAATAAAATAACTCGTTTAGAAAAAATCCGAGAGCTGTACGCGGCCTGCAGATAAAAAGAGCGAGTCACTCCGGGATTGTCTTTGTCGACTGTATGTATTTTCCTACTGACGCACGAGAAAAATACAGGTAGCTGAGTCTATAAAAAAGACGCGTTGCCTTTTGTGGAAACTCGTTCTCATTTTAGTTTATCTTCTCATCTTTTAAGCTGTTTTCTCTATTTTTCCCTTTTAGAAATTAACTTTTTTTTGCCTGTCAAAAGCTTTTTATTGCGTCCATTATGGAGGAATACAAAAAATCGATAAAATGCAAATATCTATAATACTTTGATGCACTGTCATTCTATAGCATTTTTATCACTAAACGCTGTAAGTTTTTATTATACCGGTGATTGCCAAACGAAATTGTATATTATGAATTTGTTTGCGCATATAATTCATTTAGTTATAAAATTATTATAATAAAAATTTTCTCCAATTGGTATTTTCATCGTATCTTGTGTTATTGAGAATCGTTGCAACGAATTTTATTAGCACTTCGTGAAATAAATTTTCACTTTGAAGCAATATAAAAAATAACACATAATTACAAAATCTGAAGTATGCGAATTTCTGAGATTAAAATGAACCTACAAAAGCAGAAATAAATTATCCACATTTTATTTCATTAAGTTGTCCTTTTCAAATTCTATGAACATATTTTCTTTTACATTATATTCTGCTGTTTTTTTAACGCTTTTTGCCTTAAACTTTTTGCGGCTTGAATTATCTTTTTTATAATATACATTATTTAAAATTCAAATATTTGATGATTTTAAAGGATTTCTTTTCTGTAAATACTAAAACTGACAGTAGTATTCCAGCAAATAAATACTATATGCAATATTTTAAATTGCTACTGAATTCAATTCAATGATATAAATTGATTAAATACAAAGATTTTCCATTCTTCAATCAAGCGAATTTTTTCCACATAGCCGACATTCAATAAATCAGAAAAATAAACAATCCAGCATAACATGAAATCCATTTAATCAGTACAAGCCAATTTTAATATCTAATTTCCGCAGCAAAGTTTCACTGCCTTTCGAGGATCGCGAAATTGACAAGAAGATCATGTAACGCTCGAAAAATATACCTTAGAGATTTATCTTTTAGATTCGACGGAATAAAGTGCGACTCGAAAGTTTCTTTTACAATTCAGCAGACTCCATTCCCCCTGATCGCCAAAAACACTGAATCACATCCCCTTAGAACATCACCAGGGTGTTGACATCGATCGAAGGCATACCAAGCACGAGTCATTTAATGAAGTACGCACGTCGAACGAGATTTTAATTTTCGCAGTATCTTTCATTTTAAGTTCTATACTTGAAAGGCTGACGTTATAACTAAATCTGCATTAAAATTGCAAAATTATCCTGTCGTCTGCAGGAAATACTCACTTATGCGAATAGCTCCGAAACGTGAAACGAGAGTGGCAGAGATGATTTGGTTCATTAATCAGATTCTTAACGAAGCCATTCTGTCGTCGGAAGGCTTGCGACGGACCAAAATTTCTGGCTCTCAAAATGAATCCCCGGCAAATTTTGAAAACACTATTCGCGGCATTTAATTTCGCACGGCACTCGGCGAATTTGTATTCATGATAGTCTTATCCGGCGAAACTTTTAATTTGAAAAGTTTAATACTTTATTTTACAAGGACAGTTTAAACGCGACTCTTTACCGATAAAATTTATTTAAATTTATAAAGCTCGAATTAAAGTTAAGAGTAGTTTGTTTGAACCTTCGCTTATTCTTGAAAAATGTCCTTATCGCTAAATCGACGGACATTATCTTTGTAATGGCGGTGTCCGTTGCAGACTGAAATTAATTGCACTTCATTACTCGGTGATGGATAAATCTTCCTAACATCTTGCAATCGCTTTATTTATTGATTTTTTGAGCAAGAGGATAGTATTGGTATTAACTGAGCAATTTATAATACCGCGATAGTTATGGATTATCCGTAATTTTATTCCAACAATCCGTTTTTCTATACATTAAACAAATATTTCTTCTTATAAAAATAAACTCTTGCCATTTTTTACTATTCGTATCAATTCATATTGTATATTACTATTAAATCTGAAGTATAACGTATAGCCGTAAAACTACAGTCTTTTTTTAAATTCAATTTACATCGTCGTCTCGTAAGATAAAAGAGCATATCTCATCTTCATCTCAAACATGCATAGATTTAATAATGCAGTGTCTGTCGTCGCGTGTCTCGATTATACGGGAGGCGTTCATGAGACGAGTCGCATCTCACTTGAGATCTTGGAGGTACCTCAGTGAATAAATGAAAAAAGGTGAGTTGAGGTGGCAGAGAAATTTTAGCATGCTGTACGCTTTCGATATGCCTGTAAATTATTGATACGTGGGTGGCTGAATTATGCAAGGGAGCAAGTAAAAACTGGTCTAGGTTTCCTGTGGATACCTACTAGGTGCACGTTTCGTTTGAATAGCAGCCATGATTTTCTCTGATTACTATATTTGTTATTTCGTTCGTTACAGCAAGGAAAAGTCAGAAGGTATCTAGTACTTCAAGAAAATAAATGATATTTCTAAGACAGTTGATTATGCATAAACTTGAAATTTCACGTTTTAATTGCATAGATAATATTTCTGTAAATAGTCTTCGATCAGTTATTTCACAAGTAACGTATTAAAGTCTCAAAAAATTTTCAAAGGTGCTACAAATTGTAGCTCTCATTTTTACTTGTTAGATTGAAAGGTCTAATGAAAGGATTTAGACATAAGAAGCTTAATTCTAATATGGGTGCAGTGAGAGGGGGGAAAAACTGGAAGTGAAATAAGTGCGTCAGCTGAGAATCGCAACTGAACAGCAGAAGTCTTTTAGGAGGTCCTCAATATTTCACGTTGTTTTTCGAAGCCTCGCTTGCTCGAGCTGCCACTGTTTCTTCTTGTTTTTTTTCTTCGTTCAACCTCCTTCTCTTTTTTTCTCTTTATACGCCAGCTCCGGTACTTTGGCACGTCCGCGTTCGTATGAATCCCCGCTTATCCCTACGGACGTAAAGCTGCGGACTCCAGTCTTCTTCGAAGCTGGATAAAAACTGAGACGCCCAGGGGGGAAGCTCTAGCAGGGTCACGAACGATCAGTTCCAGGATGAATGGTCAACTGGAATCAGTGCAATTATTTACTGTGATGTATTACATTTGTGTTACAGTTAATTATACTTACACGTATAGTAGGGGGATTTTGTTTAGCTGTTTGTTAATATTTTTTTGAAATTGTATTTTTATTTTATTTCAATTCAGTAAACGATTTTTAAAAAGTATTTCCTTTTGCGCATTTTTTTTTGGTACGCAAAGTGCACGAGAATTTCAAAAATAAAATTTCAATGTATACAATTATTCGTTAAGAATTTTCAATTATTTTCTAGTATAATCAAGAAAGGCATCCTACCTTTTTTATTTCGCCAATCAAGGAATTTACAACATAAATAGTTATAAAATACAATTTTTTTATATTATTATTTAGTTTTATCTATGTGCATCGACCGAAATTTTAATTGATATTAGAATCTGACATCGAATAAGTTAAGTGACGTCAGATAAATCTGAGCAAGAACAGCGTTAAACTATCCAAATGTATCTTAGACCGTATCGCATAAATAAATCGTGCCCTGTACTTGGCATGTGCTACTTCAAATTGCTCCAGAATGTTCGAGGAAATACCTCGTAGGCTTCTAGAATTAAGACTTGCGGACGTTAGCGCCAGTTCCTTCTTATCTGGCCTCATTTCGGTGGCCGCACACGATGAAACATATTGTCTGAGTTTTTCGAAAACGTCCAGACAGATTCGAGATGCGCATCCCGCAAAGAAAGAGTGAAAAAAAAAAGAGCGACGGAAAAGAGGGATGGTCGTCGTTTTCCTCGAATTATTGCGTTTCTTCGCCGGTCTTGCTCGTTTTTCCGCTCTCTTGCGGGGCTTCGGAGCTTTGCCTAAGTGTTGCCCATTTGTCAATGCTGACGGCGCAATTATCCGAACTTAAAGTCAAGATTTTGCGCTGTACTTCGCTAAACTTGGATAAACACCGAGGCAAAATAAATGATTTTGCTTGCAAACATTGGAAAATTTTTTTTTTACTTTCCTTTTAAACTGCATTAGTAAATTCATTTTTTTTCTACATGGCCTACGCTAAGTTACGACTTTCTGCCCGTTTCCTCAAATTGTATTTTGCACACGCTTTGAAGAAAAAAACGGTTGGGGCCTTGTGCGAGGAAGTGATTTTAACCTCGTGTGAACTTTCCGCAAACCTATAACACTAGGGTTAAAATTGCTTTCCCGCACACGTATCGAAATGTACTATTAACGTGTATAAACTGTTAATTGGTCAAAGGAATTTTTACAGCAACTAGTTGCAAATCAGTCTCGGATAAAATATAAATAAATGTTAAAATAATTTCAATCCAATATTTTGCCTGTTGCAAAAGATAATCAGGTGCAGCACGAACCGGCAACGTCCTCAGCGATCGAGGTACCAAAGTGCGCGCGTTCAAATTAGGCTCATTTTACCCTACGGCAGCGGAAATTCCGAAATAGCGAGAGGCCGCGGGGGTTGCTGGGAGTTTGTGCGCCTGCGTACTTGACTCTAATTCACGGAAATTCTCGGGTAACGGTCCGAGGGGCCCGGAGAAAATTTACGATGATATACGCGAGTTCGCGAAATTAATTAAGACGAAAGTTCGGACCTCGGTCCCGGGGCTTTAAACACTCGACCGGCAGGCGCGCTGCTGCACTTTGCTGAATTATACATCGTCAGGAGGCTGCCCGAGCTCCAAGGAGTTCTCCCTCTCGCGCTTTGGCCGGGTGATCGCCCTGATTTAATCGAAATTGATCAAACGTCTCTTTTAGTGCTTCGAGTATATCAGAGTAATTTGCGGGAATAGAAAAAATATGCGATTAAGGCATTATTTCAAGTTAATTCATTTAGTTTTTTACTACTTCAATATGCTAATAGTCTCCTCGAGCAATTCTGCTTTAACATAAATTTTATTTGAAATACTCAAAAGAATTAATATTGATGGGAAATTGAGCAGTGACACTAATGAGTAGACTAGTTTCTAGTCGTGAGATACTTTTTTATTTCTTCAGTTGAAATTATTGCGATAATTATTGTTATAAGCAAATATGTGCAATAAAATGGCAATGCGATGTTTCAAAGGAAAATAATATTATAATTGTTTATTAATATTGAAGAAATAAAAGCAATAATATTCAAACGTTTATTAAGTGTCTCTAAGTTATAAGGATAAAATATTTCAAATCGTTACCAGTAAATGTGAAAGACAAATTTTTTTACTTTCAGTGGAAAAATTATTATAATCGTGCACTTCTTGCCCACGGCACGTCCGAGAGTTTGAGTTACAAATCGGCCGACCCTTGGAATGCGCGGAACATCCTGAATCCCGCGGCATTATCAATCTTCCCTGATCCCGAAATGAACCGTATAAGACTAAAATGTATCGTATAGGGAAAATCTCGTCCACCAAGACAAATGATCCCTCGGCTGTGCTCAAGATTTTGCATCGCGAGTTGAAAAAAAGGCAGGGCAATTCGGAAATCACCAGCAAAAACCAATCGACCGTCGCAAATGTAAGACATCTAAATCCCAGCATCGAAAATGGTTGGATATCATCTCCGACAAGCTTTATCTTAGAACTGCGTATAGGCCGTTGATATAACGGCGAAATTCGTCAGACAAAATTCGTTTCCGGTTGTTTGTCGAAGCAGGGTCTTCCTTTTATTTTCTGCTCATTCCTCTTTCTCAAAAGAAATTTCAAAAGTTTTTTTCTTCAGTATCACTGGTCACTATCGATTTCCGCCGGAGAGCCTGTTTGCTCCTTTCTTCTGTTCTTGCCTTTATGCTAAATTCTTGAAGCGGAAAGTCGCAATTAGTTGTCTGCCGTTAGCGTTGCCAGCAGAGACGATCTTGATTGAAAAGTAGTCCTAGTTGGAAGTTTGTTTGAAAAGATTGTCAGCTATTCTCCCTTATAAACCGTCTTCTTCCAATAATTAATACAAATAATAATTACAATAACATAAAATTAAAATTTATAGTATACATTAAAAACAGACATTTTAAAGATAGATATTTCCACTTTTTTTTTGAAGGTTTAATTAAAAAATGTGACTAAATAAATTTAAGTAGAATATTTATAAATTTATATTTGTCTTTTAGATTAATATGTTACATAAAAAGTGTTTAGTCCCTTTTCATTTATTTCCTGTAAATTTTTGTCTCAAAGTTACCGACGCTCACTTGCCATGAAAAAAATACCGAGGTGCTCTTATTGTCTGAGCGGGAGCCATCATTCCAACGGCAAAGGCTATGGAAAAATCGCGTCATAACTCTTAGTCAAAAAGAATTCATCAAGCTCGTTTAATAAACCCGAAACTGGAGCGACCGCCGGAGCAACGCGGAAGCAGGAAGGGAAAAAATTGAGATTCCTCCCTCGAAAGTAAATAGGACTATTTTAGGGGCAGAGGAACGACTTTCCTCTCCTTTTTTTCTTGCTCTCTTTTTACTTCATTTCTCCCTGCCGAAAGTATGTGTATGTACGCGACCATTGTACGTGTGCGGAAACTTTTTCCCGCGCGCGCAGAGCGTATATTTGTTCCTGTCCTTCGTGCACGACTGCAGCAATTTCTTCTTTCTTCTTTTCCATTGTCTTATAGTAAAAGGGGCGAGGGATGCCATTTGTTCGTGCGATCTTGAACGCACCTTCGTAAATTTCGTCTCGGCTATATTTCTTTCGGTGCCTTCGTCTTGGTGGCCTCATGCCGCTCAAATGTCACTCACACTGGTGAAAAACAAATACTAACGTTGAATTTACACAGGGATCATTTGCATTTTTTGGTGCATGTCTTTTTTTTGTAAGAAACTAAGACTAAATAATGACTACATTGCTTATAATGTAAAAAAGCATTTTTTTTTATAGTTTGTGGGAATGCACACTTAGATTACCTCCTGAACATATATTCAGAGTCATAAAGTTAGTTTATGTAAGTACATGAGCAATGTGTCAGCTTTAATGCTCCTTTTCCTAAGTCAGTACAACTGCATTCCTTATAGTTAAAGTTTTACGAAAGTAGTTAATCAATTTTTACAAGGGGAGTTTACAACTCAACCAATTCCTTAGATTGCCACAAGCAATAAAACTGATTAATGTTCGAATTAAAATATGACAAGTCAACTAATTTTTTGAGAATCATACAACCAGATGTATTTTTCATAGCATACAGACACTAATTTCTGCAATCGCAAATGCAACTAGCTAAAATAAAGTCAATAGTAATAAGTTAATGTTTCTTTACTGAAATAATAATTCTTGTAAAAAATATTCGTAAGGTCTTACCAATTATTACAAAACGACTTAGAAAAATAAAAAGGTAATTTATCAAAGACTTTGAGATGCAAACAAGTAGCTGAGACAGTTACTAGATATTCTGTTATGGTCAACGGAGTGCTTCATATTTTACGGAGGGAATAAAAAAACTTTCTCGACGTTTTAGTACCAATGTAATTTATTTCTTAAAGAAGAACTAATTATTATGCATGAACGATCTAATAAGATTGTAGAGAAATGTTTTTTGATGACCACAATGAATCACTGTAACGCTGCGACCGCAGAATTTTTTAAGGCTTCAGCAAAGTTCCTAAAACATCGAGAACTGGGTGGCCCAGTTTTAAGTTTGAAAAAGAAGGATCTAGGATCCTCGTTTGAAAAATAAGTCGATCCGTTGATCCAAATCGCTAATCCCTACCGGCAGCCCGTAAACGTCGCTGTCGACCTCTTGAGACTTTGACCGTCAACTACTTCTTCAGGACGTTGGGAAAGCTTCTTGAAAGTTCTGATTTGAGCATGCGGCTGTCGCGAAAATCGGATTAGCTCACGACGTCGTAGCTAAATCCGGACGACGATTGTGCCGCTCCCGCTCCTCACTGCTGCTGTAAATTGTCTGTTTAGCTAATTGTTAAGGCCAAGACATACAGCGAGACGTTAATCAACGATAGCATTGTTCCAGCAATAATAAATTATCTTTTTAATCCACTTTCGCAAATCTTTAATTTATCACAGTAATCGCCGGATAACACAAGGTCGAAGGACAGGAAAAATTTATCATTGTGTAAATCCTATTCCATTTTTCTGAAAGTTCGAAGGCGCGCCCTTAACTCAGAAGCCAACCAGGTTTCTTCCTTCAACATCCGGCAATTTTTACTTTTCATACAATGCAAACTTGAGTCGCCGTCTTCTTAAAAACAAACGCTGGAACTCTTCCGATTTAAAGCACAGCTAACTCCTGCTCCAAAAGTTCTTTTGAGAAAACATTCGCTGAAACAAACAGTGAATTTCTTGAAAAATCTTACTTTCCTCTCGACGAGCTTCTCCATTGAAAACTCGCCCCTCCCCAAAATCGTCCTAACTCTTTCTCCCGACTGTAGCCCCGAGTCGAACGCTACGGGGTGGGCTTGAGGGGGTAGGGGGCAAGTCGAAACTCGGCGAAGACTTGTCCCATCGTCTATTCACGGGCCAGCGGCTCCTCCCCCGGCCAAGACGAGTTTCTGCGTCTCTCTGGAAGTTGGACGTCGTGCGCGCGCGAGTTCTGATCGAATTATCGAGCGGCAGGGTCGCCGGGTGCGGAGAGGGTCCGGGGTATCATGGTAATTGTGAGAAGTTATACGCGGCCCGAGTCGCGGTGATATCCCTCGAAGCGAGCCGCCCGGCCAAAGCGGACTCGAAAATTGAACTTAATTGTTAGCTGTGAGCGAAGCTCCGGGTGACTGAAGGGGTGAGATTGATTCTTTCATTTTTTTCCTTCGACGATGAACCTCTCTTTATTCGACTATGCACAAGCGAGTCTCGGCTTCGAGACTGAATGGAAAATAAGAGACTAGTACGCCTCAATCAGTCGGAGTTGATATATTAAATTTTCAAGAAGCAGTTGTTCATCTCTTTGTCAATCAATTTTTACTTGATGTTTCTTTTAAATAGTGCAAGAAAAGATAATTTTTATAATAGAAATGATCCTTTGACCCAAAGTTAGTGTCTTTAATATAAAGTCATGCGCATTTAATATAAGTATACGTATTTGATGTAAATGTAAATTATATCTTCTTTATTTCAAATTATTTTTCAAAGGCGCGAAGACTTTGGGTCAAAGGATCTTTATCAGTGTACTTGATTGTACAATTAAGTTTTGAATCTTGAATTACAAACGATAATAAAAAATTGAATTCATTGTTCAAGTATAATACATTAACATATATATCCGGAAGAGAAAACTGCACTCGTAGTATTGTTAACTAAAGTATTTACTAGGCACCGGCGAATGAAGTTGAGATTAAGAAGAGGAGCTTATACTTCCGGAAAATTGTGAGAAAATAACACTATCTTTGCACAATAGCTGTATTACTCGATTAAAAGTACACAAAGCTCCATTAATCGAGGCTCCTCCAGGATCTCCATTCAGACTTTCTCGCGCCATTACGGACTGTATAGATATACGCGTGCCGTGCGTAGCGCTCGAAAGTCTCAGCGAAGTCTGGGGCCTCCCTCTCGCGCTTGAAACGATGCCTTATCGAAGCGGCAGCCCAGTCGGCGAAACTCCTCCCTGCAGCTTCGCTCCCATTCTGCTCTCGCGAGCAGCGCTAACTGCGTCCCCCTCCGCCTGCGCGTCGAGAGAAGTCGAGATCGCGAGAGTTGGGCTAATTTCGGATCAAAAGCCCCGCCGGCGGAAATTAGCTCGTCAAAGACGGGGGAAGCAAGATTTCGCGAGAATTCGCGCGTGCGCGTTGCCGGAATAATGTTATTATCGCCTTTTGTACGCAGCCTCCGTCAGTATCGGGAGCAGCCTTTCCAACAAGATGTTCCGACAAGCTCTGTACTAACGGTACTAACTACTCACTGACCTATTTACAGATTATTATTCGCAAATTAACATTTTTAACGTTGTTAGTGACTGGAGTTTTAGGAAATCCTGATTAATCATTTTATTTCAATATTTATTAGTATATTTTATTCAAGATTATTTTAAAACTCCCAACTTAACGCTTTTATGTTCTTACTTTCTTTTTCTTTTCACCTTTATCTTTATCTTTCTTTTTCTCACTCTTTTTTCTTCCTTTTCGACACTTTTCTATTAGATTTGCTTAGTGTTAGTTTTATATCGAGCAATGGCAGCACACAGGAATGTGCTTCCTCTGCAGGGTTGCTTTTTTCTAATTTTTTTTATATATACCAATTATTGTAATCAATTATATGTATCAACTGGTTTAATAAATAAATAAAATAAATAAATTTATGGATAAGTCAATAACTTTTAAGAGGATTTGAAGCCTGTTAATATGTGCTCCTATTCTTATCTTGAAAAAGTAAGTTATAGATATAAAAACAAAATAAATACTTTTAGACCCACAGGTAAAAGAGAAAAATTTGATGAAAAGGGAAACCAACAATGACTACATTATGAAAAGATAATTTTATTAAACTACTAAATTAGTAAACTGTACGTTTCACTTTCTGTGAATATTTAATCATTCCATTTTTTTAATTTATCATTTTTTCTCAACACTTTTCGTTCATATAACGATATATATACATTATTTTTTAGATTTTTATATGAAATTCACTTATAGTTAACTGAATTCGTGATTATTTAAAAGCACGGCACTCGAGGGGAAACGTATGACTTAATCCGCATGTGGTCGGGTGACCATCTGGGAGCGTCCAATAACGGGCTATTCAGCCGACGCGTAAGTCTACATGAAAAGAGTAAGTGGCGGTCAATGTGAACGCGAACAATGAAGCATAAGAGGGACCGCAAGAATTGATGCGGCGTAAACCTTGGCGCTGTTCTCCGATTGCGTCGCTCGAAAGCCCGCAGTCGTAATAAACCGGTGTCGTCGCAGCATCCAACGAGTGGATCTCGAGCACTTAGGCGGATTTACAGATTATCCCCCTCTATAATTTCGTTTAGTTAGTTTTACATCTTTTTAGTGCGGAAATTAATGCTGCTGTTCGGATTGTTTTAAAAAATAGAGAAACAGAAGTGAAGTGATTGTGCGTTGAGATTAACAGTATTATTTTTATTGCACCAATGCATCTCGTTTTTAAAACTTTTAAAAAGATCTACGGGCTTATTTATATCGAGTGAATTTTAAAAGTTTGAGTGGTTATAGCAGCAGTTTGTGTTCCCTTAATATCGCAGTTTAATTCTTTGGTAACGCAGGCCAGCTACACCTAGAACAGGTGTACTGAAATGTTCACGCAATTTCTGAAGTTAATAATCTTGCTTGTATCTAATCTTGTTAGCTTAATCAAGTAAAGTTAAAATTAGTATAATAAAGGCTTCATAAAGTTGCTTCAACAGTCAGTTAATTGAAATTTTAATGAAACCTAAGAATTTTAATTTTACTTTAAAATATTTTTCATTTTGAATCTGTTTAATTTTTCGTTGCAATAATCGCATCAGCTGTTAGCTATCAGCAATCGAAAATAGCCAACAGCTAAGTTCCCTATAAGCCGATCAATCCGGAACAAACGCTTCTGCTACTGTTATTCGCTGCTACTTTGAACTTAACATATACTGCTGACTTAAGAGTTTGTTTGGCAAACTATATACTGAGCTTTGTACTTGTACTCACGATCGATTCTGTAAAATAACAGAATAATATTTATTAATTTTCCAAAGAAAAATTAGGTCGATAGAAACATCTGGCTTATCGAATAATTGAAATTTGTTACTAATTATTATATATAATAATGTACGTTGTATCATTATAAATTAATCAATTATATTTTCTTTTTTGTTTCAGGTAATACAGAGTTTGTAAGCGACTTGAAAACAATTTTTTAACGTAAGTTACATTTCCAACAAGTCCTTTACAAATCGGTCCGAAACTTTGCGTGAAAACTTGTATTTCTTATTGACCGTAAGTTTTCGTTTTTTACCTGCAAAGCGAGTTAGAAGTAGCTATTTTTACAAAATTTTCTTCCTATAAATTTCTTTTTGTTATAAAACACTTGAGACCAAACTTATATATCAGATGAAAATGTACAGATGCCGACAAAAAGCAAAGTGAACATTTTGATTCCGTTTGTATGTAATACGCGTTTTTCGTAAACACGCTCTTCATTAAATTTAATACAGTACTCTTTACGTTTTGGCATAAAATATCCGATTTAAAAAAAAAATATTTTAATTGGATTTTTTTA
Organism: Sycophila sp. Sp_5; assembly: GCA_018906775.1. NCBI lineage: Eukaryota > Metazoa > Arthropoda > Insecta > Hymenoptera > Eurytomidae > Sycophila > Sycophila sp. Sp_5. The sequence goes on from JACCID010000020.1 coordinate 1,223,459, forward strand.
GCCTACTGTAAAATGTTCTATACTCGTTTCCTTCTTAATATATTTTAAAGGGTTTTTCTTGCGTATGTCTATGAATACTCAGCTTCGTAAAAACAAATTTGCATGCCGAACATGCAAGTGCTACAAGTCATAAAATCTGAAGCGACGTGCCCAGGAAATTTTCAATTTTGAAAACGCTAACCAGATTGCATCAGGCTTTTTAATATTTCTTGGAGGACATCTTCATTATCTGTCAAATATTAAAGTATTTGCGTGAAATTCGACCTTCTGTCTCCTGTTTTGACAAAGGCAGCGTCTCATCTTGAGAAAGAATTTGATCAAATGGAAAACGTATGTTAATTCTTTCACTCTTATGTCATTTTACTGCAATTTTTTTTTATCCTACCCGTCTTGATAAAATTCCGGTGTCAAATCCAATATACGATATGTTTCATTACATATATCTTCAAAATTTGCATAAAAAGTTTATTTCTCCTATACAGCTTCTAAAAAATATTTTAAAATATTTTGCAATAAATGTTTTATCGCTTAGTTTCGTTCGATCTTTCAAAGCGCAACCAAGTCTCGTAAACAAAACACCAAACAGCGCACTTGATAAGCGATAAAATTCGATCGATTTACATCCGAGTTCTAATTTAGCGTTTCAATATTCCTCGATTTTTCGCACCTCGCTTCAACGGCTTGTGCAACGCGAATTCGCGGAGGGCCGATTTCTTAGCGTCAATTCAGCGCCGAGCTCGTGTCATTCAATTACCATTTACGAGCGCTTCGCTAATGAAAAGCGAGAGAATACCGTGACGACGGTTTGACGCAGATTAATGCGTTCGGTAACCAAACCGCGTTTCTCACCTTTTTTTTTTTGTATTTCTACTGCCGTTCGTCGAGGTGTGGAACTACTGCATTTTGAGAGCCCCGCTAATGCCTCAAAGCAGTTTTGAGGAACGCCGCGCGCGCATCGTTAATTGTACAAGCGGCATTTGGCGGCGTCGAGGACGAAATTAAAAAAGTTTCGTAATCTCCGCCGGAGAGCGAGTCGCGAAATCGCGCGAATAAAAGAAGCGAGCTAATTAAAGCGAGGAGAGTACACAAAGTGAGGCGAAAAAAAGAAGCACCTTGCCCAACGCGCCTACCATTATTATATCCTTTAATTAGCCGGCGATTTCGTTTACAAAGGAGAGCCGCGCCGGCTAATTGCTGAAATTCCGAGAAAAGGCGCGTTTGACGCACGATTATTAATCGGAGCACGCGCGAAACTCCCTTCCCCTCTCTTTTCCGCTCTGGGGAAGGGGCAGAAAAAAGGAGGAGAGACGGGCCGGAAATGAAACGGTTGCAGCTTTTTTTTCTCTCTCCCGACGTCACTGCGCCAGGCGAAATTCGAGAAGCGCGAATCTCGATTTCCACTTTCGCTAATGGTTGGGCGTACGCGAGGCGCCCCTTTGACGAGGCCGGGCGCACGCTTCGAGGATCTTGCGATTCGAAACTCTCGCCCACCCCTCGGCCTCTTTTCCCTCTCTCTCTCTCTCTCCATTTTACTTGGTATCGCTGGAGGTATTTTAAAGTCAGTTGCTTTGCGAAAAGTTAAACATCTCCTTCTGCTCCATATTTTAATGAAAATTTGAGAAAGTTTGGACTAAGTCTGCCGATGCGTATCCGATTACTTAGAAGAGTGTAATGTATCGTTACGTGAGCATTAATTTTTTTTATATAAAATAGAATAATGTAAGTTTTGATCAGAAAACGTATTTTCAATGATAATGTATAGGGAAGATATTTGCATTGAAAATACGAAAATACGATTGTAACATACTGGTAAATTGTATAATTACTAAGGGAAAAAAAAACAGAAATTATGTATTGCAAACGAAAAGATAATATTGAATTAATTTAAATGTAAAGAGAAGACAAAACGACCCTGAATTTGATAATAACCACTAAAACATTCATTGTCAAAAATATAACGCATTCTAAATAAATTTATCTTTTCACCGATAAAATGCAAATGATGTAATACATTTTTTCCGCAAACAATTTTTTTTTTGTTTATCTTATTAGAACAGAACAATAATAACTCTTCATCTACTATATTTGCTCACTACGAAACCGCAGAGAGCAATTAATAAAAAACTCTCGATTTTTCTATTGAAGTCATCGTCGAACCTTCGACGCGGCGCTTAAAAAATTTCACAGATCGCAGCAGCATAAAACAATTTGTACTTCTCACTTAAATGTATAGCTGCAAGCTTGAGAGGCCCGCGCCGCGAAGTCCGAGTTTAGCCGAGTAATTATCGCACGCCGAGAGAGCGCGAGCGAAAGTTTCCCGAGCCCGGTGGCAGCTGCACTCGTCCGCGCCTCTAATGTACGCGCGAACCGCAGCGGCAGTAGTAACAGCCGGGCACAGCCGGACTCCCGGCCGCAGTCTCTTAGAGGGGGCGGCGGGGCGCTAACAACGTCTCTGGCGCTGCTGCGACGCTCATTAACCTCGCCTGCCCTCCCCGTGGCCGGCTCGCGCAACTTTGCACTTACGACTTTCTCGGCGCGAAGATCGCAATTTTACGAGCCCGAGCTCTTATCTGACCGCGAAATTGTAGGGCCCGGGGCTTCGAGGAGTTATTGTCTTGCGCGAGTAAAGCGCGCCGCTCGGTCGCTCCCGCAGTGAAATCGAGGCGAGATTGCGGGGGAGGATGAGGGCGATTCGGACTAATAAAAGTTTTTATTGAAATAGGCTTGGTGCTCATTAATTACGGTAATTGATTTATTTCTGTCGTATAAAGGGAAATAAACAAACTTGTTATACTGCCGTGGCCGCGAATTACTTAAAGTTTCTATAAAACTACGATTACTTTTATATTTTTTTTCTTGTTTCTCTCTTGGAAGAGGAAAATTTATGTTTACGACCGCCCCTTTGCTATTGAGTATTGGTACGGTGCTTTCTTTACACACTCATATACTGTAGTTTTAGTCTTCGGGAAATGTGAATGCATCAAACCTCACTTTTAATAAATTTAAATTTACGCCGATTAGATTTATATTGCGATTAAAATTTAGTTTTTCAAATGTTTGTGTCCAAGCTCAGTAGACTACAATAGAATTTTGAAAAAAAAAAGACAATCTCGTTTGAAAAAGCATTTCCTTTGAGAGTGAAAATCGTAACGCGACAAGATGAGGTATTACACTTTCAGAATTTTATCTTAAAAGACAGTATATAAGCTATGAAGTAAATAACACTAAGAACCAAGAAGGGTAAAAATTGAAAGATAGAGAAATAAAAATGTCCCTTTTTAGGATCTCGTAACGCAATAACGTTGTGCTTTGCCCTTCCTCGTAATCACCTCGTACAGGATTTAAGGCCCCAACCGCTATTCTGCTTTATCTTTGTAATGTCCGAGAATGGTTTTGGGGTTTTATACAAACTAGGCCTCGATAGCAGTTCGCTCGATATATACATTTCATCCCTTTGCCATTACTCAACGCGCGTCATTTTTCGACAGGCCAAGAATTTTTCAGCTCCCCTGGGGAGGCTTGAAAATGCACAGACGTCAAGGCGGATTTATCGTTATATCAGAGCGAATGTGGATAAATAAGTGCACGAAACACGAAGCATTTCTTTTTTCAAGGGGTTATGGATGATGTAATTTCCGCATCGTGAATGTGCGCGTATCCGAGTTCCCGCCTGGTTTTTAAAGGCACGCAGTTGAAACTTCATATGCTATAACTTTCGAAGAATAGGTCCTTTTTCAAGTATTTTCTTTTTTAAAAAGAATGTATAAGGGCCTTTCAAAGTAACGCTTTTTCTTTGGATAAAGATGCATGATTTATCTATTCAAAGTCAATCTTTTTATCTTAGTTTTTTTTCCAATAAATTTATTGTAGCAAAAGCAACTTATGAAAAAATTAAGAAAACAGTTTTAACGTATTTGTACTAATTTGATTTGAAGTCATCAACTGCCTTTTGAAAGGGTATCCTGTGAATCTAATGATCTTGATGTTGGAATTGATTGATTTCGAAGTAAATGCATCGCTGCAAACGTTGAAGAAAGACATCCCACTAATTCAATTAGAGTAATAATTGACTTGGAATTTTCCTATCACTGACCTGCAATTTAAATTTAAATTTTCAATTGTCGTGAAGGGTCCCTTCTTAGTGAAATTATCATATCAGTAAAAAGTAGAAGCAATCCAAGTTCAATGAGCCTCGACTCGTCGCCACATCAACGTACAATGAATTGATCCTAATTTTCGGTTAGTCCCTCGTAATTTGCGCCATTATCCTGTCTTAAATTAGTCTGGCGCCACGCGCGAGGAGGCATTTCGTGCGCTCGCCTAAATCGAAATTGCTCCAACGAGTCTCGGAGTCGAAAGTTCCCCAGTCACCGGCAGGATATAGGGATTAGTTTGCTGTAGAATCTGAAATTGCACTTTTGGTTTGTCGCCGGGGAAGTTGGCCACAAGTAGATCATAGTCGTTAGGCGCATATTCGAGAGCCCAAGCGGCTCCAAACTCTAATCCCTCTTTCTAAGCTTCTCGTGGCTCAGCTTGACTTTATGAAAAATTCACCTTTGTCCTCCTTTCCGTTTCAATAATTCAATCATTCCCGCCTCCCTACTGCGAGATTTCTACTTTGTCAGAAAATAATTTCCACTCATTGAAATACTCAAGTGTTGACCGTTCGTATTAAACAGACCTCTTTTATTTCATTTAAAATCTAACAAAAAATCAAAACACCCATAATTTCAAGGATAAAAATAATATTTTAAATTGTTAAAATATAAAAAAAGTGCTTCCTTTAATGAAGCGTCAACAAGCATTTATTTCTTGGCGTGCTAATTGTTTGGCCCACTTGATTCGCGGAATTTCTTCCTCTCGGGATGCAGAGATCCAAAACTATTCGGTCTACCCCCAGTCTCGAGAAAATCTCGAGACATTGTGAGAGCAGACCCATCAATATGGATGATTCTCGCGTTTGCTGTATAATGGAAGAGCATCGGTCCACACCACTGACAGAATTCGTTCTTCTACCCCGCACTTGCTCTTCCGGGCTTGGCAATCGGTGCACACTCGACTGCAGGAAACCTCTGCTTCAGACGGAATCGCCACTTCGCCAACTAATTCAAGAAGGATTCCCCAGTCCTCTTTATGCAATCTTCTTCGACCGAGCTTTACATACCTTTCATCGACTTTTCTTTGAAGAGTCGCGAAAGCCTATGGAAATTTCCACGCAATTATTTTCGTCACAATGAGATCCTTCGGAATTTTATTTGGCGCTTTTCCCTTTAGGAGAAAGCTTCGAGAAGGAAAGACTAGATATATCCACTATATTGAACGCGATAATACGTTGGAAATGCGTGCATATGCTTCTTAGATAAAATTAATAGTCCAAGTTGCAATATATTCGATAAAAATCAATAAATAAAAAATCCATGGAGATTATCAGTACACTGATAGAAAAGATCCTTTGATCCAAAGCTAGTGTCTTTAATATAAAGCCGTGCGCATTTAATATAGTTCAAAGGCGTAGGTATTAGATGTAAAGAAACGGTGCATTAACTATTAAGCCATCCACAGGATTTTTGTCAGTAAAGATCATCGCGCATTGACTATTAAGAAATATTTCTTGAATGCTAATGCATACTTCTTTATTTCGAATACTATGACAAAATTATTTTTTAAAGCCGCGAAGACTTTGGGTTAAAGAATCTTTTCTATCAGTGTATTTCTCGTGATGTGATTGGTCGAGCTGTAGATGTTATTTGGTTTTTAATTGGTTATTCCGACGCTATTTATAAAGGTAAACCACATTTCCGCACTCGTAGCGCGCGCCTGATCTAGTTAAAGTAGAAAAAATTAATGAAAATATTTGTCACAAATATCTGTAGTATTTAGACAGAATGCACACATTATTTTTATCCTTCAATTGGTGTAACTGCATACTAAAGATTATTATTTTAATCATCTAATGAATAATCAGCTGCGGAAAAGTCCTGTTATTTGATATTTCTATTAAAAAGAAAGGAGACCTTTTGCGAAAGCGTTTATTTTCAATTAGACGGGCGAATCTTCCGGACATTGTGGAACCGGGGGAAATGAGCACGTGAGATAATGCCCGCTGACAGTGTTACAACGTTGCGTCAGCCTATCTTTTTTTCACTTTAATTCCATCTCTTCTCTCGCTCACTTTGTTCTCTTTCTAATGAATTCCTTTGCACTTTCGTTTGTTCGTTGTATCCAACTTTCTATCAAACGATAAAATGGTAATATAAGAAATCTCGATTTTCGGCTTATTCACAGTATTAAATATGCACTCAGTTTTTTTAACAAACTCATTAAAGTAATTGCGTTAACACTTTTTGTATTAATTATCCTCGATGAACTTTAAAAATCTCACAATTAAAATAAAATTTTACTGAAAGTAAAAATAATAAATATTTGTTAAAAACTTGTATTACATAATCTAAAATAAGTCGTAATTAAATTATCTTTTATTGGAGAAATTTTAAGAGAAAATTACTACAGTGAAACAAAGTAATTAGTAAGCAACTGATGAAGCGATTAACAAGTTCGTTTTATCTTTACTTCCACAACCAAAGAGAACAAATTAAAAGAATGAGAGGGAAAGCGAGAGAAAACTTCACGAGAGTTTCGCAAGAGGCCAAGAACTGTTTATTCCCTCTTCTTCAGTGATACTCGGATCGTTTAAAAAAATATCTGTATACTCCATGGTTGGAGCCTAAACAAATCAGGAATCAGAAGTAGTTAAAGTCTAACTTTATTTATGGGTAGCCAAACGACGATAATTCATACACAAAGAAAATATGCTTCACTCCCATATTTAATGAGAAAATTTCACGTGCAACACGTGATACATTGAAGCTGATACAATGAGAGGGAAATATAGTAGCGAAATGTATCAAGTAAAATATGATGTAAATCTCACGAGTTGACCAAAGTATTCAAAAGAACACGGATTGTAAATTTCATTAATAAGATGAAAGGGTATTACATAATTGGAAAAAAAATATAAATAAAATATATATAAACTTTGCATAATAAGTTAAGTAAACGTAGAGTAGATGCAGTAAGTGAATTAAACTGAGTTTTTAAGCAATATTTATTTACTTAATTAAGCAAAGCAGATGTAGATCAAAGCATCAAGTAAACTTTGCTTAAATATTTAAGCAAATTTTACTTAATTGAAAATCCGTTTTACTGCAAGCCTTTAAGTAAATTTTACTAAGAATTTTTCTCCGTCTACGATTTATAGATATCGACTATAAAGTTTTACGAAGAAAGAAGTAAATTTACATCCGGTTAATTAATAATAACAACATGAGATTGAACGAGCTGAATTTTTGTTCTTTGGATTAAAAAATAACAAAATACCACATTCTTTACATATTTCTAGCATCATGAAAATTCATTATTATAGTTAAATCCCCTATTCACTATTTTTCACAGTTTTTTTCATTGAATATATTTATAGTAATACCTTTACAAAAAATCTCTAGTTCGTAAATACTGTACTACACTAGTATTCATTAGGAGCCACGAAATGATAAAAGATAAATCTTTTGAAAACTACCTTTAATCGTGTTATATTTTACATTTACATTGAATTAAGAAAAAATTCAATTTAAAGTAGTAGCCACTAAATTTTGAACCCGTGTAAAATAACCGCAACTTTTTCGCTCTTGCACTGCACGCTGCAGAAGCAGATACCAAAGCGGAGATACTCCGCAGTAATATCGTATTCTTGCGTATGAGATGATAGTAGAACGGGCAGACGTGAGGTACCACTGGCGTGGCCGGCTTTTCCTCGTCCGACCTCTGCTACTAGCCGCGACGTTTACTGCCAGCCTGACGTCGATTGTAAACCCACCTTTACAGCCGGGGGAACGCGAATCCGCAACCCTCGCTCTATTTATCCCGGTCCCCATATTCTCTCTCCTTTCGCCTCGTGACTCCGTCTCTTTGCCCCGCTGCGACTCAACCGCTGGAGCTCGGTTTTCTGGGAGGGCGGCGCCTGGGAGAAAGCGCGACTTGTTTTACTTGACATATATGGGACGTCACGCGCCGAGTATACCGGAGAAATGCCTTCGGTTTATGTGTACTTTTTTGCGCCCGCTTTTTTTCTTTGCAGAATTACGACGAGTTTGTTAGCGAATGAAATGCGCGTGTTTCGCTGTTCGACCTCTGAACAATTGAGAAATGCTGGTACTGAGAAACTTGAATTATTGTGTAAAAGTTACATCTGCGTTAATGTGTTTGTAATTGTATTTTGTATTACATTCAAAAGTTTGCGTTAATTTAGAATCACGTGCACTTTATTTTCATCGTAAAGCAGAGATGCTGTTCGTGCATTCGTGCTAAAAGTGTTTTATGCTTAGGTAAATCTAGGAATTTGTCAGCAACATTGTCGTCGTTAACAAATTTCCAAGTAGTTTATAATAGTAACATAATAGAAAGGATGTACCGTATTAAACTTAATGTTTTCCCGAGTTGAGGCGAAATTGATTACGGCGAGTTCTAAACAAAACTTCCGAGAAAAGTATGACAACTTTTACGAAAGCATCTTTGTTTATCAGTTAAATTTCAGCGACTACTTAGAAAGATGTAAAGTAACCGGGAAAATACATTTTTTTTTTATATAAAACGTTGCTTTTATATTCCCCTCCCCGAATCGTCGATGACTTTTCAATGCGACTTATTTCACAAGCATGACGTACGGAAATTCGATTTTTCGCCATCATCCCCCGTAAATTTACGCTTTCCTCCGAGCCGCTGGAAAAATGTTTATCGTATTATTACGTGTCGCGTGCGTTCTAGGTCGGGTGCCTAGCGTATCCGAGCGTGAATTCCTCGACAGAGGCGGAGGATAAATTTTCGTTTTGGGATTAAGCTCACGAAATAGCGTACTTAAAACTTCGTTTAAAAAACATGAGGTCAGAGAGCTTTCGATTTAAAACGCCTAAATTACAAATTTTGAGCATAAACTCGCATTTTTTCTCAATTTACCCGACATCTCGTCATCAGATGCTGCAGCGAATGAGGCTCAAATTAGATCGATTTTTATTTTTTATGGGGCGATGACAGTCGAGCCGAAGGGGGAATGTTAAAACCAAATGCGTTATTAGGTGCGCGTCAGGCTGCTTTGGGTATGCTGATGAGGAGGCGATCAACATTCGACGTGATTAGGGCTGAGCGCTTGCTCGATTGATTCACTCGATTACTTCGATTACCCAAATTATCGATAAGCATCGTAGGCCCCGTCACATCACCTTCACCTAAAAGACAGGCTCGGCAAGCAAATTTGACCTTGTTTGATTTAAACTTTTTTTTTGCACAAACAATATTTACATAAGTCTTTGCTTTTTCCGCTTAATTGACGTTAAAATTTGTTTACTACAAATAAATTGACAGATTTTGTCGCAATTGATTATGTAATAGCAGAAAATGTAGATCAAATATACACAAAATGAATTAAACATTATATAACATATATTAACTGATATAATTATTGATTAGAATAAGAGCATATGCTCCTTACAATGCGCATCCTTGATGCAATTCACTCCAAACAATTTTATAAAGAACACGATCGTAGAATCACAATGAAAAGTATTATAACGATAATTTAATCTGTAATCTTTATAATTTACATAGTACTCATATTTTTATTATAATTATAGAAACAAATAATTCAGCAGCATTGTTATATTAAAGCATAAATAAATTGTATGATGGTGCGTGAGCTCCGTACATAATCTTCATCGTCTTAGGACATTTCTGTCTGTTCATTATCTTATTCATTGTTCCCCACAAACGAAATATAAGGGTCGTCAAGAGTCCTCGGAAAGTTGCACAGAAAAATAAAGCGAACCGGGTTCCTATTACGACACGTAATTATCCTAATTAACTGTGCCGGTTGCGTGAATTACGAAACGCTTTCCGCGTGACTTTAGCCTTTGCTACTTATTCGAACTAGCAGTTCTCCAATTCAAACCGGGTTTTATGCAAAATCGACGGCAGTGAATGCAGCACCTTTTAATCAAGTTTATATGTTTCGTGGTAAGCCTGATGATTAAAGTGCTATACCGCCTGTAGTTCAATGCGTAAATGTTCCTTTGCGTATATCTACAACTGCTTCTTTATAATATTTTATTTTACTGAATATAATAGAGTAAATTCCTCTGTAATAACTAATTTGTGTAAAAATCATTTTGCTACATAATGCATTATTCTGTAATTATTATTAGCCAGTAATAAGTAAGAAAATTTATACGGAAACATAGTCACATTGAAATATTTAATCGGATTTGCAATGATGTAAATAATCTTCGGTAATAGTTGTAAATAAATTAACATTATTACTGATTTAAATACAGCAGAGACTTTATTTATTTAATATTTAATTTTCATTATTAAGTAACTTTTACTTTCCAAGACAACTTCAGTTTACATCGATTGATTTACTGTAAATATTAACACAGTAACACTCGCTAAGTTTCTGTTCATGCTCTAAATGGAGTAATTCAGAACTTTGGGCTCGCTTGTGCATACATACGCGACTTGTAATAGTGTGCCTATTAAACTTATACTTTTTCAATCATAAAATTAAAAATATTTTATCACCTAAATTTTTACAAAGCAAACGTTACAGATGTCAAAGTGGACTATACAATGATCTTTTTATTTGGAATAAACAATTAATCAATTAAAATAGTGTCACCTTTCATATTTTTAAAGAAAATAATAGATATTTTAAATTCTTCTCGCAGCTCGTGAGCTTGACTGCAACGATTTTTTTCCCCGGCAGAGCGCGACTCACGCCGCGGAAAATCGAATTTCCACTCGACCTTTTTTGCAACCTCGTCGTCGCGACGCTTCGCGCTTGACCCTTTTCCTCAGACCGCCTTCTTCTTCCGCGGATTCACGACCTCCCCCCTTCTCTCCCCCCAACGTCTCTTTTCTCTCGCGGCGGCCTCAACAATACCTTGATTCGATTTGCAATTTTATTCCACGGCGGCCGGAACTCCCGCGACAAAGTTTACAGCGTCGCGTCTCGAATTTGAATTACATCAAGTTAATGCACATTTCAGCGTTCGCCTTTCTCTCTCTTCTGACGCCTTGGAATTATGAGTTCCAAATCGCGTCGCAGTTGACGCGGCATAACTGGGTGATTAAAAGTTTTTCGACACCAGCCGCCGAGCTTACTTACTTTGTTTTAGTTTAACTTTTTTAATTTTCTGATAGTAAACTGTTAATTTTCTTTGAATATTAAGGAGGCTATTTAGAAGAATGAAAAAGTTATGCTGCACGCGAGATTTATAGTCTTTGTAAATTTTTTTTTTTAAATTCTTCTCGTAATTTTTTCAAATATTTTATTTGTAGATATACTGCAGAGATTTAGATAAGATGATTTAGTCATTAATATCGAAGTAGTTACTAAAATATCAACCAATGTTTATTTATTAAGTCATTATCATTAGATATATTTATTAGTCATATTATTTAAATAACAAACGATATGTGGTATATAAATAGTACATAAATGAAATTCTATCCTTTTATAGTTTAGTAACATTTAAATACACTAATTTCTATAATTCGATCAATTTTTCCAATCATTTTTTATGTTTATATATAATTAATTAAAAAGTGACAAATCGATAGTCTGTTTTAGGTGCCTAACTACCTATACAGGTTTCAAGGTGATCTATATTTTAAGCTGAGACTAATTAAGTTGATAATACACGTTAGGCGTAAATTTAAATATTGCATTGAAGTCCACAAACGAGTTTTAATTTAATAAGCATCAACTGAGTGAAATAATCGATAAAAATGGCTCCGGTGTTTAATGAATTTTCAATGTGCGGGAAATCGAATGACCAGTTCGATTATTTAACAAGACCAAAGCAAATTTCTCAATCTAATTCGATCGCACGAAACTCTAGCTATGCTGCCCAGAATATCAACACAAACCTTCCGGTCATCGATACAGCTAAGACTTCGAAAATTAATTAATTACAAATTTATAGTACCTTGCAAATGACTCTACAATTACGTTCTACAGCATTTTTTATAGAAAATTAGTCCGATATAAAATTAAAAAAAGATCCTAACGTAAAAATTAACTCGCGATAAGTTAGTAGTGAACGTGCGTATTTAATAATGCAATCCTGCCGGACCATTGCAAGGTCCGAATCCCTCACAGAGTATTGTCAAATCTTGCCCTACGTTTACGTTTTACAGCATTTGTTGTAGAAAATTCGTCCGATATAAAATTAAAAAAAAATCCTAACGTAAAAATGAACTCGCCATATGTTAGTACGATCGCCAGATCACCGTGAACGCGCGTCTAATTCAATAATGCAATTCCGCCGGACTAATGCAAGGGCTGAATCCCTCAGCGAGTATCGCCGAATCTTGCTCCGTGGATTTTCTCCCGGGCACGTCGAGCCGCACCTAAGTCGTGGATGCGTGGATTTGATCCGGCAGGATTTCCGCATTCGACTCAATTTCCGCGGACGACGTCGCGATCGATGTCCGTCGCCGCGCTTACGTGTGTACGTGTTTCTCCATGACGGTGCGCGTCGGCCTGGGCTCTCGATTACCTCGCGGAAATGTGCGGCGCTACGTGCGGTTTTCAACCGCTCGGATCAATTGCGCGGGATAACGCTTTAGACTGACGGGCGCTCCGTATATAAGCCGGTGCCTATTATTTTTGCTTTATTATAGAAATGCGATTGAAGATAATCGTAATTGTATTAAATTAAATGCGCTACTGAATGTATTAATTTCCTATTATTTATGTAATTGAAATTGAAAATTGAATTAAACTATTTTAAGAACCTTTACAAGCCTCCAATATAAAATCCAATTCATTTTATATTGTATTCTAAAACTAGTACATGATTTTTTTTTTGATTTATGAAACGTTAAATAAACTTTTCCGTCGCTGGCGCATCCTCTTCAAGTGAAGTAGCGCATAAAGCACGCCTGTCATTAGTGTCACGGCTCTCTCGCTGAATTCTCTTGAATTACCGAATTACAGCCGGTAAAATAGCATTACTCGTTCCATTAAAAAAGTCCCTCTTTCTTTCATAAATGCATTTCCCGGTATTATAAACGTGACGCGCGTAAATAGAAAGTGCAAAAAAAAAGGAATGTGTCCTACTTACTTCGAGCACGGACACCGAAAAAAGCTGTTAATGGCTCGATTGGCGCCGGTCGGGGAGACATTTAAGTGAATCTCTAATTGCGTCAACTAAAGTGTCACGTCAGCCATCGAGAAGCCTCCTCCGAGTAATGGCTCGGATGCCTTTTGCAAGTGGCGAATTGCCTTTCGGCGTAGGCAAAGGCAACATCTTCCTCCACCTCTCGTCCCCTCACTCTTCCTGCCACCCATCGACGCACCGTCTGAGAGGACCGAGTTAAGTGCATTTAGCACACTCGTCTTTGTGACGCCTATAGCTGTGGGGGCACTTCGATAATCTGGCCTTTTCCGTTTCAAATAGCGCTGCTAGTCTCACCCCCGTTGATTACTTTTCGTAACAGCTACTCCTGAGCTCGCTCGTAAATGATCCGATCACTCTTCGAAGACAAAGGTGCGATGACCCCTTGCGCCACTGAGAAGCTACTTGGTCGTTATCGATTGAAGTAACTGATTTTCTCAGGATTTAAGACTTTTATTTCAAGAAAAAAAATGTACACGAGCCTAGGCCTCATTTTAGAGTACCTGGCAAATATTTAATGATATATTTTGTTGAATTTATTAATTTTTTGATATTGCGTTTACGCCCGAGCGGAGCGAGTTGCCGTGTTTGTATTTTAATGTAATCATAATACATTTCCAGTACAGATTTTCTGTACCTGAAGTTTAATTATAGCTTCGTTCAAAATAATATTTCCAAACAATACCAAGTTTTTACGACACAGTAACAATAATGATAATAATAATAAAATAAATATATCATCATCATGAGAATAACATTACCAGCGTTCACTCGAAAATTTCGCACGAGCTTTAAAATGAAAATGTATCTCCCTCTTTCTCTCTCAGGCAACAATAGCGCGCGTGTCGACTCTCGTGCGAGCATCAACATCCCTCACTTCATCTCGCCTTGTTTCCAGTGCACTTACACCCTCGGCGCGAGCAGCGGATAGATGGGGGCAACCGTGCAGCGAAAGTCCGCCGTGGCGGCGCTTGTAAACTGATAACTAATCTGGGTGTCGCACTCGAGCGCGAGATACAGAAAATCAAGTCGCACGTGCGCACTACCGGCAGCTGTTCACAAAGCGTCGGCCGCCCGTCAGGCAGTGCATAATCGTTCGCATCTGCATAAGCGGATTCGCGCGGCTGCGGCGGCGACGCTCCACTCGCGATGTGCGTGGCGGCCGCGAAAAGTGCGCCGCGGAGGCTCAGACGGTGAATGGGACGACGACTTACGCTCGCGAGACGAAGACGATGACGTACTGCAGCGGCTCAGCTTTACTACAAAGCCGTATAAACGTGTTTGTCCGTTTTGTTGACAATGTGCAGTTTCAAGACAGGGAGAGTATTGCGATGTACTTAACATCTCTTGTCTTTATTTATTTGTCTTTAAAGAAAATTGCACTGATATAAAAAGGGGATACTACTTGGAAAAGGAGAATCTCCTGTAAACGTAAATTTACTAAAGGAGAATTTTCTTGTTCGTTAAAGAGTTTCTCCTTTTTCGTTTAATTTGTGAAAAAGGAGAATTTGCTATAAGTTTTTTTAAAGAAACTTTTCTTTTTTTCATTCTACGTTTTTTGAGGTAAACGGTTACTAGCAGAGGTTACTACTCCGTCATACTAAGGATCTTCAGTAGATTTACTAAATTTCAGTTGTAAGGTAGATGATGATCACTTTGACGTCTATACTGAGAGAAATGGTTGAGTAAAACTTATTATCTTGATATTATGAAAAATTATACTGTATAGAAAAAGCTAAAATTATCATACAAAAGTAAAATTTACTGATTGACTAATTGATAATTTTGCAATAAATTTTACTCAGAAGTCATTTTTTTCATGTCAGTCCGTATTTATCGTAAAATTGACTATACACTTATCTCGGTATGATACTAGACTGTAATAAATAGTTTTGAAGGATCATTTTTTTATTATTGAAAGCAAATAATCTATAGTTTTTCGGCAATAAAGGAGTCATTTTATCTCGACGAATCGGAGAAGTGAGTTTCGTTTGCGCTTAACGTCGCTTGAAATCTGTTTGCCATTTAATGTTCAACAATAGTCAGCTATCAAGATTACATTTAAACACCCTTGCTATCCTTATTGCATCTCTTTGATGTGTTGGTAAAAACGTTTCCCTCGTTCTGCAGTAAAACCTTAGAGATTCTCCTGAATTTCATTTATTTGAGTAAAAAAGAAATGCAATTTAAAAATCATGGCATATTTGCCTACGCTAAATTTTTCAAATCCCTTTTTTAAATACTCTAAGCGATTTAATTCTTATTACTTTAAAAAATGTTAACAATATTTGAAAAAAAACAGTTTTATTCAATTAATTCTTTTAGAATCGTCAAAAACTATGAATAGTACAATTAAGAAGCACTTGAACGTTTATTTTTATTAACTGTGCTTTGCTTAAATTAAAGTAATTATTTAGATTAGTTTGCAATTTCGATTAGGAATGCTTAATTAACACACTCAAAGAGATCGCAATTAAACAGCAAATCAAATTAGTTTCACTGTCAAAGAATGGACTAAAATTCAATTTAATTAAAAACATATATTTAGAATATTCTATACAAATAATTAAATTAATTTCAATATCTGCACATTGCTTTCATTAAAACAATTCTCGTGAAAAGTAATAACAAAAATTACAATTATAACTTTACTGAAAGTTTCTATTAATTAGGAGAGTATCAAACTGCTGGACTACGGATTTCGTTGAAATTATAAGACATTATCTTGGATACAAAAATGACAGAAGCCAAAGTTTTAGATCTTAAAACTCCGTAACTTTGAAGTTATTCTGTCTTTTACGTTAAAGACTCGAAATTCCATCCAAAATTATCGATAATAAATAAAATATAGTTTTTTGTCAAATTCAGTATTTACAAATGGTCAAATCTATAAATAATTAATACAAAAAGTAATAAAGTAGTTGAGTGACCGTATTTAAACAGGAGCATTTTCTTGACAATTATAATGCATTCTCTATATATGTCTTTTATTATCAATAAATTTAAAACGAATTAACATTTCAGACTGAAACAGAATTAGAATTGCATTATCTATATATTTGATGATCAATAAATTTAGAAGAAATTAACATTTCACGATGAAACTGAATTAAAATCGCAGTTTTCACTTCAAGTATTCATATGCTTTGATTAAAGTGGATAAAATATCATATAATCGCTAAATAAATTCAAGAGCTGTGTGTAAGCAATTTTAATTTTTAACAACATTAAACTTAAAAATTATGTATCTCCCAATACTACAACCATTAATTTACTCCTTGGCTTCTTTAGCAATCCATCATCCGAAATTCAGGCATTTTCCTAATATGACATTTCAAAAATAAAACGTTAACGTGCACGCATTTTAATTCATCATAGCTTTAAATAAAAAAAATAACAACAAGATCTAAAAAAAGAAAGAAGTTGGATAGAAGTAGGTCGAGTGCGAGTAGCTCGCGCACCGATGACGTGTGCATCAACGCGCGGATGTGCAGATATTTTTTTGTATTGCGAGCTACGCTCGCTTTTTTTTCAATTGAGGCGCGCAGAAATGAAAAAAAATCCTCGACTCGATTCGTGGGAAATCCCGCTTTACGTTAGCTCGATCCTTTTGTCTCTTTCGCGCTCTTTCTCACTTTCTATTTGGCCTTGCCTCTCATGAAAAGTACACAGACTGCAGCAGTTTTAATTATATTAAACGAAGGTACGCAAAACTCTGATGATATAAACTAGCAATTCCGAGAAAGCAGGCAGTTTTTTGTCAAAGGCACATTATAACGAGATTAAGAGATAAGCGAAAGGCTCTGCTCTCGAACGGCCGTCAATACGCACAGGACAAAATTTCCCGAGTGCAGTCATTGCGTTGAGAAAATATCGAGGAAAATTGTTATTGAAAATGTATCCTTGGCATACCTTTCGGATAAGATAAAAGCAGAAAACGCTGAATTTACGTCGACTTAAAAACAAAATGTTCACTCTGAGGGGACAGTTTGTCTGCAATAACGATTTTCGCTATATTCGAAGAGGCCAAAGGTGAACGGGGAAATGTCGATTTCCACGTAATAAGCATCGCGCGAGCAAACGATCCTGAAAGATATCTCGTAAAATTGCGTCGTTTCAAGGAGCCCGTACGAGTCGTTTATTTGATGTTGGCCATCGACACGAACGGGCCGTTAACATAGAAATTGGAGAAACGAACTTTTGGAAAGTCTTCCACGGTAGCCGAACTCCTCCGAGGATTTAGTCGCTCGGAATGACAAACGAAGAGGGTTAATGGTTGATGCCGGAAAGTCCACTGAAATTAGACTCGAGCGCCGGTGTGGTGTACCGCCTGCAGGCGGTGTATTGTTTCTCTTTTTAATTTTATCCTAAACAGTTTTTAGGTAGATATTTCAGTGAATTCGTCTAAATATGGTTCGTTGTTCCAATATCGGAGAAAACTTTTAATTAAAGTAAAATTAAGTGAACAATTTAATTAAAAAAGTTATTATAAAACACGTGACTTTTCATTAAAACTTTGTGGCTTTTTTGTATTCGGATGCCGTGTAGTCGAACTTTCCATTTACATATTTTTTTCTGTTGCAATAACGGTATACAATTTATCGCTACATTTAAATGCGTTGCTAATGATTAACAAATAACCTAAATTAACGATGAAAAAATAGCACTACCTGGCTAATTAAGATCCAGAGAATATTGCGGTTTATTTGAATAAGGACAGTTACAAAAAAGTTATAAAAAATGAAATAAATATTTTCAAAATCTAAAATTTATTTACCAGTGTACGTGACAGTTATTATTTATGCCTTTTAATGTACAGATGTTTAAGGTATACATCAAAATAGTATGGGTAGCGAGAGGAGGGGTGGGGGAGGAAAACACAAATAGCGAGCTCACTGTGTCTGTTGACACGGGGCTTAATCTGCATTTAGACCGAAAAGTTCGCGAGACGTGCAACTAAGGCGGAATGGGTGGTTGGAAGAGGGTCCCGGAAAAATGCTCGCCCCTTGTGGAATTTTAATGCGAAATACCGGTTTCTAGGTGAACTAGGTATATGTTTGATTTGAAGGAAAATTCAATTAAAATCTATTGATTCCGAAATCCAAATTGATATTTAGATATTTAGATCAAGATCGTATTTGATCTAAATATTCTTCTGAATAATTGAACATAAAAATTAAGTATTTCTAGTAATAAGGTCCTCTATTTTGTGTTTCTAAGCTTCATTTGTTACTAATCAATCGAACGTAATTAATATTATACAATTAGCTAATTTATGCTCAATGGAAATGACCCCGCAGTGCCTACAGTAAATATTTGCGGTTGATCCTTAAGAGACCTTGTTGTTATTGATTCTCAGTATTTAGTAAATCTACAGTTAGGACATGTAAGCCGATTTAAGCGCAGTAATTCTCCACTTCATTTATGTTATTCACCGATACAATAATATCTGCAATAAAAAAATTCAAGCTTAGATAGCGATACTCTTTACAGCAGTATGTTATTTTAGGAATCAACTCCTATGATTCATACCTATAAACATTTTTATATCAAGTACTAAATTAAGTCTGACGTTAACCGCTATTTGCAATTAAGCCTAATAATAGGATATCATTGTTAATTTAGAATGTGTGACGTGAATTCCTGTGGGTAGATGAGATCTATTACGAATTTAGCGAATCGATAGTCGCGTAATTGATTTTAGTTGAGCATCGTCCACCGACATTCCTACGCACTTAACTATTTATGTATTACGTATTCAGAAAGTATTTTACGTCGCCGTATAGTCAGTCTATTAAAAAAAAAAAAAAAATCAGTTGTCCGTCGTCACTCTCGACACTCCTCGCTAATAGGCACTTAAAATTGAAACTAGGTTTAGTCCGACGCCGAAAGTGACATTCACCCACGCGGCAGCTTAAAGTGAGCATTTTAGCGTGCCGGCGGTTCTGCGTAAAAGAGCGAGCGTAAAGGGTGCATGCGACCATAATTCGCAATAAAAGCTCTTCATATTTCGTTTAATTAAATGAGCGCACCCGCCGACCCTTTTGGTATAATGCATAATACTGCGCGATGCCGATAGATGGACTGAAGTGGTTCGGCTACCTCACGCTAAAAGTTTCGATAACTTTTTTTTACTTTTACGTTTAAATAACGCTCTACGCCTTTAATTAATGCCATTTTGCGATTTGCACTTGAACTCTGAACAAAAGAAATTTTGAAATGTACAAACGCTCATTGAACTCTTTGAGAGGGTAGTGAATATTTAAAGCAATCGCTTTTAGTGCATATCTCTTATGGAAAAATCTACTGTTAAAAGTGTTTATTTTAAGCGGGATTAACTATTGTTAAACAGTGCGGATTAAATTTAAAGTATTCGTTGTGTCTTTTGGTGCAGATTAAATTTATATTTATAAATTTAATTTGAACGTAAAAGCAGATTTTAATAAATTAAAATGATTCGAATAACGTAATTTAATCCCTTTTATATGTTGTGCAAATTGTTTTAATCAGAATTTAACCAAAAAGAAGCAGTAAATTTTTTTTTTTAATTTTTAACATCAATTTATTATCCGCCCCTTAATTTAACAAAAAAAACGGCAGTTCAGCGAAATGATTAATCAAATTTCTAATCAATGGCACACTCGCCGTATTTGAAGAGTCTTATTCACGAGCAATCAATTGGATTTAAATTATCTACTCTGCTAAAGGGTCCGGCACTCGTTCTGCGCTCGAAAAAAAATATCTGCATCGAAAAACAATTCATTCGTATAGCACTTAATTGCGTACTTGCAAGCGTCGAGACGAGTCCATAAACGCGGAGAAGTGTCCAACAGACACATTCCTATTTCAATTTGCATAGCGACGTACCCGATTTCGAAAAAATGGGAGAAAGTTGAGCAGGGATAAGTCTTCATAGCTTTCAGTGTTTCGAGCTTGCACGAGCTTTTGTGAGAAGAAGCGCGTAGGCGGGGCCTTGGAAAAGCTCGCGTTCCAGATTTCGTGAGAGCGCTTGCAAGCCGCGATGAGCGTTTCCCGTAATTGCATTAAGAACACTTTGACGTCGAGTCCACGGCCAGGGGCACAAAAAGACATCAAGCGCGAATTTTTGCAACGTTACTTTTTGGTAGAGCGTTGCTTGCACCATTTTATAATATGCAAATTTAATTGCGCACAGCTTTTTTATAAAGGTTAAACTATAATTCAATTGGATATGGGTATTTCTAACTACTTTTTGAAATTACAATTATCACTGTAAATCAGTGAAATTACATTGATTTACAACAACAAGCGAGCAACTGATTTGAAATTAGTGGAATTGTCACTCGATCATATTTAGAGAGTGTATGCAGAATATACACATTCATTAAAAACAAGGAATTATCCATAGTGATTTCCAACTGCAAATTCAATTAGAAATCATTTTTTTAGTAATTTATAGCATAATTTATAGCATCTAACTCCATTAAGTCGTATACGGAATAGATCACAATATCGTTGTAAATTGTATATTTTATTTGCGCAGTTATACAATTATATAAGTATGAAATTATTAATTACAGTTATAAAATAGCTTTAAATTAAAAATATTCAATAAAGTTCGAAGTAGGATACGATATGGATAATATTTTAGGGCACATATATATATCTATCTATCGCTCCAGGATGGAAGTTATTGCGTGCTTTAATTTGTTCCAGAATCGTAAGCGATAAGAAATGATATAGATAACAGACCCATTAAGATTTCTTCCATACACAAAAATAGAAATCTATTTTAATTGAGACTGCGAAGGCCGACTTTGGCCCTTAAATATTCGATCCATCTGTGAAGCCAAGAAAAAAAAATCATCGCCACAAAAACTTCGGTAATATTAGAAGAATCCCAAAATACCAGTGCTCGCGAGCCTTGAACTTTCCTCGTCGTCTCGCTTAGCCTACTTGGCCGCAAACGCAGAAAATAATGCACGAAAGCGCGACAGTGGGTCGGGTAGCTTCCACTTTCAAGAGAGTAAAAAAAAAAAGCCGTCGCTTGAAGGCGAACCGCGGCGGCAATGGAGGAGGCGCATGACTTTGTGCCGGAGAAGAGGCCATTGTCGCGAGGCGTCCTTGCGCGGAAGGGACATAAAATATGCAGAGGATACACCGACCGAAGGCTGGTATCGATTATAGCCTCGCGACGCGGCGAATCGCCCGAGGGCGGGAAATTGGGTTAGGAGCTCCGCTATTCGGCCCCCTCCCCCTTCGTAATAAGCATCAATTTCTCCCAAGACAAGGTTGCACCTGCGGTGTTTTTTTTTTTTTTTTTTTAAACCTTCGCGAGGAGGCCGGATGGACGGACGGACGCAGTAAACGCGAGACGCAAGAGTCGCGCGAAACGATATGGCTCGAAGTCACGCAGCGCGTTTCCGAGGGGGTGGAGATCGTTGCGAGATAGTGAAGTCATTTTCTACGCTGCGTCGGAATCGGGACTGGGATAAAACGGATATATTGAGTAATTTACTGCTCGTTGAGATCGAGGCTCTTCTAAGGTGCTTCGTGCAAGCTTTGCGGAATGTTCATTCGCCCCTAATGTTCTTTTCTTGTTTAGTGGGTTTAAATGGTAAATCTACTGCTAATTAGATTTAAAGGGTTAGTTCGAGAGTAATAGGAACTTTTTTTAATGAGTTTCTACTTTAGAGACATTTATTTTGTATCTATGGACGTAAAAATACCCACAGACTCTACCTAGGAGCATTTATTTTTATTCACTTGTTTTTTTCATTAAAAATAGTTCCGTAAACTTTTTTTTTCACTCGTATGTCTTTCAAAGGAGAAGTTGCATCGCTATATTTGCTCTATTGATTTCTATTGAAATATGGTATCATAACGGAGTCAAAATATACTTTCTGTATTATTTTCCAATATGGTGTATCGATAACTTATAATCAATAAGCTGATACACCAACTAAAATTATTTAAATCTGTAAATAAGTCGTTCCCAAAAAACTCTGTTCCCAAAAAACTCAGGAATTTGCCAGCGAAAGAGATAATGAAAAAACTTTCTTTCTAAATCTGAAAATGAGAAATTCACTTGGAAAATGTGAATAGTGACGTATTTTATGTGAAAAATCGTTCACATATTTAGCAAGTGAACGGTTTTTCACACAAAATTTTTCCAAGCGAATTTCACACTTTCAGATGTACATACATGTACTATAGTTAGCACATTATTTTTACTTGTTATTTTTATTTTGTTTTCCGATTGCACTTCGACAACTGAACTTTCGTTTGACAAACAAATACGCGGCCAACTCCAATCTTTATCGAACAATTGATTGGCGTTTTCGTAAATTCATACTTCAAAAAACATATCCCACCGTAAAATAATAGTCATCCTATCCGTAACACACTCTCAGCTGCACATCATAACTTTATCCGTCGAGAATATATACCCAAATCGATGAATAATCAACGGTCAGTCGGACAAAGGCAGTTACAGTTTGACAATCTAAATCAACCGGGAACGCGAGGCCTAAAAAATGCAGGTTCCCGAATACGCCGGAATCCCTTTAATTAATCAGTCGCGGC
Organism: Sycophila sp. Sp_5; assembly: GCA_018906775.1. Classification (NCBI taxonomy): domain Eukaryota; kingdom Metazoa; phylum Arthropoda; class Insecta; order Hymenoptera; family Eurytomidae; genus Sycophila; species Sycophila sp. Sp_5. Next base: position 1,246,252 of record JACCID010000020.1, read on the forward strand.
TGGGCCGCTCCGCTCGGGCACGAATGCCGCATGGCGGAGGCACGCGCGAGCCTCCGTCCCTCCCCAGCCCCGCGACGTCGGGGGTGGCTTTCGTGCAGCGCGCAGCCTCCGGCCACTGGCGCGCGATAAAGCTGTCGCACGGGCACCCCCATCGCTCCGCAGCTGCCGACTCGCTCTGCCCTCCGAGACCGGACACAAAGCGCCGGCGACACCGAGTTACTAGATTAGGGGTGGGCGCGTGCCGCTGACAGCTTGGGGGAAAAGAGGCTCGCTTTTCGCAGTGGGACTTGCATTTTCGCCTGACGGCCAGCATTGAGCTGACCTCGCCGCCGTGTTTACAAGTAAGACTGCTGGCTAATTAATTTTCGCAGTGCTGAGCAGGTTTTACGGTAGCTTTCGGGGACCGTGGTCGGTTATCCTTTTTCTGGATGTTCCAGCTGTTAAAGTTTCAGCTTGCGCGTGAACTTGCCACAACTTTTCTTCGTTTTAATATGACAGAGGGATGAAAGTCGCGCGCAACTGGAAATGTTCATTTGTACTTTTATGAATTACCGTAGTACTTCAAAAAACAGATGGCAGCCGCTGCGAAATGCCTACGACCTTTTTATTACCGTTTCTAATTGTTATTATTTTTTTATTTACGGAGGAGAATTATAATTTTAAGAGGGTTATTTTATTTTTTTTTAAGAAGAGAAAAAAGAATTATTTAAGATGATACAAAAAACGAGGTTTCAATTCTTAAAGAATAGAATGGTAGACTACTGCCCGTGTTTTCTCAATATGGAGGTACTACATCTTTTTGTAGAAATATTTTAGTTAATTAAGCACTCGATTAATAAAAGGTTTAAAAGTGATAATTAGATATGCATAAGTTAAAAGAACATTTTTACGTCATACCCATAACAAATTTTCGCGATGCATCATCAAATTTCTCCTTCGCTGATGGATAATCCATCGTTGCTGTTGGAATATGGCCAAGGGCTTTACTCCCACTTTCGAACTCGTATTTAGCCCACATTTTTTGCGGGATTTGTCGTCACGAGGCTCCTGTGAGCTTTTCCCTTTTTCAGAGGTGGAACGAGCGTCGCGACTTAATGGACCGGAAGTAATGGTTGTTTCTCTCCCTTTTTTGCATGCTTCTTCCAAAAGATCACTTCTTTTTTTCGGAAAGGTCAACGTTTTTGCTCGTTAGAGCGTCACTAGGAGCCGATGATCTCCCTCAGGACCAAAAGGTGAAATTAAAATAGGCAAGGCAGTGACAACCCGACGGATTTGATAATAAATTAGCAAAAGTTGATCCAGCTTTGTCGTATTAAATTCAATTGGTAAAACTAATTGATAATCTATTTTCAAATGATTAATTAGACAGAAGCGCTTGATTTAGCGAGTTAATTTATTATAATATATTTGAATATTTAAATACACCTAATGAACTCTTTGTAACATGATAAAAAACAAATTCATTTTATGGCACAATTTCACTATGTCAGCATATTTCGTTTGAGAATTTAAACTAATAGAATAATTAGGAGAGACGAATTAAACCAAGTGCATTGTGATATACTATTTTCCATGTCAAATATTTGATTTTCGGACTAGTCAAATTTGCATAATTTTCCAGGTATCTAGTTCATATTCTCAACCTTCCAAGAGAACAATTTTCACTTCATCTAAATATAATAAATATAGAAAAACTCCTCTGTTCTGTTAAAAAATGCATAATAGTTGAACAAATAAACACGACATATGTATTTGCTTATAAAGTAGACTTATTTTAATTGGCACGCTTAAATTTAAGTCAAAGAAATTTTTTATCAGAAAAAAGTTCATGCTACAAATATTCTACTCGAACTGATAATAGTAAATTATAAATTACACCCATTCGATCTTGATTACTTTGAGTTTCTTTTAATGTACATTGATGTAATGAAGCTGCAACGCACAAAGTTTTTGCGAATAAAGTAAGAAAGTCAAGTGCAGCATATGCTCTTCAATCTTCTGAATCTCGCGGAGCGGATATAAATTTTGAAACTCGCGAAATTTGACTAATGAGAGCCCGTACAGGAATTCGGTTAATTTCAATTTCCCAGTAGTTACATTTCAACAGTCAATTATTATGCAATCTTAATTTATCGATGGTAGCTCTGCGAGAATAACTAGAAAATTACTGTGCCAAAATTACGCTTTTATTTGAGGTTCAATTAAAATTAAATCGTTTATATCATTTAGTTCAGTTTCAGTGAAAATCGAAATTTAGTCGCGTAATCTGGCTGTTAATCCAAAACGTAATTTTGATTAACGATATAAATTGCATTTTCAAAACGATGAATAATGAAATTCCCCAGCTTCCCTTAGCAATCACCGAATTCCAGGACGATTAATAAGGGTCAAATCCAAACATCCTCTTTGTGCCGCAAATTAAAATCTCATATAACATTATGATTCAAAGGTGAGCTCAAATAGAGTCAAACTGTAAAATTCAAGAGAAACTACGCACTTTTCAACTGGGTGTAATTCTTTAAAGGATTTCTCTCGTGAAATTAGAAGTTTTTAAAATTTGTAAAAGCCGAAATATTTTATTTATTTAAAAAATGAGTGAACGTTACATTGGCCGTAAAAACATTTGTACAAACTGGCTAAAGACCTTTTTTAACCAAACGAAAGAAGTTCCTTTAATATTATTTGCAAAAATGATAAAATATCGTTAGAAAAATTAAATACAAACACATATGTAAATTCATGTTATTTCTTTTTGATATCAAACTATCTCTGAATTTCTTTCGTAAAAAAACTGCAATCCTCAGCTTCGTTTTTGTCCTCGACAAGAAAAAGTAAAATTAAAGCCCAACCGATTCTACACTCTCGCCTGCCCCTCCGACAAACTTTTGTCCTTGAGAAAAGTAAAAATGTAATAGGTTATAGTTAAACGAGGGTGCGCTTAAAAAGTGGCTATAAGAGTTTTCTGAAATAGCACGAATTGATGAAAGTTTCCATCTGAAGGCGGGAGGAAAAACTCGATGTCGCGGTAGTTTCATATTGGAAAAATTTTTAACTTAGCAATCGCGAGACACATTTTTTACACCTGATGAACGATGCTAATTTTTCTCTTTCCAGATGATAAGTCTAAAGTGTTCTTGTTTGCTCTTCCGACAAATTGCGTCACTACTTTTTTTATTTATCTTTTCCAAAGTAACTTTTTCTTCTGATACCTCTTAATACTTCAACGAAGTGTAATTATTTTTACAATAAACTCCTAGTGCTATAAAGCAAACTTTTTTAATTAGCTGAAAAAAAAAGTTTAAAAAAAAAGATAATACATTTTTCATAAAAAATAGGGCAACAATTAGTGTACCCATGGAGTCGATTACCTTTATAAATTACACATAACGCAAAGAAAAGGAAAGTGAGGAATAAAAAAGGAAACATATCCCAGCGTAGGTCGCGCTAAAAATTTAACCAAGGAAGACGTCGCGCAACAAAGTATCCATAAAGCAAATTGCAAATACTCGCCAGTCTCAAGGCCGGCTACATAAGAGAATGTGCGTTGCTTTAGTAAATATCCGCGCGACGAGACACTCGATGTATACGTGCGCGTGCCTGGAAACGAGTCGGCCGTCGACGTCGCTCGTAAACTTGAGGGATCTCGTCGGAAGCCACGTTTCGATGCACACGAGGAAAAAAGGAACTTTCGACGAAAAAAGATGGACATTGCTGTCACTTCGACCTCCATACGAGTTTCCGTTTATGCGACTTTTATCTCGGCGTCTCTTGTCTCGATGCGCGCAATGCCAATTTCTTATGCTACGCGCGGAAGCGACTGCTAGGGTGCGCTTTGTATTGCACTCACTGATGAAAAAGTTTAGGAGTTTACTGCACTGGGGTTCTTAGGCTACGGCGAGATGAAACTTTTGATAAAAGTTACGTTGAAATATAATACATTCTTGGGAATTGAGTATTAAGACAAATTTCGCTTAGAGCGAATGACGGAGGCTTAAGTTTTTGTTGCCCCAAGTTATAAGTGAATATTAGTTTTTTTAACTTTATTAATTTAACTGCAGTCGATTTCAGTGTATTGTATAATACTGATAATGTACTGTAATATACGGAAGGTGATATTTTTTTAAAAATTTTTTATTAATCGAATTTGCGCGAAGATGCGGAAGTTATTTTTATATTTGCACTCTACGGTATACATTGTTTACAATAGAGAGAGAAAAACCTTTTCTTGTACATCCTTTTTCCATTTTTTATTTTTGAAAACAAAAGACCATATTCCTATAAAATTTTGTGTAAGCAAACTTATTCAACGCTGAACATTTTTAATAATAAATAGCTATGAGAAATTTTAATCAACGTAAAATGAAGAAATACGAGTTTTCGGGAAAGCATGTCATATCTATATTTATATATAAATGTACTTTAAATCTTACACGCTGAAAAAAGTAAGGTAAAAAAATTTACTATAAATTCTGGAAGGTGAGCACGAACTTGAAGAACAGAAAAAATTGCTATCATTATCTTCAAAGAAATTACAGTTCTTATCGTAAAAATTACAATAATTATATTCAGTTTTACTATACAGTACTATATTATTTCTTCGAAAATTTTCAGTAATTACTTCCCAAACTTGCCCTTCACCTCAAACTACTTACATTTAATTTTGCTCATTTATCTTTCTGATTTAAAGCACAAAAATGTTGTCAATAGCTTCACCTTCGCGTAACTCAGAAAAGCGAAAGAAATCTATTCCATATTTATGAGGACGGATACTTCGGAGCATACTTCATAAAAGTTGATAACAGGAGTTACTTCGACTCCATCGAAATAAATGTAACTACCGGGTTCGAATGAAGCGAAGATTGAATTTTTCCCGGCGGCCTCGAGCACGCCTGCATTGATTCCGCCGCATTGAAACAATTTGCATATGGCAGCATGGGCGAAAGCGCGTCCGTTTCCCTGAAATCTCTCCTCCTCTGGAGGCGGCCCCGAAGAAAGCGTATTTCCGGTTGATTTTTCCGGGGGACTCGATCTCGTTTCGACACGCATTCAGAGGAGCTTCTGCATCGCCCTCGCACCTTAACGATATTAATGCATGTATGCCGAAGCGACGCGCGATTGGCCCTGGTGAAATTTGAAGATGTCGTAAAAAGGCGCAGATTCATGAATCTTGCAACACGCTTCGCGCTCGATCCTCGGCGAATTTTGTTTAATGAATAACTATAGCGGAACGGGTATCTTCGATATTGTCATATTTCATATTGGTACATGCTAAATATTCCTTCATTCACATTTACTTTTTTTGTAATGATCTATTTTATTGTGCATTTGATCTCTGCGAGACAAAAGTTAAATTAGACTAAGATAAGAAAAATTCAGTTTATAAAAATGATCCGATAAATCAGTCTGGCAGATGCGCTAAAATGTCGGAGGTCTGTGCAATCTTTCAGTGGTTATCGAGATCGCTTTTATCACGATGTGCTGCTTTTAATGCCTCTGTTGGCGGATTTTTCACCCCTCATCAGCAATTTCGCTTAAAGGAGTAAGGAACAGGTATTCCAGGTCATTTTTTCTGCGGTCATTGTTATTCGAGAATTTTTTTATTCAATATATTAACACTGATGTCAAAGCTCTTCATAATGAGATTTTAATTGATTGTGGAATCTATGCGATTACTATATACAATGATATGTTCTATTTTGCTCGCTCACATTTTTTGTATAATATTTTTATTAATAATGAACATATACATGGTATATGATTAACATTTCTCAACGATAGTAATTCCTTAATTAGTAAGGCTATGCAAATATGTACACACTGTTCAAAGTATTATAGTTTTAATGTTTATACAGAATTATGCGCAAGTCGTTTATCAAAGTTCTTACGTAAACAAACTATGCGCCGGGTACTTTCATGATGAACGGTTTGCTCGGTATAAAGTGCCGAAATTTAAATTAATATTATTAACAGACAGTTGCAGATGATTTATTTAATTTTTTTTCCCATTATTCAAGAATAATATATAGCAATTTACTACCTTGATATATCAATTGTTATGTTAAAAGTGGGTGGCCGTTTTTATTGAAAGCTGTTACAGATATATCTACTTATTACAATTAATTTTTTCTATAAAGTTTAGTTCTACTTTGTTTTTTTATTTCCACTTCTTTTATAAAAAAAAAACAGTTTTAAACGATAACGATAATAGCTTCTATTATTACTATACAATTTACTCCGTAAAAAGATGAGATTTTGATCCACATTAATCCACAAGTAGACAAGATCTATATATAAAACAGCCATATAGGTAGGTGGAACACGACTGCATTAATTTATATATATATATACTAGGCTTTTTAATAACATTGAAGGTTCACCTTGCCTAATTTCCGTATTTGAATAAGTTATTATGCACGTCAGAAAAATAATAGAAGCAAAGCCCCTATCCTAGATCAAGATCACAGATACTTTAACTACTGCAGGTGCAAGATAATTCATAAACATTTTAATTCAGACACACACATTTCAAATTGATCAGATTAAAAATAACACCGGAACTATAAGCTCGCTAAAAAAATGTTAAGAATACCTATAGCTTCAAAAGTAATCAATTTCAATTGGGACAACGTGGTTTGCAACTTTTATTCTCTCTTACTGTAGACTACAGACAAGCACAAGCACGAACGAAGGATAAAAGAGACCTTAAATAATAAAAGCTCAGCGCTAAATCAATGATCGGTCTGCTGGCGCACAGCCTTCACCTTCGTCGCGATGGTGAGTCTGGAATATTCTTCCGTCCCGACGGCTTCTGTCTGCCTCTCTCACTTCCTCTCGTTTACTGCGTATATATATATATATATATATATATAAAGTGTCGCTGAAATATGTATCCATCCCTCGGCATTGAACCGCGACAGCTAATAGAGGCTGACGAGGGCGAGAGCCGCCGCGGACGCGACCAATACGTCGATGATTAATTCAAGCGTAGACGAGACTCGCGGAAGCTCCACTCGGTGCTTTAGCTGCGACGGCTTTTTCAAGTGGAAGTCATAACGTCATTTTCAACCTTCAACATTTCTCAGTGTTCAGGGATGCAGTTAACCGGCAAAACATACACTCGAATAAAAATTCTAGACTTCTTAATTGTAAAAAAAATAATTAAATAAATTTTAAATTATAACGCTTTTTAAATCACGTAGTACTAAGTATTTGTTACACCCAAGAATAGTCTTACAAACTATTTGTTTTTAATCAATTAATTTAACACACTGTGAAATTCACTTGGAAAATGTGAATAGTGACATTTAAATATGATGTGCATGATTTTTCACATACAATGTGTCACTATTCACATTTTCCAAGTGAATCTCGTATTTTCAGACTTAGAGAGTGCGCTAATCTGTAACCACTTTCCCTTATATTGTACAATAATTTTACTAGATTATACTCGGCGTGCAACAAAAGAAATAACAACAAATATTCAGTAATCAGAATTTGGCATAGATGTATAATGAGTGTAATTGTAGTAGTACTAGGGGTAGTAGTAGGTTCGCAAGTATCCTTTCCTTTCGAACCGCTGTCTTTCAAATGTACAAAAATATTCGATGCCAAGCTTTAAATATCTTGGGTAAAAACACGAAAAGGGAAAGTAATTTTCGTCCAATTTGCTCTCGATTCTTTTCAACGCGCTAAATTAACCAACTCCACCTCTCGTCTGGCAACAAGTCTCGCCAATCGGTTGAAGGAAAAACGAGAGAAAAAAAAGGAAAAACAGCCGGCCAATGGAAACTTTTGGTCGACAATGGCGGCAAAATCCCGCGCTGGACTCAAAAAGAGGAAAAGAAAAGAGAATTGTGGAGGGATAGGGAAGCGCGACTCCGGGGAATGTGGGTCGGCCGGCCGAAAGCGCGCGCATCGATTGGGCCGCGCGCTAATTTCGAGGAACTCGCGAGCGCGCATAATAGCCGGCAATCGATGCCCCCGACAGCAAGGTCTAGTCGTCCATTTTCGGCCGCAGCCGTGTATAGAGCCGAACGCGCGCCTCGGCCTGAATTCGCCGCGAGACCCCTTCAAGGTCCTCTTTCGCAGTCTGGTAGGAAAAAATAAATAGCTGAAAGCGCCGTGAACTTGTCGCTTTCTTTTCGCGGGTGGTGAGATGGCGGGGTGGAGAATAAGCCTCACTTAAAATGGATTGGGCCGAGTGTACCATTCAGTGCTAATGGTGTGATCTCATTTTTTTAAGCTGTATGATTAAAATGGTTTTAAAAGACTGGGTGTTGCAGATGCTGAATGAAATCTACTAACTGTGATTGAACTCATGACAGGATTTAATTTATATTAAGACAGTTTAATATTTCGGCGATTCAAGGTGTGCGAGACATCTGACGTACTATTAAATTGTCACTTACTAAAGAGTAAAGAAAAATGAGATAATTTAACGAAGACGATGCGAAGAGTCTGTAAGATGTCAGAATACAACCGCTCGAAATAAAAACGTTCAGACAATTCTGATAAATTTTAAATCTTGAACCTTCGTACTGTTTTGTCTTCCTCTGCATAATACGTTAACTGCGGTGCCTCCTTTTTCAATAGATGTGTGTTACATCCATACATCTTTTTTAGTGAAATAGTCATTTACGACAGTTTTTTAACTTATTTCTTTGCATACTTTAAAAACACAGCCAGTAGCTCACTTAATCTATGATAAAAATGTATGCAAACTTATCACTGGGAATATGAATTTTGCGTTAAGCATAGCTTATTTAATAGCCGTTAATAGCAAGTGAAGTGACGCAAGGGACCAGTGACTGCTGCCACCATACTTCAGTGGCAAGATGTACTATCTTAGACTCGAAGGGCCAAGCGATTGCTTGAAGCTTGTAATATAATTCAATTAGAGTCCATAAGGAAGGACAGAGATGGGATAATGAAACTCAATTGAAAGGTTACGAAGCGGCGACCTATTTCAGATAATTTCCTGCCGAGACGGCTAAAATTTCAGAAAATCATTATAACAAGAAATTGATGTTGCACCCTATATACACAATTCGGTTAACAAAACTTCAAATTAAAAAGAAAAATATCCGAGGGGATAGAAAATAATTTTTAACTCATTGAATTTATAAAAACTTTACCTCGTCATTACTAATAACTATGAAATTAGTAGAAACTTTTAAAGCATTTGTATATCTCAATTTATTTCTTTATTAAGAAAATAAATCATGAAAATACTATTTTCTAAAACTACCACTTACAGCGCATGTCGCATGAAACCTCGACTTTTCTACATAATTTCGAAAGTCACACTTTTGTTTAATCTGTTTCCGCATTTCTTGGAATTAATCTTACTCTTTAAATAACTCTTGTAAGTTTCATTTTTTCTCCTTGCATTTAATCAGCCTTTAATGAATGGTCGACGTAAGTCCTCTGGCCACACGTTAATTTGCTTGTACTCCCAGTTTCGTGAGAACATAATAATTTATCGCTATCTCCCTTTGTCGTCCGCGGCGAGGGCACGATGCAAGATTTAGCTGACGCTGATCGTCTTACCTAACCCACGGACATTCGAATTTCCTTCCCGGCGTCACTAACGACGCGAAGATAAAGTCCGTGAAGCGTCTACCTTCTAATGAAGTTAAAAGGTCGCGCGGACGAAGCCGAGGGAAAAATTCGAGGTCGACCTCCTTCCCTTGTAACTTTAAAACAGTGCCGCTCGACGCTTGTTACGAGTAATGAAGCTTTCGGAGCTAAATCACATTTATTCCATATTTAAATATATCGATAAAATTATAAAGAATGTTATATTTTGTATTGTAGTACTTATAAATTATTTATTTTTGTTCCAGGTGAGAATTATCAAAGTGATCAAAAAGTGGAGTATAATATTTTGCGTGAGTTTAACTTTGAATATTATAAAATTTAACAAATATTTTTTAAGAAGACGAAGGAAATGCTAAGAAGTATTTTAATTAATAATCATTTCATTACGTAAATTAAACGAAAAAAAAATTAAGGAATAAATCAGTTTAATAATTTACAGTTGAATTGATCCCTTAAAAATTCGTTTAAGTAGAAATACCCCGCTATAGTCAGACGTTAATTTACAGTAAAAGGTAAACGATTGATTTGAACTTAATTTCCATTTTTTTATTAAATTACTATAAATAGCAAAATACTGGCGCATTTGTTTCATCTTCTCAAATTATCTATTCTCTAAGTCATTGGTGATACAAAAGGAGTCATACGCGCACCTCGATTTTCAATTTCACCTCCGAGACAGAAGGAAACTGGATAAGGCGTGTCCTTCACTCACACTCGGACTACTCAAAGAACTTGATTTTGCAGGCTCCACCGACTCATATAAGCCGATATCGTAATTGACTTTCGGTAATGTAGCCTCAGCCTCTGCCGCGCAGACTCCTTCGATCCACACATCGCGGAAAGTTCGCTCCCCCCTGCCCAGCATGAGAGTTCCAATTTAATTTCTCATACGAGTCACAGGGTCGCAGCAAGCGATCAGCTAAGCGGAAGTAAAGGTTTGACAAAGATCGAAGTGTTCCCTTTATTTTCGTCACTTTTGATCATTTTCCCCTCATTCTTTGCTTCTTTTATTTTCAGCGCACTTTTCTTATTAGGTTAAAAACTTCGCTCAAAGTTACATCGTTTTTAATGATTTTTCGAGTTTACTGCCGCGAAGTTTTCCAGGACTTTATTTTCATTCGTTAAATATTTTTTTTTGAAATTTAAACTCGAGTAAAACGAACTTACCAAAGTAACTTGACTAAAGTTTTAACTTTAAGAAAGTATAACGTAATCACTAAAAAAGCAACTGGTGTAAATAATTTGAAGAATCATAACTGAACCACGCAAGAATTTTTCTTTATTTTTACGGTGATAATTTTTATGGGGTACAATTCAATTTACGAGAATTTTTTTAAAATTCTTTACGAATTTTATAGAGAAGAACTTTAGCAACTCCAAGATTGTTACATCAGAATTGATAAAAATTCGTGTATAAGTAAACATTACAAGTTTAAAGGAAAATATAGACTTAAGTTTCTGATTAAATATACGTTTCTACCAAAATAATACTTTAAAAGGGAATTTAGTTTTAAGAGCAATTTACGACGAGCAATACTAATTAACCGTTTCCACAATTTTCTCTCCAGATGGGACGATAAATTTTGTTGGTAAATCGCATTCTTTGTCCCCGACACAATACGGTGCTCTGCAACTTTTCATTCTTTTCTGTAGTTGAAAAAAAGCGTGTGCCATATTTTTTTTCCAAATCGACCTTTGATCTTTCGTATAGCTGGAAAGTATACAACGGAAAATGGTATCAAGTCAGTAAATCAATTTTATCTCCTCTTTCTAAGTATTTATTGTCAAATTCCATTGTTCCTCTGTTCTACGCTCCTTTCTCTCATTCACCTTATGCAGTCTATTAAATTTATTTTACAACCGCATCTGTTTTTTCTAAGTAGCTACTAACTACTAACAACTTTAATAATTTAAATTCCGCTAATCATGGGAATAAATTAACTTTAGACTTTATCAGCCTTTTTGACAAATAAGCTCCAAGAAAAACTCGAGAAATAGGAAAAGTTCGACTCACCAAAATCACCGACTCACCCTCCAAGGTTATCGCTTACAACACCTGGATTTTCGGTAAACAAGGCAAACGACTTCCTTGTTCCGGGTTATCGCGACTCTTCGACGAGAATTAATTTAGCTTTGAACGAAGTAAAATCCAAGAAACACCGGTGCGCAAAAACAATTTGTCTCTGTCCGGCCTAATGCCGCGTGATAAATGCGTCAACCGCAGTCTTCGGGCAGGCCTTCTTATCGACATAACGGCTCTGGCTATCCGCTCTTCCCTTCCTTCTCGTGACTCCTATCAACTCGGATCGACAAGGGGATGAAGTACTTTCGTCCCGTTGAATGCTGATTTCTCGTGCTGATGGGGAGGGAACTTCGGGAGCCAACGAATGAAGCGTTGAGTAGTGATGATTTTGAATTTCAGCCAGCGCTGCCAATGAATTAGGGAGAAACAAACAAAAGTATTCTTCAATTTGTATAGTCATGATATTAGCATAGATCGCTCATAGATTATCAGTCCCCGTTGAGTTATAGGATATTCTTTCAAATTTTTTTTATTATCGTGTATAATTTAGGCGCACTGTACTTAAGTGGTATATGAAATATTTGCCGTTTTAGTTTCAATGTCACATATAATAAACACCTACAATACCACGAACGTCAGTAGTACAGGATTGTACTTCTTGGCCGTTGTACTCGTAAAAATAGAGGCATTAAATTTCAGTGTAGGAAATTTTACTCGTCATCGATAAAATCTATCCTCGTTTTTCACATTTACTCCCTTCCAAACAATTTACAAAATAGATGGGATAGATCAGTGTAGCCTACTTGTTCAATGAAATTCTAGAAAATATAAGCAAGTCGAATTAAAAAGATGCATTTCGTCTAATCGGTGCGTGTGATGAATGAAGAAACGCCGCACTCGATCGGCTGAGATAAGCAAAGCGCGAGTCAACGACACATACCCTTGCGCATGAATGACTCTCCCCTATACGAAAAATGAGGTGGTAGGGATAAGCAGCCTTTTAATATCGTCCCTCGTGACCTACTCTCCAGCAGCGGAATGCGTCCGTTGCGATATTAACTCGGCCGATTTATCACTGGAGTAACCGCTGTTTTCTAAGTCACACCCAAACGCTGACAATAAAACTTTTTCTTCTTTTATTCGTTCTTTAAAACAGTGTATAAGACCACTAAGGATATCATACGACTAAATTTTCTTTTTTTTTTTAAATACAACTGAAATTCAAAATATATAATCGATCATACACTTTATGTTTAATACAATCTAATAATAAATATAAATTGTATAAACTACTATAATTTTTTAATTTTAGTTCACTATACAAACAACACCATTCTAGTTTCTGTGTTTTTAGTGCGTATGGCCACGTTTTTTTTTTCTTTTTTTTCCAAAATATACTGGTTTTGAGAGTGGATGACCGGTGGACGACGGATCCCCTTTTAATTTTCCTGCTGCGCGTGATATTTTACGTTCGCGACAGCACGGCGGTCGCGAGGGGCCAACCACGCTGGTTCGTGCGTTTAACGCCGATGGGAGTTCGCGCGAGCGATCGATTCGGAGCTTTATTCGCGGCCGATCGCAGCTAACGCCTACGGGAAATGTGCTCTTCTCGATGCCGTTCGATGATTGATCGCATGACTGATCGATCGACGCTGAGCGACGCCTGACAAATGACACTTGGCCGCAATTTTTCACGGCCCATGGGAGGCGTCCGCGTAATTTGCTGAAATTTTTCGTTCGTTTGAGCGAATCTTGTGAGCCGTTATAGTAAGTCGATCAGAATTTTCATCCACGGGTAGCGCCTATATTTTTTGTTTACTCTTATTTAGATCTTTGCTGTACTGATTGTCTATCAATTTTTTATTCGCCGTTTATTTTACAGGCGGCTGAACTTTAAAAGCTCCACTATGAATTCTGGAGTGAAATTTGAATTTATTGCTGGAAATTGGCAGTATGTTAGGTCTGAAAATATTTACTTCACTTATATCGTTTCATAGAAATTTCCTTTAATGTTAAATTTTGTTCCAATGTTTACATACGTTTTTAATGAATAGAATACTATTATTTCAAGAAACCAAGAGTAACAAAATTATTTTCAACTGCAATCAATTGATTTCATCACAGTACTATTTGTAACAATAGCTTGCAAGCTCGCAAGCCGAATTTAGTTAACGATGGGAAGAAAATAATAGGCGAAAAAAAAACGAAAAAAATAAAAAATAAATAATAGGACATCAAAGCAACTGTTCCAAAAGAAATAGAGGCAGCTTTTTTCATTGATTCTTTCATTTGCGATTCCTGGCTCTCGCCTGCGGGCATTTTGAAACATTGTAATGCAAGTGGAAGACAGAGGTCGAGCCGTGTCATTAATTTCCGTCTGCGAGGCCCGTTTACCGCTTATATCGGAATACGCCACCCGAGTTTCTTCACCTTGCTTTACCCACGTATTACGGCCGATGTCATTTCGCCTTCATCTTCTCTTTTTTTCTCTCCGATACCCTGCGGGGATTTTTTTTGCCTTCACTTTTTTCTGTTCTTCCGCAAGATGTATAATAAATTTCATTTTGTCGAATGATGCCTTGAACGCTTTAAGAGACGCTGCATCTTTCTTCATCGCAGTTGCTTAATGAGATGAAATACACGTTGGAAAATTGATAGCATCTCATTTATTTAATATTAATGCATTCAGTAAATCTACCGTCACTAACTAAATTAATTTCATGCGAACGAATCATATAATCGTAAGAAACGTATCTTTTAAAAACGAATCGACTCTCCTAAATACAAAATTAAAAGTAAATAATTAAAATAAAAATGTATTTATACTAGAAAGTGTCAATAAGAAAATAATGTTTATTTTTTATTTTCTTCTCTATGCTCCAGAATATTTCAAATATAAAACTTTTTAATCGCAAAGCACCTTGAATTGCAAATATTGTACAATTTAATTCTGCCTTAGAAAATTGTAGAGTCTACGATGGAAACATTATAAATATAAAGCTTTCATTTTGATACGTTTCGAATAACACGTCAAACGAGCGCGTAAAAATTGGAAAGTCAAATAATAATAAAGAATACGCTGGGCGGCGAAACGAAAATAAACATAAATTATCAATCGAAATTACCCTCGACTCTCGTCCCGCCGTTCCTTTATCTCTCCATTGTCCGCGCGCCTTCCCCTTCGGAACTCTCAATTTTTACGGCGCGACTGCTCGGCTATGCAAAGAATCCGGCGCTATGCAAAGGCTCTGAAACGAGAGGGGGGAGGGAATCGAACGCGATCAATGTAGCAGAAGGGGGACGCCGTGCGCGTGACGGCTTTTCCAACGGACACTTTTCTCCTTTTTATCGGGGATCTCTCTCACCCTCGCTCTTTTTTTCTCCTCTCCTCCCTCGAAGACTGCCTCGATTTTCCTCGGAGATGGCGGTGGAAGTCCTTGGGAGTTTGACGAAGGGCCGGCAGCCGGCTAGATCAGAAACTTAATACAATCAATCAGGCCGAGTATGATGTAACGCGTAAGTTTTACCGGAGGTTATTGAATCCTTCTTCCTTTATTTTAGCTCGATAAATGTTACTTTCTTTATGTTTTACTCGTGGATCCAGGCGGTGAATTCGAGGTTTACCCTCTTACATTTATGGAGGTCGCCGAGAGAATTATTTACCCAGCGCTTGGGTCTTGGTTTACATTTCGTAATGGGCGAGCGATGGCGAATTTTTTCAGAGTTCACTCGCGATAGCCGCTTCGATTAGTTGGCTGTCCTTCGCAGTTTACGAACTTTCGTCGAAACTAACTGCTGCTGGGCGGCTACGTCCGGTGAGCTTGTATCGGAAGCTCACCGATCGATAGTTCGGCTGATATCGAACTCCTCGCTGACCAATGTTGTACCGGCGAACGCCTTTTTGCAAATAGGTCTTGTGTACTTCCTTCGATCGGAGCTAATCTCAACTTTGATCAGCGCGAAATCGTGCTCCGCTCACTTTTGCAGCCGTGAAAGAACCGTCCGGTCACTTTATGTGCCTTCTTTTCAGCCATCTGTTGAAGGCTGCATCGGACTTCCGATACATCCGCGCGTTTTCCAGTAGATTTTTAGTAGAAAACATTCGTAAAAATTCACGACAGACGAATCTTTCTTGAATGCGTGGAGACAATTAATAGTATTTCAAGAAAAATTAAATAGAGTTCTTACAAAATTTACTAAAAAGCACAAAGTACTGTGATTCATTTCGCTCCGTGTAAGTATACAGTATCGGAAAAAAATTTGTACATGCAGCACATTTTACTGAGAGTTAATTGAAATTTTTTAATTTTCGTCTGAGAGTTCAATCTGTGGTCGCGGGAACGCATATGTACACATTATTTTGACAATACTTCTTTCTCAGTGTAAGTAGGTGTAAATAGAAAGGTAATGTTCAAATCTAAATAGAAGAAAAAAGTTCTTCCTTCGTAAAGCAACTTTGCCCCGAACTATAATAATAGAAAAGAACAATCGAAAAATGGAACGACTTGTGCAGTTTCCGAAAAATCATTGGAAAATCCGTCGAAAAATGGTCTGCGGAAACGCCGGAACGAGGGAACAGTGTCGATAAGGCGGCGGGAGCGATGTTTCGTAAAGATGCAACGAGCGATACACGCGGGCACCCCCCGCAATTTCCATAGGGCGCCGATAACCGCTGTTTGCTGTGAAATATTACTTACGGGGAGGGGGAGAGAAAAGGTGCGCTCGTCCGTGGCCCAGGACGTCGGCGATATCATCGGACAACCGCTCGCTAAGCGCGTATCAAAATAAAATATTTAAGAAAAAAGCGATCGGCCAAGAATTATTAATAGTTTTAAAACGGGAGTTGGTATAGCATCAATAATTTATAATTTTACCAGTGGCCTTTTAGTACATCCGTTTTACGGTTTCGTTGATAAGCAAGGCGTTAAGCTCGTCAATATCTTATCAGTGGTTCATTATTTTTAAGTTTGCAAATATTTTAGGAAGCAAATAAGTGTAGCTAACTAATAACTATTATTTAAATTTGCTACAGAAGAATTTTTTAAATAAGTTTTCTTTAAATTTTATAACAAAAGACTGATACATTACAAAATTCGAGTCTTAATAATTGCGATCTTTTATTTTCTAATGATTTCGCCCCACTCAAGGAAAGTAAACGATAAAACATGGAAGAAAAAAAAAAGAGAAAATGAAGAAGCCAGTACTTACCTTTACAGGCTATAAAGAAAAGCCTTGAAAACGATCCTTGAACAATGGAGGCATGAATGCGCTCAAGGAATCGCTGGAATCAGTATCGGCACTTTTGCAAATACACCGCAATCAGCGATCGTAAAATCGCTAATGCACCCTAATGCACAAAAGTGTAAACCTCGAAACGCTAAAAAGGAAGAATTGCCCTCGAGCGAAGGACACCATTAGAGCAAACAATAGTATTCTCGTAATTATTGGAATTTTTTTTTCACGCTGTAATAAAACTAAAGTACCAAGCAAACTATAAGCACAGACGAGTATTCCCCGGCTACTCTCTCGTACAAGACAGCGATTTACTTTTGAGATTAAGCCCAGCCGTAAGCTGCAAAAAAAAAACGCCAGCTTATGGGGTTTGACAACTTTGACTTCCAATCGAGCAAACTCCCTCGGCTGCGCGCAACTTCCTCCACTTTCCAGCCACTCTCATTTTTTCGCGTATTTTTCATTCTCTCCTACGGCGACGCGATTCCCCCGAGAGCTGAGTTATTACACCTGGCCCGGGGAAAAGTGAGCTCGGCGCCATTGTTGCGACAATCCGCGACCGGCTTTCCGGAGTTTCTCTTACCTTAAACCCCCTCTCACGTGCGCTCCACCCGCACTATACCCCATACCCTGATTCTCAGGTCTTCCGCTTCTCACCGCCCCTCCTCCTACATTCATCCTATTCTCCGTTCCTTTTTCTCTTGTCGGATGCGTGCGCTTTTTCCTGCATTATCTTTACTTTTTCGCACTGAAAACTACGCGAATAAGCCGAAAGATTCTTAAGCAACTTTTTAAGTGATTTAAAGAATTATTTGTTATTTAACTTTAAAGTAGCTATCTTTGAAAATAGACAAAAAAGATACGGGAATGACCTTTCTTTATGTATTTTATTTTACATTTCAATTAAGAATGCTACATTATTATGCGAATTATGAAACATGTTGATAATTCAGGTATCATGATCCTACGTTAAGGAAACTTCAGTAGTCTCAGCCGAGTACTGTAGAACAATGCATTTATATCGCAGTACTTTTGATCGCTTGAATATGTTTTGAAATATTGCAACAATATTTATGTATCTAAGTACTGATTTTCATTTATATATTATTATTTATTTATAGTTGCGTTTTTACACTTTAAATCTTGTCAGACGTATATCGCTGTAATTAGATTATAAAATCTAATCTGTTATTTAATATAGTTTAATTGGTTTATAGATTAACAATGTCCTTATATTTTCATTTCGGAACAAATATTTAATAGTTATTCAATTTTAACGTGTAACTAAAATTCGTCAAACTAAAGGGCACATAAAACAGAATAAACAAAACAGTCATTGCAAGATAATAGCAGTTAATTTTAAAATCCACAATGAATTCCGCTCATTGTTTATCCTGACTTTTCGTTTAAAACATTTTTCTGCCGTCGTCGTTAACTTTTCTCCTCTCCACTCCATTAAACCTGCAAGATAAGAATTTCTTAGGGTGCAGTCGCGGCTCGAGGCGAGTGGTAAACATCATTCGACAAGTTAATCAGCGTTATAACCGTGAAAAGCGGCGTGAATCGAACGACATCCCCGAGAAGGGGTACAGGGTAATCGCGATAAAACTGCCGCGGGCTTAGGGGAGGAAGAAAGTTTTCCGCGAGGGGGTGAAAGAGAATCGGGGCGCCACCTGCCGCGAGTGCCCGTTACCGGACGCACCGCCGGCAACTTCCGCAATATTCCGGCCGCGGGTCCGACCGCATTATATTACGGCCACGTACGTGCGCCTCTCGCGCAGAATATTTGCGACGTCGTTTTAAACTTGGTCGGCCCGAGGTGCACCTCTCCCTCTACGCGTTTCGCCTCTGCTCTCTAGCTTTTTGCCAGTTTCTTCGATTTTTCCGGTGAATATTTTCACGGCGGAAGTTGCGCCTTTCCAGATCGAATTTTCTTTTGTTACCACCTAAGTTGGAAAACGTGATGAGCTTCTTTCAGTAATAAATTTAATTTAGCGAATGGAATTTAGTGATCAGGGATCGCTATTATTATGCGCTATGATACTACTAATTTTCTAACTTCTTCTATCTTTTTTTTACAACGAATTTCTGTTTCTCTGCGTACGGCAATTTAAATAATTCTAGGAACACGTAATTATTTATAATATAATCTTTCTGTCACACGTGAAAGGTAGGCAAAATTTCGATCTAAATGCGAATATAATTTAACTAGTTAAAAAAAATAAATAAATAAAAATGAGGGATACACATCCGTCGAAGCGCTCGAGTAAGTTCCTAGTAATTTTATTTGCTAGAACAATCGGATCTCGGGATCCATTTGTATGCAAATTAATGAACTTCCACCTGATTAACTTGAAAAATGAGCTGGGCGCGCGCTGCCGCCTTTGTTCCGATAAGCGACCTTTTTTCTACCTCGTTGAAAGTTGCGCTTAAGATCGACTGTATAAAGCGCCGTCTCTCGTTTTAATGAAAATCGACTGGGCTCATCCGCCGTCGAGTCGAATGAGGTGGGAGAATGAAAAAGGGACCTTCGCCGTCCTGCGGGGCTTTCCTCAAGCGAGCGAGCAAGTAAAACAAACGACGTCGATGTTTACACCCTCGAGAGATGAGAAAAAATGATGGGGAGAGGGAAGGGTGTCAGACGTCGTATATTTCTCGGTGCATTTACCGTCGACTGTGAAAGAATTACCGCGAGTCGCTTTTCTGACGATGGATGCCGAGAACTGCAGATCAGACAATTCATAAAGTGAAACTACGTGAATTGAGAAATATCGATATTTTCAGGCTCAATATTTACTTTATCATCTAAGGTTAAAAAATCGTTGACTGTGAGAGTCAGAGAATCTGTTATATATTCATTTTAGACATGTTTTACGTTAAATGCTAACAGTATTTTTTAATATAAAGAGGATATCTCCACTTAATACCAATGATAATGATTCATGATAACAGTAATGACGATTTTTCACATAATTATTATGTCTCACAATGACGTAAGATTTACATTTGAAATTCCTAATACTTATGACAGTAAAAGCAATCTGTTTTTATAAAAAACTTTACCTGCTATTTTGCTCGTGTTTAAACACTTAAACATCTTTCAAATGGACTAAATCGCTTTCCTCAAAGTTTCTAGTCGGAAGTAGAAATAGACCGATGGTAAGACATTTATGTTTTAATTCATTAAAAAGTTTGGACTCTGTTTACCAAATATAAGTGTTTGAAATAGAATATAATTAAAAACAGCAAGACAATAACACTTAGATAAGGTCCTTAGAAACTTATTACACCTAGTAAAAGATAACTAGAATATATTGCACAAATAGTGCAACATAAAGCACATAAATACAATGTAATAAAATCTTACGACTTCAGTCCTAGTATTTACAGTGTTCGCAATGCTCGAACGGCTCTACATACGCCACCAGTGTCATCCGATAAAAAGAAATTAATTTCCTTCCCGAGTTTCCGCACTGCTATGACAGCAACATTGAAGAATTACGGCCGAGGCTATAAGCCGCGTCCCTCACTTTTCCACGACCGCCTCGAAGTTCATGGCGCGTACACGTAAGCATTGCACTGTCTCGTCACTCGAAGCTGGTGACAAAGAGGCGGGGGAGGGGGGGGGGAGGATGGGAATAGGACAGATAGAAAATTTTATTACCCGCAATGTTGCAGCGGCAGAGTCCATCCTCGAGGGTAATTACGAGCTTCTCTTGTGCACCTCCGAGTTCATTGCGAGGGCGATGATTGTAATAGGGGTCGATGCGGAGCTAATAATAGAGAAAATCGATAGTCTCAGCCGCGAGCTCGAATGCGCTCCGCCTGTGGATCGTCTACTCGCGCTTGGCTATGTATAGACGGGACCTTTTTGCGGGATCTTAGGAGCGGTGTGAGGATTGAAATATAAACGTTTGGGTTATATTACACGGCCAGTGGTTAAAGTGGCTGAAATCCGTTGGTACGAAAGTTTTAGACTGTTGGGGAAACAGTAATAGAGTGTCCCGATTTAATTAAAATTTTTAAATTTGGTTTAAATGGAACAATTGAATTTGGCTTAATTTAAATTTATTAATTAAATTTATTGATTATTATAACTTTGTTGAGTTATTAAGAGCAGCGACAAATACATTTATTCTTAATATATACATTTACTTCCAACAATTTTTAATCTATTGGTATATGTTAAATGGGTAACCGATAAGTTTTATGAATTTACTACCTTTAACATCACTGAGAGAATTTTCAGTAATCCCAAAACCTTTTCGAAACGAAGAAAAAAGTTTTCATGTTAGCCACGTAGTGAGTCCACTACAATTTTTGTCGACGCTATTGCGGCTCTTCTTTGTGACTTTTGATCTCTCTCTGGCTTAGCGTTTATAATTTATTTCAGCGTAGAGCACAGAAGACAACAAAGCTGACCTCACAAAGATGTTTTAGTCTGTCATACAATATTTATGTATCGCCTGGATGAAATTAATGAGAAAACGTTCGTCAAAGGCTTTTAGCGTCCTTTGAAAATGAAAATTCAAATTCAAATTATAATAAAAACTGCTATAATTACGAAAAATAACAATAGTAATATAATACCGCCTTTTTAAAATATTAGCCTGAAGCAACTACTAATTATCACGACACATAGGTGAGATTCCATTCTACGTTTAGGTAGCTTCGCAAACTCTGCTATTAATAAATACTTTGAAGAAAAAAGCTGCTAAAATTACAAATTTTTAATATTTATCCGCACTTCTGTTTCCCACCTCCCATTCGAATAAATTGTTTCCTTTATTCGAATAACTGTTTCACACCAACTCGAATAAATTGTTCAATCGGTTAATCGAAAGAAAAACAAATAGCCCAGCTAAAAAAAAAAACAAGAACACGGAAAAAGAGAGAAAGAGATACGTTGTCCACTTAATTCTCCATTTTCCGTCATACAACGTCAATCTTAAATTCCGCCTCGTAAATTACCGCGAGCCATATCGAAGAACAGGCGGCAGCGAGCCTGAACTATACCGTAGCACCGCTTTACGCGGCTCTGCCAACGATGTAACTCAATCGCGGCACCGCGACACTCGTGATTTACGAGCGCGCGGCCCTTACGTGGCTATGGGCCGCGATTATCGGATTATGTCTGCGGCCATGCGCGCGAGCGCCATAAGCCGAGTTTACGGTGCCCGGCGGTCGCTCGGCGTCGCGCCGCAGGGAGGGGTGCGCGTAAGGAGAGCCGCGCAGCCGTTGCACGAGTTCCGCAGGCCCATCGACTCGGTGGTGCTTTCGCGCTCCGAATTGGACGCGCGACCGCTGCTCGCCGCGGAAAGTTTCGCCGCGCGCCTTGCCTCCACGATGATTTGTTATCGGCATGTTTAGAATATTTATTTCTGGTCTCTGAGATTGATTTTGGTTACGCCGCTGCTGTTAGCTTTCTACGAGGAGGAATTGGAATGAGCTAAAACTAGAATAATGCTCGCGATGTAAGAATTGTATAAAGGACGTAAATAAATATGTTATAAAGGGAAAAATATCAAAACTATCGTAACTCTGTTTTTAAATTACTAAAAATTGCTCGAGATTTTTTATTATTATCATACATAAATAAAGTAACTAAAAACAAGAATAACGCTCGCAAATTAAGAAGTAATTTCATTTATAAACAAATTTCTATTTATTTGAAGGTACCTTTTTAAAAAACTGATTGAAATATCGGTGTCTGACTATACTCGTATGTTTCTACTTAACGCGATTGAACGTACGAGATTACTAAAACTACAATTCCTTTCATCGTAAAGGGATTGAACTTATCAAATCCACGCAACTTTTTAATTACTACATAGTCATTATCACTGAGGAAACTGAGCGCAAAAGGCCAACAGGCCTAGGTGCATCACCAGCATGTCCCCGAAAGGGGCCGCAGGTGCGTTTCCGTTCTGGCATCGACTATCGACTATCGACTAGTCATTTTCATGAATACTAAACAAGATTCCTATAAAATGTTGCTTTTAATAAGTTCAATCCCTTTACAATGCAAGGAATTGTTTGAAATGACGATGCTTTAGTAATCTTGTATGTTCAATCACGTTAAGTAGAAACATACGAGTATAGTCAGACGTCGATATTTCGTGTTGTTGAAAATGTACCTTCAAATAGATAGAAGATTTTTTTAAATCAAATTACTTCTTCATTTGCGAGCGTTATTCTTGTTTTTAATTTCTTTATTTATTTATGATAACAATGAAAAATCTTGAGCTACTTTTAGTAATTTAAAAACAGAGTTACGATAGTTTTGATATTTTTCCATGTTTCTTCAGTATTTTCCTTTTTCTACATTTAGTTCCACTAGATTAAGGCTTTTTTTTTGAAAAATATTTCCGATAACAGACCTTCAATACAGTGTAATGCATTATACATTAACAATCCAAAATCCAATCCACAATTAAGCCAATTATCTTTAAAAATATCAAAGATAGATTTGCTCCAGGCCGATTACCTTAAATACTAAAACTACACTCAACTAAAGATAATAAAGAAACACTATTTTCAAAATTTTTATAAGTAAACATTCTCGAAAAAAGAATCCTGTTAGTAATACCAAGAAAGAGTTTCTTTCTTCTAGAAACTTTGTTTAAATTTCTGGAAGAGCAGGATTTCGGTTGTAAGAGCATTGTATCGAGGGAACGATACGTCTTCTCGTGAATTTTGTAATCTTTATAATGGATCAGACGTTTGCGAGGAAAGCTCCTCTACCGAGGAGTAAGCGATGTTTCCAAACAGCTGGATAGGGAGTATTCGAAATTTTCATCACGCCGGGAGCACTGAAACTGCAAATTTTTCACTCCCTAATAGAATTGAAATAAAACTTTACCCATCGAACTTTCATTTACGCACGACAGTCAAGTGGCTATTCCATTTTTCATCCTTCTCAATGGATTTAAAAAAAAAGTAAATTCTTGATCTTTCAAAGCGTAGACTCACTTTCTCAACGCGACCCAGAAAATAAATCGACGAATCTTTTAGTGGATGGAATAACGAAGGAGAGAGGAGAGTCGCGAGAAGTGACGAACCATTCGGTCGAACGCTCTTATCCGACGGTGCTTTATGAGCCGTATCCGTCGAGTGTCAGGGCGAAGATTTTGCTCGCAAAGCAGATGACGCGATCGAAAATTTCTACTCGTCTGGTTTATCGCGAGAGAAATAAGACAGTTTTCATCGGAAACGACATTTTTTACGACTATTTATTATTCTTTTTTTTATTCATCTTTACTCGAGGATCTGATGAAATTTTTAATACCACGAGATTGATATACTCTGCAGTTTTCCTGCTATTATCTATATTGCTCCCGATGTGCGCCTTTACGGGATATAAATGACAATAATACTGAATTATTGCTGTTCAAAATTTATGTTGCGAAGCATTAATAAATTAAACGACTCGATTGGGTTGTATTTAGTTAATTAACGTTATTAATATTCTTATTATTTTTAAACTCAAATCAACTTTAATTTTTTGTATTTCTTTTTTTAATGATTAAAAATTTATACAGAGTGCAAAATGAAGTACCAAAAACGAATATGAAATAAAAATAACTAAAAGCGTCTTTTTATAAGAACGAACTATGAACAAGTACAGTAAAAATTTGATATGCTAGATAAAGGAATCAAGGGTAAAGCGATAAAAAAAGTGTCCGGAAGAAAAAAAGGAGGAGGTGAGGAAGCATTAAAAAAAAAGATAAAAGGAAAGTCGAAGCAGCGAATAAGTGGACAGTGGCTAGCTGACGTAGACGGATTATTCTTTTTTCTCTTTTACGAGCGAGAGATGCAGGCCGTGGTATTCAATTGAACCGCTGAATCCTCGAGAATTTATTCGCAATCTCGCCGAATTTATGTGCGGTCTTTTCGAGCGAGGCCTAGGCGAGGGATCGCGAACCCCAGGATTTCGCCGTTATATGAAAAGTCGGATGTAGAACCGTGGCTATACTGCGAGCCTTGAATGGACGCACGAAGTGGCGATCGGCGAATTTACAGAGATACCGTATTGATTCGAATGCGGATGCGCGTTTATTACTCCAATAAATGTTTCCAGTAGACAGTTTAGTGTATTAATTTACGACTCGATAGTCTGGCCCATTCCACGATATTCCGGAAGCGTCTTTCGCTTTTTTTTTACTACTGGCCACTCGGTGGAACGGCGAATAGCTTTTCACTTCGGAGTAGATGAAAAGCGGACTTGGCTATTCTCCGGCGCTGCAATTTCCATATCCTTCTCGCGCCGCACTCGCCCAGCCCTTTCAACTCAGCCGCAACTTACTTAGTCTTCGTTAGCGACTTTTCATTCTCTCGCGAGTGTTTGTAGCCGTGACTGACTTTCTCGATTTTTTCCGCTTCCGAGAGCAATTTAAATCTCCTCGACTGCGGGGTATTAAATTCCCGTTAAACGTCGAGCGTATTCGGGGTCTGGAGAAGGAGGATGAAGCGGGTCGGAAGAAGAAAAAAGTCTGTCTCGGTAACAACGGATTTTCCCCTCTCTTGGTCGAAAGATTTTTTCCCTTAATTGGCCGAAAGCTGCAAAACTGATTCCCGTCGCTAATCTTTTTTCTTCTCTTATTTTTTCTTTCTTCTTCACGGCGAAAATGCTTTTTGCAGTTAATTCCAGTCTTTCAGCCATGTCAGCTATTTTTACGTGTCATTGGGGAATTTGCGTTATTAGAAGTGTCAGACGTTGAATAAATTTAAAGAAGCAGAAAATTTGCTTAAAATTGAAAATAACGTTTCCTTTACATAAATATGACCTTCTGTGAGTTTACTTAACATTTTTTCAAAGTACTTTAAGTCGGACAAAGTCGTAATTCGAATTTATAAAACTTTTATGCTTTCTTGACAAAACTTTGATCAATTTTATTGTTGAACTGTAAAAAGCAGTTTTAGCAAGTTTCTCAACGGAGGTCGTTTTAATATTGAAGTTGTATATTCAGTGAAATATTTAGTTTATTATGCTCAATGTATTTTTTTAAATAAACTTGACAAGTTCATGGACTAACAATCTTTAAATAATTAGTAATAAAAGTAAAAGTATAATTCAAGACGCCTGTATATATTACAAGAATGTCATGGTATCATGCACAGATGTATCCATAATAATAACGATTACCAAATTCCGTCTTTTTAGAAATAGGTTTTCAATTTAAGACCATTGGCTCTGAAAAAAAAAGTTTTGAAACTTGCGCAGCCCAGTGATTAATTAAAACCCGCTTTTGCAAACACGCGGAAACTCCTCGTAAACCCGCATTTTTGCGTTTCAGCCGACCTCGTACCTTCGCGACAAAAAAAAAATGGAAAAAGAAAAAAAGGAAAAGAAAAAAACGTCAAGTTCGCAGTGCCCTCGCGACGGGTCTTGCTAAATTACGGACCTTGTGCTTTTTCTCGTTCCGCCGCGGTCCCGGTACCGTTGTTCCCGTCGCTTTTGAGGCGCGTACGTGCAGCCAGGCACACCGAAGACAAAGTACACTTTGAAACGGATAGGGCACAGACATAAAAATATGAATTTTAACGAGGAATCCTTTCTTTGCTCGAGCAACATCAGGCTTCTCTTACTCTTTCTCTCTCTCTCTCTTTCTCTCTTAGTCTCTCTTACTCTTTCTCGCTCTGACTCTCTCTTTCGTCTAACCCTACGTAGGTGAGTGTAATTATAGTTGTAATTTCTCTGTGCCATTTTTATAACTATGACGTGCCTCTTTTTCGGTCAGGACTTGGAAAATGTTCGCCTTTTGGATAAAAACATCTCTTTTACAGAACAACCCTTTTCCGAGCAAATCAATAGATTTTTTTTATTAAAAAATGGCCAGTAATTAAAATTTTGACGTAAAAATTAAAATGAATTTATAAATTTAGTAAATTCTTCTTATCATTAAAAATATATTCTGAAAAGTAGTTCCATTAAAATACATGCCTGTAAAGTTTTAAATAGATTAAAATTATTTAAAGCAATGTTCAAATTTTATATTTTAGGGGTTGTATGTTCTTTACCGATTTTATTACAAAAAAAAAAGAAAATAAATAAGCAGTAAAATATGCAATCACTCAAGTCCTATCGGAAAACTAAGCATTATTTATGTTGTTGTAACTAATTTTTAGCTAGACTTTTCGAACATAATCTATTATGATAGCTTGGCATATTGTAGTTAAATTATATTGAGGACTTGACGTAGCATGTTGTTGGATTATGAATTAAACCATAGAGGATCTAGATGCGTGCGCAGCTGTTTGCGAAAGCGAGAGAAGAAAAAGAGAAAATCGGTGGGCGCGTGCCCTCAATCTCACAATGCAGATCAACCCTACGGTGGCAGGGCGGTAGTTATGTAACCTCAGATTAAAAGTTTAATAGAATTCAGAGCACATTTATGCCCATATAGCGCCACGCCACGCCTCCAAATATGCTCGAAGTATGTTATAGAATCGACGAAGATTTAACATATTATGCCTAAAAGCTCCTTAATTTTCCGGCAGTGAGTGCAACAGAATGAACTTGCCCCAAGGTAATTATTTTCATTAAAAATATTTAAAATTGTAGATTATATATTTTGCGTTCCACTTCCGAGATTGCAAACTCTTTCAATAAACGGAATTTTTCGAACCGCTTAAAATATGAATCGGGAATCGATTAACCCACGCGCTCATCAAACCGAACGGAAAATTAAAATTCTCATCCCTCCGAGTGCTACTCCAATCCATTAGCACATTTGCATTATTGCATAGAATTTAAATCGCCAGCAACGAAAAGCGCCTCTCTCCATGTTACCGAGAGACAAACCCTCTGGGCGAGTTCGAGATCGAGCTGCGAGGGTTCGCCGTAACGGAGACAACTTCGTGTACGTGCTAAGTGTGTGACGATAAAAAAAGCGGCACTACCCGAGACGCAATTGACTCCCGTTCCTAATTGAAAGGCAATGCGCCGGCGCACCGTATACTGAGCTCCTCCACTGGCGTTGCGAGGAATGAGGAGAAAACGTGGACGCGAAATTGAGCTTCTGGTAATTATTTTTTTTCCTTGAATCCTCCTTCCCGCATCTCGCCCTTTTACACTCCGATTTCGCACAAATACTCGGGCTTCCTTTCTTCCTTGCCTTTTTTATCTCTTCTCTCTAATCTTCGTCCACTTCGTCTGTCCTGTTTCCACGTTTCTTACGAGGTGATGCCTTTTAATTCGTCATTCAAAGCGTTAATTAAAAATGCAATTGCTGGTATTGCCCAGCCCCTTTATAGATGCTAAGCGTACTTCTTTGTTGATGATATTGTAGATTTTTTTAATTAAAAATAAAAAGTTTATAATTGAAACTATTACTTTCTTATTACTTAAACCAATCATTATAACAAACTCTCTAAACATTCAATTTAATTTAATCGCTGATCTTATTGCATACGGTTAATATTGTATTCTTCTATGTTTCAGGTGAGGCACGATACAAACTATTTTTCCGCAAAATCAGCCCGTCGTAGTGTGAGTAAAAAAAATCATTAAGCCGTCATTTTTTTTTTATATTTTTCTCGCAATGCTTCTGAATAAAAAAGATAAAATATCGCGCCCATAAAAGGCGAAGTTTAAAAGCACCATTAGGTCATTCCGCATCACCTCGCGAATCATAAAGCACGCGATTACAGTTCCTCACCCGTAATGGATCGACAATGAATTCAGATGTTTATCCGAGTGGCCGGCCCCGCTCAAGGCCTTCCCGTCTCTAGACGCTTTCTCGCACACGTGCACCGAGGGGTGGGGGAGGAGAGGATGGCGCCGCGAGATTAATGTCGAGGAAAGAGGGCAAAGTCGTGGACGCGACGCGAATCAGTCGATTTTTTTCAATCTGACGTAGGCCGACTACGTCGTCATCGTCGCATTGGCCTGCGCTCCCCATTCTCGAGAGTACGACCTTCTCCCTTTTTTTTTTCTTTGGCCACCGATAAATCGCCCTTATTCTTACGTCGCTGAAATGTGGGACGGGAGAAGAGAATTTTTTCCCCGACTTCTTTGCTTTTTTTTATGGATATTCGTAAATCAACCCCCAACGTTCTTTGGATAGCCGATGGATTCTTGTTGCTGGGACATGCATTGTCGAGAGCATATTTTATGTTGGCAGATTCGTTTGGAAGTCTGATATGTACGTGGAGGTAGATACTATTTTTTCAGAAAAATAATTTAAAAATCAAATTGTTTAAATTTATTTGTTTTGTACATTCAATGTAGTGTACAAAATATGCCAATCGTTAGTGTTTTAAATAAATATGAAATACGTATAATGAGACCTTTTTAGAAAAGTATTTTTTAACAAAAAGCTCTATTAATTAGTTTGCTCGTTGCTCTATTAAATATACCACTTCAATTCCTCGAATTAATCTCTCTTAAACTCTTAAAACAGTACGAAAATATTTACTATTCTTTAATCGAAAAATTTTGTGCGTACAATACAATAAAATAGTGAAAAGCATTAAAGTTCGTACAAACATACTTGTTGAGTCGACACAACCCTTCATAAATAAAGTACATCCAAAAATAAGTCTCTCTTTGATTTACGGCCTGATAGTTCATCGGTGTCGCGAGTACACACCACTGCCCGCAAACATAAACATAAAGGAAGCTTCTACCGACACGAAAAATAGCAGAACGAGGAAGTGAGGGGGTGGGAGGAAAGCCGTGAAAATCCGTAAGGACCGGTCGGGCGCGATCGATAGAGACGCGCTGACGCGCAACGGCAGCACGTATGTTTGTAACTACGTTTGTAGGTCAAGTTTGAGATAGCGTCAGTGGCGGGAGATTTTTGTTTACGCTGCTCACCGTGACACTGGGGGTAAAGAAAAAAAAAAAACAAACGCGTGCTGTAGGGGTGGGAGAGATTTTCGCGTCTTTGCACGCCTTTTACGACAGACGCACGTCGAATGTTTTCGCGGGACATTTGCTGCGTTTCTTTCAGCGAATGGTTCGTTTTTAACGGCCGATTGCAGAGGCACTTTATTTGCTGGACATCTTTTTCTTTTTGCGAGCGGAACAAACTGTCAATTTTCGTTGTGTCTAAATCTGAAAATGTGAAATTCATATGGAAAATGTGAATATTGACAAATTTTATGTGAAAAATTGTTCACATATTTAGGATGTGAACGAATTTTTATTTATTAAACGTCACTATTCAGATTTTCAGATTTAGAGAGTAAATGATAATGCACCCTATTTTGTCAAATTTATCAAAATAGATCAATTGACATCAATTTGATGCGAATTTAATGTCGAATTGATACAATTACAAATCTTTTTTTTCTTTGCCGCTTGGAAAGAAATTAATTAATAGTTTTAAAAATCTTTTATTGAATTATCAGTGTACTTTAAAATAGATCATACATTTATTAGACAGATATTGCCGATCTATTCTTTAACGTTTATATTTTTAACCTGAATTCGATTAACTGTATATATAATGTTTTAATATTCTTGCATTTTAAACTAAGCTTGCATTACATAATTAAATAAATTAAATATTGCATTTAATATTTTCCCGGAATAGTGTTGAGATAGAGATTATTGTTAGCATTTGCAATAATAATTGCAGTAATACTCTTCATATCATGAGTCAATTAATTAGCGAATTTGATATTTTGATTTCAAATAAATAATAATTAAATACTCGATTAGCAATAACTCTTTGCCTACATGGTTACCGAGTAGTTATATACACTGTAATAAAGAAGGCTTAAACTTTCAAAAGTTTAGTCTCAACTATTTGTTCCAGTTTGAATCCCTTACGCATCCAATTCAATTTCCATTCTTGCATTAGAGTAACCAATGAGAAGAGTGTGCAATCGGGGGATCGAAACAACCCTCAGGCTTTTCGTAGAGTCAATAAGGTTAATTGAGATTTTATCCAATGCAAATCACCAACTGCCAGCTTTATCTCGGTAGTTACAGTTGCTTAACTGGGCCTATTCATATTCCACTGGCAGACAAGCTATCGATTTGCAATGAAGGTCTCTTTTATGTTTAGATGGCTCTTATCTTGATGGATAATTGGAGAAAGGTACTCTTTTGTATAGCCCATCGATAGTATCACCGATTCAACGTATAAAATTAAAAAAAAATATTAAGTCGATCTGCATGCGATGAAAATTGATTCAAAGATTTATTCTTGTATGAATTTCTTCCTGCATTGTTCAAAACAAATGCGTATCTTAAAAAAAACATTGTCAGATCCATCTTCGAGAATTAAAACCAATCAGCTAATAGTACCTGTAGGTATTCTTTCCTACTATGGACTTCCCCTCTGACGGAATAAGTAATTAATTACTTCATTGGATTTAAAATTCATTCTTTGATTAAAGGTTCCATTGTGCTTGGTAAAGGTCGCGTAATCCCCCGTCCGTTCCCAGCGCAAGTATAAATAAATAAAACGGCTATTTTTATTACCGTCCCGAAAGGAGATTTTACAGCGGAACGTCTGTGGTCGGTCCTTGAAAACTCCTTAGAGCGAAGCCTCGTCAGGACAGCAATTCTTCGAACCGCAGCTGCAGCTGCGCCAAAGTCCGCGGAAGAGAGATGTAAGTCTGAGTCGCCGGACGAAATTCAATCGACTTTGTTCCGAGCGCCCGGCTGAAACACGAAAGGCTCCACTTCCTTTTCAACTTTCTTCTCCAACCCCCCCTTTGTATTTTTTTTTCTCCGCCCAGCACTAAACCGCTCGTTCCACGCGAGAGCGAACTTTTTTCTCTCGCGTGTGTCGATCGCGGGTGCTATTAACTGTCGGTTTGCCCCAGAGCGTTAGGCTATCCAGCGCCCATCTCCAATTCCAGAAGTGTCTTTTCGAACTTGGACACTGGGTGTTCCTTATAAAA
Source organism: Sycophila sp. Sp_5 (assembly GCA_018906775.1). NCBI lineage: Eukaryota > Metazoa > Arthropoda > Insecta > Hymenoptera > Eurytomidae > Sycophila > Sycophila sp. Sp_5. The sequence continues at coordinate 1,277,969 of JACCID010000020.1, forward strand.
CAATTTGTTGAGTGAAGTGAGGGGCAAGGCGATTTTTCTTGCGAAGCTCGACGACTCGGATTGGGAGAGGGAGAGCGAGAATTACGCCCGAGTATTTTTTAACTATGTCTACGTGATCGGCTGCGATAATGCGCGGATTAAACGTTATTAGGGGGAGAGGGGCGCATAATCTGGTCACGTATCAAATCGTCCGTCTTTACGACAGTAACAAATATCTCATCAAAATTTAACGGTTGAAGTAATATACGCCTATCAAAGTTGTTTTATTGTGGCAGCCAAACGTAGGACGCAATTCGAAATGCTCTGTTTTTCTTAAAACCTCAATAATATTTCGTATTCACTGCTAAATAAAAGAAACCTCGCATAAATAACTTTCGGAAAGGAAGAGCGTTATGGAGCTCGTTGAATTATGAGAGAAGTTTTAAAAGGGCGAATCGCGGGTCGAGGGACATGGAAAATAAAGTCTGGTGCCTTCCGGCGTACAAGCAGCGCAAGAAAAGGCGACAGCTGACTTTAAAAACAAGCCGCGAGAATCCCCCATTGTTAGAAGCAGCTGTCGCGTCTTGTCCCAATATCGGGCGGGCGCCTAGCCGCGAACGAGGTCGTACGTGATGCTCCCACCACCGGTGGCGATTTTTATTTTTCTGGCGAATCAGCTGCTGCCTCGGCGAGCTCCAGATTCTCTCGCGACGAGCCCATCCTAAAAATTCAATCGCCCAGCCCTTAGACTTTTTTCTTCTGCTTTTACCCGGCGCTATAGTAAAACTAGGGATGTGTACTAGAAGTCGCGCTCCCCTCGTTTCGTTTTTATTGCGCCTGGGTTTTGCCGCTCGTCTTTCGTTTTTCTGATGTTAAAGGAGGTAAGGGTGGCAGGGAGGCGGAGAGAAGGATGAGCGTCGCTGTAACAATTATCGATTTCGCCGAGGCGCCTCTTGGCACTTGGCCAGGGCGCTAACGACCGTCCCTGTAACACTGCACTTCGGCGAGTGAGAGGCTGCGAGGCGTTTAAATGTCTTCTTTTTTCACTCTGGACCCTTCTCCTGCCCTCTGAAAGTTGCTGATAAACCCAGTTTATATTCGCCGCATTAAAAAGTTTCCCGAACGAAGTTGTCATACTTAAAAGTTAAGCTTTACACCGGGAACGACCTTAAAATTTTCGCGCGCGCAGAAAAAAGTTTCCCTTTTTTTCCTTTTTTCGAGGATGACTATCGTCGACCGGGCGGAACGCAATCTTTGCGAACGACAAAGGGACATGCAAATGGATGGCTATAGCCGTGAATTTGCTTTAAAAGAGATTAAGGATTTGTTTTTTTATACGAAGATCACAGATTATTGTGTAATTGCTTTGTTGAAATTAATTTCTTAAATTATTAGATTGCTCTTTTGAAGAAAAAAATTATATTTTAATTAAATTATTCATTGAGTGTAATAAGTAGCTTTATGCACCCATTCGAAATATGTGAGGCCAGGTGTTTAAAAGATAATGAAAAAACTTTTTAAATCCTTTAAATCTACTCATTAAAAATAATTGGGAGCAAGGTAGTTTGTTTTATTGACTTTGTAATAATAGTACGTGATTAGTATCAAATCATTTCAAAAGTAAGCTTCATTTGCATATCTTGATTGTACATTATAGCAAGATCATTTACACAATTTTAACCCTAATCTCCAATAAATCTGCGAAAAAAGAGAGTTTCAACGCATAAAAAGATATCTGATGACTAACCAAACATAAAAATCAATACATCTCCACTTTTAAGCTATATCCTCGGAATACTCCACTCATGATCCCAGCAAACCCCGGGAAATCACAAACATCACCACGCGAGAAAAACATTGGCTTCATCCCTTGTTATTGAATTCTCGTAGTGTGCTCGAGACCCTTGACGTTGAAAAAAGCGTCGTAAAAAAGGCACCCTCGCAGTCGCCCTGTGAAAGTCGTGCGAAGGCATCGGATGCAAATAAAACTTTTTGCCTTGCAATTTCCTTAATTGCTTCGGCGATCCCAGCGACTTCCCTTCCGACCCCGGCGGAAATTTGGGTCACCCCGGGGTTTCCACTTCCTGCCCCTCCACCGATATCGTTTCAAAGAAAAAGTACGCGACTGTTGCAGGAACGAAAAAAAAAACGTTGCCCCGCTTATATTCGAGATATGAGTCTGCGAGAAAATCTGCATGTAGCGTATAATCCGCGTATGCGGCAGGAGAGGAGATAAGCCTTAAGGAGAGGAGTTAATGAAATTCTAGCGAGAAGAGTATGGACTACTTTTTTTGTGCCGAACCTTTTCTCTCTACTGGTGAATAAATTTCGCTATATTACTTGGAGTAAGAGAGGCGAAATTTACTCAGTAAAGCTAGTATTTTTGTTCGATCACAAAAAAGTTGAAACAAAAAATAAAATTTAAAATTAGTTACGATTTGAAAACCTGATCCTTCAAAAAGCTTTACACGCGCCTTTTCTCATAGCCGTGGGAATGTTAAAATTTTATCTTCAAAGCAGGCAGCTTTGTTCGTATGCTTTATCCAGGTTCTTTGTAAATTGCAAAAAGACTACGAAATTTGCGATAGTTACGTAAACAGCTGCATTGTCATTAATTTTTTAACATGTGACATAATTCAAAGACTTGAAAAGTATTTTTTAACAAAGGAATTTGGACTCATTATTTATATTCGATTGATCGGCTTAGCGTTCATTATTTTTAAGAAGAAATAAGTGCCTTGCGGCGAGAATTGAAAAGTTTTGAAAATAAAATTTAAAAGCTACTTTATCCTCTCGCTTTCATCCTTTCGCATTGCAACCCCCAAGGGTATAGCGCACGCCAGTTTTACGTAACGTGAATTTGCTCGGCAGTGAAATCCCGGAAAAGTGAAAATCCTTTTGCCTCGTCCTCATCTATATTTTTAGTTCTTATTCGTATTTCTTAGCTTCCGCAAATGATCGACGCAATCTGACCGGAATGGAGCTCTGGTGTTAGAGGGGAGCGTATAAATGAGAAAAAAATACCCTCAAAGCGCAGGGATGTTTTAAAGAAGCAAAGAACCGACACGATTTACAAAGTATTGCTGTAAATCGTTCTTAAAGAGAGAGAGTTCCTTTTACATAATCCGATATTAGGGGCAATAAGCGTAACATTTATATCGGCTGAGTACAGAATTTAGTTAAAAAAAAAGTTATATAAACGTTACATTTTACTACGTCCAAACATTAGCAGTAGTAAGAAAAAAATGGCAAAACCCTTACTTTGGTTTAGAGGTTATAAAAATGTAGAAATAAAAAATACAATCCAAAGAAATGAAAGAAAAATTGAGAAAATAAGGATGTAATATAATATAAAATAAGTAGAAAAACCAAGATTTCAAGAAACATGAAACTTCAATACTTCCTTTTCAGTGCAGACATAAATTCCTATGTAAATGATGTAATACATGAGTTTTCTATTACTCTTGTTCATCAATTTTATAAGCTGTAATTAATTGTAACAATTCATTGTAATTGATTGTATGCACCAACCAGTTTAATAAACAAATATTTTTCTTTAATTTTAATTATTATTACTTATTGTATTCCTTAAGCTTCACACACCAAAATGTTCTATTAATAGTTACTGTTAAAATACTATTATTATAAAAATTTAAAGTTTCACTTGGATAATCATCAAATTATAGATACATAAATCTACAATCTGTATTTGAAATCCCCAAACTCTCTCCTAGGGCCAGCGTTCTAAAAAAGCATATTTTTCTACCAAATAAGGCACGACTTCACGACGTCGTGATTTCCGCCTCGATCCTTGCGTACAACCAAGTATCCCTTTCAAGACATGAAAAAAAAAAAAATAGCGAACCATAAACCGCGTCGACAAGCTTTTACAAGCGACAGCTTCGTCGCGCCATCGGTCGTATAAGGGCTATCCTCCCATTCGTCCCCGAGTGTTCGCACGCACGCACTGGTGCTGCAATTTTCGAATCGCCGCGAGCTAGTCCGAGTGGAGCCGGGGAGTCTCTCGCATCGCTTAACCCCGATTCGCTGGAGCTTTCATTAAAGCGTCTGGCGCCAAGACGTCTTGGCGCCTGGCGCATCCCCGCGGCTCCGGGAGCCAGACCGCGCCACGCGTTATTGATCCCCCTCCCCCTCCCCGCCACCCCTTCAGCCGCGACACCCTATCCCGCCAACCCTGGAGCCTTGTTTGCCCTCTTCGAGCTCGCGCGCCGGCCTTTTTCTCTGGCCGAAGAGGGATTCGTCTTAAATGCCGAACAAACAGTGGCCGCGACGGTCTTCTCTCCGGCTGCGAGCCCTCCGATCTCCATCGAGAGTAGTCGATTTGATTTTCCGCTTCTCACTGCGAGGAACATTAGGCTCCTTTCGGAAGTCTCGGTAAGACGTGCTTTTACGGTGTTCGTGATCTGCCAGTCGGAGGATGGGGAGAAATGTTTGCCTTTAGGAATTCTCTTCGCGAGATTTTTTGCCGGTGATTATATACGGCTCCTTGACGTCAGCAGTTCTCATGTATAAGAATTGATGTGATCTTTTTGTACCGCTGCAAAAATTTTGTAGAATGTAGAATGTGCGATTGGATCGCTAAATTTTAACTTAACGAATCGTCTAATAAGTGTTAATTATAAAAAGAAGGGCAGAAAATTGCACTTTTTTTGAAAATGTTTTTAACTTAAAAATACAAGGAGTTAAAAGAAATTCTTTGCGATTCTATAAATTTTGTTTACTCCAGCTAAATGTACGTTTTTGAGTCATACTCCGCAATTAAACAGAAACACCGAGCACTAGGTATATCTCATAAAACCTGCTATTTTTTATCGCTCGTTTATACACCTACCCGGGAGCCAAGGACATTTCTCCGTCTCGGCCAAATTAAACGGGCGACAGATCAAATTCCAGAAGCGCGATATTTCGCAACCACGCGCGCAAATAAACTCGAGATTAAAACTCTTCGCGCGGAATACTAAAAAAGAGAAACGTGGCGAGGATGCGCGACATTGCCGATCCTGGGGGACGCATATTTCACTTTCTAAAAGGGTTGCAAAAAAAAGAAGCGGTGCCGACCGCCCGTCTAACTGGTCTATCTCGCATTTTTCTCCCCTCCCTTATGGACTCTTTATACTCATTTTCTATTCACGCTCTTTGCCCGTTGAAAAACGAAGAGATCCTCTGCCTACTACCGAGCTACTTGTCTCAAGATACTAAGTTACTCGAGTGCATTAAAACATAAAGAAATAATTACTCGAGAATACTGTGGGACTCCCTTCTACGCTGTGCTTTAAGGCCAGAGCTTTATATCACCCTTCGCGTTGAATGTCAAAAATAGTATTTTAAATGCAATAAACATTTTTGAAATAGAAAGGCATAAAAAAATGTTAAGAAATTAGGGTTAAAAGGTTTAAGTAGAAACAGACGAGTACAGTCTGGCATTTCGGTGTCAGGTTTGAAGACTTATCCCGTTAAGTTTTAGCTTCTCGAAGCTCCTTAATGTAGTTGAAAATTTGAGAAAAAAGATTAGGAAAAGCTCAAAGAATTTAAAAAATTTAAATGAACTTCTTTCATACTATCCATCATTCTCAATATTTTATGATGAAAAATTAACATTTTTAATTTAATTTTAACGCCTTCGAACTCATTAGTAGCAGCTTTTCAAATGACTTAATTAAAAAAATAATCTTTCAAGTATAATCAAGAGAGATGCAGTAATTTTCCTTCAAGAGCAAAAGTATAAAGTAAGAGGATATATTAGCGAGTGAAAAATTCAAATTTCCATGCGGCTTTCATTATTAAAAAAACGTCAACGAAACCGCACTTCGATCCCCCACGCCGCAAAAACAGCGAAATAATTATTCGCAATATAACCGGGGGATTTGTCGAATGTAAAAAAGAGGAGCCTTAGTAGGACGTGCTCGAAGGGGAAAAGTTTCATCGCGAGGTAAGACGCGGCTTACAAAGCTTCGGCGCATTGAAAAAAAAGAGAAAAGAGCAAAAAAGGCAGAAGGGGCGGCACGAGAGAAAGGAATTACGGAGTGGAATCGCACAGAGATTAAGTGGAGACCGCGAGCGAACTCCCGGGATAGAAATTGGAAGTCTTAACATTTTATGATTATCCCTCGTCTCTCGAATATTTTTTTCCCTCGCTTAGACGTCCGATTAGACTAAGAACCGGTGATCCCGACAATTTACGGGCGACGAACGATTTAATGATCCCCCGGTGCCGTGTATTTACAGTGCCGAGGGAAAAGGAGGAGGTAAGAGACCTATGACTAACGGCCGTGTTTTCGCTTTGCTTCCTTTTTCAGAGTCCTGAGTAAGGTTCCCGCAGAGGCGAAGAAGACAGCGACAGCGAGATGGCGGCATTCGTGGCGAAACAGATGGTGGGCAACAAGCTGAACGCCGTCAAAGGTAAGGATTAACCTACTAAATTTTTCAATGTACTTATTCATTTTTTTTTTAATAGAATAGAATAGATGTTTATGCTACAGTATTTACATAATAGTAAAATAACATAATTGAGTAAATTATTGTATAAAACATTTCAAATAAAAACAAGCAAGATATACAGTTGTTGAAATTTCAAAGGCATTACAGTCACTTGAAAATTTAGAATAAAGTGAGTCTTCGTGATATCACAGTCAGATTTATAAAATAATTAATATTGAAAAGTAAGTCATAATACCAGAAATAATATTGCAGCAAGTAAACTAAAATGACTAGATTTTGCATCAGCAAGTTGCTAGAACATTGATCGAAGTAGCTCTTGCACTTAGCATTACCTAAAAAATAAAGTGTGGTTTTTTTTTATACTTTCAGAAAAGTTATCTTATGATAAACGTGATTTACTTAGACGCAAAGAATACTTTACAACTAAAGGGTTAATATCTTAGATTTATTGTATGATAGTGTAAAACTCTTATGAATTACTTACTTGATTAAAACGTTTAAAATCATTCTTCTTTTTTTTTCAAAATTTGAAGTAATCTTGAATATTCTTGCTAAATACTCAAGCTGCTACATATATATTAAAAAGCAAAGGATTTTGATGAAGGTCACGCACCTAACAATTATAACCCACAATGGAATTGTCCAATTTCGAACGAATACTCTCGATCCACAAAGTCCTAACATAAATTACTTTCCAGCTGAGTAAAGCTGATCTGAATTTCAGTAGCCTGTCATTTTAAAATTCGCAACCGGGAAAAAGTATCTTAAACAACACGATGCAAAATAGCCGCAAAAGAGGGATGAAAAAGTGTCGAGGGCATACGGCGTTGCTGTTTCCAGGTAGTGCACCTGGAGAAATTACAGTCCTGGGAATCGAGGTAACAGGACGCAATTCGGGAGGAACAATTAAGGGCGGATTACGCGAGGGCGAGCGCTGGGAGGAAATTCGCGCATATTCCCATAACGCCGCCACCCGGCGCATTGCCCATGCATTGCCCGAGCTTTATGTCGTCTCGACTCGTTTTTACACTCCACCCGACCCCCTTTCGCGTCCTCCGCTTTCTCGTTCGCCACCGTGGCTCCCCGAGGTGGCGAATATAAACACGCGGTGGATGCTCGGCCGACCGTACCCGGCTGTTACTACTTGCCGAATTTCGACGATTTTTAAATTAACGCGAGAGTAAGTAACTACCTGTGTAGCCAGAAATTCCGCCGTTCTACATATTCTTAGCATTGCGCAATGTTAGTATTTTTAATTTGTTCAAGTAATTCATAGATTTTTTTAAGACCCCACGGTACTGCGTAACAAATTTTGAATTTTATAAGCTTTTTTCATATGTGAACGGATATATAATTTGTTTAACGATTTCAATAAATTACAAAAATATATAATTAATCTTTAAAGCTATAGATCTTGTCTCTATTGCAATTTATACGATTTTTATGACTAAATTTTCTTCTATTATATTTGTTAATCTTTATTATCATAAAATCTAAGGATTATGGTGATAAATGCACGTAATTAATTTATAAAGAAATTAGTTGTTTCTATTTTTCTTTGGCTTTATTAATAAAATTACTTCTCCGTTGGAATCTATTAATTCTGCTTTTGAAGCACTTAAAAATAAACAAAGACAAAGTAGTGCGGTTACAAGTAAACAGCACGGTATAAAACCGCAGCAACTTTTTTCCTACCATGAAAAATTTTATATATAAATTAATCCATAGTCGACCTACGTTTCTCTTTGAAGGGCAACAACTTTAATAATATATTTATTTTTCACCTGTTATTTTATTACACATATAAATCACAGTACTGAATATTGGTCAACGTTATGTCGATGCTCAATATTAAATTGCCATTTTCCGGATATCGTTAGTTCGTAAAAGTTTATTAACCATTGAATCAGCTACAAGCTCCAAAATGACCGCTTCGTTATTCCACTCGAAAAGAACGAACGAATTGGGTCGCGGAATTAAGGCACGTTAAAAAGTTATCCCTTAAATTTAAAAAGTGCGCGCTTTTCACCCTAGAATTTTCAAAAATCTGAAGAATAAAAAGTAGTAGAAGAATGCTTAATAAAGTCGAGAGTTGGGGATATTAATCAGCCTTGTTTACGACGCGCGCGTAAACCGCGAGCGGCGCACGGAAGTGTAAAGAGATGTGAGTGCGCGGGAGAAAAATTCGACAGTTAAAATAACCGCCACGCAAAATGCGGCTTTATGCCCTCGGACGGCTTTACGCAGCGGCGCTGTGGGTAATATCTCGCAGACGAGTTTTTATGATAATAACTGGAGCGCCCCTTTTTTCACTCCCTTGCACCTCGATTCCTCGCTTCGGCTGCTCACCTCCTTTGGCGCTTTGTACCTACTAAATTTCATTTTATTTCGCATCTTCTTTTTAAACTTTCTGAAACATTTCAGTCCAAAAATTATCTTCCGCCTTAGGGTTTATTGGCTGCCGTTGAGTTCTAGATGTATTTTTTATTTACTTCGTCAAGGTTTTCTTTTTAAGTGGGAAATAAACGTCGTACTAAAGAAATTTACGCTCAATCCGAATGAGTTATGATTAATAGCGTAGGGTGAATAATTTATAATGAATATACTCATGAGTCAGCTAGAAAATTGATGATCGTGTTAGTGGATACTTTGAAGTACGAACTGTAAAAACAAACTTCATACTTTTTTTAATATCGGGGAAATGAAAAAAAGTTCACATTGTATAAGAAAAATGAAAAAAAGAGCTGCAACTTGAAGGTTACTACATTTCAGAATAAAACAAATTTTCAAGAGTGCTTCTATCTATTTTTATGTACTGGAATATCGCGGTACTTCCCTCATCAAAATACTAGTATACTGCATGGCTTTTTTAATCTTCGTGTGCATTAATTATTCTTAACTGTTAAAAGATTAGAAGATCGGTTTTGAAATAAAAAATACAGTTCTACAATGAAAAGCAAAATAACTTTAATTTTAAATTAATAAATTGAAATAGTGTCATCTCAAGTTAAATAATGACGGAAAAGTGTGTCGGCGAACAATTTACACACAATTTATACAGTGAATATCAATTTATACAGAGTAAATAACAATTTATCCAGTGTGAAATTCAGTTCCAAGAAAATCTCCGATCGACCTTTGTGTGGGTGGCAGTACAATTAATTGAAATTTCGCGATGTTGGAAACGAAGCCACTAAATCCGGTAGAGTCGTAGGACACTACGTCACTGAAAGCGACCCTCTGTTAGCTGTAATTGGGTTGCATTGTCAAGATTAGACGAAAATTTTGATTTTAATTCCAATTTAAATACTTATTTTTTTATTTCAGTTATAAGTAACAGATTGTTCACAAACTTTTTTAAATCAAAACAAAGAATATTAAAATGACAAAATTGCATCTTTGTATATTAGAAAAGTTCACCTAAAAAATAAAGACATAAATAAACAAAGAGCACTTAGTTAAAAGATAACGAAAGCTCACACAAGAACCTTCTTGTTGAGGATGAAAAATTCTCTCGGTAAATCGCCGATAATTTACGCGCGGCTCTGGCTCGCGAGAGATGAGCAGAGGCTACAAAAAATCATAGCTATATCCACTCCTTTGACGCAGAGTCGATTGATGAAGTTTGGCCGTTCGTCAAAACGTTAAGCTAGGAGCCTAGGATGGACGGCTACGCGTACCTTCAGAATGGAACGCAAATATTTTTTGCCCGGTACCGCGTTTCACTCTCCTTTTTTTTCAACCTCCAGCGACAGTTTCTAAATTGCTAGACTCGAAAAATTTCCCAATTCGTTTCGTCGAAGTAATTATTTTTAGTCCTCTATTTCCTTCTTTTTGCAAGCGAATTTCAAAACCGCCGTTGCGATGCCAAATTAAAAATAGAAAAAGCGATATCCCAGCACAGCTTCAATTTTTTCCGCTCGACTTCGTCGCTCGCTAACGACGAGGATAGCGTCAGATTTCGCAGCATCGATTCGTCCGGCGAGAAAATAAAAAAAATCCCTAGGCGCCGAGGCAGCGTCGGCTGGCAATTAGCGGAGGTGCTCGGCGTTGCGTCAGCCCGACCTCGGATCGACGCATCGCCCGTGCGAGCGAGCGATCGATCAATCCTCGGGAAAGCTCCTGACCGTTAAGAAACGCACGAGGAGACGATTTCACGGCGTCAAGGGAATTTATATGAATCGTAAAAGTTGCGATAGGAGATGTGTATCAGATGGCATATGTCGGGCCGATCGTGTTAATAAGACGGTGGCGATAAAGTCGACGCGGACGCGATATTCTGACCGGGGATAAGTGATAGGAGAGGAGACTCTTATGAGAATTACCTTTAATTTTATGAAGCTCGTAAATATTTTACATGCTTTTGTGTTTATTAGTATCTATATTTATGAATCTATATGTGCATAAATATTTTCTTTTATGGTTATAGTAAATAAAAATTCTTTTTTGCATTAAAAGTAATACACTTTGATATACAAGTTACATAAATTAGAAATATTTTTAAAAAATTGAAGGGTTCGTTTAAATTCGATTTAATCAGCGACGTGCAGGCGAAGTTAGTGCACTGAAGGAAGCTTTTCATAGGTATATTTTTACTTAAAATGTATATTATTTTTTATAGTCACTTGCACTCGCAGTTAATCGTTACCAGCAAAATATACTTTCTGTTACGAATTTTCGCGTAATTTTCCGCAGAAAAATTTTCTTTATAGTCGAGCTAAATTTCCATTTTATTTGAATTAAAAGAGAGTGCCCGCTTTCAACTTTTTCCATGTAATAAAGCCTAGTTCCAAGTTCCTAAAGTTTCCAAAGCACTGGTGAAAAATTCATATTAAATGAATGGAAGTTTGACACAGTACATTCTTTTTACCTTAGAACACCTTTGCAGATGACATTCTTCCTATCAATTACTTCTACTTCTCGATAGCGCAAAAAATTTCCTCGGCAACTTTAAAATAGACGCGGTGATGCCGAGCACTTTCCAATACTTTTATTTTTCGAATATGAGTTTTAATAAAAGAATAACAAACAGATTGCCTACGGCATTCCATCATAGACTGACACAATTTTACGAAGTTGGTTAAGCTAATATACATATGCGCGGAGAGCGTCAAATTGATTTTACAAGTTGTAATTTACTTCCTGCATATTGCATCAAAATAAAATTATGTTTTGATACGGATAAAATTGGAAGCACTTGTATTGTAGAGCACATAGTTACAATGTAACTTTTGTATTTAGTTATAAGTTATCTTCTTTATTTTATAAATGCAAACTAAGGGTCCTTTATCTAATGTTAAAATTCATTAAACTACTCAAGATTACGAGCAAGAAATTTTATTTCGAAAAACGAGTTTCTCCAGAAAAATATAAAACATGAACCATTAAGCTTAACTTGCAGCATTGAGTTTGCATTGAAAAAAGATAGAATAAGAAATAGAGAAAAGGAAAGCTCAATTGAAACCGACAGCCGCTAATGAAAGTCTCTTTCGGAGGTTTTGTAAACTGAGTCTCCATTTAAAAGTTGGAGTGGTCGTGCCCGACTTGTCTGCAGTACCGCAAACATTATTATGCACAGTCGTTCCGTATCTTTCTTTCCTTAGTTTCGCCATGGTATTGTTGATGTTATTGTTCTTCGACTCGTAAGGTACTTTGCTTCTCGAATGTTATTTTTAAAACATTTAAGAAGATCTTTTACTCCCTTCTTCTCGTGAATTCGGTTCATGAATATTGAATATCTACCTTGCAGCTGTCAGAAGAGCGAAGCTTTTTTTACACATTTAAATATTCTATTTTTCGATAACAATAATAAACATTTGCTTGACGTAAAAGCGCTATTGACACGTGGTGGGCAGCAACAAACCATTGTTAACTGGAGCATTTTGAAAAATTCCGCTATTCCAATTCCTCCAAAAATTTACTTTGTAACAGCCAATGGAGCATCAAGCGAAAAGTTTAATACCATTTCTGTTGACGTCATATGACTATTCCAAAACTGACTGCTAAAAGGGGATTAAAATGCGATAAATGTGAGATACTCTGAAATAAATTATTTGCATAATATAAAAATAAATGGTCCGGAAATTAATCCGTACACTGCAATAAAAATAAAGAAGAATGAAATTAAAAGAAAAGTACCTCGACGAACTTTACTCGTGGATTCATTAAATTCTTTAATTCAGCAAACGAAAAAAAGCACCGAATATCATCTAGAAAACTCGTTACACCGTGAGCTCTAATTAAAATGCACGTGTGATTTAATAAAAATAACTCAGCAGTGCAATCTAATTTTTCCTCGCCGCATCCCTCCCACGAATATTCTAGCGCTCGCATCGTCCGCAGTAAAAAAAAATAAATAATCCCCCGTCGAGGGGCTAAAGCGCGTTTAAACGCATATAAATAAGAATCAAAGCTCGGCGAGCGTACGAGAAGAAATAAACTCCGGGAGGTAAAAAGGCGAACGCGCGTGACTTTATGACTCTGATAAAAGCGATGAGATTAAATTGACCGGCGGCTACTTGCGCTCCGAATAAAATTTTCGAGCTGACCCGTTTAGGCTCATTATCATAATTAGAACGAGCGCGATGTTAATTATCGATACGGGCGAGTGCGCTCGAGGGCGCAAACACAACGAATTATAATATGCTATTTGCACTTCGCGCGCAGTCCTCGTAAAGCGCGTAGATGCAGTTTAATCATTCCCCGTGCGATCGGGAGCTGGCAAACACGAGCTCGTGACCGCGCAAAGGGCGTGAGCGTCCGAAACGCTGAGATTGTTGCCTCCAGGCGCACGCCGGATGTAATATAATTATATTACGTACCTTCAGTCAATATTTGCACGTCCAAGTAAAGATCTGGTCGTGTATTTTGCGCCGTTAACGTTATTACTCGGCTTGTAAAGTGAAAATAAAATCACTGCACGTCGATTGCAATATATTTATTTGTTTTAAAGCAAACGGGTGTAATGTCGATATGAAAATTCAAAAGTATTCGTTATTGTGTTAAAAGCAGCTTCTAATTAAATGTAATGAAATTTTTCGTAGAGAAGTTTCTCCGATATTGCAATTTTTTAGTTAGGAATCTGTGCGTGTCTTTATTTAGATTTATGATCGATTCTCTTGTCATATTTCTTTTTGTGTATAATTTCTTCGTAAGTAATTGTAGCGATATTTTTTGTATAGACAGTCCTCCCAATGTACTTTAATGGCGCATTATAATAAGAAAGTAAAGGAGTAAAATGAATACTTAAGAGAAAAAAATAAAATGTGAAACGTAAAAGCAGTGGGTTAGTTATTTAAAAAATCTAATTTTCTAGTCTCCTTTGTTTTTGAAGGTATTCTGTAAATAAATTATAAAAAGACGTGAATGTAGATTTCAAGCGGAAATTTCAAATAAACATGTCCACTGAATTAAGTAGATTTAACGGTTGAATGTACAAAAACAACAAAGACTTAAATTTGTGCGTTTAACTGATTATTCGTTATTTAGTATTTCAAATACTTTTCATTTAGTAGAACAATCACGATGTTAATTTGAGTTTGAAAGCTCTTCATTATCAATTCGAAAATCGTTCGTTCATTGTCTTCTGCAAGTTTTGAGAGTTCGTTATATAAGCGAAAAACAGTTGACTGCAATCGAGGAATCGTCGATTTTCGCCATTGATCGATTTTCGAAGGCTGTAATTTTGCAACGAGTTGCTGTCATAATGAGTTCGAGAACAATCGAACGAATTTGTACAATTGACGAACTACATTGTGATCCAATCGTCACTCTGTGTGCTTTTAACAGGATGACTGTTTCAATGTGAACATTTATTGTAATTGCTACAATTCAATTACTATTTTTATCTAAAAATCTTAACTTAAACCTTTTATACAATAGAATTTAACCTTGTAATTAATTACGTCCTTCTTTATTCACCCCTTTTATTAATTCAAGTATACATTAGATTTTCGAGAACAAAAAGTAAATAATTATCAAAGAAAATTTATCCCGGATAAAAATACCCAAGAGAATAGACGTGGATTCCACGTGGTTTCAGGCATCGTCTACTGACATTAGATCCTGATAAAAAGTGAAGTAAAATACTTTTACAGTATAAGTCAACTGATGATAATACACCGACGGCTGATGAATAGTCTTAATCACAGAATAAAAGAATTTAAAAATATCTTCCACCATGACAATTTCCACATGTCAATTGTCAATTCCAGGCGTCACGTGCATTACGTTCGCAGTCCCACGCGTTATTTATTTATCCAGACCCGGAAGTCGTTTGCATGTGAAAATTCGCTTCTCTCGATAATGAGGAATTACAAGCCCTTTCCCCCAAAAAACGAACCGGCACACGTGCTCGCCCTAATCAAAAAGCCGGAGAACCGGAAAAAAAAATTTATTTCGTCGGTCGGGTTCCCTCCGTCTCTTTCAATCGGGAATTTCTCCGCGCCCGAAGCCCAACCGATACACGGAGGCCTTTGTGCGCTTCGCTCCTCGCGACCCATTCGATATCCTTTCTGCTCGTCCTCCTCCTATCTACACCCAACGTCCACGCGTCGTACCTCGACCCACATAAATCCGTCGCTCGGAGGATGGCGCACAATGGCGCCAGGGCGAGAAAACGTCTCGCCCGGCATGAAAACTGCGCTGGGCAATAAAAACCCCTACCCTTCGGTTCTGGTTTCAGCGACGGCAATTTGACTTGCAGGTGGCGCGCCGAATGCCCGGAACCTTCCGTTGTAGGCCGCCTTAAAATTTTCACGCTTGCGCCGTTTGCAGGTGATGGAAATACACTGAAACTATCGAGGGGCACCGTCAAATGATCACCCATCGGTCATACGGAAAACTAGTGTTTCGATTTTTTTTTTTTTTTAAGTAATTATGTCTTAATTTTGGTTTCTTGATACCCGTGGTATGTGAATTTATGTGCCAATTTCTTTTTCACTGATTTACCCTTTAAATGTGAATATGTTAAATTCACCCCGAATAAGTAAATGTATACTTACTTATTGGAGGTAAAAAGTTTTTTCAATTTTTCAATATATTAAAGAATTATTACTTTGGATAAGTAAACGCACTTTCGACAATAAATAAAATTAAATGGTAAATTGATTAACTGTGCGATGGAAACTTGAATCCAATTTATCATTATGATTATTTTACGGATTATTATTTTGTTTAGATTGTTCTAATTCTTTGAAAAGTGGATTTAGTTATTTTTTAAGCACTCTGATTATTCGTCGGCAGCATATTGGGCTTGGCTCATTGACTGCATTGTTCTCATTATAATAAGGCACATGTGGTATGTGCGCGAATCTCACATAAATAATCGCAAGTGATTAATCGGCCTCTTCACCACGGATAATAATACCTACCATTTATGCTCGATGGGGACAAAACCACGGATAATTATGACGATCCGCAATTAGAAGGAGCTTTTCAAGGATTATTATATTTTTGCAGATTACTAAAATGTGATAATAGAAATTTTATTTGTCAAGGCCAATATTCTCTGTCAGTGGTAATTGCATCAGTGACACTCGCGAAGTTTTGTATTAAATATACATCGTATAGATATATTATTTGTATAAGAGTAAAAAAGAAAAAAATCAGTAGAATATCATTACTATTGCTTACTTGATTTATTTACTAGATTAAGTAAATTTTCCCTAAGTATTATTCAGGATTACATTTTGTAACTCCATTGATAAATTCACAACCAAATTGTAATATCTACTTAATAAGTAAATTATTAACGTAGGTACACTGTAATTTATAGAAAGATTATTCCTTCTTTATTATCAACTCGTAAGTTATCATCAGGCACAATTGCGCGCATGCAGGCTCGGCATTGGCCAAGAAAACCTCTCCACTAAGCGGAATTCTAATTTCGCAAAGCTCCGAGATCGTGAACGACCCATTTATGACTCTCCAGCCATTAAAAGTCCATTCCCGAAAGCCGCGGCATCCACAATCGCAGATAAATTATCCCAAAAGCGCTGACCCCGCGATATCAAATGAACGTCATTTCCCTGTTGGGGCCACAATGGCGCGTCTCGACAAAAGCCCATCCGCCCACAATGCAGGCCCAGGGAAAAAGGAGCGCGACGCGCAATCATAAGATTCCACAGCGAGTCGTCGACACGTCCACAATTCAGGCATCATCTGGAGGTCGCCGAGGCATTCCGCGCGCCGGTATATTGAAATCGCTCGCGGGACGTGTCACGGCTCGGCGGTGGGGCGAGGGGGGCAGGGTGGTCTGCGTAGTTTCCGAACATTCCCCCGATGTCGCGCCGGTGCAGGGGTGCTATGCGGCGCGTGTGCCTTGCCGCGAAACATCCGTATCAGCCCGGCATTCCGCGCCAGCCTATCGTCCGACCCCGACTCCATCGACATTTCCTCTCGATGCGTTAATTTTGCTCAGGTGCGAGCTTCCGGTAGCCAGGTGTGCCTGCACTCGGATAAATCTTAATATTTCTATCTTTTTGTGGACTATTGCAGGGGAGAAATGTTATAAAAAAAGTATTATATTGCGTAGGTACAGTGGGATATACGCGACTTGTGACGACTTTTACTACACCAAGAGAAACATTTTGGAAAAAATACTATTCCGTCTGGGATATAAAATTTACTAGAATAGTCTAGTAATGTGTGTTAGAAATTCTAGTAAATACTATTAGAATTTTAGTACAATTTATAATATAAAGAATGGTAATTTTTTTACTAAATGCAGCTGCGTGTTTTACTCTGCGGCTGCGCTCCCAGGCTAAATAATAATTTTTACGAGAATCACAATAATTTTTCCAAAATGTTACTCTCACTGTATAAAACATAGTAAATATGGCGATATATATAACATATTCTACTATGTACATAGTAATTTCTTTCCGTGTGCTTTTTCTCGACTTTTCTCTGTGTGCTTTTACTCAGATATTTTTAGTTTACGATGGAGATTACAATAACTACAAACATTTCTTAATTCTTCTTTTCAAGAAATTCAAAAAAGTATTTATAACAGATAGAACAAGTAAATATACTACACACGAATTGAAGGTGATTTTATTTTCGACATGAAGTGTTGTTCAATACAAATATCAGCGTAAAAAAAAAGTCATATATACTCGATTTTCTTATAACTAACAAGCGAAATTAAATGCACAATGTGCAGTCTTCGATCTTCAACCAGTTTCAGAATGTAACTACCCCTCGACAAGTCCCGTCGCTCGTACATTGTAAATTCCAAAACGATCGCTTTAAATTTTTCGATAACCTCCAGGAGGTCGAAGAGTTGTAATTCGCGTTTCGCCGTTGGATGATTTGCATTTGCACAGTCGCGACTGCAAACTGGATTATTCATCGATATTACGGGACAGTGTGGCACGGGGGTGCGCGGGAAAGAGGAGGACGGACTATGGCACCGCTTAATTATGCAGCCAGAACGCGGAGTTATTTCGCCGGTGGCGCTCAGTCAGAAATATTATTGCATTGCGGTGGCGTCGTCGACGCTTATAAGCGACCGACGATGAATTTATTGCGCGGTGACGCCGCGGAATTCGCCGCGGTAATGTGCCCGGCAGTTAAGCATCTCGCCGGGACGAGTGAGCCCCGGAAGCGACATTTTTCCGGGCTCATTTGCTTGCTAATTCTTTGGGGAGCGTGTGAATTGCGGCTTATTAATTATAATGTGTAAATTTTCCCCGGCGAGCTTTATTTCCTGCCGCGAAACAAGCGACAGGCAGGTAATTTTCCAATGATTAATAGGGTAAAAATGTTTATGCGCCAGTTCAGACGGAACTTCGTGTACCAACATATACTTTTGTTTTTAATATTCGCTTTGCTTCGTGCAATTTTAAAATGATTAAATTGACAGATATTTTTTTGTATTATTTAAAAATTTTAATCTATAATTTTTTATATATGACTGGAGAGCGAAGCAAGAGATTTTCGTCGGAACGAATGAATGCGACGATTAATCCATTCTGAATCATTTACAAGTAAACAGTGATGCAGCATTTACACATAATCTGATTCAGAGTGTGTAGAGATATAAGAATAATCTGGATAAATTGACTTGCATGAGTTGAACGTGTTAATAACTTTGCTATTTGCTTATTAAAGGTGTTCACCGTTTTAAAAGGCGACAAGTTTATTAAGATCAAATTTACAAAATAATTATTCTTATAATTACAGTTACAAAAAAAATTAAATTTTAAGCTTGATTGAAAATACTCTGTAAAAATAAACAAAAATTTTAAAGAAGATGTTATTTCAAGAAGCCAGTTTTTATTGCTAGAAACTAGATACATCTTCATTTTTCCAATTATTTTGAAAAAAATGTAAAAACAAATGCAAAATATTTTAAGCTAAGTAAATTCTAACATATAGACCTCATTGGACTGGATAATTTTTTAATAAAAGCAAGATATTCCTTTCTAAATCTGCATGACCACCGCTTAGGGATTTAATACCGTGTTGGTTCAATTTTTCTCAAAAAAGGTGCTTTGTTAACGCGTGCAACTTTTTAACTGCGCCGGCGGTCGATTAAAATAAAATGTGGAAGTGTATCGAAAGAGAATTACTAGCGGCGCGCGACATCGATCGATCCGGATTTGACGTCGTTAAATATTTCGGTGGTCAGCCGGACGAATCCGCGAAATGTTTAATGCGATTACACGCGCGACACTTTTTCCACTGCCCGCTAACTCCCTCTCGCGTCGACGCCGTTTTCCCGGCTTTGCCGAACGTTTAAAAATTAACGCTCGGCTGCACAAGTTTTCCCCGTTGCACCGCTATCTCGCAATCGTGCCAGTCGTCGCTCCGATGGTTCTCATTTCATAATTTTCGCGGATTAAAGGCTGCTCAACGTTGAAGCATTTTTTTGCACAGAATGCTCAATATAGTTTTTGTATTTTCTGAATTTTCAGTTTCGGTTTTGATTAAAAAAAAATAATAGTTGCACAACAATTTCGATGATCAATGGGATTTAGCTAATGGAAGACACGATGATAAGAGGATTAAATTTTTTAAAATTATTTAAGGTGAATTTTATTAGATTTTTTTACTATTTAGGATTATTTAGAAAGCTCACTGAATAATTACTTGTTCTTCTGAAAGATAATCTGCAGCATAATAAGCCCAAATAATAAACTGAGAAAAAGTTGCTTAACTAGAAACTAAAATTGTAATTGCAGTTGTAAAAAGCTTACAACAAAATTGTTTAAATGATAATTAATAGATAACACAAATCAAAATTATTTGAATTGACAAAGCACAGTTACTGTACTGATATATATCATTATTTATTTACATTAACCTTTGGAATTCACAATTTTGAGAATAGGGTGCATACGCCAAGATCTGCAAGCTTTATCTAACAAAAAATAAATAAACAAAGCCACTTGACAGGTAAACCCATGCTTCGTTAGCATATCGACTCGACCCAGCATGAAGGGCAAGCGATAGAAAAACAAAATATCCATTGCTTTCCTATTAGCGGAATTTTCTGTTTAAAACCCAGTTAAAAATAACTGAGCGTTTAGAATTTAATCCATATTATAGTGAACTATGCGCTCCGCTACGAAGCAGGTATTTCGATTCGGAAAGAGGCGCGCTCATTGTCGGCGCACGACGATGCGGAGCATCGCATCATCGGCGTGCCAGTGTCGATCGTGCTATATTTAATTAAATTCCAACTCTGGGCCTGTCTCCCCCCTCCTCCGTCCTTCACCCCCTATGCAGGTGCGCAAGTGGCTTCATTTTCGCGGCTGCCTCGCGACAACTTTGCCCGATAGTTTGCCAGGGAGTCGACTGAGCCGATCTGGACATCTCGCCACGGCTTCGTTAGGGGTGTAGCAGGTCGCTATAAAAGTGATCTTGTTAGGCCGTAGTTTGGATGGCTCTCGCTGTGTCGTTATTGCGCGCGGCCAAAGTCACTTCGGGATTCCTGCGAAAAGAGGCGTCGGGCTGAATTAGAGAGTCCTCCCGAGCTCGGAAATGGACTTTGACAATGTTTGATGAGTTGTTTTTGGAGATGAGAGTGCGGCTACTTTGATTAAAAGCCGTTAATATATATATGTATACTCGTTGCACGTTCGGACGTGACTTGTTTACCTTCATTCGAACGAAAAAATATTAATTTTATATTTTTATAAACTTGACGATTGATGATGATTGCTCTGCGATTTACTGGATCGCATTAATGAGCCGCGGCGCTTAAATGCAGGGTAAATTTGCAGTCGCTATAAATTGTTCTGAGTGATCAAGAGATTGTAATTTAACGCTAGTAATTTTCGGCTTATTTCATCATTTCTGTCTCTTCATCCGAGTTTCCGTGCGCACGTGCATCTAGGAATGGGACCCAGATGTTGTCGCAACACTAACCGTCGCAATAATTAGATAATCTCGCGTACCGCAACCTGATTGCCATATGAGGATAATTAAAGGGTGGCGTGGGAGTGGCGAAGGGAGGAGATGGAAACGATGCGTAGTAAAGTTACTAATACACTTAAGATAGAAGTACATCATTTCCGCAAGTTTCTTTACAATTATAAAAACATTGATTTTCTACTTTATTTTTATAAGTTACATCAGGCAATTGCGCGTAATTATAAGTTACATCAAGCAATTGCGCGAAAAGGACACCGAAATTCTTACAACCGTGCAGATATTTGTCAAAAATACTGAAAACGAATTTCTAATGAGAAGTAGAATCCTAGAGATAGGAGGAAGCAAAAAAACGGATAAATTATAGAATCATTTATTTGATTGTCTTGATTTATAGATCTCCCGAAGCTTTCCCTCGATTCTAAAAAAATTAAAGAGAATGTGAAAGATTCATTTTAAGAATCAGGCGTACAATTAAAGATATCGTTAACATTGTTATTACAACAAGCTTTTTCATTGTGGAAAAAGTCAAACAATCGAAGATATAAGTTTGAAAGAAGTTGCGCAAATAATTATTAGCTATGGCGCACAACGTAATCGGCGCTTACTCGTTATCCGACTTTGACAAATGAACCGCTTTAGATTTCGGTTCGAGATTTAGCGACAGTTAAGATAAAAACGTAGAAAGCCAAAGTGCAAATCTTGGTCGAGTTTTCCCTTTTTCCTTCGTCTTTCCGCCGCAGAACAGCCACGCAAATGTTTGCCTAGCCTCTTTCAAATTAAATGGGTTTATTTTTCCCAAATGGCCTGCATAAATGAAACGCTTCAATTTGTCGCCGTCAATCTTTGCATTTCATTTGTAAAAGCACTCGGTATTTGCAGTGTTGTAGGAGAGTCGAACGAAAATGTCCCATTTGATTGAGCGCCGCGTATTTATCAGTGCGCGAGCACCATCTGATACATCTGATACATTTTCGTTCGATCAGCTGCTTTCGCGGTGATTTGTTTTAAAAGTCATTCAAAAGCAAAGAGAAAAGAAAATTATCCTTGTATGTATTGGAGAATATTTAGTTTATGTATTCTTCGCAAGTGGAGAGAATTATAAAATAAATCCAAACAACTGATAAAATAACAATTTACCAACATTTAAATTATTGCAGCAAAATAATATATTAATTATGAAAAGTCATTTCCTTGTTCATACTAAACAATAATTTAGAAAGTCAACTGAACATTTTTTTTCATATAAAAAGATAAAAACAGTCGTTTGAGTATTTAACCGAACTTCGTATCTTGCCGTGGTGTATTTTAAATAAAAGTCATAAGTTATGAAATGTAATTATTGAAATTTTAAATTAAAACTCGACGATTTATATAAGACTGTTAATTTAAAGATAATCTAAAATATGTGATGTATAATTTTATTTCGAATGCATATTTGCAGGTCATTTGAATGTTCTTTCGTGAATTCCGCAGATTCTTCTTCACAATTTAATATTGATTCAACATTTTTCTCAATTTTTTCAACATTTCTAACACAGCAGAAATTCTGTACTAAAAATATTTAAAATATTTCAATTATTGATTTTTTTACAACTATTCTTTATTAATCTAAATTGTAGAAATAATAATAGGTGATTAAATATATTAGGGTACGATATCAAAATTAACTTCGTCATAATTCTCTTTTATTAATAATTCGAATAATAGTATAGAAAATTAGAATATCGCAAACGTATCGTTAAACAAATGTACACTTTTACGTAGAACGTTTCGAAGTTTTCGATACACGCGTCCGTCCGTACTCGTCTGTTTCTACTTCCGCGCATTCAATATACACCCAGCGCAGCCTCGTACAACATATAAACTCTTACGCAGCCAGTAAAGAGGTCAATTTTTTTTTTAATCAAACGCCTTTTTGCAAGCTAAATAACAGTTTAAAGTAGGTTAGTTTGCAATTTTAATGAGGGGCGCGCTGTAGTTCCCCCTTCACCGGTTCGAACGCACCGTGCGACTTCTTAAAACAAACCGAGTTTATTTACGTCCGCCACAGGAGAAAACAAGGCGCACTAGGTACCCGCATCGGAGCTCAAAGAAAACAGCTAGCGAGAGGTGGCGTTGGCAACGGTGCACTTCGCTCGAGTTCGTCCCACGGAAACGACGGTGATTTTCGGTTGTCGTTCGAAGGTCGCGTCGTTGAGTTTGTTTACGCGTTCAAGTTCATCCGGCCATGCTTGGCGCGGGTAAATTTCGCCAACACGCGAGGGGAGCATTACGCGAAGCGACGGGTATGTAGGCCACGCCCGACGCGCGATGATGCAAGACCTGCTTGACGCGTGTCAAGAGAAATAGAGACATCCCGAGGATGTAAAAGCTGTGCTCTGATTTTTCTCGCGACTGCCAACGTATAGACATACCTGCATGCCGTTCGAGGCGCAAGAGCAAAATGGATTCTTCTTTGGTTCACCCGGAAAGTCTTTCCTGGTATTAACTAATAGCAGCTGAGAATTGTATGAATAAATTTTAGTACTTTATTTTTGAATTCAAAAAGCGATAAAACAATTTTGAAAAATGAAATCTCAAATCTTTTATTTAAACAAAGCTCAACCTTAATCCGTGCAGAAACGAATCTCGACTCTGGGAAGCACGCGAACCTCCAGTTTTCGAGCGACTATTCTGAAAGCGGATAAGCAGCGATTGCACAAAAAAAAAAGAACGGTTGAAAAAAAAACGACTCGCCGGAGGGTGGGGGTGAGTTGGGGTAAATCGCGGTGCTTCAACGGGCGCGAGCGGACTGCCTCGTTAAAACTCACGACCCCGTTCTAAACAACAACGCGAAATGAATACGAGAGGGGGAAAATGGCCGCGAGCGATGCGACGCACATTTGAGTGATGAGGCCGCTTAATGCGACGGGGAAGGAAAAAAAAATGCTCTCCCCTGCCGAGAGTCACATTGTTCGTGATATCACTTTGAGTTTGCTCGGCCGAGCGTTTCCGCTTAATTTCAGCTAACTCAGTGCTGCAGCGATTTTATATTTTAAAACGCGCACGGTTCACTTTGCTTTTAAAAAATTGGCTGCACTTTGACAAGTTCCGGAACTTCAAGTGCTGCGAGAAATGTTGTACACTGAAAAAAGGACTAGTGGTTTCAAATAAATTTATCCTTAAGGCGTGCCAACTAAATTATTTTGTTGACTCAACTAAATAGTGTGGTTAAACTGCTGAATTTTAGCAGTTTTAATAAATCATTTAGATAATACAAGGAGATTATTTAGTTGACATTTATAAAAAAAAATTATTAGTTGATTTTGAATAAATAATAATTCCAACACATTCAATTAAAATTTTTAATAAATCTTTAACAATTCAAAGTTTATTATAATTAATTGAAATTTTATTTTAACGCGCCAGAGCCAATTTTAAGTCAATTTATCTTGCGCAGAAAAAGTGCATGAAATTTTATTATATATAGAGTAATATTAATATTTTAATAACATGCAGATAAGCTTCTTTAGTGCATTAAATTTGCAACCTTCATTCTCAACATCAATGTACATGATATAATATTTATATCGACATATTAAATTGCTTTAATCTTTCATTAAACCAAACTTTACATGTAAAAAAACTTCAAAAACTTTTCCGCGTAATTATTTATTAAATTTACGTTAATAGTTGCACGAAGAATGAATAAGATAAGAAAACATGGGGGAGAAGGAACCCAGTAACCCTTTCGGTCTATTGCTTGACTTAAGCAACGAAAAATATCCCCGACGCAATTTCAGCAACAAAGGGCACCGATTAATCCGATGCTTTCACGGCATGCCGCAAAACGTCGATAACGTCATTATCACTTCCGCCAGGTGGGAAAGAGAGCGCCGTTCACGCGCTCTTGCATATCTGCCTTCCACTTTTATTTCCGCGGCTTCACCTTCCCCCTCACCACCGCCTATCATTTTTTCTCGGAGCTTCCGTTCTCCATTTTTCCGCGGATAAGGAGAATTCCTCTTCTGTCCCGCCTTTCTTTCTATTTTTTCACTTTTTTCTCGCTCGCTCATTCTTCGCCTCCTCTATAACCGTTTATTCTACCTTTTTTCTCCTGGTGGGCGCGAGCGATTCTCCCGCTCCTTTTTGAAACGAGCGCACAATAAAAGCGATCTGATATTTTTAGACTCATTCGCTGGCGCATTATTTTTTGTACTTTTTTCGAGGGTTATTCTTGAAGGAACAATAGTTCCAGATTTTTTATAGTGCATTGTTGAAGTTGTAAAGAGTAAATGTACTTGGAAATGGCAAAATTCATTACTGAAAAAAATAAGAATTCCGGAGCGACTTTTTTTCTGAAAAAATAAAATGGTTTGAAGATTCCAATAATCATTTTTCTTTTACAAGAAAAGTGAGTGGCCCTTTAAATTAAATATTTGTACTGTAAATAAAAGATTCACAATGTAACATATTTATAAACCGTGGAGAAGCAATTGCTTACAGTTGAAAAATTCGTGTTATGCCAAAATGTATTATAAAATAAATTTATAGAGCATTCGCTGAATATTTCAGCATATTCTCAACGATTTTTTGGTCTGCTCTTACCCAACAATCATGTTTCCTTAAAAACGTCCTTTTCTTAAAAAAAGAGCACCAGAATATATCATCTATATTCAAAAAAGAAGTAAATCGCCGACGAGGCTACAGAAAACTCAAAAAATCCTTTATAAGATTGCGTGCAATAAAAAAAGAAAGAGGAGAGAGAAACGTCCTATGTGGAAGAAAAATCCAGCATTTTCTTCTTCTTTTTATTGTGCCACATAATTTCACGCGCCCGTGCAGGAAAAGGAGAGCGGCACTCGGATGCCATTCTCGGACCATATTAAGGATTCCTCATTGAAGGTAGAAAGCGGGTGGGTGGGGAGGATAAGGGGCTGGGATGAAGAGCCGTATTCCGCTCGTGTTCGACATTTCGAATCCTTTCGGGAGATGCCGAAGCGTTTCCAGAAGGAACTCGTTACGAGCAGACATACATCTTCCAAGTCGACTGGCTCGAGCTTATTATTAGTGATATTCGCAGGAAATGAATTTTTACAATGAACTTCTTCCTCTTTCATGATTTATATAAAGCTTAAAAAAACTTTATTTTGCAATATTATTATAGTGAATAAATACATTTATTGAGTTGTTGAATGGAAAAAAGTTGAGCATAGTATTGGACGCCGTGCGGTTTTGAACTATACTTGTTCCAACTTGCAAAGTTCTTCTGCTGCACCCTAATCATGAAAGCTTATATTTAAGTACTTTGAGAAAGTATGGAGAGAGAGTTTCCAGACAATTTTTGTGTGCTGACGTGACTAATAAAAAAATTTATTGATTTATTATTACCAGTTGTTACACATGCTCAATTACAAAGTAATTTCTATATACAAGTTACAAAAGTAACCCAGCAGAGGAAATTTAACAAATGTAATTTAACATTTGTTAACACATTGATGTAATTTAACAAATTGTAGTATAACATGTTATGTATTATTTTATTTTATTTTACTTCATCCTTTTTTATAAAATAAACATCTTGAAATTTTAAATTTACACAATAAATTCATTAGCGGAATTATACACTATTTTAATTATTCGTTTATTCATTTTTGTATGCAATGTATAATTTAAAATTAATACAAATTAAATAAATCATACATAACGTTAATGAGTTTTTTATTTTCCTTTTGTTTCAGGTGAGTAGTTAACTAGACTGAATTATACACTCCTCGTTAAGTAAGTAAAAAAATGCACAAGTTCTGTTGGTCGAATGAGCAATTTATAGGAGTCAATAAAACAAATCGTCAATCACCCGTTATTCGACGAATCTCTATGAACGAATCCCCCTGCCTCGTCAATATTTCAATTAATAACTATAAAAATGTCAAGCAGAGATAAAAAATAAAGAACTGCTTAATCAATTGGATGCTGGGAAAGGGAGAAAAATAGAAGAAATTCGAGGCGCACTTGATTAAAGGCTGTATTATGCCTCCCATTCAATTTTCTTGAATACCCGGCAAATTTCAATTCAACGCGCGGAATATCTGCGGCCTCAACACGAGATCGAATGACTTTAATAAATATCGCGATCGGAGGTCGCGCGAATCGTGGGTATAGGACGCCAGAAAGAATGCGTCGGTATTTCCTGGAGACGCGCATCTTATTTCGGAAGATAAAGACTCAAGGTGGAAATATTTTATTTTTTTAAATATCGATGCATTTGAGAATATTGACTATTCGATCCTTTTTTCTAGCTGAGCTCTTCATTTTTAAGTTGATCATTTACATTTATGAAGCATACCTTAAATATTTCTAAAAATTGATTTAATTAAAGTAATAAAATAAATCAATCTTTTTACACTTCAACGAAATGGATCAAAAAACATCCAAGATATTGTTCTAAGTTATCATTAAACGTTATTATTAAGTAAGTTTAGTACTTTCGGAAATATATTTTATTTAAAAAATTGCAATTGTCCTAAAATATATATTACATTTCTCATTTCTCAAAAAGCGTCTACTGACGAACGTTGGTTTCGGAGGAAAGCTTTTGCGACGAAATTAAAAAGAAAAAAACTAGAACTCATCTCGGTGAAGTCGGCAAAGAATTTAAAACGTAGCGAGCGCAAAAGAAAGTTTCTGGAAAAGGGTGTATTATCGTGCAAATGGGAGGCGCTCGAGAGGAGCGAGGCGCCAAAGTATGCGGGGATATGAAGTCGCCCGACGGTATTAAATGAGCATTCGGCCGCATTGAATTCCCTGACCAGGAAAAATGCGGACCGTCCCTGCTTTTTATCCCTCGTTGCTCTTCTCTACATCGCATGTCGACGTCACCTTGCATGACGTGGGGAGCTTTTTAAGAAAGAAGTTGAAGTAACTTAGATTTTCTTTATTTGTTATTGAACTCAAACATTTATTCGTTTGACGCAACTGATTTGTCATATTCATTCAATAAGATTGTCGCTGCAGAAAATATTTGCGAATTTTTTAAACGGATTTTTATTGCAAAAATAAAATTTATTTAAATAAAAGTCCGTATAAAAAGTTTATATAAAACTTGCAAAGTGATTTTAAAATGGTTACTTCGATTTTATTTTATCTTGCTAAAAAGTCGAAAAGTCCGTAGTAATCGAGCTTCAGACCGGGCATCACTTCGTGTAAGCAAAGTTGATGGCGCGAATGACGTCGAGACTAGGTTGAAAGTTTCTTCATTTCGCCGTGGATTTGACTCCGGCGGACATCAATAATACGGCGAACTTGATGAGCTCAAACTTCTCGCGCGTTCATCTCCGCGAAAAGTTAGAAGTTCAAGTCCTAAGCTGAAGTACCTTTCGACCTTTTTTTCGGAATTTACAGAATGGTAAAAACAACCGCTCCTTTTCACTGCTTATGTCTTCTACATGCATGCTGATCCTAATTAAAAAAAAATAAAGTTGGACATTAAGAAAAAAAATTAAATACTGAATTAGAACAAGCGATTCTCGTTTAAGTGTGCGACAATGCGAATATTACGTAGCAGTTGTAGAGCCGCGAAATTGTTGTTGGTTGCCAAACGTCTCTTTGAATTGGCCAGGTGTATAATTGCGAGTTTAACGCGATCGATTAACGAGTGGATGGTGATGGGTTTTGAGTTTTACGTCCTGCTATTAATCGGCTGAAATTACAGTGCAAAGCATTGATTGATTTTTTTATAGGAAATTCTATTACGCAAGCTCGTGTTTTAATGACTCGCACTTGGTGCGATATTGCGCAATTTTAGGTACCGAAGCGAATTGCTTTTGAAATGTAAGATTTGAAATGTCTCTTATTTTACTCGGGATGTATACATTGAAAAAAACTGGGTCGCGAGACAGAATTTCTAAAAAAATGTACGTTTCTTTTTCTGTTTAAAGTTAGTTTTTAAGCAAATAATTAATTTAATTAAAACCGTCGGTGATATTTTAGGAAACTGAGAAGTGCGTTTATAGTGCTTGTGAAAATATTTTAAATAAATTATGAAAGCGATGAATTCTTGATAAATTCTATCATTAAAATTGTATTTGTGAGTAAATTTCGGTAGTGACAAGTAGTGACAATTTGTTTTTAAGTTTTGTTCTACTTGCTCTATTAAAGAATACACCATTAACGAACAGAATATAATTATGACTTTTTCTAATTCTAAATGCATCGATAAGTCGAATTCATACAGAACAAAGACTGAAAAATATGTTAATGCACCGATAATACTGAGAACAGCAGAGCAGCACTCGAAAACTTAGCCGCGTCCATTGTTCATTTCGTACCACTCAGCGAACCTGTTAATTATCAAAGTCTGCGAGGGCATTAAGCAACTTTCGACCGTGCTACTTCGATCCACTCGTACTTGGCTGGAATTCGGAAATTCGCGCGAGAGCCAAACAAATTTGTGTTTCCTGCGGAAAACGGTGGTCCGAGCCAGTTGAAAAATGCCAGAGCGCTTTATTTGATCCCACGTTCGAAGCAAGGCGGATGGATGGTGTCAGTAAACCGGAAAATACATAGAAATTCTGAGAAAAAGTTGCGTTGAGTTGTAAATTGCCAGTGGGAAATGTGGCCTTCGTTGTTAATTTACAGTGAAGTCGAAGTTTTTTATTATCAGTCAAGCCGATAACTTTTTTTCGATTTTTGTTAGTTATATTAAGTTTATTTAGTAATTACTTTTTATCATCTTGTGATGGACTTTTTGTATAAATATATCGTAAATAAAACTGAAAAGAAATTCAGATTCTGCACCTTTTAGTACACTTAATATAAATTGTCATTCAATTAGTTAATGTAAAAGTAAAGTCTAAATTATTTTGCATAAAGAATTGTAATAAATTAAGGTCGAGGCTATGTCAACTTACAGTATAAGTAAAGAGACTGCACACTCTGATATGAGATTAAACTCAAAGATTTTGTCTCTGTACTTTATCGTAGAAAGTGAAAAACTCAATTAAAATGCAGTGGCCGCACACACCTGACTTTTTCTACTTATATAATTGAATATCATTCAAACGACTTTCTTTATAACAGTATCACGCTGAAACTAGGTCAGCGTTCTTTTTTTCAAATAAACGTCGTTTCTTATTTTAAATGACATCGCAAATTTCATATATTTTAATCTCGCATATACCTCATTGAACAAGAGACTTCGTACTTGCTTCACGAAATCAATAGACGTAAAAGCTCACCCTAAAAGAAGCACAAGCACTTAAAAACTTGAAACTCTCCAGTAACGATATCCACGAAAAGTTCCACCATCAAGATATCAAAGGTGCGCAATAAAAAACTCCAAGTAATAATTCCGACTTAAATTACCGAAGAAAATCAAACGACAACGGTAAGTGAACGAGTAAACTGTTGAGACAAGAAAAACGTCTCGACGTGCGACGCGTCGAGGCTCGTAAATAAGTGATCTCGTTTATTCGTGCCTATTCTACGTAGTTGGGGACTTTTTCACGTTTGCATTGACTTCGAATATGTGCCGACTCGGCGCGGCCGCCCCTCGGCTAAGATACGACCGATGATCTAACGACGCCTGCAAACGCACTTCGCGAAATTATGCACAGAAGCTGACGCCGGCCTTTTTCTCGCGCGCACGCCTCGTCAATTGAAGTAATTTACGAAAGCTTGTCTCGTAGAGGGGAGTACTCTCGGATGAAGCGAGAGTTTCTGACGGGGCTTGCACTTTTTTTTTGTCGACGCCGGTGTTATTCGTTTTTATATTGCGATTCAGTAATTAAGGAATGTAGTTATCGATTGATTTAAAAGAATTGATAAAATAATATCTTGTAACATTTTCAATTTAAAAATTATATTTTATGATAAATCACGTAAAGTGTTCATTGATTTCATACGCTTCAATAAATTTTAATTACCAGATAGAAATTTGTGCAACTAG
Organism: Sycophila sp. Sp_5; assembly: GCA_018906775.1. Lineage (NCBI taxonomy): Eukaryota > Metazoa > Arthropoda > Insecta > Hymenoptera > Eurytomidae > Sycophila > Sycophila sp. Sp_5. The sequence goes on from JACCID010000020.1 coordinate 1,308,714, forward strand.
TGCGTTAAATAGAGAGATATGAGTTTACTACTGAAACACAATAAGCAAATAAGGGAAAATAAATAAACGATGTACCGGAAAATTATAACTTAAATCGAGCATGAAGCTACAATTTATATTGATCATTATGCCGTATTACACAAAATGAAAAACATCATTTACATTATGCACTCTTCTCAATTGAGTATTACTTTTTACGCGAACGATAGATTTAAAAGTAACACTTTAATCACAGATTTATAAAAATTTTCTTTTGTAAAGAACGATACTAAACTTTCGAAATAAACAATAATGAAACATCGCGTTCGTAAACCAAGAAGAATTACCAAAATGGAGATAAAATACAAAAGAAAATATACTACTCTGTAAAATCCAATAGCTACAAAATTTTCATAATATACAAATAAAATTCAAAATCGGCATAAATTCCACTGAATCGTCCGTCGAGGTTCGAAATTGATGAACTTACAAATCCGACAATATATATGATAAATGGATTATTGAAAAAAAAATGGTGCTATTAAATACTCGGAAGCAGGGATAAGTTCTCTCCCGAAACTTCCACTTTTAAATTTGAAACTTTCATACTTTCTGACACATTAAAAAATCACCTCCGAATATCCCAGAAAGGAACTTTTCCAACAATCCGGCCGGCAGTTACGGCGTAAGCTGCGCCTTTTATGGAATCCGTGCGAACTTCCCGATAAACTTGCACGAGAGAAAAAAAAAGAAAGAAAAGGAAGCGCGAGAGAAAAGTGTACATACATTCTCGCTCCAACGAAATCCGCTAAAATAAACTTTCGAATAAGTCAATAAATTACTCGCCGCATTTACACGTCGGGACGAGACGGGTAGGTATAGCCTTTTCTGCTGTGCGCCGGGGAAGGGTAAAAGGCGGCGGACCGACGAAAAAAGCGCGAGAGGAAGATTAAAGCGCAAACTGCGCGGAAGGAAGGAATCAATTACGGCTATCGCCCTAAGGGCGTTAATCCGTCTTGGATTAGAAACGAGGAGGAGGCGGGAAAGACGCCGTCAAGTGGTAATTCTTGTTATCGGTCTTTATTTTCATTTTTTTTTTCATCCCCTTAACCCGCGCTCCTTTATTTTTCTTCAAGTTTTCTCGGCCTCGCGGCGCCTTTTCTCGCGGTGAAGTTAATTTTCATTAACCGCGCGCAATGCTCTTTTGAAATGCAAATTGAGGTAAAGGACTGTACGGGGGGTAAGCGCACAATCGCGACTTTACCATTTTTATTTTTTCTTGTGAGTGCTCCGGAGAAAGTTCCGATAAGCTATTCGCCGATTATCATTATCGAGATGCTCGCTTTAATAATTCAGGTCAACACTCTTCCGTTTAGGCTGAAACTTACTGTAATGATAAACTCTGGGAATACTAATTGCATTAATTATTCATTTTGATACATTTTTTAATGTCTGTCGGTAGGATTAATTCGAGAATAAATTGTATGATGTATTGCATTAAAAAAAGTGGACACTTTGTTTTATGAATGCATGACAACACGATGGTAATTAAACTGTTGATTGAACGTGGACATTAAAGTTTACGACATACGTATAAATCATTTAATATCCATTTAATATCTCGCTTTTCATGAAGTTGACCTTTTTTTTTCTACTAAAAGAAGTTACAAAACTTATTAGGTTAAAAATACCTGATTACTAATGCGAAAATTTTTGTTCCTTTTTTCTGCTTTAAAGTAACGGGATTAAAAATAATAAAAAGTTCTGCGATCCTGCAGACACTTTAAGGTTTGTCTTTTTAAATCATTAAGCCTCAACTTAATTTCCTCTTCGTTAAGCGTTAAGTTGGAAAGTGCGCTATAATAAAATCAAATTTATTCGCGTACATATGTACGTCTCACGCGTATTCGGTTGTAATAATGCCGCAGTATTTAATCTCTCGCTCTTTATAGCGTTATAACTTGGCGCTCTGCTACAAAATTATTGCAAAATTTTCAATTATTTAGTTTATTACTCTACAGTATCGCGGCAAGAGCATTATGATTTGGCAATACTTAGCCTAAATATTCTTGCAACGTCGATAAATTCAGTTTACAATAATTTTGAGTGTCATCCCCTCACTATAACACATCGCTAAAAGCTCTGCGACTATAACTCTACCATCCACTTAACGATAATTTTGTTTTTCATATTAGAATTTAAGAAATTCGAACGCAACACGTAAATCCGCGAGAGAAACTTCTTTCTCGCGTCATCCGTCGGAAAACACACTTGCGTCAGCGAAATGCTCAAGAGCCAACATCGAATTTTAATCAACATCCCGGCTAATTCAAGTACCTACATGCACTGGCTCGCGCCATTATCGCGTCCGCCTATTTCAGCCCCATCAGACCGAATATTTCGTCCTCGTGCCATCGCAATTTCCCCCCTCCCCTCCAGTCCTCCCTGCACAGCAGAAATCTAATGGGCGAGCTTAAAACGTCGTACTTACTCATTTACCGGGCTCGATATGCACTTAGCCGGCGCGGCCGCCGCCAATAACGAGCGGTGAGACGGCCGAGCCGCGAGCGGAGATATCGGGGGATACGGTTATAATCTCTTCCCGTAGGCGCGGCTCTCGCGCAATCCGAAATCAATAGGCTGCGGTGCGTCGGCGCTATCCATTATGTCATCCGCGCGAGTGGCGCGTAGCCCCCTTCCCCCTCCCCCGGCACACTAATAACTGATGAGCTCGATTTCGCACTCGCACCGCGGCGACCCATTATTGATAAATCATCGCGGCCGACGCACTTCCCGACCTGTCGATCACGCGCCGACGGGACCCGGACGATTTTTTTTACTAATGCGCTTGCCCTGCGCGTAGTTTCCGTGTGGTTTATGATTTTTAGGGATTGTATTCATTGTAAATACACGAAGAGAAAAGTTCGACCAAAAATTGCTATACAACTGATGATTGATTGATGATGCATTGCTGTACAACTGTTGACAGACTCGACAAATCAAAGATTTTACTAGAAAGGATAGTAACATTTGCTAGATCTATAGTAAATTTTGCTGAGCTTATGATAAACTTTCTTACACTTTTTAGTAAAATTTATTATTTGTTGAGTATAATAATTTTTACAAGAACTTTTCTCTACGTGTATTTTTATAAAATCGAGATTATGCTTGTTGATGTAAAAGTTTCAATGTTTCTTGTAAAATTTGTTGGTAATGTACTAGAAATTATTTATATTCGTGTATAGTTGTTTTTGGAAGAAGCTGTTTAGTGTGAAAATTTGATAGAATTGTGTTTTATTCACCTTGATTAGATCCTGACCAGAATCTCGCTGCTGTTTCTCGTAAAATTTTAAGGATATAAACGTTGGAGAAAATGCATTAAATATTTTAGAAAAAATTGTTATAGTCGCTTATTAAAAATAATCGAATACATATTTTACTCGTATCGCAATATTTCAGTCACCTAGTTAGAGAGAATATTGCACAAGTACCCGTTTCAAATTGTATGTTGTTACTTTATGACCGGAGTGCCATTATTTATCTCACAGTGCGAGAGTAGAGATTATTTACGGTAAATGTCATGCGATTATTTCAAATCCATATGGGCTGAAGTACGAGCAAATTCACCCAGATTTATCATAAAATATCATGATGAATTTGATTTAAAGTAACATAAATTTGCAAACTATAAATTACGAACGGTAGTAAAAAGTATGTACAATTTAGTTACATTGAAATTAAAAAAATCGAATTGAATTTTTATCAAGTACTTTGTAATCGTGTAGTAGATGTGTAGTCAAATGATTCGTATACAATATGAATTGAATTTTTTTCTCCATCGCTAACGAACGAACACCTCAATTTACTCCGAGTTAAATAAAAGAATTCCCTACATTTGAAAAAGTACAAAGTAATTGCAGTATTCTTTCTGTGCGAGGGTGATTACGGCGCACATCCTACATACGGCATTCGCGTATTCCCTGACTTTTAACTGAGTTTTCAAAATTAAAAAAAAAAATAAGCGCAAACGTATATAAAATCACAGTATTTCAATTGGGTATTAAAGCAAACTGTAAAATCAGCAACACTTACTTTATTGTCTCGAAAAACGTCATTTAGCAAGAGAAACGATCAAATCGATTTTAAGTGCCGACTTAAGTGGGTACACCCGTGAAATTAACGAGCTGCGTCGACACTAAAGCTCGCTTTTTACGTCTCCTTATAACTCTCCCTTTTCCTTTCTGCGAATTTTCTATCCGGTTTCGTTTTCTCATTCCACTAATGCACTTTGGAGAATCGCTGTAACTTCGACGTGCTCAGAAGAAAAAAATCAACTACATTTTTCATAGCTTCGCTTAGGCGACCCTTAAGGAAGGTGATACGAAATCGTACATCGAAGATAATTATTCTCGAAAAAATCTCTGAAACAAAATAATGATCCCAAAAAAACTGGTATTTAAATTGTAGTGCTCTTTGCACGCACATTCTTTTTAATAGCGCATCAATGCACACATATAGAGTACTATTTGAAACTATTTTTTTTTTTTCACATTCAATTTCAAGAATCTTTTTCGCTTTTCTTTATATTCGACTGCGAAATCATTGCAAGCTGAGTGTTCTCTTACAACCAGTATTACGTATTCAGAGAAGCATCGGCGACAACTAGTCTGCGTCGGAGCCACCCCCTTAACCCAAATCCTCGGCTCCAACCGCCATCGTGTTCTTTCGGGTTCAGAGGTGCGAGGATCTCTTGTCAGCTAATGGAATTTTCAGACCCCACATGGATAGAGAGTGGAGGCGTTTTACGCTTGTTACTCGGGACTGCCTTTAACGAGGCTAATTGGCTCGTGAGAGCCTGTCGCCCGTTCATTAAAGTCGCGGCGGGGGGGGGGGGGGGGGCAGGGGCATCTTGAGAAGGTGCAAAGGTGGCCAATTACGCGTGTTCGGCGTGACCTAAGCGAAGGTCGCGGCTTCAAGGCCGATGCTGGTTTTCCCGAAATTCCTATTCTTAAGGTGGTGCGCTTTCGCGACGAGGACTTGCAGGCCCTCCACTTCAGCTCGCCGGCTGCAGTCTTAATTGGTAGGGCTTTGTGCGATATCACCGTTCTGAGGTATGTAGTGGTTCTGGCTTTATGAACTGCGAGGAAAAGAGAGTTAACATTGCAGTCGTTCTTGATTTCCAAATTGAAATTTACTTTGCTCAAGGTAAACGCTATTGCATATACATGTTGTTCAATATTGAAGGTTTATTCAGAAAATAAACATAAATACATTTTAATTACTTCTTTATAATTTTCGACGATCTGATAGATGAGTGTAATATAAGGTACAAAGAATTAAAATATATTTTGGAGGAAGTGAATAAATCGAACAAATCAATAATAGTTTCTGGTCACTTTAATTTTACAAAATAGTGGAGTGTAGAATTCATGTCATCGGATAATGGAAATGAAAACAAGAATTTGAGCTGTCAGTACGAACAGCGAACAAACAGAGATGAGAGTCGTGTAGTACCGTTAATCAGTCGCGGGGACGAAAACTTGGATAACCGGTGCTGCTTGGGCGACGGTTGAAAGTGACCGCAGTGCTCTGCGAACGATGGATGAATTATCGACTTTGACGTGTAAATGCGCTCCATACTGAACGAGGGGTAGTTTAGCGCTCGTTTGCTCCGACGTTGATGCTTTGCTATGATTGAATTTCTATTAGTGATTTGATTTACCTACTTTTAGCTTGTTTCCCGTTGGAACGACTTTAGACTTCAATGATAGTCCTTTTATCGCATATCAAAATGTACGTGTAAAATTTGACATAAATACACTAATAGTACATTTCGATACACATGCGGGAAAGCAATTTTAAACTTGGTGTCAGGTTTGCGGAAAGTTCACACGAGGTTAAAATCACTTCCTCGCGCAAGTATCGAACCGTTTTTTTTTCTTCACAACGTGTGCAAGATGCGATTTTACGCAAGCGTGCACAAAGTCCTATCTTTGCGCACGGCGCGCAGAAAAACTTATTTTGCTGTACTGAGAGAGTGATTGCAGACTGAAATTATAAAGAAATTACTGTGCTTTACAATCAATTTTGAATTTGTAAAATCTGCACACTGTAATTTCCGAATTATGTCCCTTGTAATATTGCTGAAAATAGCCGGCGCCTTCGTGTGCACGCATGGAGGCCCAAGCCCGTAGTTTCCGGTTGGGCACGTATTAGAGGTGCAGAGAATAGCCAGGAATTAGAAGGTATTTCGCGAGCGATTTGACCGATCAGCTCGATAAATAGGAGGCGCACACGCCCGACCGTCCTATCGGAAACTCGAGTTCACCCATCCACGAATATCCCTTTCAATGTTCCCACCCTGAAGCAAAGTCGCATTGAACGATGTAAATTACACGAGTTCCTGAATTGCGCTTAATGCCAGGCTCTTTTTAAAAAGCCTTTTAAAAAGTCCTTTTACGGATACGCGCGGAAAAGTGGCCTGATTCCCGCGCTGTGTCTCGGTGCGCGAGATGTCCCCGCACGTCGCGCTTTAACGACGTGCGTGGACGCGGGCGAGGATCGTTCCTCGTGTTTCCATACGGCAAACAGAGCGAGGCGACACGCGGGCGACTCCGCACGGCGAACCGTCAATTACGCGGCGAAACTCGCCGCGCGTGATTGATGCTCTCATCCATATGCGTCGTCCTCCGCGCTCTTTCATTCCTGCGTTATGCTCGCGCGTTTATGCGTCGGACATCTTATTTTCATACAGCCTCCAACTCTTTTATTTCCTGCTTGGATGCTAACTTCCAGGTTGCTCTTCAGTATTGTTCTGGTAGGTTCATTTCTGCGCAGCTGCATTTTGCGTATTTGTAGTAGTAGAAAAATATCTTCATTTATTCAACAACAATAATACATTCACTATACTGATAATTAACTAGTCAGTGGTTGATAAGCTTGTATAAATTTTTATGGCAGTTAGAGGAGTTTACTTTTACAACAGTAATAGTAATTACAAGCTTGATAGTTGCTTGATGGAATTAATGATATTAGCTACAAAAAAATTGTAATATTATTATAAAATACATGTAATACAACTTATAATTTTTAATTTTTTTTTAAAGACATTTTCTTTTATAATGTTAGTTCATACTCACAAACATTTTGGTATACGCGTTAACAGTTAAACATATTGCAACAACACTTTAAATCAATAGAAATGATTCAAAATATAATTAAATTAACGATATACCCTTCTAACTATAATTGAAATAACACACTATAAATTCCCAGTGCTGCGGGTATATTAATAACGATAACATTTGCAATATCCATCCACTCAAAAAATTGCTTTGGCAACAATCAGAAATTTTTCCAATTCAAAGCGCACGCTTACAGTCATACAAATTCAGTTTGAATATGTTTGGAAATTTCATGCATACCTAAGAGAGCATGACCGACGTCATAAAAATGTCAATAATACATACGCGCATAAACGAAACTATAAAATTCACATCCACAAATATTACAGCGGATAAATCGCAAATAAACGCGGGAGGACGCTATTTCCAAGAGCCGCGTGCAAACCGCGACTAGAGCGGCTGGAAATATGAATTTTCGAGGCGATCGGAAAACAGAAGCACGTCACTCCGAGAAAATCAAGCAGCCGCAGCGCGCCGCATCGACAAGCCATTACACAGCTCGACTCCTTCGCTCCATTCTCGAGTGGCGGTGCCCCCCCCCCCCCCCCCGATTTATTGTATAATAAGTGCACACTCGTCGGGGCAGCGGGGAGGGCTGTATGAATTCGCGTTATTCCAGGGCCTGTTTATTGCGCGTATAGAGGCGGCGGCGCGCGCACTTTATCGAGTCGCTGTCAGGCGCACTCCCGCCCCGGCAAGAGACAGACGCGACGCGCCGCAATAAATTCCGTCCGCTCGAGTGGGAGGATTTTTCCGCGGGCTCCTTCGCCGGCTCTCCTTATTTATCGCTGCCCCTTTTTTCCGCCCCGCCTCGACCGCTTCCGCGGAAATTTTTCCAGCTTCCGCCTGCTGGAGCCCTGCGATGCTTCTTACAGCGGAAAAGGAGTCTGTACGTGGGTGCATGTATATGTGTGTACGTGTAAAAAAACTTGTGTAAGTAAGAGTGCACTTACGTTTATAGGTCGATCTGTATAAACACTATTCAGGATAATTTTCTGTAATTCAAGCTGCAGGCCAGAGTGTTTCATCTCAGATTAGCATACTAGACTCGCGAGTAAATCAGGCTCTTCGTCGAGTCGACTAGGAATGGGTTGAAACCTTCGTTCTATATTAAATTCGTGCATTGTGTTTATATCAAGAATTGTTTTAAGGAATTCTAGTTTGATTCGAGTTAGCTCCAACAATACTTCGTTCCTTCAAACTTTTCTCGTGAAATTTAAAATTTTTTATAGTAGTCAACCCTTACTGTATATTTGGTATGCGATCCACTCCAATAATTTTCATATGAAATGTACGATTTGTTATTAACATTTAATTTTATCCATAACATATGTTTGATTTGATGCAGATGATGGAGAAGAACTTTATGGATGATTCGTGAGGGTGTCGTGGGAAACTGTTGTCCTTGTCATGAGTGATTACCTTAATGAATGAGAGAGAATGAATTTCAATTCGCTATCGCGATTCTGGAATGTGACAAATTATAATTTAATTACTGACTAATTAGAATACATAATGATGCAGTGTATGGAGATAGATTATCGTGATCCTCTTAGGATGATGGTGTGTTAGATATTTACAAATGAAGCATTAAGTACAACAAATTTATTGAATACTATCATTTCAATTTGTTCATTATTTGCTAGTTGTAAAATGTAAAATGTGAAGCTTTTATATTAATATTTTTTACTTTTGCTGCATTGAAAAAATAAAAACAAATGATAATTCATTTCTTGGACTAAAAAATTAGATTGAAAATTATCGCAATATTCTGTTAAAGTGTCAGAATAAAAGTCTTTCTCATAATGTCAGTTTATTAGAACGCTTCGATAAAGTACAAAAACAAATTAATTCGAAATTCTTCTCTATCGGCTTTAAATAAAAAAGTATTAAAATGAAAACAATAAAAAAGGCATTTCTAATAAAAAGTCAACGATTATATTTATTGTCTTGACATTTAGTCAAATAAATAAAGTGCCTATTTGAGCAAATAAAAGTTTATATTACGAACTGTACGGTTAAGTTTGAATATTCATTCTCAAGTGAAGATGCCCGCGGGATATAGAAATAGAGAACCACAATATGAATATGCAGATGTACATGCATTCCATGCAGGCTGCATGTTTTAAACTTATGTGGAATCTGCTAGAATAAATTTAATTTTTTTAACGGGGATTTGGATAGTACATAAACAATGCAACATTCATATTTTTTCTGATGAAGCTAAAAATCGTAGTCTCTAATATTCATTCATTTGTTTATTTATTTATCGAAAATCGACACTATATTTGAATAAACAAATAAATTTAAACGTTAGAGAAATAATTAGGTATAAAAAATTAAACAGAGCAAAAATGAAAAATCAATTTTAATCAACAATTTTTTATGAAATGAAAATAAAAACTGTTCCTTCAATAAAATCTGGAGCGCTAAAGTGATAATGATTCATCATAGCATACATTATTACATGGTATATTAAAAATGAGAAAAAAATATCATGTCATAAAACTGTTTTTTAATATTGCTTTAATGTAACTGTTATCATCCCTCCGTCTCACAATGTACATTTAATCCGAACATTAAAAAATAAATGTCGCATTAACATTTTTAACAAGCATCACTTCTTTTATTCACAAATAGTTGCGATTCTAATTCTTTTAAGCAGAACGATTTTCTGCACAATACAAAGGCATCCTCGCCTTAAACTGTATAAAAAGAACGTGTATGCAGTCATTAAAAATTATTACAGTAATTAAACAAAAAGTTCCTCATAAAAAATAAAAAAAATTGAAGAAACAATTATTGGTCAGTTAAAATCTTTACTACGTTCACTTAAAACTAAATATGAGTTTGTATATTGTTTATATTTTCTTTAATTAATCGCTATGATTAATCACTACTTTATATATTATTTATATTATCTGATAATTACACTGAGAAAAATGTTTTGGAAAAATTACTATCCAATCTAGGAGCGGAGCTACAGACTGCATTTAGTGAAAAATATTACCATACTGTATTATAAATTTTACGAAAATTCTATTAATATTTACTAGAATTCTAGTAAAATTTATAATACAGTATAGTAATTTTTTTCACTAAATGCAGTCTGTGGCTCCGCTCCTAGACTGAATAGTAATTTTTCCAAAACATTTTTCTCAGTGTAAGGACTTATAATCCGTTGGAATTGTATTAAATAAATAAACAGCCCCCGAAAAAGGTAGCGAGATCTCACCTCGGATCGATACTTCATACGGTCTTATCCTAGGCGCACGCACGTCGTCGTCTTGGCCAATAGGGGGAGAAGGAGGGTGGGAGTCGGCGCGCTGTTAATCATGCAGGCGAACGGAGCTGGAAATCGTTCGACGTGGATTAAGCTCCGCGTCCGCGGCGGTGCCAGGCGCCGGCGGCCGCGTTCGATCCGCCGCCGCGTTACCTGTCCGTTACAGCGTCGGCCGCCGGCAGATTTATTATGGCCGCGTGTACGTCGCTACGTCATTTACAATCGGGCGGAACGCGTCGCTAGACGCGTCTAACAAGCGGCTTACGTGCGCCCGCTTCGAGGAGGCGCGTTGCGCAACCGCCCCGCCTCAAGCGACGAGGATGAGCTATGTCGGTACAACTATGGGTTCGTCTTCGAGTTCCGCTTGCTCTTTCTTAGCTGCAGTAATGCGACTCGAGTCTTTTCTTTTCGGTAACTGTCGTAAGAAGGTTGAGACGTTTCGAGGATTCCTGCGCGCACATCCGCGGCTGCAGTCTAAACCGTGACGACGTGTTTGTTCTTACTTGTAAATATACATATTTACAAGCAAGAACGAGTGTATATTTGTAAATATACGCATTTGCATTACGTTGCCAATATAATATTACAATACTCAACCCCTCATTTTAAATAGAAATTCAAAAAAGTAATATTTACTAAATTTTTTTTTTTAATTTCACTGCCATAATTTGAAGGGACTTAATCCTGATAAAAAATCCTCAAACCAGGACACTATGCGATAAGCGAATGTAGTATTTAATTAACCAGCATGTATACTTGTAATAAAATGCCATAATTTCACGACTTTCGATGTTAGCGTGATAATGTTGAGAAGATAAAACGAAAGGAGGATAATTATCTAGTAATGAAAATTACTGGGTGTTTTAATTTTTAATGAATTTTTCTGAATTGCGTTGTGAATTTCATTGATTTTTTTTATCTATGCCTAGCCATGTTTCTATTAATTTTCTAAAATTGTAGCTGCTTGATGAGATACAGGGGAGTTAGTCAAATTAATTATCGTGGTAAAATGAGATTTGATATTGCTTAATTGACAAATACCTTTCGTTATAACCTTAATTAGCGTTGTTTAGTGACATATTCTCTATCCTTTCTGTGAAATAGAGTTATATCTGTAATAAAGCGATTAATTAGTAAATCCATGAAAATATTTATTTTACATTGTGAGATTTTAAATTATGTTGTAAGCCTTTTTATTTTATTCACCTTCTCTGGTGTATGAAAAGCGTTATTTATAATTGAATATTTTAAATTAATAAAAAAATCGAACTTTGTCTTCTTTGTGACGATAGTCTGATCTAATTTAAAAAAAAAGAGAACTTTAACATTTTTCTCTTCTGCTAATAATGTTCGCACCACATAACATCAGCTTATTAGCAAATCTAATATCGGGGTATTCTGTTATTCCACCATTAATTTGATTGGCAAAGATTTTGATTGATAATTACAACACCATGAATCTCCGTGTATACCAAATAGGCATTTCAAACTACCATCAATCTCCAAGTTATTTCGCTGACTGCTTGTGAAGATAATTTATCTCTTAGAAAGCTAACAAAATGGAATTCATCCGCAAGCTCATACATGCCTTATCAGTATTCGTTAATAAAAGCAAAAAAAATCTACACTATAAAAGAGCTTCCCATGCAATTTTATCTAAATTAGAAGCTCAACCTCTTTATAATGATTCCTGAATTTTGGTATGGCGCTATTACATTCGTCAATTGTACCACAAATTTTATGAAGTTCGTTTGAAAACCAACATAGTAACCAACATAGTACGATAAGACTTATAATATTTTTTTAGCAACTACGTGCAATATTATCTGTATTTATATTTTAACGTAATATTAAAAGAAAAAAAATTCATCACACGGTTAATTAAAGCAATTAATTTAGAATATAAAAACTACAATTTACTAATGTTATTATTTTTTGTTTTCAGGTGAGTTTAACAATGAATTGTTCTAATCGGTTGCTTAGAACTACGTAACTACGTGTTGAGTAAGTGTGAACATTTTTTATTTCAAAACCTCTTCATATTCTATGTCCCTCAAAGTTCTAATACTACTTCAAACGAAATCGCACTGAGGTACCTAATCTGTCCAAAAAGCTAAACCTTCTGAATGAAAACTCACGGACAGGCGAGTACGAACGAACAAATCCTTGATGGCCGGCTAACGGATCTTAGTCAAATCTCGGAGCTCATGTAAGCTCGCCCCGCGACCGTAAAAGTAAGCGGATTAACCTTTTTGCCGCCGTCCCTGGCCTTTGCTGCTGTTTCAGCCAAGTTCAATATTTTTCTCTTACTGCGAAAAATAAGTTCACTCGTAATGCTAAGCAATTCCATACATAGCAGCTGTTTACCGACAATTTTTTATTTTTTGCTTCTCAAAGTTACTTTTATTATTTTAATAATTGTAATGAAATTGTAAATGTAAGAAGGGCTCTTTTCTGAATTATATAATCGAGCGTTTCAAAAATATGGAGAATCATTCTGCTTGCAATAATTAAAATACAGGTGTACAAGTTGCTTATGCATCTTAATCTAAATAACTCAATAAACATTTTAATTGCCGTATTTAAGTAAGGAATTTATTCGAAAAATGTTCTCTATAAATTAAAATTATTTTCTTATGGAATAAAATATTAACGAAACAGTGTAAAATAAGAAAAATCGATTCACTCCTTCATAAAGCTATTTCTTTATTTTATTTATTGAAAATTTGAGAACAAACATCTAAAATAAATCCAGGAAATCGTCTTAAAAATCCTCTTCTCCTATAGTATAATTAAACGTTCCTTTGTCTCCGAAAAAATCCGAAAACGGAGTATCGCAAAATAAACCGCTGAGCTAAAGTGACTGTTCCGTCGCCGTTAGAGACAATCCGTACGACTTTAACCTTGGCCCAGAGCCTCTCGCGGAACGATTCATCCAAACCCCGGAGTTCCAGCGACGACTCGGCGCGGGTTCCATGGACTTCCTACGTCGATTGCGCCGCCATTGTGCCCGTGTAATCGTTTGTCCAATGAGGGGGCGCAGCGTACGTACGCGAAATTGGAGCCTACATTAGCATGGGGCCGACGAGGACGGCCCAATTACGGGCGACGGCGGCGACTACAAGCGCTCGTTTCGCACACGCGACGTCGTCCCTTCGCCTGCACTTCGTTCCGCGTACCTGCGCATAATGTTCGGAGGGACGGGAACGAGCGCGCGTTTATCCTCGAGATTTCGCGCTCAGCGAGAGATGCGAGCCTTAATTGTTCCCATTCAGACGTGAGTCGCTCGCTCCACCTGTGTGTATCTTCCTTTTTCGAGGGACCCGCGAAGCTTTTAAGCACGGACGATGAATTTTTCATGGCGATTACGCGCCTTTTTTAAAGTCCCGTCGCGTCGCTGGATTAAAACAGCGCCACAAGAGCGTCTGAGTGAAAAGAATATGAACATCGAGCTCGCTAAAGAAATTGCATGTGACAGTTTCGTAAGTTAATATAAAAACTTTTAAACGCGGTGTTTTATTTTCATTTACTTGATAATTATGTGATATTTACAACACAACATTTTATTAACTTTTTCTATACAGTGAAAAATATTTACGTCCATTTATAATTTAGTAATAGAAACTTTATTTATCTACGTAATGCGGACACTGTACGTAAAATTTTTACGTGCAGAAAAAAGCAATAAAATGCCGTAAATCTCGTTTACATTTAAATCCACCTGCTTCGGGAGCAATCGCCACTTCCTCGATACAAATAGCGAAAGGAACGTCGTTTCGAATTCAATCAATTTTCGAAAACTACGTGTTCGCGAGTGTTTCAGCCAGGTTAAAAGGAGGAGCAAAGAATAGCCGCCAGGGGAACGCGGCAGATAAAAGAGAGCCGAAAAAGAGGCGAAGAGGTAAAGAAAGCGAAACTCGAAATTGAATCGCGAGGAACTTTTCGCTCCATTTAATTACCGAGCCGTTATACAGTAATACGTAGGTATGTATGGCTAGCGGAGCCCTCGAAGGAGCCATTTTTCCTCTGGCGGCGCGAGCCCCAGCATCGATAGCAATTTCGACCTCCTCGAGATATAACGTCTACGGCAGGACTGTTCTCCAATCAGTGATTCGATTACACTTGACATGTCGATTGCAGCAGGCCAGAAATGCCGGGGCTACGTTTTGTGACGCTGCGTCGGTGTATATAGCGGCCCCACTCCCTGTATCTTCGCTGCCTTCTTACTTCCGATGAATTAGTCCATTTTTCCATTATCAAGCTTTTGTGAAGCGTCGTCTGTATTGTAAACTCCAGACTTAATTTAAGACCAAGCATATACAACATTTCTTTAACGTCAGATTATTAAAATAAAATTTGAGCTTTTGCTTGCTGCGAAATATAAATCTTGTAAACAATTCAAGAGAAACAAAATATCACAGCGCTCGTGACTTAATTGAACCATGAAATTCATGCGACAATTAGTGAAAAATCTTTCTAACGATCATTCACGAACGGCGCGCAATTCCAAAGATCGTAACTGCACCGGGCAGCTGCGCGATCTCATCCGACGCTTCGAGTGGACTACCCTTCACGCGCGCTTTTAATTATTTTCGAGCCTTTTTATCTTAATTGGATCCTGGCACGGACTCCTCGCGCCAAGAAATCATTCGGGAAGGAAAACAGCCAGAGTCCGATAGCTGGAGTCTTAAAGGTCGGAGCCAACAAAGCAGGATCGAGCGTGTGGGTGCGCTCGTCGAACTTCTCGCTCATTCGAGTGGATGTTTAATTTGCGCGACCTTTCGATACCTCGATTACCGCCGCGAGCGCCGTCAAAAGCAACTCTTGCGAACTGACCTTGTTTCAATCCAGAAGCGACTTCTATTCTGATCATTTTTCGTTTTCAGTGCAGTGATGTATTCTACCGTGGTAAATTTTTGTTTATAAAGCTCGATGGAAAGTGTATAATGGTGATTTTGCGTAGATTTTAAAATACACTTCAAAGGTAAAAATCTATTAAGTTTTATTTCGAAGAACGGCTGGTTATCTATTTATAGTCTATAAATTTCAGTGCCCTTGCACCGTAAACTGCGATGGAGGGCGCTTACTGAAATGCCCGAGGGAATGTTCAACGAAAATTACAAATATAGTGGGATTTTTATTAGCTCTCAGCCTTATAGGTATACCCACCATGACGCAAGTAGATTTCTCGCCATTATAAGACTTCTTGTTTGATCCTCACACAGATTCTTTTTTTATCGTATATATAGCGTTCTATTTTGCTATATTCAGAACTTTCTTCGCATACAAATTCCATTTTTAGCTACTTTTATAAACTTTAAAAACATTATTTTCTAGTTGCAAGCAGTACATAAATTTAGAAATAAAGTCGTGACAAATACAAGTACAGTAAAGCACCTGTATGTGTAAAAATAAATAAATAAATGAAAAATAAAACTTTACTTATAGAGAAATTAAAAAATATGCCTATTTAAAAATTAACGAGGCCGACCTTTTAATCAATCTAAATGAAGAAAAAGCATCGGTGCATGAGCGCCCAAATCGTTTAATTAAAAACACCCGCAGCCTCGGAAAAAGCGGCTTCGCGTAGAAATTAATCACTCGGTCGCTGGACAAAAGCGCGGGGCACAAAAATTAGCCGAACGGCAAATTAGAAGCCTCGGCTCTAGATGATGAGGCTAAAAAAGAGAAGGACGAGGAGCCAAGAGGACAAGGGGTAGAGAAGAGAAACGGGCGGAATGAAGGTGAGCAAGAAACCGGGAGGACCGCGGCAACGAGTACACAAAACATTTTCAATCAAACGGCAATAAAGCTTCCAATTTTCCGATGCCGTTGAATAGCGGGAGGAGAGAGAGAGAGAGAGAGAACCCGATGGAAAGACCGCGCGACCGCGCGCTTCTCCCCCACGTTCGATGTATACCCGTTCCCGGCGCGTCGCTTCTTTTTACCGAGTGCAGATGTGTACTGACGAATCAGCGCTCGAGTGCTCGGTTTTTTCCGACGATTCTCGAAGGTTTATTTTACTAGCTGCGCGATTGTCTGAGTAATCGTGCTAAAAGTCCAATCCGATGTGGTAGTAACAAATGTTTTAAGAAAGAATTCAAGTATTTACTTTAACTTAATAGTTTAGTATAGTAATTAATTTAAATGAATAGTGATTAATAATAATAGTCATAGAAGAAAACGGAAGTTAATCTTTATTATAGTTTCTTACTTTTTACTGTTTATAATAATTTTGTAATTTGCTGTTTGCTATATAGGTTCATTATGATTATTTACTACGTTTTAAAGTAAGGCGCGCAAAAGTTTCGCAGCTATAATTTTTCATTGGGTGCTGGTGCTCTTTCAGCAAGTGTAACTTCAGTTTCTCACGAGCGAAACTTTAGCATTGAAGCAGAAATTAAAATTCACTTATCGACGCGAACTCAATGTTCCCCTCTTCCTTGAAAGTAAAAAATGCAAATATAAAGACCAATCGTTAAATAAGTGACTTCCCCTCGAGCTTTGAGAATTTACGCCCGAACGACTTTATCGTAAAACAGTCAAGTTCATCCACTTGCTTTATTTCATGGAGAATCTCCTTTTCGTTTCTTACAGTCTACTTTATCATCTGAAAAGCTTGGATACTTCGCTAATAAATTAATTAATTACAAGATGAACTTTGTTTATTGTTCGAAAAAAAGTTTCTTTTACCTGTAGAAAAAGAAACTGTATGGTATGAAATTAATAAAGCGTTAATAAAAATATTTTAACACAAATAATTTATTTTCAAGTCCAGTAAGCAATATAATAATGCATATTTTCTGGCAACAGCGTAAATATATTAAACACTGACGAGTGATATCGTGAACCTGCAGCTGACGTTCCTGACTGATGAAACTGAGAGAAAGAAAAACAAAGTAACCGATAAGCACTCGGCAGTATGATTTCGCGTACCTCGTCCGACACCAGAACGGAAGAGATTTAGTCGAGTGACTGACTTCGTCGGATTACTAATTAAAAATTCTGCAACTTAATTTCATTGCTAAATTCACGAATAAATTAAGACAAATAAACTTTTTATTCAGTTCTCGTAATTGCAGTGTCTTATATTGTAGTGCAAGTTACTTTAACTAAAAGAAGAGTAATTTTTGTTTCTCAATAAGTACTCGATGATTAAAGTTCACTTTTTTTCGACAAGTTTAAAGCAATCCGAATTATTGTGCATTATAGTTCACACTGTCATAATGAGTAAAGAAAAACTACTTGTACATTTTGACGGTATAAACCAGCCGATCGAGTCGACAATATCAGAAGATCACAAAAGCGTTGAAAAAAAGCTACGTTTCTACCAAGAAAGGGATTTCAAGTGTAGGATCGGAAAATTAAACACGAAGCACGCTAATTACGGTACCTTCAATGTGACTCAAAGCTACCGTAAAAAGAGTGTGACGGAATACGCAGATCATGGTACCACAATTCATAGAATCAACCAGTGTGCCATCTCCAGCTTGTACGATGTCAAGAGAGTGAATGAGTGCCCAAATTATGACAAACATTCTGTTTATCAAAAAAAAGGAATGTGCTCTGTCATAATTTGCGTTAAACAATAAAAGCACATGTTAATTATTGGAGAAAACAACTTTCAGTATGAAGATGCTAATTAAAAATAAAGAAAAATGCAACCATCCCTCGTAAATGATTAAATTTATTGTTTTGATTCACAACATTTTCCAATAATTTGTCCAATCCTGGCTGAGCCCCCAAAGTATCATAGCCAGAATAAATAAACGTGCATTAAAAGTAATGAAAACTTGTATTAATATAAGAAACCAGATCATATTGTTAGTTTAAATTAAAAGTTAAAAATCAATCACTTACTGACAACTAACAAATTAACAAATTTGAATTGTACAGAAGAACATCAAACTGAATATAAAACAAAATTGTTTGTATTAATAATCACTTCCATCGAGCTAAGTACTCAGCTGTAATAGCATTTACACGATAATCCATAATCCTCATTATCCTATAGAAGAAGACCATTTGAATTTCCAGAGTGAATTAATCAAGTCCTTGACATTTTGGCATATTTACGCTACAGAAATTCGAATTATAAATGCGCGAAAATTCAATTTTACGCAATCTGAAACAATACACTGTACCAATGGGTTTCCAGTCCTGTCAGAACGATCGAATGGGCAGCAGCTGTCTATCGGCGGTCACTCGAGGAGATAAGCTTTGAACGCGCTCGACCATGTGATTCGGAGGATCGTATCTTCGACCTCCTTCGATGCGGTCGCAATACGCTCGCGAGGCTAATGTCGTTGTGAACCGTTAAGTACGACCGCGCTTGGGGGTTGATGGCCCCGGTCAAGGGCCGTTACTACTTCCTGGTCGAGCGGTCGCTTTGGTTTACGCATTTATTTGCGCACACCCATTGTAGCCGCTATATTGGTGCTCAAGGCGTGTAAACTGGCGCTTTATAATCAGACGTAATTAACTTTATAATCAGTTTATAAGTTTGTAGTTAAAGTAATCAGGTAAACCGTTTCGTTTTAATAAAGCAATTGCTGAGTCCCAGTTTTAAATGTATAACTCAATTTACAATCTTATTGCTCAGATTTTTCTAAAAAGCAGCCGATTGCACGATTATTTTAATTAATAATTTAAGAAATTATATATCTCGGAAATTTTAAAAAATGTGGGCTTATAATATTTCAGTAATAGAATTACGTTAAAAATACCTCTACGATTGAGCCACAAAATTAGATTAATATTATTTGTAATACACAAATAAATTTTTAATAAAACGTTGAATAAATATTAGTTTCTATAAACTTGTATTGTTTTCGATAAATGTGTCATAACTTCATTTGGATGCGGGAACGTGAAAACAATGAACAATTCGATTTCGATGAGATTTTCAACGCGCTTCTGCGCGACAATAACTTATATCAAGCAGTCACGTTCCATTGCAACTTTTTTCGACTGATCGAATGCAAATGGTATTAGAGACGATTTCTGTTTGCATCATCAATGGAGTATTGTGCACAAGTATCATATAATTGGTAGAAAAAAAATAAACGAACGCACTTGCTTGTTTCCTATTTTGTTTTCAGATACCCATGACTTGTCTATATATTAGCGAAATTTTATTAATTCGGTGTAAATCGATATTCGTTATTATCAATGAAAATCTTCTTGAAACAAATTAAAACTTTAAAAAAAAAAAATTTTTGAAGTTGCATGTAAGTTCCAGTAACCATTTTTTTTCTCGTCAAGCTTACGTTTTAAAGCAGTATAAAAGTCCAACAAGCTTGTTCGACAAAAAATTATGATAAATTTATGATTTCTCAAAAAATCTCAGATATTCTTTTCGTTAAAGATTTAAGTGAGGCCAACGTAAGTAGTTGCTCATGAATTTTTTACACCCCTTTGATTCGCGCATGAACTGCTCCTTTAGTTTTCTTTTTATTTGGTGGCTGCACCTACCGGCAATTCGCGAAAAATTACTACCGTAACTTATATCAACGTGAGAAATTCCAAAAGATCTTTTTCAAGTAAGAACCTTTTATTTCTTTTTTTAGAGTAATAAAAAGTGAAAAAGTGTAACCCTTTAACAACAGACTGACTCTTTATGTTTTAAAATCGTATATAAATCTACTTCCTTTTAGTTCAATTCTACTGCATTAAAACTTAGCAAGTATCAGATACTTTTGGAACTTTACCATTAAAAGCAATGAGTTTTCTTTTTTAATTAATGTAAGAAACTGGAAAGTTTTATACAAAGTTTATTTATCAATGCTTCTTAAAATTTGTCCTCTTCGTCACGCACAATTGAATAAAATAACTAAACATTCATTATAGAATTTTCCAACGTCCTCAGTACTAATTAATGTTTCAATTTAGGAATTATACATTCTCTTCTCATTTTTTTTTCAATTAACGATATTTATTTAAATTAATTATCATTAACGAAGAGAATAATACATAACACTTCCTTGTAAATATTGCATTTAAAATACAAAGGATTTTTCTTTATTCAATATCCATAAACGATGAGCGTGTCTAAGCACAAAACAAATATCAAATTGATAGATCCACGAGCAGGTATTATCGCGGCAACGGAATAGAAAAGATCCGGCGCTAATTATCGTGCCGTTCACAAAGGAATGAGGAACTTGAACTTTTCATTGTTTCAAAAGTAAAAGCAACCGACTTGCTGGAGCGTGCCCGAAGGGAAGAATCATTATCCGCAAAGGAGATAAAAGGCCTGATCCACGATAACCACGCGAAGCTCGATTTTATAAAACTGCTTCGTGCGATATAGTAAATGTATCCTTCGATTGTTCTTATCTTCGAAATTCGAACTCTCAGTCGTCAGCTCGCTTTGTTCTGAAGTAATTGAAGTTTTAATTATGTTATTGTTTGATTGTTTATTTTATGTGTTGATATGTATGTATTTCGATTATTTATTCTAGCGTTATTCACTAAGTAAATTAAGTGTACAATATATCGACATGCGATTCTGCCTGTTAACCTAATTAACTGATGTGGGACCTGATACTGTAAGTAAATCCAAACAGCAGCAGATGTGGATATTTCAGAAACTCAATTAATTCGAATCGTCCAATGGTGTGGTTTCGTCCCATGCAAGCACTATGCAATTATCGGTAGTCTAAACCTCAATCAACAAATGAAAGATACTTTTGTAACAATTTAATTACATATTTTACATCTTTGCATCATTATTACCAGCATCATTAAAGATAAATGACAAGTTACAATTGAGATGATGTCGTTAATTAAACAAAAATAAATCTTCATATAAATGTGACATAAATAATGTTTGCTTATATAATTGAAATTCTAGCGATGTAATGGATGAATAGTCCACCGAAAGATCGACTATTGGTTTTTGGGACCAGCTTTGGATTACCTCCATATCAAGCCTAAAATTTCACTAGCAAATTTGCAATTAATTTTATATTTTTAAATATCCCGCTTAAATGCTCGAACCATCACGCCACGCGCAAGCCAATTAATTCATCGACTTCTTTCCTTAGCATTTGAATTGAGTGAAGAATCGCCAACTCTCGTAATTTTTCACCGATTCAACTTTCACGAGTAAGTCATAAGAAAATTCACGCGGCGCGCGCACTTTCTTTGCATTTCAAGTTAACTTCGCGTAAATCTCGTTACGAACAATCCGGCAATTTTCCGAAGAAACGAACTTCAAACTCTAAACGAGCCAGCTCGAAAGAATTCATTTATTCAAAGAAACGCTCCGGAGACTTCAGCGGAGGATGCTTCTCCCCCGGGGGTACGTCGGAGGGAAAGGCGTCGGGCCGCCGCGGGCCAATCTGCCACTTAATGAAGTGCGCGTGTTTACAGGCGAACGCCGCCGCCGTGGCCGCGGGGCAATCGACCAAACTCGCCGTTGACCCGAGAGAAGAGGAGATGGAGCAGCCAAGTCGCACCCGAAGAATCGAGCGCCGAAGCCCGACGGCGCCCGAGAGACACCCGTCCGATTAATCGGAGCAATTAGCGTCGAGCCCGGCCGGCGAGATGAGATTTCTTTGGTGCTCGCTGATTAGACCGCCGGATATTTGCTTAGACGTGACCTGCTGCCCGGTTTACTCTTCTGCTTCACAGTTGCTCGACCGAGAGTCCAATGGCTGCGCGCAAGCTTCAATCTTGCCGGTTCTTCTTCAAAGGCACGGTGATTTCAAGGTGATTGTTTCGCCGAGAAATTCTACAGATCGATCATTGCCGCAATTTCTACTCCTATTAATAATTAATATAAATTCCATTCGGTGAGGGCTCACTGCTTTAGAGTGAATATTCACTGAATGAATAAGTGGAATATCACTGTTTAAATTGGTAAAAATTCTACTGAATGAAATTTAGAGAAGAGATAACACTAAACTGTACTATAGTATCTATTATATATAATATACCGTAGAGTATAATTTGAATATTCTTATTTTTTTTTCAAAACTTGTGGATAAAATTACCTTTGAAAAAATAGTTGTAGAGTTAAAGTGATAGCAGGATATGAAGGATTATAAACCGCGATTTGATTGACGCGTGGGGTATATCGGGTCAAATTGCGCTAAGTTTAAAAAATAAAAAAAAATGTATACGGTCGAAACGCGTTAAATATTGCGCTTGTAAAAAAAAGCAACAAATAATACAGAATTTTTTATTTGATAATTCTTTAGCCTGAGTTATTAAAAGCAGCATTGTAAAGTTAAAGTCGCAACATCTGCTTTAACTTAGGCCTGTTCATTAAATCAATGGAAGTTGAGTAAAAATTTTACTAGTTTCAAAACAGTTACCTTTTCATCGCTAATTTTAAAACTAATAAAGTGAACATTAACTGTTCTATAATAATAAGCGTACAGCTATTTTGAAATTAGTGAAATTTTCATTTCCTGCCATTTAACCGCTCTATTCAAATTTAAAGTAGTATTTACTGAGTGAATCGTTTGATAAATTAAAAATTTTTCAATAATCACTTTAGGCCACACTTTGTCCTATTAGTCATTTAACTACGGTGCAACACTTTACATGCTAAAGTAAATACATTTCATGTAAAAATCATTCGATCAATTTTTCACGGTGGAGAACAATTCAACGTATTCTTTATGGAATGTTGAAGAAAAGTTGGGAGAATTTAACAAATATTTTAAAAAACACTTTTCTCTGTCTCTGCAGGGAATCCGAACAGCTTTTAACAACCTCCAAAGGAGAAACATTCATTTTGCGAACTTCGCCCGCTATTTTTTTTTCTAACACTGAAAAAAACGCGAAAAAATTCATCACTGCATCTGCAACTTTCACGTCGATGCCATTTTCAACTTCGCTCCCGCAGAAAAAGCCTCACAAGAGAAGCACTAAAAGAGAAACTGGAACTTATCAAGCTTCAGTAAAAGCCCCAGATACAGGGGAGAGACGAAGATCGCTAAAATAATTTTACGTACTAGATCGTCTCCGCCGCGACCCGCACTAAACTCGAAAACAAACTCAACCCGAATCAAATCAATCGCGAAGGCTGGATGCGACGAAAAAAAAAAGATAAAGCGCGATTTAGCGTCGCACATCGTCGGGCGGCGGAAAAACAAAGCACAGTCGTCCGGGGAGTGCGCGAGGTGAAACAGGCCACCCGGTAGAGGGTAGAGGAGGTAGATAGCGTTCAGGGCACGTGTGTGTACTTTGGGCGTAGGGACGTTAAATCGTCGTGTCGGCTGCCAGTTGGCGGCGCGCCAAGCGAGTCCGAGGGGAGGGCGGCAGGAGGCCCGGGGGCGGATTTTCGAGGCCGCGCGCTCCAGATCTGCCATACCGCGTCGACGTTTCATCCCTCGCGTTATATTCCGACCGGTTATATATGGGCCTCTCTCGCTCCAGTGCTGGGGCCGCGCGTACCCGACCTTGCTCTTTCTCGCTCTTATTGCGGATTGATGGCCTTTTTGTTTCGTAGAACCGAAAGGGTGGAGGGGGAAAGGGAAGTGCGATTTTCAAGAGGCCGAGATGACTAGTCTCGATGCACTGATTTTTCTGATCAAAATGCGCACGTCGAACATGGCTTTATAATTTTGAAGCTTGTAATAAATGCTGATATCGGTGTATCTACGATTATTGGAAGGAACCCCTTCCGAATCCATTGTCTTTATTTTATTAGCCATGATAGTAGAGATTTTATGATTGCTGTTATCGGGGTAGGTTGTTTAACTTGATCTTCGATTATCACTTATCAGTCTTTGATAAGATCTTTGTAAAGGATTTAAGATCCTTAGATAATATGGGAGATAGGGCCTAGCATAAATCATTTATTTTAAACAATACAATAAACATTTACTGATAAAGTATAATCCTTTTTAATATATTAATTATTCTACGCATTTATATGTATTTAGAAGTTTTAACACGCGTGTCTGAACATACCCGGCTGTTACTACTTAAACCGAAAGTGCATCTTATTTACAGTATTTTTTTCTACACTTATTCTGCATTTAAACAATTTTGAAAATCATTTTATTCGTTAAAGTAAATTATAGCTTAGAAATAAAATTCCTTCCTTATAAATATTTATACCTACAATTTACCTGAGATTTTCTTTAAATTTAATCGAGTAACGCTAGATTTATTTTTGTTTTAATAATAATATTCTTTTTCACAAAACATCAGATTTAAACTTGCAAAAAGAAATTACAACATAACTACAATTTTTTTTCAAGATATATAATAATATATTAAATATTATAAATACAATTGAAGCAATATTTCAATTAAAACTAATATATATCTCTTTTTCCTTTTCAGGTGAGTTTTACTGAAAGAAATTTACTTCTTATTATGAGTAAGTTAAATATTAGTTTACCCTATTTAATACATTGTATTTCAAGATCACTTAAAAACTAAATAGTGAAATTTATTAGTGACATGGATTTTTAAGAAACCTGAGGAATCTTTCCATATACTTGAATACGAATAAAAAACAAAGAAATAAAGTTCGAAATTTCAAAGATTTAAAGTCATGGATACATAAAAATTCATTTTGCTTATTTATACTCTGTGATCTAGATATTCAGTTATGGCTTTGGTTAAAAAAAACTTAACTTTTTACTAAATCATCAAAACAATCACACGAATTAAAGTAATTAAAAAAACTCCTGAATTTGTTTCTTTCTTTGCGGCATGCTTAATTCGAATCTCAATGATTCCACTGTACTTTATCTATGCAAACATACTTTGTAGTAAGTCTTGTAAACTATTTTAAATTAAATATTTACCGTGAAATTTTGAATGATAAAAGAGCTTATGAATATAAGAAATTAATAATCACACTGGAATAAAATGAGCCTAAGACGCACAATGTTTAATGTATGCTTTCTTATCCATAATTCAAGCACCGCCTTTTGCTTAAGAAAACAATACGTAGATTCATCGTCGATATCGCTAGCAGGGATTCGCTCTACCGTACACCCAGCCACTCTTCAGTCTGCCACTTTCTGCACCGACTGTACCGCTAATATACACCCCCGCGAAGCTGCAGTCGGGAAAGCTGCAGAGAGAGACAGAGAGGAGGAAAACTATTAAGTAGCTGTTTCCTTCGTGGATAGAATGGCCGCGTGCTGTAGTTCGGGGGAGAGAGGAGCGGAGGTATTGAGCAGACATGCACACGCGCGCAGGGGGGAACATCGAAATGGAGCGAAATGGGGGAAGGGGGACGATAAATCCAGGCCGCCGGGCGTCCATGTTTTGCGCATTCGGTTAGCTAACGTCCATAAATTCAAGCTCTCGGCTATCCGGTTTTCCGTCTCTCTCGTTTACTCTTTCCCTCCTCTACGCTTCTCTATTCCACTGCCTTTCTTGAGGTGAAAAGCTCGCGGAGCTTAAAGCGGCTCTTTCCACCCCCTCTTAATTCCCTTTTTTCCTTCGCCTGTTTTTTTTTTTTTTAGCGATCTTCTTCCTTTTTGATGCGGAATGCTGTGGCTTCTTTTTTGCTTCTCGTTCTTTTCCTTGTCAAGATTCGTTTATTTTTCGCTCTAGTCTAGTTTTATTCTAGCAGATTTCTTACGTGAGTAGACTGTAATAGAAGCTATTTTATTGTTTTATTTTTATTTTTAATTCAGTACCAATTACTTTCGTTTTACATTTCAACACGATAAAAAATTGAAAACAATTTTTTATCGATACGAAATCTTTTGCTGAAATGTGTCGATTGATGTTTTACACAGTTTCCGCTTTATTTTAAACGGCCACTGTTTACATTAAAATTTATTAAGGATTCTGAGATTTAATATATTGCGTGCGGTAATAAAATTATGGAAAATAACTCTTTGTAGCTGGAAAATTAACAAAGCATGCAAAAAAGCAAAGATAAAAAAAAATAATCACGAATGACAAATAAAATGCTTATTGTCTTGCAAACTGCTTTGAATACGAGATACACAATTTGTAAATACAATTTTTCAAAAGAATTTTAAAGTTTGTAATCAAAACATAAACACAAATTAAATGACGTGCAGCCAAAAGAAATGAACAGTATTTTCTTTAAAACCGTGTAATTTACTTTCAAAGGGTACACTTCCATAAAAATACCTCACGAGTATTCATGTGTATACAGTTGGATATGCTCTTCACAATCATTTTCTAAATGAAGTTAAATGCGTTTATTTTAATGCAAAGGTTTTATAAAAATCCTGATTTAGTATGACTTTGGTGCTGATTAAAGCACAAAATGGACGCTGCTTATCAAACAGCCGCTATGTACTTTGGGAGTTAATGAAGTTTCATTTAAAATAATTATAAAGTCATATTTTAAGACACGAAGAGAAAATATTGGACCAAGCAATGGGGGACATTATTTATCCCTCTTCGGTGGCTTCATTCACTAAACCGCAAATAAGGGTTTAAGTTAATAACAAAAGTACCGCGACGAGGGGAGAGTCATGCATACGCCATAGAAAGCCTGGCGCTTCAAGTTTATTATAGTCCATCGAGGTCAAACTTCACAACAGAAGAGGAAGAGGACTCGAGCCCTCGGCAGAAGTTATGCGAGGGCTCCATGACTTGAATGTACTCACGCCACGCTGTCAAATAGTTACCTTCCATTATACATTCGCACTTTGTTCATTAATGCATTAACCCTTTGATGGCCTCCGCGAGGCTCTCTCGACTTTCCGTTCGCGCCAATAGCCGAGGAAACGAAGTCTCGATTTTCCTCTGTTTTCCTTTCCAACCGGGACTTTTTGTCGCTGAAAAATCGATATTCCAACAATGCGCAAAATTCGAACTGAGAGTTCTCATTAAAAATGAAACACCACTGTCAGAGAAAAAAGTGACGAGCTCGAGAGATGAATAATTCAATTTTTTATGCTGCATTACATTTTTATTATGTCGCATATAAAAATACAGCAGGGGTGACAGTTAAACATGTCGAGAAAATAGATTTTTCCGATTGTGCATAAAGGCTGGTTGAAGCTGGAGTGGCCTCTAGATTCTTATTTCACGTAAACTCGCTCGGAAGAGTGTCAAGGTCTCCTTATTAAAAGCTCTTGGCTCTTTTTTTACTAGCTCCACATGTATACGCCTACGCCCGCCTCTTATGCTTTTTGTCCCTCTTTTCATCGTATTTTCATTCCCTCTTTTAAGCACTTGCGCTTCTCATCTGCACGCATTTCTGCACACATATATTTTTTTTTAAATTCACATTTTTAAAAATTTACCACGGTTAATGCAAATGTCTACTGTATCGTGCGTCACGTTTTTTTATGCTAATGAAACTTTTTTCCACTCGGCAAAGAAGGAGAGACGAAAATTTTAAGTACCATGAAAAGGTAATTCCAATGAAACTGTCGCAGAAATGGATCTGCAGTCATCTTCTGGCAATGAGCGAGAGAGGCACTTCTTTACAGAAAATTGATAACCCGATAAAACATTAGGGCAATTACGTGAATCGATTGCAATATTATCATCCCATTTCTCTCAAATCGCGGACAAAGAAAAATGGTTCCGTGATCAATTTTCTCTATCGACCGGCAAAGTGCATTTGCGAAATGTTGAATATCGAGTAAATGACAAGATTAAGAGGAGCTCTAAAAAAACTAATGTGTTACAAGTTTTTTAATAATGCAGCTTACTGTTTTAGAGTCATTAAGTTCCATAAACAGTTTTTCAAATAGGAAATATTAATATAAATACTTATCAATTGCATTATTTAAGGCGCATTACAAAACCAGATCTTTACTTATTCAGAGAAAATAGAATCTCAAGTTTAAATTACTACTAAAAATGTTTTATTCAATTTGTACTATAATAAATATTAAATATGAAATTAAAAAGTACAATATTCATTAGCAGACTGGTTGTTACACCTATGCATATGTGTTTTTAATTTAAAAAAAGTCTTACCATACCCGTATGTTTCTACTTAAACGGAGAGTGTGTTCTTTTTAAATTATTTACTTCTTCCGCATTTAAACATTAAAACACACGTTTTCATTAAAGTAAAACTTTAAAAAGAAAATTTCTTCCGTAAATATTTATACCTTTAATTTTAATCGTCACCAGCAGAATCTTCTGTGAGATAAACCAGCCGTTAAAAAAAAATCGAGCGAACTGAGAACGGAAACTCGACGGCAGCATACATCCATAAGCTAACCGTCGCGGTCTCGGCTCTCCAGGTAGTTTCATTAACTTAAGGGATCCCCGCATCGGCGTCCGACTTATCAAAGTCGAGCTCAGCCTGAGCTTCCGGGCCGTTTAATCCGGTTGATGGTCTGCGCCGCTCAGCTTCGATTTTATGGTGTCGCGCGCACGCCTGCGTCGCGGGATTGCATTTGAAATTGTAATTCTTTTTTATGTATCACGTATAAGTCGCGCGAGGGTCGGAGCAAAACTCGGACGTCCCCCGTACGCTCGTGATCCTTTATACGAGGTGACGCCAAGTAATGGTCGCGGTCAGCAGGCCTTTATCTTCCGACGCCCATCGGTGAGCCAACGGGAGCCGAGAGATTTTCTCAGATCTTGGAAGATTTTTTTTTATTTGAGAACGAAGACGCGTAATAGAATTAACACTGAGTTTTTACAGATTTTTCGCCGAAATGAATGTTTAGTTTTTCGGTGACCTAATTTGGCGATTCAGGCTAACTCGATTTGGTAACCACGTTTAATATTATGTTGTATATTACTTTTTATTGGTCGTTCTGGGACAAAAGGGAAAATGGAGCAAAGCGGAAAACCGGGATAAAATACGACACGTGAGCATAGTGGTCTATTTTCGTGAAAAAGAAAATTTGGCGTGAGAAAAATTTGATTTTATTCTCTTTCTACTACAATAGCACAAGTGTTTTAATTCGTCACCGTGCAATGCAACATTTATTGTAACGAAAAGAAATAAGAAGTATAAAAAGTGTTTCTTTTTAATTAAAATATTTTTAAATAGTTTTTTCTCAATATTATTTGTATCATTAACGGTACGAATAGCTAAGTAACAGTGGAAATAAAAGATTTCTTTAAATCTTCTTCTTATGATGTGTGCAGTTGTTTAAGCTTTGCTTTCTGTCTGACCGAACACTGCTGTTACTACTTGCATGGCTATAGGCTATACGCTGCTTTAATTTCGCGTGCATCTCACAATCCAATGATACGATCTAATATTCCATTTTGATTATAGATGACTATCTCTACTTTCAGGGAATAATTTTCATTTAAATTCGAATAAAAAATTAAAAAAGCTTAGCAAATATCCTGTTTAAAACTTTTTACAACCCCAAAAACTTTTCGCTCTAATCGCGCGACGCAATCGTTTGAACTTATTTTCATGATTCAGCGCATCGCACAGTACGAGCCAGCGGTCGTTCCAGCTTGGCGACCTTGACTCGGAGCGCGCGCGCGATGCGAAAAAGCGAGGAAAACTACTCCGGCCGCGCAGCCGGAAAAATCGATGAGGCCGGGTCTCTCTCGCGCCGCCCGGCCGTTCGTGAACCTCGAATGATATTTTCGCGAATCTTCGCCGCAGAGAAATACACTCCTAACTTCTCTGTTTCTGCACCGTCGTAAAGAAAAGTCCGCGCGGCTAAGCGAGAGTAGATTCGCTCGAGTATTCCGCATTCGCGCGCATTATGCATTCGCGAGTCGTCGCGTTTACATGCAGATTTTACCGACTATCTCTTGTACATGTGTCTGCGCGTGACCACGCCGCTCGCTTATCTCTCCAGCGAAGACGCGACGTCGATACTCCAATTTCCTCGATCTCGAGATTTATGACCGGGGCTGGTTGGATTAAAGGCGCGGCGGTGCAAACAAATTCATATTTTACTCACTTCTTCCATCCTCTTTTTTTTCACGCAGACGCTGTGTTCGGCGACGGTCGTCGAATGTAAATGAACGATGGAGGGCGAGATGTCTCGGGAGAGGAGGGGAAGGACACGAGAACAGCGAATATTGAGGCGCGATTAGGGAGTTTTGATAAATGGCGGCACGATTTATTGTTTAGTGAAAACTGTGAGAGAATAGATATTGCGTCGTGAAATAGTGATGTTTCGTTGGAAATAAAATTTTTTTAAGGATTTATTACATCGTCATGCGGAAAAGATTTTTCCCTTCGAAAACGTTTCAGAAATACTGCTTGAAATTGATGCATTGAGAAATGGTGCAATCTTAAGCAAAAATTTATCTAACTGTAAATAAGAAGAAAGGTTTTGAGTAATCAGTAACTAGTATGTCGAAATTATTATTGTGATTTATAAATTAAAAAAAGAAAATAGGAAAGTGCAATTTATTAAAATAAGTAGAAAGCTAAAGGTTTCACGCGACATTCGATAGTAACAGTTTCTTTAATATTATTATTATATTCTTTATTATCAGTAAACCTTTTGATTATTACACAACTTCTTAAATATTATAGTTTCTAATAAAAATTATAATCGGGTAGTAAGATTTTTTTCGCCAGATGCATAGCTTTGAAAAAAATGTCCACGAAGCAAAATTTCCGGAAATAATAAGAGCAGTATATTAGATTATTTACATGCCCACTCCCATAAAAAGAACCTCGTGCAAGCCAGATAATTAACCGTTCAAAATGATTAAAAAAAAAACACTAATCCCCAGAAAATTGCAGCATAAATTGCGCAACTATAATTTTTTTAAAATTTGCATAACGACGCGACGTTGAGACGGCAGTGCTGCTAACGCGACCAATACCATCGGTCGTGCCGCTGGTTTGCGAGCAAAGGGGCTGTAATGGGCGGCTTCGTTTCGAAATTACTGCCACAGCGTCGGCGACGACGGACAAAGCCACAGGGCAACGAGGTCCGGCCTCGTGCACCGATTCCCTGAGCATTCCTTCATGATTCACGCCACGGCACGTGCGCTATTTCGCACGGCGCGTTCCTAACTGAGCCTCGAAAGCGATTTATTGCGGCCAGCCGTTTACTGCATAATCATAGTTTCCTTTTTTCTTGCTTCGATTAAATTGACCTCTAACAAAATTAAATGGGAATTTAATGAATTGTATATAAGTGTATATAATTGTATATAAATTGTATAGACATAACGACTGTGATCAGTTAATTAAAAATTGATTAGATAAAATTATGCTGTAGATTAATTTGACTGAAACTGATTTCGTTTAAACTTTTTATATATTAAAAAAATTGATTAATATTCTATGCATAAATATGAAATGAAGTGTAATAAAAAAATATTTTATTTTATATTCTGCAATAAAAAAAGTAATTTTGCTGACAGTAAATTTAAGGGCTGCTTTTAAAGGAAAAAAAAGCTGCTCCATTTTGTTCCGGATATTTTTCGAAATAGTCTCGAAGCAAATACGATTTTCAAGTGAAGAAGAAAACCGGATGATACTTTCTACAAGACTGTCGTTGTATTTTCTGCTGTTTAAGCTAGACTAATAAGATCGTGGCGTACGTAAACAGAATTTAAATATCGAAATTTGTGTAACATTATGGAAATTTTAATAGTGACGATGCGTCTACGTGTTTCGCGTCACGCGTGATGTGCAACTCAAATTCAGGACACTTTCGTATAGGCGACAGCTCTAAAGGTAATCGATAATCACGAAAAAGTACATTTAAATATAAATACAGTTCATTAAGTTTATCGAATGTAAATGCCTTGTATTTCCATCATTTTTCCCGTGTCTCAGAGAAAAAAAAAACATATCACTCAGTAACTGATTCTCCATCACTAATTCACCGTTATTATCTTTACAATTCATGTCGGACATTCATTTGGCTGCACATTAAAATCAACGTTAAATTAATATTGAATGGCTATACAGCAGGATATAATTAACTGATATTTATACGAATTTACATAACGACGTACATCGTTCCAGCGCGCTACGTCTGACCTGTCTGTAATTCAACATTAATCGACGTGGATATAAAATACTTCTCTAAATCTATAGTGCACATTTAGTCGACCCATAATAAAATGCTCATTGAATGAATAATCAGCAAATGTCTGAGTAATCAAGAATTTTCTCCCACTTTATCTGGTGTATTGTGGATGTATGAGGTGAATCAATTAAGCAAGAGTGATAAAGATAGACAGAGAGATATTCGATTTAGAGGTTGCGCGATTAATGAAGCGACCGTTAGAGTCCGGATGGAATCTCACGATATAATCCACTGACACACACTCGTCACATCTGCCAGTTTTCGAATGTCCCAAGTGGAATATCAATCAGCTCGAATATTCGCGCGCTGCCACTTTTAACCCACCCCTGGTGGCGTCTTTGCATTTATATTGCTTCGCTTCACTCGGCTGGCCCCTTTCTCTTACTCGCCTCTTCTCCTTTCCTTTCCCGGAAAGATCCAGCCGTGCCTTTGCCTTCTTTTCGACTTTTTGTTTCAATTCGGAAAGTAGAGCGATAATGAAAAGGGCGATTGGTGCTACTTAGACTCCAACTTGCAACTCCATTAATTTTAAATTAATATTAAATTTGACTAACAAATTCGAGTTGTAAAAAAAATAACTGATACTTCACGGAAAAAAGGAAAGAATAGAGCGTCCTGTTAAAGCAGGGATTTCTAGTAATGTAAGATCGATACTTTGCTTTTAAGTTTATGTAATATCTACTTTATTAAAGACGAATAATTTAATCTTCTCTTCTTAAATGATTTATTATTTATATTACTTTTTTTATTAAGTAAATTTTTAAAGGTACGAAACAGTAACAATTACAGTTTTACTTTTTCTGTGTTCATTAAACTTGACAAATTGATGTAGATACTAATTGTAGGTACTCACTATAATTTATGATTAAATATCTTTTACGAAATTTAAGAATGCTTATAAAATTTAAAACGAAAATGTTATTCGATACTTTCAATCTGGAAAAAAAGTGCTGAATCGCCAATTTACATTACGTAATCCCTAAACCAGCTGCTACTGCATTGTACAAAATCTTTAAGAAATTGTCACCTGAAACTAGTAGAAAGGTCTCCTGTGAAAATTTAAAGGCAAGAAGATCTTTCGTAAAAGTTCGAGCTTACCGTCCGCGCGATTCCGGCAGCAGCTCGAGAATCTTGCCGTAAACCTAAGCACGTATTCCGGGCGCAGGATGCATTTGCGTGTTGCACCCGTAAAACCGTCGGTGCATCGTAAGGCGGGCAATTGTAAATTCGGGAACGCGCGCCAACCAACGTAAATCCGGTGTTAACGCGAGTTCGCCTACTGCAGCGGCGTCAGTGCACGGACTCAAGATTGCTGAAATGGAAAATTTAATTTTTTAAATCTCGCTGCTTGAATAAACGTGAAATTTCCATCAATGCGTTCTTATGCAAATTGTAGAAGCTTTTTTGTGCCGTATTTCTTTAATAAAAATTTACCTTTAGGAAAATATTTAATTTTTATAGATAAGAAAATAGAGAAATTGAACGATCTTATTTAATATTTGAACAAGTTAATAGTATAATTAAACTTTTTAATTAAATTCTGTAATGAAATTATTCAACGTTGAACAGTTTATCTGTAGAATTTAGAACGTACGCTATACATTGAAATAAGAGGTACAATAGGTGCAATGAAATAAAGTATTTACTTTGAAATATTATATGCGTTAATTATTTATGCGTCAGAAAAAGAAATAACTTTCTCTTTTTTTAATTTAAAAAGTGCTTATCAAATGAAATTTTCTTTTATAACATTTTTAAGTTTGACAAATATACTTTTAAGAGATTAAGCAAATGTAGCAGCTATAAAACCTTGATTATTAAGCAACGAATAAAATAACATGGTTGTATAAAAGTAATTCGTGATATTAATAATAATTTAATTTATGATAAAATGAATTAAAATAAATATAGCCGGAAGCATTTTCGTTAAATTAAAATAACTGATTAAAACAATACATTGGCGGAAATCTCATTTTTCTTAATTGCCAATACCTTATTCGATAACGAATTTCATACACTCGTGTCATACGTACAATATAAATCGTTTTCAATCAGCGGATAATTTTCGCGGCAAATTTAAAAGCAGGAAAGCTTTGAAAAATTCAAGCTCGTTGATACTTTACAAAGGTCAAAAGGTCGTAATGAAAAGCACGCGTCGGCATAATGAAATTTATGGTGCAATTGCTGTACATCGAACAACGAAGGCGAAAACAAAAAAAAATCTGGCGCCGATAAAGCGCAACGATATTTTTGTGGGACGTGACGCGGAAGTCGGACAAGCCGCGTTACAACTGCATTAAGCGGCTGACGCTTGAAAAACGTACGCCATAATCGTTTGTCGCGCGGCTCGCGAATTCGACGCTCTCGTAAAAATTCTCGCGTAGCTGAAGCGAGAGGGTGGCGAGTTACTACCCCACCGGGTACCTTTAAAAGTTCATCACGAGTCTTTCACGTTAGTTTGAATTTTTCAAGGGAGCAGATCATATTTGCTTTATGTATCTTTTTTGGTGGGGTTGTGAAAAATTTACTCTACTATGGGACCTTTTTTTACGAGTAATTTCTGCATGAATAATTAATTAGTCATGAAAGATTATGTGAAAAATGAAGTCTTTTATTTCATAATAAGATTTGCAATAAAAAGGGGCTTATGAGCTTATAATTAGAAAAATAAAAGTTATGAATACTAAAAGAAACTCTTTAAAAAGAATTTCATATTTGGTCTCGTGTAAAAAAACGTTCATTTCCATTTAACTTACTGATTGCTTATTTTTCCACAACGGCTAAAATATCTAGCCGTCCAGGCATTACGATAATAGAAATCGTAAATTCAAATAAACGGAATAAATTCTCAAAAGGTGGAATCCGGAAAGTAAATAAATAAAAATAGAGAAAAATCAGTCGCGTTCGATTCCGTAAACTCTCTTTGTATATCTCTACATCGCGGGGAGATTATCCATAAACGCATGAAGTCAAGTAAAAGTTTCGCAGTGGATAGAGTCAGCGGTGCGTCAGACGGGAGGCGAAAAATACCAGAGGCGCTCCTTTTGCATCGGAGTT
This sequence comes from Sycophila sp. Sp_5, assembly GCA_018906775.1. Classification (NCBI taxonomy): domain Eukaryota; kingdom Metazoa; phylum Arthropoda; class Insecta; order Hymenoptera; family Eurytomidae; genus Sycophila; species Sycophila sp. Sp_5. The sequence continues at coordinate 1,344,131 of JACCID010000020.1, forward strand.
GATACTTTATCGAGATGCAACTCGCGCTCACGACTAGAAAAGCGTCGACATCGCAACAGCGAGATAAAGGAGTCTTTCGTTTCGACTTTATCGCTATGCATGAGTGAAGAACTCATATTTTCTACCTATTTTGCCCGCTCGAGCTTTGCTTTTGTTACTCGACTTTCATAATGTTTCTGAACGACGACGGAACCTTGTAAAACAAGGTTCCGTCGCTTCTTTTTATTTTTTATCTCAGTGATATGCGATGATCGCGGTTAAGTACATTATACTTCTATTATGAATTTGAAAACGTAGAAATTCTTACAAATGCTGACGTCCGAACCTTTTTTCAAGAAAAAGCACGTTTCGAAAAAGATTTTTTTAATTTTCCATGGTGTATGAAGTGGAATATTGTTTGAAACCTATAAGTTCAGTATTAAAAAGAAAAGGAATATTTTAAGAAAAATAGAATTTAATATAAATAGAAAAATTAAGATTCCATCCGACTTGCAGTAATAATTTAAAAAAAAAGACACTTTTTACAAACCTTCGAATCTATCATTATCTAATTAATGAAAGATTTCCAAAATAACTTTCCAACTTGATTCTAAATTAGTATTTGCGTGTTTATAATATATTGTATCAAACATTTTTTTTCTGCAACACAAATTTATTAAAAATCAGTTTTTGACTAAAAAACAATAATGTGAGAGCTTGTAGTACTACAATTTCAAACTCCATTGCTTCCGTTGAAATTTCATTTTTAAAATAACACAAACGGGAGCTTCAGTTGAAGTCCAGAATTTATCCGTCCACCCGAATGCTCGAGTGTTTTTATCTCTATGCATCATTACGGGTCGTCCGTCACCTCTAGGGGCTGTGTGTCCAATGATCGGCCGGTTATCGTCAACTTTGACGAGCGGTTTTTGGGACGAGACTGCGAGAGCCCGAGCTCGACCCGAAACAAATTAATCACTGTGACTCTAGGCCTGCGCGCTCTTCCATTTTTTGTTGCGTTCGATCTCCAGGGGCAAACGAGAAAAAAAAACGTCGGGAAAAAAGGGGGACGCGAAAATTTTGTGATCCAAAAAAAAAAAACTGTATTCGTTATGCCAAGCACGAAAATTCAACTGACACGTGGGTCGTAGTCTCATGTGACCCAGCCAATTGAATTCACTTCACACTTCACAATTTTTTTTATTTAAGCTACGCAATTATGGTTCTTCCATGGTAGGTAACTGCATTAAAATGTTTCTTGAATATTAAATTATTTCGGGAACTATTTATTACTTTTTTTCATAATTTAAATTTCATAATGTACAATATTTTTATTATTTTATTTTAGCTACGTAAGAGAAATATTCAGGATTATTATCTTTTCTATTATTATGATTATTGTATGAGCGTATGATGCAAGATTCGAACTGCAATTTATTTCAGTAGTACCAGTTCTTATGTAAAACCTCTTACAAATTTATATCATTAGTCTTTTAATATTTTAAGGAAATAAATTATAGAATATTTAAAAAATTGATTTACGAAAAATTGAATACATTGGTTCCAATTTTTTTATTACTTTAAAGTTTCCTACTTTAACAATTGAAAGATTCTTTATGGACCTAAGCTTTTCCAGACGAAAAAATAATTTTTTTCTCAAGTCAGCAGGACGATAAGTTTCCCTGACTTAGACGAGACGGTCTAGCTAAGTCCTATTGTCCGGCGATTAACGGGCGCGAGCTATTGTCCGTAAAGTACGTAAGAGCAATCGTCAGAAAAAAATCGATGACGAATGGCGTTCCGTTACGCTCGAACGGATTTTTAAGGCCAACCGCGATAAACGAACATATATATATGATAATCGCAACAAAATAGCAGCGTTGTTTGTTACGTAAATATTTGTTACGGCGAGAAATTTTCATGGATTTTGAATGGACTTCTCCGACCAATGAGCCAATTTTTATGTAAGTTTGGAAAAATTACATAGTTATCGATATGAAAATTTCGAGTGAACTACCTTTAACAAACAGAACTAAGGATAAAAGAAAATTAAGCCACCAATTTTTTAAAAAATAAAAACTGTTTTGTCACGCAAGTAGTAATAGTTAAATATAGTCAGACATCATGTAAAGGATATCATGTCTTATTTAAGTACAAGTTAGAATCATAATTAAATGTATTGAATAACATTTTTTAGTAAACAAAAATAAGTATAAAATAAAACTAAACTGCCAATCGTTTAAAATGACAACGGCTTTGTTGAGCAAGTAGTAATAGTTAAATATAGTCAGACATAACGTGGAGGTTATCGCATCGTTTATAATTACACTTTTTTTACGGCATAATTTTGTTTATTGAATAACAACAACTCTTCAAGTATAAAACAAGCTGAAAGGAAGAAATAACTGATATTAATAAAAAATAATAAAAATTAAAGAAAAAATAGACGTTTCATTTTATAACTGTATACAATAAAGATTTTTAGATTTCTAATTTAAATACTGCTTTTCTCTGGAGCAGTGCAGATATCCTCCTTGAGTGAAATATAGATTATTTCATTAATACCGGCCACTGCTCTCAGATTATTGTCAAATCCTCTGGAAAATTAAATGAATCGCTGGCATCGCCGAAAACTATAAATTCGCGCACGCTCACAGTCGATTCGCCGATCGATCTGGGACATTACGTAAATTCTTACACGTGCAGAGGGCTTGCGTTGCTGTTGGAGATAGAGGCACTCGTGCTCTCTTCTCGTCGATTGGGCAGTGGCCTGATTTTCGCGACTCACTGCTCGCGAAGCGCCAGTAAGTATAATTCCCTTGGTTCCCTTTATCTTCACTTGCACGTTGGCCGCTAACGAGGAGGATGAGAAAAATCCACTCCCCGAGCCAGCGCTCTCACAAAAGCAACCAATTAATAAGGAACCGAGTCGTTTGCTTTGCGAAATCGATTGGCGGAAATTGCGGTATTTTTCTTGAATCGGAGGGTGTATTTTAAGTTTTAAAAATCAGCGATGGAAAGGCGGAGGCAATAGCGGATTCAAGATTTTTTTAAATCGATTGAAAGAATTCGCCAGGGAATGAAACTGGGACAATGTAATATTTACCTTCACTACTGTAACTGTTTATGTAGAGTTAACAAAACGTTGCTTACTTTATTGAGTTGGATGTTTCGGAGTGTAACAGTTAAATAAAATTATTGACATATCATTATTATAAGCCGATATAATATGAATTTGCATTTGAGCGCAAACACTTGTGTAGAGTATATATTTTGTTTTATAGTGTTGTATTATATTGTAAATATAAGAAAGTATAAAACATTGAAGCTACTGGAAGAAACTTTCTATACAAATTAAGCATTCGAGATTTTAGTTTTCGAGAAAAAAAAAACAAAATTCGGATCATTTTTATTTTTCATGGATTAAATAGTCGTGAATTCTCTAGTTTTTTTATGCGAAAGTGAAGAACTAATTGTATAATTTTATATAGTGAAAAAGGTGAATACAAGTCAGACGCGTAGATAAAGTAAAATAATTTTTTTTTACAATATTGTTGTAATTTTCTTACGTTCAAAGTTTTAATTAATTCATCTCTCTCTCTCTCTTTATCAATATAAACTCCAGGAATCTGATTATATTCCGCGCTTGTTTATAAATAGTCTAAAAATTAGTACATAATTCGATATACCCTTTAAAAAAAAACTCATACGCCGATCAAATGTCACTCTATAAAGGCACTTCCACGACGTATCACAATCCAAATAAAACATCTCACTTCAGTCTGTCAAACAGAAACGCACGGCGACATTTAAAAGCCGGGGAAAGTCAGCCAAGTCAAGCGCTCAAAAAATGTATAGATAGAAAATGGAGTCCACTCGGCGCAAGCGAGGGTAGTATAAATCGCAGCGTAGGAGCGATGAGGAAAGCGGGTATGATTAATGGGGCGATCGAGATTGACGCTGCGTGCTTAAAGCGCAAACTCATTGGGGGATCGCGATGATGACCGGCGCTAGCATCTCATTTTCGGCTGCGCCGCCGGGGAAACCCGCAAAGCTCTCTCTGGCTGCTGCGGTGGCTTCGTCCTATGCACACGTGACTTTTCAATGTGTGATTAATGCGGAGATTTCAAAATATGTTTTCGAAAGCGAGGTGCCAAATTAACGAAGGCGACGGGCTGGATAAGCTTCGTAGGCGATAATAAATATTGGCAAATCTTATTTGCCGGTGGAATTTTAGAAAAATGTTTTTCAAGTGATGGTATGGCGAAATCGAAAATTTTTTCAGCTCTTTGGTATTTTGAATCGATTTAGGAAAGTTTGTTATTTTTCTGTTGCCTTTGTCAGGCTAATTTAATAAACTTAGTGGAACTTTGTTCGGCAAAGTTAGTACTTAAGGAATGATGGAGTTTAAGAAGTTAAGAAGTTAAAAATTTCATGTGACAAGTTGACCTTAATTGCATGACCCTGCAGCTTTTCTACCATACTTTTAAATATCCGTTTTTGTCGAAGCGGCTGACTAAACACTGGCTATACTGAAAATTCTTTACTATTTTTATCGCGTTTTTATCTCATGCGAAAAGTGTGAAATGTATTCATCGATCTGCAAGTGAAATCTTTTTATTATTACCTTTTATCTTCTTTTTTCACACATTCAGCCAGCGAAATATCTAACCTCATGAGTGATATTGCACATGGAAATTTGAATTGAAAGATAGGATCGATCGGACTTCAATAATTCGATAGCCATCTAATGGAAAAAGTATTAGACGATTTCACGTGGACGCTCTAATTTTGAATAAAAGCGAGGTCCGCGAAAATCCCGTAAAATACTGGATCCACTTATTTCTCGGGCGACCTTGAGTCGGACTCGGTTGATTCACGGGCACTATACCCGGGCAGGATTTGCCGCTGCAGTAGCGCGCCACTGCGCTCCTCTACTTACCCGGGGGAGCTTTCCAGTTTATATGGGGATTGAATAACGTTAGTCCTCGTTCGCGCGGAATTTCATATGTACAGCTGACTTTCTTTATCTCTTCCCGCCTTTATTTCGCTCCTAAACTTTCAATTTTTTCTGACTTTGTATTATTAAAACGAAGTGGGATCAAGAGTACGTTCAGTGTACTTTTTTTATTTTAGGAAATCTATTTTTCTTCGTTTACCATCTGCTCCGGGTAATGAAGAAACTAGATATCTTTTTTTATAGATTATATTTTCTATTATTCTACGTGGCCAAATTCTCAAATTTCCAGAGATTACACAGATTTTCAATTTATTTAAAATGAAATTAACTATTTTAATTCATTTGAAAGGTGAAGCAAATTTAATCTTTAACGCTAAAACGAATGCGCTTAAACTAAAGAAAAAATTAAACAGAAATGTACTTTGACGACTTTAACTCTGAAAAAATGATAATTAATCTGAATATTTCTATTAGCTTCTTAATCCCTTGAAAATCCGAAAAGTGTCCCCATACATCTTCTCCTTAATCTCCCAACATAATTTCCGAACAATAGACACAGCGTTACGCGTCGACACCGTCATCATGGTCTCGCGTTCGGCAAAAACTCATTAAGCCAGTCGTCCGCTTGCAGAAAAATAGAAGAAAAAGGAAACGAAAAAAGTCCGGCTGAAGTTGTAATTAAACTAGAAACGTACGCCGGCAAGAATTTTCTCAATTTTTCCCCGACTAAAAGCATTGATAAATTAAAAAGGTTCCCGCGGTGGCGCCAAGGCTTTTAATGCCCCCGGGAGCGAGGGGCAAGGGCGAAAGTGACTTGGCGTCATTTCCGACTTGACGTTGATGATGAGAAACGAGCTATCGCCTCGCAGCTAAAAAATAAATTTACGGACTCTGGCCGCAGCGCAGTGCGTCGACACATAAAAAAGGAAGACTGAGAGGCATGGCAAAGCCGAATATCGTGTCGATCGCCCGTTGTGCCCTGACGACACTCTTGAGGTGGCGCTTTATAGGGCATTGTAATGCGCATCGAAGTATCCCGGCTGCGGTCGATAGACACTATAAAAGGGCCTTATGCTTTTTTGTCGCCGCTCTTCTGAATTCTTTTAAGCAATACAAATTTCCGTTGTTCGCCATGATTTACGGTCTCCCGCTGAATTGAGAAAAAATCCATAAAAAATTTACGATGTATTTTATTTTCCACATAAGAGGATGTCTATAGCGAAAAAACAATTTTTGTCTTATGAAATGTTGAAGTTATACGTACTGACAATAAAAAATTTGATTTATCGAGAAACAAGATACTAAGGTTTCACTTAACAACTAATTTATTCGAATTAAAAAATTGACTACATCAAGCTACGTTCTATTAAAATAGAGGAACTGTGAAAAAAGCTTAAAAAGTAAAATGCAATATAAAAATAATCTCCTTTCAACAAAATATTTTATTATTCCGCTAAAAGTTTGAAGAGCTTTGCAACTCAAGGTATCAAGTTTATCGTGTAAAGATAGTAAAATGTCAAAATATTAAATTCAAAAAATATATATCGAAGTAAGTATGCGTAAACCAAGAAAATTGATTCAATTTTTGGCAACCTAACATTTTCCTAAGAAAATCCCTTGAAATGTCCCTCGTAATCATGAAGTCATTACTCGAAAAAAAAACTACTTGCTGAATAAACAAGAAGTAAAGTTTTTCCGAAACAAAAGATAGCGACCCAAATGATATCGGCATTCGCCCGCAGTCCGCGAACGACACGAAACGCGAATTTGTGCGGAAAAATCGCTTTCGCCCCGTTCGCTGAGCGTGCGGCGGTAAAAAGAAGAGGGCGAATCGCCTCTCTTTTCTTTTTTTTCTGCCAGCCGTACGTGCCATTGTTAAAAAAAACGGTCGCGTCGAATTAATTCGCGCTCTCGCTCTTTTGGAATTGGAATTTCGGCTACGTGATGTTTGATACCGCAGAGTGGACGACTCTTTTTTTTCTCGCTGACGAGATTTTTACAGGTGCGCGCCAATTGTTGATGACTGCAGTCGACCATCAGGAGAGGCGTTTGCGTTTTTCATTTCTTCTTTTTTTTTATTTAAACTGTTGGAGAATGTTCGATTTTGGCATTTTTTGCAGTTTATTGCTTTACCCTGAACTTTAAAAAAAAATCCACACAAGTAGAGCAGTGTATTAAATGAAACCCAAGTAAATGTTTATCTTTAAAATCTTTACTCTCATGAATTGTCAATGAGAATGTCGCATAAAAAAAGCGCTCCCGTGCATATTTACGGCAAATTTTCGTTTTAATACCGCATTTTGAAGCTACTTTCTCGAAAGCCTACTTTCCCTGGGCGTCGATGGAATATTAACTTATCATTAATTAATAGCAGGCGGCCGAGCTGTCAAAGGGCATGATTAACGTCGATGAGATTACGGCCGGCCATGCCCGGTAGACAGCACCGCTGCCGCTGTTCGCGCGTGCAAAAGAAGCCCCTGTTTAATACTCTTAACGTGCGACCCTGCCCTGTAATCCCTCCAAGAAGACCTACCGTGCGTTGTCTATTTTTTTTTTAGAATCTGATGTGCTCGTTGAGGATTGCTCGATCGGCGAGAAAAAATATTGCTGCGGCTTTACGAAAAGTTGCAGTTTTTGTCCGATAATTAATTGAACTGTTTCAGTTTTCTTTTGCAATTTATCCTTTGATCAAACTGAATTTTTTATTTACTTAGAGTAGAAATCATTACCGCATGTATTATCATTACACATATAACATAGATGTAACAATCAGTGTATTATATCATTTAATTTATCAATTTGAAATGCTAATTTATAATTGAGGTAGTTTAATACTTATTTAATCAGATTTTTTGTACGTATAGACACTTGCGTGTAGTTCAGTATTTAATGATCGCAACTTAAATTCAAGAAAGTTTCAAGTTCCTTAAAATTTACCAATTTAAAGTTTAAAAATTTCGTAGGAAATCTCCAGCCTAGCCTTAACACAAACGTACCGCGTAACTTCATAATTGAAAGCGATAAGCGCTAAAGTACACACTGCCCATTAAAATTCCTCGTGACCCCGTCCTTATACCACCGGGAAAAACGCGAGCGCGGGTATTAAAAAAAACTGGGCACTCTCCGCGGAGAAAGAGAAAGAGTAAAAGAAAAGGAACGCGCGCCGAGGCTAAATACTCCAGCCGAAGGTTAAAGAGGCGGGTGAGGCGAAAAAAGTAAAGCTCGGCCGAATATTTTTGTGACGGATAAAAATCAAATTAGCCATATATACAATGCTCCGCGTGACCCGAGAAACTCGGCCGAGGAAGGAAGAAAAAACGGCGCGACGCCTGCGGCCTCTGTGTGTGTACGCATGCGCGAATGACTCCGTACGTGCATTACACGGCTGAGATTGCAATTTCGAGGGCAGGCGAGAGACCCTCGCTTCGCTCTACTCGGACCTGCGGCAATTATTAGCAACCGCGAAATTTCGTCTTTCGAGCGATTCTCAAGCCTAAGGATCTGCTTGGAGATAGACGCTGCACTCTTTTTAATCATTTGTGCACTGAAGTGCGCGAAATGCGAGTGAATAAGAAAAGATTATAAAATAAATATAAATTTTTTAGATTTGTGGCACATAATTATAGATCTATAGTAATCGCTATATAATAGATATACACGGAGAGAAAAGTCTAGTAAAAATTACTATACTATTTAGTAGTGCAGGGACAGACGTGACAGTTAAAAAAATTTACTAGAAAATATGGTAAAATGTTCTAGACTTGTAGCAAAATTTACTGTAAGTCTAGCAAATTTTACGATACTTTTTAGTAAAATTTTTTATCAATCGAGTCTGTCCCTCCATTAGTAAATAGTATAGTAATTTTTACTAAACTTTTCTCTCCGTGTAGTAATCGCTATATTTTAATGTATATTATATTTTTATTATTTTTTTATAGAATTTTTAATTGTTAGTCAGGGGAGTACAGCACGTTGGAAAGAATACTGGTTGAAATAAAAAACGATGTTTGTTTTCATTTTTGTTAACGTCCAAGTGAAATGCTATTTTAAATTTGCAAAAATTACTTAGTTTCCATCTAGATTTTCGCAATACAAGTATATACGCAAGTGCGTTTGTAATTTAAGATCAAGATAATTAGTCTCGGTAATTGCCGCAGGTGCTTTTACTGCTTTCGAGATAAGGGAGCATTAGTGTCGCTGGTTGTGCGTAACTTTACAATGAGTCGGGAAATTATTACTGTCTCAAGGTACACTGACTGAGCTAAGTTAGTTCACAGTTTCTGTCTCACGCTATAACCGTATCCCTCTGAATTATTCCTATTTCTCATCAATTGCTCAAATCGAGATTTCCTTGAATTGCTGGTTGATAAGAAATAATAAAATAATTTTCAACAAACAACTTTAGGCGCTGCACAAATTAATGCGATTTTGAATTGAAATAAAAGTAAAATGTAGTGTCAAAGGGACTTATTTTATTACCTGTAAAAAGAGAGCTTTCGTGGATCTTGCACTTAACAAGCTGGCACCGAATCCTGTTTCTATTCTCAACGCGAGATAATTAAATTTGTTTCCTTAGCCTTTGCATTCAAGGAAAAAGTAGTTTGCCTTCATCTCGTTGATTTCTTTCAACTCGACGATTAAATTTCATTCATTCTAAATAAGGAAAATTTTGCTTTTTAGAATTTTCAATATAATAATGAATATAATTATATCGTAAAGTTTTCAAGAGATCAACAATTATTAATTTTGTAGATTTTGTATAATTTAACTTAAACGTACTCCGAAATTAAATTATACAGTGACCCGTAGATTATTATGTGTAAATTTTTGTTTATGAAATAAATGTAATCAAAAGTGTACCTAGCATGCAAACACAGATATTCTACAGTAACTGTGAGCAGAGTAATTAAATAAAAATTTTTACAATGGTAGTTAAATACAAACTTTTTTAGAAGATATAATGTAAAAAATTTAGCAAAGATTAATAAAAGTATAACTGTTAAAAATGAAATAAATAACAAAAATCTATTTTTTTGTTTCAGGTGAGTGTTCATATCCATGCATTTTAAAATAAACCACCGACGCAGTAAGTTACTTGGTTTACGATTTCTATTTAAAGCAGCAAGAAACGCATTATTCGGTCTCTCTCTTCTCTCATTTGCAGAGAGACATCCTTGGCGAGTCTTTAATTCACACGTAGCAAGAGCGTATGCGAGTAGACCCATTAAATATTTATCTTGCTTCCCCCTGCCTATCTCGAGATTCCATTTCCGTTCTAATTGTTCCTTTTTAACTGCACTTCTTTTCATCAGAGAAAAATGTATGCTTGCGCACGCGCCTCCGCCCGCTTTCGCCCGAAATGCGTTTCTAATCCCAAATCCCCCTTAATAATCCGGCCATTTCGTCTAATCTCCCGCTTTCGTCGAGCGAAAAAGATGACGCTGAAATTAAATGCAAGTCGGGTTGATTCACGACTATCCCTCCCCCACTATGCACGCTCATTTATGGCGGCATGTGGGCTTTCCTATAGGGTCGCACGGAAATTCGGGTAAGGGACGTTAAACGCGTGATAAACCGGAAGTCGTACTCACTTCGAGTGAGTCATGACTCCTATCGATCGATTAGGTGGTCCTGTAGTGGCAACTACATTTTTCTTGAGTGCATGGCATTTGGAAAAGTCCGTCGATGGATTTCGTTCGGATTATTTTAAAAAATTGGTTCAATAAATCAATAATAAAATTGTTCCTTTGATTTAATTTTGTTTAACGAATAATTTTAATGATTTTAGTTTATTTAAAGTTTACTTTTTGAACGAATCAGTAATTATTTATCAGAAAAGAAGTGGGTAGAAAAAACGTGTAATTGTGTAATAATTTGGTTGCTAGAATCTACTTGTTATTTACGATATCTCGAAAGATAGTAAATATAGTTGAAGTGGTCAAATAAAATCATTCAACGGAAAAACTCGAAAGAGGATCTCTTGTACCGTAAATAACAAATCTGCAAGTACATTAGCTGAGCTTTTCCATTACTCTTCGTCGATAATTCATATCATCGACTTTTTGGGGATTGTCGTTAATTGAAAAAGTTCGGATTAGATTAAATTCACTCTTCCTAATAGTAAAAGTACAGAAAAAGTCACTTACTTAACAATTTATTTATACAAAGTAATTAAACACAAAAAAAAATACAATGACTATAAACAGTAAACTTATTTAGTAGATTCCGCGTAGAATTTAAAAAGAAACACTGCCACTTATTTTGAAAAAAAGAGAAAATCTAGGAAAGTGAAAAATATATTTTAATTTAATGACTGGAAAAGAATTTTTTTTTAAATATAAGAAAAAATCATGACAAGAGAAATTGTAATATAAAATAATCACACATAAATTTATGTACGATCTCGTTAATTTTTAGAAAAGAATTTTAACGATGTAAACTCGAAGACTAGAAAATCGAGAAGTAGGCAGGAAGGATAGACGTCAATGTTTTTGAATAGGTGACCTAAATTGCGGTCACCCTGTTGTTCCGCGAGTCGAGCAGACTAGTAGAGTTCTGGATTGAACTGACCCGCGCGCTTGATGACTCGTTAAGTGCAGCCAGGCCTTCCGATGACTCGCTTTTCTTCTACGTCATTTGCAAACCCCCCAGTGTAAATGATGTACTTGGCGGAGCGACGCGACGCGAATTTTCCTTTGCTTTTTAAAGAAGCGTGATTTGCGACGGAGTTTGGAAGTGCTTCAAGACTAAATTCTAAAGCTCAAAATGGAGATTGTGTAACTTCTAACTTTTTCAGTTGGGAAGTTCTCTTCAAATAGTCTTTTCAAGTCACTATTTAGAATTGGAAAAGACATTTACTTAATGCAGTTACAAGTTTCTATTAAAAGAAATATATACACAGTACTTGTGTAATTAATATTGAAAATCAATTCGCTTGAAACAAGTAGCGATGCTGTTGGAACAATAAATTTGAAATACGAAGAGCAATCGACGCTAATGACTTTTTACAATAGTGAAATTTATTATTGCAACAGTAACTCCGAATCACAAATTGGCGAGCAATTTGCTTTACAAGAAATTTAGTCAGGTATAAAATTCAAGCAAATTGAAACTCTCCTGAGAATTACAATTTCTGCAGAATTCTCGTTGTAAGCACGAAATAAATACGAAGAATTTGTAACAAAATGGGAAGAAACACGAGTGTACTGCACCAAAATTATTTCTATAAATTTCATGCTCAGATTCATAGCTATAATTATTTTCCAAAAATAAAATGAACTATCCGATTCTCGTAATGTAAACTGAAAAACAAAAGATAAATAACTTGAATTCGTCCCACAAGTGATTTAACGAACGCATACTTCATCGCGACTATCACGACTTAACCGTCAGATTCTTTACGACGCTTATATGATAATCACCAGGATACATTATCACTTATAAATTTCAGTAAAGCTTTGCAAGATCCATTCCCCGTGTTATATTTATGATAGCTCCACGTTGAAATTCAAATGGTTCATTTAAATATTTAACTCCGAGCGAAATTCCGTGCGAAGGCTCTCGAACATGCAAACTTTCTCAACTGATGTTCACCTTAAGAAACAAGAAAAAAGGCAACATACAAAAAAAGACGAGGAAGAGAGTAGCCACACGCGAGCTCCAACAATGTGGTTCTTTCATTCCAGCGATCAGGTCTTTTCTCCAATCCATATCGCGCTATCCAGTCACCCGTGCGCCTTTTCGATCTCGCAGCCTTGCGGCTCTCCGCCGGGGAGCGCGCGCGCGCTCGCCCGCAAGGGTTATAAAAGGCGGAGATAAAGGCGCGGCGCCTTGGCAGCGAGCCCAAATCCGTTCCGCCGCCCTCTGAGCCTTCTCACGAAATGAGAGAAAAGTAGGAAATCGCTCTAGGGTTTTTACGGAATTTATACCGCCGACCTATCCGAAAAGTCTTGCAGGCGAGTCCTATTTTTGCCGGAATGCGCGGTTACGCTGAGAGGCAAGACGGCGGAATGCGTGGGTGTTTTAGGACTGGCCTGTCTAGCGTATTTACTTAATTGGAACGCGGGAAGCCGCTGAGAAAATCATGATAATTGAGACTTGCGAGGGAAATAATTTCATAAATGCCTTTACATTGCCTATCATTTTAAGGAGCTTGCGGGCAAGTTTTTCTATTCGACAGTTAGAGGTGCTTATTTCTGATATATTTTAAATAAAAAAGTTCTAAATAGCCTTTTTAAGAAAGTAATCAAAAGAAAGAAAGTAAATATAAATAATATAGATATATATATTAAGCTGGATTAAAATCTAATGACCACTTCCAATTCCTTTCAGTATTAAGTCATCTCTTAAGCTGCGCCGCAATCTAATCCGACTTAAAGGCTAGACCCTCAGCCTTGTATGATATCTCCCAGTGCCACCTTCACCCTTTTTCTCTCCAGATTCTTGTGCCTTAAATTATTTACTAAATTTTATCTACTGCTTGTCGTTTTAATTTTGAGAGCTCGACATAATGTAGCCGTAAATTGAAAATCGTGCCATTTAACAGAATCGTGTATTCTCGAGCGAAAAATGGAAGATATTAGGTCGGTATCGATAGGGTGGAACTTGGAGCAGAGTGAGATTAATAGTATTGTTCGAACCGCATAATAGTCGCCCGAATAGCCCGACCGTCTCTCGGATCTGTTCGAGCGAAATTGCCGAAATCTGCTCTTACTATACAGCTTGAGAAACGTAGCGAACAGAGCGGATGCGGAGATGAGAATAGACGTAATTAGAAGCAGAATTATTCATTGATTTATCGAAAATGTGTTAATCCGATAAATTTCCGTTTGCATTGAGTTATATATATATTCTCGATAATCGGTGGAAGGTGGTAATATTTATAGACTTTAAGAAATTTTTTATAGCCTGAACAGTGAAAATCAATTTTGGCATTGAAATGAGAATGATTTTTAGATTAATCCTACGATTCAATGCATTTTTCAAGAATTCAATCGTACTCGCTGATAATTCATTGAAATTATTCTTGCGTTTTTGATAAAATATATTTTTTAACCTCGACTATGATCAAAATTTCTAAACGATTCAAAGTTTTCTTTAGGAAAATGTTAAATGGATCATAAAATAGAGTTAATAGACTCTGTCTAACCGTATCTTTTCAAAACAGCGTTCCCTCTCGAAAAGTACTTGACGCTATCAATTAATTCTGTTATGCTACAAGGTCAAACGCATTGCACAATTATCCTCAATTACTCGAGGAAGTCGAAGTCGAACAGCGTGAATGTATGACCCCAAACCGCCAGCGTTTTTCACACCGGCGGCGCGATGATTAAATCGAAATAACCTTTAAGGATATAAGTGGTATAGGAGGATGACTCGGCGGATAGAAACGCAGTGCGGTGGTAACTTGGAATTCTGGCTACGTAGTTGTTGAGAAGCTGCGTGACGACGTCGTCGACGACTGGGGGTGGCTAAATTGCATCGGCGCGCGGGGATTATTAGAGTTTAGCCGCTATGAACGACCATAGTTGGCGTCGTTACTCCGTTTCATTTAGTACTAAAGGTTCCCTGCCACCGCACAATATGCCAACACGAGTATTGCCAAGGCCGTGAGAAAAACAATTTGCTATATATTCCTCTATCTGATTGCTTGTGTCCATCAGCAACAATGGTATTTCTATTTTGTTTTTTTTTTAGCGTCAGTGAGATTGGCTTGATAAGTGAAGAGTGACGTATTTTTGTCTTTTTAAAGACTGACCTTTTGGTTATTTCTAAAATTTCTTTTAGTTCTCTTTCTACTATTTATTTGATTTTTGACAAGAAAATTTGATTTTTTGTTTTCTTTCTTTTTTTTTTACAGTAGGATCAAGTTTGTCTAAGCGGTTTTTTTGAAAGTTTAAATATTACGCAACGATGCAATTATTTCAAAGTTATTTTGCATGTAAATTGTAACACATTGTAATTTTTAGAACAAGAATTTGTAACACGTCAGGAAAAAATTTATATATTAAATAAATTGATCTCGCGCAAAACTATGAACAGGATAAGAATTACAAAAATTTCTATCGGTAAATTTTTATTGTCGTTTATTCCGCAATGTACAAAGTTTCTTTTACCTTCCGTTAAATTAAAATTCCCTTAAAAATATGAAAACACAAGCATATTTTTATTACATTAACTATTGAAATTTATGTTTTTGAATCAATTTCTGTATATCATTTTTACTGCAAACCTTCGAGTTACAGAATTATTATTAAATTATTCTGGAAACTGATTTTTTATTTCAATTAAACTAATAGTATCAAAGACTTAATTCTCGTTAAACATTTATTGCGCTTCATCGAGTATCAAGTCCGAACTTCCACAAGACATCCAATAGAGCGGGCACTCGACTGGAAATCTAAACCACCAGCACGAGGTATCGGTACTTGCCCGGAAAATCGACTTTCCCCTAAGATGTTTAATAAAGAGCTCTTGTTAATAGTTTAGCTAAAGCTGGAAGGACAGAATCCAAAACAAATTCAGTAGTAAATCTGCAAAAGTGCAAATCGTCGATCCTTGGCCTTGGCGCAAGTGGCCCATCTATCAGATTTGGTACTTTCCCGACAAAGCTCTTCCCAGTGTTGAGGCACTCAAAGCTTGGCAAATTAAGCATCGTTGAGTTTAGAGCTTCTACTCCCTAATTCTCACCATTGAATAGAGCAACTTTGGATGGACGAGTTGTGAACTGATAATAAAACAGATATTTATATAAATTTTCAGTGCATTTTTTTTCATTTGTAATCTCTCCTAAGAAGGAAACAAGTGACTAGCGAAATCAACCTATCCATATTGAAAAAGCGGAAGTGAAAAAAACAATAGCTATGGAGCTGAAATTTTAATAACAATAGATTTTAGATTCTTTTTAGAATTTTATAAAACTTAAATCCAATATTGCAGTTACAAGAATTTTTTATGGGCCAAGCCTCTGTATTTCTCTGCTAGATTGAATCTTTGTAAAATTAATTAAGTAATTAAAATGCTGAATTAGCAAGAAAATAATAAAAAAAAAATATTTTTACAGTTATCCTTACTAAATGTCTGACGAAATCTTGATTTTTCTACTGATTTTACAAAGTTTCGCTTGTATTTTTCTTCATCTTCCCTTCAATTCCTTGGATTAACATTATTTTATTTTTTTTAACTTAATTAACAGTACGAAAAGCTTTCTACGACTCACTATTCTTTCCATGCCATGATTTATTACTGCATTAAATTGAAAATTTTAAACCTGGAATTCCTTTACTTCCTGCAGTATTTTGCTTCTTCTTAAAAAAAATTGTAAATTAAAGAGATAACATATACAAAATAATAAATTATTCTTGAATCACAATTGGTTAAACAAATTTTGCTTGCAACAACTGCGTTGCGTGGCAACCGTGTAATATATAATCTACCTCAAGTTGTAGTTAAACAATCCTTCGCGCCGCAAACGGGTTTTACTATCTTCCAAACTTCATCTCAGAATATAAGCAGCCCGTAGAATGAATTCGCGGCTACTCCTCTCTCAGGCGAGACACGCACACCTCCTCCTTCCCCCGACGTCGAAGACACGTTGTACCTCACCGCCGTCGAGCTCGAACCCCTAAACTTGGCAAAGCAATTAATTTGAATCCTTTCGCGGGAGATGCCGAAAGGAGCATAGACTAACCCGGCCAGCCGAGTGTCACGTACTTCTGGAAGTGTGCCACGCCTTCGCGCTGCGGGACAATCGCGTCCGGAAATCCGCCGACTAGTACCGCCCTGAAAAGTCGAATCGCGCTCAACTCTCCGGAGCCAATTAGTAGTTGCGACCCGCGTGACTTCCTCCTGAAATAATCAATCAGCACTACGTGATCTTTTACAAAATTTCGACGGCCTCATGTTTTCGAGGTATAAATTCTTCTTGCTTAAGAGGCCAGTTCGTAATTTATTCAAGCAAGGGAGCAAGGAGATCTTATATAGTTCAAATTGTTTTTTGTATGATCAATGATTGTTATACGATGTTCTTATGTACTATCTTAAAGAAATACTCGATCGTGAGGAGATAAAAAATATAAAACAAAAGTATTGATCACATGGCAAACTCAACCAATCCTGATATCTACTCAAAGCTTTAAATATTTTAGTGCAGTATAGTACGATTTCCAGATAAATATCGAATTTTTATTTGCTGAAAGGAAGAAATTGAGCAGATGATTTCATGTCAAAGGATTTAATAATTCTTACTTTATTGAAAACTGCATTCAGTTAGTTGCGTACACTATAAACGCCGTCAAAATCGCGGCTTTGTTTAAGAGAGAGAGAGAGAGAGAAAGAGAGAAGGCAAAGCGTCGCGTTAACTTTGGGGATCGTCGCAGCAACTATTTTAAGTGCTGTTTGCTCTCGACGAGGAGGTCCCTCCGGCTCTTTAACATTCGACCGGCGGTGGAAACTCGTTCGCCGGAAAAGCGACGCGCGTTAGGTCGGGACGCAGCAAAAAGGCGCTTCGCAGCTGGGGCACTACGACGGCGCTGCGGGTTAATTGTATAAATTTACAATGAATTAGCGCCTCTCTAAACTGCACTACGTAGAACCGCGCCGTGGCGCAGTTAAGTCCGCTGCGGCGCCGAACTTCCGCAAAGGCGTAATGAAGGCGACCACCTCGAAAGCACTGCTGCCGCAGTTCTCGCGATATTGTTTTTTCCTCCTCGCAAAAATAAAGCGCGGCCTGGTCCCTTTAATTGCACGCTCAGGATCCGCTGGATGTACTCGACTTTTCGAAGAAAATTCTCGGGAATATTTAATCGACACGTAGGATGCAGTTGTGGTTGAAAAAATGATTCCCCCTTTTTATCGGTGACCGATAAAACGGATCAAATTGTTTTAATATTTTATGTGTTCATTTTAATCGAATAAATATTTCGCTTTGATCTAGTTGTGCTGCGTCAGATCTTTTTGAACAGTGTCCTAGTTACGTTGCATATGTGAATAATATGTGATATGAATTTGCTTCAAAAATAAATTTAATTCTTATTTAATCAAAATAGCTAACGAAATATTTTCTTTTATCTTTCAGGTATGTTTTCCTGTAAATGAATTAATCGCTTGTTTCCCTTCTGCGTTTGCGTAAGTACATAACATCGCTATAATACGGCAAAAAAGCTTTGTGCTTTCTTGTATCCTTACTCAATGAGAATCTTTCATTACTAATAATTACATCCCAACAAAGGCTTATCTGACATCAGAAATGGGATAATTCATGATCAGTAGGATTGGTCTAATTAAATATTTTTAATTAAAGCACGGATGTAGAGCATTTGTAAATACTCACATGTAAGCTATGCGAATTTTCAATTACATGGTAATTAAAGTAACGTAAACGCAAACGAAACTTTTGATGAATTAATCATCGCAGAATCTTTGTAATTCTATTTGGCGACTACTCTCTGGCGTCTAGAAGTTTATAAGTTAACTTAAAAATTTGTAAATTAATTGTAGAGTACTTGGATGAAATTGATAAAATTAAACTTTCCACCATGTATTTTAAAACAAATATCGCAGTATTTACTCAAAAATATTCATGTTTCAATCCCTGTGAGAGTTCTTTTTTATTTTCTGAAAACATATTGCAATACCTACGAAATATTGACGTAAAAATGTCAAATGTCACTGAAATATTAAACTTTGAAAAACTCGTAACAAATTTGAATTATTTACCTTGGTCAATAAAAAAAGTTTGTCAAACATTTATTACTGTTATAAAAAATCGCACAATGCGTAATAAATAATTTAGTAATCGGTTATTAAAATTTTCAATAATTTACTATGCCATTAAAAAAAATATTCTAGTTTTTTATCTCGGATGTGTTGAAAACTATTTTTCAAAAATTTCTTCTAAAAACAAACATTTTGTCACGCTAAAGTGACTCAGCATTTTATTGAAAAGAAGCATTCAGAAAAATACATTCGAACAACGAACTTACAGAAAGTCATAAAAAAGTTTATGTAACTTTACATTCAGTTCCACTTTACGACGATGAATGAAAACAGTTTTAACCATGCGTTTGTCCATCGCCGAAACGTCTAAAAATATGAAAAAAAAACTCATTCTAAAAATATACATTTTACAATTGTACTTTGTAAAATAAAATGAAAAAACACATAGAAAGCACACAAGACTCGTATTCAGTAGCAGAGGAAAATTTTCAAAACAACCACTGAACCTTGAACGCAGTCAATCATCGATTTTCTTCACGAAACCGACCAATCATCCATAAGTGTGCGTTACTCCCACACCCAGTGGACAGCAAACCCCATCAGCTTGCACGCATTGGATCCGCGGGATCTTCGATAAAGAGCACTTTTCGTTTCCCCCAAACAAATCGAGTAGGTAAAAGGGGCGTCAAGGGCAGGCGTGGTTATCGGTCGTCCGGCAGGCGCGACGAGTCGCCCACGGCCGGCGGCGTATAATCCTATCGCCAGCCCCGATGCATTTATTCCGCGGCGGCGAGCCGCCTTTACCTGTCGTCGTCATAAGTCGTTCAGTCTTGCAGAAACGCGATACGCCCAGTATACATATACACATGGGATGCGCGAACGGCGTGACGCGCGGCTTTTTTCCGATAAGGTGCGTCGCCACTGTGATTGAAAATTAAAGTTACTCGCTATCGAAATTTGTCCTGTGTGAAATTGATTGAGATTATTCGCTTACTCGTTTATCTCGGGTGCGACGATAAAGGGTATAGAGGCTCGCCGGTAAATGATGAGCTACGAACTCAAACTGCTTTATTTATCACCTGCGATGTATAGATATGAATGATGTCGCTTAGAGATTTTCTATATTTCGAGGAAATGTAGGCATCATTTTTTGCATTAAATATACTCAAGATTTAATTAAGTATACTGTGAATTAGAAAGTATCAATGTGCTCGCTTTTAAAAAATGAAAACTCATTTGAGTATTTTGCAATGAAAACTAAGCTGATACAAATCGGTTACAAAAAAAAAAAACACCTTTCGGGATTTTCAGCAGTCCAGCTAAGCACATTTGGGAGTTTTACCTTCTTAAATCTGTTTTTCTTGCCAAAATCTCACAAAGTGCGCTTATCTCTACGATACAGACTTTTCTTTTCGAGAATTTACCAAACGTGCTTCTTTTCATTTTGTGTACAGTTTTAGCTTCTTAAACTTTTCACCGACAATGCATGTACGTCTTCTAAAATAATAAATACCGATTTACACTATAATATACGAAATAAATTATTGTTTTGTGCTTATCGTCAGACCTGGTCTAACTAAAGATTCAAAACTTTGCCAATAAAGAGTTAAAAAAAAAAAAATAGAACGATTACGTACATCCGACTGCGTGGCCACTCATACGCTCGGCGTCTTCGGTTACTTTTTCGATTTTCCACGAAAATGCGTCGGTGTCCCTTATCACCGCGGCTGTGGCACTCGTCCGCGCATCATATATAACAAACCGTAACCGCGGATCACTCTATACATCCCCGGCTGAAGTCGAAGAAGTGGGTCGCCGTCGATTTGCCGCGTCGATCCGGGGATTAGAGCCGCGATTTTTCACGGACGCAGTTGACAATTGTCGCGGGTGCACAGAGCGCCTCGGCGGAAGAGTCGATGGCCGGCGGTGCGCGAACGATGCTCCACCGAGTGAAAAATCGAAAATTGCAGAATGCTCTCAGACCCGCTTTAAGTGGCCTCCGTTCGATCTCCTTTTTTACCTCCACCCCCTCTAAGCGGCATTTATCTCCAGCGCTCCCGGAGCCAGATATCGCGCGCCGATGGAAAATCGTTCGGCGCACCGGTGCGCACGATCGCCATCGCTCCAACGACTTATGGGCCGCGCGAGTGTTTCTTATATTTTTCACGCGGCCATCCGTGCCGCTCGCTTCTGTGTTTTATGCTTCGAGTGCGTCTTTCTTCTAACTACTGTATGCTTTCGCTTTATTGGGGTCTTTGTTTCAAACAATTGTACTTTACTCGTTTGCAATAAATTTTCTCGTCGATGATTAGGATGTTATGTTGAACTATTTGATTTATAGTACGTATCGTATTTAAATTTTAAATTAAATGAACCCGAATTTAGAAAATAGTATTGTACGCATTGCGTAGCTTGATAGTGATTCCTTGGCAAAATGTACTTCAATTCAAAACTACACTGATTAAATTTAGGTTTTGTGTAATAATTCTTTATGCATTTATTAACGTAATTTTGCTACTGTCATTGACGTACTGATGCACTAGCTCATTGTGTTTCTTAAAAAAAAAACTCTAGATGTATTTATGAAAACTTCTGAAATAATTCATTCACTAAAAATTATTACTGCTTGTTTTATAAAGATCGAATTCACCAGTTTAAAAGGCTCCTTCGCTCGATTACTCAGATTCGTCCAAGTAATACAAAATTCGTTTAATACATCAATCAAAAATTGCACGTTTCAAATTCCAGGTTATTACTTACTCTCCGGGTGAAAAAATTGAGAAAAAAAATAGGGTATCCGTGTCACGGCGCTGAACTCGCAGGAGTCGAATGTTAAATCTCGCGATCCGGCGTAATCCAAGGCGAGCCACCCCTCCCCCTTCCCCCGCGCAGTAAGAGCGAAAAAATGCTTATTCTTCTGCTCCGTAAATCCAATTCATTGAAATTGAACTTTTCCGGGCGAGCGGTCGGCCCTGCAACCGCATCGACTTAACCTCCATTCTCCGACGTTTTTATCCCGCCGGGCCAGACTACAATATCGCACCGGGCGATTTTTCTCCCTCCCATCGAGGTCCCAAAGTGCGCCCGTAAATCTCGCCGGCGGCTTCGATCATCGAGACAATCGATACGTAAGAACTGCGACCGCGGAAATTCGCGGTGCACTAAGGATAGATGGATATCGCAGGTACTTCAATAAAGACGTTGTGGTGGCAGTGCTGAACTTTTCTGTACTGAAAAGCAGTATCCGCATTTGAAATCGTTCAAGTGAAATTGAATTTTATTATTAAATTTAAATACATATATTTAAAGATTAGACAGTATCACCAAAAGTGCAAAATATATATTCTTTTTTTATAGAATTTTTTTTTATCAATCCCTACAGTTTTCATAAAAAGTCAGGAAGTAGACATGAAACTTTGAAAGTAATTGGCAGGATAAAGTTCTGAAATAGCTGTGAACAATAAACCTATGAAAATTCGTTTTAATTCTCTCTTGGGTAAAGGAGTCGCGTGTACAATACGCTTCCTAGGAAGAAAATCAGTATCTTTATTTTAAATAAATATTTAAGAGATTAAATTGCAGATCAATATGTTACATTGTGGTATATGTTTTTTTTTCTAATTATTCTAAAAATAATTGCAACTCGTTTTAGTAAAATGAAAAATCAAATTACTAAGTTAAAAAATAATTACAATAGCGTACGCAATCAAAAGTGAACAATAATTTAATTTACCACTTAATATTGCAGTTTCAACTTTACAAAACACGCTCTTTTTTTTTTCAATTACTCGCATGCACCAAAACAACGAAACAAGTACCGCATGATAACAACCCTGAATCACGACCCACGAATCACGTTCTTTCGCCTGGATCGTCGAAAAAATTAGCTTTAACACGCGCTGAAAATCGGAAACCACTGCCTACCGAATTACAAGTTTCTCGGAAATCTCTACACGCAGTACTTTCCCATTGCGACTAGTGCAGTGGTACAATCGGCGATAGCGCGGAAGTGCGGACCGCCGCATAGGACGCTGGTCAAAAATAAAAGTAGAAAAAAAAACACAAAACAAAAAAAAAAAAAAGAGACGGGTGAGAGCTCGCTCGTTGCGCGTAAAAGCCGCTTTTCCTTCGCGCGCTCATCCCCACTCGGGGACGCGTGCAACATCCGCAGTGCCGTATTTGGCTGACCGCCAGAATTCGTCCGCCACCCGGGCGCCCATATATAGGACGCTGGGCGCTCAATTAAGTCACGTAGTCCTGCGAGCGCGTCTTTCCCGTGCGCCTCGAATTTTAAGTCTTCCGATCGCAGCGTTTCGTCTGTGATCTCCAGAGACTTCGTTGGTCGATGATTTCAAAAGAAGGACGAGGGCTGTTTTTTTTTTAATTTTTTCGAAGGAAGAAAATTTTTGGATTAATAGAATGCTGCAATCGAAATGTTGAAATGTGCCTTATACCTCCAGTTATAACAATGGAAATGTAACAAAATGCGGGAAAAGTTTTTATTTTTTAACTTATTGTAGAAAAGAAAGAAAAGCCTTACGTTTTGAAAGATGAATCACAAATTTTTGCTATTTTATTTTCTTGCAGATCTGAGAAAATTATTGATAGTTATACATTTTCAAGGACCATTAAAGAAGAAAAATTTTTCTCCTAAGGGTAGCGATAAAAATGACTAGAATCATAAATAAAAAACGAGTAAACATGATCTTCCACTGTGGGAGTATATATTTGATTTCTATTAACACGCATGAAAAATTCCTCTATCATCATCGCAGATCATATCATGCCTAAAAATTTATGGCTTCAACTCGATTTTTCTCCTTCCCGGAGCACAAAAAAGTAATAGTTCCGAACAAATGGTGAAAATGTCCAGAAAAGCAATCGAAGATAAATAAAGCCGATAGTCAACCTACCGAAGCGCATAAAGTTAAAAATGTTTCCTTTGTTGCTTTCCCGTTACTTTCAATACTCACTACTGCACAAAGTTGCGGAATTAATTTTCCGAAAGAACACCACCCCCCTATCCTCTATCTTTTTTTATAATAACTACCTAAATTTCCCCGTCGCTTGTCTCGCAAATCCTGATAAACTCGGTCACTAGATTAGACCTACAACCCAGGGGAGCTACATTAATCTCAATCGAGTTAGCGAAAAAAAAAACACGAAATTCACGAAAATCCCCGTGTTGAAAATGGCCAAGCACAGGGGAACAGCGAGGAGGAGCCTCGCGTCTCGCTAAATCGTTGGCGCGCCGGCAAGACGGATAGTTTTCATCGGGGCGCTTCATAAATCCTCGGCGAAATCCTGCTGCGGGGGAGACTTGGGCGCGCGCGTGGATTTCGGCGAGTACCTGGGTAAGGGGTGCCTCTGCGCGATCGCCGTGCGATTTTTTCTTCTCGGCGATGATCGATAGGGGATCAAGGGAAATTTTCCTGCATTCGGTATGAATCGCTCGCATTGTTTCAACGGAACGAGGGCTATTCCCAGGGGTTTCTGAGCCGACGATTTTTACTCCTGTCCGTCTCACGCATTTGATGCTACTTTCGCGCGAAGGGATGATGGATAAAAATTTGGCGTCACGGAAAGCATGAAAGATAGCAGGTACGTTATGGAAATTTTTAGCCATATCAAGATACTTTTGGAAGTTGCAAAAAGTCAATTTTTTATGATCGATGTAGCACAACGTAATGAATAATTTTATCTTTGGTAGTGTTCGTGTACTATAATTACTAATATGATAATAATGGAAAACCATTTTAGTTTTTCTTTAATTAATTTAAATATACGGTTGAATGACGACCGTTTCATTTAGTTACTTAACAAGCAGTCTGTTTTCTCTTGCGGGAGAAAATTACTCAGTCGAAGAGAAAGCTCTTACTTTATATTTGTACTTTTGCGAAAGGCAGATTCAATTCCAAAACGAAAATCGATATTGCCATAAGCGACAGGCACGCGCCTCTAAAAAAGAAAAAAGTCGACCTTCCTCGTAACTCTCGGGATTCCGTAATTTCGCCGAGGAGATCAACGATCACAATTCGATTGGATATTCGTTTTACTACTTTTGAACGCAAAAAAGTAGAGCAGAAGAAAGCGAGTGAAAAAAAAGAAGACGGGGGATGGGTAAACACATTTTATTGCTTGTATTGCACGAGCAATAAATTTTATTTATTGCGACCGAACAGCAACGTGATTTTGCTGTTTGCACCAGAAGGTAGACAATTGACGTCTAATTTTTGTTTCAAATGAGCATAATCTTTTTGTCAGGAGATTCAATGAAGAAACTATGGCCTTTTTTAATATAGTAGATTATAAATCAGCCATAAACCACCCTAAACTTATTAACACGTTCTTTTAGTTGATTAAGATTTTTGTGAAATTTATTGTTCATGAAAAATACTTTTTATGTTGATGGTTTTCACCGTGTATAATAAGAATTCATGACGTAATTTCAGATTAATTTGTACTAAATTGCTGCTGGAGTTTCATTAAAACATTCATGAAAATGTTTTTTCATCTCAAAAATATTGACAATATAATATACGAGTTCATAAAACGTTCCAACTGCAAAAAAAATTTTATATTGCACTGCATTCAAATTAATACTTTTTATTAATTTTCGCAGTTTATTAATATTATGACTTCGGTGATATGAATAAAAGGATAAATTAGTAATTATCATGCATTAAAGCTAACATATTTTAACTTCATTTTTTCCCAACGAAATCTCATTCTTCGAATTGTAAGACATCATAAAGCAAACTGAGTAACTTTTTCTTTCCTCAAAACAAACGACATTTTCTGCAAAGATATCACAGATTATCTCTAGTAAAAAGCTTAAGTACTCGATGAAACTCTCGACAATATTAATCCCACATCCTCGAAATAACTCACTCGGCAAGAAGAAGGAAAAAAAAAAATAGAATCCCCTCGATGTACGCGAGCATTTTTGAGAATACCCATAGCACTCACGCTCGTAGACCGAGAACCTCTTTCCCTGGGCAAAGAGCTACCGGAGAAATCTCTCAACGCACTCAATCCTCCGAAAAATCCACTCCCCGCGGCTCTCGCGAGGTCCGGCGCCTAAGTACGTTTGATTGTAAGCCGCCCGGGCGATTTAATGCTGATTTACGGGCCGAATATGGCGGAGGTACGCGTGAGCGGACTTCCGCCCGGTGCTGAGCCGCTATTAGCCCCTGGGGCTCCCCGCCCTCTTCTCCTCTTTCTCCCCCCCCCCCTCCCCCACGAGGCCGGCCGAGTGCAGCTGACTGTTACGTGAGTCGCCTGCCTCATGCGGGCCGCGGAGTACCGCGATGGACTTGCCGCCACCCACGCCTTTTTTCGGGAAGAATTATTTTTTCTCGGAATATGGATGGTGCGCCGTGCGCCGCAAGTTAAGTTTGACCGGGACGCGGCAATCCGATTCGTCGAAATTAAGAGGCTGTCGGCTAGCATTGTTCTCCGAGGGGTATTTTCGACTCTACTTTACTCGATCACGAGACGAGCTTTGGTCTTGTTCGATTAGGACTGTAATCCTGACATATCGTAATAGGTTTCGAGGAGGCAGAAAATGTGTACTCATTACTAACGTACGTATGTCAATAATGAGATGCTCTATGATATACGTTCTATTCGATAAAACGAAAAGATAATTTACAAATTTTTTATGTAAACTGTTAGCGGCAATTATAAACATTACTTTTTTAATTCGACCGAACTATTAACACTTTACTACTGAAGTTTAATATTTTAAATCAACAGTTATTCAAGATTTTATAAAAAAAATATCTTTACTAATATTTAATCTGACGTTGACTTCAATTAATTTTCTGTTCTTTTTTTATAATAAAATTAAACTCACATCTTACAAAAATAAATCATAATAAGAAGAAAGTTATGAATATTCATGTAAAATAAAACGTTATAGAAGTTCAACTAAAGATTACGTTTATTGAGTTAAAAGATTTACAAAAGTTCGTCATGAGTAGAAAGACGGTCAGTAGATTATTTCGAATGATCTATAATTTCTCCGCCAGCTGCTGCGGGTGACACGCGAAACAAAGGCGAAGCAGGTCCGGTGCAGCTGCAATTAGTCGGACAATTGAGTCCGTCCTCTCGGTCGCATTTAAAGGGATCCTCGAAGAAATTCCTGGCGACGCGCCGCACGAGACGAAGGAATGGTGGCGCGAAGTGCGCTTCACGTGGAAATTTCTAGACTTGGGCGACAAAAAAGAGAGGAGCGATCGTGCAATTACGCGCCGACTCGACCCCGCATTTCCTGACGCCTCACGGAATGCACAACCACCCTGGGTCGGTGTTGAAAATCTCCTTGATGGAGATCGATTACCACTGCAGAGAAACTTTTAATATATTCATTATACGAGTTTGACATTTTTTATATATATTACCCTATCATAAGAAAAATTATAATCAAGTAGTTAAAATTTTACTAAGATTATAGATGTAGGTTAATTATAGTTCGAACAAAAAATTTATGATCGTCAATCCATAAGAAAATTGTGAAAATAACATATAATTTATTTTAAATTGCTAAATACACAATCTTATTTAACCACTTTTACTATAAGTTTAAAAAAAAAATTATTAACGATCATAAAGTAGAACTCATCCTTCAATGCTCAAAGTGAAATTCAATAAGAAAAGAGCTATAGTTTTCCTTATAAAAAAATAAACAATTGTTTAGATATTTTCATTATTATTTAATGTTAAATTTCAATCACCGTTGTGAACGTGCACTTAATATTTTAACGGATTAAATAAATCTTTCAAATAGCAACGGTTAAGAGTGTACTGTAAAAATTCGTGGGAATCAGTAGAACAAGTCGATTATGGTCAGACTATTTCCCAAAACTTCCTTTTTTCTGACTACACCGATCCCTGTATTTTCCATATTAAATTGCAACTACCATTTCAAGTAGATACTTAGTTTCGCAATCAGTCAAGTTTAGTTATATCTCTACGATTCTAAGAAACGCAATCAAGGTCATAAACGCGTCAGTAGAAATATTCGATTATAGTCAGCCCTATTAAGTTTCATTCTTTTATCCCATTCCGATGCCAGAATTTTTTAGATTAAATTTTATTCATCATTTATTATTAAGATACAATTGATTTTTTTATTAATTAAAACAAATATAGATGAAAGGCTTTAACAAATTCAAGTTTTAAAAAAAATTCAGTAGTAGAAATATTCGATTATAGTCAGTCCGATTAAGTTTCATTCTTCTATCCCATTCCGATGCCAGAATTTTTTACATTAAGTTTTATCCATCATTTATTATTAAGATCCAATTAATTTTTAAAATAATTAAAGTAAACGTAGTTGACAGGCTTTGACAAATTCAAGTTTTAAAAAATTCAGTAGTAGGAATATACGATTATATTGAGAATGATTTCTGGAAGCTTCATTCTTTCTTCCTATTCGAGTTATGATTTTATCTGAAACATAATATTTGAAAATCAAATTTCCTGTAAAAATACGTGGAGTGTAATAAAAAGTCGTTACACGCACTGTAATAAATCGAGCTACCTGGATTCGATACTCGGGCTACCTTCGGCAAGCTCGTATCCTTATCAAGCTTCTGCCATCCTCGAGACACGATCTTTTCTCTCTCGAGTCTCGCATAAAAGTAATCAGCGGAAAGGGAAATTCGATGAAACATCGGAGGGTACATGAGAAAAAAAAGGGAATGAGATTGCCCGGGCGATCGCGTTTTCTTCGCGCACGAAAACCCGGGGAACTCGTCTTCCGCGAAAATCAGCGCGGATACCCGCTGTATACGAGCTCGCGTACACGGAGATTCTCTTGGTTCGATTTACGAGCGCGCACCGTCGGAATAAACGCGACGCTCGAAGCGATCGTAACGCCGAGTCGAATGGACTGGGCGACGGGGAGATTTCTTTCTCGCTTCTCTTCGAGAGCAATTCGTCAGTTCTTCAAGCTCGCCAAATAGACGATAAATAGCATTTTCTAATTTTTTATTTGCTTTACTATTTCACCGAACTGACCGGGCTGGGAAATCATTGTTTTCCAATAGATTTTAGTTCAAAATAAATACAATTCTTTATCAAATAAGTATACACTTTTTTTAGGACCTTTGCTCCTTGTGAATGATTGGGTAGAAAAGATTAATATTCTTCATACGTTAATTCCTTAAATTTTTCATAAACATATAGATGTATTAATTAGATTTTTTTTCATTTAATTCATAAGCTTATATTTCAATTAAAAATCGCTTTACGTCAGAAATTTATTATTGATTGTTAAAAGTGTGTTTGACAACTGTTAATTGACAATTCCTAAATGCGTAAAGAATTATTTTTTACATTTTAATATTACTTCTTTTTATTTTTCAAACATAGCTTTTAGCTTGGTAGTAATGCTACAACTGTAGTAGGAACTGCACTTCTGCTCAGTAATGTTTATAGAGTGTAATGGAGTAATTTTGTAAAAACAGTACCCCGAAGATGCTCCATAACATTGCCACTAACGAAACTATTTTTATACCAGAAAATTTTCTCGCCCTAAAAGTTTCGCAATAAAGGAGTCCTCGCGCTACTCTAAATTTCGACAGTAACATCAGTAGTGCTATTTCGCAGTCAGGCTAACACCCCCATCGTACCGTATGTCCCCACAAAAGAAGATGATTCTAAATCGTCATTGAAACGCAATACAAAGCTCAGCTAAAAGCAGAGCAATAAAAGTTATCGCCGAATTGCGTCGCTAAATAAATGCTGCTCAATTGGCCCAAGTGAAAAACGATCCGAGCGAGAAGCTGCAGCTCGTAAAGTTGCATCGGCACTCGGCGAAGCGCCAGCGTCAACGGCAAATCAGCAGCGAACGACGACGTACTGCGACACCCGAATAGGCGAGTTTAAAGTGACTTAACTGGAACGTACGACGGCGCAACGATACCCCCTAAGTCCTTATTGTCTACCCCAACTCCTGCTCGCGTTATCTCCTTGTTTCTCAAATAAAGCAACGCGGATAAACTTGGCGCGTGAAAATCATCGGCAGCGTGGCGCCGGTCAATTTTACCGCGCAACAAGGAACCTTTATTGAATCATGAATATTTAAGATCGTCCAATCTCCATCGAGCCTGTCTACCTCGTACTTTTTAATAAAGAAAAGTCTCTGTCTTGTTGCCGCGTTCGTAGCTCCTCTTTTTTTTCTCAATTCCCTCGCCGGTCGCTGGTTATATGAGGCATCGATTTTTCATCCCGCGAAGAGATTGCACGCCGCGACGAGAATATTCAGCGGCGATTCAAAGGGAATTTACAGCCAATGGCAATTAATGAATAATTCACCGAATATTGTATCAATATTGTCGGCTGAATAATTAATCGACGGAAATGTCATTGTGCAAAATCCGCCACTTAAAAGGTTAAAAAATATTGCGCGCTGCCCTTTCCCCGCCATCCGCGAAATAATTTCAATCAAAACACCGCGCCAATCCGAGGTTTGTATCTCACACAAGGATAGGGAGGGTTGGAAAAAAAAGGTCACAGCCGCGTTGATTAAATACCCAACCTCACCTACATTTCATCGTTCCTCTTCTTTTTTTCTTTTCGTTAAATATAGACGAACGCCCTCCGATGAAAATGGACTGAAAGAAAGGGAGGAAGTCGAGGATATATAGAGGCCGAGGCAATTGAATCGCAATTAAGGGTAAGGGGAGGAGGCGGATACCGGGAGACGCGCCGATCTCAATAGAGCCGCGTTACGACATGTCTCTCGGCTTCCTCGTCCCTATAGAAAAGCACGATGGGATGGGGCAAGGGAGGCGTTCTTAAAGTATTCGTATATAAGAGAGCAGTGGGCCGGTATGCCAATATAGCCGGGGCTCCGACGCCTCCTGTCATTCCAATCTTCACCTTCTAGCCTGCCTCTCCCTGCATCTCTCCTGCAGTATGAAGCTGTCGCTGCCTCTTTTATTTCTTCTCCCTCGCTCTTATTTTTCCATTATTTGAATAATGCTTTTCTTTTAAACCTCTATTTTGTAGTGTCGTAAAAAAGCAATTAATTTGCATTGTTATCTTTTCGTAGCCTGAGAATTATATATTTTACAAGTGAAACGTCGTATCATTTCTTTTTTATTGTGCCTCAAAGGAAGTTTCTAAATGCAATGCATAATTTAATTCCAAAGATCAGTAAACGGCAAAGAACGAGACTTTTTTTATTGAATAAGTTAATTTATGACACTTCGTCTCGTCAAATGTTGAATGATTTAATTATTTTATATGTGAATGCGAGTTGATTTTGTAATACAATCGGATATCTAACAATTAATAATCATAAAAATATGCAAATACGACAAAGCTTAGAAACAATAGATAATATATAAATAAAATATTAAACATAAAAATTTTAATGAAAAATACTGCTGATCTAGCAGTTTACTGTTGAAGACATTAAATAATTAATGTATAAACATTATGTAAATGCTTAAATGAATGATTAAAACTTTATCCGTAATTATTGTCAGCTTAAAATAGCGAAATACTTTCTTTGTTGATGCCACATTGCACAAATTGCAACTATCAAATGTTAAAATTTTAATTAATCAACGCAACATTGTTACTCGAACTTAAAGTTATTTCCGAATTTCGGCTTAATAAGTAAGCAAGTAACGTACACTTACACTTCATTTGATTCGCCCATCAAGCATGCCACTGTACCCTACACTTCAATTTCTTTAAATTCTTTGAGCCGATGTAATAGACCTCATTAGGGCGAAGCCTTGGGCAATGCCGTCGCATAATAGGGTGCAACAAAATCCATCGCCCCGTCATCATTTGGCGAAGGTAATTGATTGGCAGCGGCGCCGCGCGGCTTACTTTGCTTAATCAGTTTCGCGTTTACGGCTAATTTTTGCTGATTGCCCCCGGGTGATGCGCCCTCATCCCTCGTGGCCTACGCTTACTTACGAGATTGCTCCGAACGGCAATTTTTCAATTTTACCTCGATTCCCTCTTCCCATCACTTTGTGGGGAATTCGATTCATTATTTTTTTTTTACTATAAACGATGCTCAGGATCAACAATATGCGTATAAAAATACAACAATTCGATTTGATGGAGTTTCAACGTTTTTTAATGATATGCCTATTACTTTTATTTTATTTTATTTTATTGCGGCAATCGAAAACAAATTAAACGATTAATAAAATATTTAATTAATATTTAACTTCATGATATAGATGAGAATTAAATTTATTTTATTAAGTGAGAATAAATACGTACATTTTTAATAAGTTATTTGCGTGTAACAGAAATACGAACTTAAGGTTTTATATTTCAAATTCTTTGTATAAATAAAATAAAATGCAGTGTAAAGTTATTTTTATGTTTATCTTTACTTTTATTTTTGTCGCAATCGCATTTTTCATAGTATCGAAAAAGAGCTTTCGATAGAGCGCTCTAGTTCTCCCGCTAGCTTTAAACTTATATTTAAACAAATGTTTTTTAAATACAAGAGAATTCTCGAATGTAAAAACGGTGTTATAGTTATTCATAAAATAAAAAATAAAAAATAAAAAACAAAGAGCGAAGTTCGTTAAAAAAAAAAAGCATATTTCAGGCTAAAGCTTAAAATCTCTATCTTGTATAAAGCTCTCCAACAGTTCCGTAGAACTAATTCGTTTATCCGGTTGGACTTTACGCGCATCAAACCCCGCGAGAGCCGCACTTAAACTCGTTATCAAAACTTCCTTCCACCACCCGTAAATTTCAACAAATTTGTCGTATCCATACCGCAACTGTGTTTGCTTAACGATTCGTCAACGTATATTCACTTTTTCTGCGAATTAGCGATGGCCTGAATATGGAATTCTGTTTTTGCAAATTGGTACTTTCGCGCTATGAAATAATTACGATAAATAAAACGAAACATTTTATTAGCTTTTTGAATGCACATTTAATTGCCTTACCTTTACTTTTGTTCCTTTGAAAAATTTAAATAGTAATATAGAAAAAAAAATTAATATCAATATCTTGAAAAAAAAATGTACTTGAGTCGAAGAATAAACTTATTTTAATAATGATTGAGAAAGTCTTTTTATAAAATTACATAAAAGCAAGTGAACGTTATAAAATGTAACGGCGAGACAAAATATTTTTTTTTACAATTTATATGAGAAAAGCATCGTTTGGCTTAAAAAAGTTTACGATAAACGGATCCAAGACTACCCAACAATTACCATTTCCCATTATAATAAATTCTCAAAAACTTTTACTAACAAGTAAATACAAAAAAGGCGAGATTTGAAACTGTAAAACTTCCATGCGAAATTGACTATAAATTTCACTATTCGAAAGCTCCTGCAAGTTTAGCAATATCAAACGATTGGCCAGTGTGTCCATGAGTCTGAAAAGAGCGCAGTTCTTCCCGAAGCAAATTTAAAAGCGAGAGACAGCGCGAAATTCGGAATTTATACGGAAGCGAGGGGAGCTGGGAAGGGGTATCTGGTAGGATACGCATAGCGTCGGGTTACCTGTTTACCAGCGCGTCGCTGCATTATTCAGAGGCCCGCTTGTATTTATCAAGCAGATAGCCACTCCGGCGCGCTGCTGATTCGACCGCCTCCTCTTCGTCTTAGTCGCTCGGCGGTGCCGCCTTCACCGTATCGCGCGCCATCCAATCTTTTCCCACAGCCAAGGTAGCCCCTTTTTACGTATCGCTCTCGCGCTTCCTCGTCATTAAGCGCAGGATTCGCGATATCCGTTCATTTTGACGCTCAACGAATTCGGACCTCCGCTTGTTTAATAAAAAGATACCGAGTCAACGCTTTGCTACGTATAGTCTAGCCGCAGTCCTTCTTTCAAGTTGATAATTTTCTTCTTTGAGAAAATTTATGCGATCGTTTTTTCTTTCGTTTGTTATACAGTTGTTTTACAATTTTTTTTTCTCAGTTGTAGGTGGATTCTCTTTGTTTTCTCGTACTCTCTAAATCTGAAAATGTGAACGATGACAAAGTTGATGTGAAAAATCGTTCAAACATTTAGTGTGCGAACGGCTTTTTACGCTGAAAAAAATGTTGTTAATTTTAAGGAAATAATACTTATTAAATATTTCTTTGAATCAAGTAACAATTGCATTAAAACTAAATGAATTTATTTGTTTCTAAATAAATTTAATAGTTTCAAAAAAATAAGTACTATTGAAATAAATGTTTGCTTACAATTAACAAATTCTTCTCTCAGTGTACATACTAAATGTCTCTATTCATATTTTCAGATTTACACGGTAGTTTTTATTTATTTTATAAAATTTACTGTACAATATTATGTGGAAAATTTGACTATACGACGTGTGAATTTTTATCAAAACGAGAGTCTGCGCCGATTTTCCTAATTAATACAATAATTTTTGCTGTACATTTCTCTCGGTGTAGATTCCACGGCATTCCCTAGCAAAATCAACTGTCGATGATGCACTCGATTCGGACGAGAGCGCACCACTTACATAATTTAATTATCTTCCTCCCTCGATAGTCCCTCCGTTCGAATCCGCCGACTGCTCATGCCACGTAATCACAGCCATCTCCGGCAGCGTTCGACGTCGCCGTCTTCAAGCCGCTCGAGGTAACTGCGAATAAATATTTAATAAGACCCGTGGCGGAAATCCCACTGGGGAAAAGTCGCCCGTGCGTCGCGTGATGAATGTCCACCGCGGAGAGAGCTGATATAAATTAACGGCGGATCGTATAGAAACACGCGGAAAGAGGGTAAATTGGGGTCGGAGGATCCAAGTCAGGAAAATTGAGGAGACGCGACGCGCAAGCAGACGTACCGGCTCAAGTGAGCCGTGAAAATAGCTGGCGCACTCTTAGCGTAATTGAATGCCGCTCGATTGTCTACGCTGTGCGGATGAGATTTTTTCCTCGGCGCAGCGGGAGGGGAAACCATAAGGCTCGAGCGGCGTCTTGTGAAAATGCAGCCGTCTGCCTTTCATCGAGTGCTATCTGCCGGTTAATTTATTCCGATTGTCCAATTGATTTCTAAAGATTATACATATATGTATTGCATTCTACTGGCAATGTTTTTTAAGATTTCGTACTTCCCTTTTACTATTTTTATTTCTTGTAGCAGCATTCATTTCTAGTTATACGCATATTATGTAAAATAATACTTTTAATTTATATAGTTTCTTTTTATTAGTTTTTTTATTCTAGTAATTGTTATATAGTGAACCGAAGAAGTTTTTTTTTACTTAAAAGCAAGATTAAGTAGGTTACATCTTCTAAGTGTACATATTTTTTTAAAAAATAATAGAACACCTGCATATACGTTGTAATGTTGAATTAATCTCCAAAATGTCTGTCTAAAGATTCGTAGAATTCATTCAACTATTTAAATGAAATTTTGGAAGCAAGATTCACTATTTTTCAACAAACTGACCATCATTAGTAAAATTTCACTCAAAATTAGTAGAAAGAGATTAGCGAAGCAATTTCCACTAACTTTCGTAGTTTTTCCACTGATTCTAGCTCTCAGCTACCAAAATTAGAAGATCATGGCTTAGTTTCGTAAAAAATTGAAATAACATCGAAATTCTTAAAAATAAAAAAAAATTATAGAAAGATTAAAAACGAAGGCTTCAATTGACTAGCTGTAAAGGCAATCAATCATCAAGCTAAAAACAATTTTGGCTTTTAAAGTAGACAGCATTGGAGGACACAGAAGAAATTATTCAGCACTGTACAGATCTACTCGTACAGTAGGCAAAAGCCATTCGGACTTGCAAAGAAGGTGAATCATCCAAACAAACAGACAATTCTCCGGGGCTCGAACAGCCCAGACCCTCTCGACACTTGACGTTCCAATTAAAGGACCATCGTGAAGTGGTCGCCCAAGGCCCCCGCCGTCCTGATAAATCATGTCGCGTTTATTAAACGGTTCTCGAGGATCCGCTCGTGAGAGTATTCGCTTAATCGCTCTCCTTTAAGCCTCACCCCTGCCCCCTCCCCCTCGCCCGTCGTACGTGTACTGCTGAGGCCTATACCTTGGCGGTGGCGATAGAAATTCCTGGCGTATTCTAATCTCGATCGAGAGCAATTTAATTATACTCCTGGAGTCGGAGGGAGGAAGCGGCCGAGGTGGGTCCGGCTGCTCGGCGGAGCAGTGAGAGGCCGACGGATGATATTCCGCCCATCGATTCTTCCTCGCCGGGCTTCATCTTTCGCGAGTTTGCGGACAGGAATTTCTAGAATTGGAAAATTCCTCGGACGGCGCCTCCCCGTGAGCCCGATTATTATAGAACGCCTTGAAGATGCGATCACCTCGGGAAGTTGATCAGCTTTAATTTTACCGTGGATTCGTTAATGTTGTCTTGAGTTTTGCGGGTTTTGACGATTACAGATAACGACCTGTTGTCAATGAGGATGATTTTTTGCAGATTGAATATTTCAAAATTATTTTTGTATATAAATAATTCCGTTCATTTTTGCACTGCGTACATATGAAATCTATGAAAAACGCTCACTTTTCATTCGGAAAGATCGACAAAAATTCGTCAGACTTCATAACGACTCTTTTTTTTATAGAAATCGAGGTTTTGTCGTTTTTTTACTTTGAGAGATAGTTTAGCTTCACATCTTTGGAGTGCGCCGATATATTTGACTAAAATGCATATTTTTTAATATTTATAAAAAGAATAATAGAAAAAACTTTATTTTTCTACATCATCATTTCTGTATTCTACAAAAGCTTTAAGAAAATTAGCTCTTTACCTTATTTTAATAAGTTATATTCACTAGACTACCGCAGTAATAATGCACAACTTGATGCTATCCATTATCTTTTATACCGTTTGACCCTCCCTAATCACAAATGAAATTTTCATAAACAATCGTCAGTTCTTCTTTTACTCGAAAACCGTAATTGCGTGTAATTTTTACTTAAGTGAAAAATAAATAATTAATGAATTAAGTCCCACTCTTGTCTGACTGTATAAGAAATATATATACTTTCTCTAAATAGTAACTCTGCCCCCCCCCCTGCAGAAAAATGTCGCCCTCGTAACTCGGACGGACGAATACAATTGCGTCGGGAGAAAAGGAGAGAAATGAACTTGGTCCTACCAATTCAGTTAATGCGCTACCCGGAACGATTGAAAAATTGACGCGAACGCAAGTCAAGCGATAAATTGCTTGACAAACGACGCACGTTCAGTGCCCCGTTCGGTCCGAAAATCTGCTTAGAAACTGTTAATCGTTTTTCCTCCTCGGAATAACAATTTATAGCTGCAATTTCAATAGATTATTATATATTTGAAATTATCGAAAAAAACTTCATTAAATTACATGATGCTCCTTTGATAATGGTAGGGCACAGCTTAATTCGTGTTTTTTTAATGAATTTTATCTTACCGTCTACTGGACGTAAGAATATTTTAATTAAATTATGTTTAAAGAAAATTTTAATTATTCTGTATACATTAAATATATTTAAATGAAGTACACTGCACGATGAAGGAAAATTATTATTAAATTTCATTTCTAACTGTACTTAATGTTCTCGCTAATTGCCTTTTTAACGTCTTTTAGATTGCTTCACTACGAAATTTAATTTTTGGTTAATAAAATTTTCTTACAATATTTTAATTTTGTACTTAATTTGGTAAAATTAAATGTAAAGTACGAGTAATTGGAACCGTACACTCATTGCTTCAAAATTTTCCTAAATAATTTTTATCCCGATTTCATTTTAATCGGCTTTTCCGTGCTTTTATTTGAACAAGGTATCCTCTTATGAAAAAGAAAAGATCCTCTTAGACTTCTCGACAAACAATTGTTATCGTAGAAAATGTGTAGCAGTTCCGTATTTGTGACTATTTATCGTTAAAAATTAAATTTAAATTAAAAATATGTAAGCTGTTTTTGTAAGAAGATATTTGCTAGTTATTTTTAAAAATATTTAAAAAAACATTTATTAAAATTTCGCCTGCGTAAATTTATTTTGTTCTATTTACAATTAAATTTAATTAATTATGTTGTTTTCCTCTGTTTCAGGTGAGATACATGTCTAGCTGTTTATAATTATCGTTGCGAGTGAGTTGTATTTTCATAGTCATGTTAAAGTAAGTTAACTCAACTGTCATAAACAAACTATAAACTTTTGCGCAAGGTATTTCACGTGAACGCAACTAAACCATCGTAGTTAAATCTCACGTTTTAATTTAAAATTTTAAGCTTTCTCATAAAATATGCCAAGTAATCTCGTCATCTGCACTACCATTTAACTCCATTAAAAAAAAAAGAAAGAAAGAAAGAACAATTCGCACTTTAAATAAATCACCAATTCGAGGGCAACCCAAAGCAGCCGATATCGTCAATTAACGTTCGATAAAACCTTTTTCATCCTCCCCAGCTGCATATAAAGATGAATTCGTGCCAAGGGTCACTAAAAATCAAGACCCCCGTCGTCAGCATCAGCCTCGCAGAAGTCAAATTTCCCTCGACATCCCTTAACCATGTACGCGATCTACCCTCGTGCGGCTCGGGCTACACCCCCACCCCCCAGACTCCGAGCCACCCCCGCACTCGCGGTGCGCGCGCGCCGCCGCCTTGAGCCCGCCCCTCGCGCGGAGGGGTTGGGGCGCGCATGCGCCCGGCCGGGGGAGCGCGTAGGCGGCTGCGGACGGCTCGCAGCTCCGAGACCTCGGCAGTAGCGACCCGGCGGCAGCGCAGGACGAGCGAGACGGGCCCCCGCAGCCGCACGCACACACGCCATGGACATACTGGGTATGTCCACTCCTGTGGTAGTCAGTAGCTCGCTAGCAGCACCCGCCGTCCTCGCACGCCCGCTAAACGCGCCGCATGAAGGGGATGCCCGGGGGTCGCGCGCACGTGACGGCCGGCGCGCGGCCACGTGGCTTGCCCGACGCGCACGCACCCCGGACTGAGCGCCCCGCCGTCACGGCCTCGGCCCACTGGTAAATCAACAAAGTGGACAATTCACCCTCTCTCTTGATTCCTCTTTTTTTTATCTTACTCTGTCGTGTACTTTTTTTTACTCTATTCGTGACGATCTGTCTTTCTCTCTTTGTGTCTCTCCTGATCTTTCTTTTCTTTTGTTTTGGTGTGTAGCGAACATCTTTGTCCAGCTTTCTCTGTGTTTTTATGTATATCTTTATGTGTGTGTGTGTGTGTCGTTGATGTTCGGGAGCTTTCACGGATCCATCTTTCCTCTGGAGGATCGCGAAGATTTTCGGTGTAAATTGTGTAATTGTTATACTGACTCGCCTATTTGTGATAATACTGATTCGATGTGTGATTTGGAAAACTGGATGTGAAATTTTCATTTTGCGAAATGTGTGGTCTGAAATAAAACTAGTTTAACTTAATACACCGTAATTTAAATTTTCTCTTTTAAAAAAGTAGTCGTTATCGTAGTTTTACACAATTATCTGACAGGTTTTTTGACAAATTAAGCATAAAGAGTTTTTGAATGATTTTACAACGAATATATAATAAAGTTTCAACAAAACTTAAAGTTTTACTATCACAAAGCTTCATCTGTGAGGAGACAAAATTAAATAATTATTCTCAGGCAGATGTACTAAAAATTTCGCTAAGTATTCAAGTGTATTTTTAAAGTAAAAATAATCCATTTAAAGTAGTCTTTCAAAAATTAGAGTCTAAGGCAGCGAACGTAAATAAGAGTGTAGCGTTAAATCGAGAGATCCATTGAACTAATTTTATCGCATATTGCATTTATTTTTAATCCATCGGACAAATACAGCGACTCTCGGGTCGGAACATTTTTTAAAGTCCTTAAAGTTCGAAACTGGGCCAACAATATCATTACAATACTCGCGAATGTTCAAAGAGAGCCAAGACGTTAGTTCCCGAAGGCAAACGTTTATTCCTAAAAGATTGAAAGCGGCGCCACTATAGTCCGGCCCGCTGACGCCGTGCTTTATTCATTGTGCTAATCGGTCGTACTCGCAGCTTTTCAACAATTGATCGGAGGCGCCGACTCCACCGACGCGAGGCCGTTGCGTGCTTCGAAACTTCCTGAGCCAACTTTACCATTTACCCAGTAGTGCGAGCTCTTCGTGCAATGTTCTGACGTTTTAAAATCTCGTATGCATCAACATCGTACGTATCGTGATCGACATGC
Organism: Sycophila sp. Sp_5; assembly: GCA_018906775.1. Lineage (NCBI taxonomy): Eukaryota > Metazoa > Arthropoda > Insecta > Hymenoptera > Eurytomidae > Sycophila > Sycophila sp. Sp_5. Next base: position 1,383,927 of record JACCID010000020.1, read on the forward strand.
TATTGTTGCTAAATTTCAATTCTTTCAGCGGCGCTAGATTTTTATTCGAACGATCGCTTAAACGAATTTGGATTTATTTGTCGAACGTTTTTGACTCGTTGAAAAAGATGAAAATTGAAAGTGTCCGGTTCAATTAAAATTTTTGTTATCACTCTGCAAAATTTCTTCTCTCTATTGTGAATAATTGAAATTTCGTTGAATAACGAATATCCGCTAGTGTAAATCTGTGCAAGCGCTAAAAAATTATAAAAAAAAAGAGTAAAAAGTAGTATAAAACTTGACTTGATTCACATCGAGTTTCAATAAAATATCAGAATTCGGATTTGAAGGCTTGGAATTTATCAATCTTTTAAAATGCCACCTAAAACTTCCATCAAACCCATCAATTTCCTAAAAAAAGGAAACATGGCGCCTCGCGTTTCACTTACCAAATAGGAAAAATTGCGACAACCATTCCGCCGTAGAGTGGATAAAATAAAGTTGATTTATCGATATCACGCAATGAAACTCAATCTATCGCAAATCTCGACGTGCATCGAAACCTTATCCCGCAGGGAGTATCACGCAACGAGAAGGCCTCCCGCTCGCGGGCATCCTTTTCCATCCTTCACCGCTGGGTCTGCGCAAATTAGTGCGATATATACCACTGAGAATCGAATGCTTCAACCTTGAGAAGACTGATCGTCCTGCCGAGCAAGTTTCTGCCGGACTACTTTGGATAGTGGAGATTTCGCTTGGGATGAATGGATGATGATATGGGCGTACAAAATCTTTAAATCTAAGTTTTTCTACAGATTATATTTTTATTCTGTTTAATTTAAATTTAAATTTAAACGTGTGTTAATAGAATTTGTTTGTCTTTAATTTTCTCTCTAAAAAGTAGAACAAAATTGGAGAGAATATTTAAAACACAGAAATAACACTGAATTAATTATCGTAAATAGACTTTTTCACGTATTCAATTACTTGCACAGTCAAAATAATTGTCCTGATTCTCGTATCGTACATGTAAAAAATCTATTAATATTATCCTTTTTAAAAAGAAACATCAATCTCTTCAATATAAAAAAATGTTATTTTCAATCTTAGTACTACAGTATGTTGTAGAAGCTCAATTTAATACAATCAATATGCTATACAAAGTTTCCACTTCCAACTTAAATTCCTTCAATGAATACAGACGGCAGCACCTTTCAATCATCGAATCAAATGCGTCGTTCCTTCAAAATTCGTAAGAGTCGTGCGTTTCTGAAGTCGAAGGAATAAACATCCCCCCACCGACAATGAAGTCGAAAAGTCGAGTGTTGCCTTATCGGCTCGTTCGACGCTTTCGCGTTCGCTACAAAAGGGAATAGGTGGGAGGGAGTGGGAACGATTTTTTTGCGAGGGGATGCAAAAGTGCCTCTTCCGGCTCACTGCATACAACTTTCCACCTTTGTCTGCGGATTTTTTCCTCTTTTGATAGGCTTTTTCCAGGCGCGTCGAGGCAGAGATACACAAATCCCAGAGTCTGGGTAATTTTGTAAAGCTTGTAAATAAAATACTAGGATTTATCGATTTTTGAATGTATAAAAAATAAAAGCTCTAAATGAATGCTACTAAAATAAAAGCTTAGAATAATGTGAATACAGATTATATAGGCAAAATTTCCTCTAAGGCAATTTTATATTACCTACGTGTTATCAGTAATTAAAAGATAAATAAAACGAAATATATAAAGCAAAAAGAATTGAAAATCAGTTCGCGACATAATGGCACAAAAGTAAGAAATTTTAAAACAGCAATTTCACGAAGAGTAAAAATCTCGAGTATTGTCGATTTTCGCAGAGCAGTGGCGAAAACTGAAGGGTCAGCGCGATTACCGCGTCGGAATATTCAGCAAAAGAAGCTTTAAAATGAGGTACGAGCCCGGAGGAACTTTCGTAAACAGCCGAAGCCAACGGCGCCGCGTAATGATCTCGCAGCTCCTCGGGAATTGCTGAGCAATCGCTGCACTCTTATCTTGCCTCGCCGCCGAGAGACGGCATATCACGTTCGGACGACGCAGCAAAATCTTCGCCTGGTTAGCCGATACATATCGGGCTCACGCACTATTTTCGCCCGAAGCGGATAAATCACGCGTCCTCTTCCAAGGGATCGGAATTTTTTTTATCCCCCTTGCAGGAGCCTCCCCCAAGAAGTACTCACGAGGGATTTGCATTCTCCCTTTTTATTCAGGGTGTGCCTTGCAATTTTGGTGAGCTGCCGAAAGAGGGTTTAGGATCGCAAGCGACTGATTGAAGTTGTTAATGATGGAAATCACGTGATTAAAGGAAATCGCGTGGAGATAATCACACAGTGGACTGGTGAAATTCAATGGAGAGAATCGCGTGATAAGTATATGTATCTTCGGCCTACCTCATCGTGCCACTAAAGAATGTTATTTAACAATCATTATTAATTTTGCGAGAATTACCAGGATTATATGAGACGAGAAACTTGTTTTTTTTTTAATTTAATGTGTTGCATCTACAAGTTGTTGTCTGACTTAATACATATACACAATAAATATTTTTTAATTTAGAAATTTAAAACTTCTTGTAGGATTTTAGAGTTATTGGCCGGTTCGTTTTATTTCAAATTAATTTTGTACTGTTTTTGAAAACTAGTTACATAAATTTTTAATTTTCTGCAGTTTCTCGCCCAAACGTGTTTTTTGAAGTACTTCACTCTATCTCCTGTTGTAGATTTTTCATTTCGCAATAACTAGAAATAAAGTGCATCAAAAAAAAAAATAAATAGGAAAAAGTAGCGACTATACTTTGAACGTCGTGTAATTTCTTGTCAATAGACGGAGGATGATCGAATTCCGTGGCTTTGGCATAACTAACTCACCTTTATAATCTAAGTTTCGCGACGGACACTAATAATTAGATCAAAAAGGTGAAGCAGAGCTTCGGCCCTTTCGGTTTATCGAGGAATATTGTGATTGTAAGGCGGGTGCACGTGTGCGCGAATGAATCGCGAAATTTCGTTAGTGCACGGAAGCCGTAACGAAGTTTCGCCGCTTACGACGTGCTCAATGGCTCTACCAAATGCTTCGCGAAAGTTTTGACTCTGGCTAGAATTATAGCCTAAATGTCCGTTAATTTTTATTGACTAGTGTTTTACTGATTTACTATAATTGAGTTTGACTCGATATTTTAAAACTTTTTTTCGTAAAACTTTTATTAGTAGTTATTTTGCCAAAGAACACGGTAAATCTATGCACTTTCCAAAATAAATTTTCACACATTATTTTTATCTTACTCAAGAAGAATAAATTAATAATTGCTAGCAACGTATTTGCAGATAAAAAAAATTAATTCTACTTGAAAATTAAAGCTGCAGTAAACAAGTTCAAGTACATTTTTTCCAAGAGTCATATTTCCTTCTCAGCTCAAAATTTAGTTGAGCTGCAGCCAAAAAGGGTACTCGGACGTATATAATGCACTGTCTTCCTCTTCTACTGTACGGTTTAGAGGGAGTTAAGCTGCTAAAGTGAGATTCATCAAGGCAGGAAAGGGCTGGTTTGAAGAAAGAACCTAAAAACAGCAAGTCTCTTTATTAATAAAGAAACGTTGTCCTCCGACGCAGCCAAAAAGTAATAAAGTCCTATTTAATAATGCGCATGTGCCTGGTCCAACCTGGGGAAACTCGAGATAGCACAAATTTACGCTTTCACGGTTTCACCTTAACTGTATCAAATGTTGTGCACGTGTGGGCCAGTTGGGAGTACGACGCCCTAGAATCGAAAAACTTGAACACTCGACCGAATTTTGAGCAAGAAAATATTAATTAAAAGCACTATCTTGAATACAGCAGTTCTAACATCATTATAAAGTTTTATACTTAAATAATAATTATAATGTCAAAAGATTATAAAAATATATACAAATTATTCAAAATAAACTTAATAAACTGTTGATTTATTATAATACAGTACGACGAATTTCGATAAGTAGTAACAGTCGGGTTTAGTCAGCCTTTTTATTTTTAATACAGTTATCGTTTTTAGATAATAATTGTAAAAATGTGCTGACTCGTCCGTCTTCGCATTACATGAATTACTGCGGAAAAAAATTCAATATTCATTCCAAAGCAATTGGCGAGCAAACACTCTTATAACACATATATATTAGCAGAAGTAGAGTGTAGTCTTAACTTAATTATGCAGTATTCGACTCGGCAAAATTTCCCATGAGTCCAATGTAAATTTACACTGTCGTTCGTTGAATTTTCAATTACAGAACAATAAATTTGAAATTTATGTTGGTTCTAAATTTCAAATAATTTTTTCACTGATTCTGATCTGAAAAATTTCATGAGGAATTAATTAAATTAGACATTGTGGATTATTAATTACATGTGAAAGATAATAAGAGTAGAACATTGTGAAGCTTCAGCTGCTGAGTTATAATTCTCAAGACATTTCGTGTGTTCTATTATTTACAGATATCTGAATGTTGAATAACATATAATTTTATTATAAAAAAGTGTATGTGTAAGTGTGTTGTACGAAAAAAGTATGAATTATTATTAGCATTAATTATCAGTGTGGTGACCAAAAAGCATTATAATATAAGCTTCATAAAAAGCTGAAAAAGTTATTAAAGTTTCATGAAAGGAATTTACATGAGAAGTTAGCATAAAATGATTCCGAGGAAAAAATGACCAGTGCACTTGAAACTTGCCGCAAAGACTTATTGTAACGGAAGTAATTTAAGTATGCATTTCTTTTTAAGAGAATAAAAAACTTTTTAAAGTCGGTATGATAATAAAGAAGTATACTTTCAGTGGCATTTAAAAAAATTCAAAACATTATTGTCTACGCAACCTTACTGAAGTAGCATTGAGAACTCTCCCATTATCGTATCTAACTTTTAAATTGCATTTTTATTTGTTATCTCATTCTTGCAAAAAATAAATGACAAAAAGAAACTAGCAAACTTGAAAAGGTAAACAACAACCGTTTTTTTTTTATCGAACCCCGTGACGCAAAGAACCGCTTGGAGAAAAAAAAAAGGCGAGAGAAAGCTCGCGAAAGAGCTCGGCCGTTAATCGCGCGATACAGCGGTTCTCAGTACGGAGGGTCGTATTTTCGCGGTGCACGCATGCGTGCTTTTCACAGAGAAACCGAATGCCCGCTGGAATATTCCGCGCTAATTCGGGACTCCATCCTCCGTCGCTGCGTTTACTTCGTCGGGATTTAATCGCTGCAACTGCATTCCTCACAACCTGCAATTTTCGTTCCTCTGTTCAATCTGAACGCAGCAAATTTGCTAATTTGAACGCACATATTAAGAAAGTGCCAATTTATTCTACTTCATTTATTTATTTTTTTCAAGTTACTGACGCGTCAAAACTGCTCCAGTTGATTCCTTAAAATAGTATTAAATTAGAATCAATTTTAATAAAAAAAAAGTGTGCAGAGAAAAATCAGATGCTTAACTTTAAGATACAACCTATAATTTCGTTAGAATTATAATAATTACCCATTCATAATAATTTCTTAAAATTCACAGCAACTTTTTGATTATATTGTCATATACTCGACCGAATTTCGTGCAAGAAAATGATAATTATAACTTCTATCTTGAATACAGTAGTTGTAATATCATTATAAAGCATTTTATACTTAAATAATAATTATAATGTCAAAAGATTACAACAATATACACAGATTAATGGAAATAAACTTAATAAAAAACTGTTGATTTATTATAATACAGTACGACAAATTTCGATAAGTAGTAACAGTCGGGTTTAGTCAGCCTTTTTATTTTTAATACAGTTATATCATCAAAGTCCTTCGCTTTATTACTCACAATGCCTTAATTTTTCCATCTCTCGCTCTAAAAAGATAAAACTTTAGGTAAACAGTCACTCTTTTAACGACCGTTAAAATAAATTGCATATAACGCATTTACATTAAACAGACCGAGTGCAGTCGACACCGCAGGTGCAAGCGAGCGTCGTCTAAGCCGCGAACTCGCGGGGCTTCGTGCGCCCGTCGGGTGCCGCGAACGTCACGTTCGTTTCGTCCGCTAGCAAAAAATGAGCCAAAGCCAGGCGGACGGCGTTGCGCCGTTAAAAAAAAACGCGAGAGGCCGCGCGCCCCAGTTTTGTGGCGCGCCGTAACTACGGCTCGGCGGCCGGCGAAAATGCTTTTAAAGGCTGACCTGCTTCCCTTTTTTCCGCGTCGACGCGAATAAAGGAGGAGCAGAAGAGGGGCTCGAGCCTTGGCCTCGCACCCGCCGTCGCATGTTCAAGTTCTCGTTCGCGCGCGAGTGCAACGATCAAAGAAGCCGGCTCGAGGGGTCCGCTTGCCCCGAAAAGGCTACTATATTTTTTCGGAAGAATTTCGTTTCTGCGACTATCTTGTGAAGGCATTGAATTCGTTTTATGCTTCTTCCAAAAGAGGTTTTCATTTTCATCATAGGTCTTTTTTTTTACTCCTATTATTTAAGCGTCGATGTAATAATGATCGTTGGTAGAAAAAAATTGAGGATTGGAAGGAAAGTGTGTTTTATGACTAATGGGCTTTACGAAAATCTTATTTCAGGATAAAAGCACTATGGCTTCTGTTTTTCTGAAAATGTATAGAAAAAAATCATCGTTGTTAGTTGTAAAGCAGTGATATTATTCCTCGACAATGTTATATCGACTAAGGCAATGAAATATTTATTAAACTAAAACATATGCCACTAGTTTTTACAGTCATTATTTATGCAATGAATTCATTATGTGAAACATTATTGTATCCTATCTTTTAGAAAAAGTAAATCTGCTATTTCAATATAAGTGGAATAGTTAGTCAGTTGAAATTAACTGACGTTACATTCATACAAGCCGATATTATCGATTGCAACTTATTACAATATAATTCTCTGCGTCTAAGTAACTTTGATAAATATCGAATCGGTTAAATCTATGTGCGCTCGGGATTTTCGAGGATTAATGTTTCATTCAATCGATTAGTATTAAATTTCAACAATTGATGAATATGCGAAGTTGTGCATTTCATAAGGTATTTAGTATAATCATGAATGATTGATTGCAGAACGAATACGGAATAATTAAACTACTTGCTATCAATTTTTTTTCTCATTTTCTAGCGATTTAATGATTTGTTTATCATTATGAAGCTCATGTAACCGTAAATTAACAAGCATTTGAGAATATGAACAATTCAATTTTACGAATTATTGAATTTCAACGTATATTATAATATATAATCTCTACATCAAGATTTAAATGAAAAATAAGTAAAAAATAATTTTCTGTGATTCAACGATTTTATTTAAATCACATATTGTTGAGTATTCAACATCAGATTTCACAAATTAAATTAAAAAATAATGACTGAAAGAGTAAAAAATTACTTTTATAAAAGTCATTGATTATTACTCGTAATAACAAACTGATTGTTTAAATTTAAATGTTCGTAAAGCCGTGTCGCTACTGAAGCAAAAGCGTTTCAAAACCTCACGAAGATATCGATCAGCACCCCAAGTATTCTCGAAATGATTTGCTCGCATGACTCGTAAATTGGAGGTCAAGGTTCCGCATACACTCGCCAAATAATCACGCGCAACCTCGTCCCAAACAGACAGACACAAGTAGGGGTCGTGTACACCCCTCATTCCGAAAATTCATTGAAAATTACTTAACGGATTTCTGCGATGTTTTGACCGATTTATAACAAGCGCCGCGCAAATTGGCTGAAATCCGGTATCTCCGGGAAAATTTTACAACTTACGCAAATTCGTCCCGTCGGGATTGTTCCGAAATTCCAACTAATCCAAGCCACTGCTATCAAGCGTTGCTCGCTGAGCGCATAATTCAACGGCTAAAATTCTTCATCCACACAAAACCATTCGTCTAATTTCAAGGCGCACGCGCGTAGCTTTATTAATGAAAACAGCGTCCAACGCACGTTCTAAATCATCATAACGCCCGGCAAATAATTACGCGAACTTCCTAGACACGTGCGACACGAAAAACACATTAATCGAGCCCGTCAAAGTGCGCGAGCGCAACGAGCTCGTTCGTAAACTGGCGGCAAGTGCGCGTAAAAGGGGCGTATTATTTTTTCGCGATAATTATGAGGACCCTGCCTTGTTTACCGATGACACGGAGTATATAATATTTTATACTAACCCGCTGATTTCAATGGAGGAAAGATTTATTAGCCAAGTGTTCATTAATGATTTGTATTTAATATTTTATGTATGAGCCATTTCTTCATGAGACCCTGAAATTCAGTTTATTATGCGTGCATACTAAAGAACTAAAACTACAGTTTATATTTTGAATTCTTTAGTCAATAGAAAATACTCAATTAGGATATTTTAAAATTTCTTCCTTTTTATGAAACAATTTCATAAATTTTTGAAGTTGAGTACCTTTTAAAATTGATCGTATAATTAAAAAAATTAATTAATACTTTAATTATAATTTAATTCGTAGAAATAATTATTATCACTACAAAAATGTGCTTGAACGCAGAAAACACAAGGAAAGAGTTTACGAGACTAATCATAATTTCCTTCAGAGAACATTATGAATCAACGAAATAAAATCTCTGGATGATGCATCGTCCATTATACTTCGGGCGTCGTTTCTAATATACGGATCTCCGTGAAAAATGTATCTACATTCATTTCTAGTTATTAATTCACTGTACTCGCGTCTGACCATTCATCTTCCTCTACTACTGACCGTCTGCGATTAGCGCTCAGCGCGCTATCTCCGGCTCTCGGTTTTTCCTGTGCACTTGGCAACAGTGGAATAATGGCGACTATTGTAACGGCTTTATTTGCACTTCTATCATTCTCGTAGCGCACTTTCTCTGCACTGTTGGACCCGCGGTGCACCCGCGCAAATATTGCAATTTGGAGAAGATTCGCTTCGTTAGTCTCGTCCTCTGTTTCTCTGTGTGTACACAGTCTTGCTTTAAGTTTCCGGTTACTTAGTCATCTTGAAAGGTAAGAAGAGCTTTGAAATTTGAATTTCGCAGCTTTTGTTGAAAAATCAACGGCGGGATCTTCAAATTTCAAAAAGTTTTTGTTGAAAACAGTCCGTTAGGTAAAGAGGATATTTCTTGATTTTTACAAAATTCATGAGCTCTAACAGTTTTTGCTTTACCGAATTTGCATGGCCTTGCGCATAAATCGCAAACCATTTGTCTACGTCAGTGCGTCTCCGAGAATCCCCGGATAATCCATGAGAGCTGATCGATTCGATCGTTCGCCAACGCCTCTGCGATTGCTTAAAAAGTAGAAAAATGGAGAAGGATGGCGGTACTTTAAATAGACCATGTAACTGACACTTTAGTGACTTCCCGGACTTTTAAAACTGAAGATTAACAAAGAAGTGAAAAACTACTACAGATATCAATACCACTTTCAAATAAATTGCAAATAATTCTTGTAAATGTTTGTAATATTTTAAACAAACTATAAGAAATTGAAGCGTCTTCTTACTTATAATGTTTCCAAATGAAATAAAACTAAAAATTATTAGAAAATGTATGAGTGTAAGTATCTGAGTACCGCGCGGCAGTATAATTAGGATAAAAAAATGTCAGCGATCCCGGTGAAATTTATCCGAAAACAGGGGGAAAACGAAGGCAGCGTTTCGCGGTTAATAAGATTGATGCTCCGTGAGAAAAAGAAGGAAATAGATAAGAACCGCGCGGTTCGCCGGCAACTTCGATACCTGTTTGCATTTGCGTCCGACAAGCCGGGGCCCTGCGATGTTTTATGCATGAGCCCGGGGGAAGGGGAAATAGCGAGAGCCGACAATTTGTTCTCACCCCTTCTCGAGGAGCCGCAGCGCCTCGTCTTTTGTCGCTCCTTTCCCGAGCGGGATTTTCTCGATACGCTTTACCTTCGTTGTAATTCAGATTAAGCCTTGCATGTCATATGCTTTATTTTCATCTTGTGTATAGAAAAATTTATTCCTCCGGCTTCTGTGTTCACTGATTACATTTCCAGTCTCTTGTATATATATATTATTTTTTCTTTAATCAAATGTTCAGTTGTATAAGAAAAATACTCGCGCAAGGTTTTGTAAATTATTTAGAAGGTATTTTGTCATTTTCTTTTTGTCATTTATTTTCTCGCCTGCACCAGAACATCATTTAATTTAAAAAAAAATACGATTTAAACTTTTCAAATAATTACGTTTCAATTTAAATCGCATTAAGCGCACGGCAAAACAAAAGCATCTCGATGTAAAGTGAAAATAAATCTTTGTTTCTTTGCGTTGTAACTGAAAATACAAGACGTTAATAAGTCTAAGAAAAAAGGAGAAAAGAAGAAAATGGCAAAGGATGCCGAGCGCTGGAAGTCTTGATCTCCCCAAAGACGCTACAGCAAGAAACTCCGAGGCAAAGAGCGAAAAGTATAAAACTTGGCGTGCTCGTAAATAATTCAACTTTTGATAAAATACACTCAGGGTCTCCCGGAGATTTCCGCGAGTTTTCGCGAATCTTCGGACGCGCGAGTTGCAGGCGGAGTCACGCCCCTTCTCCTCGTGCTTCACTTAACCTCTGGGGAATGTTTAATAATTTTGCATTGATAAATCGTTTACGTACCTGCACTCCCTCAAAAGCATTCCCAAGGCGACTAGCGCGAAACTTTTAGCCGCGCCCTCGCTTTAATTGGCAAAAGTAAATTAAGCTGCGAGTATTGTCTTTGCTGGTATTCAATTCTCACGATGTCTCGTAGATAAGCTGGAGCAGAAATTATTGTTTTAATTTCACTAATGTATTGGAAATTTTGTGATATTATAATTTAGACATGTATAAAAAAATCGTAAGCAAAATTATTATATTTAATGAAATTTTGCATTGTTACGATGAGAAAGATTTTAATTAATAAAATAATGTGATCATAAATTTATAGTTTGCCTTATATTATTTTAGTTATACAAAGAGTAAAATATTTTCTAAAATATTCTGCACTGAGATAATCAAGATTACTTGTTTTTGATTAATTAAATTGTATTACAATTTGTTATTTCTATAATGTTAAATAATTCATTACTTTTAATAAATAATAAATGGTTCTATAAACATAATTAAATTTTTCATTACACGAAAATTGCTTTATACCCTTCAGTTTTTCATTATAAGGCTTCTTTAGAGTATTAATTTAAATAGAAATTCATCTAATATCTTCCTCTCCCTATTATCAGTATTCCTGATCGCATTTGCGAGTGTAAAAATACTCTGCGTGTTCATACAATTTAATTTTGATTTAAGGTCGTTGGTTAAAGATTCATTTTACATAGCCCACTAAATACTAAAATAAATAAATAAAAGCCCAAAAACAACAAGTCAACCGTACTATAAAAAAAAAATAATAAACCGACCTGAAAAAATTGACTATAGCATAAAATGTTATTCAGGAATCGGAAGGCCAGTGCATAATAGAACAGCAATCTTGAAAAGTTAAGTCTGCAGCTCCCGCGTCTATCGCATGTCGGCGATCAGAAACCCTCGTATGTATATAAAGCGCACAATGCACCAGGTCGGCGCGACATGTCTTTATGAAAATTTCCCGTTGACTCCGCGCTTTTTTTTTTTCTCGCCAATTGCGCCTAGGCGCTGGCCCGTATCGGTTGATCTCACCGAGCAATCAAGCCTCCCTCAAAGAGATTTTCGAGCGTACGTGACGCTTATATTGCGGCGCACGCGACTTGCGGCAAAAGTGATTACGTGCACCCCTCCAACCCCTTATCCGCGTCCTCAACTCTGCGCATAATTCATTTTGCACGAGCTTTTCTTAGCCTGACACGGTTATACTTTTTAAAGCGCACTATTGGAACAATTTTGGATTTTTATCGTGCGCTTTAAGGCGGCTATAATTTACACAATGTAAACTTATTTTTCTCCTTTTTTTTCATATTATCTGGTAGCCAATGACATGTGATATTTAGAGAATGCGACAATGAACAATATGATTTTAAATTATGTTGATAATTTAAATATGAATATGTCTAATGAATTATTTTTTGTTTGTTTCAGGTAAGATTCTGTGAAGCATACTACCTAAACCGTAGATAAACATCGAGGTAACGAAATAGCAGCGTAATAAACGTATACATTATTTTATATATATAATAATAACTTATCGCCGTGAGGACATTAAAATAAATCTAGAAGGAATTTTATAAAATTTTAATAAATTATTCATGATTTAACAATTGGAAATAATTAAAAATATATGTAGTTAATTCAAAATTGACTACGGCTTTGAAAATAGTAAAGTTACTACGCTTCATTAATCTCTCAACAATTTTGAATAATACGGAATATCAAGGAGGAACCACAAGTCTGAATTATGACCAGAATTTTATTTCTAAAAATTAATTTAACTTCGTTTGATTTACGATCCCACCGTAGATTTCGAACCTTCGAACAGCACATTTTCAAAGTTTCTATCGACGAAAATTTTGATGAAGTAGTCGTTCAAAATCTAAACGTATTTTCCTAATCTATTCCTATCTAAAGCAAATCTCACCTAAAATACGCGATTGAAACGTTAATTACGAAAAAAGCTGATCGTTTACTGAAAAAAAGCTATCCGGAAATACGATTAAACGTGCGTCAAAGGCAAAGGTTACGCGACAGAGACTAACCTGGTATTCCGATGCCGTTCGAAACGAACTCGATGGTCACCTTTGTTTGCCCGGGGAACGCAATTGGAACGCTGCTCTTTGACCAACGCCTTGAACTTCTTTTCAATCAGACTGGTACAATGTGCTCCGAAAATTCAAAGGTGACGAGTCACCTTGTTTAGAGGGCAACGTTTATTTTAGCGGAATTGCTTTTGATATAACGCACAATAATAAAACTAAAAGTTCAAGAACAGATCAGCAGCTTTGTAAGCCTTTCTTGACATTTTTACTTTTTAGTATTAAACTACTTACGCATTTAATTAATGCTATCAAAGAATAAATTTTCTTCGTTTATAATTCTTTGCTTTCTCATTGTTTTCTTCGTATTCTCTTATAATTGAAAATGCATTAAGCACCTCCGTTCTTGAGATTTAAGCGTTTAAGTACTACGTGAAAATGCACGAACTTATCGAAAATTTCTATAACGATGCTCTATCAAGTAGCTGGAAATAAATTGTAGTAAATGATTGGTCTGATTCGGATGAATTCGAAAAGCACCTCCCCTCCTTCTGCAATCAGACCCACTCGATACATCGTACAAATGAATCCTTTAAACGAATTTCTTCTCATTGAAGGATCCTTACTATCCTATCTGCATTTAAGCAGAGATTCGAACTCTCGTTGCCTCGGCAATCAAACGGGATGTTTGAAATCGGATAAACACGTGGATAATGGAAAGCTCTTCGTTCCGTCTCTATCGCAAAAAGAGGAAAGAAAAAACCGTCGATGACGAACGGACGCGTTCATTAAGCCTCGTAAAAATTAAGACGCGTATAAATTTGAAATCGTTCGCGATAAATCCCTGCATTTTAGTTACATCGTTCGCGCGGATCCGGGCCACTTTACGGCCGGCCGAAATTACGCGCGTAAAAAGTGACAAATGACAAAAAGCGCACTTCTTCACAGCCGTGCCGTTGCGATAAATCCGATCGCTCGAATCTATTTCCCGCTCCTGCGCAGTCGATCGCGAAATTGAGACGGAGTCCGCGGATCCGTCAGGTGCGTCCGACGAACTCGGCGAGGTGGCACTAACTCCTTCGTTTCCTCCACATACCACCAACTTTTTTCTCCCCTCGTAAATGCGTATTAGCAGCGGCGAATTGAGAAGCGCGAGGAAACGAGAAATTCTCAGATTGTCCGAGAATTGATTCTCTTTTTTGTGTGGGTTTGATCGAACTCCGGATGAGACGCACCAGTTAATGCAGAAAATTATTCCAATTGAGCAATTGCTTTTCAGTTTCTTTATTCGTTTGATTAAAGTTTTGCTTAAAGTACTATAGGCATGAATACTGAAATTAGCATTAATCAAGAAAAAAAATTAAATCATTCGTAAGTCACTGCGACCGTCAGTAAATCAATGCCTTTAAAATTTGATAGGGTCGGAGGTAAAGTAAATTTATTTTCTAGCAGTGCTTTTTTCCTGGAAAATATAAATTACAAACTATTTTTCGTTTAGCTCATTTATTTACTGAACCTTTGCCAATTATTCAGAATTTGTGCATTTTATTTTCATGCGTCCGAAAATTTCAATTCTTCTTTCATGAAAACGAGAAAGCCATTAAAAAACGAGGCGAACTATTTTTTAACGGGCCTTCGACAAAACCGAATGTCCAAATTAAATTGGTACCCACGCGACGGAGTAACAATCGAGCAAACAAAAAACAGGACGAATACAAATATTGAACATTTCCGCGGCCCTTTCGAGAACCAAAGCCTCTCGGTTTTTACGAGCGTCACTGCAGTATACGATGCACCGTCGAAAAAAAAATGCCAATGTCCTTAAAAGGAAAAGCTCAGGGTCGCGGCGCGAGCGTACACGGCGTATACGCGTCGCCTCTTTCAATTGGAGGGACAGTAAAGCCGCGCTTTATCGGCGCTCGCTTTCGCGTTTATGGAGCGATAAATCGGGTCGGCCCTTTTATTTTTCGAGCGCAGCGCATGCAACGGTATTAATCGTGGGAAAGGAAAGGCAGAGGTCACGAGAAAAGTTACGTCTTTGACGCGACTGTATGTGAAGCGTGGGCGGCAGTCTCGGATGTGCATTCAATTTTTCGAGGACTATCCGCCGATTGTGCGAACGCGAAACGACCTGCTTGCGCTTTTTCCAAGCAATTGGCGGAATTTTTATACCACAAGTTTGCATTTTATGCTGACCGCTCGTTTTGAGTAAACCATAGAAATATCGAAATTTCTCGGAAACTCTTGTCGTACAGGCTTTTCAATAGATTTTTGTATAAAATATTTGTTTTTTTATTTACTGTTTAAAATTAACTTAAAATAATTTTACTCCTGGAATAATATTGTCGTTTCGTGCTTCAGGAAGCACTGTACTATTTGAATGTGTCCAAACTCTTGACAAACAAGTAACAAGAGAAGAGATGAAACAAAGTTAAAAAGAAGGCTTAGGGCGTCTTCGTCTTCGGGTTGTTTTTGGCGAGGTGCGCGAAACTCAAAGGCAAAGCGAAGTAAAGACGACTTAGAATTCTTGTAGATTCATGCATTAAATATCTGAAGAATTTTCTTGCAGTTTCGCTGCATCGAAACAAGCGAAATAGCGAGTACAAAGTTCCGCCAGACGTTTTGATAATTTCTCTGTGTATCTCTGTTGTTTCTATGTGTCTCTCTTTGTAGTCTCTCTCTCTCTCTCTCCTTTCGTGTATCTCTCCCTTTAACTATATCCTACCCCTGTGTTCTCTCACCTCCCTTAAACTCGATAAAACTTTAATTCAATGGAATCCCTTTGAACCAGTTTTGATATTTTAAAGTAATCGACCTACTTCTATTTTTCTTATTCCATAGATTCGGTAATTTTACACTTCGCGGGTAGTTTAAACTTTCTTGACCTTAATGTTACACTTCATTGTATAATGTAGAACTTATTAATATTAACTGAACTAGTCTTTTATTATTTGGCCACCGAAATAATTTTGGAATTGCAATTCCCTTAATATGTTTTTTAGACCATAACGTTAACATAATTGAAGAGTTATTAAGTAGAGTAAGGAGAGTCGATCATCGCTGACGTCAAAGAATACATAAGCCACGAAAGTTTCCCGCGAGATATTCTTCGCAATTCCATTGGCTCCACGGAGAGAGGCACATATTTTACCGCTCTTATCGGTAGTCGCGTCGCCGGAGGGACGTAGAACATCTTCGCGAGGCCGTCCGGATCTTTTATTCGGGCTGTCGTGTAAGCTCCGTGGCGGAGAGCGAGTATCTCTTTCCCATCGGAGACAGCCCCGGTGTCGGGAATTGGCCTATGACGAAGCTGAAAGGAACAGCTTCTCTTGCTCGAGAAAAGAAAGGGAAACGGGGACGAAAGTGATTGGTTTATTTCACTTTATCGGCCGTTCTTTTAATTCACAGTCCAACTGATTCTATTTTAAATTTACTGTTCGATACTTCAATCGATTGCATACTAGATTAAAGTTTAATAGGCGAGGCTATCAATTATAATTATTTCTCTCGTGATATAAATATTAGTTTTTTTTTGTAGGAATAATTATGGGTAAAAAGCTTTTAGATACTTAAGTAAAATATTAAATAAAGATTTACATGTTAAAGAGAATATTGGGATTTGCTTTTGAATATACGTAATATTGAATATATAGACAAAAATTTATAAGCACATATATTACTAATTTTTTAATTAATTGTTTATTTACTTTAACATTGTAGTTGCGATTTAACTTATTTGACGTTTTCAAAAGCAAGCCTGTGTGTTCACGAAAAATTATAATAGGCTCTTAAGTTTAAAGTTACTAATTAATTTTTAATTGTCACAGCTGTTAAAAATGTTCTTATATAAATAGTTTCTAGAATCTCTAAAATAGCCTACAACAACTCTGTAAGATATCAGCGACCATTAAACGTCAAACAAATACGTACAAATAAAATAAACGCGAATGCACAAGTACGAATAGCATCGATGTCATTAATAGTTTATTTCAAGCTTGAACAGAACACCTATACATCACAATATAACCGCCATCCACTCTCTTGTCTAGAAACTACCGCAACCCAAGCAAAAATTAGGCGATGAACATTTTGCCCACGTAGCCGCGAGTAATTCGGCAAAAAAAGCGGAGTCAGAGGGGTCGGGGGTGGAAAAGCGCCGGTATACCTCGGGAGCGGTGCCGCACACATCGCACCGCAAAGTTTCGCACATAATGTCTCGGCGGGCCAAAAGTTTCGAGCGCGCAACGAAAGCAGATACGCGATACCCATTTCCCGGGCGGCCACCGCCACTCGTAATTTTCCGCTCGCCGGATTTTTCCCCGCGAAATCGGGACGCATGCTAATTTCCGGGCGAACTTCGCCGCGCTGATTTTTATCGCCGCTCGGTCGCGCTTTTTCGCGGATCCGGCGCGCCCGCGCGGGCTTCGGGAACTTTTTGCGCCGCGGGGCCGTGATTTAGGGCCGCGGAAAGCTAGTTGAATTATTAACGCCCGCAGCGCGGCAACCGCTCGCTTGACTAATGTAATCGTTATTTTGGCCAGTTAAAATCCGACATGGATGTTAGAGGCTCGCATTTGGCGAAACTAGAATATTGAAAATTTAGCATCGCAACGCAGCGCAACTGTGGAGCCACGCAGAGATTGTAGATTTGGATCAGTAAACTTTAATATTTTATGTGGATAGAATCGAATAGAATAGTCTTTTATTGTGAGTTACAGCATTTACAAATTCCAAGTTTCGAATAACAAATAGTTTTATAAATACGGCGTATATTAATATATAAAGTAGTTATAAATCACAAAATAATCAATACAGTATGTAATCCAAAATTACATAAAAATGAATAATATATTTTTAAATTTAATTAAACGCTTAAGTCTAGGTTTAAGGAGATAAACGGTAATCAAGATACAAGAAAGACAATTTTCCACTCTCTTTAATCTATTTACAGTACATTAAAATTTTAGATAACATTGAAACGTGATCTCCTTTTGTACGCTACGAAAATTTTCATTAACCGCTGAAGCAAAAACGATGTAAATGTAAGATTTGCATTTACTAATAAAAGCTATTACCTTTATTAATAAAGACTTTTTAATGTTATAAAACATACATGAGATTTCGGAAATATGAATAATGCTTCAAAAAAATGTATATATAATTTTATACCTTTACTTTTATGAAACAAATCATCACCAGGTCCAAGATTATTAGATACTTACTCTTTAAATTTAAATAAGTGAAATTCACATCAAATAGGTGAATACACACTTTACAAAGTGAATCGAATAAGTAAACGACTTATCATGTATAATTAGGGTACATTCACTATTCGATACGAATTTCACTAATTCATTTTTAGAGAGTACATTAAACATTTTTATTGTAAATTTTCTCTGAAGAAAAATATCTACTTTTTTTATTAAAAACTTTGAAGCTTAAATTAAACAACAAACCAACTATTAAAAATACGAGATAAGCATATATTTTCGTACAAAAAATGAAAAAAGAAATAAATGCTATGTTTTATCATGTAGATAATAAACGAATAAATCTCTATTCAATATACGTATCTCAATCTCCATTATTATTTTTACAAATAAAATAAAAGTAGCGTAATAATCTGTTATTAGCGGCTTAGGTAAACAAAAAGAGAAAATGAAAAATGAGCGTTCTAGCGTCAAAGATGCTTTTTAGCCAATAAATAAATGACAGGACGTGGAGCCGCGTTTATTTTTACGATGGAACCTCGCCTCCGCGCCTGGGGCAACTTAATTAAGGGATTTTCAACAAACGGCGGTCCGTCAACGGAAAATTTTAATTTAGGAAAGTGGGTCGACGATAAATCGATTCACGCGCAGCTTACACACTGCAACTTTTTAATCTCTCGACGTTGCACATCGCACACACGTACCTCCGCTCCTCTGCCGCGAATTTAAGGACGCGAAATAATCAAATTTCGACTGTAATAGCGGCTGGAGTGGTTATAAAAAGTGAGCAGCTTTCAAATATCCGTTTTTTTTTTCGCGGTCTTTAAAAATAGTTGTACGACATTTTTAAATTAAAATGGCTTATAAAAATAAGTAATTGCTCTTAAAACGTGTACAGCGTTTCTAAAACACAGCTTATCAGCACGCAAAAAGTAAAACTTTTCTTCGAAAAAGTAATAAAAATATATCGTTTTAATTCGTTCCTTTTTAAAATCTTCAGTATCATTCACTAGAGACAAAACATCTTATGCAAATTAATTACATTCATCGTAGCTTATTAAATCTTTCAAATTGATTTATATAATGTAATTTATTAACGATATTTAATAAATACAAATAAATGTATAGATGAATCAGTAACACAATAATAATAAACGGATATATCATCTGTAGGTTCGTGAGGTAACATGTTAGGAGAAATTAACGATCTTGCAAAAAGCAAACTGAAATAAAATATTTTTTATTTGTAATTTAATAATAATGCTAAAAAGGTCCATGATACGTCGCTTAAAAGCGTAAAAAACCACAATCTGAGCTATAAAAAAAACTTTTACTTTTAAGTCAACAGTTTCTTGGTTTATTAATTTTTTCTGAGAACGTCCATTAGTTTTATAGCATAGTTTCCAAGAGCGACGGTAATTGAATAGCGTAGATTGGAAAATTAAATGAAAGTAGTAAGAGAGAAAAAGTGAGTCTGCAACTTTTATTCTTGACAAAAGAAAAATTATTGCAAACGCCACTCTAAACTCCGCATGAACACATTCTATTCATTAATTATTTTTCTACAGCAGGTTCTGCGCGCTTGTTTCTCCGATTTGTCAATAACAGACATTTCTGCTTCTTTTCACGAGCTTTTGCACGCGAGTTATTAATTTTTCTCGGATACAATTAAAATAATCCGCTTAACTTCTTCCGATTGTCATCGCACTTTTTTCCGCGTACACGAGCCCCTCCACCAGAGAATAACAAGTCAAAACCTTTGATGTTATGCCTATAGCGGAGAGGAAGAGACAAATGGGAGATTTATCTTTAATGCTTGATAAGTCAAAGCGAAGCAATGTTTTTCTTTTTTTTATTTTTAATTTGTGTAATTCTTACGGAAGGAGTTCGAGTCGCAGTGCTTTCTTTATCACGATTCTTTGAATCGTTATTAAATATCGAGCATATTTTATTATCACTAAAATAAATTGTTCATTTTTCAAAGGACACTCGATTTAACGCCAACACAAAGATTCTGCATGATTTCAAATTTAAGTGACGCGCTTGATTAAAGTGAAAAATTCCTTTTAAGAACATAACAAAGTAATTACCATTTAGATTTAAATTAACAGCGCAAGAGCAAATGAGGGTGAAATTCGAAGTCTCCACGGGCAAGTTTCTCAGAGCGATAAAAAAAATTGAATTTCCCCCGTGAAAGAGAAAAGAATCTCCACGTCACACAATTCGATAGGGGTAAATCCAGCACGAAACGAAGTAAAAATGAAATTACCCTCAATAGACTGCCCGGTAATTCGCGGTGCGGGACAGGTGTCGCGCAGCCCGGCGATAATCCACGCGAACTCGATCAAGCAAAACGCGGCCGCAGTCTCCTTGTCGAGCCTTTAATCCGTCTGGCGGCGATTGCTTTTTTTTTCTCTTCTCCTCGGTCTCATTGTCCCGTCGCGCGCGCCTCGCCCGGGATGAAAAAGACGCGGCGATGACTTTCATTCCACTAGCGCGATTGCGTCGCGGCCCGTACTCCTCCTGTCCCCACACCCTCTCTCCTTGTCGGCGTGTAATGAATGCAAATATAACAAAAGCGGCGTGCCCGCCTCCTGCACCTCGAGGCCGACTCCACGTGCTTTATGGGCCTCTGATTTATCACGCTTATCCCGTTTGGCCTTTGTTTCGCGTTTGCTCGCACGCTTCATTTAAGGCGGGACTATTGTGCGCGACTGTTTGTGAAAGCTCGCGCTGATGAGTTATGGCTCAGCGGCAGCCGCGCAGATTTCAGACTGATGCGGGATTCTTTTTTCGATGGTCGAGTCTGACTTCTGCCTGGAACTTGACTCGGGCGGCTGTGTACGATTTTTTTTCTTGCCCGCGTGTTTTGTGCGAGAAAAAAGAATTGAGTGATTATAAAAAAATTTGAAGAAAAGAAAAAATGATATCGCAGCTTTAAGTCGTTCGCGGGAGTACTGCGGGCATGTTTATTTTCAAATGCTTTATTCTACCTTACTTTTTGCCCAAAAAGGATTAACGTGTATATATGGCAGTAAAAGTTTCGGTGTGAGGATAACAGTAATCCAATGCATTTACATTTTTGCTTTTAAAAAGCTTTCTCATATAAATGCAACAAAAACGAAAGTACGTTACTTACGCGTGCTTTGTTCGTATGTGTAGAACACGATGCACAAGAAAATATCGTAAAATTCGCATAATTTTGCTGAAATGATGGTGCGGTGTGTACATTTTTAATTTTACATACGTGACAGCCGATAATTTAAAAAAAGCTGCAATTGCCGAACGTTGTAAATGAAAACCTCGCGGGTGACGTTCGAATCGACGAACTCAATTTTCCAACAAAGTAATAAAACTTTGAGTGGTTCGACGCGTCTCATCTCTTAAAGCCTCGCGGGAAAACACGTTTGTCGAAGTCGTACGAATCCGCTATCTCACCGTGCGAATCTTTTTCGCTTTAAAAAAACAATCCGAGAATCAATCCCATCTTTAAGCTTACCTGAGCTTTTTAAGCTGCTACGCTGTATTTAAAATAATAATATCCCTGTACAAATTGTAGATTTCCTTATATTAATTTTAAAAGTAATTAAAATACAAAAAACATGATGTACAGGAATCATTTTCGCATTGTACGCAATATCTGCTATACATTTTCCAAATTAGTTCGTAAAAGTCACGTACCATAGATATGAGGCGATTAAAATGCCAAGTTACAACTTTAATTAATAACGATCAGCGGTGAAAATTCCAAACCTTAATTACATGTATTTTTCATGGTAAAAGTTCGAAATCGATAGCCTGTCGCCTTGCGATGCCTTGGCGGGTTTCGGAATTGAGCCGATTAAAAGCGTCACGCTTACACGATCCTCGGCTTTGGCTCGACGAGCAACGCGCGGGTAAGCGTCGCCGCTCTTTGCTAAAATGACTCTACCGCTTTAACGATGGCTGATACATTAAATATTCTTGTCGCTGTACTGATTATTTATTATTTTTTCTATCTTTTCTTATTAATAACTGAAATGTTTCATGAGATTTTATGGCAGATCAAATTTCACACGCGAAGTAAACTTTTATGCACGGAGACAAAATTTCTTGTGAAAATTATTATTCGATTTTGTAACGCAAGGAAGAGACTTGACGAATCAAATATTTCACTAGAAAGTGGACTGAACTTAAAGTATAGTCTGTCGCTGCTTTAGAAAACAATACGTTAATTTTTACTAAAATGTTTCTCTCAGTGTGGTTAGTTATTTTTATTTAATAACAAACAAGAATAAATCCGAATGAAGAACAGATTTCATGCTGAATTTGGTATATAATGATTGAACTCCGCAATGCTCGCGCAGGTACGTCTCTAATTGTTAGAGCGAGCACGTAGCTTGCGCGTTTCGCTGGCATGAAAGCTCTCGGACATCAAAGTCCCGTTAATTTTCCGCTGAGAGCTTCTAGTAGCTGCTCGCTTGACGCGATACTAGCTTTTTAACGAGTCAAAGTTTGTCGATCGAATCCGTCGCAGTTCGGCTTTCTCCCTAATGATTTAAAGGTCCGATTACCCTGTGGTCGATCGTTGTCGAGGATGAGGTCCACCGCCTAATTTTTGGTCCACCCATCTGCTGATTCCCTGTACTTCACGCAAAGAATAGTACTTATAATTCCTTTAGAACACAAACTTTGCAACAAATTTTTAAATGACAAAAATAAAAACAGTCATAAGAAATTAATAAGTCAGTATAACAAATGCTAAAAATACTTTCTTTTAGTATATAACAATCATTCGATACTAAGCTCATTTTATATTAATTATGCGACTGTTGAAGTAATCAGCTATGATGAAATTTGAGAATTGTGACTGTTCTGTTAACTTAAGTTAACAATGGATTTAATACTTAATTATTATACTAATAATTATCACTTCGTAATCAATCGAATTCATTTAATGAGAATTATATTTACACTTGTGTTCATTTTACAAATATGTGTATAGATTTCGAATAATTTCGTGAATTATTTTTACGTTTGCAAGTGCAAAAAACTGAAATTTCATACCGTAACACAATACATTGGCTCCATAAATTCGAACCATCGTTCAACAAGGTATACGTGTGTAGTTAATTGCAATTTTCCTCTCGAATTGCAATTATTGCATAACAATTTACAAGGCAACTAACAACCCGAAAACCAACTCGCTCGTCATCGTGTTATACATAATGTCCAAACAGGAAGAGATTTACGATCAGCACGACGGGCGAGGTAAAGTGGGAGACGGAAAGCTCGATTTCGCAGGAAGACGTGCAAGCGAAGCGAATATTGGGTCCGACCTTCGGGCGCCGTTGGGCAAATTGCACTCGAAGCTGCCGCGGTGGTCGGCGGGAAGGTCGTTACCGAATCCCCGCGGGTGGCGTTTATTAGACGTTCGCGTCCGGTCCGAGGCCAAGTGCGTGTAAGGATGCTCCTCCTGGGTTGCATCTTCAGGGTTGGACTTCAAAGGGTCTGGAAGCTCTCCTTCCGCTTCTCTCTGGCCGACGCTGGAGTGGCTTTCTTCGATGACTTAATCTTTTAATGGTTCAAGTCGTGAACGACGTATAATTAATTAAGGGGTAGAGATACAAGTGCTGTGCAAAATTCAATCTTCTTAAATTTTACTAAATGGAAAATTTAGCGATTGGTTTAATTGCTGCAAGCTTGAGTATAAAGTTGAAGCTTTTCTTCGTATTACGGAAATCAAGGCGAATATTAAACTGTAAGGAAAATTTTTTTAAATAGAAACTGGTAAAAATCTGATCATTTTTGCGATAATTGGACAGTGATCAATGAATTCATACCTAAAATTTTTTACTAAAATTACTGTAGGATAACATTAAGGGTAAAGTAGGCATACACAATAAGCATCAATCAGCGTGTATTAAACGTATCTATTTTTGCTGTTAAAATATCACCGCGTTAACAAAAAGACTAAAGTTCAAATTTTTAGTCAACCTTCATGTACATAAATAGCAGGTTCCTAATAAAAATTCCTCGACTAATTAACATCGAAGCAATACTTAATGCATACAAACTTGAGGTGCCCCGCATGCTTCACTCGTGCTGGACCTAACTATGCGCAGCCTGGAAAGGCTCGGTCCACATCATCTTGCGAGCAAAAAGAAGACAATGAAAAGAACGAAAGAAAGGAGACCCGGGAGTCTCGCATAATTGCACGAAGCGCTAATTGACAATTATCCTGTTTTTTTCTGTTGCTCCCTTAGGGGCGGTAGGAGGCGAGGGCGGAGATGAGGATGACAAGGAGAAGGAGGAGGAGGCCGAGAGGGAGCGGCAAGAGGCCATCCGAGAGGCCGAGGAGCGGCGGAAAGAGAAGCACCGTAAAATGGAGGAGGAGCGAGAAAAGATGCGCCAGGAGATCAGGGACAAGGTCAGTAGGCTCTTGACTAATTTTCTTTTTTTTTTTACCCAACCTCGCTCACTTTTTTCCACTCCTTTAACCCTCTCACTCTTTTGGTGACCAAAATACGAAAGATTGGCTTCATTCATCGCAAGGAAAAAGGAATCAGTAGTCCGTCCAAAATTAGTGAACTATTACTGCTTGTGTACCAATTTTAAATTTTACGTAGCATGTCTCAAATTAGTTATTTATTTTGGATAATTAAATTTAAAAGTGACCTGTAAATTGAGAGCAAGCGCAATACTATTTTTCTCCAAATTTTGATGGAAACAACATTTTTATTAAACAATTCTTTTATTTACAATCCTTTTAGAGACGCAAATGGAAATGGAAGAGCTTTTATTCTGATCCATATCCATTCTCGCGTACTCCGTATCAAATCGTATTCAAGTAAAATTAATAATAATTTTTGAAAAAAGTTATTTGTAATTCAAATAAAATTTTAATTTCAAAGGCATATTTACTTCTAAAATACATAATAATATTGTTACAATAATTAACGGATAAATATATGCTCATAAAAAAGTTAAAATAATCTGATATCTAAGCAAAAGGGCCGAGCATAATATCATGCAGCCCGGAGTTGCATTTAATCCGGATAACTTATACAGAGCCTTATTCTCAAAGTTTATAGGACAAAGTAACGGTTAGAGAGACACATGCTGGTATTATATCAAAATTATGGTCGAATGAGTATGCAAGCTTTGATCATAAACTTTGAAATAGAATGAACTCGAAAGGCAATCAAGCGCAAGCTTGCCCCTCTCCACGCGACTTTCCAAAATTCATCGTTCAAAACTCCGCTCTTTTGAGCTCTCCTTTCCCGGGAAGATAATCAATAAACCCCCAGTTTGTTTGAACAAACAGTGAGCGTAGGACTGATATAGTTACTTACGGAGAGTTCGTAAGATCAACCAGCTTTTACGATCGTACAGCTTAGCATGCGAGGACGCGTCGATGTTTACTGTTGTATTCCGGGCTTTACTGCCCTACAGAATTCGGGTTCATAAAGCTTTTGGGGTAAAAAGTGTCTCAACCCTCTCTACTACGTTGAATGCACCGGTTTAGGCTAACCACGTCAGTGGAGGTTTGATCTATACAGCAACACGCAATTCTCTGTTAATGGTCACGAGTATAATATATTTAGCAATATGTTTATTTAAAAAAAAAAGAAGTGTTGATTAACTTAAAATAAACAAATATATAATAAAATAAATATAAATCTTTCATGAATAGTTTTGAAAGAAAAAACTTAAGCGAGAGGACAGAGCGACAAGAATAAGCCGCGCATTGAAATAGCGGATGCTCAAGTAAGCGCGAACCCGCTCCTGGGGGGCAATTTGGAAAAAGTCAGCTGGCAGAAAGACAAACAGTAAAAGCGGAAAGGGGACCAATTTGCAGCGTCGATTACGGAATTAAGCGTCGCTAAGGGGCCGAGTGCACGTGAACAAGCCGGAGCGCTCGGCCTCACCTGCGATCGCGCGCGAAAAGAGAGCTTGAACAGCTGACTGTTTGTTTTTACGAGGCCCTCGGTATAAGGCCGATCGTCCGCGGCGATACGCACCCAGTCGGGCAATTACCGTCGGGGAAAAACGCGCGCGACCGTACGACTTCGTTTTTCCAGGCTATATTGTTGAAGGGCACTTTGCGCTCGTTTCGTTCCGCGCCGTTTCTGAAGGTGAACGCCGACCTAATGAAATATGATTTTACGATGTGTTTACGGAGTGTAAATGTTTATTTAACGACGATGAGCCGCTTAAGGGTTGCAGAAAGATAAAAAAGTACTGGAGAAAAGTAGATTTTGTACAATTTCTTTTTTTATACATAAAGGATTATAGGATGAGAGTCGAAAATAGGATTTTTATCTTCGCAAACTCCAGTGTTAGCATAATTAAATTTATCATTAACTTTTAAGACGTACAAATCAAGTTTGATATTTTAAATCACTTGAATAGAAAACTTATTTTCTTAACTGTAGCCATTCTAAATGACAACCACAATAATTTAAGAGAGAAACCAGCAGTTCTGAATATATTAAAATTATTGCTACTTTTGTATCATAGCAAAAATAAATCTATTAGTCTATTTGCTATTCCGCCTCGACATCTTTCCTAAGCAATGGCAATTATTCACTTTTGCAAATAAAGAGAACATTTAAAATTCTAATGAAATGATGCTATTTGAATATGAGATAATTGCATTTCTTCAGTTGCTATAGTAGTGCCATTAATTAACCTTAGTTTGAATGAAATCCATTGCAAACGCTTTTATAGATACATAATAATCAATCCAAAACAGAATCCGTTTACTTGATTATCTTGTTTACGAATGAAATTTTTGCAAGTTTGTCGCAAAAAAAAAATCTCCAATAGCACCAATGACACTACATTTTCCAAGAATCTTCTCCAAATATTTCTCCACCCATCCCAGCAAAGCGAACGCAGCAGCTAGAAAGCCTTGATGATGGGCGCTTCTGTGCGCATCCCTGAGCGACGAAAAAGGGGGGGAGAGAAGGGGTAGAAGCGAACGATCGCAGTGGCGCCCTGCAGGTAACCCAAGTCCGATATGAATCCGCAGGCGCCGTCGAATGGAAATGGACGGAGGTCGAGCTGCGCCGCCAGCTGAGACCGAGGAGTACTTCCGGTCGGTCGGCCGAACGGCAACGACCGAATTTCGCGCGTCCCGCGAGCGTCGTTGCACCCACGACCGCAGCCGAGCGCGTTTCACACGCACTGCAGCGGCTGCGCTTCCATAGGGAATTCTGCCATGCCCAGCTGCCCAACAGGATCCCCTTTGCCGACCGATACTAACGCATCGCTACAGTGGGATCACCCGCTGTCCCCGTTTCTTGTTTTCCCTTGTTCATCGGGGAAGTTGGAATGCGGCGGGGGTAGTTTTACGCGGTGGACAATACAAAACGCCGCTTCGGATTATAGTTGTTCAGATTTGATTTGGACAGCTGACCTGTCACGCATGGGGTGTCACGCGAATTAAAAGTTTAGTTATCAAAATAGTTTGTTCATTTTCTTTTGTCGATAAAGTTGTTGCTAAGTGTTTTACGGGATTTAGCTTGTATAAGAAAAGAAAATGATTTTCAGAATTAAATGTAATTGTATAAGCACATTGTAATGCCAACGTCTGATGAAATCGTAAAAACGAGTGGTTGTCGAGGCTTTTACACTTATTTTCTCCATTATAAATTTGCACAATTATTTTATTACAATTTAAGATTTTTATTACAAACCTTTAAAACTTCTTTCAAAAACTGTAATACGTGCAATAGTTTTTATTGAAAATTCTCCACATGCCTCGTGACTTCATTGTTATCATCTCATTTAAATGAAAATTAAAAAGCAACTCAATTAACAGGCACACAATTTTGTTTACAAGCCTCATAAAAAGTCGCAAACCAGCCCGAACCTAAAGAAAACAAAGTTCCAGCATCTGTTGTGAAGTGAAGGGTGGCGAGAAATTTGAATATCTTCATTCCGTGGCCGCACAACGTGCCATCGCCTCTCTGTCTCGGGTGTACGTTCGCGCGGGAACAAACTATCGAGTTACCCGCGCGACTTCGCGACCGCCGGCTTAATGTGTAATCGAATTTGCATTTTAAGCCGCTCCACTTTTAGACCGACGCGTTGACTTTACCCTTCTCGCTCCGTGGCTCTATCAAGCGAGGAAAAAAGTGCTCCCACGGTATCTTCAAATTTGTGTTGACACGCGTTATCCCGGGATTTGTTGATAGATTCAAAATATTTTTTACGGCGTGGAAAAGTTCAGTAGACCGAAGGAAAAAAATTGAGTTACTGTTAGCGTTGAGAAATCGTGCGCGCAATGCATTTTGCAATAGTTCTTATGCTTTATGGTTAATTATGAAATAAATTATGTATGATATAGCACGTTAAATCTGGACAACATCATTTTATCGAGAGAGGGTTTATTATGTTTATCGCGGAAAGATGTAAATTCATTTTCTCGATTGGCTCCCGATAATAATTATTTGGAGAATCCGTCGGGACGTAAAAGACGAGAGTAATTTATAAACAGTGACGCGCGTGGTGAATTCGAATGAGGATTTTAATTGTGATGAAAATTCAACGAGTGCCGCTTTTAATTGATAAGTACATTAGTGGATAATTTGGATTTCCTGCTTTCTGATATATTTGCTTGTTCTGCAAATGAATTTTAACTAATTGAGAACTAATTTTATTAGTGTTTGCTTTGACATCGAACGTCAGTCAGTTGTTTTGTTTTCTTCAATATCTCTTGCTATACCAAAGAATAATGCGGTAATTCATCATCCAATTCCATGGTAATTCAACTGAAATTGTGCAATTTAATATTAAATAATTCATTGCATTTGTAGAGAGCGTTAAAATTTGAGAATAACGAAAGTTAAATTCTTTTGTAAATAAATATGTAATGATAAAGGCAAGCTCAAAAAATAAATTTTTAATGTCTCATTTCGGTATAAAGAGGAAATGGAAAATAACACGCGTTAAATACAAATATATTGTGTGATTTCATTTCCATTTATAAAAATAAATTTAATTCTATTAAAACTTACAAAAAAAAAATAAATAAATAAATGTTGTAAAAATAGATGCCGAAACTGGAATGAAGATTAATGTTAATCCTATAATTATATTCTTTTTTGGACACAATCAATCGGTCCAATGCAGAGCGCCTTTAATGATTACAGCATGCAGTACGTGAATATACATGCATATACACATTGTAATTCGTATTTTGACAAAGTAAAAATTCAGTCTCCCATGCACCCTTTCTCGATTGGTTTCCATTAATTCACGTTTTGCCTCTGATGCGAATATGTAAATAAAAAAAGAAAATAATAAATCACCCTTCAAAAATACGTACCGCTTTTATCACTAATTGTGTTTTTGTGCCCGCACCAATGCGGGTCTGGAAATTTCGCTTGCAATAATAATTCCTTTTTATCGTAACGCGTCAGATAAAATAATTCGTGTAAAAGTAAAATAAAAAAAATATGCACCATGCCGATAGACGCGTGGATTGATGGAAAATCGATGCGATATTTTGTAATTAAGGGTTCCGTATTTACAGTATACCCATAGTAAACTCAATTTTGCTAGCTGCGTTCAATTTAAGCCAGAAAATAACGACGTATCGTATTTTCAAGCTAAATAATTATCGATAGATAAGTTAACTAGCAAAAGAAAAATAAATGTTGCTAAGAGAACGGCAAATTGCCTATAAAACTATATGTATTCAAAATGTTTATAGATTTTATAATTGATAGTAATCAACAAAATAAAGGCAACAAGAGATAGGATAACGGATTTTTGTACTGTACGCGTAAGAATAAGTGAAATTGATAAATGTCCATCGTGTTCGTTCAATTACGTAAGAGCTTGTAAAGCAACGAAAAAATATCCTGGGGCTTAAGTCGGATGGCAGCCAAGGCTTGACCTATATATCGATGAGATCGAGCGACATACGGGAAAAAATTGAAATGCAGGCAAAAAGGTGGGAAGGTTAAAGGGTGGACGTGGATGGAATAAGGCTCGCACAAAGTGCAGGGGACAAAAGGAAAGGGTGTAACCATCGCGTAAAACAAGTGACTTTGACTCGGAGGCGACAGCTACAGTATGTCACAAAAGTGCAATATCACTCTTTTCCCTGGAAACCAGTTTAAGCTATTTTCCCTGCAAAGTTTTTTTCTCTTGTTGCTATACCTATAAAACAACTCGTACAACTGTAGTATACAATTGAACTGCTAAATATTCAAGAATTTATTATGAAAAAAAAAGGAATTATACATTAAATGCGCGAATTTACACTGTATTATTCATGAATATGTTAATTGAAAGCAATATTAATCAATAATTAAATATTATTTAAAAAAGAAGTTTAAATGAAAGCCAAGTTTTTAGTTTCAACACACTGATCAAAATTTGAAATACATAATTTAATTAATAATTATTATAATATTCTGGCGCTTAGCAATTAGATCCGCGCTGTCGCGATTTAAATGTACACTTAAATGCGGCACAGATTTTTTTCATCAGCGAGAAAAGAAAACATTTGAAATTTGCCGATAAATACGTTCCATTAGCTATGAAAAGTCCGGAACGTTGGTAGTTTACCAATTTTCGCAAATCCCACGGACCCTCGAGCTCGCCGCACGTACATTCGAATTTTCCGCGTTCGAGAGTCAGATGGCACGTGTGCCATCAAACGGAACGACATTTCCGATCGATCGGCCACCTATCGAAGTGACAATATCCCAAATCCCTTTACAGTCCGTGTGTGCGACTGACAACCGGCGCTTTTTTTCTTTGCAATCGTCTATTGCTCTGCTCGTAATTTTTTTTCGATCAGGAGGTCTAAAATAACCCACGACAAGTATTTTTTATTACCAACGGCGTTGTAAATTCTTTACTGATCTCGAACATCATAATTCCAATCGCGATGGATTTACGATTATGGTTATTTCAACGAAATCTATGAATCTTTTTTCGATGTATTAGGTAATTAATTGTAATTTATTTTAACGTGTCTATAAGAATTTTTTATTTACAACCAATTCAATCAAGCAGTAACTGCTTTCCTTTTACAAAAATTGTCATACTATAGGTAATAATAAAGTTGAATAAAATCAATCATACCTAAATTTTTTAAAAATGTCGTAGAGTGAAAACTACGAGTGAAACGTACAATTTGTATACTTTAGGAAACTAGTATTGTTTGATTTTAAATATCAAAGGTTTAATATCCAATTGCTGTGAAATTTTACTCGCGTTAGCGGGAAGGTGAAAAATCTCCAGGGAAGACAATAAGATATGTGACGACCGTCTGCGACCTCCGGACGTGAGGTTGCGAGAATTCCTTGAACTTCGCTCCTCTTTTTCGCGCGATCGCGAGGGGCAAAAAATGTTCAGACGTCGGTTAGAGGTGGAGGCGCATTCGCTTTACCTTCGGGGCATCCCGACGTCACTTATTCAAAAACGTCAATAAAACTACTCTTTCCGAACGCGTTACGAAAAAACGAGAGATATCGCACGCAGAAAACCAAACGAGACCAGTGTTTGTTTTTTTTTTACTTATTTTAGGAATTTTGTTTTCCGTTCTTTTCATTTTATGCATTATTCGTAAAAAATATCGTGAATTGAAGTAGATAAAAAAGTCAACTTTATCGTAAGCGTTTTGGGATATTTAGTTTTTTATTTGGAAGTCTAGTATTTCCGTATTAATTCGATTAACTGAAAAAAATTAAGCACCTAATAAGGATATATTTAAAGATTGGAACTTATGATTTCAATCATTTATAAAAACTATATTTTTCTAAAAATAAAGACAACATTTATTTTATTTCTTCAAATTTTACTTGATTGTCTAATACATAAATTCTATAAACAAGAATTAAAAATTTATCAAGAAAAGAATTTTTTCGGAAGCAACTATAAAGTTTAATTTGATTTGTCCAGTGATCGCAACCGAGTATGACGAAGAGGTTGATTTTATTCGCAAGATCATTCCCTGTGCGTTCTCGTTATTTAAATTCGCCGAGAAATTGGCGTCCAGTTGCAGGCTCCGGTTTCCACCAAGCCAAGGCGGGATCGCATTGCCCGCGCAAATTGAAGCAACTTCACGAAACGTATCGATCCTTTGGGAACGGCTACTCCTACCGAATCGTCTTGTACCCTCGATCATGTTGAGTCGTCGAGTCTCGCGGATATATAATATGTTTGGTAATGGAATCGATCGTGTGATTAGATTTTGATTGAATTCAATTATTGCCGACAGAATTCCGTGTTTTATATAAAACCCTTTTAACATTTTTTACATCACTAATTTTCATGAAAAGCAGTTTCAAACGAAAAAGAAATAATATGTCGTTTAACATTCGCTTAAACCACTAAAGGATAAAACATAATAAAGAGCGCTGAATGATGAAGGGGCACTTAATTAAGGATAAACGGTACAAAGAAATGACTCATGAAAAATTCACAGTCTTATTTGACTCAGTTATGCATTTCAGTTTTATTTTTTCAATTTAAAAAGGTTGAAAAAGAGGGTATGATCTCTACGACAAGCTCGTTTGCTATGCTAAGTCTTAATTTTGTCAAAAGAATCTTTTTGCGGAAAGGTACTAAAGCATCTTTTTGTTAAACCTCAAAAGCTTCTTCACCTTCCTCGTAAAGAAAGAATTTTCCGCGTGTACTTATGAGCCTTGAGAAATTGAAATCACGATTTCTGTCTTTCTTTTTTTTTTGAGAATTATTACGTGCCATTGAAACAGACTGAAAAAATTTGCATTTATTATGAAACCCGAGTGACCTGTAATTGGAACTGTTAAAAGTTAAAAAATGGAGATAGCGGAAGTACTATTGCAGATTCTGTTCCTGCTTATTCGTGTAATTTATTCTTTTTATTTTACCTCTTCTAAAATCCGAGTTACCGTCATTAAGTCGAAACCAACTTACTAATCGCGATTCAGCAAGATAAAGCCCCTAAGTGGAAAATAGGTTATATGGAACATTTCACTTATCTTGAATTCCAAATGGTGAATCTTTCCAGGTATAAGCCGTTTTAATGCCTCGTAATTTCCTGCCTTCGTGAGACACTAAAGACTTAATATAAATGCGATTTACCGTTTAATGCCGACATACGTAACTTATAATAGAGCAACATTAAATTCCCAACTAAAAATCCAGCGACAGTGCTCTAGTAGTAAATTTCTACAATAAACGCAGACAAAAGTGTCGCACATTACGACAAACATTTAGTGTTGCCTTATGAAAAATTTTACCCTCGGCTTCCATGTATAAAAATATAAAACTCTTGAATAAAAACTAAGAATTGACAATCTCCTATCGACGTCTTACAGGATCTGTCAGTTACTACTTACACTAAATAATAACGAGTAAGGCATTAATATCTTCACATCAATATCTTAGTCAGTATGTTTTCATTGTGAACTTACTCTGGAAAGTAAAATAAAAAGTTATACCTTGTACATCACACTCAAAATTGATTATATTATTTTGTAACGCAGAGACAGATTCGAAAAATAAAATTTACCCGAAAGTACAGTAACATTTATTAGAATTAGTAAAATTTAATGTAAGTATAGCAAGCGCTGCTATACTTCTTAGCAAACTTTTTTATTTTTTCGAGTCCCTTCCGACGTTACTGAGCAGTAGAGTAATTTTTATTAGAACTTGTATGAAAGAGGTGCATGCATTCGGAAAGATACAAATCTAGAGTTTATCCTAAACCGGTAGTCCAATAGTCGAAATGAACACTCTATAGTAAATGCCACAGCAAATCAGAGAAAGTGAGGCACTCAAGCGAAAGAAGTAATTTGCTAGCAGAAGTATGAGACAAGTGCTATTGATGTCCGATAACACGTGGTCGCATGCAACAAAAGCGACCCTGGCAATCATCTTTAACTTAAGCTGCGAGGCTCTTCAATATGTAGTGTATTTCTCCAGACTTTGCCTCATCAAATTTTCATCATCTGTTTCGATCGTTATGCCATTACCCACTTGATTCGTATTTTTAAATTCCCAAAGCAGATAGAAAAAGTATCGATTAAATAGAAATCAAATTAAATTAGAAATAAAAGCTTAATTAGAAATATTACTGTCCTTACGCCATCACCGCGTTTTAAGTTTCCAATACATTACCAAATAGCAATAATTGTCTGGAACAAAATTTTGAGGAAAACAATTCCTTCAAAATAATATCAAGAAAAAGTTGCAGCGGCAGTCTTGTAAGGAAGTTTCAAGCGTATCCGTGAATTTGGATACTTTGCGTTGCAAGAACGCAAAAGATAGAAACTCCGTTGGTAAGGAGCTGCGCCTCTAGTGGGAAACTATTCCTGGCATGAGAGAAGGTAGGGGGGCGAAGGGTGGCCGGAAAATTCGACTCCTTTGGTTGTGCGCCGCGAGTATACGCCTGACTTGCCGTCGGCGTAATTCTCTGGATATCCGAAATTTCGAGAGATTATTTTATACCCCGACCCGCATAGCTCGACTCTTCCGGTCCAAGCCACCTCTCAATTAGCACGTCAATGTTCGCAAAGCTTCCGCCGTTATTTAAAGAATTTTTTGAAACTATTTTATATTGCCCGACTTAGTTACGACAAGTGAGAAGATTGGTTTTTATTTCTTAAATAAACTTTATGTTATAAAATATAGTTCCTGCATAGTAAGACATAGTTTTAGAAAACAGTATTTAAATTATATTTAAGGAAACTTTCGTAATAAAAAATCGATAACAGTGTGAAAAAGGATACTCATTTTTAGGTCTGACTACATCCGACTGATTCTACTTGTACTGATTCTTTACACTTACATCGAATCTCTGTTCATTCTGAATAAAAACGATAAAAATGTTTCCTTACATATTAAAACAGAGAAAATACTTTTTTAATTTACTATGCTTCCCAATAATTAAGGGTTTAAATTATTGACCTCAGCAATGATCAATAATCCACTAAATATAATTGGTCCCGGTCGGCGCCGTTCATCCCTGCCGCGCATTCCTCAACGGTAATTAAAAGCGCCGCGTTTCAACGTATACGACGCTCCTTTTAACTTCGTTTCACCAGCCTTCGGCTTTTCGCGTCGCAAAAAAAAAGCAGCGAGCGCACGGAGGGAAAATATTTCTCGGGAATTTCGCCGATGAAATTCCTCGCCCGCGATAAAATTCCATTGCAAAATTAAATGGACGCCGATAGTTGGCTGAACCACTCGTGTAATGAGTGCGACGCGCGCGCACGTCGCGGTCGTAGACGAAAAACGCTTTGCGTGTGTTGAAGCTCGAGTGCTTTCGAATTACCGCGATTTGGGACGCATGTCGCAACTAATTTTGCCTTATTTCTATTCTGATTGTAGTGATAGTAGCAGTAGGCTTGATTACTTTAAACTTTTATTACTTTTTAAGTATATATTTTTAATAGTTAATTTATATGAAGATTTAATGAAATTAATTAATTACAAAAGCGAATTTCCTACAAAATACGTGAGTGTATTTGCACATACGAAACATAAATATCTTGCTCGAAATTTAAAACGTTTGAATATGCATACAAAGTACGTGCATATATAAATATAATTATGTAAACAAATGAAATTTAATTCAAGAGCATACGTCACTACCGTTCCTATTTAGAATTTAAATTGGTGGACTGGAATAGTCTCTACCGGTACTTTTTACGAATCTAGTAGGCAGCGATCTACAAGAGAAAAAAAATTAAAAATTCAAGTTGCAGTCTCGAAGACTCGAGTGCAACTCTTAACCGTGACATCAGGGAGGGCTGTAAAGGCTAAAATCGATGCGGGCAGGCATTAGCAACCCGGGAGGACCTTGAACGTCCGTTCGCGTCGCCCTTCGGCGGAGGCACCGATCTGTAATGCGAAAAAAGAAGAGGGGCTTCGCGACGTCGATGATAATTATTCTCCGGCCTCGAATTCGGGTCAGAATATCGCACGCTTAATTAAAGGTCTCCTTCCGTATTCAGTGTGGCTCTTTTAATTCGCATGCCTCTCGAATTACGCGCGCCCGAGATGAGAATTTCGATGCGTGACTTCGCAAATTCACATTCCGCCTGGAGAGTACAGCGGCGAATGGCGAGGGCTGCGCAACTTCGTCGAGTGTCTTGTATATTTGTATTTCGCGCGCTTTTTTTTCCGGGGGAGCTTAATTCGAGCGAGGATACTTTAAACTGCGCGATTTAAAAGGCGAATACTTATAACGACTGCCCGTTTAAAAATAGATTGGGGGTGTAGCCTTTCTTTTTTAATCTCTTGGAATCTGCGTTAGAGAGCTGGGGTGTGCCCTCGATTTTTTTTTCAATCTCTGGGTTAATCACGGTTGATTTAATTGCTACTCATTTGCATACTGTTTTAAAGCGCCTCATGCATAAAAGCTTGTACCAGGAAAAAATATCAGAAATTAAGTTTTTACAAAATTTATAATGGAATAATAATTTATGCTGCGCCGGAGGCAAAATAGAGTTAATTTTGTAGAAAATAATTTGAAAGTGCATTGTACTATGAATCTGCATATAATTTGTTTTTAACGCGGTTATAATTGTTGTCAGATTTACGAAATGTTCGAGATTAAAACTGTTATTTAAAATTTAGCAAGGATGACATGTTTAATTCATTAAAACGTTATTTACCACAAAAATTGATCACAAAGCAGCAGATTAATTGCACATTATAGTCTTAATTATTCCGTAGATTACCATAAAGTTATAATTTTTAAATAAGATTTGAAACTTTTCTCTTTGACTTTTTACGTTATTATATAAAATTTAAGATTTTTAGAATTGTCAAATTCCTCTCCAACACAAAAGAATTTTTAACTTTGCGATTTTTTAAAAGCGAATTAATTTAGCAAATGAATAAATGCATATCGAAGTGATCTATATGTAATGAGTTTCGTATAAAATCGTTAAAAAAAAAACAAAGCAATCTTTGGGTGGCCGGGAACCGCAGCCGCTTTGTGGCGGTAATTTCCACTCAGCTGCACAAACCGCATGCTCTATGTATATGATACAGTTGCTCTCGAAGTTCGCTAATGTCAGCAGGTAATTGCCGTCGATTAATAAAAGCTCGACTGCGTCGCGTGACCAGTTCTCGTTGCGGTCCCTACTTCGAAATTCTGAGGCAGAGCTTCCACACCGCAACAACCCTTAAGAGTCCGCTTGTTTCATTTGAAAAAAAAAGCCTCCTGTTCCATCACCATCGTCCTAAATCTTGCAATAATATATTTGACAAGTTTGTTAACGTTTTAATCATAATTAAATGACATTTTTTCTCTTACAGGTGAGGACACTTTACAATATATTAACTTGTTATCGTAAGCTGCATTCAAGTGAGTCGTAAAATTTCATTGTAATAAAATTCACACCGAAAATTTATTCTTACCACACTTCACTATCAGAATAAATCATAATTTTCATCACATTGTCGTGTCTTTGTACCGTCATAAAAATTGCATTAAAAAAGCAAATGGGAGATGTTAACGCGCTAAACGGCAAGTGAAACGACGATCTAAAAAAGCTTTTTCCTGATTAAACACAAGCGCGCAAGCCTCGACATCAAAACACTCATAAGCAATCCGAAAATCCTCCCCGGAACTTTCCGTTCGCTGCAGCGGTGGTTTTATTAAAAATTCCTGCAGCTGCGTTGACAGCTCGGACGTCCGACGGGACTCGAGTTGACGGGACGGCGACAAAAATAATCTCAGTTCTCAGCGGAAAAAAAAGTCGGGACTTATCGACAGACTCGCTCGTGACGTCAGTCGCACGCGCTCCACCTCCATTCGCGATTCTCCTCCTTTTGTCGGAAGTTCGAGACGAGGGGTAGAGGGGGAGGGGGACGTCACATTGTGCCCGCTTTTTGGGGCGGCAAACGTCGGAGGTATTCATATTTCTTTCACGACACTGGGATAGCTTGGCTCATTTTTTTTAAAGGTACTTTCTCAAATGCGAGGAAACAGTCTTTCTAACTAGGCAGATTTATCATTGAAACTGATTTGAAAGGCTTTAATTGGGTGCTAAATTAAAAAAAATTGTGATTACTCTCCTGCGCTTTCGTGGAGAATATAGATGGGAATGATGAAAAAGAAAGAGAATTTGAAGAACATTTAGATTCGTTAATGAGATGTGTAAGTCCCAATTTCATTAGATCTTTTTTTTCAGTTAAAGACAGAGTAAAGTAAAAAATAATAAATTATAATATTGTGTTTAACACAATGAAAATAATGTTTTGTATAATAAGGAAATGAATTTCGTCTAATGAGTTACATTTGTAATAGTTATGATTTTAACAAAAAGTTTATAATTATTTCTGAAGTATCGATCGATTCGCCCACTCGCTTGGATTGATTTCCTTTTTGAAACAATATTTCTTAATTATATAATCTGTACTCTTTGTGCGACTTTATTTTCTGTAAATCAAGGCTTAAAGCTGTTTGTTTAAAAACGTTATCTAAACAAATTACACAAATTGAAAAATAACAAGTACGTATTGTGCATACTGCGAGATTGGATTTTTTAAAAGATTCAAAATTAAATGATCTATCCTACCTGTATTTTTATCAAGCCAAAATCAATGTTTCCCCTGGAAAAAAAAAACAAGTAAGCATTTACTTCGACATAGCACACCAGACTTTTTATCGGAGAGAATAAAAAGTTAGCGAGCATTAGTGAGCACTGAATGGTGCACGTATTACAGATCGACGAGCACTCAGTAGCAGGATCGGGAGGAGGAAGAGTAGCAGCCGAGAGTGCGGAAAATTAAGCGCCGAAGAAAGAAGATTATGAAGGCAACGCGGAAGAAAGAAGACAGAACTTAACTGGGGTCAAATTGACTCTAGTAGGGAGTCCCTGCATTCAATATGGCGACTTCCTAATAGAGTCAGGCTGACTCCTTTTAAGACGCTCACCGATTCGCCACCACTTGAAACTAATTAAGCTCATTGTAAAATAGAATTAAAACTATTTTGTTAAGTGCAAAGCGAATCTACGACAATTGTTCAACGGTCGAGTCATGATAAATCGGCGACTCTTGTCTATACCTATATAAGAAGCGATTAAATTAAGAACAAGAAAATAACATAGTTTAATTCGACAAACAAGTTTCACCAAATGTGTACATAATTAATTTTACGAGGAGCAATGTGTACGTGTAAGGAGTGATTATATTTTAATATTAATTGTGCTAAAGCCATTGTACACCCTCATAATGCATGTTGAAAAAATAATGTACATCGTTACGACGTTAAGGAAACGAGTGCGCGGCGAGAAAACACAAATGTGACTCATTACACGGAAAACGAAATATTTTCCTAAGGAGGAGGTGGACATCACGACAATTAAGCGAAGCCCTGACTGTATACTCTTTTTCCTTGGGTACGATCGCAATCAAGACAACTCGTTGTGCGCCCAACAATGGCTTGTAATTACTCACTCGGCGGCCGCGTCACGCGTATAGCTACAGAGTATAAAAAGCCCCGGGATCGCGGCGGCGACATCTTTATTAAGGTTTCATCGCCGCGGCAGGCCGGAAGAACGGCCTGAATAAAATCGAGCTAATTGAATCGCATTCAGGTGTAATTGGACGAAAACTCTAATTAAAATGCTGTCGGTCCGCGGTGGCCTTATTAAATTTCCGCCCCCGAGCCCCTTGCAATCCTTTTCCGCGTTAATTTCGAATCAAGCCCTTGATTAAGGAGAACCGCGCCGTGAATAGTTCGAAAAATCAGTTTTCCTTTTGCTATCTGTCGCGCGCGACGCTCCCGGGGAACGCAAACAAATTTCCGCGGATTCGAACTAAATGAAGATTCGAGCGAATTCATGAATCTAGAAGTTATCATATTCGAAAGCGTAAACTTTTTAATATTCAACTTGTGCAACTGCTATACAAAAAAAAAAATGATGAAACATGAGGTCCGGCACACATGAATACAAAACTTCAGACGAAATGAAATAGAAATATGAAGAAAAATTCGCAGAATGTAATGAAACAAACAAAAAAGTGTTCTCCATCAGTTTTTACTATTTTGGACGTTATATCCGACGCAGCTCTCGAATTTCGTTTGAGCATCGTAAATCCGAAAAAATTTTATCGCGAAAATTCGATATGAAAAAAAAACAAGGATTATAAAAGCGTTCCGGAAGCCGGAGGACTCTTAACCCAAAAAAATCCGATCGGGAAAATACAAACAAGGATAAAAGCGCGAACCTGATATCGAAACCTATAGTTTGGTCCGTCGAAGTCAGCAGATTCGACGAGCTTCCTCAGCCGCGACGGAGAGAAAAAAGTCACTTTTAAAACGGAGAAGAAAGAAGGCAACCGGAGAGGAGCAGAGGAGGGCGGGAGGGGCGAAGTCGCTGACGACGGCGCGACACGCGATGTAAGCCGATACCGAAAACCGCAATGCGGAGTTGTCGCGCGCGGCGCTCGCGCACAGGCGCCGACGACACGGCCAATAATCGCTTCGGATTCTACTTTATCTTATCTCCGTGTTTTAGCTCGGTCCTCCTTTCCTTATGACTTTATGGCCTCTGCGGCGGAGTGCCTCGAATCCACTACAAGAGACCATTCACGACATTTTAATATAATTTTGCATTAAAAATAAAGCTTGACTTTTCAATGTAAAAATAGCTATCTATGAAAATTTTCAATAATAAGCACACCTACTTAAAGTACCCCACATTTACTTAAATTGCTGTACTTTTTACAGAAAGCCCACCCCGCCTTACAGATTGGACATCGTTATCTCGTAAAAAAAAGTGCACAGCGCAGAGCTTTCTCGTTAGTAGAGCAACACCTTGAAAATAAAAAAATCTCCCTATAGCCTTAGCCATTTAAAAAGATAAGGACACCCTAGGGTCCGATTAATCACGCCGATGCTCGGTCGACTTGCAGACTGAAAAAGCTGCGCGCGCACGTCACGGTAACGAGCAATTCGCAAATAACGGCTGCGCTCAGGTCGCCTACGCGCGCGTGTTTACGCCTGGCGGCCGTGACAATCAGCCTAATTGTCCGGCGGATTGCGCTCGCGCAAATGCTAATGAAGATTAGCGTCGGCCCTGGCATGCGCGCAAAACTTATTTCCCAGAAGTGCACGCGAGTAGATGCGCGATGTTCCACCCCACGGACCCGGGGACAGATGAATCACCGGCTGCTCTGGTAATTGTACTCGTTCGCGTGGTTTCTCCCTCGGATGACTGCTCTTCTTTTTATTTCAAGGAAGGTGGTCGCGCTTTGGGATTGAATGGAAGAATGTCGGGGTTGTATTATTTTAAAGTACATCGAGCGGGATTTTTTAATACAAAATGTGCGCGGTTATTCTTCTTTTTTATAATAATTTATTCTTTCTTTTTTTATAATAATCAAGGTATGTAATCGTGAATAAATCGAGAGAACAATTAAAATATACGTTTGAAAAAAAAAATCTGAAGAATCATTCGGCCTGTACAGGCTCGATTATAAAAGATGAACTGCAATAATCTCTCGTCGCTTGAACCTCCCGGCCTCGTTTGTCAAACGCATAAATTTTGCAAAATTCAACGCCGAATGGATCTCGAGTCGAGTATAGTGCCATTGATTCCGTCGATCGGCGTCGCGCTCCCGCGTTAATTAACGCAGGAGTGGGCTCGTGGGATTTGACGAGTCCGCCAGACATCGAGAGGGGGTCCCCCGGCCGTCGCGTGCCTGCAGCCGACGTTGGCTTCGAGTTGACGCCCGGCCCTCTCTTCTTTTTCGAGGAGCACCCCGAGTGCTGCCCACACTGGGTCAGTCGATTACGCGCGTCAGTCCGAGTGTCTACACTCCTCTCTTTGACCACGCAGTACACAAATCACGTGATTTTTTTTTATATTTATTCGCAGCGTCGACAGAAGTTTTTCAGGGAGGTTCTGTCGTTAGTAGCGTCCTTCGGATTTAATTGAGTGGCTCTGGCACGTCAATGGGATGTCAATTCGGTCGATTGTTTAAGTCCCGGCTGTGAGGATAATGTGGACGTAAATATTAATGAAGCGGTGATACATCCCTTTAGGGAGATTAAAATTTAAAAAGTTGCTCGTGAGTTTTAAGTAGTTGCAGACGGGTTTATCCAGACAATCTTCCGTATAACTTTTTTAATTATATTATTTCTTAAACTCTTTAATTGACTTGTGAAATTGACTGCATTAAATGCTTCCTTCGTTAATAAAATAATATCAAGCTTGGTTATCGTTATTCACTTAAGTTGAAACTTTGCTGATTCGATTAACTTATCGACTAACTGCTAAAATATTTAATTCATTAAAAACGACAACGATGACCATTTTTTAAGCCAGCATAACGCAACAAAAGCTCTTCTCTGTAAAAGTTCACGATTTATTTATTTGCGATTTTCGTGCATAAAGCTCGATCAAAATCAATACAAACATTGCCTTTTGGAAAATCCAGTCCGTTTCAGCCAGTACAGTTCAGAATCCAATCTCGCTAATGAAAACCGTAAAAACAGTGGTCGTCGCCTGGTGACGATATGTATATATCCGCCTCGGTTAGAGGGTAATTTTCATCGAGCCCCCACAGTCCAAATCGCCGTTCGCATTCGCGAGCTCGTTACGCGCGGCGATTATGCGCAGACGCGGTAAATCGTCGCGGGTGTGCGTTTCCACCGATCCCCCTCCTCCATACCGCCTTTGACGAGATAATACACTGGGGGATTGAATGGACTTTGGGAACTCTGTGCGGAGCGGCGGATTAAGGCGGTGTCGTTATGACGCCGAGCAGTAATTATCCGGCTGAGCACCTCTGTGGGACTTGTTCATGAAGGCATTTTTCAGAGCTTCCTCGACATAAATCGCTGAAACGTGAGTTTCCTAAGATGCTAATGGGAAAGTATTAATTTGCGATTTTTTTAGAGAGATTTTACTAATTACTCTTAAATTGGTGGACTTAGTATTATCAGTACTTGTCGTTGTTACTACTACTTTTATTAGTGTTATTATTACTTTACGTAATAAAAGTTAAAATGTTTTAATTTCAATTTTGAACAAATGAAACTATGCGATGGTGATTTAAGAACAGTTAAATAATCTTGATGTTTTGAGTTAATAATTTAGATAAAATTCAATGTATGGATTCTTCCAAACTTCAGATGCTGGGACAAGCCTAAATAATTGATAAGAAAAAGTTCTCGCTCATGAATCTTTTATAAACTCTTCAACTTATCCCGAAATACTTTCTAAATTGAAAAAAAAATCAATAGTTTTAAAAGATTAGTATACTGCAGCATCTTTTTAGAACAAAAAATTATAAACAAAGGTAGTAAACATCTTTCAAATATTGATTAAATCAAACTCAATCACTGAGCAGTCTTATCATCGTAGACTTCAGCACTTGACTCAAGCGGAACACGCATTCGGTCATATCACCCATTTTTCGTTTTCTCCTGCTAGGCAAAATGCAACATGCAATTCAAGGTCGTCCGCTAGGAGCATCCGTGGGGTCAACAAAATCTCGAGCTTGTAATCCCGTCGGTGTTATCAGCCTTG
This sequence comes from Sycophila sp. Sp_5, assembly GCA_018906775.1. Classification (NCBI taxonomy): domain Eukaryota; kingdom Metazoa; phylum Arthropoda; class Insecta; order Hymenoptera; family Eurytomidae; genus Sycophila; species Sycophila sp. Sp_5. The sequence continues at coordinate 1,427,296 of JACCID010000020.1, forward strand.
GCGCGATCAACTTCGGGCATCTTACATGCGTATCGCTCGTCGATTAGGTCCGGTGTACTTCCCTTGCTTGCGCGACCAACGCAGCCCACCGAGTGATTACCGAGAGTGTGTACCCGAATCAGATTCCGTAGCTTGATTGGACCTCGCGAAGAGCAATGCATATTTACATATGTATATTCAGAGAGAAGACGCTGTTGTAGTATCGATTCAAATAACGGGAGGGAAGAAAAAAATTTCGTGACTCGTCGAGTCTAGGTCTTTTCGTCGAATAATTCCGAAGCTACCTATATATATTAAACGAATTATTAATCTATAATTAAGCTTATGAATTCATGCATAAAAAACTGTACTTTGTAAACGCACCGCGTATGTAAACCTATACGTATAAAAAAAATGAATCTCGACAAAAGCTGATGGAAAGCAACATATTCGCTCAGGCATTTAATTAAAAAAATTAAGTTACAACTGCATACCGTCCACGCTCTCGGGAGTCCTATATACGAACTCGTCACCCGCGCCTTCAGCTCAGCGTCATTATTCTCAGCTCCTTTTTTCCAAAGGGCGATTTTAATTGAAATTCATCGCGACTGAATTAAAAAGCTTATTTTCCGGGAGCTGAAAAAGCACAAAGATCGAAGGAACAAACGCCGGCGCCCGCGTCATATAAACGCGCGCACCATAAAACAAAAGCTGCCGCGGAGAGGGCGGGGGTCGGGGCCACTCGCTCCGCTCGAAATCCCGCATTAGCAGTTCGCATAAAAGCAAATTAACGCTGAAGTACGCGCCGACAGGACAATAGAGCGAATTCTATTATCATGTTAAGTGATAGCCGCCGCGACGACGAGGCGCTGATAAATTGGGAGCGCCATAGGTGAGGGACGCGGGGGTTCGGCAGCCATGGCAGTTGATATATCTATTAATAACAAATAATTCCTGTCGAAGAGAGGCTGAAATTAAAAGTCGATCGAGCGCTGAATTTAATGGAAAATCGACTGTTCGATCCTAATAATGCGTCTAGTGTGTCGAATAAATGACGATTATCCGATTATTGTTTTGGATTTATTGGTTAATTTTGACGACTTCATCATGAATAATACGCTTAATTGTTTCGTTCTAAATTGCAATTATGATCTTTCTGCAACGATTAGATTTAATTATTTCTGGATGTACTTACAGAATTACTAATTAATTTATTCGTGATTTAATTTTTTTTTACTATAACTTTTATAAAAATGAATCGTCATTTGCTCGTATAAAATACAAATAAAAATTAAATATCGAATTTTAAATGATATAATAATTGATGAAAAATACTTGGCTAACTTTGCTCGTCTGTTACTACTTTCGCATACTGACTGTACAAAGCTCATAAAGGGCAAATAATCTCAAAAAAAATAAGTGAATGTGTTTTAAAGTATAAATCCTTTCCTAAATTAAATATTCATGAGCATTTTAATAACTTGGTTCAGGTAACTCAAAATAATTTGATTTGTCTTTAATCTCACAGAAATGAGACGTAAAATATAAATTAAACTATATTATACGTCAATTTTAGTGACGCCTTCTAAACAACATACGTAAATTATTGAAAATAGTATTTTACCCGCAGTAACGTAAACGAAGCCACCGTAATGTAATGTGTCCATATGGAACAGTCATGCGTACCAGCGGATTATCTCACTGAGCGTACATACGTCCCTATGCGTATTTGCGCATGCGCGTTCGGCTCATTACAAGAGCATACCCGGGCTCATTGGGCAGTGGTTGCTGCAGGCGCTCTGCTGTATCCATTATCGCCTCGGTTAGGATCGACCAGCCGTATGTGTAAAACATGTCTGCCTCCAGCTTACAGCTACTCTAATACAATCAGTTTTTCCTAAACAGAAATAATATACCATTAATCAGCTAAACGACACCGTGAAAAAAAAAGTATTATTTCAGTATTAAAAACGTTTTATTATTTTATTATTACTTCGTAATACAAATTGTTTATTATTTGACAATAGAAAAAAGGGATTCAATTGTCGCGCCTTGTAGTATTAAATTATATCTGCACAATCAATCAGCAATAGTTCTGCACGCGTTCACTTGATTTTTCAATCAGCGTTAGATGTAGAAATAACGAGGCACGAGATAGCCAATCGAAAGAGAAAAGCGAATGTCGTTTTACGTCAGGACAAATGATGCACCATTACGGGCAAGGGTACAAATTGAAATTCACATGCCAACTGCATTTGCCGTATACTGCGCCTATGGCTTCGCGCAAAACCAATAACAGGCTATGTACGGTCTAATGAATGGCTCGGCGAAATGTGAGACGCCGATTAAGCTCGTGCTTTGTGGAGCTCGTTCGTGTGTTATCGGACTTGAAAATTAGTATGAGCTTCGCTGGAATTACTATTTTTGTATCATTTATGGGCCACTAAATCTCGACGATTTCATAGAACTTGCCATTTTCACATTTACAAAAAAAAAAGCGAGAGAAGTTCAAACTAGTTCGTATTAATTTAAAAATAGATTCGCGTTGAAACAGAAGGCGAGTTTTCGTGCAAGAAAATGAATTTTGTAGCGATACTTTTTCGAAGTACTGTAAAGTGGAACGTTATTTCTAAAAATTCCAAAATAATGGTAAAAATTCTAATCCTCTATTCAACTAAAATTAAATTCTATCTGAGACTGTCGGCAAAAAAAAAATAGGTAATTTGTAGTGCGAAACATCAAAGTACGATAAAATTCTTGAAATTAGGAAAAAGAGTAATTAAACGACGTATTAAAGACCATTAAAGCGTGTAATAAAGCGCGGAAATGCACATTTGTCTAGCGACCTTAAATTATTCGTTAATCAGCTTTTGTCAACGCAATAAAAATGCAGCACGTACACAGAGGAAAATTCAAGTCACGCCTGCGTACACGAGAGGGTATCAGTGTAGTTCAGCTCCCGGCAACGAAGGTCGATGTCGATGTCGCGCGGCACGCGCATTGCGGCGGAACCCCCAAAGTGTGCTGCGACAATTTTCAGCGCGTTGCACCTACGCTCGTGAGCTAAGGGCCTAAAAAGTTCCATTTTCCACTCGACTGTTCCTCTTAAGCTCCAAGGAGTAATTCACTCGCTCCTCGGAGTGGAAAGGGGAGGCTTGTCATTGAAATGATGGAGGACTGGCTTTTAAATTTTTTTAGGGATAGCTTAAAAGCTGGCAAAAAGTAAAAAAAGTTTTAGCGTTTAATTATTTCTTTATGATGGATTTAATATTTATCCAAGTATTTGATAACTTAACGTTTATGAAATAGTGTTATTGACTGTCTCAAATTTAGTTAAAACACTTGTACGTTGGAATGAAAAGTATTGCAAGGAACAGGCTTATAGTTCTTTTTACTGGTATTTATTATACCTAAGATTATTGTAATATGAAAAAAATTATTAAAAAAGAATGATAATTCTTAAAAAGTTAACGCGTCTGTTTCTACTTACGCATATTAGTATACTAAAGAAATTTTAAATTAATTTTTCATTCATTTAGTAACTTTTTACTTTCTATTTTACGTCTTGCAGATTATGATTAAGAGTTTCGGGAAATCATCTTACGTTTTAAATAAATGAATGTCCATTTTTCTTTCTTTTTTAATCGTAAAACTTAAAGTTTTATTTCCTGTGTTTCAAAAACAAAAACTAACGGTAGGAATATAAAAGTTCCTTCACAGAAAGTTAAACTTCTTTGGAGAATTATTAAAAATCACTTTAAAAAAGTACCGTTGAAAATTTGTGGAAAAGAAAGAAGAAGCTCGCAAATCCTTCTAAAAAGTTTTAATTCCTTTTGCGTCTCTTTCACATTCAAAAGTAATCTAAATTATTCTTCAACCCATCTAATGGATTATGGAAGGCAATTTTTTCAATTATCCAAGGCTTTTTAAAAACTCGCTCATCCACGCATAAATAAACACGATAATACTCTCATGAAAATCACAGCCAATCGCCGTTAAAACCATGCATCAACAAAGATTTCAAAGTGTCCACATAAAGTACGTGCATTTTACTTACTCTACTTATTCAGTCGGTACAGCCAAAGCGCATATATGTACACTAGGTATTTAGTTGGAGGATGTAGATGTAAGCCGCCGTACATAGGAGAGGCGATATTTTGTCGCGCGTGCAAACATACGCACACATAACTGAACCACGTTCTCTCTCTGTTTGGCTTGCAGTACAACATAAAGAAAAAGGAGGAGGTGCAGGAGATGCAGCAAGAGGAGCCGAACCCGCTGATGCGTAAGAAGAAGACGCCCGAGGAATTGGCGGCCGAGGCGGAGGCGGAGGACGAGGACGAATTCACGAGTGAGTCTCTCTCAAAACTTTATCTCTGAGCAAACGATAATTTCGCGACCGAGTGTCCTAGGAATATTTTCCAAAGGATGTACTCGACTTTCAGACGATAACCGTTTGCTTTTGAGGTTTACGATTTTACGCGGGGAAATCTTCTTTTTTTTCCATTGGGCAAGAGTCAAAGTTAGATTTAAAATGTAGACAGAAATAAGTAAGTTTGTTTTACTTGATATCGAAGTATACATGAGTTTGTTATATGATTTTCCAACACTTATTTGAAATGCATAATATGAAATAAGTTTACTTTTCTTAATTAAGAGGAAAATTGTATAAAAACTGTATTAAAAGCAAGTGTCTGACTAAATCCATTTGTCAGTACTGGTAAATTCTTATCATAGCACAATTACTACAATTGAAATTATTACAAATAGTTCAGAATTCCAATTAATAACGTACTTTTCTTGCTTCGCTTAACAATGTCTGACCATATTCGTATTTTTCTACTTGTCCATTCTATGCTCTTGGCAAAGGGATAATTATTAAAAGCATTATCACTTGTAGCCTACGAAATTCAATATATCAACATACATTGTTAATTTTGGTTGACCATATCAGTTCATATTCGGCAGTTTCTATAAAAAGATGAAATTATCACTAGCTGAACGCAATTTAATTTAATAATACAATTTAACCCCTTTAGTGTCTAATATTTTACTGCAAGATTTCTTATTGTACGAAATTTCATTCAATAACATAATTTATTTTAGTTATTTTACAAATTCATTCTAAAATAAGTCTAAAGATGTCTTTATCATATTGCGGATCATGAGATAAATTTCACAAGTATTCTTTGCAATTTTGAATAAGGAAAAAATCGCCCTTTTAAGACTTTACCAATACTTACAACTGAACTCAAATTCACGTTCAGTCAAGTTAAAACCTCCAATACTTCTATACAAAACTTTAAGCTAAAACTCGTCCTCTCAATATAGTCGAATTACAAAGTGGAATAATGAAAGCAATCCTGTCTGTCCGTGCTTGCAGAGCTGAAGAACACGTTCTCAACGCACGTGGACGAGCTGAAGACGCACATAGAGACTAGGTGCAACCTCCAATGAGTCGACTCCGGCGAGCAGTGCTCGGCCAGCCGAGGAGTCATCCTTGCCCCCATCCACCGCGACCCGCGCGACTACACGAGGACGGGAAGGCGGCGGCAGCCGAGGAAGAGGATACGGCCACCATCACGGCTCGACGGCCACGGCAGCTCGAGAACGACGGCGGCGGCGACGGCTTAACCGCATCGAGAGAGCGAGCACTCGACGATGACATCGAGATGGAGAGGATGCCCCTCGCACCACTCTCTCTTTTTTCCCCGGCCCTGTGATCGATCGAGCGCGCGAGCCACTTCCGCCGCTCGCCCAACCCCCCCGGGGGACGAAGGGAGCGACACCGAGGGAGAGTCATCCGACGACGACGACAAGTTGGCACTTGTAGAGCAAGAGTATTATTAAACGACTTAAATCGACAAAATGACAAAAAAATATATATATTAACGATAATTAATAATGCAATTCACCGAAACAAAAACAAAAAAAATAGGCGCTTGAGGTTTAAAAAACAAAAAAAAAAAAAGTAACGATGGATGGAGAAAAAAAAACCCGCACAACCAGAGTAAACACGTAGAGTGCTTCGCTTCGAGCCAGAAAATTTCTCTGCGCGGCGCCGATAAAAGGGATGCTGAGAGTAAAAGAGAGAGAGAGAGAGAGAGAAAGATGCGGGTGAAAAGTGTATGGAAATAAAGTATTTAGCCTCTAAGTTTCTAGTGAAAAAAAATATTACGATTAGCGGAACTAAACGGTAGTGAAGTTATGTAGTTGCTAGTTGAATTGAATCAGAAAAAAAAATACACACGCGCGACGGCTGTTTCAATAATAATATTAATACTGATTAATGATAAATAATTATATGACGACGGTGCAGAGATGAAAAAATGACTCGCGATGAATTATTATGATTATTATAATTATTATTGTAATTATTATTAATATTATCGAGGATTAAGTAGCGCAATGAAAAGGCTTCAAAGTAAGGCGAAGGGAGCGCGTGCGTTTGTAAAATTATCTGCGTTTTTTCGCAAGCGTCTGAAATTTTACGAGCGAGAGGAAAAAATAGAGTGAGCGAGCAAGAGAAAAAAAAACGAGAGAAAGGGAGAGAAAGGTACATTAGATTTATTAATTAGTAGCTGGATGCTGCGAGTGTGTGCGGTCGGCTTGACGGCAACCGATAAAAACGAGACGGGAGGTCGCCAAAAAAAATAGTGTTATTAAAAAGTGTTAAAAAAAAAAAGAGCAAGAGAGAAGACAAACCGAGAGGCGACACGAGCGTTGGGTAATCTTGAGATGCGAGTGGACGGTAGTTCTTGTTCGGCCATTCGTCCGATTCTCGACCGCGCGACAGCGACCGACGGCCCGATCGCGGAAAGCTTGACGCGCGAGCGCGTCCGAGCGACGCGCAAATGTTCCGCGCGCCCATTGTTATTGTTATATTGTTGAATTTTTGCTAAACGTAGAGGCGTGACACGCACGTTTTCTCGCACATCTTACAAACCGTCAACGCTGCGACGCGCGCCCCGAGTGACCTTGACTCAAGTTCGATTATTTTCTATTCAAAAGCAACAAGAGAACAAAAGGAGGGGAAGCTTGCAAGCTCCCTCCTTGCTACATCGGTTGGGAGTTAATTCCAGAAGTTTCGGCGTCGAGAACCTGAGGTAACCTTGTGGCGTCACCGTCGCAGCGGCGAAGATCGCTAAAACTGAAACGGTGACGCTAAAAGGCCGCGAGCTTTTCTTAACTGTCACGTAGTCCTAGAAAATTAACACAAAAAAAAAGAAGGTCTCTCGGGGTTGATCAAGCGCGGCCCGACGGCGACGCCGAAAACTAAAGAAGCTCGATCGCGAGCTCATGATTTCTACGTGGTTATTAGACGTGAACGGCACATCACACAACGCGAAGTTGAGGTAAACTTTCGTATGACACAATTTTTTACGAATCATGCAAAAAATGAGATTCGGGAATAAAAAGAAAATACCCTCGAAAAAAAAAACGAGCGAAAGAACGACGTCCCCGCGCGTCGAGCATTTTGATTGGGCCGCAGGTATGTCACGTGGTAAACGCGCGCATGCGCGCACCGACATGCGGGCAACATTTGTTGAAGTTGATATAATACTAGTTCGATGTTACGTCGGCCCGAGCGAAAACGGGCGTGCGCATGCGCGCTCACGAGAGCACAGCGGACGAGGTGGCTCCCAAAAGAGCACCAACTGCCGGCAGGTGATGCATGCCTTATATATAATATACTTTTACCTACGGTATATATGATAAAGGGAAAAAAACATACACACACATAAGGAAGAATACAGCACACACATGTAGAGGTTATTAACAAGAGAACAACAAAAAAAAAGAATAAAAAAGTTTTTTCGCCTACACACCGAGTTTGAGAGTGCAGTGCGAGTATAATGTGTGATTGTGTGTCGTACACGTGCGATTCTGCGCCAAAATATATAGCCGAGGTTGCTTTAAAAGGAATCGAAAAACTGAGAGCAAGCATAAGGTGCTTCTAACATTACGTTGACGGCATAGCAAATGGTAAAATGTTTCTGGCAGTTTGATATAAATATATACACAGTTGTTGCGTAGAATATACGAAAAAAAAACACAAGATTAAAAAAAGTGAAAATTCGAAAACACACGTGGCTTTATGTTTTTCGACCAACCAGGTAAATCATTCAGTAATATGCTTTTACACGTTTGTACGATCAGTGTCACGTTTGATATACGATAAAATCGACAAAAAATGTTATTAATACACAAATTGTGTGAAAATAAAAACGAGTAGAGTGAGTATGGATTGTGAAAAAAAAGTCTTCGAGTTGGGCAAATCTGAGAGACGTTTAATATTCCAGGCGAGAGCGTCGAAAAAAAAGACAAACGTTCAAGGTGAAAAATTTAAAATAAAACGACCGTAGTGTTTTCGCGCGTGTACAGAGAAGCAACCCAGTTGAGAACAAATCGAGTGAAAGGGCGAGTGAGAGGAAGAAAAAACACGAGTTTTACCCGAGTTTAAAAAAAAAGTTCACCGAGTTGAAAAAAAAAGAAATAAAAAAGTAAAATAATCACGTGCGTGATGCTGTTTTTTGTATGGACGACACGGAGAAAATGTATTTTTTTATTTTCGAAGTAATGAAAAAAAAATAAATAAATCTTAAATAATAACTGTGGCGACAGTCGAGCGTGACGTAGGACAACAAAGAAAACGAGAAACAAATTAATTATAGTGTATCTTTTCGCTTTGACGCGTCGAGCGCTTCGTACGAACAAAAACTATCTAAAATAACAAAATTCACTGCGGAGTGAAGAAAATATTTCGGAACCGAGAGCAAAGTCAGTCTATTCTTCTTCATTGATCTACCGCGGAACTTGCAAAAATTTTCTCGATTTTTATAAGGACAGAATTTGTAAAACGTGAAATTGAAATATGAAACGATGAGATTCGCAAACAAAAAGTCGAGCATAAACGCGACGTCCTTAAATTTTCGAATAAAACAAGGAAACCAAAAGGTTTGGGCTTACCAAAGACGAATGATACGTTGGAACACAGTAACGAATCTTTCACACCTTGTATTAACCATCGAAATCCTGTTAGATGTAATTTCTAGATGAAAAAAGTGGTCGATGCAAAATTGCGATATTCTAAATCGTTTTTTTCATTCGCCGAACGAATAAGAAAACGGGCATATGAATCGAAGCCGCCGTAGTTTCGGGCTTCCGGTAATTTTATCGTTAAAAGATGCTAAAAAAAAAGAATAAATGTAGATTTATACTAAACGACGGTGAGAAAATTTTGACGCTATGACAATATGGTAGACGATGCGCAACGCGAAAATTTTTAACGTTTGGATTTTCGAAGGTTCAATACGACACTCTAAAACTGACATACTGTCGCATGTGACTGTGCACGCATTCCGTCGCTGAAAAATATGACCTTTCATTTCTTTTTCATTTCTTTTTAAAGTAACGCAGTGTTGCGCGCTTTAGCGAAATAAATGTCCACTTCTCAATGCAACAATGTCGCTGCTGCACACTTTATATCTGACGACTTCGATTTTGGAAGGACCTGAATTATTTCAATTTTTAACGTGCAGAATAATTTTTTTTTTTAATAATTATCCCTTGCAATTTTCCATTCGAAAATAATGTCTTCTAAATTTGTATTCAATTTAAAATAATGTGGAATATTATTTTAAATCTAAACCTTTGATTTAACTAAAACGTTTGATAATTATTTTTCAATTATAATTAAAAATATTCCGAATTCCAGAATCGAGCGTCGCAACCTACAAATTCACACTTCAATGAACAACGTTCTCTCTGTACAGTCGTTGATTCGACGAGCGCCCTTAGTGTTGTGTAGAGACTGGATCGTAATTTTTCGCCATTCTCTTCTTTCTCGTCACCTCGAAAGTTTCGATTCCTATCCTTTTTTTTCCAGTCCTTCCGGAAATAAAGATACCGATTCTTGGAAAATCCACCCTCGTCCTGATCTCACCGGTGCTGTTTGCCCGACGATAAAACAAACTCCGGGAGTTCTCATCGTCAACTTTCTGATTCCCCCTGCTGCTTCCCTTTTTTCAGCAACTGCATTCGTCACCTGCGAGCAGTCACTTTCAGAAAAATTGCGATCCGCGCTTACTACATAAACTTTTCTCTCGAAAAAATTTGTGAAAAAAAAAATCACGAAAAAAAGGAGCTCGAAGAACCGATAACAGAGTCATCCGGATTTACACACATGCACACGTCGTTCGAAAAGTTCGAACTTTTCGCGCCGGTGACGGTAAAACCGCCTCTCAAAAGAAAAAAAAAAACAATTCAGCAAAAATCGGCGATATAAAAGTCGTTCTGGAAATGTTTTCGCAATAATTACACTCTTGAAAAGCGAAATATTGAAAGCTACATTTTTTTGAGCTTCTGTAAAAATTCATTCAACAAAAAATTCTTTCTATTACGTTACTACAGAGTGGTCCTAAGGGAATCCAGATTTACAACATATTTTTCATCCTTTTCGTAATTATCAATTTTCATACAAGCAGCTAGCCATTAATGAGTAAAAAAAAATCTGCATTGACGTTTCCGGAACGTTTTTTTACCGCACAGAATGTGTAAACAAGGGGATCTGCTTAAAAAAAATACAAAAGAAATAGTCTGTCTCTCTCGTGTCTCGATGTTGCATGCCTGTTAATGTGCTTATTACAACTGTCAATTTTCGATGAAGGGCTCGATGATGACCTCCTCATCGGGCTGCTGCAGCTTTACTCGTCGTCGGAAGCTCGGTCGGAGAGGATCTCGAAAGTTATCCGATCAATTAAACGTAGATCGTGAGAAAATAAGTAGTTGACTAGCGCAAACAATCGACGTAGGACAGATTTTATGAGAAGTATTTAAAAAAAAATGTGAAAGCGATGGGTAAGGGAATAGCATATCAGTAATATAATGATCGTTGGCTGCGTCTGGCGATGCTATTCAACAAAAAAAAAAATTCAAACGAATATTTTTGTAAAAGTTTACGCAAGCAATACTGGAATCGTTAATTTTGTCAATATTACAGCCTTTTCTAAGGACCGACAGTGTGCGTCTACAAAAAAATGCTTCAGCAAATATCGTAAATGAAAAGTAAAAGAAATTGTACTTTATTCTGAGAATTGCAACTATCCACCCGAATTTAATTACGAAGGTCTTCAAACTCTCCTCTTCTACTGCGAGTATTTTTGCTAAAGCATTTTTTTTCCTCAGTGCAGCTTAAGAGCCGAATACCGTCGCCAGAGGTAGCCTCGAAAATTCCTCAAGGTACCAAATCACACGCGAAAGTAACCAGATGAAAAAGCGAGTACGATAAGCCGATAAAAAAAGTACAGAAATCGCCTATATTTTGTTACATGGCAGTTTGACGAACGCGAGAAAACAGTAACGATAGAAAAAATCAGTGCGGAGGAGGCTCGATCATTTAACTAGATTACAGAGAAAAAAAAGGAGAGACGAGGTGTGTGGACTTGCAAACGAAAAACCATCAAACAAAACAAAAAAAAAAAAAAACAAGCGAGGAAGAATAAAAAAAGGCTGGCGGATAACTTGCGAGAGGCCAGAAACGCCGGGTTGCGCTCTTTCTCTCTATATGATCAATTTTTCTATGGTAAGGTGTTTCTAGATGAAGACGCTTTGAACGTATGTACCTTTGTCGAGCATCTCTCCTTTGAAAAAAAAAACCTTGTTCTTCTTACTTCAGGGACAAAGCAAAATATATATTATATACACATCTTCGCTCGATCTGAAAATGGACGCTCCCGCGTTTTTCCGTTTAAACTTGAACTCTGCAAATTTTTCTTTGCCAACATCCCTCGCACGCTGTACGGGGGCCAGTCGGAATTAAATTCCGACCTTGAACACCCGTCGAAATTTAACGCGCGCTCAATTTGCATCGGGAATCGCTTGGAAAATGGTAATTGGCGGTCGGTTCGTTTCTCTCTAATTAGCGATTATCGCGAGATTACCATCGAGCGGCAAATTAATTGGGAGCGTCGATTCTCCGTTCGATCTCCTCTGTCCAAAACGATACTCTGCCGGAAAACGAAAAGAAGAAAAAATGATACATATATAAATATATATATATATTATAAAAAATATATATATTCAACAGAAAAATATACAATATACTTGAAGTCAATTACTCCTAATTATATTTATTATTGAAAAAAAGGAAAACCAAATATGCCGATACTATTAATTTACTTGTACGAAGAAAAATATATATATATCCCTCATAGGAACGACATAACAAGAAAATCGCCTAGTAAAACGTTCAATTAATCAATGAGAACAAAAAAAGAAACAAGTAACGTTGGAATATTTAACTTATTTAGAGTAAAAAAAAAATTGCAGAGAAAAATTTAAGAGGTGCAAAGAGAACACTAGTTAAAACACTCCAACACAGACTCTCGTTTTCCCTTTCTCGTTTTCCCTTCCCTCCATCAATGTTCTTTAGACGAAAACACAGACACTTATAAATACACAAGCAAAAGTTTAAACAGTTTAACCGATTTTAAAAAGCAAAAAAAATCTATCTTTCAATGTCTTGTGTATACGCAAAAGTAGCATTGAGAAAAAAAAAACAAAATGAAAACTTCCGATCTCTCTTTACTTGCGCCTTCGATGTTTCTACATGCATGTAAACTATATTTCTCTTATAGCTGAATCTTGTGGAGTTAGCCGTTTAATTGTACGCTCGATGTGAAAGTGACCGGATCCAGATGAATCGACGCGTCCCTAATCTCTCCTCCTCTTTGGCTCGGCCCCTTTTCCCGAATTAACGACTGGCAAAAATGAAAATCGGCGCGAACGCGAAAACTCGAAGGTTGGATCGGCGGCCAATTCATCTGGATCGCGATACGCGAGGTTCTCTTCTCTATTTCCTCGCAGATAAACTCTAGCGTGACAAGCTCGTAGCAGTGACATTCGTCTGTAACTATATAAATATTCATGATTTATCGATGTTGTAAATAATAAAAAGTGAATCAAGTAAAGAAAGAAGAAAAAAAAAGAAAACAAAAGTCGTTCACGCGTCTGTTGCAACTGATTTTGTCTATGCATGTCCTTGTTCTTTCTCTTTAGTTAACTTACATACTTTTTCATTTCTTGTTCTTTTTGTTTACCTTCGTTATATTTTTTGCGACTCTCTCGATTTCCTCTTTTTCTCTACTTTATTTTTTTACATATAAGTTACATGGGGCCGCTATTAAAAAAAATGTAGCATATAAACTGCGATGTCGCCGCTATTGTTGTTTCACTACGCTGGTCAGTGTCGTGTGTGTGCGTGTCGTTGTTGTTCTTGTTGTTGTTTCTCGAATTCTCGATGTTCTTCTGGGCAAACTTTAAGAAAACGACTCTTTCACATTTTTCAAGACACACACGAAAAGAAAATGGAATCGTGTAGAAGCTTGCGAGCGCCGATGCGAAATAGAACACATGAGAAAATCGTGCACATTACGTTTGAGTTGGTCGTTTTAATCCCAACCACGTTTTGTCTCTGACTCTGACGCTTTCTATCTTTTTCATTAGTTTTTGTTACCAATTTCGACTCGTCTTGCTGATTGAAAAGTTCGGTACATTTAAGGAAGTTCCACAACAATTCGCAATGGCAAATCTATCGAGGGAAAATTTATGAAATTTGCTTAAGAAATTATAAAAGAATTTGTGTAGTCCCTATTCGATATACTGAATTTCCTTATTAAATCAGTTCCACCTCGTCTTTTATCAAACAACGTGATGTTCCTGACAAGAAAGAGACAAGAAAAAACTAAAACAACAGTACATAAATAAAGCTGACAGACGAAGAACCCCACAGAATCTTTTATTCTTTTGAACTAACCGACGAACGAGACGATACCCTTAAAAAAAGACAATTGAATACGTGCGAATGGAAAATTAGAAAAATAAAGTATTTCGTTATGTTTTTGCTTTAAAAAAAAAAATTATGAAAACGCGACCCCCGCCACCCTACACACGTGGCACGTGATACAAAGCGCTTATTGATACACTGGAAACTGAAAAAAAAAAGGAATATCAAATGAGCTAATGCGATTAGCGTAAGTTTGGAGTACGCGTTTCGCGTATTTCATAGTCTAAAGGGAAAATGATTTGAAGAATAAAATCAGTAATAAGTCTGCCGTTGGGTTTTAGGACTTCGTTTCAAATCGATTCCAACCCCTGACAATGTAAAATCTCTGCTTAAGAAAAATAAGTCAGTGAACAGTTACGAAGACGAGTAAATGAATGAAGACAAGGCTAGAGGTCTAGAATTTAAAGTATTTTGACGTAGCAAACGGCAGCATAATTTTAGGATACAACAGTGTATTTAATGAAACTTGTAACGAACGTAGGTTAATAAAATATACACAGCTGATGTAACCTCAGTAAAATAACGTAGAAGTAGAAGCTTTTGAAAAAAGTGTTTGCTGCTTCGAGATGAAAAAACTGTTGAATCGTTAATTGTTAATGATTAAATTAATTATTTACATGAAAGAAATTGAAGAATTTTTTTTCTTATATATAGATTGTTATTTAAAATTTGTAAAGAAAAAGTAAAATAAAGTAACGCTAAAGCAAATCGATGATAAAAAAAATCCCTATTAAATTTTTAATCAAGCACTGTAATATCTAATAATCTAAAAGAAAACATTCACCTAAACCATTTGATTAAATATTGAATTAATTAAACCATTTGTGTACTGCAAATGAAACGAAAAATTTCTTAAATTTACGAAAAAAAAAATTAAATATAATTGCTGTTTGGATTAAATTGATATTAGGAAACGTTTCTAGACATTATACGCATTTTTCAAATTTTGTTTCTCCAAGCGCTGTAAATTAGAAGTGAATAGCTAAGTTAAACAGAAAAAAATGACCGAAAGTGTTTGCAAAAATCCAGAGGATCGAAAGTGTGATTTGAAAGAGCGAAAATCAAATGGAAAATGAAGTGTGAATGGAAGATTTTTCTTCTCGCAGAATATGCTTACGCAAATAGAAAGAAATAAAGTAATCGACAAATGTCCCACATTCAACGGTGAAAATCGCGCTGACGCGATTACGATTTCTCCTTTCCGTTTTTCTTGCAAATTTTTCAAATTCATTACGTAACCCGCTGCGATTCAGTGAATTTTTTACACCCACCTAAAAAAAAGGCAATTTTCATGTAAAAAAAGTTTAGAAGTTTCAAGAAAAAAAAAATAAGACAAATAGATAGATTCACGACCACAAAATGACTATTCCAGAACAACGACACAACGCATTAAAAAAGTAATAAAGTGTAAACAAATAATCGCTGTCATAACGATGATTGACGACTCGAGCGACGATGCGACGATTGCGTTCTTAAATTATAAGTAATACAGAAAAAAATGTAAACGTAGAATATGTATTTAATAAAAAACAAAAAAAAAGAGTAATCGAGAACACACCGTATATAGCACGGTACCGAAAGAGTTTAGCGACCAAAGCGCGGAGTGTGACGAAATCACGTTCCTCGGTTAGGCCTTTTTGAAAACTGCTGTTCGCGCGGAATTTCGCCAGCTTCTCGAAACGCGTTCTTTATGTTTATCGTGTTCCGAATTTTCGATTCTGATTATAACAACGCCATCACTTGGCCACATTTAAGGAACTGACTTCTTTTTCGAAACAATTTTTTTCTGTAATTTTCCGACTCTATCCAAAATTATTAAATAAAGAGAAAAACTTTGGATTCAGAGCACGAATGCGTAAGTAGCTTGAGAGACCATCAGAATTTCTTCGAGACACGATTTTTTCATTTCCACAGAATTTAGATAATCTCAGCTAGAAAAAAAAGATAAGACGAACTACCGTGTTTCTTTTTCAAACTCCTTGAAGATGATAAATGTTTCATGATTGAAGATTGCGAATTTTCAAGCGGACAGCAGCAAAATAAAAAGAAGCTTAAACTTTACTTCTTACAGTACGCGTATGAATAAGTGAAATGACTGCATGGGTGACGAATAGCAGTTGTAGAGGGAAATCACGAATCTTAATTATTCTGCTTTTTTGACTGCCACCTTCCTTGGATGTCAAGACTCTCGAAAACGGAGCGAAGAATAATCGAAATTCCGACAGACAAACGTACTAATAACCGACACCTCGAATGAATTTCTTTAGAGTCGAGTCTTCATTTTCATCTCCAAACTCCGCGTTACCCTCGCGCGAATCGGGCAGGTTCTTACCGCGAATATTTGCAAAAAGCTTTCCTGAATTCGTTGCGCGAAAAAATAAACCTGCCGGGATCGCGCGATCTAACGAAACTCCGTACACATTTCTCGGACAAAGTTTCTTGCTATACTTTCGTACACGATTGTCGCAATCAATTTTTCTCGAAAAACAACATTAAACCAAGAAGCAATATTGTTGATGCCTATTTATTAAAAATAAAACGAGACGAGCCTTCTTATCGAAGCAAAGGAACGAAAAATAAATACGCCCTCGACATTCATAGAGACGCAGCACAAATGGATGAAAATAAAAAATAACGCGATATAAAATTTAGGACTAACTAGACACCAAAAGAAAAATAATAATAAAAAAATAAACGAAAATGACTAAAGGAACACAGCAAAAGCAAATATACGATTGTCTTTCGAATTATTTTTTTCGCATATTAGAAACAAGACGACGATGCAGGGGAGTACAGGGAAATAAGGGAGATGGAGAAAACGAGAGGAGCGAAAGGAACGCGATCGCGCATGTATAACGTGTAAATTAAAAAATCGCTCGAAACTCGCTCGGGATTGAGGCAACACTGTCTTTTTCTTCATACGATAAAATGTCGATATTTTTCTGACTGAATGATTTCTTCAAAATTGATGCTTCGTGTCACAAAAAGATTTTTTTCTATTTATTAGTATTATAGTGTAGCTGTAGATTTGATAATAAGTATTCAATTTAAAATGATCCATAAGAAAAATTATTTGAATCAAATGAATTTATAATATAATCAAGCTATTGCAGTCGGTAAATTATCGGCATTTAAGGGAAATTTAATAATACAGTAGCGATGGAAGTAGAGAAAAATAAACACCACGTGTATAAAAGGAGCGAGAGTGAAAAAGGTTTTAAACAGATTATAATCATTCATAGGAAGTAAGAAACAATCAGTGCTGCAGAAAGAGAGATTGCAAACGTTATTAAAATAGTGAGAAAGAGAGAGAGAGAGAATGAAGCGGAAAATGCGATCGAATTTGTTGTTGAACCTTAAATTATATAAAACTTAAGGAGAAGTAACGATGATGCTAACGATGATAATATTATATATTGTTGTTAGATATATATAAATATTATATATATTATATATATATATATATTGATACCTATACAGATGAAGAAAATGAAGTATATTTAGTAGTTAAGCGATATTCACACACACCAAATTGACGACACTAAAGCGCTCCAACTTTCCTCTGGTGAAACTTAATAAAGCATTAAAAGATGAAATCGAGGCATATTTGAACACGATATAGTTTCGTGGGGGTACGCTTTTATTTTCTAGTATCACCCCTCTTGTAGAGCGCCGGAGTTTTAACAATAAGACACGCCCCTGAGCTTCAATTTCTTCGACTTTCGCATCTAATTCTATTTTCTTCAGCCGCAATTGTATTCATTGCATTAATTTCTTTTAACTCTTAAATTTTCTTTATAACTCGCATTTGTTGCAGAAATTTACCGATTGAGCAATATGACTTTAGTAGCTGTTACCGATAGTTACCGATTGAGCAATATCACTTAATTCATGTTAAGATAATTCGTACCCACGAACAGTTTAAACGTTAATGTTTCATATTTTTATAAAAAAAAAAGAAAGAAAAACGTAGAAATCGGTCAGTATTTCAGAGTAAAGTCGGGTTGTTTTCGTTCGTTGCTGCTCAGTCGGTAAGGCTAAAATGACGATATGATTTTTGTATGCGAGAGCGGAAAGTGAGTCCCAAGGAGTCGTTTTCTTTTCCTGGATGGCTGTTTCACTACTTCACATATGTTCTGCGTTACACGAAGGAAAAGCGAAAGGGACTTGTCCCTCTTATTAAAGCGGCAAAGTAACGAAGCCAAGGCAGCGAAACGATGGAAAAACCAATGGAGGCCGAGAAAGTGATTTCTCGATTCGGGGGCGCG
Source organism: Sycophila sp. Sp_5 (assembly GCA_018906775.1). Taxonomy (NCBI): domain Eukaryota; kingdom Metazoa; phylum Arthropoda; class Insecta; order Hymenoptera; family Eurytomidae; genus Sycophila; species Sycophila sp. Sp_5. The sequence goes on from JACCID010000020.1 coordinate 1,445,389, forward strand.
CCGCACCGTTATAGCTCTTATTACTATAACTATAGTAATATTACTAATGAATAATAATGCAAAATAATAATATTACTAATAATAAACAAAAGTGAATTACCAAAAATGCGTTATGTTATTTAGTTCTAACCACTGATAAAAAAGTAATAAAAATCAATCATGTTACCAAAAAGTTTGTTTAGAATTTCTTTATCCTTGTACATTTTTATTCCTTTGAAAGTATTCTATTTTAATGTTGTTTAAATATTGATGATAAGATTTTTTTCGAATGTTTATTCATGTTTGGCGTCTTTTTTTTACATAAATAAAATAGAGCCGACTATTCCTGTTTTTCTTCAAAAGAAATTTGTTGATTTTTAAAACAATGTAATCACTTGAAAAATCTGCAGAATTCGTAAGTATTCTTATTTTTTAAGTAAACAAGCTTATTTTTACTGATTTTTTTATTACTGAAATGATCAGTAAATTTGTGTAGAAGAAATTAAATATTTTACTGTAAAAGTAATGATTTTACAAAATATCAATTAATAATACCTGCAAGAGAATAATATTATCGAGCGACGAAGAATTCGTCCTAATTGTCGCGACAGCCAGTGCACCTGCAAATTTTCGCTGCACAAGCAAAATGTACACTCGGCCATGGTTGGCCCTGATTCCATCAGCAACTTTATCCACCTAAGCAAAATGTCGATTTCCTAATCGATCACGCAATTCCGTTGAATTTCGATAGTGGCATTTTTTCGTTCCCGTTTCGTCGCTGCTCGCCCGACCAGCGTCAGTCTTCCAGTGATCCTCGCGTCGCTTGGACGCGCCTCGATCTTTTTTTATTATGTGACAATTTCATTTTTTTATACTTTTTTACGTACGGTAGAATTTTTAATTGAACAGATTATTGGAGAGTCTAAATAAAGACGAAAAATGTCGCGTGCGACGAGAATTGTCGTTTGGTGCCTACTCGTCGGCTGGGTGGTCGCGGAGGAAATCACACTCAGCATCAACGTTAAAAAACCACTCGCAGTTGTCAGCGAGAAGTTTCTAAGTGTCACGGTTGATCCAGGTTTTATATTTAGCAAAGCTTTAAGGTGAGAATCTGAAGATGCTCTAAATTTTTTTTCTCGAATAGGATACTCTTCTAGACAAATCATAAGCAATGCAAAATTCGTCAGATTAAATGAATTTCAATTTTTTAATGTTAACACTTTCTATTCGAGCAGATAAATTAAAATACAGAAGTTTTTGAACTTTAAATGAACATCTTTTACAATATTAAAGCACTAAATTATTACGTTACTATTGATCATTTTTACATTATCAACAAATTAGTTTTTACATCATTAAAAAACTAAAAAAAATTATCAAAATTGTTTAGATAAATATTCATCACTATAATATTTAATTAACAATATTTAATATAAATGTTTAATAATTCATCACTATAAATGAATTGAAAACAAAACTACATTGTTCAGTGATGTCGAAAAATGTACGAGTATGGCAAAGGCTCTTGCTCCGGCTTACATTCGTCTTGGAGGCCCAAGGAGCAACACTTACGTTTTCGAACGAGGTCTGTACCCACCAGAAACGCACACCGACTCAGGCTACACCCTTCCAGGTAAGTTTAGAGCTACTTCGGAAAACTATATTTTAAATTTTTACTTTTCTTCACTCTGCAGATCTTGTAGTAAGTCGAAATTCTTTAAAATAGTAAAGTAAAGCTGTGACTTAAAGAAATGATATATTTTTATCAATTTAATGAGATTGATAATACTCATAAATTCAAGAAAATATTAAAAGTTAAAAATTTTCATTGTTATAATCTTATTAATATTATAATCATTTAGAAAATTTCTGATAAAAATGTATAGTAATATCTGCTCGGTAATATCGTCGGTGCCACGAGTAAGGTAAAAAAAGGAATATCAATCTTTTATTTATCTCCTATATGATAGCCTGTAGTCTAAAAAGTAACAATAGCATTCTGCTAAAATTCTCATGGAAAATTCTGATTCGAAATAAAATTAACAATAAGATCGTGTATCGAAAAGCTTTTTCCGTTTATAGCCTTTGGCATCAATGCGCGTAAAAGCGCCGCTGGGCTCAAAGCCGTTAAGAGCGTCGCGTTCGATTTCGCTATGGGGGTCGACTTCGCCAAAGTAGTCACGAAGCGCGCGTAAACAATATCGGGTGTATAATAGTCGGTTGTAACAATGGTGCAGCGTCGCGATCCTCCTTCCTAATGAGGCGTCGTCCCGACTGCGGGGACTTCACCCTGCGATAACGGCGGAATTCGCTCCCAAACGCCGTTTGGATTGCGATCTGGAGTAATTCATATTTACAGTCACCGTTCTGCGCGATGGTCTTTGTCAATTTCGATAGCCGCGGATGCGTTGATTATTTCGTCTTTTATCTTTTTGCATTAAGTTTAGACATTCTTCATGATCATGGAATCAAACGTAAGTTACATTGAACATTTATTTCAGTGGATTCCTCTCTTAAAAAAGTGTACGGTTAATCAATGATTTCGAGAACTCAACTAAATTAAAAATACTTTGAGTATAGCGTTATCTTCTGATGCGCGTACTACTCCACTACACTGATCTGGCCACTCAATCACAGAGCGAAATAAATTACGCCGTAGAAATAAGCGAAGCGCTTGGCCTTATACCGGGGGATAAAAAGTCGCGCCGAAATTCTGAGAGTCGCGCTATGAAAGGAGCAAGGGAAGCGCAGTTTATACGAGGCGCCGTTAAATCGCCAGCCGAAGAATGGCCCCAACCGTCGATACAGACTTGGCGAGCGCCATTTTTACGAGGCCAAAGCGTGGGAGGAAGGATCAGCGAAAATTGATCGGCAATCCGGTTTCCGATTTACGACCTCGCTTTATTTCAGCCCGCCCCGTCGATGTCTGACGGCGCCTCGTTCGCCGTCGAGGGGATGCTGGCTCGTTTTTTCGATGTGATGAAATCAACTTTGTTTTTAGTCCGAAGGTGCCATTTGGGCTTTTCAAAAAGTTTGAGGGGACTCTGTGATGACTGCAACATTTATATACTCAAACTATAAGTAGTACTATTTAATGGATACTTTAGAAACTGTTGTAAAGGTTTGATTAAAAAAGAGCGTCTGACCGATCCCGTCTGTTTCTACTTATACTTTATTTTAAGCTTCTTGAGGGTATAATTAAAATAATCTTTGCTAATAGATTTTTCCCAGGGAACATATAAATGAAAAATATTATTTTAAGTAAATATATGTACATTTAATGATGAGAAATGTTTTATTCCTTATAATTTTGATGATGAGTTCCGGAGTTCATATTATTAGACTTTCATTTACTTAATGAGAAATTAACTCTTTAAATGAAAGAAAATACATTGATAAAGATGGAATAATATGATTACAATTATATAAGATTCTGAGTGTAACCGATGTACACGGACACTTTGATCTTTCAAATCACTTGTCTAAAATAAATATTTAAACTTTTCACTTACGAATCACGTGATGCTTTACCGACAACTACCAAGGTAATTCGAACGCGATTGATGTAATAAACTTTTTCCGAATTCTTTTAAGGAAGAATAATAAACCGATGGTCATAAAAAGCTTGGAAGAACGGGTTGATATTTTCTGTTGTACGTTACGTCGTACTGGAAAAAGGTGGCAGAATAAAGACAAAAAATGTTGAAGGAAACTTACTTTATTTTTCTTGTAGAGAAACATTGGGTACACGTGCACCAGTGGGCAGAAAGGTCGGGACTAGACGTCATAGCGGTTATTGCACCACAACAATCTGACAGTTTTAGTGGCACCCGTCCATCGTCTTGGGACCCAAGAAATGCCCTCGACCTCATCTCCTTCAGTGATCACATGGGCTATAATACCAGTTGGCAACTCGGCTATGGTAAATTTAACATTTTTTAAATTAATGAAATTGTCAGCCAACACAAGATGCTGCTGCTATTTTTTAAATGATTAATACCGTAGTATTAACGTAGGATAACCGTAGTACGTTAATAACCGTAATTTTAATAAAGTAAATATAATACTGTATTTGGTGAGATAAGGAAACATACAATCAATCATATTTGTTTCCAATGGAAAATATTTTATTGGTGGTTAAAATAATTCTTAAAAAATGCAAGAACTTTACTAAAGAGCCTATGAATGAATTTAATTCACCTGAAGTTTATGTGAAAGCATTAAACTTTAAAATCAATTGACAGCCAACTATGTGAGGGCAAATCGCAGTGCAAAATTTTGCAATAAAATACCAATCGCATTCTACCCTAAAAACCAAATTCGGATTACCGCACAGTTCCGTCGACGATAGAGAGCTTTCGGTCGCATATCGCTATAAACCAAAAACCGCGCGATTCGCCAATCGTGCAATCGCCGTAAATGCACACGGCTAATAAATTGGCACGACGATAAACGCGGAAATGCTTCGCGATTGCGTATCTCGCCAGGGAGCAGTCAAATTTCTCAATGGCTCGCATGTGCAGGATCTTCTGCAAGTTTTAACTCACTTGTCATCCTTTAATCGAGGATAATCTTGCTTCAATTGATATTTCGCATAATATTGAGTGAAAATAGCGCTTTATTGTATTTGTCTTTTAATGTTAATTTAAATATTAATCTAAACTAAAGTAAATATTTATTAATAAAGAATTAATAAAATAAGATAATAATTCAATAAAAATGTATGCACGATATTTTTGCATAATTATTTTCATTGACTTACAGTTTTCTTACATAAATTTTCGTATAAAAAACTGAAAAATGATAAACGAATATTTATTATAAATATCTACGAGCAGTGAATTTTTTATTGTAAGAACTTATCAAAATTTTAGAAAAATATTCCGTCTATTAGAATTAATGTGTAGAACGCTTTTGACTGAAATTTTTTTCTAGTTACGATAAAACGTATATACATTAATTCCACTCAGCCAGTAACTTCTGAAAATTTGTGTCATTTTTCAAAATATTCATTTTATTGAAATGCTTCATTACTTGGTACACAAAAAAGTGTTAAAAGTACCTCATTATTGTGGATAATTCACAGAATGTCAAACGCGATGCGACGTGAGCGGAAGCGACTTAGGCCGAGACGTGCAGCGGCTACGCAACATGCTGGATGCATTTCCGCGTTACGCTGAGCGTGCCCTGATCGCAGGACCGGACGTTGTCACCTACAAGACGCGCCTTCAGCAGCAGTACCTCCAGGACTACTTCAACACGGCCAGTGCTGCTCTTTCTACAGTCACATGGCATCCGTTAGTTCCTTTATCACTCGTAGTTTACTTTAATGATTTTTTTATCGATTTGATAGCTTTTTTGAATTTTACAAATAGAGACTTTGCAAGTATTAGTCTTGAAGAAGAGGGTGTGTCGCTACATCTGGATGGACTTGCACTGGAAAAGGACAGCCTCTACAGAATCATTGGGCGGTACGTTTCCAAGAAGCCTTTGTGGATCGGTAAGGAAAGATTAAATTGTTTTTCTTTTTCTCAAGGCAAACTTTAAAATAATTTTGACTTTAATATTGTAGCGGAATCAAGACCAGAAGAGTGTAAACATCAATTCTTAGGAGCTTTGGTGTGGGCCAGGCGGTTAGGAAATACAGCCAAACTTGGAGTTCAAGTTCTCATGAGGCAGCCTGAAATTTCGAGCTTCTTTAAAGCAACACCGGTAGGTACTTTTAACGATTATTCTTTTTGTATTGTCAAGTGTCATTTCCTCTTTAAATTTTAACTAAAAAAAGAATAATGAATAATTATTAATTAATTATTACATCACTTGCTTGGATATAATTGCAGGACTACTGGGTGTCAGTATTACACAAAATGTTGGTCGGTCAAGAGGTGCTCGATGCCAGGATTACGACAGGCAATCGTTCGCACGTGCATTTTTACAGTCATTGCAGTAGGCCATCGGAACAGTATGATCCAGGCTCTATCACTATCTTCGGTATTAATCTCACACCCTCTAAAGTAACCGTCAATCTCAAAGGTCTTAAACTCAAGGTTGTTCATAACTACATCCTTTTGCCTGGATACGATGCACCGAATCGCATGTTTTCTGAGTAAGTGCAGCGGAATTTTCTCTATTAACAATCCGTATATGTTTTTATTAATATTTTTTCATGTTTGAATTACGGAAACCCCTACGAAAAGAAAAATTTGTCTTTAAATATATATTGTGATAACTTTGTACAAAGTAGTACTAAATTTCTGTATAAAAAAATATTATAAAATTGTGAAAACGTTTTAATAATTCACGTCACTTCTGAGTTTTGCTAGCAGATCTTTCATAGAAAGTTTAAAAACATTTAAGTAGATACGCCACTGGCTGTGCTCAGACAATTTTTTTTACAAGTTTCATTATATTTTAGAGCTACACTTCTGAATTACGAACCCTTGAATCTCATTGATGACAAAGAAATACCTGATCTGAAGCCAGTAATCACAAGTGCAGAAAAAGGAGCGAAACTGAAGCTACCATCTGGTGCGATTGGATTTTGGGTTTTACCTGGATTGAAGGTGTGATTTTTATACATATGCGTATTACAAATCATTCTTATTATCAAGAAAAAATTATTAACTGTAAACGTCTGCGTTTTTTTACCAGACACTTATAATAATTCATCTGTAGATGCACTCGCTAACAATAATCGTTATATAACCAATTCGTAGATGAAGGCATGTATGGGGCCAGAAGACGAGTTAGGAGATAGGAATTTGCTGCGTAAATTAAGCAAGCGTCTGGAAGATGTCGAAACAGAAGAAGTGTCTGCATCAGAAGAGGTCAACCGTGGACCCGGCGAATTCGAATTGCTGCAGGACGACCAACGAAGGCTGACCAGACAGCAACCAAGTCTTCTTAAGAGGCTACTTTCTCGCTGGGGCAACCGCCATCGAGAGGACGAGCGTGTCGAGACAGAACATAGCAGATCCTACCGACACGACCTCGATCGATCCCAGAGGAGAAGAGACCATCATCCAATCGGTGCCAAGGTACAATTGTTCTTTGGCCATAATATTTTCTACTTTAACTGCAATTGGTTTTATAAAACTAGTCTATTATTAAAGTTGATTATAACTAATCATTACCACTATTTAAAACATACATTTTTTGCTTTGTACATGAAACAGCGATTTAGTAACTACGATGCCAATGAAAGGAACATTAAGAGTACTAATTCCGAAATGGATGAAAAAATGCATTTAAAATTCGAGGACTATAAACCATTGGCTGATAGTAGGAAAAAATCAGGCGACATTAGCCCTTCGGTCAATAAAGTAAGGCGTTTCACCTGTATATTTTTCGAATTTTACTGATTTAATGCAATGCAATAATGACACTTTAATTTTATTAGAAAATGGATACGGACAAAGTAATCGAAGCGCTAACCTTGATAACGCAAGTAGAAAAAGAGATGAAGAAATTGGAGTCTGAGAGTCCTAAGAACAAAGCTCAAGATTCGGCACTCAATTCGTCAATACCGACTGTTGAAAGCTTAGCCAAAGTAACCTCCGATCCTTCGAAGGGCGTCGATTCAATCGATGACGTACTACTAATTGAGGTGCTCAATTCTGACAAATCTAAAAGGATCTCTGTACCCGTCACTATCGAAGAACAAATAAAAGCACTTTACCACCTGCTATCCGATGAAAAAGATAGAAGAGAAAGTATGTACATTACAGTTTAAATAGCCTTTTCAAATAATTTAATTTCAATGTGCGGTCAATCGCTTTTCATTTATTTTATTTACTATTTTATTTTATTCCTAATATCACCTTTATTTATATAATTTTACATTACTAATTATTAATTACTAATGTCGTTTTAAAATTAAGGCTTAACTTCTCGACAAAGACGCGACATAAATGAAGGTCAAGAAACGGCTAGCATACAGCAACGTGATACTCAGCAGCGTAAACGCAGTAAAAGCGAGGAAATGCGTGAGCGTCGATTAGAACGGCTGAATGAACGACGTCAGCGGATGCGGGAGCGCCTGGAGATGCGACAGTCTGAGCGTGAGCAGCAAGAAGATGAATCAAACTTCTATGGCTTCCAACAGCGACCACCACCAAGAAATTTTCCCCAGGGTGACGTTTATCTTGAATCGAGCAATGATACCCCATACCAGAATGCAAAATCGTCATTTGTACGAAATGATCCATGGGCAAGACCAGATGGGGTACCAGATCATACTGGGCAAGGAAGGCCTGACGGATTAACAGATCATACTGGTCATCATTATTACGAGAATCTCAAAATGCGAGAATTTGGCATGAAGGAAAATCCAATGGCTTATGGCGAATACTTAGATGGCAATGCTCTCAATAAAGACGATTTAAAACCTGTTGAACCTCCGCGTAAGTAAATTGATTGATTGATAATAAATTTCATCACTTTTTATGATAAGAAAAGAATAAGAAATATATTTGAAAATATTTTTATAGTAATTATGGAGGACAGATCAATGCCACTATTAGATAATTACAGACCTATGGGACAGCTTCAAAATCCTCCGCAACAATTTGTACCTTACTTCGAACCAACTCACCCACATGAATTTTATGACTTTAAAGATCCAAGACAATATCAACAACCTAATATTAATTATTTCCAACCACCACCACCGCCACCAAATCTAATTTTCCAACAAGAACCCCCACTACCTCCACCAAGTCAACTCTTTCAACAAGAACCACCACTGCCTCCGCCAGGACCACTTTATCAACAAGAACCCCTACTACCTCCACCGAGTCCACTCTTTCAACAAGAACCACCACTACCTCCGCCAGGACCACTTTATCAACAAGAACCATTACCGCCCCCACCTGGTCCACTCTATCAACAAGAACCACCCGCTATGACACCGATGCAGAACTTCTATCCTGGACAGCCTCAACCGTTTATAGAATCGGTAAATTACTTCGTGGATCCTAGAGAACAAGGACAGAATCTTGACAAATTCCATTACAGAACTAAAAGAAAAGCCAGTGATATAGAAGATATACTTCAGCGCGAAATGATCTTGCAAGACGATAATAATCTTCGAGACTGTCAATGTCGAGTTATACGAGGAATGAAAGACTGTGGAGACTGCGATAATTTAAACATCAATGAGGAAATGTTATCAACAAATACTGTTCACCAGTATGATGGGTCAGAAAATTATGTTTCACATATTAGATCCCGCAGAGATACTTCAGCAGAAGAAATTACAGATGTGGAAGACCTTGCTGAACAATCAGAGCAATCGACATACCAGTCTATTGAACACGAGACGACAGAGTCGGTTTCTGAGGGGACAGAAGAAGAAGCAGAAGAAGCGGCTACGGAGGAAGAAAGAGAAACTGCAGAAGAGAATCCTCAAAAGGAAGAGAGTGTAACTGAAAAAGAAACTAAAGAAGAGAGTGAAGAAAATGCAGATACAGCAAAGGAAATTGAAGAATCCACCACTAAACTCACAGAAGATTATTTAAAACCTGAAATTGACAGCGATAAACTATTAGCCAACCGTCTTCCAAGGAAAATTGGATCGCAATTGAAATTTTTTCAGAACAGCCGGAGTACTTCCAAAACGTCTTCAAAGGAAGATTTCAAGGATAAAAAAGACGCTGCACACGCGGCGGAAATCTCCAGCAACCCTTCAAGGTCGAGCGCTTATGAAACAATTAGCTCTACGGAACAGCGCCTTGCGAAAGCTCGTTCCATTAAGTACCCGATTGGTCAAAGCCAAAGCGCGTCTCCGACTGAAAACTCCATTACGATACCGAAAGAGACATCGATTGAAAAGCAGATCTATTCAAAAGCCAACTACGATATTACAAACAAGAATTCAGAAACGAGAAAGCAAAGTTCAATCGATTATAAACAAACTTTAATGAATCAACGCATGAGTAATCAAGCCACAAATGTATTTGAGGATCCCGTTAAAACCAATTCTCAGACATCAAAATTAAAACATCGAAGAACATTCAAAAATCGTCAACGACTGAGGAACCTAGCTACAAATTAAAGAGCGAAATGGAAAATGTTAATGCATCGAAAAATAGGCAAGTGAGATTAACCACTAGAGCAGAGGCTTTAGCTGCTCTGCGAAAGGAAAATGAAAGTCGCCGTGTTAAGAAAATGATTGAGGCATCGTTAAGGATGTTGGATTCGGAAAATGAAAGATTCTTGGAGTATCAAAGACGGCGTCAAGAACAAATAGAAAAACTCAGAATGAAACTTAGAGCCAAAAGAGAGAAACTTGTGCATCAATATAGAGATGAACTTTTAGAAGTAATAAATGAGGCTAAAGATCCTAAGGAACGTAACATTTACAGGCGTGATCTTCTACAATTTGAAACTCCTTTAGAGGTTGAAATGCCAGACGGTGAAAAACCTTCAAATAGACCAAGTAGATCCCTCGACAACCAACTTCAAGATAAAATTAATGACGAAATAAAGGGACATCAGACTTACCTATCAAAAAATATAAAGAGGTCCTCAGATAATAGTTTTTCAAAATTTAACTTACGCAATCGCTATCGCAAAAGGTTGCAGGTTCAGAACATGGATAATCAAAGCGATAAATATTATGTCAACGACGAACCAGAATCATTTAACTATCCCCACATTACAAAATCCAATGAAGAAATACACGATGGAAGGAAAGATATTCAATTACAAATGAATTACAATCAACGACCACAAGAATCTTTTATTAACATGCGAAACGCTGACCCTAAAAATATAAAGGAACAAGGTAACTATTATCACTATAACGTAGAAGAATACTCCTCCAATGAAGGTATTCCACATAATTATTATTTATATGAGACGCCCAGGCATCACTTGCAAAAAGCTAAACGGTCTAGTTTAAAACATGTAGAAATCGATCCAGCTATATACGAAGAAAATGAACCAGACTATAACGTGCAAGAATTACTTACGAGACCATCATCTCACATCTCGTTAAGAACTTACCGACATCAGCCACATGAATTTATAGATACACGGTACAAAAGAGAAACTACATTAAACGAAGGAGAAACATTGGATGTGCCAATGTCGATTTCTTTGGGATTACTGAAATCCAAAATGAAAAAGTCTAAAACTAGGCCAGATTCGAGTAAGTTTCCCCCAAAATCTCTTGTAAGAATTTTGACTACTTATCTAATTAATGTATACTTGCAGCTTCGGCGTATTTAATCAGGAAGAAAAGATTGCCGGAGGACCCACCACAAAAAAGTTCATCTATCAACAAAAACGTAAAGAAAGTTTACTTTGCCGACTATGAGGACAGCTTCAAAAAATTTCCCGATAGAAGTGACAAAATAATTGTAAAAAGGATTATAAAATCAACCAACAAAAAAGGATACAATTTTAAAGATTACGCAAACATCAATGAAGCTACACCGAAAAGACGAAAGCGGTCACAGGAATCAAGTATACCAAGGTATCGTTTACTTACAGACAATGATATAGAGCGATCTGAAGATTCAGAAATGGACGAAATTTGGGATAACATTATTGAAATGAAACAGGACGAAGAGCTTCTGAAAGAATACAATCTTCACAAAGGCCAGATTATGCAGAACTTTTGGGATACTCAACGAGAGCTTGAAAAGGACATGCAGACCACAACGACACCGTTTTTAGACACAACTCATACCATTGACACGAAAAATACACGAACCACAACACAAACGAATATAGAATCGATATTTGTTGACACAATCCCGAAGCTAGAGACTGTGATCACTGGAGGTCTAAAGAAAGCCGAAAATTTGACGGGCTCTTTAGAGGACTTCATCGTAACGTTCGATGATCAATTTGAAGAAACTACAGCAGCTCCATCCATTCAAAGCACAGGCCTTGTGGAATCAGAGGAAGCAGGCGATGGGAAACTCAGTCACAACCTATTCAAAGCAGTCGTTACTAATGTAAAAAAGTTTTTCGGCATGGTTTCCGGATTCACTAAAATTTTTCACGAATGTTGAATAGATAGATAATTTTTTTATTGTTTTTATGTCAAATACAATTAACATGTTATTTGTGTAAAATGTAATCATAATTTTTTACGATTTTATATTTTTGCGACGAACCTCAAACTAATAATTATAGATATAAGTTTATTATCATATCCTAGATGTAAATATAAAATGCATAAATAAAAGTTTTTATTAAGATCCTAATTTACTTTCATTCCTCGTTTTAAAACAATAAGTTTGTTTACCTTTAATAAAGAATATTATGATTTTACAAATGTGCAATTAAACTTCATCGAGATTCCATCCACTAAACTAAACTATAGCTATATTTAAAATTATTGAAGTATTACTAAATGAATGCGGTTCTTCTATCTTAAGTACACAAACAAATAAAATTATTCGAATTAGTTAATTATTACTTTGCAAATCTGGAGGATTATATTCCTCCTTTGATTTATTTATGCATCTTTATTAAATTCACTCGATTATTTTTATCGCTGCGCAATGAGATATTTATTTTGCCATGCGCTAGGCACATATAACGAAATGATCATAAACTATACATAAACATTACTTTTGCAGACCTTCGTAGAAAATATTTGTACAACAGTCAAATTCGCCTTGTTAATAAAATAAAAACAGGACAAACTTCCACTACAACTAAATAATAATTTATCAAACACCTCTCATCGTCAACCATATCTTATCCACGTTTATTTTAAATCAATCTATTGTCTGATTTTAATTAAACCAAGTGTTTCGCCACTTATCCGTATATTTTGCAAGAGCAGCTGGGCTGGTGCATGGTCAGTGCAGCTATTTGGCCGACAGTTCAGTCAATCGCGATCCTTCGATCGCTCGTGACATGCCCACAGACACTGGATATTCAAATTGTACTCAATATTCCCTATACGGTTGAATTAAGTGTTCAAAGAAAACCTAAGTGAATTATGAAAATTATATAATACTTAGTTTGAAAAATGAAAAATTTCTGGTTGACGCGCTTCTTTGTCTTATTTTTCTGTGCGTCTATTACCATCGGATGCCGGACGACTAAGTGAGTAGACATTGCAATAACATTTTATCTGGAAGTAGGCACGTTGATAAAAGTAAAATTACTATATTCCGTACGAACAATGGAACGTACTCGAGCTATGACGATTTTTACCATAAAACATACTAAAAATTCCTATGTATATAACAAAAATTGCTGTTTATATAGTAGAAATTGCTATGTACATAAGAATTTTTAGTATATTTTATAGTAAAAATCATTATAAGTCGAGTATGTCCCATTGTTCCTACGGAATATAGTAATTTTTACTATAACATTTCTCTCCATGTGTAAACTAAAGTTATTTTTGGGTATTAATGACAGTTTTAAGAAAAATTTGTAGAATTAAAGCTTTAACAAATTTAAACTATATTTCGGAGTTCTTTCTGAATAATAATAAAATGCATTTAATTCAACTTAATTTTAAAAGTGTTCTCTTTTAATTTTTTCATTTTTTTATGATAATTTTGTGTTTTCATTTAATAATATCAATATTGACTTTCGACATCTTTCTTGTTTTCTTATCCAGCGTTTAGCAGTACGATATTTACGTTCAATATTAAATATTTGGATCTTATTGACTTTTTAATACTTAACAAATTAATAAAAACGTACCATGTTGTCATTGAAAGCGATGCACACATAATTTTCGTTAAAATTTTTTAAATCAATATTTTCAATAACATAAGTAGTTCCTATTATTCAATTATGACAAATTATCTGAAAATTAAAATTGTGAATTTAATTTTTGTGAATTGACATTCTTCATCCAATGATTTAAATGTAATATAAGAAAAATATATATTAATCTAGGTCGAATTTTAAGCACAATAAAAGAAAGAATGTGAGTTATTTAGAATTGTAAATGTTTAAAAATATATGATGCAAGCGGCACTGTCAGCGTTACCATATTCACATACGAGGGTCAGTCACGATATCTGAATGTTAATCTTATTCTGATTCGACATAAGATTCCGTATTTCATTCTTAGTAATTTTCTTGTTTCTTCTTTTCCTTAATTTAAATAAAAAATTTCCTGTGTTGTTTTCTGCTCGAAATTGTGTTAGTAAATAACGAAGTTAATTTCAATACCATTAAAACTACAAACATTTTAATTTTAAGGTTTCTAACTTCATCATGTACAACAGCAAAAATGAGTTTTATTTATAAATTTGGATTTCTCATTTGTTTCAACTTGGTGGTGAAAAATAGTTATTTTTAAAACTATATATTTTTCCAGACATCGACCAATTGTTGATAATAAGAATGGTACAAACGACAGGGAAAAAAGGAGAATGGAACTACAGGAGTTTACGACTACAGACACATCCGTACCTTGCAACTGTGATGCTGAACAAGCTTCTACTACAGCAATAAATGTAATCAGTGATAATTTAGCTATTCCAAGTACAGAATCGAATGTCAATACAATAAACTTACTACCCGAAGCTGAATTAAATGAAGACAAAAAAAGCGAAGGAAATGATAATCCATTACCTAGCAGTGACGAAGAAGTCACAGACGAAATAAAGTCCCGTAAAACAAGGCAAAAAAATTACAATTGTTATTGTGAAGAAGCAGGTTACAGCAGTGATTGTATAAGAAAATGCCAAAGTGCTAAACTATTATCCAAAGATGATTATGATGTATCTATAGAAATGACAGAAGATCCTCTAGAAAGCTACACCAATAAAGTACCTCGAACAACAACTGAATCAATGAAATTCAGTAACCCGTACGCCCAAAATGTGAATTTCGGTCAAAGAATCATATTGGGCAATAATGCCGGTTTTTCAAATCCTCAAATGAAAATTCCGAAGAATTACAAGAATTACCTCCTTCCTATTTACTCGCAAACTCCAAACATGCAATATGCATTAACTTACCCTGGAATGATGCATAAAAGAATACCACCAATGAAACAAAACTACTTGGCAACTGCTTTAGAGAAATCAGTTCCTAAGGGAACCTTTATACCCACCATTATTGGAAGAAAATTTGCTAATATCCAGGAATGTATCAAACTCTATGGACAAACAGTTTGCGTAATTGCACCCACTACCAAATCTCCTGTAGCTAACAACGAATTAACAACTACGGACGAATTTGTGATTGGCAATGCCTTAGAAAATAGCGTGAACGAAGTTGACGAGTCATGCGCAGATAATAATCAGCATCAGAATCTGAAGTTGCCTCAATATTCCAATCAGTTGGCTTATCAAGTTAACACTATTTCGCCTGTGTACGGAATTAAATATCCCTTTGTACACGATCCAAAATTAATATCTAGTATGAAAGTTGATAATCTTTACAGAGTTGGATCTAATCAACCTAAATTGCCCAATTTTTACATAGCTAGTAAACAGCAGCCTTATGCCAATCATTTCAATTATGATAAAAAGATGTACTCAAATAACGGCGAGAACAAAAATTTACAAAAATCATTTAACGGAAAGTATTATTTGAATAAAAGTAATATAAATATTGCTCAGGCTACGTCGCTCAATAATAATGGTAAAAGCAACAAATTGTATTATCTTCAAACTCTTGGTGTTACTACACCAAGACCAGTTGCACAAGAACCAAAGTACGCCAATAAATATTCATTTCCTACAACACCATCATACATTTATTATGATGATTACGATCATTCTAACAGTCGTGCAGAATCTAAACAAAATTATGAACAATATTTTTCTAATGTACAAAATAAATTTGTTACTAATCCACCAACATCCTTTTACAATGCATATAAAAATAATGAAGAAATTGACTATAATTATAACAGTAATCCAGAAGTAGCATCAGCGACTAAGAATAGTCATATTTTAAGTTATATTCCTGAAAGATCGATTGATTGAAGATACAACTCACGGCGGTATCAATATTGAAGAAACACTTCAACCTAATTCAGAAAATATTGATTCATCAAACATTTTAACCAGCATAAAAAAGGAATACGACAGTGACAATTTACATCCAATGAGTTTCAGTCACGAACCTCAATATCATCAAGCAGTTTATGATAATGAAAATTATTATAAATCAGACTCAGCTCAAAGTAAAAACAACGAACTTTATTATTCTTCGAATGAAGTATTGGAACATGAGAAGTACAAAAACAACGAAAGACCGCAGCCAGAATTTGATTACTCCAAATTTCCACAAAGTATGTCACGAATAATTAACGAAGCAAATGGAAAATATATAAATCACTATTTAGCGAAACCCGCAATCCCGAAAACAGATTTATCTGATCGAACATTGTACGCTGATCATAGTGTGCCTATCCAAGCAACAGTCACAATGTCACGCACTACGCCTCCGCCATTGCTTTATAACGAAGCAGAAACAACTGTAAATCAAGGTAAAGATAAATACGACACTCGATTACCATTACAAATTTCTAATTTAAAAAAACAAACCTTGACACAGAATTCAGGTGACACCATTGTTTCTAAAACAAAATCTGCAGATAATCTTAAAATTAATGAACCGATCCTTCAATCCCAAAATAAATATCCTAACAGGCTAAGCAAACAAAAGATTCGCCTTAAAATGTATAATGATTCTGAAAATTTATTTAGAGGTCTTGAACAAATCGTATTGAATAACTATGATCCAGATTTGTCGATGGAAAGCGCCGAAGAATCTATTGAAAACTCCGTACCAAAGGAGTCCACTCAAATGAAAAATTCCAAAAATGCAGAAAAAATATTATTTGGTGACTTCAATGAACAAACACAAGACAATATTCAAATGAAAGGACAAGCTCGAATACCAGAAATTGAATTTAAAAAACTACACGAGAAAAGTCAAATAGGTACTGAAAATCCAGTTCAATCAGTCGATGATATACCAATAATAGATCGAAAAGATGTCTCCCCTGAATTCACAACGCAAGCTACTATCGGCAATAATGAAAAGCCAAATCCGAATATCAATGACGCTTTGGTACAAAATACTATAAAAAATGTTATAAACAGTTTTGTTCCCGGAAGAGCGGAGGATGTAATGGAAAATTCCGACAATAAAAATGCAAAAGATATGGTGGGAGCTAAGATGACGAGGCTTCGTCCAGAAGTTTTAAATTCACTTGTACTAAAAAATCTACTAAATCTTCCAGAAATTGCAAATATGATTGTTGAGATAGCAGGAGGCTTAATAAGTCCAATGATAAGTGCTCCCATCAGTGATGTTTTTAGTCTTATTGAGAAGTCATTCAAGCAAGTTGTAAATAATGAAATTCCTCGTCCAAAACCAACGTCGTCGTCAATGATTGTTGAAGAGCATCGATTACAAAACGGTGATTGGGTGACTGAGCCGGTGTCATTATTGGGAAGCTCAAAAACAAATGAATTAAAAAGTCAACCAAGGAAAATATTCGACAAGATTAAATGTATTATATATCGATCAAATTTGTCGGAAAAAGAAGCAGCACAACCTGTAGTCCAAAATCTGATAGTAAAGGCTGTCAAATATGCCATGGATAAAGAACATGAAATAGTTCAAGAGTCGGCAATACGAAAAGCTCTTACAATCATTGTTAAACCAATGGTAGGTAAAAGTTCGACGATAATTTCACCAACGTACGATTCGATGCCTCCTGCAGAAGTTGGAAAAGCAACGATTCCTGAACCTGAAACTGCAACAACATCATCCGCGGCATACAAATTAGCTCCAGTCATCTCCGTCACAGAAAACAATATTAATAAAGGAAATTGGAAGGGATCATCGAAGCTTTTGGTGGACACGAATCGAAAATCAGTAGCAACAGGTTTTGATCAAAATGCACAGCAAGCTATGCAAAAACAACTTGATAAAGTGAAAAAAATTGTAGTTACGTCTGAAGAAAAAGAGAGTCGGTTTAATGAAAAGAGTGACATTAATTTAGAAACCTCATCCGAATACGAATACGAAGACGAAACAATTCAAGACACTGCAAGAGAAAAAGGCCCATCCGAAAAATTAAACGATGAAGAACTAGATCGGCAGCCTATAAAGTATTATTCACCAACTGATCGGATTTTGGAGTATATCAAGACACACCAAAATGCAGTCAATCCGAGCTTTTCAACAACAGCTGAAATTATTGGTCAATCGAACGAATACGATACATCGACGCCATCGATGACTGATGATCATTTATCCCAGCATTATCAACCAGGAATTAATAAAAATTCTGCAACTTCGAAGCAATCGAGCAAAAATCAACTGAATCTCTTGTTTGAGTCTTCAAAAGATTTTCCGACAAGCCAGTCTGCAAATAATGAAGGAAGAAATTTTGGTCAAAGTAATCAATTTTTTGGAGATCCACTAACAAAATATTCACCTAAATCAGCTAGCAATTTACAGACTTATATGGGAAGGTTAGTCCCCGTCGATGAGAAAGCATCACAAGCTAAAGATTTGAGCGATTTGGAAAATTCAAACTTAGTCTACGTCGGTGATGGAGTTCGGCTACCTCTGACTATCAGGAAACTGTCGGATGGTTCTTTTGCGCTTACGCTCTCCGATGAACTTTGCAAAAAATTCCTTCAAAAACAATGCCCCTGCTGCCTGCCGGGTAATAGCAATGGATTTGTTGTGAGGGAGCAGAAAAGTATCAAAGATGTTTCTGAAAATCACATTTCGAGTAAGTGCTTTTTTACTTGAAATTTTGTATAAAATATTTAGTTATTATGTTTTTATTATTTTTATAATTTTATTTTAACCGATCTTTGTATTTTATTGAATATATTGCACAGGAAGCTTGATACATTAATATTTTAAATGCTTAAATATGTCTTTAATGTGTTGCTCATTTTTTTAATAAACACAATGATTTACATTATTAATAGGTGTTTGCTTATGAAAATGTTCTTAAAATATTTTCTTTATTTAACTGAGCTATAATTTAACTAAAAAATTTTTATTTCGTTTACAGATGACGAGTCAGAAACGATTACGAAAGAACTAAGAAAATCTCATTCCAAACTTCAAAGACAATTTAAAAATAAAGAGCCTACCGAAATGACAACACCGACAGAAGACCTTAACAAATACAATTCACCTAACTCGGAGAACCAGAAAAAACCTGAAGAGCACATGAAGATCGCTCTATCAACGAATTTGTATTCAAGAATCAGAAGGGAATCAGAAGAGCAGAGGGAAGCCATTCAAGAAGAAAATTTCCCAGACCATGAAAAATTGAGGCACAAAAATATAAAAATTTCATTGGAAAATAAAAATAAGAATTTGATTATCAACGACTCAATAAATGAAAAACGTAGCCAAAGCGATAGAGAGAATGAAGGAGTACATATCGACAGTAATGAAAGTGCGAATTTTGAAACACAATTGGATTATCAAGACGGAGAGCCTTTTGATCTAGGCCTTCACGTTGTCCCACAAATGATCGGACCATATAGATATCAGCAGTTGCACGCCGAAGAAAATGCAGATGCACTTAGAAATATGTTTTATATTATGCAGGGAATCGACAGTAATGAAGAATAACGAAAGAAGTTTTATCGATAAATTATTGCTGCTATTAATTATTTTTAACATACTTATAATTTTTTATGTATTTATTTTTTTAAATAAAACTTTCAGAAAATAAAAACATTGGAATGTAATCTAAAATATGTGCATTATGCAGTTACTTTTTATTTATATTTGAACTTAATTTATGTACAATTGACGTACTATTTAATTTCGTGGTATTTATGTGTTATCTCTATAGTCTATTTTTAGCGAGATAAATAAATATTTATTTGTATGCAAGAGATATTAATATTTTTATTTATAAAATATTCGACAAAATAAATAAACAATTAACTAAAAAGTACAATCAATGTAAAATTATTATTATTTAGTTATGAAACATTTATTTATATTTCTTATGAAACCATATTTAAAAATTGCCGCCAAAATTTTGAACTCGACCTTGCAACAGAAGCGATATATATCGTTTCACCGCATCAATCGATCTGCCGGGCTTTATGTATCCTTGTCAAAATCTTATAGTCTTGTAACTACTGCTATACAATATCAGCTGGAAAATGGGTCTATTCGGTCGATCGCAGGAAAAAAATCCTAAAGAAATGGTATTTTCTTATTTCACTGGAAAATTTCCTTTTCTATTATCAATATCGTCAATTTTTATTTTATCTCCAGGTGAACGAATGGACGCACAAACTGCGAAAAGAAGGTTATCAGATTGACAGACAGGTTAGAGGTGAGTCATTCGCTGATTTTATAGATAAAAACCTTGACAATCTGAAGAACAAACATTGATCAATTCCTACGATTGTTATAAATGAAATCGTAATATTTCATATACAAATAATGAATTAATCTTTTCATTTTTACAGCTCATTAATATTCATAGATTTGTCATTATTTACTATATATGTTTAAGTTATTTTAATTACTTGATGTTGATCTTATCTGTTCCAAAAATAAATAAATATATCTTTTAATTTTAATATTATTTCTTTTGTAGCTATTGAAAGAGAAGAAGATAAAGTTAAACGGTCACTGAAGGACGCAGCTAAAAAAGGAGATAAGGATGTATGTAAAATTTTGGCGAAGGAAGTCATTAGAGCTAGATCAGCTTGCAACAAATTGCATACTTCTAAGGCACATTTGAACTCTGTTACCTTACAAATGAAAAATCAATTAGCTACTATAAGAGTAGCTGGATCGGTTTCTAAATCAACGGAAGTAATGCAGGCAATGCAAGCTCTTATAAAAGTTCCAGAAGTGGCAGCCACTATGAGAGAACTATCCAAAGAAATGATGAAGGCTGGTATTATAGAAGAAATGATGGATGAAACTTTGGACTCAATTGAAGATTCAGAAGAAATGGAAGAAGCTGCAGACGAAGAAGTTGACAAGGTATAATTAATGATACACATTTAGAGTAGTCATTTACATGGTGTAATGTAATGTTAAAATACTCGATTTTAGATTTTGTGGGAAGTAACTGCTGGCCAAATGGGAAGAGCTCCAGCTGTTGTTACTGATACTCCTGGTGCATCCACATCGAAAGATGAAGAAGTTGAAGAAGTCAGTGATGATAAGGAACTTGAAGAAATGAAAAATAGGTTACAAAGTCTTCGTAGTTAGATTATGAGTATCCCTACGTTTGCTTTTTTATTTAAATTAATCTACTTTCACTACTTGCAACTTCCCTTAATTTTAATTTAAGCATCTTAGATGGTGCAATTCACATAGTGAGAAAACATAATTATTAAATGCAAGTATTATGTGAAAAACCATAACCACAGCTGGCTATTTCACTTAAATAATAACAAGGAAATTGACAAGTATTTTGTAATTTGATTCTGACTTTTATTTTTTTAAATATATTATATCTAAAGATTATAATGATTAAAGAAAATACGAATTTCATAAAATATATTATTTTATGCAGACTGAGTTGATTTGTATACCAGTCACAATAAAACTTTTCTTCTGCAGATGTAAATTTAATACTGCTTTTATAACTCTTTCAAATTAGCCTAAAATGAAAGTCAGTGTCATAGCTTTTTTTATATTTATGAATTTTGTACATTACAGTAATATGCTATGCAGCAACTTTATGAGTTAAACTCATAAATGTAAATATTGTACCTAAACGTGCTTTTGTAGCGTAAATATAATAATATAATTATTGCAAAGATTTATTATAAACTCTAACGAGTAATTTAAGAGTACATATTCAAGCATCTAAAGTGTTTGCACTAAAAATTATGAAATAAAATATGAAATTTTAAAAACACGAAAAATGTTCTTGAGTAAAATATACCAATATTTATGCGTGGTAAAAATTTAACTCTTCTGTTTTATATCATTTAAGGCTTTATCTAAAAACGCCGCGGTAAAAACGCTGCATTTTTATAAAGATTTCGTGAATTTATTTATATCGAAACAGTATTTTACATATATATTACATTACGCAATAATTTACAATAAACTTTTATAACAAGTTTGCGATTTTTACATATTAATTTTTTAGTTATCATTAAGTCTTTCATGATCATAATTTACACCTTCATCATTTACAAAAAACATTACTAACAAATTGCGTAACTTATAATTACAATAATTATTTAATATTTAAAATTACGAAATAATAAAACTTCCAAAGGCTATTTATAAAATCTAATTTAAAACGTGTGATAAATTACACATAAATTAAGTTTCTTAGAATAAAGCCACTTTTTTGTAGTTACTAATTTGACTATATTTCTTTCATTGATTAATGTAATCTATATTAAAATCATATGCTAAATTAATATCAATTAA
Organism: Sycophila sp. Sp_5; assembly: GCA_018906775.1. Classification (NCBI taxonomy): domain Eukaryota; kingdom Metazoa; phylum Arthropoda; class Insecta; order Hymenoptera; family Eurytomidae; genus Sycophila; species Sycophila sp. Sp_5. The sequence goes on from JACCID010000020.1 coordinate 1,467,730, forward strand.
CTTTTCTATGACTGCATTTGTTAATATTATAAACCGGCTCACTATTTTTGCAAATACTCTTTATGAATTTAATAAGTATAGGTAATTATCAATTTTTTCTGATTTTATAACTTACAAAAAATGTATATACTCTTTATACTAGAACAATCTATTCTATTTTGATTCAGAAACAATTTATAAAAAAAATAATTTTCTATAACTGATCAATTACCATATTAACAATAGCAAGTTTAACCTGCGCTTTAGATCTTTTCGGCAATCTAGTAACATGAGGTTTGATTCTATTGAGGAAATGTTTTAATTCACTTTGAATTGGCATAAGTGTTCTCCTGCAACGTCTTGACATTTTTATTGATTTAGGTCTTGGTTCTTCTACAACTTCTACTTCGTCTTCTAATTCTTCTAAAAATGGATTGCTTTCGATTATTACTGCTTCTTCTTCCACTTCATCATAATTGTTCATATAAGAGTGATCTTGCATTTCTATATGAGTTTTTACAATCTGTTCCTCAGAGTCAGCTTGTGGATAACAAAGAAATTCAGATATATTATTTTCAGGTACACTTTCAAATGCATTGCCACGGCTGCCTTTACTCGCAGATTTATTTCGAACCACATTAACTTCCTCTAATTCTGAGGCTCTTCTCCTCATTTTTCTTTTCGGTTTATCTGGAGTTTTATTTTGTTCAGGTAAACTTATTTTTATCAACAATCCAGGAGGTATGCTTGACAAACTGTTAACTGGTATTGGATTACCTAAGTTTGAAATATTTGAAATGTTTCCCGAAAATGGTAAAATAACTTTTTTTATGTCAGGTGAAATACTGTTCACAATATTATTTGATATTGCAATTGGTTGAAGTTGATTAGTGATTAATTTCCAGTTGTTTGTTGTAGGAATTGGAACTTTCTGAATTATATGGTTTTCAACCTTTTGAGTGACTTTTGGTATATTTATTGTGGTAGGTCTTCTCGATCTACCTCTTTTTTTTGCCAAAGGTGTTGGTTTAATCATTGGATCGATCTTTGGTTTCTTGCTTGATACTGCAGGTCTTGTAATTTTATTAATTTCTGTTTCAGTCTCTGCTTCGTTTTTTAGTGAAATAGACACTATTTCTGTATCCTTATCATAATCATAAATAGTAGGTACTGCATCACACGGTCCATTGCCATTATTAAAATTCTGACCAGCCTGGAAGTGTCCAGAACATAGCACCATTTTTCTAATTTGGTTGGGGGACATTTTCAAAATATCTTCTCTGTTTAAAAATTGACACCATTTTAAACATCTTCCTATTTCATATGCAGGAAATGGATGAAATTTAAATTTTTGTGCTTTGTTATTGGGATCTGTTCTTGAACGGCCACATGCGGCACACTCTTGTCCCTCCAATACCATTGCTGGAAAAGAACTTATTTTCACATCATTTTTATCAGAAAAATTAAATAATTGAACGGCAACATTAATTTTTGTATTTTCTGCAGATAAATCTGCATTTATAACTTTACTTTCATTCTCATCAGGATATTTAATATTTGGCACTGCCTCATCAACTAGCCTGTTGTAAAATCCTTTTACAAATTGAGTTGTATCAAAATGTTTAGAGCAAATAAAACAAAACATTATTTCTTTTCTTGTTAATCTATAATAGGAATCAACACCAACAAAATCTAGCCACTCCAAACATCGGAATTCTTCTCCAGGAAAATGGTGAAATGTGGCATCATCATTATCTGGTCCAGGTGGATCTTTTCGAAATCTACCACACAAAACACAACTAATATTATAAAGACTTTGTTTTGGATCATAAACACTTGGAACTGCAGTACCATTCAATCGATCATAAAAGTCATTCAAAAAATCTGAAGATACAAAATGTTTAGAACAAACCATTCTTTGCAAAAGTTGTTTTTTTGTCAATTTATACAATTCTTCTCTGCAACAAAATTCTAGCCATTTTTTGCAGCGCATCTCATCATTTACTGGAAACCCAAAAAATATATATTCCTCTGCTCTATTATTAGGGTTCATCCGAGAACGGCCACAAACTACACATGGATGCGGCATCTTTTTTTTGTTCAATGTTTTCAAACTGAACAAACTTAATTTAATCTCTCTTCTTTAACTAGCTTCATGCTAAAATAAATAAAATTATTTAAGTTTTATAAACAAAAGGGGAATATAACATTATTAAAATATGACATTGTCTTTTACATATATATATGTGTGTGTGCATGTATAAATACTTATTTGGTAAATTCAATAAGTTTAAAAAGGTTTATTTATACAATATTTATACTTACAATTAAAACAGTGGAAACCTGAATAGTCTGAATAAATTAAATAAATGATGTTTCTTTCCATTGTTTGCATTGCAAAGTGAAACATTCTCACATTGGAAACTGAATCTTTGCCATAAGTATTATTGTTTCTTTCAGTAGGTGATTCATTGTTTACAAACTCATTACACTTTAAAAGATTAATTAAACAAGTTTAGTTGACTTTTCCATTAATATATTGTACAAATTTCTATTTAAAACCCAATATTAGTTTGTAGGTTACATTTATACTGCAGTGGCATATTGTTATACTTTTTACCAGATGTCGGTAGTGCAGAATATATTCATCCAGCATCAGTGTTGCCAAAAGTATAAGAACGTATTGGCGCGAATTTTGAAAACTTTGAAAATATTTGAAATGTATATGAAAAAACAAAATTAAATTTTTCATATTTCGAATACAATCAGTATTATAATAATTGTTACTGCTATTCGAAAATTCACAATAAATTAAAAAATCTGTGTTTTAATGAGACTTCGACAAACGATAAAACATATTAATATCATAACAATCCAAAATTTTTTTAAAAATATTAAATATTCTACACTCAAATTCTTTATTGCAAAAAAGTAATAGTCAATAAATCTTTATCATATTAGTTAACTGGAATATTAGTTACCATCTGACGAACAACAGAATGGTTATCTGGACTCCCGTTCGCGTCGATAAAATAATAAAGGTATGCATGATTCCTGCCCGCAGTTTGCTGGTAAATAAAGAAACAACATCAAATTCTTATTATTTTTATAATAATGATTTTCGTTTATAAATCTATTGTGATTATTGAATTTAATAGAATATTAGAAATAAATATATTGAACGCACAATCCATATATTTAAATAACTTTTTTTATTGACTTTACTTTACAATATTAACGTGTTTCTTAAGAAACTATTCAGAAAAAAATGCTTTCCACCCAATAAAACATTTAAAATTTTCCTTTGTTCATAATTCGCTTCATAATTAATGAATTTAAGTTAACTGCAGATGCAAATGAAATTTAAACATTTTTTAAAATTATAACGTCGTTCAAGCTGCAACTAACTGTCTTATCTTATTTATTACCTTCAATAAATAAGCTTTTCACGCTATTTCATAGGAAAAAATTGCTATAAATTAAAAATTTTGTTAGACTCCCTACAAATGACACCCTCGCATGAAATATTTTTCTGAATGAAAAGAAAAGTTGCCATAAAAAGTAAATTTGAACATTCTTGGCCATTCTTGATAAGTCAACGATCCCAAAGCCTCCCCGCGTCCCCTCAAAACTTTCGTTAGTCATCATTCAAGCTGATCATTTAAGCGGAACACTGGAAATGGAGTGGTCAGATGAAAAAAAAAAGGGGGGGAGATAGAAAACGCAGTCGCGACGAGAATGAGGAGTACTTGTACAGGGTGTGCGCAGGGTGGGTCGTCGAATTTTTTCGATAAACGAGAACCATTTATTATCGGGGCGCTGCTGGTGGCTCGCTTGTAATACCAACGACTCGCTTGTACATGGGACGGACGGGGGTCAAAGGGCGAATTCAAGAGCAAAGTTTTCCAATAGCACGTCACGTGTGACACTCGTTAATTGATTGTCACGTCAGTTATTGACGAATGCTATAGTAATCACGATTCTTCTGTACTTTTATCAGGGAATCAACTACAAGATGTTCGACTGCAAAAGGTAGAGGTATAGAAAAAAAAAACTAATATATCTTATATTTACGGCGATTCGTAGCTCCGAAACGCTGAGAGAATTCTTTTATTAAGAAAAATTCAATAAACCTTTTCCCGAGAATGAGGGGATCAAATTAATCACGAAATGATCGCTTTGCAAGCACACTGCAGGAAATTTTTACGGACAAATGATTGCAAGATCTCTTAGAGAAGATTTTTTTATAAATTTTATATAAGGAAAAGTTTTGTAAATACTACCAGGATTTTTTCTTAAGAATAACCGAGCTTTTCCTGTAAAAGTTATGAAGTTGCCAACGATTTAGATTTCTGATAAAATTTCGGTGATTTTCACATAATAAATTTCCAGTTATTACAATCCCACCATTACATTTTTTACTTAATTTTTACGAGAAAATTTCCACAGTGTATACCTAAAAAGGATGAAAAATTGAATATACTTTAGGGAGTTCACAGAGTTAACGTAAGTAGACATTTCTTAAAAGATTTTTTTTTATTTTTTCAGAAAGCGCCAACATATCTTAACGAGTTATCTGAACACTTACTTCACTCAGGTAAGGATGTTGTCCACGGATACGGTGAAGTGTAAGAGAAAAGTTGATAAACTCGGTGTTATTATTTTGAGTTTTTCAAAATATGACGCTAAAATCTTAAATTAAAACTGAAGCTTTAATGGAATACAATAGTATATACATTTAATCCATTCAAAATAAAAGAAAAACTCGAAATTTGAAGTAAAAAGTAAAGGACACGAAAAATCTGAAGTCGAGTTCTCGTCATTTGACGGACTATTTTTTGAAGAATCATAAAAAGATCGTTGATAAAAAAAGAGAGTATAAAAAATTGCCCGTTTAATTGAATGTTAAACGCTGCAGCGTAAAACTCCATAAAATGGATTTTTCACGCGTTATAAACGTTCCCGCGCAGCAATATTTATTTTCACGGTAGATACTATCAAAACAGTTATTGAAGTATGATACGCTGGCCGTTGTAATCGGATAAGCCCGATTTAAGGGCCCATAATAGCCAGCGCGGGAAAATAAATTTACAGCGCGGAAAATGATCGCGAGCATAAACGTCGACGCTCCCGCATGAATCGCTTTTCGGTCTAACAAAAAAAATTTTATACGGTACACTTGTGTTATCCCAGGCCTCACCTGGTCGCCGCGCTCCAAAATTCGACAAATGTGCAGAGCGACGCGGTCGGCTCGTAATTAAGTGCTCGTCATTATTCGCCCCAATTGCTTTTTTTTTCAGAATCGCGTTTGGACTTTTAATTAAAAGGCATCGAGGCGCATTAACGCTGGAAATTGCGACTCATTGCGCGGTCTGGCCGCGGCGTTAATTGATGGAGACGACCGAAGAATGCGTAATCGTAACTCCGCTGGGACGCACTTGTCGCCGTAATTTTCTTAAACGTCCGATATTGCGCCAGCCGCGAAATTTCGACGTAATGAAAGCGATCGTTAAATTTTGCGCTCGCGTTGCGTGCGATCGTGAGCCCAAAGCACGGTCTAGGTAGTAGTTCAGGCGGTAATGACCCTGCGGTAAATTAGTATTCGCCAGCGAGGGGTGAAAAAAGGCCGAGTTATGCCGTCGATTATCCAAGCAGATGTTCATTGCACGTTATCACTATGCCTCTTTTCAATAAGTCACTTTGCGATATTTTAATAATCACTTATTAACTTGTTTTTTTATCATTTCGCATAAAATCGTTTTTGCTTCATTTTTTCCCAAACTTACCTTAGAAAATTCTGTTGCTCTGATTATACGATCATGCACCAACTGGCTCGAAAATTATACGATAACTTAATCAAAACAGGCATAATGCATCAATTCGAATTTCGTTTGCCTATCAATGACACGCTGGTAGTTGAGGAACTATCAGAACTTTCATCCAGCGAATTTTCCAATAAAAAAGAATGCGTCAAAAAATTTCCAGTTTCCCCGCGCAAAAAAAAAAAAATAAGAAGCAGCCGAACCATCTGTGCCTCCTTTAAAATATTGCGCTCAAGAAAATCACGAAAGCAACCGCTACCGCCGATATCGAGGGGAAAACTTTCTCCGCGCGCTTTTACCCCTTTCGGTCGCTTATAACGCGACCTCAACTTCTTTCCGGACAGCGTTATCCGCGGTATGGCGGAGGCAGTAGCTTTACTCGGGCAGGCGCGTTAAATCGTCGGCGCAGCTGCGCGCGCCTGGCCGACTTGATTAGAAGTACTTGTGTTTGTCGTAGCCCGGACCGCAGTGGAAAACGCGGCTTTAGTTATGCGCCGCCCCAAGAGCTGAACGTTCGCGTCCGATTTATGCGCTCATTCGGTCCTCCGCCCACCGCCGCCCTCTTATGTACCAGCGAACTAACCGATCGTCTGTGTGCGCTTGTCCGACTTTCCGGTTGCGGAGGATGGCGATGTTCGACGAAAGTTACGGAATGATACTGGGCTATATTGTTATTCCATTACGCCGATACTTGCGCAAGTTTTGATTAGGTTTGAATTTTAGGGGTGCAGGTAGTTTACTCAAGTTTTCACGCTGATAAGGCGTGAACGATGTGCTTTTTTACGAGTTTCTTTTGAGCTCGCGAGAGAAGTTCCGTATATTTCGTCGAATTTCCGGATTTGATATAAAAAAAGTTGCGCGTGGCGCGCAGGCTGTCGCGGGGATTCTGAAAGAACGAACGCCCATTTCCGAGTGCAAACAAAATAAATTTGCAGATGTATCCAATCAAATATCAATGTTTACAATTGAATAAAAGGCAGAGTGGAATTTACATCATTTTTTTTTTCAAAGGAATAAGCTTCAACTTTCTGGATCAAAGAGGAACTATTTTATTTTCAGAGAAATTAAATTACGATGTACGGTAGAATGCGTTTTTTATAGTTTCGTTTTAAGCTAGGGATAAATGCAAAACATATCAATTGTTTCAGTTTTATTACGTTTATTTTCATAAAAACAAACTCTCAGAATTCAATATTGCTACATTACGCAGGTTACGAAAAAAATCATCTTACAAAATTTAAGTTTAGTATCTAAAGTTGCATTAGTGAAAAACTTCTATAATTAGTGAATTTTCACTGAAAATTAGTGGAAAGATCTTCACGTTGTATATATTAGTGGAGCATCTACTAATTTTATTACACGGAGAAAAGTGTTATACTAAAAATTACTATATTTTTTAGCGATGGAAGGACATACTTGCAACGTGAGAAAAATTGGTATATTTTATTTTAAAATTTACAATACGCGTAGTAATAATTAAAAAATTAATATTCATTTTTACTAAAATTATACTAAATATTAGAATAATATACAGTAATTTGTCTCACATTACAAGTACGCCCTGCAATTGCTAAAAAATATAGTAATTTTTAGTATAACATTTTTTCTCCGTGTAGAGTTTCACTAATTTAGTTTTAGGATGTACTACATTAAACAACAATATCTGTAACAAATGTATAATGTGTTTCGTAGAAATTTTTAATAAAAATTTTCTTTTCACGTAACATTACTTAGTAAACTGAAAAATTAAATTCCCAACACTAAACAATAATATCTGTAACAAACGTATATGTAGTAGAGTTAATTAATTGACGAATTCCGAAAAAAAAACTCTTATCGGTAATACCGTAATCGACACACGGAGGATCGCGCTAAACTTGATCACTTCCAAAATACGGCCGTAAAAAGCTGGGCAAACTTGGCGAGGTACCGACCGTTACTTGCGAAAGAGTTAGTTCCATATCGATCGGAAAATTACGTAGCTCGTCCTCCCGGATATTGTGTAGTTCGTAAGCTCATAATATACAGTATCACTTCCTTTTGTTAATTTGAATAATGGAACAATGGCCACCGAGTGTTAAAGGTCTATTATCGTTAAGTGCACGCTAAATCTCTCTCCGCGTTTTAGCTTTGACTCCGCCGATACTACCGGCGCTTCCTCCGATGAATTACAGCCCAATCTTTCCTAACGAGCTTTCCATTGCCGCGGCCGACCGAAACTCCCGCGCTCGGAATAAAGTAATCGCACCCAATCTCCCCAGCGCGCTTTTCTAATCGACGCGTCCGCGGAAGCGCGAATAGATTTCCCAAGGGCCCGAGTCGCCGGGCAACGTGCGTATACCAAAATAAAAAAAAAAAAGCTCCTGCGCGCTCGCAAACACAAGCGAAATCCGCGACTTTTGGCGCTCGATTGTAAAGCGATTTGCGGCCGGGGGATTTGGCCGGAAGCTCGTACTTCGCCGCTCGTAAGAGCCGCTCGACTTTTATGATCGCGCTGCATTGTGTCCGCGGCGCGCATTGTTGCGAAACGAGCGCTCCCGCGAATCCCCGCGTATTTTCTTTGCCACCGTTGCTCTGTGGGCCCCTCCCCTCGACCGTGGAATTTTTTTTTTTTAGCAGGGAGCAGGCGAGAGGAAGAGAGGCTCTCGGCGCGAAGCGGGGACTGATGGAATATGCATTATACGACGGCTGAAAATTATTCGCCGCGCCGGCGGAGCGGAATGGACGAGGCGTGTTTATCGGCCCGAGCGAGCGGGAAATGTTGAAAGCGCAATTTTTACACTTTCGATGTGTTTGAGAGGGATAAACATCGCAGCGACTGGATGCGCGTACGCTATGATTGTTTGCAAGCTTTTTTTTTGGTCGGTGCAGATGGCGAGCTGATAGATTCTTATCGGTGGTTTTAATTAAGTTTTTATCATTAGTTGCGTATGTACGCGTATCGAATGGCTTGATGAGTAATCCTACTTTTTATAATCACTGATTTTATCGAGTAAGAAACTATTCACGTTTTATTGCAGTTTTTGATACATTTATGAAATACGCACTTATTTATTTATAACATCGATGACACCAATCAAACATATTAATGATAAAAATATAAATGATTAACAAATTCGTTTTTTATAAACACTGTTGCTTCATTTTGCAAAATTTAAAAAACTTTGGTGCTTGCGCAGATTAGCAAGTAATCGATAAGTAACATTATGTGAAGTATATTAGCAAGTATCTGATACAAGTATAGGAAATGTTAGCGAGATAGCATTTTCCTCTCTGCTTGGCTGAGATGGAATCTTTCTCAAATACCTTTACGAGATAGCATCTTTTCCAACGCTTTTCTGCGAAACATCTTTTTCAATGCTTTTCTATAGCGACTTCTTTTTCAACGATTTTTCTGAAATGCCATATTTCTGCGATCAGATGATGAAAAAAGATGCAAATTCATAAATTGATTTTGAATGCTTTACCTCACTATACTGGCTTCCATTATTTTCTGCAAAATAATTAATTTATATACAATTACATTTTTCTCGCAGGACTTGAAAAGCTTATCAAAGACTAGAAATAAAAGCATGATTTTGTCAAAAATGAAAAAAGCGATAAGTGATAAAAATAGTTATATTGTCGCAAGTAGGACTTTCGATAACCTACCAAATCAACTGAAGTGTTTAAATTTAAGCAAAACAATTATCCAAAATAAGTAATTTATTCTTCCGGGATAAAAAATTTATATAATTATTCTGAGGATAAAACAGAGATATATACAAGTCACTACTTGGTTAACCTTGTATAATAATAAGTTTATTAAATGTTTATTTTCTTTTATTCAGTTTTAAGTTTAGTCTTAAGATTCTTTGTGTCAGCCTAAGTACAGGTAACGGCGTTTATCTTCTGTAGAATTTACTTGTATACATTTTTCTAGTTACATTTACTTCCAATCATTGCTTGAACTAATTATTACCCTTAAGCACTAATAACTAGCCAATAAATTATAATCAGATAAAAGTAACCACCACTACTGCACGGAAATGTCGGTTAATAGTAATCGGCTGACGAAATACGGAGGTGCAGTGCAGTAAGGAGATCTGCGGTCATGCGTTATACCCGCTGACGTTTGGTTTTAATGAAATCCCGCGCCAATGTCCTGAGACGGTGGGTGGGCGCGCTTAATCATGGCCCAATCAGGAGCAGTCCGAAATATATCAGAGGTGTACTGCGCGCGGGAGCCGTGCCGACGGCCGCCGGCGTCTCTCGACTAGTTAAGCAACAATTTCGGGGGAGGAATGCGCAGCTGCCTGGCGCGACGCACAAAGGAGCCCGGGCGCCCCTCTCGAATGGCCGCGAGGTCCGCCGCGCGAATTCCGAAGTTTCGGAACTCCCGCAATATGCACGCGGACAGCCGGCAAAAATCCTGGACTCTACGCGGAATTCGACCGTGCGCGACCCCCAGCCGAAAGTAGAGTAAGCGACTGGGGAGGCTGCGACTTGGGGCGCCGCTCGCTCGGTATTCCAAAGAGAGGACGAGGGACGGGCTAAATTATGAATATTTTAATGCGAAATTGTGGAGATGGTTTGTTGGATGAAACTGTTTCATTTGCGTTTCGTGAGTTCCTTTTCGAGTTTTAACATTATTTAATATAGGATTACTTGTGCACTTTTTGAGTTTAGACTTTTGTAGTAGTCAAATGTGAATCTCGCGTTGATTAAATGTGCTACAACAAAATTGCAGTGTAATTTTAAGTCAAAAGTTTTTACATGCTGTAATGCGCTATGTATGTTTACTATGAGTAATATTTCTATTAAGAACTGTAAAAGTTTGAAAATATATTTCAAACTTAAATAACTGATATCAACTCGTAAGAAGCATAGATCCTTTATTTTGCTTCAAGAAGGAGAAATACTTTTAATTAAATAAAGGAAATAAATGAAATAGCGAAAAAAGAATTTATATGAAACTATACTACGAGCCTGCGATGAAAAATGTTTTACTAACTTTTACTTTATTAAGGATCGTCCTTCAGACCGACAGTCCACATAGACTAGAAATATAATGAAATTTTCTATAAAGCTCCTAGTAATTTTTTTAAGAAACTTATAATTTTTCTAAAAATGTACGAGGCTCTAAGAAGGCTACAATAATTTACCGTACATTATTTATCGCACGAATTTTTTGAGCTCGTATAACTTATACAGTGCAAAAAAAAAAACCCAGTGGTACAAAGAATTTCAAACGCAAGCACACAAAATAGATTACATCAAATAGCGTTTTAAACAGAAAAATTGCGATGCTTACTATCTCCAATATTACATAAAATAATAAATAAAATAAAAAAAAAGGAGGGATCCATCTAAATCTAATTCTGATAAAAAGCGCGCAAATACTGGAAGACAGTTTAAACATCAAAACAAAGGCGAACAAAGCGAAAGTACGAGGGATTCGGTCGGAGCTCGCGAATGTACGGCCGAGTAAAGAAGCGACGTCGGCGAGGCCGCGAAACCTTCCAGCAAGAAAGTAAACACCTCTGGGCGTCGAGCGGAGGGTCGGACCACGGCGGTCGGGGCTTGTTTATCGCGGCACTCGTAGCGCGCGAAAAATCCCGAGTCCGCGATAAACATCGTGTTCCTCCGAGGATCGATTCCACTGTGCGCGTATTTATTATTCCGCTCGTTTCTCATCCCCCCCTCCTCCATTTTTTACTGCACGTCTGTAAAACCGCTTTTATACCGTCGCGTCTCTTGCCGATTATAGAAGATCCGCTGCGGCCGCGATCGAGCCGCGGTCGTTTTAATCTGACCGTCGGATGTCTCATTACGACTCGCCGGGTCGTTTTAATAAACGCGCAGGCCGTAATAATTCAGCGAGCGAGGGAAGGGATTATCGCGTTTGCATCTCCGAGTTTTTCCGCGGCGCATATAGAGTGCTCCGAGGCGCGGGTTAAAACAACCGCCATCCAAGTTTTAAGACCCGTCGATGCGTCCACGAACGACGTTCCAACTCGGGCCGATCGATCGCCGACTTTATCTACTGGCGGCACGGGGTTTACCGGGGATCGCCGAGTCATTTAAGTAGCAAAGAGCACTCCGGGCAAGATGGACGCTCCGCGCGTGAAGCTAAGGAACGTTCCATCCCCGCCTCCCTTTTACGCGGCGAACGAGCGATTTTCCCCCGCTGTTTTCTTTTTTTTTTTTTAAACCTCTCCCGGCGATAATCGTCGAGCGCTTTCTAATGACGCGTTACGCGCGCCCATCGGCCGCGTCGTAAACACTTGGTCCGCGCGCTCGCGCTTGCGGCCGAGCGACCCTCCGGGGACGGGCCGCGTCCTTTAAAAGTAATAAACTTGGCCGGCGGGAGCGGCGCGGCCGCGATGCTTGTAAATTTTCAATTCTCGAACTTTACACTCGACCCCACCCTTTCTCGCCTCCCTGCGGAACAAAACTAGTTCGGCGCGCATTAGAGCGCAACGCTAAAAAGCGACGCGCTCGTAAAATGAGCTTACGTGCTCCAGGGAATGCATACGATATTCTTGATTATTTGTACGTATGTCCTGGCGAGAGGTCTTGAATTAGCCGTGTATTTTGGTTGCGGAAGCAGCCTCGATTTAAAGCAATTTTACGCTTTAGAGAGTCACGGATCGAAGGCATGAATTTATACTTTGCAGATTATTTATGAATTCTGGCGATGTGGTTATTCGGGGATTTTAATTGAGAAGCAATTAAAAACGAATGAATAGTGATTGCAATCGAATATGTATTTGAAAAAGTTTTTAAATACAATGAAATTTTCTTTTAAGAGACTTTTATTCGTTCACTGTAAAAGCGACTGTATAAATAATTCAGGTAAACATTTCCACTGCTTGTAAACCGATTACACTTTTTTACGTACAATTTCTTTCGAAAAATTCTCACATTGCATTTACGTTATGCACCCTGTGCAGCGATAAAAATATCGTGAGCCTTGTTGCAAACGTTAAAATTTTAATGCATATTAATGAACCGTTATCTACGACATTTTATTTCCCAGAAAACTTCTGTTTCCAGCATTCATTTAATTTTTTAATAGAGCCTTTCCGCACTCGTCACTCAAGATAAGACTTTTTTACGTCTCGTTTAAGTGTCAATTTGTTTTAAAGCCAGCCGCGCCCCTTCTCCAGCCCGCCCACCGAACATAAGGCCCGCGCACTCCAAATCTCTTTTTACCCGCGCCCGCGAGCCAATTCCCATCGCGCGATTACGTCCAAAAGGAAAAAGCGAGCGCAACAACTGTATAACGCCCACTTTTATCTCCGCTTTCCAAAAACGATTCGAGCGGCCAACTCGGAAACAAAAACTCCAGCAACGAGAAGGTGTACAATTCTCGCGGAGAGATCGCGTATTAGCAGCTCGCTTTTTCCAAAAAAATAAAGCTGGAGCGCGACGGCGATGGTGTTCTTCGCGCGCTGGCGCGGGGTCGATAGTCCCCCTCCCCAGGGCGTCGACGCAAGCGCCGCGGGTCCCGAGGAGGCGCGCGCGCCCATCCGCACCCTGGTGCCTTGCACGACGAGACTTCGCGCCTCCTCGTGTTTGCCGGATGCCGCGATCGCGGCGACTTCTTCGTCCTTTCGAAGCGACGCCGCTTCGGAGTAAGCCACGTTTTTCGGCCGGAAAGTGCTTTCGCCACTTTTGAACGTGGCTTCGTGAGGATTTACATTTCGCACTGTGCTTTAGTCGACTGGGGGAGTGGGTATGAGGTGCAGTTTTTAACGCAGGGAAAAATGAATCGCTGCTTTTTTAATTTCATCGAATGGTAAGCCTGCAGATTCGCGCCAGACACTTAATCTGATTTAATGTAGTCCGGTCGTTACTTTTATTACATAGGTAATTACGAATCGAGCTTTATTTGCATACTTATTGCTTTTCCGAATGATTTACGACGTACGATTTTTAGTACACCAGACAAACTTCTTATTTTTTCGTAATAAACTGCATTTTTATGAATGGGGTAACCAAAGAGAACTTATCGAATCTACATTTCCTACTTAATGATTAATTGATTCTTAGTAAAAAAGTTCTATATGAATTTAAAAGTTAAACTACAGAAAGTTAAGTTTGTGGATGGAACTGATGATTTAGATTGTGGCTCAGTAGGATGAGTTGCGGAAGGGAATGGGAGATGAGACGACTCTAGCCACGTAGTACAAGTCAGTGATAGGTCAGACGTATGCAGGAGGTATCTCCAGCGGAAGAGCCTGAAGTCGAGACATTAAAAGCCAGATCAGCTGTAACACAGGAAACCAAGTTAACTATAAGTCAAACATGCGGTGGAGAGGAATCGTTGAAGCAGTAGTTAAGGCAACGAATGGTCAGACCAATGCGAACATGTAACGATGAGGAATGTAAAAATATAATTTTTCTCTTTTCCTTTCTCAATGTTAAAGTATCTACTTATTTTTATTATTTTTGAGCAGGAAGAAAGTAACAACTTCTTTGTCCGTTGTCTGTTCTAATAGAATGTAATTTTTTTTATTACCAAGCGAACAAAATTAGTTTCTTACCGTAGCTGCATAATCAAAAATACTCTACATTAATAGAGATAACATCGAACCATTATTGAATAGTTTATTGAATAATAGTAGGAAGTCGAAATATATTCTATTCATATTTAGCGAAATAAATGATAGTGAGACAAACGGGCCGATTATACTGCGTATGGCTGACTTGTCCGCGACTTGTTCTACTGCACTCGAACCAACCCTGAGTGTCTGACCATCCCTCTGCACATTATACTACAGCAAAACGGATTTCCCTCATTTTCTAAGTGGCTTAGTATTTTCTACAATGAAATGACAGTTGTAACTCAATTGTACCAATTATTCTAACTTTCCACTCTCCTAAATTATAAGTGCAAATTGTCAACATTTTAACTCGTGTAATTTTTCACCTGAAAGCTTGTTGACAGTAAAATAAGATTTACAAGTTTGATTCCTTAAACAAATATTTAAAAATTCATTTACTGAATTAGGAATCAGTACTAATATATCGCAATTCGAGTTTCAACTGAAACTCACTTTAGACTTCGTGCGAACTATAAAGAGCAGTCAATAACGTATCTTATGTTAATTGATTTTAGGCACACAAATAAATTCACATTACTTAAGAAAATTGACATAAACTACGGACCCCCACAATAACGATTCTCTCAATATCTTTTGATTTCATTATTACTTCGCAAGATTACATCATCCATTTCAGAGCGCAGAAAAATAGAAGTTTCTAAATATTTCAATCTGCAGTAAAACAGCTCCAACCCCCACTTCAGCGCGCATCAACTGCAAACGTTCGAGACCCTGAAAGCTCACGGTCCAACTTCAACGCCTCATCCAACTCTTTCATCCTGAAAATCCCGGCGAAAGAAAAGATCGCGGCAATCTTAAGTGCAAAAGGAGAGCGCAGACATCGCTGCAGCGATGAGCTCTTTGCGCTCTACTCCGGCGACTGCACATCCCTCGCGCGCGTCCGGCGGCGACGGCGGCTCGGCGGCACCCCCACCAGGGGCTGCGCGCTTTTTCGCGCGTAGCGGCCGGCGCGCGCGCTTCAGTCCTCGCGGAGCCTGCAGGCCGAGCGGAGAGCACCGCGGCACGCACCTCGTACCCCGCGCCTCCCCCCGCCCGCGCTCGCCGTCCGCTGCCGTCTCGGCGCCCCCGCCGAGAGAGTCACGTGCGCGCGATCCGCGCGCATCGGTGCGCGGGTGCCCGGCCGCGAGAGTGCATGTGCGCGAGAGCCGCTGGTCGCGCGAGCGAGCTGCCCGAGGCGGAGGAGCCGAACGCCGGCAGCGCTAAGGAGCGCGAGCTCGCCGCCGTCATTATGCTGGAGCTTTATGGGGTCGCAGGGGACGGCATGGGCTACCGGCTGCCGCCCCCGCCGCCGCCCCGGAGAGTCTCGACCCTGCAGGCGCACCAGCTCGCCGCCCTCGAGGTATCCGTCCGGCGGATTTTTTTCCGAAGGAGCGGCGTTGTGGCTTCGACGACCGACGGGAAGAGCGATTTTTCCTTTCTTTTTTTTTGGTGGAGACAATGGTTACACTTTGAATCTTTTGATGATTTTATTTCAGAATTATTACACTGTGCTGCTGCTAGGATGCTTTGAGGATTTTTTTAACGATGATTCAAGCTGCAATTTTTTTGATGTGTTGATTAACGATTTAATAGATTCGGTAGATTTGATCGATTTAACGATTTAATAGATTCGGTAGATTTGATCGATTTAACGATTTAATAGATTCGGTAGATTTAATCGATTTAACGATTTAATAAATTTGTCATCACTAAACGCGTTTCTTCACAAAATTGTTATTTCATCCTTACTAAAAAAATGTACATGAAGATAATTGTAAAAACTGTTAAAACTTTATAAAGATATCAATTTTGTAGTCATTTCATAGTCCACAGTGGCTGAGTACATCACAAATACAGTTATGCATTTATGATTGAAATTTTAGTGTCTATCGTGGCTGTGAAAAATACGTGGATACTAAATGACTAAAGTTGGAAAAGTACATTATCCTCTTTCTTACGTTAAGTGAAAAACTTCTAAAAAAAGTGTATCATTCCATAAAAAAATGAGAAACAATTTAATTTTTGGTTTAATGAAGTATTTATTGCATCTATTGTGGATATTGTACGTTACGTAAAGAAATATGAAAAAGGAGAAAAAAGTGAAAACTTTCTATAAGTCAACTAACTTATAAAAAGGTGTCTTTGAAAACTTTTCGAGTAAACGGAGAAGTAGATGCAGCGGGAACTAGGAGGACAGTCGCGCTAAAACGAATTTTTCACGCAACTTCTCGCCCTTAGCATAACAGTCAGATTTTTCAAAACGGGCGTTTTCCAAGCTCTAAATAATGGTATTGGTTTCATACGCTCCACCTCGAAAACTTACTTCCCCCTGTATCCGGGGATATCCTCTTTCAGAGTTAACAGCTTGTAACTCTATATCGGCGGTCGGAATTCCGACCCATGAAGAGAGCGCGAAGTCACTGTATTAAAATATTTTTCATCTATAGTGCTTAAAAATTGCAGAAGAAGTAAGCGAGTCGACCTTATATCCCACGAGCGACGTTTTTTAATTCGCCGGAATCTAAGATCGATGGAGCCATTATCAATACGGAAGGGTTCGAGAGAGCAGGACGGGCGGAAATTTTTACACTCCAATTAAGCGTAATTCAAGAAATTTTAATTGAAATTTTCCCCTTTAGCGGAAGCGGCAAGCATAACAACCCTCTCTGACTCCGGGAAATTTTCGCCTCGTCGTTATACCACCTTGCCGTCCGCAGCGGAAGCGTATCGGGTTTCGCGGGAAAGCCATCCTCGCCGTTAACGAGTCATTTGAATTTTGCGAATAATTTGCGCGCTCCCCAGCCCTTTTGTTTTATCAATTTCCCCGGAGTTGCTCGCTGCCCGCCGGACGTATCGTCAGGCTTAATCGAATGGCGCATTCAATTAGAGGGCCGTGAGGCGCGACACGACGCACAAGCAATTAACACCGCCGGAGGCTCTGTTCCGATCGCTCTGCAATCGATCGCCCCAGCGGCCGAACAGGCGCATCTCACCCCGGGGGAGAGGTCGCATATTGCCGGTGCACGAAGAAGGCAACAGTCGCGATAAAACTGCGGGGCTACTACTGCTGGTGCCAGGATAATAATCGGCTGGAGAGACGGAGGATATCGAATTTCCTTTACCGACCCTAACAAGCGGGCGCGATCGCCTCGCCTCGTTTACGCTTTGAAGGCGCGCACCTTCTTACCGCGACCTTTACTTTTCTTATTCTCTTTATCGGGCGACGTTGTCTCGGCAGCGTGGATTTCAGGGGATAAGGTACTTTTTTCCGCGACTTTGGGTCCCCCCTTTTTTTGTTTATAAGAGGGAAGAAGCCTCGAGTAGGGTGGAGGTCGGAGGCTTAATGGAAGAGTGCTTAGCGTGCGATGGTCGCGAGATTTACGGCAGCGCTTTTAGGGTCATCGATGGTACACACTCGCGCGATAAACTGCTTTTACTGGAATTAAGTGAGCAGATGTATTTTCAAGAGATTTCGCTGGTTATTAATCACGCCCTGGGTCCCTGCATTTTTAAGCGGGGCGAATTTAATGGACGAAATTCGGTGGCCGTTATCCGACAATTGTAGCAGCAACTTTCGAATCGCGCGGACTCGCGAGGATATGGAAGTTGGAGGATTAAAACGATACGGAAACCGTTCACATTTAATCCCCAAAGTTTGCACTCGCAGCACTTGCGCGGGAAACCTTACACTGTGTGCTTCGAAATAGTACTCGCGTCCTCAAATTTGCCTCCTGGATATGCTAAGGGAACGTAATTCTTTGACAAATTCATTAAGCGGAAAATAAAGCCAGCCGACAGGCGACATTCCAGGAATATAACTAAGGATTTTTTTAGCGATTTCCAAAGAGAAAAGTAAAAGAGCACACGCTTCATTATAAGTAATTTGATTATACGACCTAACTGTATTCCCAATTCTTTCATTCTTGTTCTCGAAAAAAATCAAATCCTCGCGTTAAATCATTTTTTTAATACATGTATGTAAGAAGGCAGTCCTTTAATTTACAATTTAATTTCAGCGGGTAGGTAATATAAAAATCTTGTATCGAACATTAAAAAAAATTGAATCAAATATAAAATAACGTTAAAACACATTGAAATATCGGAAAATTCTCTGCAAAAGATATGACAATACTACTGTGATAATAATATATGTAAAATATGCACGATGAATGTATAAGCTTGCGTAACGTATAAATATAATTTGATCTGTCAACCGTATCGATTTCTTGGATTTTTAGACTACAATATAAAAAAAATACCAACGCCCGACTTTTTTTTAAATTAGAAATGTGTTAACAACATTCTGATTTAGTAAATTACCCAGCACAGTGTTTCATTGAAATTTTTCACAAATACCTATGCCAGCGTTACGAAACTTTCTGTAGAAGACAGACTAGCTAAAGGGAGTTGAGTTTTCGCAGAGAAATTCACTTTTACTGCCTCTTTTCTCAACGCAATTCCCGTCGTTGCAGAAGTTTTCGGCCATCCGGATTTTTTTGCAAGTCCAACGACGCGTGCAATAATGACCGTGAAACGATTGCGATCGTAAAAGTGCTGAGCTCCATGCGACAGTAAGGGATCGTCGATTGCCGAAAGTCGAAAGAGTCGACTTCGCGATTTGGACTTATGTTAATGAGGAATCGGGGATTGAGGCGAGGCCGCGACCGCCGCCTTAATTGCATCGATTATTCCAAGCTGCAATTGGCCCGGGCAAATGGAGCATTGCAGAATTGCGCGGAAATCCCGGGGATACTTCCTCATTCCCCATCCTCTAGCGGGCCCGAAACTTCAGCAAAATTTTTCCCAAGGCGCAATAATTTCGTTCGGGCGAGGATTAGCCCGTGGTCGCGATCCCCTTCTCGCCGAAACTTTCGCTCGATCCCCACAGTCTTTTTATTAATTTTCGAACGTTCCCGCCTTTTTACCTTCCCGCCAAGTTTTCTCAAATTTAATTTATGTCCGACGCTTATTAGTGGACTGCGCACTTCTCCGGACACGCTGAAACTTAGTAAATGCGTGTTAGGATGAAAAAAAGACGATTGGTAATGGGACGAGATCCTCAACCTTTTCCTATAGAGTAGGCCTGATAAGTCTACGTGACATCTATATATATGCGGGATAATTCAAACTGTATAGCGAAAAACTAGAGGGTGACCCTTTGGTGCCTTTGTGCTTCGGAGTTGTTTTATTGTTAATTATTTCTAGCTTTATATGACTATACGGGAAAATTTGTTTATGCGACTATGTGCGTGAAGCACACTTGCGCAATCTTACACTTTATGCTCTCGTTGCATATAATATTGTTCGACACTTGCGTCAGAAGTGATTTCTAAACTCGTGTGAATAATCACCCTGGCTTCGCTCGAGCGCCAACTTCTCACTCGACCGAGAATCACTCTTGACGCACTAGTATGGAACACTACTATTTTATAAATTATATTTTGAAATGGATACTGTAGTAATTTTTGGACTACCAGCGCGTAGTTGAAACAGTTAGTACAGTTTCAACCTCGCTAAAAAAAAAAACTAGTATAGTGCCTCGGCTCTCACGTTTGCTACCCGAGTTGAAGGTGAGAGGTACATGTGATCTGGGATTATTCTGATTTTACCTTCGTTGATAATATGAATACGTATGAATATAATGCTTAATAATATCAATACTATAATTGAAATACCGTGCGTGCTAATACTGAACATTGAAAATCAGTTTCCTCTCACTAAATGGAACTCATTAAATGCAACGAGATCCAATTCAGTAATTTATGCGAATAAAGAAATTATAAGTATTGGTATTAACACTATTTACATAGACAACTGCAAATATTTAAAAAATATATTAAGCGATATAAGAAATCTAATATTACCTGGAATGTTCCAACTTTTCTTAGAAGCTTCTAGAAAAATTGAAAACTAATTTTCTTTATATTAAATGTGCTGTCACAAAAACGTTAGCGTCGTAAAATTTAAAAAAAAAATTGTACACGGTAAATATGTTATTTTTTGCGCACTTTAAAAAATTAGAATGTCACTCAAAAATTGTTTGAAATTGAACTTTTTTTTTCGTATTTTTCATCGATATTAAGAATTTGTTATTTACGATCTATTGTTTTATTTGCACAATTTTTTTTTTCAAATGATCAAACAAAAATCATGTGCAATTCCTAATTAGCAGATTAATTTTAAAATTATTTTTTCAATCGATCGCACATCTGGGTTGTTTTATTTTCCAATGAAGCGGATGCCCGAGCTCAGCACTATACAAGTCACTAGTTCACAACATTGCAAGTATAAAAGAAATTACACACGTTATTTCACGATTCTTTTAAATTCCATACCAGAAAATCCTTAAAAAATTGTTAGAAATCTCAATTGCTAAAAATTATAATAAATGCTGAAATTATCATCTTCTCATATATTTTTGCGCAAAATTCAGGATGAAGTTCTTAAGAATCAAGTCGATTTCGTGCAACTCGCTTAAATCAAATTTCTGCGACAATCTCTGCGCCACCACCACCGTCGCGTACACCCTCACATTGGAAGAGATTTTCAGGACGTTCATAAAAGGACAACAAGACACTGTTGAAATTTTTATATGGCAAACTTTTGCCATGCCCCTTTCCCTCGTTTCCTCTAAAAAATTCCCTTTTTCATGGAGAAAAAAGGGAGGCACCGTGTGGATCGAAGACGAGGTTGAGCCCGTAGATGCACGCGGATTTTGATTGCAATATTCATCGGTGAATCGTAAACGGAATGGAAAATTGTTTTGCCCTTTCCACTCGCTGTTTAATTAACTTTTACGCGTGCAGTCAGCATGATCGGATTTTCCCAGTTCTTGACACATAACCAGTAAATAAAAGACAATGTAAAAATAATTAACTTAAACAAGATCATAATACATGTTATTTTACTTTTATGACTGCAAAGAAAATGGCAAATGCATTTTAACACACACATTAACTTTCAATATAATATTTAACATATTTTACAACATTTATTCACTGCTGGCAAAGAAAATTTTAAATATATTATATTTTTCTCACTATTCAGGTAACAATTTCTTCAAGACCTTGCTTTCATTAATTTTTGAAGCACATCCCTACAGAAATTTATTAAAATAAACTCGAAAATTTGCTATACCTTTATCTAAGAATAAAGTAACATATATATAAGTATAAGTACTCCTTAAAATATAAATTTCTATAAACATAAATGGAAAATTGAATTAATTCGTTTTTTAAAACCATGCTCTAGCCTCGATTAGTACAATATCACGTTATTTAAATTTTTATAACGACTGTAAAATTAACCTTGAATAAAAAATTCTGTCATTTATTGAATATTTGCCCTCTGCCTCGTATGCGCGTACAACACATCTATCAAGCCTGGAAAAAAGCCAGAGAATACTACTCCAATTAATAATTCCTACCCGAGCGTATGAGCAATTAATTGTCTCTGTGTCACAATAAACGAATCCCTCGAAGTTGACTTGCAAATATTTACCACGAACAAACGCGGCCCTTTTTCTGATTAAACAGCGCGCCCAGTCCGCGGGCGGTTCGTGCAAGCGATATTGCGACGTATTCCGCGACCCCGCGCCCCGAGTAAAGCGGAACGACCGCGCCCAGTAAAAAATATAGGCTGCACGAGGCGAATTTTCCCAGCGCAAAATGCTCATAAAAATTTACGGGCCCACGAGACCCCGTCGAAAACTATATTTTCGTAAAGTCTCCCGCGTCGTGTGCGCGACGTTGGGCGTCGACGAGGCGCAGAATGAGCGAGCCGCGTCAACCGCAGCGGCCAGGTCGAAAATCAGTGAGTTTATTTTCTTTTTTTTTTTAATATAACGACCTTTCATGCGCCATGGGACGTATAAAAATCGCCGTGCTCTGCAATATTACAACGTCGAGGAGACACGGTCCGTCTGACGTTTGGTCGCCCCCAGCCGTTTTTTCACTTCGGTGACGATCGCGCGGGCACGAAATTGCCGAATCGACAGGGGAGGAAATTTTTTCGTGTTCGAAGCCATGCCGTTCGATTATTTCGAAACTCACACGAACGAAATGCAACCGTGATGTGTGTGACGCGTTTTTTTGTTCGGGGGGAGGAGTTTTATAATTTTAATTTTCGCCGGAGATGATTTGGCGCATGGACTAAAGGAATGTATTCGGTGATGAATGCTCGCTTTTTATTACAAAATAAAAAAGTTTTTTCGGACACGTGAAAGTTGACGAAAGTTTGATTTTAATTTAAATTTTAATTTAAAAAATGAATGGAAAATGTTTTCATTTAGCATTTTTTTGCGAAGCACAACTAAAAATGTGCTTTGCTGTGTGAAATTTTTAACTTTCAGGCTTACAAAATATGAAGATACTTGCAGTTTTGACTTTTATGAGAAATTCTGATATTATTAATATATATGAAAAAGTATTTGAAAAATGTTATTAATATTTTTTATCTTAAGCTAGAAAATTGAAATTTTCTGTGCAAGAGAAAAAAATTTAATCCGCTTAATTTTCCTACAAAAAATCAACTAAACGGTTTTTTAGTGACCCTAAAAATAAACAACGACTAAATTCCGACTTTTCATCGGACGCGCTCAGGGAATGTGCTTAACGGACCGCCGTAGACATTTATTCTCTAAGGTCGTTACTCCGTAGCTGGGAAAACTCCCTCGCGCTTACAAAAATCGATTTCATATAATCAGTTTTACGTTGAATTAAACTTTGTCACATCTCAAATAACTTGATACGATGGCAAATGTGCGATCGTATGTTTTAAGTACGAAAAAATTCATTTTACCTCGATCCGTTATTTTATTTTCCATGATGGTCATTCCTTCGCCAGGGTGGCACTTGACCTGGAAATGAAAAAATAATTTAACTTGAAGCGTTGTTATGCAATCTATTAGTAATGTGAATAGATTCGACAACTGAATGTTTACAATTAATTTCCGTTGCCCAGCAACATTATACCATTTTCTGTTTTTACGGAGAATTATGTCTACTTTTGCACAAACACTAAATAAATAAATCCATGGACGCGTTCAGCTGAATTATTTTTTATCGATATACAAGAAAAATAATCGTGTGATTAGCAATCGCTTTTATTTTGCTTAACAAAAATTGTCTTTGTAAAACCAATGATATGTAGATTTATTAACGTTCATTATTTTTCGATGAATCTGTGCATCAATAAAATTTTTACCTTCTCAAATTATTCAACGAAATACTTTCGTGTATTTTTAACCAAAAATAAAATAAATTTATGGTTTTGATAAAAAAAAATGTAAAAAACTCCAAAATTACTTTTTTATTTCAGAGGAAGATTAAAAACAAATTCATTGAAAATTGATGCCTTACGGTATCCAACCATTTCTACTTTCGCCCTTCCGGTACAGTCAACTTTCTTCTCAAGCCACGTTTGTCTGTTTACATTTACAATGGCTAATTATCTTTGCGAACATTACAAATTCTAATAGTATCGGTATCCATGTTATATCAATATTTATATTAAAAGTTTGCAATATTCAATCCCCTTCCTATCGAATTTACAAGCACCGAAACAAAATTTTTTGCATGTCTAGAAAAGACTACAGTAAATAGACCACCACAATTTTCCTCCCCGTACAAATATCAAACTAAAATTTGAAATTCACGCCTTTAAATGATTTCGTCGTAAATCATTTTGAACGAGCCGACACCGTGAAATAAAAATACCCGGAAGCCAATAGCAGCGCTCGAATAGTTCTAAAATCGTAAAGAGATACGAGCGTCGAAGCCGCAGACTAAGCCCTCTGAGAGAGAATAGAAGGCACGAAAGAAGCCGACGGGGAGGCTGGCCTATACTCTAAAGTTCATTTTCACCGACAGACGTGCCTGCAGCTCTCGTCGCCGGAGCTTATGAGGAAGGCGCCTCGGGCGGGCGCGCCAGCCACCGCCTCGGTGAGTCCGCACCAGCTGGTGCGCCGACCGCGCGAGCCCATCCTCACCGTGCCGCCCGCAGCCGAAGCCAAGCAGCAGCCCCATCCCCAGCAGCATCAGCAGCAGCCACCGCTGCAGGAACCCGAGAGCGGTGAGCTTGATTAGAATTTATTTAACACTCGCGGTGCTACCATGCGCGCAGCGATGTTTTATCGCCCTTTTTATGGGCCTGGAGTGGAAGTGTTGATCTAGTGCCTGCAGAGATATTTTTCGGCGCCGCGATACAGAGTGGAATTTGTGGGGATCGCGCCGGGGTAATGAAAATTTTCCATAAATGTGCGAGATTCTTTAGAATTGTGGGCGAGTTCAGGCGAGATAATGACCCAAGTGTGGATTCGTGTTTGTCCTGATAAGGGAATAATTAAAATTGTATGCATAAAAACAAATTGCATTGTATTCGTGATTTAAAGAATTACCGAAAAAACAATGTCGAGTAAAATAAATGGATATTTATACAGCAGTGATCATACCTCACTGCTTTATTAATTATCACTAATTTTGAATTATGTAATAAGTTTACGATTTAATTCCCTTTAATTAATTGGAGAGAATTAATTTGCAATTTTATTAATTGATTATACACGATTGTTAATATAGGGCATAGGGAGTATTACATTCATCGTTAGCTACAATGAGAGATAAGTTAATATCATCAGTTTGGAATTTTTGTACGAGTGTTCGGGGTTGAGACAGTTAAAATTCAATTTAATTTTGTATGACTCACTTTAAAGTAGAACGGCACAGAATCACACTGCCTCGATGCGAGCGAACTTTAATATCTTGTCTTCAGAATTTCGCGAAGTCTCGTTGCTCTAAGTTTGTCCCGAAGTTTAGTCAAAGTAAAATTTAGTTGATTTCGAGTTTCAGAACTGCCGGTATTTTGCCGAACGGTAATATTTGTTTTATTTTTTCCTAACAGAATGGGCAACTTTTAAACTGACTTTTATTTTGTTTATTGGTAAGGACAAATAGAAATCAGTCTTTTTTTTAAATAAACGAATTTTTTCTTTGAACATTAAACGAGTTTGTTTAATACTTCAGTGTTTTTTTTTAATAAATAAATGATTTACAAACTAAAAAAGTAGTGTATTTCAAACAAACGATAAAAAATGATGATTGAGAAGCATGAAAGAGAATATGAAGGACGTGAAAGGATGCTTAATTTCCATCCTCTATTGAAAAATCGAAGTCTGTCTATACCCGTCTGTTTCTACTTCAACAGAAGAGACCGAAACTAAATGATGTCACAGCTCCGTGACTTTTCTAAGTAACTGACATTTCCTTTTTAAAAGCTTTTGCTTTAATTTTTGATAGAGTGATATATTTAAAAAAAAATATTGAAAAATACCTTATAAAATTTAGTACTTATAAAAAAAGAACTTAATTCCTAGAATATGACTATAAGGTCAAATGAATAATATTTTTTATTCGAATTCACATGCATTTCCTACTACTATAAAAACATTAGATTTTTTCATCTATAATAAATTACACTTAATTTCAACAAATTTTATAACAAAATTAATTGTAAGACTTTATTTAGAAGTCTGCAAAATTAATTTAGATCTAATACTAACTGATTAGTGGCTCATATCAATTAATTCTAGACACAAGGTGTCAACATTTTTATAATATTCATATAAATTTAAATAAACATTTTAAAATTAAATTCTAGAAAATGATAGAAGTAGTCAAAATTAAGTCCAAATTGATCAGTTTAATAAGTAATTTATATAATAAATGAAATATTAAATCGGTGGAACGCGACGAATGACACAAAGAGCTAATATATTACTATAAATAAAAGCGAGCAATAGAATCCTCTAGCACTGACAGAGCGATCAGGGTTCGATCCCTCATTATACTCCATCCAATTTCGCATGGCTTTACTTATCCTTTAAGTTCGCCCAAACGAATCAATCCCAAATGAAAGGCCGCGCATAATTAAACCAATGATTGAATCCGGATGGGCACGCGAGCTATCCGCGCTACGCTCAGTCACGCGCAGTGATGCCCCCTCCCCTACAATAGCCGCGGTCGTTGGGTCCCGCCGTTCGCCGCTTTACTTTTTGATGGGAGCTTTTTACTTCTCTGAATTCCTAAAGAACAGCAGCACCGTCAATGGACGTTTTTTCTCTTTCTCTCTCCCTCGCCGCGGAAGGAGAAAATGGGGATTCCGCCAATTGTGCACGGGAAATAAAGTCGGGCGATCGCCGACTCCCCCGCCGTCGGGATTAATTATGCGGAGACGCCGTCGCCGCGGCCTTCTTCCGTGCCGACGGCCTGGACGCGATCTTCGCGGCCATTAGAGGCGACCCACTCGCGCCTCGCTTGTGTCGTTGCCGCTCGACGACCGGATGAAATGGCAGTCGGTTCAAGGATCTCGAGTGGCTGTTTTCAGAAGCTTTCCGGTTGGAATGAAAGTTTTTTTATGTTTCTTTTATTTTTAATGGAATTTTAGTTACCCTTTTCATTTAACGTTTTGATTGATTTTTTTTACGACTACAGAACCGACAGACAAGAAGTTTTCAGCACCTCTTGCAACTTTTCAGCCGCGAAAGACAGAAATATTTGTCATAAAAAAAAGCGTTTATTGGAACTGTTACTACACAGTAAAGTTAAAGTTCAAAAAAAAATGTTGCTTGTGTGGCTTCTTAAATTAAAAGATTTGTGGACAGAATGTTTTCTGATCGTCTCTTTCAAACATTTTGATTGCAGATTTGAAAATAATTTGTAGGGAATTTTTTAATATTTGAAGTAAAGAGAAAATGAATTTACGGCAGAACTAACTTTAATTTTCAATAATAGACAAGCATTAAAAATTACGTAAATAAAGTAGCGAGTAAACGAAATTTAATATTGCAGTTTTATTAAAGATCGTTAAAGTGCGAAAAAGCTGTGAAGCACGAAACACTTTAGAAAAAAAATACGTTTCGTGGAAAAGCCTTTAAGTACCTCCTTAAGTTCAGTGTATAACCTAAATATTTTCATATAAAAAGAAGTCAAAAAATATTCCATCACTCTCAAAAATCCAATATTATTTCTCTAAATGCAGTATAAAAAGTTGATAGAGAAAACTTCAATTTAAGCTCACTTCATAACAAGGCATCCCTTCCGAGATAAATAAAAATCCATTCCGTCGAAACTGGCCCTTGTTCTTATCAGCAACATCGCTTATCAAAAATATTGACAAAAGCGGTGAACAAACATTTTATTTGCATGGAATTCGATTCGAAAAGATAGGAGGACCTTGGGTCCGAATAGCACCCCAGTTACACGTACCTTCTTTTTTCGTCCGCGGCAGTTAAAATAGTTTCAACGAATGTTTCACCCCCCAGCTCACCCCTAGTGCCACTTCACGCTTTCCGAGCATGTCCTCCATCTCCGGCGAGGAAGTTGAGCCGCGCAACTAGCCAAAAACTGATCAGGAACTTTCTAAAAGTAGAGTGTACCACGGAGTTTTCAGCGGTAGCCGCCATGGCGTTTTGCGACGTTAAGTGTCTGTCGGGATCGCGTTAAAATTTTCCGCGTGGAGCTTGAGCGCTATCTGCTTAGATTAGCGCGGCTGGCACTCGTTAAACGCCAACTTTTGCACCGTCAAAGCGAGAAATTTTGTAATAATATTCTCGTATCGTGCTATTTATTTTTCTCTCCCTCTCTCCCCGCTGTGAATTAGCTCGGTTCGCGTCGCTGCGCCCACAGACGGGCGCGGCTTATAATTCGCTCGCCGAGATTCTACCCGCGTGTCAGCCCGCTTAAGCCCCTAAAATTATGAGCGGTGTGCGCAATTGAAACGAAATTTTTTTCCCCGCCTCTAAAAAAAAAAAAAATGCCTCGGCGAAATACTTTCACGAGTTCGGAAAAGGTCACAGCTACGCGCGTAGCCTTTGTGCACGAAACAAAAAAAAAAAAAAGAAACTACAGGAAATTCGAAATTTTACCTGGGCGTACGTCGTTCCCTCTGCGAGATAAGAATTCTAATTTTCCAGATTGCCCGAGATACAACTTTATTCGACCTAATTTAATTCTGAATTATCGTTAAAAATATCTCGACCGCTCCGGACAATTTTCTTCTCGTTCCTTTTTTTTTCTCTTCGTCCCAGCGACGAGTCTCGCAAATTAGAGAAGAAAAACAAAGGAGAGCGTGCCCCCCTCGAGTCCTCAGTATATAAGCACCTTTCGATGGGGAGAATCGCATCGGAGCGGAACGGTCGATCGTATTATCATCTCATTAGGCGGCCGGCGCAATCTGGCGATAGCAATCGCGAAAAATCGACACGAGGAATTGATAAACAATACGATTGGCCGCTGCCGGGTTAGCGGAGAAAAAAAGACAGTAGGAAATGCGACGTCGGGAGAATCGTCTCATTTTTCCAGATAGCCCCCCGGTATTTCTTCTCATTTACTCGCGGACGGCCCCCCTCCTGCGCTCTCTAATTTCGACGCCCTCGGCGAGTACGGGCCGCGTGATTTTCGATTCGCCGGAATCAGGGGATTCGCGTGTAATGCCCTATATACTCGGCGCGTGGCTCTGCATGGTCGCCTCACTTTTTGTCTCGGATCCTCAGGCTCATTTGTGTAGGTGCATGTGCACGTGCTCACCTGCGGGCGCGAGTGTATGCGTTCGTGTCTGTGTGCACTCACACGGCAGTTGCGCGGGTATACGTGCAGGCGCATGCGAGTGTGTGCACTCGTGCGTGGGTGTGAGTGTAGATGCAATTTTCCGACGGTGAGCGTACGTGTGCCAGTTCCGCCCGTAACGAGGAGTCGTTTCCTTCCACTTCTTTTAACCCCGCGCTTTTTCGTCCCACCCTCTCTTCTCTCCTACCGCTTCATTTTCGTCTCTCCCCCCGTCAGGTATATGCTAGAGAGGAGAGCTCTCGATTTTTACCGATCGGAGAGGGGGCTGCCGGCATTTGTCGAAACGACCGAGATTTTTTACCGAGCCCGTGGAATTCCAGTCCTTTGTCATTTCGAGCGAGCCCCGTCCGCCGCAGGAAGTGTTCCCGCCCCTTGGGGGCGGAGGGGAAGAACGGAGGACGAACGAAGCGGCCGCGATCGTGCGGTGCATTCCGAAGAGCGACGGGAATCCGACGAACCGGCACTTTCAATGGACCACTTCGCCGGCGACTCTTGTACCCGAACCCCTTCCGTTTGTCGTACCGACGTGTTGTTTGGATTTTGAAAAAGTTACGTTTGAGTGGATTTACATCTATTTCGGAGCTCGCGCTCCATATCTGAATACAATTTGTCGGGCGTTTCATATTTTTTAGCGAATTCTTTTGTGCCGTGTGCTTCAAGAGCGCCGCGAAATTTTCTTTCTGGCTGGGCGCTGGTGCTTCGTTTTTTAACTTTTAAGCACTCTTTTTAATCGCTGCCTGGGTCTAGACATTAGCTCTCACAGGGCCACTTTTGTGAAACGCATTTTTTTTTGTTTCACTTTTTCTTTATTATAGAAGAAATGCCAAAGGAACAAAGAGGATGAAAGGTATTTTATACTATAGAATGCAATTGAAACGTTTAATTTTATTTATTCAATTTGCCAAACAGGATTGTTTCCAATTACAGAAAGACTCGCTTTCTTTGTAAATTGTTAAATTCCTGATCAGATTTGCTTAAAATTAATTTATAATAGTGAATGTTTAATGAAATTAATATTATCACAAGTACACACGGACAGTGAAATCTACAAATAAAATGTTATTGTATATTAAATCCTTTTCGTAGTTTTATTACTTGTACCACAAAAATTAGATATTCTTTTAAGCTTTGAACCACCGGAAATTGGAAAGTCTAAGTAAAAACTCAATATCTGGTTGGAACTCTATATGTAAGATGCAAACATTTATACATTAAAAAAAATCAAATAACTACCGTGAATAAATATTTGCGGACGTTAAATGAATACTTTCTATTAAGCCTCGCCTGTAAATATTTGCATTTTAAAAATTCATTATTAATTGTATATTTTTTTTTAATTACTATAACAATGCGTCTATAAGAAAATCAATAATTGTGTCTGAAAATAGTGACCATATTGAATACATACGTAGTTCATTCCATAAATTTGGTAACGCACAATCGGCCGTTTGCTCTCCACGAAATCGCATAAGAAGCTACCCTAGGGGCAGTTATGTACATAATCTTTACACGGCGAATAAGCAGTCCGCGAAAGAGCAATCGCTGTGCCCTCGCTTTTTTCTTTACCTCGTGCTTCCCGGGTGGGTACGAGCGAATCCTCGAACCGTGAAAAAACGAGGCTTATTTCACGACGTCTCGGTGTCGCAAGTTTATGGTCCTCGTGCTGAGGAGTAAAAGAGGGAGGTGGGCAAAAAATACAGTCGCGGACTTAATATAAACATTCTAAATCTTCGCGGAGTGGTTTTAACTTTGTCCGAGTCATTTTTCACGCAGCAAGAAAGCCAAAATATTACGGACCCTTCGAAAGAATGGCTGTATTTCAAGTTTATGGCCAGTAACAAATCACTTTCTGCACTTCAAAAATTTAAAGACTAGCCTCTTCGGACGGCACTTTCAGAAAATTACTTTACATGCTTCGAGATTACCGTTCGTACAATAATTCACCAGACGGAATAGAAAACAAATTTGTTGTTCTTTTTTTTTACTGATGTATTGCATGCGCACTGGCGAACATTCGTTCCCTCGTGAATCTAGATTTTTCCGTCCCTTCTCCTAACATATTGCTGTGCTATCATTGCATTGCAATTCATTTAAGTATAAAGTAAGAATTACATACGATTTAGTGTTTACACTGAATTTAGTAAGGTATGTAGTGACCTCGTTCATTTTTTGGAGACTAAAACAATACTGAAAAGAAATTCGAGTAAACTAGAATTTTTACAATGTTTTCTACAACTTAGATTAGAATTACAAACATATAACATTAGATAGTGTATATATAGACTCTTAAAGTTTTCCGATTTTCCGATTGCGGTTTAAAGTATCAAGAAAAACGACCATGTTTTTCGAACTTGAATAACTTTTTAAATATAACTTCTAAAAAGCTGCTTTATTTCTGGATTTTCACTTCGTCGCTCTTAACAAAGACCAGTAAAGGCGCTTAATATGAAGTGAAAAATTGAAAGATTATTTCAATCGCAACAATACAAACATCCTACATAAAAAATTAAATGTTTTAATGACGACGTACATTTACTCAAGCGCATGAAAATGATGCCTCGTTAGCGGAAATTGATAATTAAATCTCTCAAAGGATTTTCAAAAGTAAGAAAATAAGCATAAAAGTTCGATAAGTGGGATATCTGAGTGGTTCTCTCGAAACGCGAATGCGGCTAAATAAACTTTTAATTTATTTGAAAAGTTTGCCGCCTTCGAAATAAATAATCCGATCGTCCGCTACGGCTCCGCGAAAAATGTAGAAAAAGTTAATGAAAAGGAATCTCGCGTCGGCGTCTATTGAACGCGCAACTTTTTCAGATTTAATTAAAAAGGATGAATACATCAATCTCAGCTTTTTAAGCGCCCGACGTTCATCAAGTTCCCCGCTCGGCCACAGCCGATCCCTTAAAAAATTCACGACTATTTTCAAAAAATCGAGTCCCATAATTCCCGCGCGCCTCGTAAACTTTTCCACAAGCTTGAAGAATCGTCTCTCCGAAGAAGACAAACGGCGCGCGGGTCTCCTTCCTCACTTTCGACTCTTCTTTATTTTTTATTTCCCCTCCTGGCCGCTCGCTCTTTCTTTTACTCGGAGTTGCGGGAAGAGTGATTTTTCTCAACTCGCTCTCTTGCGAGGGAGCAAAATGAAAAGCGGCTTAATTTTATTGCTCGGAAAACTGATGTTACCCGCCGCGGAGATTATCCGAGCGGAGGTGAAAATCCCGGGTCGACGATCGGCCAAACGGATCGGCGCTATCGTTTATACTTCACCGGGGGAAAATAATTACGTCGCTTCGAGTGATTCTCTCTCCTTCCCCCTCCCCCGCGGCTAACCGACGACTTACCTCCGCCCTCGCTCCTGCTCCTTTTTTTTTTCACTCTCGGCCCTTTTTCCTCAATTCTCCCAGCTCGGTCCTCCTGTCTCCTTTCAGCCCGAGTGCCGCGCGTTCGGCGCGCGGAGGTTCTTTATTTCTTCCCGGAGTACGTCGCGCCGCTTTAAGGAAAAGTTTCGTAGACGTCGCTGGGGCTCTGTATTAGGGGTACGGTAAATATTTTTCTTCTCGCTCGAACAACTTCTTCATCTCGTAGATTAGGGGATGTCCTGATTTTTTTATCGACCTGTGCGTCTCCGCCTTTTATTCCGCGTACAAAGTGTATTCTTAGCTCTCGAGCATCCGAAACTCGTTTATGAAAAGCCTGTCTTTGCGAAAAAAAAGGGGGAAGCGGAAAAAAGAGAGAGAGAGAGAGCGTCTTGTTAAAATTGGAATATAAATATACGTCTTACGCAAGAATTCTTTCGCAAGAATCTCTCATATTCTCCTAGTTTTCTAAACGTTTATTTCTATACTTATTTTGCTTTTTGCAAACAACCTTGTTTCCTGGTTATTTTTGCATTATAAAGTCGAGTGTTATTGCATGCTCTGCTCATGTCACCGTATAAACGCCTCATTTAATATTTCGGCAAATGTACTCCGTAAATTAGGTCTATGTTTATCGTAATGCTCGTGCCAACCGTAACTACCAATTGTGACGTGCAAAACGCGTGAATTTGCTAGCGCATTAACTCGGGCATTGTTATGTAATGTTGAAAATATTATGAAGCGGACGGGAGTAATTTACGCATCTCTAGTGCTGCCTGCACGCTGTATATATAGGTATTCTTGAAAATTAAGCTAGCTGAAAATTAACTGGCGCGCTTAAATCAATTAATTTCATTATTTTCAACTTGATGAATTGCTACTGGAATTATTAATGAAAGTCTGCGAACGTAACGAAGTTGACGGAGTTTGCGTCGAGTATCTACATTTTTTATGCATTCGATAGATCGATACTGGCGTTTCCTCAATAACAATATTCTCTAACAATTTTACAGTAATTATTTGTAAAAGTTTTTAAGTTGATTTTTAAGTTTGTGCATATTCAGTATATTAAAAGAAATTTAAACACTGATTTATATATGTTGAAACCATTTCTACCTGTACACATTATGTAAAGTGAAATACTGCCAATGAAAAATTTTAGAAATGATATAATTAATAAGCACATAAATTATATTTTACAATCAAAAGTACCAAGAACTTTAATATCGCAATAATGTCGTTTACTTCATAATTTACAGTGCATTAATGAATATTTATGGCCCAATTAATAAAATTTCAAACAGCAGAGGATGACCATCGTACAAAAAATTCATGAAATTAACTCATTGAAAGGTTTCGATTGGGATAAAATTTTTATTAAGAACATCGCGTGAAGTCTGACAAATATTCAGGTGTCTATGTAAACAAAAATATTCATAAGCTTAATTACACCTCCGTTGATTAAAATTCGCGACTGCTTATTCTCGTCAGCTCGGCTAGCCGAGCGAACCCGCAGCCCAAATTAGATAATTATGCGATTTATATGTGCGACAGGTCACTATCGGACGGCCTGTTAAAATTTTTTGCCACGCCAGGCGCGGAGCCGCCTCGGCGCGCAAATTGAAGTGTCAAACACGGAACGGCGGAGACCTGTTCTTTTTTTCTACCAGAATTTTTTCCCGTTAATCTCACTTCCGGATGTTTATTTTTACCCAGGCTGTCCGTAATGAAAGTATGTTTTGCTTGTTTTCCACAAATGCTAATTGGCGTCGGCCGATCGTGCGGTATAATACGGCGATTTTCGCGCGGGGATCGCGAAGTCTGACCAAAGTCGGACTTGATCTACTGACGCGGGCGGAAAGTTGCTCGCGTGGAGTGGCCGTGGAAGAGGTAATATTTCAACGTCTGCTTCGCCAATTGCTGTTCGGCTTAGAATGGATTTTTGGAGCTGGTGAATTTTGCACTTGAATTACTTGATGAATAATTTATCAGAATGGAAAAATATATTTCTGGTTGGTTACAATTGAATTTCTCGCAATGAACAGTAGAAGGGTAGTGAAAAATTGAAATAGAGCTAGTTTTGAAAATGGTACAAAAATGCGAATTTATAAAATTGCATGCAATATCGCTTATTGAATTCGAGATGTACCCAAAAGAATTCAGTGTACTTTAAGAAATTCATATTCGAAATTTTCCTGTGGCTTTTATCCTTCCCTATATTTGCTATATTTCAAGAGAAAAAAAAACTGCACGTTTTTAAAAATATTCTTTTTATCTTTTTATAAATAATAAATAATCCGATCAGAAAATAAATTACATATTGAAAATTTACAATAAAAACCACATACCGCGATAAATAAACAGTTAGAACTAATATTATTTATTTAAATAAAAAATATTTCGATTATATTATTTCAATTCGCGAACTGCATATACATGTGTGAATTCAAAACAAAAGACTAAAACGAAAGTATAGAAATAACTTTGTCGTCGTCAATAATGAAAATTTCACATTGACGAGGTGATATTTGGATTACAGAAGAAAAAAAAATGAGTTTCCAATGCAGCTGCTGAAAATACAATTTTGATATTACGCCCAAATAAAACGCGACTATAGGAGTCAACAAAAACTCCGGCGAATGCGTTTTCGAAAAAATTCGCGACGTGTGACACCCCTACAAATGGAGAGAATGTCCAATCCGACTTTAACCCTATTGTCGCACCTATTGAAAATTTGTCTTTCACGAGCTACCCGATTGTTCGGTATATAGTATTATCGACTTTATTATATTTATTTAGCGTTTGAAATACTAATTAAACGTTTTTTTTTAAAGTTGTTTTAATAAATAATCTAAATTTTTTGGCGTTTATTACTTCCTTGTAGAGGAAACATTGTGATAGTAAAATTTTATGTTTTGCTGAAACTTGGAGGAAACATGTTTCATGGAATTCTGAACACGAAAAGCGTGTTTTTAGAAAATGTTTGTATGCGTGTATGTATATGCGTGTGTTCGTGAAAATAAAAATGAAAAAATGTTTTTTTTAAGTGGAATGATTGTTTGAAATAAGCTCGATTTCCTTTTTTATTTTATTTGTAGTAATTTAAACGATTATTTAAATAAATCGCACTTATTTCGTGTCGCGGCATATCATGTAATGTCCTTTTCGTCATCACTTGTCGGGAAATTGTAATTTGTTCGCCAAAAAGTATATTTCAAACAGAAAAGAGAATATTCAACCTTCAGCTTGGCAATTTTCAAGTCTCGTGAACTGCACAGGGTAAATTTCAAAAGCTACGGTAACTTTGACAATTGGGAAGAAAAGAGGCATGCACGCCGAATTAACTATAAAATCCACAGGTGAGAAAGAATAAAAAAAATCCCACGAGTGCCTGCCGCTACGCATGGTACACGATTACAGTCTGAAACTTTACAGCCTGATTATTTCTGCAGCCGCACCTCAACCACTCCCAATTGTTCCCTACCCTCTTCTCCGGCGCTCAACAACTTTAACCGACATTCCCTCATTTTTCCCCCTCCTCCACCAGCCGGCACCAACGCTCAACGAGCAGAGGGTCCGATCCTATTTTAACTTTAAAATCTTTTTATCATAAAAAACGTAAGTAGCGCAATCTCGTGGCATCCGCTTTAAGAGTGAAACTTGCCTTCTTCGATACACTTGGAAACTCGCGGGAGAAGAATCGCTGAAATATTAAGTGAGTCGAGTTTTCCAGAGATTTCTTTTGAACTCTCTTTCCTTTTTAAGGCAGTAAAAATAGGTCCTTTTGTTGATGCAAAATTGCGTCTCCGGATATTAATGGCAGTAAAGAAAGGATATAGTATAAAAAAATAATCCGCTTCGTCAATCTAACTCACTCATTTTTTTTTGCGCATAAAAAGGTCGCGTTGAGAGAGTCATTTTATACGTCACTTTTGAAAGGCACACAAAGTACAAACATTTGCATTATTAATAATGCATCTGGTATTTTTTTTTAGCATTACAAAACAAGCTTTCCATTATTTATAAGTACGCATGTAGAAAAAAAAACAGATGAGGTGAGAATGCATTCGAATGAACCTTTCGCACCAATAAAAACGAGAAGCCGATCATAATTCAGTGGTATAGGTGACAGGAAATAGTTAATTTTTAATGAAATTCCGACTACAATAATGGTATATCTTATATCCTCATTGTATATTTGTTACAGCAAGCAGACATCCAAAATGTGAAATAAAATTTGATTCAAAAATTCAAAACTGGTTTCATTTCTCACGGATAAAGTGACGTAGCCGTAATACCAACGTATCTATCCTAGTACAAGGAAAAAAAATTCATTTTTCTTCTTATTGCATAAACAAAAAACCATAATTTTTTATATCTCAATTGGTTTTTCTAAATAGTAAACGTGAATGCTTTTACAGATGAATATTCATTGTTTTTTTTTATCATAAACTTTAGTCAGAAACTAAATATTTTTATTAAAAGAGAATGTGCCAGTCGACTGAAACATGAATCAATTCATACAGTGTTTCAACTAAGTTTCTGTAACTCATTCACAGTACCATCACAATGGTTAACAAACTATTATATGATTCAATAATAAAACTTGAAGAACGTAACGAATGAGTTTCGAAACACCGTCACTTAATTACAGAAATCCCGTTTCCTTTCGATAAACAATCCCTTATTTCCATTGAAACAAAAAGAAGCGAATCATAAAGCAAAGGACAAATCGCAATAAACGTCTCTAACGGCGTTTTGATCCTCTCGACTCATTTATTTCTGAACATCACATCCTTGAAAGGCACTAAGCTAGTACATTTTAAGATGAAATTGCAGCTGCGGCCATCGCATCTGCATTATAACATCCTCCAAGTGCGCACTCAAAGAACGTCGGACAAACCGGTCCCTCGACCGCACGCAAATTAGCTACTCAGCGTAACCTTCAACGATGCCATAATAGCCCGCGGAATCGTATCACCGACCGGCGGCCTCTTCACCCCTCGGAATCCCGGAATTAGCCGGCCGTCCTCGTGAACCTTTTCATTACGACGGTCGCGCGTTCAGCGCCGCCCCGTTGAAGCCCAACCCTTTCGCGCGGCGGCGCGAGTTGAAAAATTAATCTCGTATCAAGCAAACGGCTGCCCCCGCGGGACACCTGCCCTCTCCACCCTCCCGCGGGAGCACTAGCCTAATCTATTTTAAATGAGAGTTGAACGAGGGCGGAGCTTCCAGTGCCGCCTGTTTATTCGCCGGGATGAATCTTCGAGTGTCCGTGAACTTTGTTAATAAGGAGCCGGCGGATAGCCGCAGGTGTGGATTTTCACCTCGTTTCGGGAATTGCTTGTTATGGCGGAAAGGGTATTCGCCAGGTGTGGGGCGATGAGTTATTTTTTATTTTTTTGAGACTGTTATTTTACTTTGTTTGTACTTTTGTTAAATTTAGTGCAAAAAATACAACATTGAGGAGATGAGAATAATCTCAACTTAATAAAATAAAAAAATCTTAATAAAGAGGGCTTAGTTTTCGGTGGTAAACAAAAGATATGCCATCAGCGTAAAAGAAAATATAAAAAGTTCGTGCGTGTTAAAACAGCCTTTACTCTGAGAGCTTATTTAGCAACATCAGCTTAAATTAGCTATTTCTCGTCGATACAACTATTTTTTATTACATTACTTTAATGGGCTTTAACAACATTTATGTGATTAATTAAAAAATCGATGGATAAAATATTATTCAATCCTGAGAAGACATGTATTAACAATAATTACTGTACCTTCTAACTACTGGTTAGTGAAATTTTAGAAAAACTAGTGAAAGATGCTTCACTCTACTAATTTTCAGTGAAAATTCACTAATTATAGAAGTTTTTCACTAATTCAACTTTAAATAGTAAGACGTTTCCTTTTATTGCTATTCAAAACTAGTATCATTCAAAGTAAAATTGCAATAGGAAATTAGTATTTAATAATCAATCATTTTCACGGAAAAAAGGCATATATTTTTTAAAAATAAAAATTTATTTGAATATTTGCACCATTTCAAAGCTTTTTCTTTGAGAAAGCAAAACTAAACAAAAGAAAGTAAGGAACAATGTATTATCGTCTATCCTTTGACGGCAAAAAATTGCGCAGCAAATGACACAGTGGTAAAAATTGCAGTGAGCATAAAATGAGCCCAGTCATACAAACGACCCGACGATTCATTTCATCCGATTTCTCGGCGACATTTTTTTTCATCCCCCTTAAACTGCCGTTATAAAATGCGAGTCGCCGACGTCCCCTCTACAGTAAGAAAAATTACATTAATTTTAAAGGGAAACTGGGTCGACCCATTCTTTCGTTACTCTTCGTTCATCAGTAAGAAGGCGGAGAGAGAGAAAGAGGCGCCGCATGATGGACTTCTCCTACACAAGGTGGGTCGAAGATTCAATTTAAAAGTTATTTTGAGGAGTTTCGCTCGGCCTTTTTCACCCCGTTAATTCGCCCGATGGAAATTCGGCCGGGGATTACCGCGCCGAGAGCTAATTTACGAGGGGGGCATAATGAAAGAAAAATATCCAGTGAAAATTGACCGCAAGATTAACTGGGGAAAAATCCGCTAGCATAATGCTCGAGCGCCAGCTGTCCCCCTTTATGAGGAAGAGTTCGCGCGATGCTTTACCGCATCCACTTCCTTTGCAAGATACACGCGCGTGTGGCAAAAAAAATTCAGTTAAAAATAGAAAGAAAATTCATGCAAGCGCGCATCGACCAAGTCGCAAAGTGCGACGGAAGCACCCTGGGGGAAAAAGAGGGAAGGGGGAGAAACGGCGCCTCGCGCGTAAACACAAACATTCATAACGTCCTCCTCGAGCGGAAGCGACTCCGCGAAGTTGCGCCCTCTGTAATCCATTGTCTCGCCGGAGGGGGGGGGGGAGTGCCTCGCGCCCCAGCTAATTCTCGCGGGGCTGTCCTTTATGGCTTTATCGTTATCAAACGATTCCGAGTGGGGGAGTCGCGGCTTAATCGCGTTACCGCAGCCATCCATCCTGCTCCCTTTGCACTGGCGCACGCCCGATAAGGATCGCGGGACGAAGGAAATCCCCGCGCCGCATGCTCGGATTGTTTTTAATTGCGTCGAGATTATGTCGGTCTGCCGGCGGGTGAAATGGCAGGGAAACATGAGTGGGGGTGGGGGAGGGGTGACTATGTTTCTCGGAGGGAAAAATTCATTGCTTTAATTTGAAGTGACTCGTTCGAGGGGAGAGGAGCGATCGATGTTGACGAATTGCTGGGGTAACGTGGCGGTACGCTACGGTTTAAGTAGTAGTGTCCGAGTGCGGTCAGACGTAAATGAAAGTACACAAACCCATCCGTTTTTTTACGTCCAGCTAGCAATTTTTGCTGCGCTGCGACAGTCCAATTGCTTTCTTTGACGGTGCCGTTTCCTGCTCTCCTTTTTTTTTCTTTTTCTTGTAAAACGATTTGTTTTCCCGGAATTCTGAAAATCGCCTATCGGCTTTGGCTATCAGCGAGCGTAAATAACGGCGGAAATGTTAGCTGCCCGAGGGGGAAATTTTTTAATGCCTGTTATAGCTCGACGATTGGCAAATTCTCGAATTTAAATGAAAAGTTATTATTGACTTTTCGTTAATACGGGGAATTGTCAAAGTCTTCGTACAAACGTCATACAAATTAGTAACTAAATATCATTTTAAATGTCCTGATGGAAATTGACGCTCTCTGCTACGAAAGAAAGAATTATTCAATATCTATTTCAATTTCAATATTTGTTTATCAAAAATGCACAATGAAAGATATAAATACATTTAACATTTCAGTTTAAATTGTTTTTTTTTATCATTTAATTCGTAATTTAAAAGTAATTATTATTCTACTTTCTAGATTAAAAAATCATTTAAGATACTTTTAATAAAAGAGACACCCAACAATCATTTTACATAACATTCATTATTTATTGGCCTTATTAGCATAATTATGCAAACTTCTCTTATCACGCGATGAATAAATCGAATCCTATACG
Organism: Sycophila sp. Sp_5; assembly: GCA_018906775.1. Lineage (NCBI taxonomy): Eukaryota > Metazoa > Arthropoda > Insecta > Hymenoptera > Eurytomidae > Sycophila > Sycophila sp. Sp_5. Next base: position 1,508,128 of record JACCID010000020.1, read on the forward strand.
AAATCAAATAATAAAAATGCCGCAAGCTTCGCTTTCCTCCATACTCAAGTAAAACAATATTTCACCCGTCATGATCAGTCCCCAGGAAATTAGTTTTATTTAGCCTGCGAGTGTATTTAACGTGAACGTCGCTTAATTCTTTTTTAAAATTCACACACTCGGGCTCTGTTTGCAATAGCCCCGATTCGGCGCGTTTGCGTCAATTTGCCCTCCGTAGCTGCGTTCTCTCATCTTTGCTTCCACGCAGCTTGGCTTCCTCCTTAATGCGGCGCGTCCTGGGGGGTGAGCGTAAAAAATTCACACCGTTCTGTTTTTTAAGGGCAATTCCGCCCGGGAGCGAGCGAAAAATAAAGCGCAGCCTAACAAGGCCCCCTCGTTCTCCGGCGGACAATGGAACAGGGTGGAGAGGCGCTCGGACGAAGCGAGAGAACGGGCAGAGGCAGCGAGAATAGTTCGGACCGGATTGATACTGATTGGCGCGAGCCTCTCGATCTCGGGGCAGGGATGCGTTTCGCAGCCGAGGCGCCCGGGCGAAGAACGAGAACAAAGGAGCGGTTTCATTTACTTTTCAGCGGGCGAGCTGGGGAAGCTTATTTGGTCGCCGGGCTAACAGGGCCCTGGCTCTTTTGTACGTCATGGACGGGCGCGGCTTCGCGGAGATTTTTCTCTCGCTGTTGCTCGATCAATTAATTTTGCGGGATTTCTTACTGGAAAAAATATATCCAGCTCGTTTTTTTAACGGTGTCATTAGTATTTTTGCTTATTTCTTAGGAAACTCTTTATTTTCTTTTGAAAGCAATTATTATAGTTATATATATATATTATAATGCATTATTACGGAGGTTCTATCGCTACGTCATTAGACAATACAGAGACTACAGACACGTACATAATTATGAACGAACAAAACCATAAAGCATATACTCTCTCTATTTCACTCGCACCTCTGGACGTAAGGTATTTTTTCTTCCTTCTGGGCTAATGAAGTCTTCCAAAAACTTAACTGTAGTTTGATCAAGCTTCTAGTTGCAAATCTGTAAATTTTCATCAAACAGTCAATTTTAGGTCAATTATCAATAGTGCTTCTTTAAATTATGCAATGAATTAAATGATAAAGCTTTCGCATTGTCCCCGAAATTTTCATGCTTAATTTATATATGCAGATAAACTGATCGTAATGGTAATTCGTGCTAAATCAGTAAATGAAGAGCTATGGTATGAAGTTACTCGAATTTTGTGTACCAAAATACGTTGCCAAAGTTTCGTGTAAATCCGCGACCCGCAAGTGTAACTTTCTCACTGTTGGTTCAACACATCCAAAAGTAAGGAATTTTAAAAGTCAAAATGAAATCTAATAGCAATTTTTTCCAGTCTGTAATACATCAGCAAATCAACACTGCCTCTCAATCTACACTTCAACGAGTCTCATACCAATATAATAAACACATGTAAGTCTTTCACACCTCATAAATCACGCTCAGCGCGCCCCATAACAAATTTCACGCGCAAGTAAACACGAAGCCCCTTGACAAACTCGCCCGCCGCGATATGAAATTGATAAATTCTCCTGCTCGAATCAATGCGCTTGGCCCGAAGCAGGTTCGGGCAAACTTGCCCACCGTGCCCCGCCTCAAAATTACAAAGCCGTAAGTAAGCGCAGCCGAGCTAATGAACTGCTAATTTCCAAACCTCGAACGCCGACGTAAAATTTCGACCGATTAATCCACTTCATCAGCGTCGATTGAAACTCGAGGAAAGCCCCAGCCCACATACGTGCACATGCCGAAGGAACTTCCTCCGAGCATCGTCCCGGAACTTGTTGCTGACGATCGTCGCGCGCTTCATAAATTACGGGGTGGAGCTTTCTTGTACCCCTCGATGTTCACCCCTCCCCCACCCGCTTCTCTTGGCCGTTCTGGGTAGGTTCTTTTTTTAGGTCCGTCGAGCTTTGCGGCGAACGAAGACGCAGCGTCTATAATGAAAATGCCGAGGCTCGTCTTGGTGCATTGGTTTAATTCGACGCCGCGGCGGTTTGGCTAATTTGGAGTCGGCGAGAGGCTGGCAGTTTGTATTTTTAATTTGGTCAGAGCGCTTCTGGTGAGGTTTGTTGGAAAAAGCTCGGTTACGTGTTTGCTTTTTTAATAAGAAAGCGTCGGGGGATTCGGAAGAGTTAAGAAGTTTTCCACTCGACGTTAATGCCAACTTTTTATCGGGGTGGTAGTAATAAAGGATTTGAGGAGTTTTCTGGGGAGGACTTAGTGCGCTGATTTAATTAATGTGCAGGAGAATGTCTTTATTATGATTAATTAATCTTTTGGTAAATTCTTTCGCCCGCAAAGAGAGAACGGCGATTAAACAAAAGTTTCTGCATGTCGTCCAGGGCTTTCTCTTTGCTTTTTTCTCGGGATTTTCGAGTTTTACTTCTTACTTAAAGCATTAAAAGTTCAAACTACTAACCCAACAAACCTTAATTATTTGGAGTACAAGTTTTAAACCAATAACCTACTACCCTATAACTTAAATGCAATAACCTTATTAGATTCACTTTTTCAATTTCTCTATAGCATTAATCAGAACTAAAAAAATCCTTCATAAAAATTGTCACACGGATGATACGCGAAAAATTACTACGCGTAGAAATGTTTTACACTATTACTGTACCAGTTTCTGCCAAATCAGTAAGCAATACTTTTTTAGGAACAAACGCGACTTAATTTTTAAAATATCTCAACACAGACACTCCGTTGCAAACCTACAAATTACGTAACAGGCCAAGCCGGTAGGAGGCTTAAGCCTCAGTCAGAAATTCCTAGATAAAAACGCCGTCCTAATTATTCTCGGTTATCCTAGCGTAATGTGCCTGAAGCGCCTCGCATTTACTCGGCGGTAAAGTCGCGCTTACCCGACGGCGGAAAGTAAGCCCGTGCCGTAAACAGCATTTCTGCACGATTCAACTACCCCGATACCGCGGGCGCGGCCGCAAATCGAAATTTAATAAATTAATTCTCAAAAGAGCGGAGCTTTTTTCGTACCCTTTTGTCTCTTTTTTCTTTATTCCCGCGAACAATGATAAATAGACGATTTCGACGAGCCCGACACGTCACGGTTCGGGGGCGGGAGGATTATTAATGTCTCTTTTTTTTACGATGTGGGCGGAGCAGCACGAAAATCGGAGTCGCTTTTTATTTGGCGCGAGCGAGCACGGGATGCGCGCTTTATGAGGAATCGTTTTTTAAAGTATTTTTTTGGAGGGACTCGATTCTCCTTCGGAGTCTCGATGCAAAAATAAAGAGGCAAAGTTCATCAATCAAACGAACAGTTGTAGCGTATTCCTTATTTACCTGCATCATTTATCAGTTTCACGCGTTCAAATTGTAGTTCCAGTGTGTGGGTATTAATGATCGAGACATTGGAGTGCAAACCATTTTTTCAATTATCTCGTTTCCTTTTTTTTCATCAGAATTCCAAAATTCCATTATTCAATTGGGTGAAACAACAACAAATTTTTCAAGTTCCATTACACTCGACTGACAGAATATAAAAAGTAATCGAGCCATATTTTTTCTTTTTCTTTTTTAATTTAATTTTATCAACAAAAGTGTGGTCTGTTGAAATTGCGCGAGATTGTAGTACATATGTATAGCAATATAATTTAAATACCTAGCTACATCTTTGTTAATGAATAATTAATTGAAAACAGACAAAATACGCGTTGATTATATTTCAATATTTGATATTTTCCACTTTTCTTCTCAATTCAAGAATGGGTTTGTTAAATCAAGTGTACATTGAAAAATACCTACATCAAAGTTCAAGTTCCTGCGGAACTAATTATTAAATAGAATGCAAATGTTTTTATTTTTCAAGTTATTTGGAAGCTCAATTTGTTTTTAAAGATTTAAAAGATTGCAAGAATTTACAATATTATTTTTCAATAAAACGTAATCCCATTATTCGATTTTTATTCAACTGAAAACGTGCTCTAATTGTCTAAAAAAAATCTCTAGTTCGTGATGGGAAAGGAATGCAACAAACAAACACTTTTATTGCCGAATACATCCATTTATTTAACCGCTGAAGCATTCCGTTAGAAAAATATGAAAATTTGATCTGAAAAAATGTTTTTCTTCTGCTTTACTCGTTAGAATGTTGTTACATCTGTAAATAAACAATAACGTACTAAAAATTTCGCCGATAAAATTAACAAAACATATTTTTTCACAATTTAAATCTGTCGAATGGCTATTATTTTACATTGTTTTTTTTTTTCAAGTGTTATGAAAGATCTCATACCTTGTTGAAAAGTTTGGATAAATTTATTTTTGAAGTGCTACAATATTAAATAAAATCTTTTATAAAATGCAACTCGAGTGTACAAGACTTAAATCCTTATTTAAAACCGTCATAGTTTTTATCTTTAGTATTTGCAGATTGCGATTGTTTAAGCTGATTTTCGTTGCCGCTCAATTGTTGTTAAACTTAAAAGGAAATAATAAAAAAGTCTAAAAAAACTTATAAGAATTTTTCGTTAGATACATGTTTCTAATAGTATTAAATTGAACTCCTTGATTTTTACGAATCAAAATTGATTTAATAAAAAAAGTTAAATGATTTAACAAAAAAAAAAAAGTAAGTGTCAATAACGAATGCTTATGAAATGCACAAATTTGAACTCTACCCTTGATCATCAATAGAGCCAGGCAAAGTACTTTAATAAAAAGGGCATAAGTAAATTTACGTCAAACAAACGGAAAAAGCTGTAGCTAATGAAAGCCGCACCGTTCGTTGGGAATCTCACTATAGGTATAGAAAAAAAACTTATTTGAGGAATGACGCGATGCAGACAAAAAGGCGACCGATTGTCTTTCTCCTCTCTCTCTCTCTCCAGTCCTACCGTCAATCGTTATATCTCATCGCTTTACGTAAAACGAAATCGATCTCGCGCTGACCGCGATTTGATATGATTTCTGTTTACGCATGATTGAACCTTCTTCCGCCTTTTTCTCCGTTGATTGCAATTTATCTCTACCCGTCTCTTACTCGAGGGAGAAAAAAGAAGGAGAAAAACATTGAACTCGTGATTCCCGCTTTGCGTTATTTATTCCGGGTTGCGAAAAGTGTACTCGATATGAATTTCGTCGCGCGCGAATGAGCAGCTCTTTGGAGATTTAATTTTTCGAAGTGGATATTCTCGTTACGCCGAGCGTGACTGAAGCGTCTCACGCTAAACTCATCGGCTTTATTGTACCCGGCTGCTTAAAAGTTAGCAGCTAATTAAGCCGGATGTGCATTTGGCAATGCACCAGACCTAAATACGTGATATGCAGTTGAAATAAATGAGTTTACGTATCTCCTGGCGTTTCGTTATTCAAAGGATTGTGTTGATATGCATTTGCTACTCGATCAGAGCTTAATATGCGCAAAAAGTATTTAAATTTATTTATAAAAGTGTCACGAATATTCAATCAAACGGTAATTAAAATTATTTTTCTCCTTTGATGCGCTAATCGGTTTAATAATTTAAAGAATATAGTTATAAATGCTTTTTTTCTCATTTATTTATTCACAGCAGCTCACTGTGCATCGAAACGTATTAAATAGATTGCAGCAAATATTTTAATTACGATATCCTATGCGATGAGTTATTTTTTTCTACCACCTGCAACGTTTATTCTCCTGCGAATTAATGTAATAAAATCGATTTGTAATCACGACATTCACAGCTACGATAAAAAGATGACAAAAAAATCAAATTTAATTTGATCGTAACACACGAGTGAATTTCTTACTGATAATCTGAGCAAATTAGTTTCGTATTGATAAAGTGACAATAATTTTGTTTGGGAAAAAGTTTCTTTTATTCAAATATTAATGTAATCATTCACATTTAAATTGCAATTTAATAATCGTATTGACAAAATTACACTGTCGTACTCAATCGTATATAAAACAAGGTGTACATACATTAAAATCTCTGATTCCGAAAGAAGGATGAAGAAATAAAGTAACCTACATTTGTTAAAAGACTGCGTGGTTACCAATGTGTTAACTTACTCGTGGACAACAAAATTTTTATTCAAAAAAAAAAACTCAATACACAACCGAGCAATCGATAAAAATAATTTTCCGTACAAACACTCCCAAATAACGAGTTATAACGCAAAAATAAAGAGAAAAAAAAACGAAAGTTTACTCACTTTGTACCTCGAAAACCAGTGTATTTAACTCGCAGCGCGACCCGAAATTTTTCTCGCAATCACAAAGCTGCCCAGCGGGAGTAGAAAGTACACAAAAGAGAAGATGAAAAAATAAAAAATAAAAAAAGAGGAAGAAAGCGGCAGTTCGAGGGTCGATAACCCGGTGGGGTCGACATCGTCGCCGCCGCGTAAACCCTGACATCTTCCAGCTTCAGCGCGAGGGAAAAAAAGAGAGAGGAAGGCTCACAGCTGATAGGATTTCATCGGGAGCGCCGGACTTTTTTCGCGCGCAACCCCGAAGGCTTATTACGGCGCCGCGCTCGCGCGAGATTAAAACGCTGGAAATCCCAGCCGCCGGAAAGGATATTCCTCGCGCGTCCATCTTTCGCCCTGCTCCGCTTCAGCCTGTCCTCTCGGTCCTTTTTTTTTTTATACCGGCGCAGTCGGCTTATTCAATCTTATCTCCGCCTCCCAGAGCCGCCTTTCTCGCTCTCTGCTCTTTTCCTCCCCCGCGCAGGCCCCCACCCCCTCTCGCCCACGTTACTTTAATTAATTACTGCTTAAACATTCGAGAACGTCTTAGCGGCCACTTGACATCCTTCCGCGGATATTTAATTAATCCCTTCAATTTGCCATAATGAGTTTCATCGATTTCATTCTGCCGCTCGCTTTGCGCCGGACTGTAGGCTTAAATTTAATCGGATAAGAGATATAAGCCGGGGGTATGATTTTCTTTATCAGATAGTCGCATTTGGCCTCGTGGAGTTTGGCTCTGTTTTTTCACAATACAGAGCCAAAAGGCTGTGCCCTTTTTGAAAGAATTACGCTTTAAATGTCTGCGTTAAGGTGGTTCCTGCAGCCAGAAACTTCGAGATTGCCGGGAGAAGATTCTGGCAAGACTGGCTAATTAATTAGTCGTTGAATAATGCACAATCGACTTTCGTGCTTTTACACATGACCGCGTAGAGCTACTGGTTGTCCGGCATGAGGGGCGGGTGCGATGAAGTAATCCATTGTGTATTTTAATTTATCTCATGAATATTTAAAAGTAGGTAAGACAGATTTGGCATTTTCTGTTAGGAAGAAAATTTGCATGCATTGCGGGATAAATAAATCTTTCAGGTGAATGTAAACATATTCCAGCTGATAAATTTCTATCAATCTTTGATACAGTATTTTATAAAAACTAACGCTAAAAACTCTTAGTGGAAATAACTGAGTTTTTCAAAACTACTTTTTAATTTAAGAATCGACTAATTTTATTACTTTGATTAAAATAAAATTATCGAAATCGGTAATTCGCAAAGTGCAGTGATAAAAGCGATTTGAACGATGTCGAATGAATCAAGGATCAAATTAATAAATTTAATTTATTCATTATTCTTGTCATTGTATTTCGGAAGTATTATTTTCAAAGTTTATTATTATCACGGTAAAGGCTAGAAATAATGAATAAAGGTAAAGTTTTTAATTCTTAATTCATACTATTATTAACGCCTGGAGAAACTGTGCCAAGAATGAACTAGACACCGAGTAATTATTAGTTGGAGAAGATACAAAATATTAGAAGTTTAACTGATTAAAAAAGTTTTCCCGAGTCGGAAAGATCCGGATAAAGCAGATGCAAACGTTAAATATTTAGGTGCAATTTTCATATCTTCTGGTGACCTATTCGCTTACAAACTGCTTGAACTTACTGAAACATACAATGACAAAATGTGCAGTATATCTGAAAGCTTGAAAATTTTATGCTGCAATGTATTCATGCGCAAAATATAGACCACTATGGTTTCGCCCGACACGTTCATTTTGTCAAAGTCTCTCTTGGTTTAAGACAAATAACTCGGGGAACAAATAATCTGCATTGTAAATATTGTACTCATATTTACAAAAAAATATTGACTTCTTTAAAGAAAATCAATCCCCTAAAAATAATTTTAAATTTACATAATAAATATATATACGATTATAGTTTCAAAAAAGGTCGAAAAGAATTTAGCGAGCCACGAATTTATCGGAGAAAAGCATCAAATGAAATTCCGCGCCAAGATTCATAAATATAGCAATTCAGTTTATCGTATTAAAACCAAATCAAGAATTTTGACCGAAGCATCCTCCAGATAAATTGGTGTTAATACGCTTCGCTTCCTTTCTCACCAATCCACTCAGTATTATTAGTATCTTTGTCTTATAGGAATGCAATTTTCAAAATGAGGAAAAGTAAAGTATAAATTCAATTTTAGAATTGCTACTGACGATTCTATTAATATCGATTTTTTCTTCATTGCATTCTTTTACATTTACATAATTGTATTTGGGTTTGATGCGTATCGACAAATACAGATATCTATTTCATGATCCAGACATTCTCAAAGAATGTACTGTTGATAAGATTAGAATATTTTAGTGGTAAATATTTTATTATAAAATTTTAGATACCGATAACATTTTAGATTTCTTAAATTTAAGTGTCTTTCTTACATGCAATTTAAAATTCACTCTTGTATAATAAATTTAAAACACTTTTCTAAACAAGACTATTCAAAACGAATGAAATGAAGTCAATTTAAATATACATAACTATAAACGTCATCATAATTTAAATATACATAACTACAATCGTCATCAGCTGTTGCAGAGTTTCATTGCAATTAGTGCTACAATTATTACGCTGTTAAAAGTCTCATAAATTAGCAGTAAACAGAACTTCATAAATTACAAGTAATTTCTCCAGGTATATTAAATTATTTTCTAGTTGAAAAGTTTAGCAAACATACCGAAATACCACTGTGTTTGTCGAACTTTTATTTTACTCGATCAATGTTTGACGTCAATTATCAAGAATATTTACATTTATTTTTGGTGGCTAGATACCAATTATAATTGAAGTATCGGATGTAGCAAATGGATTACTGACGAATGCGATAAAGAATTAATCGCAATATTTAAAATTAATATATCACTTTATTTTTAAACGTACGTTATCACGAAACTCACTGAAACATCTTTTGTGCAATAAAAATAATAAATCATCATCAAATTGACACTAATCATCTCAACGCATCATATCCTTTGGTTTACCTTTCTTTTTATGGAACTACTTCTTTACGTAATAATAAAATGAGATTCCTAACGTAACTATTAGCTTAACATCCGTGATAATATCTATTTATAAGTATTAAAACAGGAAAATTTTAGATGTTGTGTCATAAAGTCTGACTAAATATGTACATTTTATTTTAATTGTGTAATTTAAAATCAAACATTGATTAGGCTTCGAAAAATTGGAATCACAAATTGAAGTAAACAATTTAATTAAAAAAGTCTGGAACGTTCATATCGATAAAATTGGAGGAAGTTGAATAGAAAATGACACTTAACCATTCGACTGAATTAATTTAATGGATTTGAATAAATAAGATCAATATTAATTGTTGTAATCGGTGCAAACATCTCTCGACAAATTAAAGAATCCATTGGCACTCGTTATTTTTAGAGTAATAAAACACGTTTTAATAACGTTCATTTTAATACACTTGTAATAAATTCAATAAAATACTTACAAAGAAGAAATAAATGGAGTGGGAAGGGTTACTGTTATAAAAGAAAAATTTATTCTTACTGTAAAAAATCAGCAGATTATATTTTTAAAACTTTCTGATATCATTTTACATAACACATAAATATAATCAGTCTCATCATTTTCGATATTCATTGCGTTTTTCAATCTAGCAGTCTTGCGTAATTGTAAAAATTCTTCGTAGTAATGTTCTTCACGTGATCATTTCCATCGTTTTAAAGTTGACGTTCTCGTTTCAGTTCTTTGTTTAATTTCTACATATACGTTTTTTCCATTTACTTGACAAAATGTAAATGAATATTAATTAATAAAATAGATAATTTTACAATAATTTAAAAATTATCCGATAAAATTAGGTCATCAAAATTGACGTAAAAATTATGCATATTCAGATATTAAAAAAGTAAAACTATCAGTTATTCCATCCGTTATTGTGGTTTAATTAATAATGAAAACTTTTCCATTGTTAAACTCTTTCGAAAAGTCGAGAACAATTATTATCACAATATTATCATATTTTTTGAGAAATATGTGCAGACTTTGCTTTTATTAGAAATTATATTATTATTATGATATAGTACTTATATTGACTTCTGGAATACTTTTTCTCTTTAATCTTTTCGACTTACAGTTCAGTTCCTCTTGTATTTCTAAGAGAGACTTTCCTTTAGTTTCGGGAACGATAAAAACAATAAACGCTATACCGATAAAGCACACCGACGCAAACCAAATAAAGGAGGCATACATTCCACAAGTATCCGTAATCACCTGGTGCATCTTAGACACGACGAAAGCCAAAAGTGATGCACAGAGGTTAACTAGGGACACCGCGAATCCTTTTATATTCGTGGGAAAAAGTTCCCCTAGCATCATGTACGGCAACGGACTTAATCCCAGTGCAATAGCCAATTCATAGCTAATTATTGACACCACGAGTACAAGACCATAACCCTTCATATCGTATCCCAAATGCATTTTCATAAAATAAAACGTAGCACTTACACTGAGCACAATACCAGCGAAAAATGTTGTGATCAAAAGTAACGGTTTTCTACCGACTCTGTCGACTAAAGCAGCAGCGCCAAAACCAGCAACCAATTGCACTACACTCATGATGATAACTGCAACACCCGCTGAAATTTCGGTTTCACCTTCTTCTATTATCTCTTGGGTGTACGATTCAATGGCCGCGATTCCACTGAATTGGAGGATCAATTGCAGTCCGAAGCAAATTAGCATAGCCCGCCTATTTCCCGAAGTATTAAAAAGATCTCCGATGTATCCCCTGTCTCTAAGATCTCTAATAACAGTTTTTTGCATTTGATCCATGTCTTCGTTCAAATCTTCATCGTTAGTGTATCTTTTCAGCTTCCGCAGACTCTTCTCAGCTTTTTGACGACGGTTGCGAATAATTAAATAGTAAGGGGATTCAGGCATAAAACTGAACGTTAGGAAAAATACAATGGGTATGATTACGCAGGAGTAAGCAAGCCAATCGTAGGAGACGAAAGGCCCAATCGCGTGAGCGTATAATTCACCAAAAGTAACCATTAATTTAATAAAAGTACCTAAAGATCCGCGAATGTTTTTGTCAGCGATCTCACCAATGTACATAGGGCAGACTACGTAAACTACACCTTGGCCAAGTCCACTTATGAACCGCGAAACGTAAAGGTAGTAGGAATTCTGAGCAAAAATAATTAAAATCCAGCCAATGGTTAGTGGTATCCCAGCTAGAATTAAACTGGTTTTTCGTCCAATCGAATCCACGATAAATGCAGCAAGTATATTCCCGGGTATGGACCCAAGTAAATAAAGCGATGCGATCCAGGAAGCATCATTGGACGATATCGGTAGATGCGACTCGGGACTTTTGAGATTTGGTAGTGTCGGAGAGGTCCAGCCGATGTGAGAGCCGGTGATAGCCATTGATAAAGTGGCTACATTAAATAATAATAAAATAAAGGTTCCTTTCATTTGTCATAACTTCGTGTAATATATTATTAAAATCCGTGTTGTCATTTACCTGTTATCGCCGCTAAATATTGAGGCCATTGCCTTGTTCGAGATTTATTTTCCATTTTCTTTTGAATACAAGATCACCTTAGATAAGGCAGCTTAATTCACTAGTATTTTAAATGCACTATTGCCATTTTATTAGGTAATTAACTAACTTTTATTACAAGCATAAAGAGCTATTTAAATTGTTTCCAGAAAACACTTGTTACATTTTCAAGTAGTCCACCTTACAAAGTAATATGCTAATTTTATTAAAGATAACGGCAGTAAAAAATATAATCATTAACCGTTGCGTGTACTTTTAATTAAAGACTACTTGACGAATGGAAAGATATCTGAAATGATGTTGGTTTTATACGATCGTTTATCAGTCAAATTACTTATCACAGCCGACTGTTTTTGCCGATCTCTCTGTCTCTCTTCCCCCTCTTTCTATTCTCATCTTCTCTCTTTTCTTCAATCTGTACTTGCTAGCTTATCACTCATCTCTCGCTTTTTTTTAATACTGAGTAGCATTCGTAGACTGGCACAGCATTTTCCACTAAACGTTCATCTGACAAAAAAAAAAATGGTGCCGAGCGCAACCTTGCGCCATTCGCTTTGTTTAACGACACTGTAGGAGAGAATCGCGATGAGCATCTGCTCATATTAATAGCACTATTTGTACTACTAATTTTGTACATAAGATACCGCTTGTCGTTTCTTTAATTTATTAAGAATCTATTTATTTCTCAAACGAACAAAGCTCAGCCTACAAAGAATTGCTCCATTTTTCAACGTGTTTCGTTACAAGATGACTCAAGAATTTAAAAGGTTTAATTGTAAAAGTAATCGAAAAATACCAAATCAATCATGTAAAAGGTAAATGACTTATGCTAGGCCGAACATTGATCTCAAAATTTAAAAAAAATATTTGAACATGTGACCCGCAATTTTGGTAGAATTGCGACTTTCTTGTACACGTTTCTTGAATGTGTATCTGATTCCGCTATCTCTCTTGGTGCGTAAATGCCTCGCGAATCGGTGAGACATACGCAATTAATTTAATGCTAGAGGTTTATTATGCTGGTATTAACCCAGAGAGGGGCCACGATACTGTTCACGTGCACGTAACGATTTGCCCAGGCCGTAGTGAATATAGACAAGGTCTACCGACAAGCATCATTGATTTCTCGTTTGTGAATCTGCTGACGCACTGACAATCCACAGACCCAACGTAACTGCTTTTTATTAGCTACTCTGGGTTATTCTACTCCAGCGATTTCAGAAGAAATAGCTAGAGGAAGATAGAATATTCCCATTGATTGCAGTTCTGGTACCGACTAATTTCCTGGTCGCAGCTTGACGAAACATCTGCATTTAATGTCTTTTATTAAACAATAGCGTTACTTGCAGAGCGCGTAAATACTGCCAGGTGTGTCATTTTGTATCATCTGCGTGGATTTCGTCTCTGCTTGCCTTATATAACTGTTGAACATTCACATGCGACGCATATTTATCAACAATTTTTTTATTCCAATGAGAATGATTTTTGCAAATGTTTTCGTGAATGTTTGTAAATTGTCATTAGTAGGGCAAAATGTAGTTATGAAAATAGAACTAGGTTTGTATTAATCATTGTTATAATTGCGCTTTTAATAACCAAGATATTTTTCTAGAAACATTCTTTCGAACTCATTTTTTTTATTACCATACCTGGAACTCTTACGGCAGTTTTTAGTAAAACTAATACTTTACATTTCTGAATTGTTTGCCCTAGTTAATGCTTCGTTTACAATGTATGACTAGTTAAAAGGAGTAAATGATTACCAGGCGAAACAAAGTAGAAAAAATATGCCTAAATAAACCTTTAATTCGCCGAACAAACAAAAAGAATATTGTAAAGTTTTTTAAAAGAGAGTCGAGAAAATTTATCTCCAAATTGAGTGTGAAGTTTATCTGAAATTAATACAAGAGTATATTGACATTAAACCGGAAAAAACTACGTACAGTAAAGCAGAATACCGTTCTAATAGCCAATTACCGACTATCAAGGTTTATATCGCATAATTCCACAGTCCGCAATAGAACAGTCGTAGTATTCCGCGTTTAACCGGTAAATCGATCAATTTTCATTACCGCTCAGCCTCCACATCTTGCTATTTACTTTAGATCAATTGGATAAACAGTTATCAGTTTACCCGGACCACATAGACTAATCCAAGTGGCCGTATGCAGAATAGACACTATCAAAACCATGAAATCATCAGATATTACTTTGTCACATCAAAATTTACAGACTTCCATTGTACCTTCAGTACACCCGATATTACTTGATAAGAATTCGAAAATAAACAAATAAAAATTCCACCTGCCACTGCAGCTTTTAGGAATTCTTTGCATTCGCTAATAATTAATTTTTAAAGTAGTCAAAAAGGAGCGTTTTTAGCTCACGTTTCTTGTTATCATTACTTATTGTACTAATTGTTACTAATTTTTGTAAAATTTTTCAGGAATAAAGCCCTTTTTAAATAAGATAACGAATAAACACACACACATATCAATAAACAAATAAATAATCTGTACAACTATCGTTTCGAAGATGATTATTGTTCGGACATTATCGTATTCCCTTCTCCATCCAATTCAAAGATATAATTTACCTTTTGATTGCATTGTTAAGAAGCTTACTGCTGTTGTTGCGAAGTAATAATCAGTTGCATAATTTCGAAATTCACCTATAAGAAGGTACCTTGGCTGAAACACATTATACAGCAGATCAGTCATACAATATATATATATACTAGGGGGAGGGGGTTAAAGAGTTAAAAAAACTGGTTTAAAATAATAAATACACAGTAAAATTTTAAAGATTTCGGCCTCCATTTTGGCCTTACATCTATGTAATATAGGAAGATGTATATATTCCCTTTGATCGAGTACTTATAACAATCAGCTCTAATTGTTTTTATGCTTATCCAATTTCTAGATCATTTATTTACGTCGAGTTTATAAACATAATCAGCTTTCCCCATGCTTATAACTAATGCAGGTATGCTCATGACGAAAACTCAGTATCACGTCCGATAAATTATTGCGTTAGTGGTACTCGATTTCCACGCGCGGAAATCCTACGCCGTCTAAATTTTCGAACGAATCCGAAGCCTTGGTTCGACAGCTGGACGTGCGCGCTCAGCTGGTCGGACATTCCGCGATAATATATCATGTTCCCACTGGCGTAAATAAAAGCCGATCGGTAAAAAACATAATGGGTGCAACACAGAAATATAATACCGCGTCGTCCATAAAAAAAAAAAGCGAGCACACCGAGCCATTTTGAAAACCAACCCCTTGTATTTTCAGTAAAACGTGGTTGGTTATACTCCCGTTAGTTGGTTTATTATAAAATCCTTATTTTCCAGGCCGCACAAAATTGCATTGACTATATATATTTTCGTACCGCCTAAATTGGGAGACATCAGGGTTTGTATTTATAGGTGATTCGTTTAATTCAGCCAGTAAAAAAACTTAATTACGCTTCGTATAAGAATACCGTTTCAGTTCGGGTATTATTATCCTATCATTAAGACTGTTATTTTAAGCAACCTGAGTGACAATATTGTTAATTGGCACTTCCGCCCTTATTCAGAGATTTGTTTACGAATCTTTAATTAGAAAGTTATTATTGATTTGTTATAAAAAAAAAAATACATATATGAATAAAATATTTCAAGCAAAAATTCTTACATCAAAGCATTCGCCTTTAATTTTAATTATAATTAGTTTGTTCTTTCGTATTTTTAAATCAACTTATTTAGTATAACATTGTTCTCAAAATTTACTAATAATTTAATACATGTCTTGATAATTAAAGTATCAAAGTATCTGCTTGATGTAATGGAAATACTATTTTCTAGAATTTCGGTTCATTATTCTCTGCAATTTTCGACATAATAATCGATATTTTCATACTAAACAATTGTTACCCTTACACTACCTAAAATATCGATTTTCAAACTCAGAAGGCACTGACAAAGGATGCTATATTTCCATCTTTGCAGCAAAAAGTGTCTTAATTAGTTACACGAACGTAATATTAACAAAAATCGAATTATTTCATTTACCTCGGTACATTGAATAAAGAAAAAGCTACTCAACTGAATCTCGAATCCCATAAAATCTTCTGGCGCCGCCGAGTAATTCAACGCCGTCGTTGGACTACTCTCAGTCCGCGAAAAGTAAGCACTGACAAAGAGAATCGGAAAAAAAAATATTAAGCAGCATAAATCCGGACTTGTACATTCTCAGCGAGGCGATTTGAATGATAAAAAGGGAGCGCATTCCCGATCGTCCCTCCCTTCGCACAGAAATCGCAAAGCCGTTGGAGAAGGAGCTGCGAGGGTAATGGTAAAGAGGGACTGAGGGGTTGGGGGGTATGGGGGGAGGCGCTAGCGATGCTCGGCGCGCATTAACAATCGATCCCCTTTCACAGGGCGGAAGCCGCGCGCGAAATCCCGGATCCGAGTCCGCGGGCCCCGGATTAGCCGGGCGCGCCGGCGAAAGACGCCGCGCCCTGTGCAGGGGGTGGGGGTGGGGCAAGATAAATTATTCGGCTGATTAATGAAAGCCACCGCCGCCGCAGCTTGTCTTATATTCTTCATTAATCCGCGCCGCTCGTTTTCAATCCGACGCTCTCCTTCTTGCGGCGGACCGCGATGAAAGCATCTCGCGGTGAGCTGATTTTTGACGGTTTGATTTATGTCGCGGGTGAGGGAGATATGCGTCGATGTGGTCTGTCGAAACGCTCGTTGTGGGATGATCTCTGTCGTTGATTTATTGGGCTGGCTTTCACACGCGGATGCGGTGGCTTAATTATTATTGAGCACGAACTTTTTATTTTTCCGACGGAAATTTAGAGATGAAATGATATAGGTCATTCGTGCTGAATGAATTGATGGAAAGGTCTTGTTGCAAGGTGCGCAAATGAAATAAGGATTTTTTACATTGCACGACGGCAGTAATTATTTGGATGCGATCCTCGTATAAAAAATTCTTATTCTATTTTTTTAAAGAAATATTTGTGAAATGTATCCACGTTGCTTTTTTCCTTATCTTAATAATACGTATGTGTTATTGGTATTATAAGTAGTAGCAGACGACTCCGACAAGACTTTTGTTTATTCTGTTTCGAGAACAGTAATTACAATTGAAGAGCTAATAAACGAAAATATTGTACAATTGTTTATTATATTTGCTGAATGATCAAGATTTTTATCAAATCTACGATTATTACAGGTAGAGACAGCTTCAGTAACTTCAACCTCCAACGAAATAAAAATGCAATACTACATGTACTAAGCAAATTGTAGTTTCATTACGAAGGTATTAACTTAAAGGAGAAAAAAAAGATTGAAAGCTAAATATTCGTTTTAAATTATGACATTCATTAATGCAACATTGTCTCGCGCTATAACGACAAAAAAAATTGAAAATAAAATTCCCGAGAATTGCAAGTTAATTTACGTCCCATAATTCATGCAGATTAAAGAATTTCGCGAGATAACATTTTTAAATCCACAATGAAGCAGCCGGCGAGCATATCGCTGACGGAGAACGCGCGAGAATTGCTAGTCCATTTCCGGAAACGGTGCATTCTCCTTTCATCAAAAGGAGAAAAAACCTCGCCCCGTGGCGTTGGAAATTTCATCCACTCGTAATGCCACGTGCCGCCCCCGATGCAAAACCTAATCTCCGAACACGTAGCGAGATGTAAGTACCTTAGCATACATAAATAACAATTCATTCAAATCGCTCTAAATGTGCGTCTTGCTAATCTCCCAGCGCCACGTGCATAACGACCGAACAATAAGACGAAAAACTACAAATCGACCATCGGCGACAATGCATAATTGAACCGAGAGAGTGAGGGAGAATGAAAGAGAGAGAGAGAGAGACGCAGCAATGACATACGTTTATTGACCTCCGCTCGGTAGTGTTCTTTTTTGCCTCGACAGTTTTTAATGGCTCCGAGCAGTGCGCTTTAGCCTTTTCCACCGGGACTTTTGCGCGGAGGCCTGACGCGATTTGTCAACTCGTCGCTCCACTTCTTTTTTACCGGGCGGTTTAAGCTGCCCGCGCATTTGGCACGAAATCTTTTTTTTAGCCGCCGACGCTGGAATAAGTTTCTTCACCTCGGGCGAACTTGTTTATGAGCGCGGAAATTCATGCGAGCCTTTTTTCTACATAAAGCAGTGTGATGTTGGTCTACTGATCAGTGGATGGTATTTTAGAGTCACCTTAAAAAAATTAAATCTGGATTTCCATTTTGAGAAGCTTGTTGAATAAGTAACTGCAAACAACATTGAGTTGGCGACGTTTTATGATGAAGTTTACTGATAAGATCACGCGAATAAATGTGATCGAGAGAATATTTGCGATACTTTTTTTAAGGAAAATCACAAGTTAAAAAGATTTTTTATAAATTTTTGCAATTTTTCCACTTTTTATAGCTGCTGGAAAAATTAGCGAATCATTATGTTCCATGCAGATAACAAAAAACTACCTTTAAAGTTGTCAAACATTATTATTTCTGGGTTTATTTTAATTTTTCTCATTTAAACTTCTGGTAAACGTTTTATACGGAGCTCCTAAGAATTGTTCGCGAAGATTTTATTCTTAAATAGTTAACTTTTAATGATAAGCTAAAATTTTATCTTGAATTTGGATATATATCACTTTGGTCTCAGTACAACTTTTTAAACGGTATAACTTCTTAATAATTGATGATTGAATTACGTTTCTTTAAAGTTTCTTAAAACTTTAAATGAGGAGTATTAAGAAAGAACTAAATATGCTAATGATTTTCGGTAGCTCAACCCGCATTTTTTTTTATCAGTTGATTTAAAGTTACCTCCAAATTCTATATACAGACTGACAAAATGTCATTGTGTAGTTACAGTTTTTATGTCACCCATGAATTTCACGCGGTCTCCATTCTAATTCAATTTATTTGCGTGGAAAATAGTGTCATTACAAACATTTAACAAAAAAAAATAGTGAATTTCATTTAATCGCGCCTGCATGCGTGCTATAATGTTGCACCTCTGCGTGAAATAAACGTTAATGTGGAAATGGGGGGCAATAAGTATAATTGGCGTTTATTTATCGGACAGCGAGGATTGCGCAAAAATAACGTACGCGCATATTTTATCAGGTATATGCCGAATGCATTACAGGATTTTACTCCGTTCAATTATTTGCTTTGCCAAGTATAAAAAAAGTTTTATTGCTCGCAAGCTTTTTACTGTGACCATTATTTGCTTTAATTCAACCTTCCCTCTTTTTATTCCACTTCAACTCGCGAATCCAACGAAATAATTCAGGCTTAAAAAGGATAATTAAAGGCGCGTTTAAAAATTGATTACGCCGCTTTAAATTTAAATTTTTAAAATTACCTCGCGCTTAACGACGATAGCTTGAAAAATTGTTTAAAGCATCGTTTACCCTTTGTCTACTTTTCTCTCTATTTCTCTCTCTCTTTCTCTTTGTCACCATTCATTGCGTCAGATTGGCGCGTAACGTAGCGGAAAAGCTTGCGAAATAATTCAAAGAAAAATCGAAATAAAATAGATTCCAGTCGTACCGGCATCGACACTCAAAGCATCGAGTCCTGTGTGTCGGTATAGCGCCTCTTACGAGTTCACTCGGACGAAACGGCACTCACAGCTATTTTCAATCCAAACGCCGTCGAGAACCGATAACAGCTTCGTAATTCATAAAGGACGAGCGAGCGAGAACGTCGTTGCGTCCGTAAAATCTGATCGATCGGAGGCATGGACGTAAGCAAAAAAGAGGAGGACAAAGCGAAAAAAGAACTAGTCGCAACTATGCGAATGTTTATGGGCGATAAACTGGCCGGAGGTTTTAAGATAGCTTTGCTTGCTTTCAGCAAAGGAAAGCTCTTTTCCTCTTTTACGATACGAACAGATCGTCGTTCCATCGAATTATATCATTTCAAGACAAACTTCAAACTCGGATTATGCTAATCCAAATTGTTATTTCAAAATAGCGGGTGTAATGGAAATTGTCTGATAAGCGGTATCGATTGAGTCGATACGGTTTATTATGTAAACTTATATAATTATACGGTGAAAATACTTTTCATCGTAAAATAATTCAGTGGAAATATTCAGTTAAAAGTAAACAATTTAAATATAAAATTAAAGTACTTTGCCTTCTATGTACGCGAATTTAATATTAATATTATTCATCTGTATGTGTAATAACATTTGCAGCAAGGATGTAACTTTTGAAGTTTTAAAACAATTTTATTACATAGGGAGATTCGCATAAAAACGATTTTTATATGTCAATTAAATCATAAGTTTATACCTACCAACAACATTTTACGTGATTTAATTTCTGAATAATCAGAGTCGCTTTAATCGCATATTTCCTTCTTAAAATAATTGCATTGTCTACTTTTGACCAAATAGAATTTTCTAATTACTACAAGTGTTTTACTATTTAACGTACGTTCATTGAGATGTACGCTAGTCCTCTACGATCGAAGAAATCCTGAAAATAAAAATAAGAGTGTGACATTCAGAAAATATTCCTCTAATATAGTCTACTCTATTTTCTCGCATTCCCTCCAGGAACAAATCCCATTTATGCGTCAAAGCACTGTACTTGCTCATTTTACATGCAGTTACTTCAATTGCTATGCAGTGATGAATGGACTCCACTAAGATATTGTGTGTAAGAATTTTCTTTTTCTTTGCGGAATTTATTGCTCAAAATACGATCTCTTTGCATTGATGTTTACTTGCAAAAGATTTTTAATGGATTATTCAATATTTTTTAAAAATTTAATGTGAATGTATGGTTTTTAATTTCCAACGTGTAAAATCAATTGCAATAAAACAGTTACAATGGTGTCGATTAAATAATAATTGAAAAAGATCAATAACTCTTCCATAAAATATTCTCTCCCGGTAAATGAAAGAAAAAAATGTAAAAAAGGACATGCGATAATAAAAACCACGAAAATATCAAGGGATACCTCGTAAAAATATTTAATTTGCATGGGATATCAAATTAAAACACTTGGTAAAATTTCATGAAACCAAGTGAATGAAAATAATAAAAACATCACTCTCGATGTTTTTCTACTTAGCATAACAAAAAATAAGCCTAAAAAAACAAGTTGGAGACGTTCTCAACGTGCTTTGGCAAAAATAAATCGCTGTTACTCTATTTAATCGCAATTTTAATTACAATTACTGTTTTAATCTAGGCAAACGAAAAGTGGAAAAGTTGTATCGGTCATTGACCCGTTGATTTGGCCGCTGTTTATCGCGCAAGGACGAGCAGCAGGAAACTCGTGAAAAAAAGGCGTGAAGCTGGAATTGGCGCGCAACAGACACGCCGAGAGGAAAAGACCCGGAGAGCGATCAAAGCGAGAAATTAAACGACTATCGGTCGATAGCTCGCTCCTTTTTTTTTTTCGTCCTCTTTTTTCTGCCATCCCACCTTCCTCGTTTATAATTCACGCTCAGTTCGTTCTGCTTCGAGATTCTGAAGGTGGCTATAATAATAGTGCGATAATTGCATTAAAATTCGGACTCGCGAGTGACGATTTGACTCTCCCTGCGACGAATTAATGCGGTTTTTGTGTTCTTACTTTTCAAATAATCAATGAGGCAGGATACGCTGCTGTTTACGATTTCATATAATACTTTGTCGATTTCTATAGGTACGCTTATGCCAGGGCTTTTCATTTTACGAGTGTCGATAACTGACGCTAGAAAGAGAACTTTTTTCAAAAGAATTAAACCTTATTTTTTATAAACGATCATACGATTACTAAATATAGTAATAACAGGATGCAAATTAATTTTACCGCTTTGAATTATGCATTTTTATTGAAAAAAAAACTTCTTGTTGTAATTTCATATAGATTTATGGTGAAGAAAGTGTTTCTTAGTTGTTTAACTTTAATAATTTGTACCGTCAAACGTTTGTATTTAGACACAGATGTTATTGACGAATCTAGGATTAAGTTAGATTTTTGCTTTTTCTCAGAAGAAGCATTTTAACGGGAAACTATAAGTTCAATTATTAGAAGTTGGAATTCTATGTATTCTATATTTTAATAAAATCAGTCGGTAAATGATTTAATATGAACATAAAGAAATAAATTAATTTATTAATAATGCCATAAAACTGTTGTACCACACAAACGCGCTTACAACAATTTAATTTGTTTTCAGAATAAAATCATTGAAATACCTTCAAACCGTAGCGTAAACATTGTGAGCTCATTTGGCCGCACAATCGAATTTACTGGTCCATTTCCTGTTCTAAGCATTCAACAATTTATATCCCTCGTAAATGCAATCCAAGCGGTGCATCAAAGGTGACTGCCGTAATTTACTCGAATATCCGTATTGCCAATTTAACAAAGTAATACAGCCGCCCGTTAGCCAAGCAACATTTAAACAATTTCCAAACGCCCTTAACTCGTCGACATTGCCAAACAACTACGGACACTTTGATTTATATACATTTCTCCAACAGACTCGCGGTAACAAAATGTTTCATTAAAATGAAATCCGCTCGTCGATTAAACATTTTCCTCCTCCCAGTTCGGTCTCTCCATTCAACCGCCTTCAGAAAGCAAAATTTCGAACTCCCATTGAGCGTCGCCGGTGAGACCGGTGCAAAATCAAAGACGCCGATGTAACAAGTGTCCGACACTCTGATTTCACTCGGCGCAAAAGTCATAAACATTTGTAAAAAGTCATATGAACGCGCGTTGTCGGCGTTTGACGCGCGCCGCGGCCTGGCGATTTTAACGAGCGCGCCGTTCGTTCCGTTAAACTGGCCGCTCGCTGCCGGTTAATCAAGCGGCCGCCGAACTGCTTTATCACTGCGCGGCGGATTAAGCGCGGTGGGGTGAAAAGATCACTCGATCGCGACTGCATCGCCGGATTAGCGGCAGCTACGCGAGCACCGACGGACGCTTCCGCGAATTCCAAATTTTATTGCTATATGCGCTCGATGAAACGAGCGGGCAACTATACCCAAGGAAGAGAGAGCCGGCGGCGAAGAGTTTTGTAGCATGATAAGTTTGGAATTCGAGGAGCTTTCGGGTTATTTTGGTTTTTCGTTCCGATCGACTCTATAGGTCGACCGGCGTTTCTCGCTCGTAAACACGTATATATGCTCGCGATATAAATTTTTACTGCTGTGAGTTGCACTTTTTTTTCTTTCTGTTTTTATATAAATTTTGAGGCAAATGCAATAATGCTTTGTGCGTTGGGATAGGACATTGCGAAAAAAAATTCATGGGCGCGTTCGAAATAAATAAGATTATTCTAATGGAATTATAAGTTATATACAATACCGACGTGACGTTTTTGAAACCCTCTTATACTATTTTTACTCAACGAACGGCTGCAATGTTTGTCATAAAAAAAGAACTTTATCGAAACTTTGCACTGGTTTATAAAAAAAGTATACTTTCTAGACCATCAAAAACATTTATTTTTCAAAAACTTTTTTCAATTGAGAAATTTTGATTTTTTCGAAGCATTTCATTCATTTCAAAATTGCTAAACTTTTTAGAATATTTCATGTACGAATTAAGGCAACTTAATTCTTAATTTTTTCTTTTTCCTATGATTTTTTTTTCATAAAACATGAAGCTGTTGAAAACCACTTTGACGGTTAATTTTAATGGTCGTCGTATGAAAAATATCTGCAAATTAAATACGTGTTGTTTTAAAAAGGTCTGTAAGTCTACATTATGAAGTTTATTTGAAGTAATTTACCAAATGTAATTAGCTCGGGGAAAAGTTAAATAAAGCTAAAACATTACAAAGCTTGTAAAATTTTCAGTTTCGAAAACAGAATTGCACAAAATTGTATCGTTAATTTCCATTCAGGCAACAGCTGTTTCGTATTAGTTGTATTTGTATTCTAGCTTTCCTGAATTTACTGATAAATTTCTAAGAAAATATTAAAAACCATTTATAAGAATATAATTCTTATTAATAATCAATAGAAGACAATGATGTACAAGTGATTTCAATAATGAACCTTTTATTTAATTGATAATCTATAAAATTCAACTGACCTGCAAAAATTATAAAAGCATTATTGAAACCTACAAAAATTCCACATAATTGTAATGAAAATCGAATGCAAATGTCTTAGGGAAGTCGGAAGTGGAAGGGTCGGATTAGGAATTCGGGAAAACTGAATGTGAGCATAATGAATAGAACGTCAGTTATGTCAGCGTAACTTCTGCTAAACTTTCTGGCTGCATATTTTGTTCCAAAATGTTCAGGATTCCCGGAATTCCAAACCGATTTTGCCATTTCGAGCGTACAATTTTGCGTCTCGTCTGACGATCAGCTTTACTGCAGATAGTAATATTTTATGAAAAATATTACTCCGTCAAATGCGCGCGTGGTATCCCCGTCTTCTTTTATTTTTCCACTAACTTTAATCAAAAACATATTCCCCGTCCTTTTTATAACGACCGACGTACAAAAATCAAATGCTCCCGGATGAATAGGAAAAGAAATTTCCATTGCCGGTCGGAAAGTTCCTCTCTTGTCGGTGATGTAAAGGTATCATAAAATTTAGTGGAAAAGTTGCGAAATTTACATTCACTCTAAAAAGTGGAACCATTTCAAGAAAAGGGATTATAGACTAAAGAAAATGCATTCTGTAAATTTATGAGATCTTTCTGCTTCAAATTGTTGAATAAAAAAATAGAAACTTTAGACCTTTAATGATTCTGACATACTTAAACTAGATGTCTATGGAATGGAATATTTTAAAACAGTCGTTTCGAACATGAGCAATTGCAAAATAGCATAATTCAAACAAACTAATAATTCGGTCCATTAATGAATAAGTGAAAAACTTTTGAATAAGTGCATATTCACTTATTCAACGTAAATATGAACTAAAAAACGTAACCAAATAAAACACGAATCCCCATTGAATTTAATCAAATAAAAAAAAGTGAAAACCGCCCACATCACTTCCACTCCACTAAGTACAATAACATTTTAACAATTGGCTCCGCCGAGCGAAATTCCGACGAATGAAAAAAAGTCAACCTCAAACGCTGCAAAAAATTGGCACCCAATTCAAAGCCCCCCGGCTTTGTTCAGCCGCGGGGTTAAATAAAAAAAGAAACGGGGGAGGGGGTAGTAGTAGACAAGAGAGAAAGGTCCGGGGCGCGGGCGTTTGAGGTTGGGCCTCGCGAGGCAAAAGGCGACGTCTGCGGCAGGAGCGGCGGTCTGCGAGCGAGAAGGAAGAGAAAGTGCCTAGAGCTGGATCGATTTGTGTGTTGCAGCGAAGCGCAAAGCGGCGGCGGGTGGAGCGGAGGCGGCAGTGGGACGGAGCTGGGCCATGACGATCGGCCTCTTCCTTTTGGCCTGTGCCTTAATCGCCGGTGTCGGATTGTTTTTGGCCTTGGAGCTGCGGAGTTCGAACCTACTCGAGGCGCGGCTGAGGGTCGTGCAAAAAATCCTGTCAAAGACGCCCCTTATCGACGGGTAAATTCCATTTTCCCCCTCTCCTTAGTGCGGACCCTATACCCGCACGCCTGATCTGTTTGAGAGGCTTTTCCGCACGTGTGCGAGCTTTCGTCGGGCTTCGCCGATTTTTCACACGCTATAGCTTTTTTCACTGTTTTAAGTGTACTTTTTATTCCTCGGGAGGCGCGAAGGAAAGTCGCAGCTCACGGCGGATGTGCAATTCAATAACACGTGATGCTGGTTTATGTGTAATGGCTGTATTTGTGTGTTTGTTGGAAGAAAAAAGAGAATTAAAGAATTGTATTCTTATACACTGTGAATAAAATCAATTGTTCATTTTATACACATTAGTAGACCTGAATAATAATTATTATCAGATTTATAGTATTTATTTTTAGTTTTTACTATTTTTTAGTAACAGTTTCTATGATCAATAGATTAAACTATTACGAAGTTATTGAAATTTTCTTATAGTAAAAAGTAATAAAATTTAAAAGTATAAAAATTTTAACTGTAGATATAACTTTCTGGTAATGGTTACTATTTTTTTTCAATGTAAAACGTTGGCATTTCTTACCGTTGCCGGAAAAAGAAAAACCGCAAAAAAAGTTACTTTATGAGGTGCACACGTGTTGAAGATATGGAAGCTGTTACGTGCGCGTTTTAAGTCAGACTCCTATTTTAAATGATATATTATTCATAATTTTTTGCTCCGCCGTCATTCAAAGAAAATCATATTTCGTGCAGTACGAAAATGACGTTTATACATAGTCGGAGTTTATTTGGCGAAAATTTGAACTTATATTAAATTTAATACTAATGTACCCTGGATATTTTGAAAGGGTGTAATTTAATCAGCAGACAACCAGCCGCTTAGCCAATGAAGTTCAAATAACTCGTGGCAGGAATCAAATTTACTTTATGTTTTACATAAACATACTGCTTTATCGAATTGCAATTATAATCGTTTCATTTCATAGCATTTGCTTTTACCCAAAATTAAACTAAATAAAATTCTTTATTCTATTATAACTTACAATTCCAACGCGTCACAAAATTTGCAGAGAATTATGAATAAATTACGAGTGCTACTTAGACAACATCTCTACTTTCAAATAATTGTTGACGTACACTGCTCTTATTCATAAAATAGTAGAGTAATTTAAAGTCAAATTCGTTCACGAAATTATGATGTACGGATTTTCCTGGAGATAATAATACGAATTTAGCTTTTACTAATCTACTCAATTTTCCAAGCGAATAAATTTTGATAAAATTTCAGTAATAATCAGAAACTTCCGAGCGCGAACCGAAGTAGCCAAATAAGAAATTCATCAGGCATACAAACGAAATCATCCAAATCGAGTGAAAACACTGAAGCAACGCTTTACCATCAGAAGCGAGGAAAAGCCACGCGGAAAAACGTTTGTCCATGGATCCCATTAATTTCGTACCGAATGCGAAAGTAAACGTCATTCTCGCAGGTCTTAACGCCTGCACTCGGCGTTTATGGAAAAATTTCGAGGTAATCCCGTCAGCTCCTTACGATTCCGGCACCCGTGCTAATCGCGCGCTTTAACGAGCGAACTCATATAATCGCGAAATGTAATTTAATTACGCGATCCTCTTCTCTCCATCTCGGGCCAGCCAGCAAAATTGTACTCGGCGATGGGAGTTAAAATTCAGAGGGTGAGCCCAGCGTCCCTTCCGCACATAATGGAATTACCGGCTTTTGAAGAGGCGGCGCGCCTCGACTCCGCGACAATATTCACGAACTTAGCGGTCAAAAATTCACCGGGCAAGACCTTCGCCAGCCACCCAGGTCGGCTAATTCGGTTGCCCACATCCTTCGGGCATGAATCAGCCGGGCTAATGAGCAATTCCAGCCGATTTTAAAATTTAATATCCGCGGCAACGAGATTCTCTCTTTCCCTTTTTCTACAATTTTCTGCGGACTTCATAATTATAAAATGTAGCGCCGGGAGATAAGTGCCGCGGCAGAGCAATATTACATTTAGTTCCACGGGAACTTTCGTGAAAGTCCCGCGGTCGTCAGCAGTTTTTCCGTCAAAACAAATTCCACGAGCGCCGAGGGAAAGTCATTTTAAACTTTAATCCGTTACCGCCGGTCGTGAGCTTTTCGCGGCGAGTCGACCGAAATAAAAATATCGCGTGTAAATTTTAATCGGGCCGCGGGCTTTTTGCTACTCGTTTTGTTGCTTTTTTTCCAGCGGAACGCCTTCGGGAATTTTCGGCCGGTGCAGCGATCGAGTGCAGCATAAATTCATCTTTCGGTCGCGGGGATTCGAAACTGGACTCGTGGGCATCCCACTTAATGCAGCCATCGGCTCTTGAGTAATATACGACTATTTTCCGAAAGCCCCGTAGCGTTTCATATCCGCGTGGCCTTCCTCGCCGTTCATCAAAACATGGCCAATCTATATTTCTTTTGCGCTCGTTTTTTCACACGAGCGTGCCATTGATATCCTGCTTTTGTTGTTTCAAGGCGCTGAATACTGGGATATTGAATGAAGCGATGCGTAATATTTTTTCAAGTGCGTTACGCCGGATAAAGTTTTCTTTTTTTTTTTCAAAAATTAGATCGTTTTTAATTCAATACTTTTATCCATTTGAATTTTCTTGAATTCCTAAAATTATACATTTTTATTTGATTTACACGTGATTTTATTACTGCAGCTGAATTGACTTTTATTCAATTAAAGGATTTTCCAATAAATAATAGAATTGGACATGAATTAAACATGGATTCTCATACTTTTTCTTTTATTATTCATTGTGAGTAAATTTTTTTGCTTTAATAAAGAGAAATATCAATATTGAAATATTTTATTTTATTCATTAGCATATACATGTGTGAAACGATAAAGAATCTATGAAACGTTCACTTATATTTAGATTTTCCTTTATGAAAATAATGTTTGAAGAAATAATTATCAAATAATAAATAGATGAGCAATTTAAATTGTTGAAATATTTTTATTATTATCGAATAAATTATTAACGTAAACGAATAATACAGTACTTGCATAGTAATCAGTAACAATAATCAGTAACTACCAATCAATTAAATTTACATTAGAATCCCAACGTACAGTATTTCGTTACACACGCACATAATTGAATTTTAATTAATAAGATATAATAATCAAAGTTATTGTTTTAAAATTATTTCATTTTTATATTGCCTCATTATTTTTTTCAAATTGATGCTAGATAAACTACATACCTCACAACAGAATAATTTATTTAAAAAAGTAATAGCTAAAAAAAAGCAGCCTTGCACTCGCGTCCGACCGAATACCAACCTGTACTACTTGACCCGCATGTTCTATAATAAATATTATTCATATGTTTGCACTTGCACTCGCGTCCGACCGAATACCAACCTGCACTACTTAACCCGCATGTTCTACAATAAATATTATTCTTCTTTATATTTGTCTGATTTGTGTAACATTTGTGCAACCACAAAAAATCTAAAAACACAAAAACTGAAAGAAACAAGCCTTGCACTCGCGTCCGACCGAATACCAACCTGTACTACTTGACCCGCATGTTCTACAATAAATATTATTCATATTTTATTTTTCTTCTTTCTGTAGCAGTTGTGCATCCGCAAAAAAATTAAAAATGAAAGTAAAAATTGAAAGAAACAAGCCTTGCACTCGCGTCCGACCAAATACCGACCAGTACTACTTGACCCGCATGTTCTATAATAAATATTATTCATATTTTATTTTTCTTCTTTCTGTAGCAGTTGTGCATCCGCAAAAAAATTAAAAATGAAAGTAAAAATTGAAAGAAACAAGCCTTGCACTCGCGTCCGACCAAATACCGACCAGTACTACTTGACCCGCAGGCACAACAACTTCGCGTGGAACCTGCGCAAGCAGCGGGGCAGCACGCGGCTGCGCGACTTTCCGTTCGACGAAGACCTTTCAAAGAACACCTCGTGGGGCCCCTCCTGGCAGACTGACCTGATCCGCCTGCGCCGGGGCATCGTGGGCGCCCAGTTCTGGTCGGCGTACGTGCCGTGCGAGGCGCAGTTCCTGGACGCGGTGAAGCTGACCCTGGAGCAGATCGACGTGGTGCGCCGCCTCGCCGCCAAGTACTCGGAGAAGATGAGGCTGGTAACGTCGAGCCGGGAGCTCGAGCAGGCCCACCGGGATGGCCTGATCGCCAGCCTCGTCGGCATCGAGGGCGGCCACAGCATCGGGGCCAGCATGGCGGTGCTGCGCAGCTTCCACCACCTTGGCGCCCGCTACATGACCCTCACTCACAAGTGCAACACACCCTGGTGAGTATGGCGGAATATACATGTACATTTCTCTTTTCTTTATGGAAGGGGAGGGGGGCGCTCGGTAAGGTGTACTAAGCGGAATGGGCTGTACGATTTACTCCCTATTTTACGGACCTTTTTTACGGCTTTGACATTATCTTATCGCGCCAGCGCCTGGCTAGTTGGTCCGCGCGCGTAAAAAGCTTTTAACTTTTAAATTGCAATTTTACCGGTTTGTGTTACGTTCTGTTTCAGCGAATAAAAAATTAATTTCCTCCGTGCTGTTTCTGCGCGGGACTTGCAACGTTTCATTGCCTATTTTTTTTACAGCTCCCGGATGTCGGCTTCGCTAAAAAAATCATGAATAAGGATTATCCTTACGCACTTTCTCGACGCGGGTATTTCTTGTCAAATGTTTATTCAGCTGTTTGAGCATTAATTAACGGTTGTAATGATTCATAATCTGGAGTTGAATTACTGCTCGTCATAGTCGATTTTTTGCGCCATGAGATTTTTATTAAATCGCGATTATTGAAATTAACTTATGAACGAGCCTGCGCCAAGCTGATAAATTAACGGATGTAATTTCAATAGCTATGCTTTTCATTCGATTAGTGTTCGAGTTGTTGATAATTATTTGCATAAAATTATTAACATTTCATATTAAGTTCACCTTTTCAAAAGGTACATTTACTGTTCGCATTAATGTCTGCTCGAACCTTTCGCTGCACTGAATTTTCCAACTGAACTGGCACATTTATTAAACGGACAAAGTGTCCCCAAATTTTATCATAATGTAATTATATTTTACACCTGTAATATAAATAATGAACTGTAAAAGTAAATGAATTAATTTGAACTAAATTACAAAACTAAATAAATTTTTTTTATTAACATATTGCAGCCCTAATCCTGGTTAATTTTTAAAGCTTATGCGTATATTAAATTAATTTAATTTCGACATCACGTTGAACGTTAACATTCTCTACAGATACATTAATAACTTGTTCATCATGGCAATTCATCTTCGTGTAATTAATGTGTAATATTACAATTTAATGAATATTCATCACAATCGCCGTACCGCCAAGTCGAAATCGTACTCGTACCTATTCACTAAAACTATTCCCCAATAAATTCGTGTAATGCAATTTAATTAAACGCTGCTCTCGTGCACTACTTACACGCCCATATAGGTACAAAATACACGCGCATACAGCCGTTCCTTTGTTTACCTCTCTCATAAGACCAGCAGCGGGACCGCGACGAAAAACTCCAACGCGCGGCAGCGCTTCGGTCGAATTTCAAAGGAATGCAAACGAGGCACTCGGTGGCTATCGTCGCTTTGGAGCTAACGAGCGCCGCCGCGCCTCAATAAGCGCGACGATCTGTCCGGCTGCCCCGACACGCCGCGGACTCGTGAAAAAAAAAAAAAAAAACAAGAAGAGCGGCAGTTCGCGTCCCTCGTTCTTCTCTGCGAAATTCAATTACCACGCCGTGGGGCGTGCTGCATAATTGTTTCGAGGCGAGCAATTTAATCCGGCGGGCCTTTAAAAACGTCGCCGCTTTGTTTATCGCGCGCGTCCGAATCGGACGGCGTGAAATACCGCGCGCCTTTCTTGTAAACGGCCGTTCGCCCGCTGAAATATCGCCCCGGCTGCCGGCCCCAGTCGATGGCGCGCTGCATGTTTGTTAAGTTGTCCCGCTTCCGCAAAAGTTAATTTCATTGGGGCACGACAATTGTTGTTGCTAAATTGCGATGAGCGAATTGGATTGGCTTAATTGGGGCTGCATCTCAAGCGGTGATTTAGAATTCAATTAGCAAAGTGACTATTTTGCATTTGAGATAGATTTAATTGTGGGATGGAGTTTGCATGGGTGGAGTGTTGTGTTGAAAACAAAAAAAAAAAATTGTTATGATAGATTTTTGAAAATAAAAAATTCTAAGTCATTGAACCACTGTTGGAGTTATAAATCACTTCACAGCTGATTTTAATATGGATATTTCATTCTGAGCATTTGCATATTTAGTACTGCTAGCATTGCTTTATTGCTCCGAAATCTGGACAGCGTCGTATTCATATCTCATGTTGAAATTAGAATTAGAGGATGACATAAATTCCTTCGATATTTTGCTTGTAAAAATAATCCATGGGACAAATTTGATGGTATTATTCGGGTGTAGCTGCTACCCTTAGTTTACAGGCCATTAAATCAATTCACACGTATCTCGACGGCCTTTGTGTGCGAATAATTATTCACGACCTTGTTAATAACATTATTCTACCATTACTCCCCTTATACGTGCAATGCGACATGAACATCCACTACTTAAAATTACTTTCGTTCCTAATTTCTCATTTTAATTCACCGCTATAGTTAAAGACATTAAATACTACTGTGATGTTCTTCAATTATAAATTAATTAAAAGTGGATTACGTTGGAACATTAAAAAGACGACAAACTTTTGTTAAGTTACATGCATATATTAAGTTTATTTTATGTTGTGTTTTTAAGTTTAGTGTAGGAACTTTTGTTAGTTTTATGCTTTTAAACCAGTAATTTAATAATAAACTTATCGTAGATACTAGAACAAATTTACTTTACACCGAAGTTACAACAGTAAATGAGCAGAATAATCCCTGCGAGTGAAGTTTGAAGCCATTAATTATTTAAAGTAAACAGCTAAAAACCGGATAAAAATTTGTAATTTATTTACGGATCCTCGAGATACTTAAAAAAATCATTTAATCGCTTTAATTTAATGGAAATGCAAAAGTTTCATTGCAAAGAAACGAGCCTTTTGAAATCCAAGTAGTAACAGACGGGCATTGAAAGACATTGGATTGAAAGAGTTTTAAAAACTTTTAAAAAATCTTTGCTGTAGATCAAAAGGAAAAATTATTCATTTTAAATTCACAAAATACCTTCTCGCGCTCTAAATTAAAATAAACGTTTAATATTAATTTTATTTTGTAATGTGTTATTTATGAACATTCTTTAAAATACGTGCAGCACACAATATACTTGTATTACAGTATGCACGACAATAACTTTGCAAATATTGTTTTAATGAATCTTCATTTAACGCAGTACATAAAACTATAATAATTTATAAACGTATTTTATCGTCAAAGTAATTTTTAATGCCTATGCGTAGCAATATTCCCTTCATCGATAACACGATTACGTATGCTCAGTAATGCAGATACTAATTAACAATTCAGGTTTCAAAATATAATCCACCAAAATTCCCATAATTCAGCAGCTTTTCGAAACTAGCAGCCTCTCCCCCGTATCAAGTAATTGAGTAACGCGCAATAAAACATAAAAATCGCTCCATAAAAGATTGACTCGCGTCCGATAATGGAAATGATCAGTAATTAATGAGCCATTCAAATTCGCATCTTCTGTATTTAGCGCATTACTCCAGATTTACCGGTGCATTTATTTTCGGATAATGCGATACGGGCCTGATTTATATAATTAATCTCGCGTACCCGTGAAATATGCAAAATCGAAATTGCGATACGCGCCGCATCTATGCGCCTCAAACGACGAGCCGCCGAATTAACGCCGCGGCCGAGGCACGCGCACATTATCCCTCTTCTCGGCCGGCGAAGTAAGAGATTAATAATAATCAGAGGTAGATCGAGTCCAGCCCACCCCCTTCGCCCCCTCCCCCGCCGAGCGAATTTAGTATTCAATTTTGGGGGGATGCGGTGACCCAGCCGCGGCAAAACGCCAATTTCGCAAACGAGCGTCGTTCTATGCCCACGCGGCAATCAAAATTTCCGCCCTCGTAAGCCCGCGTGTTAATAGAAACGGTAATTGACAATGTGGATGGCGGGCGCGCGCCTGTGTTCGTCCGCGACGGCGGAGACGTTCCATGGCCTCTCAACGTGGGAAAATGAAGTTTTCATTTTTAAGGGACTGTCTGTGGGTCAGTATTACTTCGGTTGCCTTTTTTTGTCGGTTTCGTATCTTTCTAGGCTTTAGAATTTGAGCTGCTGCTTTTTATCATCTCGCTGCATTTTGTTATGTTTTTTTTATTTACTGAATATTTTTAATCTATAAAAAAATTAAATTGCAACTTTCACGCTGCAGTAATTTCAATTTAAAAGTAAGCACAGTCATGGATAAGCTTGTCAAAAAGTAGCTCTTAACATAATAATTTATGTAAATAACGTAGAAAACTACATAATGTTACTATTAACAATTGAAATTTATTCGGTAAACGAAAATTATTTCATAAAATTCTGCTTCAAAACGCTACTTTGTAAAACTATTATTTGCCACAAATTACAGTGCACAATAAAAAAACACGACGATCATACAAATTTACGAATTCAAGCAACTAAAATTATTTTCATTCAAAATGCATTCAGGGTTGCAGTCGATATCTATTTTCCTAATTGCGTGTGGAAAGCTGAAACGAAAATGGAAAGAAAACAGTACACAAAGCAAAATTTCGTCAATGCATCATCTCTAAAAACAAAGGGCGAGCGTGGAGAGCCCTCGTTCTCAAAAACTGACTTCGCACTCGGCCGACAAAGCATAATCCGACAACACCGAATTTAATGAATGCGCCACGAAAAAAAAGGGACAGTCTCCGCAGCCGGTAAAAATTTTACAGCGAAAGGCAGAGGAGGAGGAGTGGAAACCGCGCGGCGCTTGCAAAAACGAGGAAAAAAAATAAACGACGTCGAGATTCGGATGACTTTTTTTGCCTACTCAGTCCCGAAATTGTTCTCCTCGGCGTGAAATGGCCCTTGAAGCAAATCTCACGAGAGCGCTCCGGTGCACTGTTGGGGGTGGGGGAGCGGGGTTGAATGGAGGGTGGGAGTGAGCTAGACGCTGGGCAAACAGAAACGGAGGCGAAACGTTTAAATTAGTCCGGGGGCCCTCTCCCCCGAGTGTTCGTCCGCGTTAAAATTCTAAATATTTTTCGCAACATCGCACAACGATAGCTTTAATGAATTGTCGACGCCGCTGCGCCTGTCTCCAACTGGCCCCTTACGACGGCTCTCCGAGGATTTTGGGTTGCTTTTCGTGCGAATTTTTCATAATAGTTCATACAGGGGACTGCGACGAAACTTTTTCTGTAAAAAATGTAGGAATTTTTTTAAATGACGACGAAACTTTTTAATTGATTTAAAAATTCGTTAAGGCATGTGTCTGACTGTACTCGTCATTTTACTACTTGATCCAAAAATTACGTGTATGCTGAGAAGAGTTTCGTTTAAATTTATTCATTATTATAATTTTCTAAATGAACGGTTTGCTTTATTGTTGTTTGTGTAGTAGAAGATATTAATTACAATATTTCATTAACTTTTGAATATTTGATTTGAATTTATATTAATCTTCAAGAAATTACGTAAGAAAAGTAATCTTAAATTTAAAATGTTCATAAGATAAAATTATTTTAACTAAAATTGAACAATTTGTGCGTAATTCATTTATTTGGAAGGCTAATATCGTATACTAACTATTTACAGAATTACCTTATTCAGGGTAGTTTTAAAATAGATAAATTTCCTTGTTTTATTGATTAATCTGTTTGATTAATTCAGTTACTTAATATACATCGGTACACGTATTATATCCATATAAA
This sequence comes from Sycophila sp. Sp_5, assembly GCA_018906775.1. Lineage (NCBI taxonomy): Eukaryota > Metazoa > Arthropoda > Insecta > Hymenoptera > Eurytomidae > Sycophila > Sycophila sp. Sp_5. The sequence goes on from JACCID010000020.1 coordinate 1,543,383, forward strand.
ATTGATCGTTACAATATTATTCTGATTATAATGAGCATTATAATATTATATTGCTACAATTGTTATTACAGATACTTCCGTTAATTATTAAAACCTCAACTACAAAAATGAAATGACGTTATATTTTCACTAATAATTTTACAATGGATAATTCAGGGTTAACGTACACAAAAATAAATTACAACTTGGAATCAATAACGTAGAAAAAAGTAATCTACTATTTACATTATTAAGTAGAACATAGATGAAATGGGTGGAAAGAACTTTAAACGATCGTTGGCATTTATTGTCACTGCTAATTTACGAGCGCACAGCTGCACTGAATCCGATGAAACGTTTCTCTACACACGGAGAGAAATATTATACTAAAAATTACTATGTTTCATAGGATCAGTGGGATGTATTCAGTACAGGATGAATTTTATTATGTTTTTTAGTAAAATTACATAGGACAACTTTTACTATGTTTTTTAGTAAAATTACATAGGGCGACTTTTACTATGTTTTTTAGTAAAATTACATAGGGCGTCTTTTACTATGTTTTTTAGTAAAATTACACAGGGCGACTTTTACTATGTTTTATAGTAAAGCATAGTTCGAGTATATCGACTTTTACCATAAAACAGACTATAAAACACAGTAAAAGTCGTGCGAAGACGAGTATATCTCACTAGATTCTATAGAGTCACAAACTAATCTAAGCAATTTTCTATCTAAATGACGAAATAAAATGTCTGTTAAGGGCGGATTCGGCGATAGCGGATGACCCGGACAAGGACCTGGTGACGCTAGGCTTCTACAGCGACGGGCTGACGAGCTTCGGTAAGGCGGTGGTGCGCGAGCTTAACCGCCTGGGCATGCTGGTGGACCTGTCGCACGTCTCGGTGAGGACGATGCGCGACGCCCTGGCCGTGTCCACCGCGCCCGTCGTCTTCTCGCACAGCGCCGCGCGCGCCCTCTGCAACTCCTCCAGCAACGTGCCCGACGACGTCCTGCGGAACCTGGTCAGTACCCGCTGGGACACTGCTCCACAAGCCCTCTACAAGCTCCTCTCCGGCGAGAGCGTCGGGCTTTGCCGGAAAGTTCGCGGCGGGAGATGAAATTAGAGAGGAGGAATTTAGTCGCGTTAGGACTAAATCCACGGCGTTAGCGCAGGGGCCGAAGGGGCGTCGGGACTGCTTTGCTTTATATTCAAATGTTGACTGGGGCGCGACGCGGTGGAGGTGATTACGCTGCCTTGAGCCACGAGACGTGACGACGCTTTGGAACTAAATTCCGGATTTTTCGTCTTTCGCAGGTGTGCATGCTGATTTACTTCGGTAATTAGTTGAGGTGACGTTTCGTGCTTGAAATACACTTATTAAGGTAGTCTGCATTTATTTCCGTCAATTATCGTTCAATCTACTTTTTGCATTCTACAAGTAACGTTGAAATTGAATCTACACAGTGTGTGAATTATTAGAATAATATTCATTTTCATTTTACTTTGTACATAATAATTATTATGAGGTATTTAATTACATGTTTTATTCTATGAAAGAGTTTTCTATTAAAATACGACAAAGCTCCCCGTAAAAATTACACGAGAAATCTAAGCACAAAGTGCTTTCAAGGCGCCAGAAATGTTTACGAGAAAATCGTTACAATTTTTAGTTGAATCGTAAACAGTTGGAATGGTTTACAAAGAAAACTCTGTGTAATATTGCGAGGATTTTCCTGTAAAAATTACAAAGCTTTTACGGTAAAAATTATGAATCTTTTCTTGCACAAATTATAAAGCTTTGCCAAGCTTTAAAGATTCATATAAAAGTTACAATGCTTTTCTGTGCTTAGACTTGTTCGCCAACTACTTTTTTCATGAAATTTTTATGAGACGATTATCTCAGTGTATATCAAAGATATCATTACAAATGATTTCTTAATAAATTAATTATTATCAGTTGTTACTTTCCAGTTGAATATTTTAATTTAAGTAAATTTCATGAATAAAATATAAATTATCTATGACAATATTGGAAACATATAATGTGTTTTTATACTTTTGCATGCATTCAGTAATCTTTCGAAAACAGAAGTTTCAACAACATTTAAACGTTATATTGTATCATTTAATTTTTAGTATAATGTAAACACCGATTCTTCGTGCCAAGCAGAAGCTTATAAATTAATTTCACTCGAACGTGCTGTTAAAACAGGAATAAGAAATGACCCCAACTTTATAGAAAAAATTTGTGCCGCTTAATGAGGAAAATGGTGCAACACCATAAGGCGAATAGTCACAACATAATTACCTAATTTTAAAAGGCCCTGCACTGCAAATTGCCTTCCATTAGTGCCACCTTCAAGAAAATATACGAGTACTGCTCTATACACTGTAAAAAGTACTTTGCTAATTATGTAACAACTTTCTTTCTGGTGCAAGGGAAATTCATTTACTTAACTTGCTCTTCGCTGGAGCTTGATTTAAATGTATCACTCCGAAAGGCTAACTTTCTGGAGGAGCAATATATAAAACATTAACGGTCACGAATTTATCGCCCGTGCAAGGGTCAGTCTTAACTGCGAAAGTTAACGTTCCGCGGAACTCAATTGTCTTTGGTGCAGCAATTTTTTCGAATAAAACGAACGATTGTATATTTAATGAACTCGGACAATTTTGTTTCGTTTCATTTTATTTAAACGATTTTATGAATTTTAATTATCGCGATTCCGATTATAAAGTTCCAGCAATTATATTTTCCAAATTCTGAGATTAAATTATCTTTGATCAATAATTGAACAATTAAATGAAGTATCAACATAATTAATTGATTTATTATTGCGTTTAATTTAAGCAATTATATCGAGTCTTTTTGTAGAATGTGATTTTTATTTAGTTCGACATTCATTTTATACGTTATTTTAATCATTTTTAATGGATTATTTTATGCTCTCATAACAAAACCAAAATTTATGATAGTGTTTATACATATGCATATATGTATGCGCAAAAATAATTATTGGAAACAATAAGCAAACATTATTGCTTAATTCGCTTTGAAATAGTGTTAATAAGTAAAATTAGAATTTCGCTAAATACTATATATGAATTGCTGATATAAATTGAAATCGTTAATAATTTAAAACACAACTAATAACATATTCTTCACCATTTAATTTATCTTAATATTAAATATTACAATTTTACAAAAATGTACTAATTAAGTATAACCTTCTGTTTATCATTCTTTCTATTTTAACTAATTTTATAGTCTCTGCGTCAAAACACGATTTTTTAGAAAGTCGAACACACCCCTGCAGTATCATAAAAAGAGAAAATCTCAATTCCAAATTTCGAATTTTATTAATAAAAATATGCGCCCTATTAATTCTTCGATTCCAAAAACTTAATTTTCAGTGTTATATCCTAATAAAAATACGTTATAGTTTCAACAATGTGTTTTCGTAGCCTCGTTCAACCTGCACATGTGTAAACATTGGTTCCTAACAATTAAAAAAAAAAACTTACCTCCGCCGTACCTTTATCACCCTGGAGAAGCCACCCTTCCAAATTGTCTCCGTGAATCGGAGTCGCGTAGCTTTATTCAGTGCTCGGCGATAACAAAGGGCCCAGAATTGTCCGCGTGAAGAAACAATATCGCACCTTCGTAGCGCCCAGAGCAAACAGCAACAATACCGCGCGCGGCTCCTCGGCGAACCGATCCTCCCCGAGCGTATACACGCACACGCCCGTGTATATGCCCCCCTCGCCTGTGTGGGTGCGCGCACACTGTGCTATTTTTTCTCGACAGTCCGCGCGCTCGGCAAATACAACTTTAACTCAATCCACTCCGTCGCGCGTCGTCACCGGGCCTCCTCCCCAGTGTACATTTTCGCCCGCGTTCTATTTATCCTCCGTCCTTTTTCGGCCCCATTGTTCCTGTCTGAACGCGCGAGACTCGCCCCTCGCCTGGCAGAAGAGATTGCGGAATTTCCGTCTTCTTTCTCGCCCCGCGAGGGAAACAAACGAGAGAGAGAAAAAAAAGGAGCAGTTTCCTCTTTCTCTCTCTGTCTCTTTCTGTCCTCTTCTGTCGCTCCGTTCGCTCCTCTTTGGAGAAACAATTTTGATGGTGCGGATCCGCTCGGCGCCGAGGCTGAACGATCGTCTCGATTAGGCGTGATTCATTTTATTAGCCCGTTCACTCGATTTTACGCCTTATGGTCTTGGTTAGCTGCCCCCCTCCGCCTCTGTGGAGTAACTTAGGATTTTTCGTTTACGCGTAAATTGCGGACGAATTTAATGCCAGGAGCTTAATCAAAGGCTCCGGGGTACGCGCGCGTGAAAAATGAGCTGCGGGTCTCGTCGTGAGATATGCCGGACTGCCAGGAACGTTTTAGGAAGGATGCTTTGAATATATATGTTCATGCACTTTTTTTCTTTTCAGAACTTTTACTTACTTTGGAATCGTCGAAATTCTTTATTTTGCCCCATTGTGAGGAACTTTTTAATGTTTAATGTTTCTGCAATAAAAGATGGGGCGTTTGTGATAATAAGTGCATTATTTCATTTTGATTGATGAAATTGCTTTGTAGGTTTATTAAATTTTGATTTCGCTCTAAATTCTGACTGGTTGTACCGCAGATGGAATTAATTAAATTTGTATTTGTATTGTAGCGATAATTAGCAAATAAAATTCTTTACTTATAATGTCGTTTAAATAATTAATTGTTTTTTCATTTTTTAAAGTGGATTTGTTATCATGAAAAAGTGCTTTAAGTTGATTAAAATTTTATTAGCTGAAGACAATAGAATTTTTTATTTCTTATAACTCTTTTAAAAATGCAGTTACCAATTTAGTGCAGAATCCCATTATAATTCGAATGACTTTTTATCCACATTTTATCGTGATAATGTCCATCTCAATTACAAACGAGCAGGTTCTTTTAACTTTGCTGTAGAATGATCATTTTGTTTTAATATTAAAAGCGTGTAACGTAATTTAGCACTTGCCTTTACAAAAAATGATTTCAGTCACTTTTAAAATATGAAAAAAAGTTGCAGTAGTCGTTCAACAGAAGCTAATACGGGTTTACAAATCGTCGATATCCAATAAATAAAAAATGAGCGATAAAGAGAGAAAACTATTACCAAACGTATTCGTGTATTTTTACGCGCACCATAAAATTTCAATGGTTATTTAAAGTGACCGCGGCATAAACGTAGCGAAACTTGAGAGTACCAAGCGTGCCATAAGCAAGCATTAGCGAAACTCCCCGCAGGCCGAAGGGAAAGAAACGCTCTTTCTCCGTATCCCGCAAGAAATTTCGCGCCTCGGCAGGCACGCGTTCAAACAAAAACGAAAGGAGCCGCGGGAGAGAAAAAAAAATAAAGGACAGATGGGAGACGCGGAGAGCAGCGGAGGGAGTAGGAGGCGCACGTACCGTCTCATTTCGCCCTCCGCGAATATAAATTTGATTCCTCCGTCTGGTGTGTTTCGCGGCACGTAACGGCCCTCCCGCGCAGGCGCCTAATTTTAATTTCAAATTCCCGGACGACTTGGATTGCGCCCCGCTAAATTCGTCAGACGTGTAAATCGTTGAGCGCGCGCGCGCCTTCGAAAGAGATACGGCGTGGCTCCTATACCCCCCCCCCTCTCTCCTTCATCCCTCGTATTTATACACGAGTTTTTTACTACGCGCGTGACTTTGAATTTCCGCGCGCTATCGCGTTTTGCTGGCGTTTCCTTCGTTTTTCTTCTCCATTTTTTTACGCGGCAAGCGGGTCGACTTCTCGCGCGGATGTTAAATGTATTCGCGTGTTCAAGGGGGATGAGGTGGGCGGAAGGAAGGGGGATAATGGATTAAGTCGCGAGGCGCGGCGACGCGCCATTACGGAAATTTATACAGTTAAACGCGACGCGGATGGATTTTTCCCTTTGGATGGGGGACATCCAGCTTGGAAGAGCGGGTCGGTGGCCTCTATTTGCCTTGGCATTTAACTATCTCTATAGTAAAAAAAAGGATCGCCTCTATTTGCCGAGCCGGTTTCTTGAAAGAAAAAGGGAAAAGTCGTTGACGTCGCTTTTCGCGTTTACAAGATATTAAGGCTTTAAAATTGAAAACGAATTCAAACGAGACTGGATAGTTGTAGCGTAGCGAATTTTAAATTTATCATCGAGAATGTTTTAGAGAATTTTTCCATCTTCAGATTTTTATGAAAAGTACTCTATAGTTGTATTCAAAAAGACCAAAAATGTAGTTTTTAAAAAATGTCTATGTATATAGGTATGTTAGCACAGTTGAAAGCTTCTAATAATTCTGACCCTTATATTCCTCATGTATTTTATTGCTTTTAGTTTTAATCTCCAAGGTTTTTATGTTTTTTTTTTTTGAAATTTTGAAATTATTTAGAAACCTCTATGAGCCTTTTTTCATCTACGAGTCATCTTTTCTGAGTTGTAAAATTAAATTCCTCTATTTCACTTTTTATGAATTAAATTTTTCAAATACTTTGGAACCAATAAACTTTGTTGGCATCCTTTAGAGAAAATTTCTCGACATAATATTCAATAAAACTTCATACAGAATGCATGGATAATCATGCGCGTTCGATAAATACTCATTAAAGGTAAAGAATGATAATGAAATCGGATTGCATATAAAATTCCAATTAAATAATATTCGTAATTTTTAACACGAATTTCCAACTTTTCACTCTCCTTTAAAATGAAGAAAACTCAATTGTTCAATATTTATTTCCCCTTTCCCGGAGTTCCGCAATAAAACGCCGTCTCCTTCGTCACCAACAAATAGAAAATGCATCGAACTCTTTTCGCTCTTTGCGCGCGTCGCAGAATTCAATAAGAAATATTGCGGAAGTATCTTTATCAAAATAGTCGCACATCGCGTGCTCGCGACAATATTGCACGCACCAATTTTAATCAGAACATTGCGCTTGCAGCACGTCAAAGGCGCTCTTCGCAGATCGCTCGACGCCTTCAGTCCCGCTTGCATTTCTCGTCTTCAAGAAGGAATCCCTCTTACTCCTCGCCTGCTTCCCGCGCGAAATTTAATCGCACTCTTGGCGTTAAGCGTTTTCGAACAATAACTTTATATACGATACACGAGGCATTGTGCGAACTTGGCCGTATCGCGATCCAAAGTTATTCGAAGCCGCGAGCTCGCGCCCGCCGCCGAAGATTAAAGTCTAAAGTTAAATTGCGTTATTAATCACCGCCGGGGGTATTGCGCAAATATTGCCGGCGCGCGCGCTGCATGATTCAAATGCTCATATTGGCCGGGACCGCGGCGGCCTCTGCATAAATAAACCGCATCTCGCTCACTTTAATTGTCCGACCAAATAATTAAGTCCGAGGGTCAAATGTTACGTGCCTTCTACTTCCCCTCGTCAATTCGTCGGTCCTCGAGGGCTTCGCCTTTGTTCGAGAAGTCGAGTGGATGCCGCTGTCCTCTACTTTTTTTTTTTTGTTCCTCCGTTTTTTACCCCGCGAAAGTTTGCGCGCTTCCTCTGCTTTATTTTGCGTTCTTTTTTGAAACTGCGGGGGGGGGGAGGACAAGGGAAGTTTCAGCGCTACGCGCGAGGTCACGCGCGACGTCTGACTGAGCGCATATTTTACTACTGGTTTCGCGCCGCTCACCTTTATGCGCCGTATTGTGCGCACAATGTTTGCAGATTTCCGCCGAGGTTGAAATACAACGCCTGTTTAAAAGCGGCGGGCGCATAAATTTTCGAGTGAGCTACGGCTTGGATGATTAAAATTATGCCGGGCCGAGGCTCGATGTTAATTTTTGAAGCCCGCGTGTTGTTGTAATTAAGCGCTTGTTTATTGCGAAATTTACGTCGTTTTATTTATGCTACTTTTACGGCGGCTAGCAGTTAAATATGTATTCCAGCCTGTAAAATGATATTATTGCCGAAATAGTCGATTAACGTCAAGGATCTAAACTTTTTTTGTTGCGTCGAAAAGGTACCTATAAGTTTTGCACCCTACGCGATTAAAATGGGAATTTCTTTTTACACAGCTCTTTCAAACACATCGGGGTTTAGTATCTCTATTAAATTTTTATTAAACGCATACATTTTACTTTTGATAGATTTTTACGCTTTATTCGTGTGTTTGCTTTTAATCGTAAACGACCAGCAGTAAAAAGTGACCAATTTTAAGGCACGCGTAAAGTGGCTTGTTTTTCAATCGTAAATCCGATTTCTCGATAAAAGCGCTTCGAAAATGCTTCCAAAATAACCACCTTTTACCAGGAACTCTTGCTTTTTTAATAAACTAAAGTGTCCGCGTCTATATTTTTTACTCCTTTCGTTTATCCACTAAGACCCTTACGTTCTGTACCGATAAAAGACACTATGAAATGGTATCATCTATTTTTTTCGAAATAAAAAATTAATTTATGTAAAATAACGCGGCTAACTAAATTCGGATTTTCGAGCAACCGAAGTATCGGTTGAGTCTAGGCATTTTCGCTGAATAAATAGAAGTTCCCTATACATATATATATGAAAAGTAATAGGAATATTGCATTGTCGAGGCTTTTAAACACCTCTTAATTTACCTTAAAACAATTTTTAAAATATCTACAACTACTTAATTGAGGTATACTTTATATACATACTTTTTTTGATAGTTGTATATGCATATCTTCCTATATTGTATAGTTGTAAAAATTGTTTCATACAATGCCCCCTTCTTATCCGCCCTCAATGGAATGAAATAAAAAAATATCGCTAAAGCAAAACTGGAAAACAATTTTCGCCTTGTGTATAGGTAAAAAACAAGGGGATAAAAACGAAAGAATTAATTTCTGAAAAAATTGACTCAAATACTCTGGTATCCAGATCCTCGGATAATCGGTAGACCCAAATCAAAAAGTCTCGTTATTAAATAAACGTTATTAAATAAGTAAAATGCAGAAACTACTGTCGCCATAAGCAAGAAACATTTTCCTCTCAATTATGTTAAGTAAAGCGTGTGGCACGAAAATCATCCGCTTCCGTCGTACGTCACTCGTGAAATAAATGTCCGTAAAAATTTCGAAAGCCTTGGAAAATTCGAGCTCTCACGGCACTCGTCCGCCGCCGAGCGCGCACTCAGGCGCATCCCGTTGAAAACGCGCTCCGCTCGCCGTCACCTCCTTCTCGCGTGAAAAGGAGTGAATGCGAGGCTGCCGCTCGGCAATCGCCCTCTCGGATCTCGGTCGCTTATCTCCTCACTTTTCTCCTCGGCAGACGCTGAACGGTGGACTGGTGATGGTCAGCTTCGACAGCGCCCATCTCAGCTGCGGAGATAAGGCATCAATGCACGACGTCATAGGTAAGCCTCCACGCGACCTCCTCAAAAGGAAAACAGACTGGGATGGAAAGTGAGAACGAGTGTGCGTGTGAGAGAGAAAGAGAGAGAGGGATGACAAAAGAGAGAAGAAAGTCAGAGTGAGAAAACGGGAGAGTAAAAGTGGCAGACTAAGAGGCGAGCGATAGAGGGACGAATAAATGGGGAAGGGACGTCCGCCTTTCTCTATTGTGCACGAAAGCGAGAGATTAGAATCGTCCCTCTGTGTTACAGCGCACATCAACCATATAAGGAAGGTGGCCGGGGTGGACCACGTCGGCCTCGGAGCCGGATACGACGGCATATCGAGGTAAGAGATGCTCCGCACTGACAAATGCGGACGGTTTCCCTTGGTTTTTTTTTTAAGGGGAGAGACTGTCATGGTGTTTGATGTGGGATTTAAGGTTTGGCCTCGGGGGTGACATTCATAGGGCGAGGGCGCAGGCACCCAAATTGGGATGACCTGGTAAAGAAAATTTTTCTATGTTTTCTAACTTTTTTTTCTTTTTAAATTTATGATTGGAGCTTTTTATGCACATCGTGTCGTTGCATTTGAATCGTCACATAAGAGTACAGATAAATCACAAAGGTATAATAAATCCTTATAATAAATGTTTGATGCAACACAGCCGCTCTCTTGGATGGAATTTTTTTCGTATATATTTTTAAAATGTATTAATGTTATTAACGCGAAACTGGTATTAGCTTGGATCATATGCGCTTGAATAAATAAATAATTCATGTTGAGTAAAGTACGAAATGCAATATATAAATATCGGAATATTAAGGCACTTTTTTAAACTAAAAGAATGGAAGACGTAAAAATGTCTTTTTTGACTAAAGTTAAATCAAATTTATTCATTTTTTATTAAATATATCTTAATACAAAAAAAACACACTATAGTTTTCCTCTAAAAATAGAAGATATTCTCGCAAATAAATAAAACATTTTTAAAAAAAAATTTAAAAAAATAGTTATACAGCTGGAAATTTTTTAAATTAACTATTTTTATTTTTCGAGATATTATAAATATAAGATAAGAATATATATAAGAATGCGGTAGTAACTATATATTTGATAGCATATTCCCTAAAAAACTAGAAATTCTTTGATATTCCATCCTAGCCACGTCATATTATAGTTTTCCATTTTTTCCGAGCTTTTTCAGGATTTTCTGATGAATTTTAGCTTCTGGAAATGAGCTACGGTGTATTATATCGGAAAAGTTCTGTCGAATCCAGCACAGGACTTTTCGGACTTTTCGTTCAAGTAAATCATATAAAAAGACATGTAAGAATTGTACTCATTAAAAAATAAAATAAAATAAAATAAACTTTTTATTTTTATTTCAATAGAATAAAACGTTATTGCATTGGTTACAGCAAATTCTAATTTTGACGTATCGATTTCCATTTCAAAAAGAAATTTTGCAAATTAAAAAACAGTGCCAGCAATCCGGGGCTTCGAAATGTCTCGGTATTGACGTTCGCCAGCCAAATATAAAGTTTGACCGGCCAGTCGGAAGATTTGAAAAAAAATTCTATTAAAAAATAAAGTTAAAAAAGGTGCTCACGGCGCTAAAGTGAGCAAAAACTCGTGAAGTGGCTTGCGGAAGCAACCGAGGCTCTATTTATCACGGACTGTTTATAACAAGCCATAACTTATTCTTGGGAGGGCCGAGTCCAGAGAATTCCGCACGTACGGCGTCGGCGAACGGAAGAAAAGCGTGAAAAATCCTCTTTTCAAGCAGCCGATGGCTCGAAAAGAATTCGATAATAATTTCAGCCCCGGACATTCGGAGAAAGGCCGGCTGAATGGGACGGGCGCGCGCGATGAAAAATACCTTGTTAAGGGGGCGAGCGCGGGGAGAGGCGAGCCGCGGAGTGGCGCAATTATTCGAGCCGTGAAAGCTTCCCAAGAGCTTTCAAGAAAAAAGGGCGACGGTCATCGGGCTACCTTTTTCCCAGTGACTTCAGGATTAGAATTTTCTTCGTTTCTCTCTTTTTTTTGCGATCGGCTGGTATAAGACTACCGTAAACGGCTTAACTATACGATAGGAGAGTTTTTTTTATTTTGTTCTTTGAGGATCGCTTGTAACAGCCGAGCACGAGATTCTCGAGCTGGCGCGTATGTCTCGTAGAAGTATCTAAGCTATGCAGAGCCGATAAAGTATGCAACGTAGCGAATTCGAGATTTTATGCTCTATAAGATTTACTTTCTACGGGAAATGCAGAGTTTATCAAATAACTTTGATAAAAATTAATACTTCGGTGTTAATTATTGCCGACAGATAATAAATAATTTTTTTCTCTATTAATCAATATTTTTTTTTAAAATTAAACATACATAAACGACTACTTTATAGTAAAGTAGTAGAATACTACAAAAAAAAATGTAAAAGTTTTTACATTTTTTTAAAATAGAATAGTTTTATATATTTATCTCAAATTAAACTTTGTATTAAGTTAAAATGCGATTAGATAACAAAATTCTTATTTCATTTATACTCGTTAAATTCATGACTCATATTTTCAAGATTTTATCACAAAATATCATTTAATTTGAATGCACCCAAAGTATTTAACTTAATATCCTACATTAAAAAAAAAAACTAGTTATAAACTAAACGGATTATATTTATCACATCATTCAAAAACTTTTGTATCAGACCACTAAAATTAAAGTTAAAACAAACTTTATAAATTTATTTGAAAAATAATTATTTTAAAAAATTTATCTTCAAATCCATTTTAAAACATCTCCAGGTATTAACAAAATTCATTCCCGCGTAGCCCCGGAAAAAAGAATCGCAAGGAGCGCGATAAATACGGATGATTGAAACAACGGCCCCCAGACCGTCATTTCCATCCTCTCGGAATCCACTTGGCAGAATCAGTCGTAGATAACCCGAAGGCTCGTCGGTTTATTTCCCCGGGCCCACATCGGCTCGAGCGATTTACAATTTAAAAGGCGCGCAGGGCGTCAATTTACAAGTCCGGGAGGCGCCTAAATCCTCGGGCGCCCCTACGGTGCACGGAAGACGAATCGCCGGGGACATAAATAACCGATCGTATCTCGGCCTCCTTCCCTCCGATCGCGAAGTCGCGGACGCATCTCCCGCGCGCTCCGCCCTTTACTTACTTATATATATATATATATATATTTTTTTTTTACGCGGGGGTATAAACGCGCGTCTACCCGAGCGGCTAATTAACTGTGAAGATGGTGGTTAATCAAAAAAGGGTAAAGATTCTGAACGTGACTGTTATTTATTTTGATGTATGGGAGGGGGATGGGACTGTACGGTGGTTTCAATTGATTTAAGCGAGATGATTTTGGGCTGCTGTAATCAAAGTACGTTTATGTTCATCGACCATCGTTCGAGTCTGTGATTACCCAAGGGGATTTGGTTATACGCACGTGATCTTGAATATAGTTTGCTTCTTGTTTGCGTTGATAGAACAAATTGAATTCGCACGGATTTATTTTAATGGCCGACTCGCTTTTCTGGATAAATTAAGCGTACCCGAAGAATTTCTTGTGGGCATTGAAGAGGAAAGTAACGAGATTTCTGAATACGCGTAAAAAACTAATGCATTTTTAACAAAGAAGGAGTGGATTACTAACCCAAAACAAGCGTGCAAATTTTTATCCGCGGCATCCAGTCTACTCGTATTAAAATATAAATACGACAACGTCGGCATTTTTCGCACATGCAGCCCGTTAAAAAAATGTCGGGGTTTTACACAAATTTTCTATGAAATACGAGCGTGCATATTTCACATAAATTCCGCTCAAATAGACGTCGCACGTGGTGAAAAAATTTGCTTTCACACATTTTAAGTATCTTTTTTTATATTTAATTTTTTTTTAATAAACAATTACTAGATGCATCGTGTAATATCCTCGTTGGTGAAACGAATAGTTCACATTGGAAAAAATCTCTTTAAAAAAACCTCATATTAGTTAATTATCGCGTTAATTTTTTTTTTCAAAACTTTATAATTATAGTAAAGAGCTAATGCTTCTTCAATGAAATTTAAAAAAGAAGTTAACAATGTAAATTAAAACTGATATAAAATCTCAAAAATTTTCCAACTAACGTGCAAAAACCAAAATCTTGCCTGTGTTTACCTGTCGTATTTCGATACTAAAATAACAAAAATTGCGTACAATAACTATTTTCGATAAATTTTTTCCTCAGGCACGTGAATATTGTGATTCTTTTTACATAACGCATATCAAAAATAAAATGTTTATTCTTTTTTTAAGTATTTTTAAACTGTCTACTTAAACGAGAAAAATCTTTTACAGAGCGCTCGAACAATTTCTTCTAGTACTTTGTTCTGTTTACTTGGAACAATTCAGAAAATGTGAAAATGCTTATTACATATTCTTCTATAAATCAACGCGATTTACAAATATAGTATAATTCGTTACTCGCCGCCTACGCCAAATATCATGACGTTATAATTGTATGGAAGAAAATATTGTTATGAAGTCGACTAAAAAATCCCGAAGCAATAAGAATAAACGAGGTTCTTTCGTGAGTTTAGCCCGCCGACGGAGCTGCCGGACGTCTCGGGATACCCGCTGTTGCTGGCCGAGTTGACGCGGGACCGCAGGTGGCCAACGTCGGATATCAAGAAGCTCGTCGGCGGCAATCTGCTGCGCGTCCTCAAGGAGGTCGAGTATCACGCCTCGACCCTCTCGAACCAGACGCCCGCCGAGGAGTGGATCCCCCGTGAACTCATCGAGGACACCGCCTACTGCAGGTACCTCGGCGTTTGAACTAGACCCTACCACCCAACGCTACCCTTCTCCATCTGACGCTCGGACCATCCTTTTTCCACGTCCGAGTGAAATTGCGCGGTTCAACGTGGGTCGCCGCTGATATTTTCCCATTAATATTCACACTTTTTTTTACTTTTCAATCGAATCGATATTTCCTCGCGTTAAAGGCTGACGTTTGTGAAATATATTAAAATTGGTGTAAATCACTCTTTTCCATAAAAAATAGTCATATTTATTTTAATATAAGCTCTGATGAATGTAACAATAATGGAAGATATTTTTTCTTGTATTGTATATTTAATTTTGATAGATTGGTCGAATTAATGTGTGTTAGATTTATTTTTTATTTTGTATGTCCCGCATTTTTTCTTTGTTTCAACAATACGCGATTATGTAACTTTCAACCTCGGTAGGGTGTAACTATTGTTTCAATTTGTCCAACCACTTTAAATCAATGACGTTGAAACTTTTTAAAAGTTCCACCGTCACTATTCTTAAACTTCCACTAAATTCTTCCCACCCATAAAAGCTCTACGAAACCCTTTAAAAACCAGCGGGGACCCACCTCAAGCCCATGCAAGCTTCGCTCGCTGCGGGCGTAGCGAGGCGCCGGAGGCTCAATTTTCACGAGGAGAGAGAGAGAGAGAGAGAGTGACTGAGTAAGAGAGAGAAAGAGAACTCGTTACGTATGATGTATCGGCGCGCGTCTTCCCCTCCTCGCGACACTGCAATTAGCCCGTAAAGCTCGAGCTTTTTTCCTCCGCGCGCGCTCGCATTTTAATTGGATTTTCAGTGCGGCTGCCTCGAAATTCAAATTGATTTATAGCCGTCGATCGCGTTGAGATCACCTCGACAAAAGGAAATGTGAAACGCAAGATTTCCGGCGGGTCGCTTGATGCGTCGCTGTAAATAAAAAAAGTCTACTAAAGCGAACAAGAAAAAGAGTGAGAGAGAAAGAAAGCAAGAGAGAGAGAGAGTGTGTGTGTGTGTGTTTCGAAAAAGTTAGTTGAATTTTAGTGCAAAATGAGACGGCCTAAGGCGAGGCCCCTCGGCTGTTATCACCCGCTATCGATATTATCTCAAGTTGGAGGGCCAAATATATCAGCTCGGCGGCCGAGCTTACTGTTCGCGCGATCCACACGCATCTTATTATGTACCGATTGTATAAAGTTCATTGCGATAATTGACCGGGCCCTGCACGTTTTACCCTTGCGATGGGGACCTAACGATGTTCGGCAATTTGCAAACGTTTGTTGCAGTCGCCGCAGTGTGCACTGGGTGCTGCATTTTAATTGGTAAATGAATTAACGAACGAGATGTTTCGGTATGAAGGGCGCAATCGACTACGTAGTACTGTGTAAATTGTTATAGCGATCTTTAAGTGTCGCGATTAATATTTGAGAGTAAATTTTTCTGTCTTGTTCCGTTGATATTGAGCTGTGGTGAGATTGAAAAGTTTTGGATACTTTTCGTCATTTTCACTCGACTGCGAACTTTTGCATTTTTTTTTTAAAGCTCACATTATAAAAACTGGAGCTATTTCAAAAGAGTTTATGAGAAGCTGCCTTAATTACTTGAAAAAATATTTAATTAAAATTGTTAAAAAAATTTAATGTTTTAAAATGTACCACTTTCTTCTATTAAATGTTATATGTTTGTTACTTCTAAAGTAAAGTTCGTATAAAATTACAAAAATGGTTGTGTCTACATATTATAGAATCTAATAATCGCCCAATATTTGAACGGCATTATTCAAGTGACATACAGAGATTAAATGTTGAAGAAACTTGTTTTCCATATAAAATTTACTCTAAAATATCAAGAGCGATCGTTTTTTACGTTTTATGTAATATACGTATATACATTATTGAACGTTATAAACGCGACTGCCAAGTAGAAGAAAATTTACGGACGACGATTTATCTCCTCTATATCCTAAGTAAGCACAAAATTTAGTGGTTATGAAATTTTTCTATGAGCTTCATTGAGCCAAACTTTCTCATTTTTAAATAATTCATGATGGTATACGCATTTCATCCGCAGTTATATTTTTTATTGAATGCATTTTAACAATTACAGCGTTTTATGTACCTACGAAACCTTTTCGTTCTCCGTGTCTTCGATTACTTATAAATAAAGTGCGCACAATAATAGCTTGTACATTTTGAGAAGGTTTCCTTAACGCTCTGTCGTGCTATATAGTAGAAAAATAAATACAGTTATAATAAAGGTTTTAAAATTCGGTTTTTATATAAGAGAAATTTTGATGAAAAAAGATTACAAGAATTTGTTATGCCATTTCTTACTGGCTTACTCTGTACTGCTGGGACGAACTGATTTGTATATTCATGTAAATAAAGCAGCAGTACTGTATATTAAAATGTTGACCGACTACTTTCTTTCACCATCCCCATTTTCAATGCAAGAAATCCTCTTGATTTTAAAAACTTTCATTATTATTTATCCTTTCCTTTATAGTAACCAATATTTTTTTATACAATTTCATTAAATTAATTTTTTGTTATTGTTTTATTTATTTTATACGAATAAAAATTGTTGATGTATAAAAATATGAAATATTGTGTATTCACTATGAGAAACTGTAAACAAAATATTTTTTTCGCTCGAATGATTCAATTTTTCTTTTTGCTGCATAATAGTAATAAACTATAGAGTTTATTCCATTCTTAGATATAGATTTTTATTGTTCAAGATTTGAACAACGCTGTATAGGTAATTTTTTTAAACTTAAACATTAAAAGAAATTGCTAATTGTAATTGACATAATTTAAAGCCATAAACCAAATTTCCGTATTTTTCAGATGAATTCTAATTATTTCGCATTCCTAACTACTTAAAAGTTCATAAAAATACACCATTTTCCACTTAGTTAAATCAACAAAAAAAATGTTTTTTTTTACAGAATACAATAAGCTGAATCTTTTATCCGTTTGTTTAATCGTTTCCGAGAAATTCCTCTTGCGTTTAAAACAAAAATACATTTAATTAATAAATGTTTACCGTCGAACATTTCAAAACGAAATAAATAACTTCGAATTAATTTGTGCAGTGTAAAGACATTCTCGGAATTCCCGTTAATTCACCAATTCAATTTAAACATAGCTACGGGTGAATTTCGCCAATCATCCACCGCAAAGGCAGCGAGAATTGATAAAGCTCTGCCGAATCCTCCTCCAGTTCCGCTGCATTTCTAATAATTTACAGTCGCAGTGTCGGATGTCGGAGAAATTCCGCGGCGCAAGTAAAATCAAAGACAGCGAATTTCCTTCTGAAATAAAAAAAAATAGAAAAACGATGGGAGTGGAGTTGCGCGAATGGAGACAAGAGGATGGGCTCGCTCAAAGAGCGCGCGGTTCGATCGTTTATCTTAAAGTTTCTCGCGGACCTTCGAGGTTCCGATTCATCTGCAAGGAAAACTCATTTTTCCCCGGGCAAACAAACGCCATGGGCTCTTGAGAGCAGGCGGAAACATTAAGTCCGCGATCGAGGCGCGCGTACCCGCGGAGGTCACGGCTTGCGACACCGAAAAACAAGCGGATGAGGAATATCCCCCGGATTCGGGGCTGCTTTATCGCCGCTCGATTTACGACTGAGTGTTTGTTATTGCCCGCGCGGGCTGAGTTTTCGGGGCTGTTTTCCGGAGCCGCCGCGCAACGTACTCGGACGGATTAAATTAAGGAAGAGCGGTAGGTCGCCTGGGCCATTTGATGGAGATTTACATCTTCGCAGGATCAAGAGTAACGGTGATTTAAGGTGGGAGGGTGAGTAAGGTGAGAGATAAGCTTAATGCAAGAAAAGTGTTTAGCTGGTTAACACTGATTTTCAAGAAAACAGAGTATGATTAGAAGAAATAAGGCGTCTTACCGAGCGCGGCTGTTACTACTTACGACAGCGGTATGGCCTCTAATGCGGCGCGAGACGGAACAGCAACTGAGCAGGTTTGTTGTATGATAAACTTTTTGTCTCAGTGTATGAAACTTTTAATTTTTGTTTATACTTTTATTTATTTTCTTAAATCATAAGTTACAATAATGTTCACAAAAAATTCGGCACGAATATTAAAACTTCCTCTACTCAAAATCTTGCATCACAAGACTAAAGCTTCTTTTAATGAAGATTTCGATTATCTCGTTTATAAAAATGTGTTCTTAAAAAAATAAGAAAATTATTTATAAGTAAGAACATTTTTACTTATTGAAAGATTAAAAGTAAACTATTTTGCAAGTATTTCTGGTAGAATCACTTTTTAAAAAAAAAAAGGAAACTTTTAATTCCAATAATTCTTTACGGAAAACAATTTCACTTTAACTGAAGTTATTTGTGCAGGTTAATTATTCACTCGCGGAAACTAGTTTGCTCTCGACTGAAGGAAAAAAAAGCGAAGGAACCCATTTGCTCACGACGGAGTCAAGTATTATCTCATTACTTGTTTTTTAAGCGTTTAAACTACAAAGGCACAGTGTGTCTTAACACTTCTGAAGTGTTGATTGAGCCCTTCAATAGAAGAGTATCGAAGGCGGCTACGCCGCTGATACTTGAATTGCCAGAGAAAATCGATTTCGTCCTCGTCTTCACGCTTAAAAGGTAACTCGTAACGTCTGCATATTGAATTTTTCCTCTCGCGAGCGTCTACTTATAATTTCTTGCAGAAGAGGCTAATCCACTGGATTATACACCTTTACATACCTCCTGTTTTTCCTTCTTTTTTTTTTAAGCAAACTTTTAATCCGAGCAGCTGCTTTGAAATAACATCGCTCCTGCACTGTATATTCACTACCTATTCATATAAAGCTTGCTTTTTTTAAAGCCTCGACGTAATTTTGATCTTTCGCCTGAAGTTCTTTTGAGGGCAAAAATTGAACTGAAAAGTTTAATTTCGAAACAGCGTTAAAAGGATGAACGTTCCTTAAGCAATAACGATTATCGTCGGATCGCCGTAAAATCAAAAATCGAAACATCGGGAAAATAAAACGGCCGGATTTCTTTGATTCGACGATTACCGCATTAGATGTTACGACCGTAGGTTTAAAGTCTCGCGCGAATTTATCTCCAACACTCTTTTTTTCTCTTTTTATTTATTTAAGTTAATTAATTTCCGGTAGGAGGGCGTGGGGAGAAGTTTGTTGAACGTCGTATTTTGTACAGTTTGTATGTAAATGCAATTCCTCGGTAGTTCAGCGACGAAATTTATGCAACTGAAGTTTCTAGTTTATTCTCGCTGTTTAAAATTAAACACAAGCTTGAAAAATTTATTTTACCCAAAATGCTAGTATATATTGGAAAACGCTTGCTGTAAAAGTACATGCTGCTTTAAAAATTGAATTCATTTTCGATGAGGGAGTTAAAAAAAGAGAATAAACGAGGCTAATCCGCTTTGGAATTTATTGAAATTCAGGCGACGCTTTATCGTGATGTCACAAAATATTTAATAATGGAAATATAAAATTTTTATTATAGCGAACGAAATGTCTTATAGTGAAGTCGTAACTACATTTACTTGTTAAAATTGAACGGTAACTGGATATTGTGCAGGCATCGTTGAAAAAATTCAATCGAACTAAAATTAATTAGCAATTATGCATCCATCCAACCAACCGTGAATGAAAATCCATTTAATAAAGTCCCGTTAAAAAAAAATATATAAGTTTATATAAAGGAATCCAAGATTACTCGCACACTATTCACTTTACGGCGTCGTTCAGTAATTTTTGCTGTCGCGTTCACTCGGCCGGCGCCCCGTCCGAATTGCAAATATCGCTGTAAACAGGGTAAAAAGGCCATTCACGTCGGCCCCCGGCGGGGGTCGACCGAATTACCCGAACTTTCTGGCAGGCTCTCCGGGCCATCCGCGAAATTTACCGCGCGATTTTTCCCCCGCACTTTACAATCTCGAGGGCGCCGGCGCGAATTCCTTCGAACCACCCCTTCCCCTCTCCGCACGTCAGTCGCGTCGTGAACAAAAAAAGCGACACGGCGGGGGTAGAGGGGGGGCTATTCCGCTGGCGGCATTCGCTTTCAATTCGCCGTCTTCGAAACACTCGTCACGAAGCGGAGAAGGAAACTCCTGCACTCGAATTTTCGAAACTTTGCACCGGGGCGCGCTTCCAAACTCCCGCGATATTTACACTGGGGTGCGCTCCACAAAAAGAAAGCCGCGAGGCCGTAGTCCGCGCAGAGCAAAAAGAATATAAGACGAGACAGATCAAGATCAAAGGCGTGGATCGGCCGGCGAGAACAATGGCTCCTCTGCCGTAGGGTCGAATTACTGGAGTAATTACTCAGCCGCGCCGCGCTGCCATGCGTTTCGCGCATTGTTTTTTTTTTTTTTTTTGTTCGTGCCTCGCAACGCCTTTGTACCGTGTGCCATAAATATTTACGCGCTGCTAGGCGTCGGTCGAGTCGTTTAAAAACGCGAGCAGACAAAGTCAGTCGATGATCGGCCGGGAAATTATTATGCGGGGACAAGGATGCGATTTTGTTTGTCCCGGGTGGAGATGGTGTGGGTGTGCGACTGACACGACAAATTAGTTTCTGCTTACGCGGCGGCTTATTAATGGTGTTAATTACTTTAGCGGGGCGCGCGGCCGTTTTCTCCCTTCTAATTAGCGCAAAATAGTAAATGTGGACGAATTATGCGCGCCGTTGAAAAAGTAAACGCAGTTTCTTTATATATATTTTTTTTTATTAAGATGCCTTCTATTTTTGCTTTACTTTTTTCTTTAATTTTGGAGTGTTCGTTCCTTTTTAATTTTGAAGGAACGAGCGAGCGCACACTTGGAGGCGTAAAATGAAAAATTTAATGATATGTCTGAGGGACGAAATTGCAGGCGAGTTCGTAAAGAGAGACCAAAATCGACAGAGTAGCCGTAAAAATAACGGCCGGGAAACGTTAACATTGACGTATAAACACGGCTCGTAGAAGGAAAATGGGCTTTTCTTTCGTAAAAACACTTTGGGAAATTGATGAAATTTCCTTCGTATCCTACATATACCTCCACCTATTCTTGAATTAATTTCTCCATACATCGTTAGTTTTTATCGCGAATACTGTTTACCACGCGCTAGAATTTTGCGATGATAAATCTCTTATTTCAAAAAACATTTTTGGTTTATAGAATAACTTTTTGTACTACTTTCAGTCTACTGTAAAATTAAATTAGTTAAGTTTATCTAGTAGTTTGAAGAAATTGAGCGCAAAGGGCCAATAGGCATAGGTGCATTACCAGGTGCGTTTCAGCTCTGACATCGACTATCAACTATCAATTATATAGTAGTTGAATTTTTTAGATGACTGCGGATGATTTATTTTGAAAAAATAAATTTTACATGAGATTTTGATGTCTTAGAACATTTAAATAGACAGTAACGTAATTGTAAAAACATTCATTCTATAATAGCCTCATGGTGAAGAATTTGAAATAACTTGATATACTGAATTCAAAATGATTCAATATACACTCATATAAATTCATTGTACCAATCGTGACGTTTTAATAAAGCCCTTCCCACCGAAAGAATAGCAAACTAAAACTCCTGACTCGACGCTCTCCACTGGGGACCCGAAAACCCTCCCCCACGTACTAAAAGTTTTTCTTAGAAAAGGGAAACTCAAACTTCTGTTTATTTTTTCCTGTAACGCATGCGAAAAAATTCTTAAAAAGTTCGCCTGAATAAAAGGACTGAAGTTTTCTATGTCGAAGACGTCTGCCACCATCTCAATTTCCCCGAACAACTTAAAAAAAAAAAGTGAAAGCGAGACCGAAAAAACTCCAAGAAAGTAAGCGAAAATTTCGCAAAAAATCCTGCGCACGATCCCCGTCAGTAAAAAATAAAAGAAAAACAAAACTCTGCCTACTTTTAGCACTCCCCGGTAAAAATCACCCTGTCGCCGAGAATACCCTTCTAGCCTTGAAACTCTCCGAATAAATATTCCCTGGCTGCCTCGCACTAATCTCAAGTCTTTCCTCCGGTAATTCGTCGTATCGGTCAGCACCGAGAGCCTTTACAGCCTCGCGGCACGTGACGCGCAGCCACCCCCGCGCGAGGCTAAGGAGCAGCGCGTCCTCCTTTGTGATCTAGCCTAATCTAATTTAATCTAACCCAATCCATCTTTCTCGCTCGCTCCGACCGGCCCTGAGCCCGCGGGCGCACAATGACGACCATGGGGTGAGCGAGACGGATCCTGGGCTTGAATAATTCATGCAGAAGCGGTCGTGTACGTGGCGGGCGCGCGACACACACACATACACGCGCGCGCGCACCGCACGACTGTATTATGTGCCCAGACAATATTGGACAAGCTGAAATTGTCGCGCGACGAGTGACGCACTCTTTGGGTACAATGCACCGTCGCCGCTTGTTGGTCCACGCGCCCAGCTTCAATTTGCAGTTTAAACAAAGTTGCCCGGTTCGCCGTCCCGGCCACCCCCGCGATTTTATGCAGCGACTCGCGAGGGATTAGTAGAATGCGGGGAGAGCCCGCGGCTGCGCTGCAGCAAGGAGGCGATGATTTTTGAAGCTGCGCTGGCTGCGGGGGATCGCTAATTGCGGGCAGATTGCTTAATTTGACGAATTAGCTTAGAAGCAAAGATCTCTCCGCTGGATAATGCCCGTTTATTTTAGGAAAATTCTGCTCACATGGGATTGAGTAATTACGTAAATGGCTGGGTTAACGTGAAATTAGCTTCAATTTTCCAGGTGCAAATCACGGTAGATAAACTGATAGAAATCATTTTAAAATAATCATATGAGAGAGGCTATAATAGATATCTGATTAAAATTAATTCCTGAATTGACGCTGTTGCTATAAAAAGATCCACTAGATAGTTATAATGATACAATCCTCTGTAGAAGGCTTATCCATTTAGCGAAACGATCCGCTTTATTAATTCGTATGTATTTTGTTTATTCATGTAATCACTTGGAAAAAGAATTGAAATATTTAATTTAGTTGACCTTAATTATAGAGGTGTATTTATTATTATTATCTAAGAGGAATTATAAAGGACAAATAAATCTTTTATTATTTAAGTTTGTAAGAGAGTTATTTCTAGTAAGAATTGTTGCACATACGTTGACTATTATCATCACTACACAATATTGTTTATTACAAACATCCTCAAACACCGTTGCATTCGTTCAATTTTAGAATATTTGTACGAATTTTTAATCAGTTAGAAGTCATATTTGTTAAGAAAATTTCTTAAGTAAATAATAAAACATTCTGTAAGTGTAAATAGAAATATTTAATAAAACACTTTTACTATGTATGACGTCACCTCTAAAGAAGATGAGCACATTTCAGAATTTAAAAAAAAAGCTTCAGTTTTACTTAGGTATAAAGTTTTTATTCAATTTATTAAAAAAAAATCTACAAAACAACAATTAATAAAATTGCATACAATACCTATCGTTCATAAATTAAAATCAAAAGATACAGTCTTTTTAAAAAATCTTATAAATACGTCAGTTTTCGTTCGAAGCGCAGTAACAAGGCGTATCTAAAACTGCCAATTTTCCGAATCGCTCATATAATCACAGTTCCTTTTCCACAAGATATACACAATCGATCCAAAATACTGTCGCACATAAGAAAGAAATCTGAAAGCACATTAACTGATAAAAATATGTGCATCCAACGGAAGAAAGTCTCGCGACCCTTACAGAATAACTTACAAAAAGAAGAACACATAACACACCCGCACAGGAGCTCTGCTTGAAATATTGATGCGACCTCGGGTAAGGAGTAGGTGTCCAGTACGGACGCACGTAACTCGCGCGACCGAAGTACCCGGCGTTGCCTGCCATCCCCGCCGGCGCACTAAAGAAACCGCGAGCAGCACGCTTCAAACTTTCAGCGAATCCTTCGACTCCTTCCTGCGGTTCCGCGCCGTCCGACGTTCGCTGCAATTTACCCGTGAGTAAGCCAAAGGGCCCGAAGGGTATTGCACTGACGTTACGGCGACGCCGTTTACGGAGGGACACGCAGCGAAAGTACTGAATTAGACGGAAATGTGGAAAGGTAAGTACGGTTTTACAAGAAGTACGGAGAAGTATCAGAGGCTCCAGATCTCGGACTTTGTTGGAACTGAGGTGGATGTTTTGCTTTCTTGTTAGACTTAAATGCTTGATACCCCTCGGGCTAGAAGCTTTGATAAAATTAGTTTCGTATGATGAGATGCAAAGCAGCATTGCTCCAAAAGTTTTTAAGTTAGAATCTATATTTTGTTGGATCTGATGCTGCTATAGAGCAAATTTATTATTTATTTATTGACCAGAGTAATAAGTACATTACATTATAGTACATTACATTAATAAGAAATTTAATTTTTAAATTTATTTTATCAAAAAGTTTTTTTTGAAAATATTTCCACTTAAAAGATCTTCTTGATTTTTAAGTTTGATTGATAAATAACTTAATTGACTAAACTGATCTTTTTCTATTTATTATTGATCTCTTTGCGATTTTGTTTCCATCTTTTTTTGAATATTTTTATAAGCTTTGTATATACACACGTAGTTGTATATTTAAAGGATGTCAGAGAATAATGAAAATAACTTTTCAGCTTTAAAAATGAAAGGCAATAAGAAGAAACTATTTATGTGGATATGTATTATTATCCTTTGGAGCTTTTGCATTCATTAAAGTTTTGATTGTCAATGTTTCATTATAAAGCCAAATATGTACTATTTAATCTACGACCTAAAAAAAAATTGAAAGTTTGAAAATTATGATTCAACAGGGTGCAAACTTTTTTTATTGCCGGCTCTGCGCTTTTCGAACTTTTCGATTGCTCGGAACAAACGTATGCACTTGCATAAATGTTGTTTACCTTTGATATAGTAACCTAGAATTGCTGATTGAAAAATAATGCACAGCTTTGTGATCAAGTTTTTATGCACATAAAAATACAAGATTATTTACAACTAATTAGAAGATCTATATTATTTTATCTCCTGAACACTTAATCTAGCAAGTTAAAAATTTGTAAATCTTTATACATTCGATTTTCTTATTTATTAATAAACTTCACTTTTTGAAATAGTTTAAAAAAATATTCCATTGATCAAAAAAACGAACGATCCTTCATGAAATTATTAGTCTTTTATTTATTTAATATTAAAAATCTAAAATATATCAGTATACCAATTTCAACGACAAAATAATAAAATTTACTTATACTTACTTCCTCTAATACTGACTTTAGCACTTTCATATCACTAGAAGAACCTTAATCGTAAACTTATAACGTCAATAATTTATGCAAAAACTTGATAAAAAAATAACTTACTATTACTTACTTAGAATCACATTCTTTATTAAAAATATATTCTTATTCCACAAAAATAATATTTCCTAGTCCCTAGCCAGGACGATAACGTACCATTCAAAAAAGCGCCAGTCCCCTGGAGATCAAGCTGGCTTTTGCAACTCCGCCCTTTTGCGGACAAAGAATATACCTCAAGAAAGCATTCAAAACTCGTTTTTTTTTTTTGTAAGGAAACAAAAGTCCGACTCCACAAAAGTGGTAACATCAAAATTTTTTCCCTTTCAAAATTAATGGGTCTGGCCAGCTTGAATCGTCGGTGTAACCGAAAAGCGAGAAGTAAGCACCTCCCTCTCGGTGCAAACGGGGCGCCACCTTCGTTATATATCAATCGGAGGATATTGCGGTTCGGCAAATCCACGTGATTTACAGCCGAGCTCTGCGCGGCCGATAGCACCGAGCCCTTTCGATGTATTTATTCGTTGCATTCCAATGTTAATTTTTGATTTTCAATTTTAAACTTCGCTCGAATTAATGAACACCTATAAACCCTCTGTCGCCGAGGAAAGCAAATTTAAGGTATACAATGAAGCTGTATGAGTAAAAGAATACTATGTTTCCTGCAAAAAAATTTTGTTTATGTAAATATATTATTTTTTATAAAACGCATTAATTAACATGAAATTTAAAATTACCTGGTGTTTTATACTTACGTGAAAGTATATAAATTTTCGCGTGAACTTCAGAAGATATCCATTAAAATTATTTGTAAATTCAACATGATTAAGAGATAGGAAGCACATACAGTCTTTGCCATGTAAATAATCATATATTAAACAAAGTATATTTAAAATTTTAATTTTAGTTGGAATTAATTATTTCGTTTAATTAATCTGATATTTTATCGGTCTTACATTTTATTCCATTTTTCAAATTAATCTCTCCTTGTGCCTTTTAGTCTACACGAAAGAATCTACAAAAAGACTGAAAAGCTCAAAAGAGAAGACTTTATTGGTCGCCGCAGACGAGTCCCCCCTAGCAATATTCCTCAGCCTCTTTATCACTCGCTCTTAAAGCTCGAAATACCTCGAGCAGCGACTGCTTTTTTTCTACTCCTCCTCGAATCCAGACTTTTCCGTCGAAAAATTCCGTAATTGACGAATTATCGAGTTGCAAAGATTGAGCCGATGTCGATGCTCGCGAAAGAGCACTGAAAACGGCGCCGAATGATTAATTCATTATAATTTTCGTGGCATTAATTGGGGCTCCATTGTGTAATAAAATCTTTAAATAGATTTAAATTTTCATGCTCTTCTCTCTAGCCCACGCCGATGCCCATTGACTTCAATCAAGCTCGTTAGTCCGCGGGGGAGCGAATGTCGAAGCTTTTTATTTTTTTCCCACAAGACAATGGCGCGAGGGTCCTCCTATGGAAGGTCAGCACTTATTTACAATTATAAGGTCAGGATGAAAATCTCGAAAATTCCCCTATACCCTCGTCGCTTTAATTTTCCACTGCGTTTCATTCTACTTACGGGCTTTGCGGAACTGTAAAAGTTCGCTGCTAAGGAGGTGAGATACAATTACACAATGTATTTTAATTTTCGAGGAGGCGACTCGAGTGCCTCTGCCTCGTTCGAGAGAGCACGAAGCGAATTTCTTCCTCGAGTCCGAGCTCCGGAAGGACTACTCGAGACGGAAAAAGAATTCGAGGTCTTAGCTCTTTTTCTTTTCAGTCGCTCGAGTGGCGGGGATTTTTGTTTAAACAATTTTCAAGAGTCGATCGCATTGTGCGGAGGAGACCTCGAGGTGATAATGCCGCTGATCAATATTGATTCGCTCGAAAGGCACATATAGACACGCGAGCGGTGCGGGTAATGTGCATGTATACAAAGATTTATTTCCGTCTCGATGTCACGCTGCGAGGTTACTATTTTTAGGGTTACGGTTTCCCGGGACATTTATCGCTGAAAAAAAAACCGACGGGTTTTGTAATTATTGCGGACGATGATAATTAGATATCATGAATTTTGATAGGACAGACGAATGAACTACACTGCACAGCTGTATTAATGAACGCACGCGGTTCGTCATCAGAAAGGGGAATTGCTGATGAAGTAAATGTCATTACATCTCTACTAAAATAAAATGATATTACTGTAACTTATTTAACAGACATTAAATCAATATGTTAATTTTGATTGTAATGTCATTTCGGTGTTTCATTCAAAGTTTATTAGGATCGGACAAATTATTTAAATTTTATTTCGATTATGATTATCGAAAATTATAAAGAAATAAACCACATGAATACGGATAAAATCATTAAAACAATTAACAAAAATAATCATCGTGTTATTGTATGCAATATGAATAATTAGAAAGAAATGAATCTTATATTTTATATTACAAATTTACCTCAAATTGATATCACATTAGGCCAGTACGAAATTTAGTCAGTGCAAGAGAAAATTCGACATATCAGTCTGGAAAAATCTTTCGTCAAAGCACTTTACATTATACATATTAATTTCTCTTTTTATAATACATGTATTTATGAAATGCAATAGCACCTGCATAAAATCGTGCGAATGCATTAAACTGAGACATTAAAATAATTTTGATTTCGTGTTAAACGTAATTCGACACCTGCATAGAGAGAAAAATTCTAGTAAATAATATTTTGTAACGCAACAGTATAGTCTCTACGAATAAAAAATTTTTGCTGGTAAGTATAGAAACATTTACTAAATCCACACCAAATTTTACTATAAAATTTATTAGACGTATACATTAAATATTACTATTTAAAAACGTACTGGACCTACATTAAATTTTACTATAAAAATGTACTACAAGTCTAACAAATTTTTCTATAAGTCTATTAACTGTTACTAAACTTTTAGTAAATTCTTTATTCATCGAGTCCGTCCCCGCGTGGCAAAGCCTTTTTACCAAAACTTTTATCTCCGCGTGAAAGCTTTTCGAATACGCTTTTTTTCCATTAAAAAGCGCGAGGCATACGAGCAAGGTCCTCTCTGCGGGCATTAACTCGTCGACCGCTAAATTTATTAATCGAGTGTCCAACGTGCGCATTTACATGTGATTCGCATGCGCCGCGTATTATAAGTGGCGTCGCGCGCCTCTGCCGTGACGTATAGGCGCGCATCGGGAGCATCGACCCGGTTTCGCTCGCGATATGTTTCAATTGAGTGTACAGAGGGAGGCGAGGCGGCCCGAGGCTACGCTGCCCCTCCCCAGCCTCGTAAATAAGAATTTTTCAGCGATATTTTCGATGGCCCGCTTCGTCGAACATCAGGTGGATGGACAATGGGACGCGCAATGCTACGGCCGATTCCGGCCGTTATGTACGCGAGATTTCGCGGCGATCATTTGTACTCTGATTTAATTGCCGCGTTTAGCTTGTTGGTCTTGTTTGACCGTGTGTTTGCTCCTACGTTTATTGCGGGATCGTTATTCTTTTTTTAATCAAGCATTTGCTGATGTAATTTTTTTAAAGGTTTTCAAATTCAGACAAAACAGATTGTTATTTACGGATTGCGTCGGCATAATTCCGCAATGTCGAGATTGCGAAGTAGACTGGTTAGATACATGCAATTAATATATATTCCAAAGAGGTCCAAGTGGTTGACCGTAAATAGGGGTTGATAGGGGTTCAATTAGGTTGTCAATCAGAATATTAAATTTTAAGATCTTTTGAAAGATAATCGAATACGATCGATTACCTAAATAACAAATCTCTTCAACTAAATTTCTTTATAAGTGATGAAGAATAACAATTATTCATTCTTTCGCAAACATATTGGAATATATTATTAAATTGTATACTGGTCGTATATGGGATTTTTTTTAAAAATGTTATTAAATACTTGAACATAATTAAATAATTACCTATTGTAAAATGGTTTATACTCGTTCAATATAAATAAATAAGTAAATGTAGATAAATACAAAAATAAAGATTTAAATTATTTTTAATCTGTTTAATATATCATTTATTAAATCTAATTAAACGGTATAAAAGTAGCATTGAATAAGTGTTCCAATAATAAAGAAAACAATGATAAAATTATTTTTTCGTATGTCAAATAGATCTACATCAAATAATTCACACCCATTGTATTCCAAGCGAGCATGTAACTACGGTTTTTTCGCTGACCTTTGGTTACCTCCACAAGTATCCATTAAAAATTCAAGTCACGCGCATTCGAATACGAATGTACGAGTATGTTCACTGTGACTTTTACCAATCCTTTTTGAAAATGAATGTACTACACGAACTAAAACATCAATAGGTTATGCACCTTGAAGACACGGAAACTACTATTTTCTGCAAATTACGTCATTTATAGTTAAAATAGTAACATCAATCATTTATATTGCTGAATAATAATTTCATTTGCATTAACGTGATTTATTTATCAAGCTGCATGGATTTTCAGAACGAAGTATATACATTTTTGCTTAATCCTTGCAGTAGCTCTGTTGCATAATGCATCTCCAGTTAGTTTTCAGTTTTTACAACTTTACGGTACATCTTAAATAGGCATAAAGAAGCAGTTAAATTTCTTTTACCTCACTTTAAAAAGCAGACTTAAAATCTTCATAACATACAGCGACTGTTCTAACAAAACAATCAATGTGCAAACGTTTTATTTATTTAAAAAAATCATTCGATCGAATGTCAAAATATTTTTATACAAATATTTATTGTGCACTGTTATTTGTACTATCGACATCTTATTAGTTACTTTCCGAAAAACAAGAACAGTCAATTTTTTATATAGATTTTCATCAAATATCTAATCTGTGACAGGATCATTGGCTACTTTCTCCCTCCAATTATTAATATCCCTGACATCCAATACCCAAGGCACTATAAAAACAGTGTTTACGATAAATCCGATAGTATCGCAGCTCTCGTCCAAGAACAATCAAAGACACTCGTCAAATAGTCAAACCCGCTCGATACGAATCTGCAAGAAGTTGCGTCTCTTACAGGCGGGTAGAAGCCCCACCCGCAAAAACCACCTCCCAACTATCGACCTTTTCTCGAGCATCTTCCGAGTAGGCCGATAACCCGCGTCGAGGCTTTCTTCCTCACGAGCGCCGCTGAATCTCGAGAAGGTCCCGGGGAAAAAAAAAAAAAAAAACTGTCGCCTTATCGGAAGATACGAACGCTATCGAGGCAGGGTCAGGCGCGCTCAGTCGGCCTTGGACCCGAAGGCTCGAGCTCTTAATTCCACGGGTGCGTGGCGCGCGCAGCATCGGTAATTGAAAGGAGGCGCGAGCGAGCGAGTGTCTTCCCCGTTGTGTTGGCTGAATTGTTAATCGGCGGCGGGGCCACCTTTGTTCCGGCCGGAATCTCGCCGTATAAGTTTTATTGAGCGCGCCGTGCGTTTCCGCGCGGCACTCATGCTATACTCGCGCGGAATGAGAAGAGACGACCAGGATATAAATCGCCGGGAGGGCGATATATATCGTCGGCGATCGTCCGGAGGGTGGGGTGATAAGACGAGACGACGGAGGGTGCGACCGAGCGGATGTATAGGAGGGATTTGATTTGGAACGAAAGTGAACGAGGAGCAACGATTTTTTTCCTCAAGATCGGGCGTAAGAGCCGCGAGGAATTTATTTTACTTCGTTAATTTGAGGATACTGTAATTTATATGATTCGGATTTTTATTGCCGAGGGAGAGATAATTGTGAGTTGGATATTGCTTATTTATTTGTAAGGTGTTTCTTTTATTATTATTTACTCTTAACGCTGTTTTATAAATTAAAAATTATCTCTGACAAAGAAGAACTATAAAAATTACTCTTTTTATAGGAACGCGACCACTGACTGGCCTTTCAGATAAAAAATACCTTAATCTATAGTACAAGTTGCCGTAAATGTAGTAAATTTTATTAGACAGAATTGTAAATAATACAATATATACACGGTGATCAAAAAAACACTCGGGAGAATAGTGCAAAATTAAAATTTACTGTAAAGTATAGTAATTTTTTATCTGTTAGATTGTAACGGCGTTCCCATACTGGTAGTAGTATTTGCAATATTTTTTGTTCTTAGTATTACTATTAATTATTATCAGGCTTAAAATAATATTTATAGCGTTCTTTAAAAATGTTCCCTATATATCAAGAATTAAACGTCATCAAGGAGAAAGCATGCAGTAATTTAAATTGATTCACGTTTTTCATGGTAATAGACGAGTTTCAGTGATATTTGAATACTTATAATAACAAGGAAGCGGTAAAAGATTTTAATAACTTAAAATGTCGGTGAAAAGAGTTGGATGTAAAATTTAAAACTTCTACTGTTTTAGATTATTCAATGCAACGATTTAAAAAATTAATTTTCCGAGTTTTAATAAATAATTCAATTACTTTTAACGAAGATGTGTTTCGAACAATAAAGTATCGCAAAATTCAAAAGCAGTACATCTCCTTGCAGTCTAAATAGTTCAATAATAGTAAAATCACGTATCGAGCCCTGCCAGCAGCCTCATGTCCCCACGATAATAAGAAACGTATTATCCGGCAAGCTCACCGAATTTACCCGATGCGTGACGGAATGTCAATTAATCGTGACCCCAGCGCCTCGGTTCCACCTATGCCTCACGTAAATCAAATATTAGCAACAGCTGCACTGCAGCCTCTGCAACAGTTGTCCCCAGGGCTGCACCAGGCACATTCCCTAATTCGGCCCGACTTTCGAACAAGTCCGCGACGAAACAATACCACCCCCGCTGCGCCGACAACCCGCATCCGCAAACATCCCCACCCTCTTATCTCACTTACCCTCCCACGCATCGGCTCAACGCGACGTCGGCTTAAGCGGAACGGATCGCGCTTCGGGGAGGCCGCCCACCCCTGAAACCCTCGTCGCTCGGCCCATTTTATTCCTTGTCGCTTTTTCGCCAATTAGACGCGAGCTGTGTATATCCCACTTAGGCCGACAACACGCGGCCGAAATTTGTGCAGGCCTCCTTTGAGCCACTTGCAGCCTTGAGCGCCACCCAGTGCGTCTGGCGCTGACGGGTTTCTGCCACTCGCCGGCGAGAGCGCAACTTGCCCCCGGAGAGTCTCTTTTGTTGCGCCAAGTTTCCACGACGGCGTCGCTTTAATCGAGTTCCCGGCCGAAAATTATTGTTACGCGTAAGCTGCTTAAGCGCGCGGGCGAGTTTTAACGGGGACAGAGGGAAGTTGCCCGCCCGGACTGGCGCGCGAGCACGCGAGCTCTCGCGGCCTTTCCTAGATTGAGCGGTGCGTTGAGTATCTCTCCCCCTGTCTTCTTATATGCTTTGCGTGAGACGGCGCTTTTACGGCCGGCGCCTCTAGGATTCCGTTTTACTGCCGGATGCGCGAGCGCGCACGTTTGGGATGCGACTCTGTGTGTGTGTGCGTGCGCGCGCGTGTATATCTCGAGGCACATTTTGTAATTAAAATGTTTTACGAGCTTTCTCGGGGGGCTCCTTTGCACATGCATCTGTTTCTTTAATTTTCTTTAAGCAGGGATAATTTTAAAGCAGTTTTCAATTGCTTTACGCGAAAGACGAACTTTATGCCTGAGCTTTTGTTTTTGCTTCTCGAGAGGAGTTTTAACGGCAACGACCTTGCGTTAAAATGTTATTAATAGTGAAAAAGTATTGTTAAGTGCAATTAAAGTTGAGTAAAGCTTTGCATTTAATGTTAATCCAATGAAAACTCGTGATAATTGACTCGTCCCATTTGCTTAAGGAGTGCAGTAGAATTTTAACGAGTGGTTTTATTAGGCCTCAGAGATATGTATTTTTATTTTTAGTCCTTTCCGAGTATTCTTGGGAAGGTAAAAAAAATCGTGACAAGTGTGTACAGAAATAAAGTAAAGTCCAAATGAGAGAACAAAATTAACGGAGAATCACAATTTGATGGGTTTATAATAGCTTCGTACGAATAAACTTATACCTTGAGACAAAAGTACATTTTAGTTGCTGAAACTGTCTGTAAGTTAGTAGCTAGACTGTGACGTCTTGGTAAGTTGGACTTCTCCAATATTAGAGGCACAAAGATCTGAAATGAAAAGAATCGTAATTTTTTCCTAGGTTTAAGTAAAGAATGCTTTCTGCCTAAATTTTTAATTATTTCTTATTGTCGTACAGTGCGATTGTAAAGTAGTATTATTCTGTCATTAGTTTCTACAAATTATAATTTATTGTCTCTCTATATTTTTTATTTCTCTCTGTTAATGTAATCATTGCAAATAGTTACAATAATAATTCGGTAAATAATCCGATGAACAAGGCCTTCTATTCATCCGTGCCATAGAAGCTGAGCAGCGAATTTTAATTGAAAAAATTTTCCGAGACGTTGAAGGCAGCTTAAATTATTTCAGCAGTTTATACTTACCAACATAAAGCACACATGACGTTGTTAAATGTAGCATCGCGGCAAGTTAGTTGAAAACCAATTATTGTTTCGTAACTTTTACGAAAAGCTGGTAGCAAAGAGGTTTGTTAGCTTTTTAAAACTTTAAAACTCATTTGCAAGAAGTAAATTAGTTTTTCCTGAGTATAATGAAACTCAGAAAAGGAGATATCTTGTATACCAGCCTCCCCTTTTTATTTCTGCGTGCCTTGTTTTATTTTTTATTTTCGGAAAAAGGAACGGCGAAGCGACGAAAAGTGCAAAGACACTTCGTTAGAATGAAATGAAACAATTTCTCGGTGGAAAATTAAATGCTTTTAATTAAATAACGTTTAACTATCCTGCTGAAATAGGATAACTCCGCGAGGCTCGCATTGCATGCTCAAAAGCCTTAAATTAAATCACAGAAAAGTATTAAAACATTATGAAGCTCAGCCGACGCATAAAGGCAACATTAGCATTTCTAAAAACGCGATAACGAGGCACCTCTCGTTAATTTATTTAAATGAAATTGACTTTCCGACTCATTCTTCCGCGCCAAATCGGCTTAAGAAGTACACAAAAGATTTGTTTTCGTCGCTAACGAAAAGACGGCTTCAAAAAATGCGCATAAAAACGGGAAGCTAGGAATATAAAAAAAAAGTTCATTGACTTACATCCGAAAAAATTGAAAAAAAAAAAAAAACATAGTTATGAGGATTACCGGCGCAAAAAGCCAGTCTTCAATTACTCGTTAATCTTCTTCTTAGGCGCGAAAATCCGCGAATTTTTCGAGGAGGCAAGTTTTAGCTTGGGGGTGTCAGGCGCCCCAGAGATACGCCCAGAACTTGCGAAGCTCGACTCAAGAAAAAGTTGCGGGGAAACTTAGCAGCTGGCGCGCGAAGCAAATTTTCGCGGCAACTTTGCACAGCATGGTCGAGTTTCGCGAGCGTTAACGTTGATGAACGTCTCTTGGATCACGCGCACTTTGCACCTGCTTGTTGCGTTTAAATTATTTCCCGATGTTTCAAATGACGATTTGTTGATTAGTTCAAGCAATAACTTTAGTGCGTGTTTCTTTTTTGTGCCGCGGGCTGGAAATTTATTTTTAAGCGCAAATATTGCGTATATTTATTAGAAGCTAGAAAGAGCTGGTCGTTCTTATCGTCAGTGAAAAGAAAAAAAGTTCTGGATTTCCAAAAATGTAGGTTTTGAGTGATAATTTTAGAAATAAATAAATTATTGCATCATTGTATCATTATGAAAGAGGAGCAAAAATGTTTACATGAGTAGAAAAAGTTATTAAAAGTGGCAATGACCTTATGGTTAGTTTGCGTCGGAAAGTGACTAATGGTTGTAATTACCCGCTAAGGCAGCTTGAATATCGTAATAAAAAAAATAGCTAAGAATATGCTAATTGTAAGCAGCTATACACACAAAAGGAGGAAGCTAAATTGTATAAGCCTTAAATGATGATATGTAATTAAAAACAATTTTACATTATCGGATTTATTAAATACAAATTAGATTATGCACTACAAGAAGTTTTCTTATTATACGATCATTGCAAATTACTTTTTTTCTAAAATTATTTCACTCTGTAATTCCCATATAATTTTACATTTTTTATTAGTTCTTTTTTATTTATTTTTACTTTAGACTTCGAGCGACTTCAAATCACTTTAACCTACGACTACAAAACGCATCTTTTTATAAAGCATTTAAACAAGAAATCTCCTGTCTATTATTATACACATCGCGAGAGCAGCGTGCAAACTGTTTTCAAGAATTCCCCTACTTCGTGTCCTCATTGAGTAACGCATTATTATAGTATGCTCTTTGTACTGCTAAATTTATTATTTAAAAGCATCATTTACTTTACTGCTTCGCCGAACTACAATCGCGTCGTACGCATGCGTTCCAATTCTATGTTCAGAAATAAATAAAGTAATCCGCTTAAGCAGCTGCGTTTGCATCGCACACCTGAAAATTTTAAACGGTTAATAAAGCCCGATCCACTCGTTCCTCATAAAGCAGCCAAAAAGCCGCATTGTCCGCAAAAGCCGAGGAATGACCGGCAAAGCGATCGACGCGAGAAACCCCGCCGGGTTGACTCTCGGCAGCCAAATGGATTTTCAATTAATCCGCGCGGTGACGCGCGAGAAAGTTCCTCCATCGGATTAGCATTACAGCCGAGCGGGCTGCTCGCCGGGCCCGTCACAAACGATCATTAAAGCGAGCGCCGCTAATTCACGCCCGTGCGATATGTACACAAATTTTGTAACAAGCTCGCGGAAATTCCCGCAGACCCGGTGCGCGACGCCAATTTCGCCGGGGCCACCCGCGCGCGACTGCGCGCTAATTACGACTGCCGCGGCGCGGACTTACGCACGCTCATCCGGTTTATCGGGGAGGCAGGCCTGCCCCAGCCTGTTGACACGCTGCGTACTACATGCACCGTCTGTAAAATTTTCGAATGGCCCCGTTGAAGGTGCACTACCCTCGCGAATCGCCGAAATCCGAGCGTAATTCATGCCGGCCGTTTCACCGCGGGTAAGTGGCCGGTGGACGATAGAGGAGCAACGCTGATTACGATGAAACAGTCAAACCACTGCGTCATTTTTAATCCTCGCGCTAAAAAGATTTAAAATTATAATTTTGATAGTGATCATAAAATTTTGTAATGACTATCAATATTTGAAAATTTCTATAATTATGTTTGTATGCTAGTAAAATTGAGCGAAAAGTTGTTCTATAAAAAAATTTTGATTTCCTGTATACTTGTATGATCTACCTGTGTGTATATAGGAAATTATTTTTATGGAACACCTTTATTTTATAAATAAAAAATCAAATTGATATTCGCTGATTTTGTTGAATCGATTTGCTAATAAACGTGTTTTGTAGGTCATTCTTTCTAGGGCATAAAATGTATAGTGTCATATTCACTTGCTCGTGGATATGATAGAGTTTAGATATTTTTTGTTATCTATCAAAGTTTTATGAAAATAGCAACTGAATTTCCCTGAGTATATCGGTAAAACTCTTATTTAGTAAATTATTATACTAAAAGATTATTTTTAATGAAAAAAATCTAATATAACGCGATTATTAAAGTATTAACAAAATGATGAATTATAAATTTAGTGTGAATGTTTTAATCTAACAGGCAGGTGTGAAAAGGCCAGTAAATTAATGAATACATATTTAAACCTCTATTAATCCGTCCATATAGCTTTCTCGCGTTTTCTTTCACACGTGACAAGAATAAATTTATTGAAATTTTTTTAACAAAATTTATCTTTGAACAACATGACTCATTCACTCCTGCGCACTCCTGAAACAACTGCTTCAATTATTAATCGCAAATTCCATGTACCGAGATTATTTTAGTCCACCTTTTATTAAAATAAAATTTTCCCAGCTCGTAACCAAAAACATGAATTTTCAATTTGATCGTTAATTAACATGTACACTGAGCTATTTATGTTACAGTTAATTCAGAATTAAACAGCCGATGTGGAATGAAAATAAACCAGTAAGAAAATGCAAATAAATTTATGTTCGTCAATAGCATAATTATGTGTATTACATCAAACCATCTGCTCAAAAATTATCTAAACTGAGTTTAATTACGTTGATAGCGGAAATGTGTATTATATCGCACCAACTGCTTTGGATAAACAAAAATTACATAAACTGAGTTTAATTACGAAAGCACGTTTATCCCCAAAGCGCACTGCGATAACGAAGACGTTAAAAATGTCCTTCCACCCCTCGCCAATTAAAAGTGAATTAGAAGCTAAGAAACTTTCGAGTTCCTCCCTGGAATGTATAAAATCCAGAATCGAGTCCCGATAAGAGCGCGGATGGCCCCCGCGCAATGATTGTACAAAAAGAGTATGTACTCAATTCCCCGGGAGCGCATTTAGACTCGCGCAAAGACGAAAAGTCGCATTTTTCCGGAATATCGGGGAGCGGAGGTGGGCCGAAAGTTTGGCGAATCGTGCGGTAGGGAATAGAGCGATTCAGTCGCACAGTTGGCCAATTACGACTGGTTCCCCGTGGCGAAATTCCCGCAGGGGAAAGAGGAGACCACGATGGGCGGACAGCGTGCGAGCCGCGATTTTTCGAAAGTTGCGTGTCCACGTCGCTCTCGGCAATGCTAATAGGATAGTTGGATTTGAGGATGCGGATGTCGTTTTAATTAAAACTTGCTGGTCGCTAGTCAGCGGACGTCGGGTTGCGCGTCTTCACGGTAGTGACCGGGCGACGTGCGGTTAATTTCGATTGGTAAACGGAATTTTTGTTTTCCCAGACTTTCACGATACTTAGTCTTGTTTGTTGACTTGCCTTTGGCGTTTGTAGGTGTATACAACGTAAATAAACGAATAGATTGATATTCTAATATATTAGTACACTGGGAGAGTTTTTTTTTCGAAACTCTATCTGCGCAAAAATTTTGCAGGAAAATTCATTCTAATTTGAATCGTTTATTTTCTTAGAAAAAACTTCTCGTCAAAATTTTCTTCTACTTTTGATTTAGCAATATATTGCAATAGTAGACTCAGAAAACACAAAAAAGTACTTTTCGAAAATTGTCTGCATTGATATGTCTGGGTACGCATGAACTTACGTGCGAAAGTTACTCCCCTGAAACTACTTTGCAACAAGACCATGGATGCGTTCCAAATTCTGCGCACATGTTGAATTGAATTATTTAAAGCCCTCTTGAAAATTTCAAGCGCTTTTATGAATTGTTATGGATTTTAAAGCTACTTAAATGAATTTAAAAACGCAATTTTGCCTATTTTTTTTAAAATTATTAACATTTTTGCTGCATTTATTTTTTTTCTCATACAAAAAAACGTACTTCCAGGGTATTTAATGACCCTCGGGGCAAACTAAAAGTAGGGTTTAATTATCCTCCTCATTACAATATTTTTATTACAATGAAAATTGCTTTATTCAAATAGCATTCAAAAGATAAATCCTTTCGAAAAAAAAAACTATTTTTTCTTTCAAATTCATTATTATACCGACATTATTAATTCTTGAAAAAACAAACAGAAAATCCTATTTTTAAATCAATATTTAAGTTAATAGAAAAAATAAATTCGAAATTACTTTCATAAAGTGTCTTCTCTAAAAATATAATCAAATTTAATTCGTCCATCTGGATAATAATCTTATTATTTCTATAAGAATCAACCGCCTCTATCGAAACAGGCATTGAACGTGGAACGGCAAAATCACGATTCCGAGAAGATCATGAATACTTCATTTTAGAAGCTTCCTTTCTCATTCTAACTAGTCACTGTGAAAAAATTTTAATCCACCGTTTGTATCGTTTGCTTAATAGAATTAACATAATATTCATCAAACTCCTTTTGCATTTTTTAAATGAAACCTTGTCATCCCCGAAAGGATTCTTTAATCACTCCCGTCCGTATTTCTTTCTCTTCCTTCTTATTTTTTTTTCTTTGTCATATTTCGATGTTTCCAGGGAAACGGTAATTCTTAATTAACTTGACAATTCAAATTCGCTCCGTGGCGGTGCATCCCCCAAGTCGAAAGCTCTCGAGCAATTGCCGTTGTTCTTTCACGGTCGTATTTTAATTTCTCCGCTGCGAGACGCACTCTGGATATCCTGCGTAATCTCCCAGATTTGCATTCTTAGCTTATCTTTATTGGGACAAGGTTTAAAAATGTGCTTTTTTTCCTGTTCAGAAAAGCTGTGGCTTTAGGAAGTTAAACCGCGGATTTGATCCCTACAGCTTAGTAACGGAGAAACAAATTCCAATTTCTCGAATCTTAGGCTGGTATTTATGTTTACGATATTTCAATTCTTTTTAATTCTTGCATTATTATTGCATATTTACTTAAAATTCGAATAACTTTTTATTATGATACTTTTAAAAAGTTTTTTTTCGCCGCGAATAATACTACTTTTAAAATTGAAGTAGTACTTACTAAAGTATAACAACTAACTTGAATCCTCTGAAAAATACATTCGAATCGTATTATACATAATCGCTTTATTAAAGCAAATCAACTACTCAACTTTTAAATAAATTTACTACCTTTACCGTAATATTTACCAATGACCATATTATAGTAATTTAACAATTTTTTTTCACGCAATCCCTTTTACTTCATAATCTCACCTCGATAAAAATGTAACTACTACTTCTACCAAAAAACGAAGAAAAATTTCCTTTAAAAAAAGGACACGAAATTTTCGGTATCATAAAAAGCCTGTAAAATTATTCTAAAATCTATTTAAATTCATGCAAACTAAGTCAAAGCAGTAAGTAGCCTCTTGCAAAGCTTCCGGCGCACAAAATACACGCTCGCCTTAATTAGCAAAAAAGGCCGATTGGACGTTCAGCAATTCGGAAAAGTGCGGCGCGATAACGTACGAGTGCCGCGGGAGAGCACCTGAGTATCGCCGGCAACCGTTGGACGTCTCTCGCGAGCTTTTCATCCTCGCTCGCGCGCCCGGGCACCTGCAATTCTCATTCTCCTCCATCACCGCCGCTGGCCCGAGAAAAACCCGGGGCAATTACAAAACTTTAGTTTCCACTCCCCCTGCACCCCTGCTCCCGGCGAAGATTGATCGGACCGCCTCGG
The DNA here is from genome assembly GCA_018906775.1 of Sycophila sp. Sp_5. Classification (NCBI taxonomy): domain Eukaryota; kingdom Metazoa; phylum Arthropoda; class Insecta; order Hymenoptera; family Eurytomidae; genus Sycophila; species Sycophila sp. Sp_5. The sequence continues at coordinate 1,583,849 of JACCID010000020.1, forward strand.
CGGATTCAAAATGGGATTTTCCGCCGGGCGCGCGCCGCGCAAAACCACAAGATGATCGTGGCGTGCGGGCTCGGGATACCTCATATAGCGAATCCGACACGCTGCTGATTTTTCTCTTAATTGAAAGTGAGGTTTTTCTTTCAAATGCGATGGCAACGTTGCTTGTCCTACTTCTTGTTCCTTTCCGTTTCGTGTTTTTTTTTTAAGTCTGACGGCGACGTAGTTTCATTAATTGACGATTCTTAGCTGCAATTTTTCGAGGAGAGAGAGGTACATTTATCTCAAAAGCTTTCATTGGTTAGAAGAATTTTACGAGTCGCCGTCATTTCAAAATCTGATGGTTACATGTGTTTTTCTGATGCAGAAGGCTAAAGATGTCTATATTTCAATTTTTAACAAATAGTGAATAATTTATGGAACGATCAGTCATCTGTTAATTTAACAATGAAAGATTGATATTCCACTCAAATTCAATAGTCCATCATTCTATTTATTACATAAAATCGATGAAGGCTAATCAAATTATAAAATCATCCGATGTTAATGAAGTACTAAAGAATATATATCAATCACCCAATCCACAATTATTCAAAATCCATTAAAACCGAACTTTATTGCTAGCCATTAGCACTTGTATTACCAATTTATTACAAAACTACCTTAAAATATTTGCATCCGTTAGCTCCAATTAAGTAAAAGTATGTATCGTCACAGAATACCAACTTCTAAATTTCATCAGACCAATCCGCAAATCGAAACGCTTAAACTTCCATCACCACTCCTCGCCGCCATCAACTTATGAATGAATAAAATCATTCAGAATTGAACGTAATTCTCACGGAAACTTGGAAAAGCTGCTGGTATACGTCGATCGATCAAAAAAAAATCCCCCCGCTCCGAGTTGTAGACTATCACGCGAACTCTGATGGATGATAATCGATGCCCGCATAGCTATAGTACAGCCGCTCTTTGTATAGCAACGCAAAATTCCTCAACTACGAAGCACTTGATCATTAAGTCAGCGCAGGCATCGATCCGACGATGTGCCACGAAAAATCGCGTTGCACGTGGATCGGTAAATAAATTAATTCAATGGAGGGTATATTGATCCTACGATGCTCCTTGAAAAATCGTGTTTTGCGTGGATCAGTAAATAAATCATTTTCGGGTATTAATTTGACGATGCTACATGAATCGTGGATCCGTAAATAATCAACGAAGGACGTGTATCGATCCGATGATGCGCTACGACAAATCGCGTTAGACGAGAGTCGGTAAATAAATGCAGAGACGGATTCGCATCGCGAACTGTGGCTATTTTTTTTTTTTTTTTTTTTTGAATGATTTTTTGTCTTTTTGCAATGAGTGAAATTCGAGCGGTTTGCTCGACGAGGAGCGTGGCGGCGGTTTCATGCATTAGGGATTCGCGCTGTCAGCGATTTTAAGTAAACGCGGCTGGAGATGGAGAGCTTGGCGAGGATTCAGCGAGTCAATTATTAACGCTGTTGGCTTCTAGTCGGGGGTAATTAATATTTATGACCATCGAAGGCTATCAAAGAGTATTGCGATTGTAATTTAGCGTTCGAACGTTATTAGAAATATTCATGAAAATGTTCCTTTCTTTAGTATACAAACTTTTTATGGAGCATTGAAGTTGCTGCTGCCGTTGTTTTCATTTTATTCTCAAATTCTTGTCATTGTATTTTTAACGAAGTTTATTGTAAGTTTAAGCGATGCGGATAATATATTTATGATTTATTTTACTCGTCACTTTAAAATTTTATTATCTACAAGACGTGGTTAAAGAGGTTTTAAATTTTTTAATAAACTAAAAATTTACGTACAAGTGTAAAACATTTTTGACTGGAATAATTTGAGCCACTTTAAAACGGGAATTATTAAAATTATGATGATTTCACAATAAAGTATAAGCTTTATTCATTTGCGGTTCCTCGATTCTAGGTGACTCATTCGCCGTGGGAATAATTTTGAAGAAACTGCGGGATCTAATTACTCTGTCTTAATTTACTACGAGACGAAAATTTCATTTTCATTTTTTCTTCGAATCCCCTTCGCACGTGCTTAAAAAAAAATGATTGCCGTATTTTTTAACGCTATTTTTTTACGTATCTTCAATGCATGTACATAAAAATTCTCACACTTTAAAAGTAACGTGTGCGAAGTAATTTTCTTTACACACACAGTGAGTGAGACCACTTTTCATCATCGTAGCGAAACATGAATCATGCTAGTATTATCTGCTTTGCACACTAATTGCAAAATGTACACAATGTACTCGCTATGCTCTCGCCTCCTGTATTATGATTTTCTAGAAGGCAGTCATAAATCGTACATCAGCTGATCGATCGTCTATCAATTTAGTGAAAGCTTTTAATATAATTTATGCCAATTTTGTAAAACTTCAAACTGAATGAGTGAAAACGGAAATTAACGAAATTATGTTATGAAGTTACTTGAAGCATCTTCACCACTACATAAACCATTTCTACATAATTTGAGTATCTTTTTACACATTCCACTTTATAGATTCCCTTTAAAAAAATTCATATCTCATTTGGATATTATTATATTATTTTCCTTTATTTCACTTAGTTGAGATTTTTAGTTGACATAGTACCCTACAAAAATAATCTCCGCGTACTATTAAGTTTACGAATTATGACCATGATAAAAATGTATCTCCTTCAAAATGTCCCCTGCGATCGTGTCTCCAACGAAATATGAATTTCATTACGATTAGATTAAAATTATGTCTAACTTCGTTTAGTATTCGCGTGTTTATTACTCTATTTGAAATTGAACGGTATAGCTGATTATTTTATGGAAAGCAGTAAATCATATCTAGTATTAACAATTTGTGGAACGTCAAACGCAACGAAATAGACGAAATCACTTTTTTCTCATTATTCGATTAAACACAAATCAATTTGCTCAATCTCTTACATTTATCGAAAGACACTTTAAAAAACTACTCCTACCTAAAGTTGAATTAGTGAAAAACTACTATAATTAGTGAAGTTACACTGAAAATTAGTGGAAAGAGCTTCACGATTTAGGTGTTAGTCGAGTATCTTCCACTAATTTTAGTAAATGCTCACTAATTCAATTTTACACTAGAATGCAAACATCAACAGCAATTGAATAATCAATTGCTACAATTATCAATAAAGCGAACATAAATCGCGCTGAACGAACCTCTATGTAGAGGTCGTTACGAATCCTTTCGTAAAAGCCCGAAAGTCATAAATTAGTGCCATTATCCAATGAAATAAAAAGCCAGCCGAAGGGTGATTTTTTACACTAGTCTACAACTGCCATCGAAGTAGTTCACCGCAGCGCGGACGCATTAGACGCCAAAGATCGAAGTGGCCGTCGGTGCGCGCTCGGTCCCCGAACAAATTACAAAACTATTAATTGCGTCCACCGCAGTCGGTAAGCACTCGCTTATGAGGGAGAGGCGGCGTACGTGCACTCGCTCGGCTACATGCGCTTCGGCCCCCGGCGGCCCCGGGGCAATTATTTACCCGGCGCTGCCGGACCTCCCGAAGACGAATCGCCGGCCTCGCTCGCTTTTTCTCTCCTCCCGGTTTTCATGTTTTTTTTTTGTGCCACTCTCCCTTTTGCTCCTCTCGCTTTGCGCGCGGTCGAGATGCCTCCCGTTCGGAGGATCGCCCACGCCGCAGGCCGCAGACCGCCACGGAATTAACGCGCATTGTGCATGGAAATTAGATGACGGAGCCGATGCGCCGGGGTTTGCGGTGTCGGCTCCTCTTTTCTCTTTTTTTCCGGGCAGACGGCTTCACGATAATCACCGATTAGAGCCTGGAGGAAAACGTCACCCCTGCCCCTTCCCTCCGCCTTCGATGAGCTGCTTTTTTGTGGAAAATCAATGGACGATTTGTATAATTAGTGAGATCGATACGCTGTTTGGATACCGGAGTTTGAACTGCGCGCCTGTCAAATTATCAATTGTGGAGGAGAAAAAAAGTGAAAGGAGAAACGAGCAGACAAAAGTTCTGCTAAAAATTTTAATATTAATTATTTAGGCAAGAGCATCACCGTATTATAAAAATAATAAAATTTAATATCTGTGTGAGCAACGAAATATGCGGAATCTATATATATATTAGACTTTTCTTCCATAGTCAATACTGCTTTCATTGTAATTTCAATTTACAAAAATATTACTTTAAATTACAGCTAATGACCGCACTTTAAATAAATAATCGTTAAGAGTAATTATTACAATTTTTATATATTATTTACTTGTATTTATTTGTTATTCACGTGCACTTGTATACACAATATACATTTTTGTATAAGTAGAGCATTACATCGTTTAATAATTGAAAATAAAATAATCCCCTTCCTGGAAAATAAATAAAAATATTATTATATATTTTTTTTCTATTCAATAAACAAACGCTCTACAATTTAAAAAGCCATATTTGTAAACATTTTATTTGGTAATAGCTTTTTACCACAATTAATTTTACCAAAAAATGTATTTCCCGATTATTTTTTTGAAGATACTATTACATAAAGCTGATAAAGCAAATAAACAAATCGAATGATAATTTAGTTTTTCTCGCAAATAATACGCAACTCTAGAAACTGTTCAGCTATGAATAAATCAAACGTAAGTAGTCACATATTTACAGAGAATAAATTGAAACTTTTTCATCAGAGAAGAGATTTGTTCCCTCAACCGATTCAATATGAGGAAAATAACTGGTCCATTGATTTTGCCAGTAATGCAGAGTGACTAGTAATATTTTTTACTCCGTAACGTTCCCCGGAAAACAAGCGGATTTCAACAATCGACTGCAACCATGTCAGTCAAGTACACAAGAGTTCCAATGCAAATCAAATTCACGGATTTTCATTCAATGCGATATACATACATTTCGCGAACTGCATACAATTTCCAAAACGAAATTAACAGCAGCAATTTGCTAATAAATAAATGTACCGACCAGATTTTCGCATGTTCAGTCTCGACGCACACTCTACACTAGAACACGACTTCGTGAATTTCAGTTTAAAAATTGATAAGACAGAGGTAGATTTGTTCAGAAATGCGGAAAGATTCGACTTGAATTCGCCAGCGGTTAAATCATATTTCATTTTATAGCTTTCTTCTCTTACATTTTAATGCTTGCATACAAAATCCTTCGAGCTTTAGTATTCTATATAGGTCCGAACGAAAATAAAAATAAAAAACAACCTCATGTTTCCTCTAAAAATTTAGTTTCATAATGATCTGTTCTCTCGTTACCGTTAGCCTGTAAAAAATTAAATTCTAATATCCCCACACACTGAGGAAATGATTTATTAAAAAAAACTATTACTCTATGGGAACATCACCACAGACTGGCATTATGAAAAAAATTAGTAAAAGTTTTAATACTTAATTTTTGTTTAACATCACTATCTGTAATCACTTTTCCATACCGTATAGTTATTGTTTTTTTTTTTTTTATGACAAGTGTTACTATAAACACTTCAGTCAGTATTCAGTGATTTTGAAATTAAAATACAACCCCCATTACTATCGCGTATTCCTTAAAATCCTTTAAACACGATTGTTTTTCTTTTTTTAAAAAAGAAGTCGAAAACTAAAGAAAAAGAAAGCACGTCGCTTTCCTGCTCGCGCCCCACGGCAAATTTTTCATCTGGCTCTCATTACGTCGACTCCGAAGCGGTGGCCCTCTTAAACGACGGGTGCAACAAGAGCGCAGAAATAAGAGAAAAATCGCCGGTGAAAGCCCGGCACGAAGGAGCCTCGCGCCAAGGCAGGAGGAAAGGATCGCGCGTCGCTTCCGATTAACCTCTTGCCTATATATAGCGGAGGGGGAGGCGGGAGCGAGTCAGCCGCACGCCCGACGGTTTTATACGGGCGGCGGGTAAAAAGGGGGCGAGAAGACGGCTCGCGGATAAAATGGACCACGCGCGGCGCCCCATCCGTGACGGGGAAATTCGCCGAGGAGGAAGCGTCAAAAGGATTCGGGACGATTTCCGCCGCGGCCGCGAGACGCGTATATGGTAATCGGACGTCTTCTTATTTCCTCGGGGTTGCGAAGTGCGAGGGGATGCTTTTTGCGACTTCCTTTTTGCGGCCGGTCGAGCAGCTCAAGCCTCGAGTGGTTACACGTTGGAGAATTAACTTTATGCGAGGTACTTTGTATTTTCCGCCTTTTTTTAATAACTATACTTTTTATCAAAGAAATGTTTATGTATGATGTACACTCTTTTTTACTGCTTTGAATAAAACTTTAATTTTCATTTTTCTCTGAATCAATTTTCACGGAGTAGTTTGAAGGGTAATGAACGATTCTAGAGTGTATATGAAACGGAGATTGACTTGATTTTACATTTTGGCGTGAAAGAATTTTTTCAATAACCATTATAAGTATTTAAGAAAAATGTCTTTTCCTAAAATAGTATCCTCTATTATTTCAGGAATATCGATCGAAATTATTAAACGTATAAAAGGAACAGAAAGTTTAATAAACTTTTCTGCAGATATGTAATTCGTGATAATAAAGACAGTAATGAAAAAAAAACATTAATTTTATCAATAAAGTTATAAATTTGAGAGACATGAAAAACGATAGAAAACTGTTAAGAAGCAGCGTAATTTTTATATGAATATTTCCAACCGCAAAGGAGCATTTCCGCAGATATGCAAATTTTTATCACTTAAACTTTGTAATTCACAGTTGTAAAATTCGAAACTTTCTGAAATGACTTTTATTAAAATCGTAAAAGAAGGAACACCTTACACCGCGTATTAGAGAGGAAATCAACCCGGTTTTTGCTGTTACCTCCTTTTTATGTTGAGAGTGTAACAATTTATTAACTTTTTTCTCGTAAGAAACTGACGTTAAACATAAGAAAAAAAAAAGATTCGCAGAAGCGGGTCTTTTTCTTCAAATGTAATGACGCACATCTTTCCATTTTCAAAAATTTGTATGTTCTTCTGTTCTTGGCAGAGCTAAAAAAAAATTCACATTATTAATTTCATATACTATAGTTTAATAAACACAAAAAAATAATTTCTATTATAAAACTAAATTCAGTTGTTTTACCTATTTTTTTTAGATATCTTTGTGCACTGAGAAAATAACGCAGGAACAAGCCGCATCATGAAAAAATAAATTACCACATTATTCTCGGTAAAATTAGACTTTAATTGTAAAATTTAATTTTTCCAAGAATTTCCCTCTAACGAAAACTAGCACGAGCCATTCTAAAAAATGTTGTAATTTTATTTGACAAAAAAACGGTATAATAACTGAATTTAAATACTTCGGTCATTATAATCGTCTTGAGTATAACACTACTTATTATTTTTTTTTCAGATTAATTTACAGATTGAATAAAAGTGTTTTTTACATTAGTATCGATGCACTTTAAATAATTCACAACAAAAGCGTTTCCCACGCCATTTCTCTCAATGCCGTAAACTTAAGTGCACATACGCAGTCAATAATGACAGTCAACTTATTCATCGGAACTTTTTACTTTTTTTCCTCCGAACTCGAAAGACGAAAAACGCATCAATTTCAATGGAAACTCCGCGAGCGCATCAAATGATTGAAAAAGCTCTCGGTGGCGTAACTTATCGACATCGGTAACGGATCATCTTATGATTCGTTTCTGTCAATGAATTTCCTTCATTCCATTTTTCTCCCGCTTTTACTTTCGCCCCGACAAACTACGCCACTCGACAAACTTCCATCCCCCTCTACAATGACTTTCCCAATTTGTATTGCACGCAGTACCTTCACGTCGAAGTTTCCTTCCGCTATTCAACAAAGTGGAATTATTAAGCAGTCGCAGGAATAATTATGAAGTTCACCACCGTATTCGAGACATTAACGTCTAAGTGGGCCGACCGACCTAATCAAAGCCGGCGCGCATTAGCCCCGATTCCGGGCCAGTGCTCGCCGCGAGCAAAGCGAACGCGCACCCGTTCGGTCGCCGTGCGTAAACAAATTATGCGGGCATTATTCAATTTTGTAACGAGCAACAGGTCAGCCTTTTCTCCCAATTAAATGGCCGTGAAAAATAGTGACTCCGGTCGACAATGAAAAACAATACAAACAAAGCGCTGCAGGCTCGTTCGTTGTCGTGACAAGAGGCGGGGTGTACCGAGTCTAAGCACGGCTCCTCCGCAGCACCGAATTTAATTAATAGGTTGTATAAAATGCACGCACGTGCGCCGGCTTCGTGCAGCCGCGTTCAAACGTATCTTTTCAAGGGTGTGCGCACGTAAAAGCAGTTTGTGCATCTGATCGCTTCGAACCCAGGCAGCTTTGGCCCCGATAATGGTTTTGCCATTATAGGATTTCATTACCTAATCGGTTTAGTGTATAATAAGTTAATGCGAACGATAACTGGTTAATTGAAATCCTTGTAGAAATGTATACTGCTTTTTTTATATAATGAACGATACACTGTTAAAAAAAGCATTAAATTTCATGTAAATGCTGCACGTAAATTTTATCGACGTACACGAACTTTACTGAATTTACATTAAAATTAATGTAAAAATATAAATTTAATGTAAATTCGGTAAAGTTTGCAGTATTTGCATTAAAATTCATGCAAAGCTTTTTACAGTGTATATATAATTTATTATCTGCTTGAATATAACATTTTTGGTTAATTAATACTTTTTTAGCTCACGTTAAATAATCAAGTTTAATTAAAAAATCTTGATATAAAATTACGCAAACAGATGCGATTTTTGAAACTAAATTCTTTTTCTTTGGTAGAAACTGAAGCGATAGTAAATTTTAAATGAAAAAGTTCGCGTTGAATGTAAAATCTTTTATAAACTTGAGAATGAATAAATTTCTGCGCTAACGAGATCAAGGCTAAGTAATTTTTATCTAAATGGTATAATATTTAATCCGTAAGCGCATATAAAACCAATTTTCCATTTCCATTTTTAATTTGAATGCACTTACAAATCCACCTAAAATGAGATCCCCAATCTTTGAAGTAAATAACATTTTTTATTTTGAAACGTCAAAACATTCTCAAAGGTAATTCCTTTTTAAATTTCATTTGCTAAAAATCTGCAGTCTTTACGTAAATCTTTCTAACTTGTTTTTTTTTTTTTTTGTTTATTTGACAGTAACCTACAGATCGAATACAAAGAGTTTATTATTTAATCTTACTAATAATATTGTTGATATTTTTTAAAACGAAGTGGCAACCGCCAAAGTTATTTTATTATTTCATTTATTAATCTTTATTTATTAATTTCTTTTATAAAAGAAAAATCGAAAGATCGACGCTGTCAATTTTAATAAAAGCATGTGCATTGGAACTATAAAAAAATGTACAATAAAAAAGCTCTCCACCTTCAAACACATCCCTACAGTAAAAGCCAGCAGGATCCCCGCTGCAGCTGCAAAAGGCAAACTCGGAACTCCCCGCCCCCGCATTACAGCGAAGAAAGCAATAGAGCTATACACGCCCGCGCCGACAAAAGCATAGCGTCGAACTAGGTATAACTGCCCCCTTCCCCCTGCTCGTAAACTCAAGGCGCGGCTTTCGCTATCGCGACAATTATCGTAAAAGCGCGCGGCTGCTATCCGCGCCCTGGCCCTTTCGACTTATCGCCGGATGCGGCGTCCTCGCGGTTTCCGATTATCGAGAGACGCCCGAGTAATGATCGCGTCCATTAGCTCGGCGCACCGCCGGACCGCCGCTCTGCTCCCGACGTCTTTGATCGATGCCTGTGTTCGACTGGCCCTGTTCCCTAATGGATCCCAGCGGGCCGCGCCTCCGCCGGATTTCGCTTTGAGCGAGTTGGGGAAAAACCCGAAGGAGTTCGACCGGCGCTCAAGGAGGCGAGCCTTCCTTTTGTTGGCGAGACTCCTTTTGTTTAGCCGCGTGTGCTTCTTGTAACGAGCGAATGATATTTCGACGTTCACTGAATGCGCAGTCGGAAAGGCTGGAGTGGGTGTTTTGTTGTATGTTTTTTAACTAAGCAATTGTTCTAACAATAGTATTATTCTTTTTTCAATTAAACGTTCGTTAACAAATATATGAGTGTAAATAAAATTTAGAATGATTGTGAGATCAACATATAGTAAAAAAAAGTATATATATATAAATTAAAGAAAAAGAAAAAATATTTGTCAATTATTTTTCAGTGTTCGATCATAATTTTCTTTTAAATTGTTCGATTTCGGGAATATTTACTCTACTGACTAGCGCCTAAAGTTTTTGAAAGATCGATTTAAATTCTTATACAAAAAATAAATTTATTTGTCGTAATCTGTTTATCAGCTACTGATACTAACTACCCTCGTTTTGCTTACAGTCATAAAATATTAGATTCATAAATTACGGTGAAATCTAATCAAACTAGCGTATCGTCAAAGCATTTGAATATATCGCTGCAGCACACAAAAACTTATCTGACGGCCGATAAAAAGGTTCAATGATAACTCTATGAAAGCAAAATCACCCCTTAGTAAAAAAAGGGTGTAATGAACTTTGGACAAAAAAGGAGTTGCGAGATGCAATGGAAACTCGTAACAGATTTATTTTGAAAGCTGATCACGTGCATAATAAAAGTCAAAGAAGGAAAAGCAACATTATTGCTTATTAAAATTTTATTGTCATTTAAATGCGCTAAAGGTAAAGTGCAGTAGCTACATTTTTTATTTTATTTGAAATAAAATATAACAATCAATTGTACTATGTAATTAAAATTACTATTTAATCTCATATTAACCAAATGTAATTATAACAGTAATAATTGGTAAACGTTATTAATTTACATAAATCAATTTTGGTTGAGAACAGTATTGGCCAATGAATTCTACAAATTCGGAGGCTAATATGTGCACGTATAAAGTGTGTCCAGTCATTACAGGTTGAAAATAGTAACCAATATAGTTATTATATATTTTAATCTGTTAAATCAATTAAAATGATATTTCCAAATGTTTAATTAAATTGTTAATCTTTTAATCAGCATTATTACGTTTCTCACATCAATATATAGCTTGAGCGAAACAAAAAATTATCATTTTCCCTTACAAAACGTAATTCCGAGGCAACAAAAAGCCCGTAAACGATGTTTCATTTGCCCCAGGTCCATCCGCGAGTGACGGGAGAATTCCGAAAGCCCCATCAAACAAAAAGTTTCGCGCGAGCAATGGGAGCTCAATCAATTCCCCGGACAGAGGCGTCCTCAAAAGCGAGTGATCGCTCACTATAAAGTCCACCATCAAACTTAACGACGCGACACCACGGTTCGCGGGCCGCGATTACTTCTCCAAGGGCGACTCCCCGGCATTCTCGCCTTGTGCCGTAGCAGCGCGGAAAAAACCCTCGTATCGCGAAATCGACTTGGCGCCGGCGAATCGATTAATTATCCCTCTCGGATAACCCGATCCACCGCACTTGAGTCAAGGAGGTGGGGGAGGCGAAATCCGACGGCAGCTGCCTCTTCCAGGGTGACGGACGATAAAAAAAAGGGATCAAACGGGAAATAAAAAGAACGTTTAGCAAATATTTTCGAGACGTCAGCTGGATAAATGCGTCGACCTTGTGTATGTGTGCGAATTGGGTACAACAAGATAGAGAGAGAGAGAGAAGAGAGGTGAGCGTTAGAATAACGAAAAATAATCGTCACTATATTTTTTTCTTTTTTTACACATTAAAAAGAGATGTGTACGATGTAGATGTACAAAGTGGCAATGACGTAGCGATCATAGTAAATTTTACCTGAAAGTATAACTTTGTCAATAAATGTTTGATTTAAAAAGGAAGAAAATGCGAGTCGATTATTTTTATTGAAATTTTATTAGGCGTGCGTAATGGAATTTTTCATTTTTCTTCTCAATTAGGCAGGAGAAAAGGCAGCGAAGATCGAATTTCGAATTGCGCGGTCGCTAACGCAATAGCAGCCTGATTGGCTTTTATTTACGCCGAGGTTAATGTTAAGGTCGGCTTGTACGAGAAGCTCGTACCTCTATTGTGCAAATACAGTTGCTTTTGTCGACGCCATGACATTTTTTAATGCTTATCGAATTGGAAATTGCGTATATATTATTATTTCGTGCGATTCATTCGTTGTACACAATTTGATCAATATGCAGTGAAAGGAAATGCTTCGATTTTTAACTTTAAAATGAAAATGCTCGAAAGAATGTTAATATCGTTTATTGAATTTATTGAATTTAATTATTCATTAAATTAACCTTTTTATTGCTGCATCGAAATTTCGATACTCTTCGTTGACATGAAAAGGAAGTAAGGGAATTGAAATAATTAAATTATCCAATAACGTACATTTCCAGCAGTATTTATTAAAGTAGGGTAACGATACTTATGTAATTAGGAAATACGTATGATAAAAATTGAATTTCGTTTTATCAACAAAGCATAGCCACTGATTTTCACTTGCTACCGGATGAATAATTAGTGCTATCTTTACGATAAACAAGTTTCGCCAAGAAAACAATTACAGGTTCACGTAATATTAATGTATAATTTTTTTTAATTATCAATAAAGATCCATTGAAAATTTACTGTTTGTGACGTCATGGAAGGTAAAATCGTGATCGAGTTATAAAATATTCCGGAAAATGTTAATCTACAATGATTATCTGGATCGGAAATTAAGAAGGTTAATTTACTGGAATTATCAAGACTCGTAATCAAAAAAAAATTGGCGCGTACAAATTTAATTGCATTATTAGAGCTTATTATTGAAATAAAAGAAATATTTCCACCATGTTACCCCATATCAAATTTCTTATCGTAATCTGACAGTATTAAAGTCATTAAAACGTCTACACGAACTTTACTATACGGGCGCATTAGACCAGTCAGTATAAATTTCATCGCTCGTATTTTTAACTCAATTAACTTCAGCGTAATTAATTCTCGCACCAAACTGGAATGAAAACAAACATCAAACTGCGACACTTAAAAAAATCTGCACTTTTGTATTTCTCGTTACATTCATCTCTACTCCCCGACGATCAAAGCCGTTCTAGAATAAACTTCAATATCGCCGATGAAGAAGCAAATAGATGACCTTCCAGCAGAGAGTTACTCGGTGCGTAAACGACGGAAGCATCCCGCACTGGCGATCTCACGAAAACCAGTCATTCGTCCCGTAATAGCGCATCCGTGCGGGTCAGTCGCATATCCAAGAAACTGACCATCAGGACAGTGCAGCCGCGCGATACCAAAAGGGGTGAAGGAGGGTGAGGGGGGGGGGGAGGAAACCCATCGAGCCGAACGCTGACGGCGGACGTACCTATACGTGGCTACAGCGGGCACTAAATCAGCGGCCGTTATTGCCGCCGGACGCGTCAACAATTAGCCCAGCGTCGCAAACAAACGGGGCCCATATAAATTAGAAGACCGTCGGGCTGGGGGCCAGAGGGGCGAGAAAAGTTTTTCGACGACGACGAAGACGGGGGGCCAACTTTCCGCGAGTCTGGGAAAAGAGACGGATTGCTTCATTAACGGAAACTTTTTGAAATAAGATAGAGGGGGGGGGGGCAAGGCGGATAAGAACTTTTTTATTAGGCGACGGAACAAGTGGTCGGGCGGGGCCGGGAGTAGTTCATAAAAAATTTTAATCCCGCGGAGAGGCGCGTCCGAGGGGTGGGGAAATTGGCGGAAATGAAGAGCAGCGGCGGAAGCTGCTGTTTGCGGCCGCGCGAATCGGACCTACGCGCTTTTTGCTCTTCGGGGGATTTCGGCGAGCCGCATCGCGCGTAATTGGCGGCCGCTCTTTCGACTGTACAGATTTTTGATTTGCCGGAGTACTTGGCGATGAGGGAACGTTTGTCCATCAAGTTATGACATACTTTTTTTTATATTTAAAAAATTAAGAGCTCTGCAGAAAATGAAATATACTTTTAGGTGAATGCTGTGGTAGAATGCGATGGGGATTAAAAACGGCTTTTATTCTATCATTGAAAAAATCTGGATTTATATGATACTTATTATTCTCAAAACCGGCAAAATAATTGCAAACGATTCCAGGTGCTTTCAATCACGTAAAAGAGCACACAATTTTAAAAAATTAATAATTTGTGTTTTAGAACGCTAATTTTTTATAAAAAAAAAAAAACGAAGCAAAATGCAATGTTTTCATTTATTATGGCTAAGCCGATTAAGAAATTCCGCAATTATTGGTATTTTCTTTTTATCGTAAATTGAATGTTTCTCATTCAGTTCCGGAATCTTGCATCGTACTATCAACCAATAAAGAAAAATTCAGTTTATGTAACTAACTGAAAGTTACTAATGTCAATAGAAATGTTTTAAAAAAATCTATTAAATACTTGCAAAGAATCGCCGCATAAAAACTTTTTTCAATTTAAAGAGACTTTAATATCCAAAGTTAGTTTACTCCCTCATTGTCTTATAAGTTCGCCGGGATCTTTCGACAATCCGCTGAAAAAGAACCGAGCTGCAATTGCAAAGAAAGTGAACGAGTGTTAAAAGAAAAGCAAAAAAAGAAATCTGCGGTCGATCAAAGAAGTCCGGCGCGAACGTAGAATCAAAAGAGAGCCGCGCACGAGGAAACAGCATCGGAAAAGAAAGAAACATTGATTGATACATCGGTTTAAGTTTAATAGAAAGCCGAACTACAGCGCTGGGAGATATAAAGTGACAAGGAATTTGAGGAACGAGAAAAGTTCCTGATGAACGGGGAAAATAAGGCCCGACACGAAGGAGGAGCGAGAAAAAGCGGCGCTCGTCCCCTCGGAAGTTCAGGAAGATCGAGCGAAACTTGTTAGGCAAAAAGAGTAGCGGCGCCGAGAGCGGATAGGAAGAGAGAGAAAAAGCTTTGAAAAAAAAAGTTTTCTAATGACTCGAGAATGGCCGAGAATTCGTACGAGGGCTGAAAGAAAGAGGAGGTGGTGCGGGGGTGGATCGCGATTGTAAAAGGCGGCGCATAGGCCGAGAGCTGCAGATGCAGCAGAGTGCGTGAAAAGCGAATAAATCATTTTTGCAATGAGAAAAAAAAAGGCGTCGGAGAAGAAGGAGAGGTAATACCTACTAAATCTTGCTTAAAACTGAGTTATTGCGCGAATAAAAAAAAGGGAAGCGTAAGGGTCCAGAGAGCTCTTGTACGTAAATTTTTACGTACGCATTTTTACGCGACGCTTATTGCTTCTTTTTAAGCCATAAATATTACGATTATTGATTATCCATGAATAATTAATTAAACATCGCTACAGTAACTGTGGCAAATTAACATTCTCTTTGCAGTGTATAAGATGTACAGTCTTCTTTTTATTTTTTTTTCCAATTTACGCATTTTTTAAATACATTTTTAATGTTCAAACCATAAAATTTCGTATAAAAATTGTTAAATTTGTAGAAGATAGCTTTTGGTTTACAAAAACAAGAATTAATTGATTGGATGAATTTGCATCAAATTAGCTGGAATAGCATAATCTTTAAATCTTTTTATAAAAATAAAACATTAAATAACTCTTTTTTTGAGCAATATATTTTATACCAATATAAAATCAAATACTGAACTGACACTCAAATCAGTGTAAAATACAGAAGCGCTAAAAAAATACTTAAATTTCAAGTGTAGAACTGGAGTGTCGTTGACTGAAAAAATTCCTCTTTCAATGTGTGTGTAAAAATGTTTTTATTTTGAAAGTAAACTTTGAGTGTCACTCTACCCGTTTTCATGCAGATAATATATTTAAAAAATACGCCTTTGTGTATCAATCACAAACTTATAAAAAAACGTTTAATATTAACATTGGCTCTCAGTGTCACCTCTCATTACCTTTGAAAAATTATACAAATCTTTTTTAAGATAAAACCCAATGGAGCATTTATCTCTCCAACCCACACCTTAAAGAAATGCAAATCCTCCATCCGTCAAAGCTTATCCAAATCAGCGTAATTCAAAAATTCGCCGCGAAATCGCTCAGCCGAGCGAAGGTCCCGCGGGCAGGAACAATATACAAAGCGCGATATAAATTGTTAAAAGCCGAGCTCGCCTTCGCGAGTTCTTGGCCGCTAACGAGCAACCTCCGACGTGGCCCGCGATATAAATCCCCGCGTCCAATGCTCCCGGTGCATCTCGCGCAGCCGCGACCTTCCGGCGCGCCTGTATGCTTTCAAAATAAAAAAGCGGAAGAGGCGGACGGGGGAAAAAGGCCAGCGGCGAGAAAGAGAGTGAACGAAGCCAGGTACTGTGCCGCCGGTCGACGGCGACGCCTCTGCCATTTTCAGGCGGGGCGCGGGCGGAAAACACGCGTTAAAAAAGAACGAGTCGAGGCCACGAGCGCATCGTTTGTCACTTACTTTATACCGCGGCTCTCGCTCCACTTTTTTTCGCCCACTCCTCCCCCGAAGCTCGACCCCGAGCGGAGAGGGTCAGGCATCAGGATTTTCAGCCTGCTTTACGGCACCTAGCGCTCCCCCCTGCGACAATTACTTCGTTATTGAAAGTCATGGGGGCGATTTGTTTTTCGGGATTTGCCGGAGGCTCATCCGCAATTTTTTTTTTTTGTTTAGACACTTTTCTTTTACGTCGTGCGTCCGTTTAGCCTTTGACGGGAAGGTCACGGAAATACCGCGGTTACTTTGATCAAACTATATACGTTGGGGAAGGCGCTCGAGGAGGGACATTAAACGATAATTCGGGTCATAAAATCTCGAGTGTGCTTTCCGGAGTGGCTGTGCCGGTCAGGTGGCTGGGGCTCGGTGATAGGAGGTACAACGCATCTGGAAAAAAGCTCCACTGGGCGTACGAAGTTTTTGTCGGTGCGCTTGAGAGAAAATAGTAGACCCGTAGCTACTGATAACGGAATTTGTAAAATCGCGCTATCGATACTTTAAGCTGCGGTATGTTTGGACTGGCGTATAGATTATACACGAAATTTATGGAGCTGATTAAGTAATGTAACGTGCGAAATTTAATTTTTTTTTAATTTTTTTTTAGTGGAGGTTGACCCATTTTGGTTAATAATTCAGTGAATCGTAATCGTAAAATATATACAGGCGGTGAAGAGAAAAATAGTAGATATTTTTATTTTTATTTTATTTCTTTAGATGTAGGTCAAAAGTAACTTTTCTCTTTGCAATAAAATATTTTTCCAATAATATTGTCATTTAAGGCGTGAAAAAAAGACTGCAACCAAATAAGGTTTATAGTAAATTAAGCACAGAAAGCAATAGAAAAAAATTAAGCGAACGTCTTTAAAACAGTTTTCACTGCGCAACCTCGTAATCATCTTAGGCAGTATTATTATTTATTTCTCTATCATTTTCATTGATTTCAAACCATTAATGTTGTTTGCTCCAAGGGATAGCTTTATTTTTTAATAAATTTTCTACCTGCAATATATATATTTACCTACCAAGTGCTTTGAGCTCACTCTGCAAAATGAACTACAATAAAAAAAAATTCATCAGTATATTAACTGTTACTTCATTTGACTTATGTATTAGTTATGTATTACTTAGTATTCCAATATTAAGTTTGTATTTAAAAATGTAATAATAATTATCTTTTTTTTTAATAAATACAAAAATAATTAAATACTATACTATCAATAACCATCGCTATAAAATAATAAGAAAATCTCCTTCATGAATGCTTAGTTTCTATATCCAGAGAAAATATTTTCGTTTATTTTAGAATAACAAGAATAAAAGTCAGCTCGTTGTGTTGAAAATATTTCCCTCGCTTTACAACAAATCAAATGCGAGAATAAAGCAATCAAAGTCACAGCGCAACATCGGCACAAAAGGAAGCTTCCAATTGATTATCCGCTCCGAGAAACGAAGAGGAAAGACATTTGCAACGACGCCAAACGAAACACGTTGTCCGAGCTAATAAAGCAGACTTTTAAGCACGACCCAATAAATTTTCATAAAAACAAGCAGACGCGAAGCGAAGAGTCACGATCGCCCATCAATATAAAGTCGCAGTTCGTCGCGGGGTGAGTGCACTGGATTTTCGTCGCGTCGCAGGGCTACTTATATGGCGAGGGGGCCAAGCGGCGTGAATCACCTCTCCATAGTTCACCCGCGCCATGGTCGGCGTTGTCGATATGCGAGACAAAAGTCACCCGGCGGATACCATCGCTCCTTTTATTCGTCGCCGCGAGTCACGGGATTGCGCCGAGCAGGTGTAATCTCCGCGACAGTACAGCCTTTCACGTGGGTTATTGCTTTCCTTTCGTAGAATTCAGCAAACGTATTTCGTAGGCAATGCCTCGGAGGCTTGTATTATTTGATAAGAAGTGTGTGTGCGAAGAAAACCGCGAATTCGTTGCCCGAAACCCGGGTCTCGATGCTAATCTTAGGTTGACTCATGCGCTCGGCGATCTTTTGTTTCCTTTTTTCTACGAACGTTTATAGTGACTCAAATTTGAAATAAAACGAAATGGCAGGCATATAATTAGTATTTTCAACGCGTTCCTTTTATACGTTCTTTCCAAAATTGCGTTTGCTGGGGCTGCGAGATTTTTCGCTTGGAGAATTTTTCATGATAGCTGTTATATATGAATATAAAAATTTGAGATCAAAACGTAAGATCTTAATTGAGTTTCTTTTTTTTCTTTTAATATTTGTAGTTCAGATATTTTTTATAAATTTTGCAAGACCGGTCAATTAAAAAATTTTGAAGTTTCGCACAAATTTTATTTGATAGAAAAAGTAACTTAAAACTTGTAATAAATAGAATAATGTGTGAAATAATGAAATTAAAAGGATTAACTTTCTATTTAGTGAATTCAACATTTTGTTTCGTGACTTAATAATAAGACAAATGATAATTTAACATTAATTCGCAATTTATCCAATTTCATTACGTGCATACTCTACAGCTCATTGCAATTATTTTAAGTATCTATAATCACAGTGAAAACGATCATTTTTAATCAATATACATTACTTGAACAATATCTGAGTATAATTAATTCATAATCTGTAGAATAATATAATCGTATTAGCTTTAATACTCGAAAAATAATCATTTGCAGCCGATTTAAATAATATCTAAACAAATAATTTCAGTTCTATTCCCGGATTACTACCCGATTGCACCCCATACTCATCAGCTGAATAAAGCAAAAGGCACCGTCGGCAAACCGTTAAACAATAAACAAGCGGCGCATCGCGCCGATCGTGCCTAGCGATATTCCGGCCTCCACTCGCGTCGATGAACTTCGTCGAAGTTCAATTTTTCGAGGTCGCGATTATCTTATTCCGTGCGCGGCGATGCGCCCATTCGTATGCGTCCGACGACGCCGGTCGCTTCTCCGCGGGTTCATTCTATTTTAATGACACCGCAATTAGCCAATTCTCCAAGCACGCCTTTCGCAGAAACGCCGATCCTCCTATCGCGATTCGCCAATTTTCCTTACATTCCTCGTTTTTTCACGAATATATGTGTATTTGTATATGTACACTCAATTCACTCGTCTTTTTACACATTTTATTATTCGCGAGGAGTATTTCGGTGTGGCGCTCGAGTTTAAAAGCGTAACCGGGTCAAAGCACCATTAAGAATCGCACTCTTGCAAATAAGCACGCGCTCAAGTACACGCATAGTCATGCGTGGAGTGACGGTAAAATAAAGATTTTCCGATCGACGGAAACTTTAACGAGCAATCGTCCGATCCTCCTCCCCCCTCCCTGCGTGGAATCGCCTCGCGCCAAGTTTATCGAGTTATGCTTTCATTTTATTTGCCGCATTGTTGGGGAACTTTGGTACGAATTACTCCAGAAGCACATTATGGAAATTCATTGGTTGACCTTAACGGCCTTAATAAAAACTTCGTGCCATGACAAACGTTTTTGTTCCGCGTGCATTTACGGGCGGCTATGTCAATTAAAACGCGAGTATCAATCTCCGATGGAATACAAAGTAACGGTGGATGCGCATTTTCTATCAATAATCGCGCCTCCCGGCGATATTTATTGGGTGAGGAAGAGGGGGCATTTTCTTCGAGAAAAATAAATGTTCCATTCAACGGGCATTGCTTCCTAATTCAAATCGATCAGTTTCATGGAAAATTCAACGCCTGTTGCCGATCGTTTATTCATTTTCTTTGAATTTCCGCGTCGATGAGTAAACAGCTGCATCGTTAAGGGGGATACGCTTTCCGGAGCTAAGATCTGAATGATGAGCTGTGGGAGAAACTCACGCTTAAGTAAATTCAAAAATAATTGCCGTGGTTGACAGTTTTCGGTAAAAAGTGTTGCAAATTGTTTTTTTTTTTCAGTTGAACTTTCACCTTGCGAGAAAAACTTGACAAGGCGTATCAAATTATGCATCGTTTGAAATTTGAATATTCGATAAATAGTGTCAGTTTAAAATTAGATTATTCACGCATTGATAAACGATACTTTTTGTCCATTTATTGGTAATTTTCCAAATCGGCAATTAAATGAAGGAGATTGTCAGAAAAATCATTTTATTGGTGAAAAACAACTGTTGATTTTTATCAACAATAAATTACCTACTCAAATACTTTATATAAATTTTCATCGGGATTTTCTCCTTTTTTATTGTTTCGCTATCTTAATCATTCATCCTTACTAAAAGTAGGTCGCGCTTATTCTTGTTCTACATTAAGCAGAAATAACGTAAATACAAATCAACTATTGTAGATCTTAATTTAAATTGGATCGGTCTTTAATAAAACCCAAAGACTTATTAAATTAATAATCCAATAAATAATTATTTAATTTTCCATGTAAATATTCGCACTATTAAGTATCAATTTTTTAATGGATTGTTCAAGTGCAATAAATCAGAGTATTTATTGGTCGCAAAAAAATCACGATATTTTAAAATATTTAATATTCAGAAATAGAGGCAACAAGCTTTTCCTTATGATGAAACATTTACCGTGTTAATTATATTAATACTATACCGTTATCGAAACACATTTTGTTACGACATAGATAAGAAAAAACACTGTCAATTACCATGATACTGTACTTCCGTAAATACTATAGATTGCAAAAAATATTATTAACGGAAACTTCAATAAGAAATTCGAATTACATTATATACTTAAATTCACGATATAAGACAATTCCATTTTTAAATCATTTATCAAACAAGACGAGGATTTAGGTACCATGAGCACCAACAAATTATTAAAAGAAAGCGTAAAATTATTATCTCTGAAAATTATCAATTAAACATTTCACGAGCACTTATTGATAAATTATTCAAACTAGCATGTGGAATTTAAAGCCAATCTGTATTGACAAATTTTTATTTAACTGCCAAAAAAGACATCCAGCCATGTTATACCCATACAAAACTAAAGAATAAAAAAAAGTTTTGTTTTTTTTTCGATTATTCGATCCCGCAAAATCTGCACCTATACTCTGTATAAAAAAAACTGATATACCAAGCAACGAGAAAGTAAAAGAAAAAAGACGCAGTGCACCCTTCGAACCTCCCGTGTTGAACTATCCGTCAGGTATACGCTCGCAACCCATATCACTCTCTCTGCTCCAGCGACCGCACTCAACATCCGCGGCCGGCACTGCGGAGAATCATCCGCACGCGGGCCGCATTGTGTATTACGCACGGTCGTCCCTCGCCGAGGTCCCGCTCGCTGTTTCCGCGTCGATTAAAAACCGTCGCGCTCGCACAAAGAGTCCCAAAGAAAGAAAAAAAAAATCGCACGCCAGAAGACCCGTCGAAGCACGAGCGCGATGAAAAAGTCGCGTGGAGGAGTATAGTGGCGGAGGGGGGCGGCAACGATACCCGAGAGCGCGCGCGGCAGAGAGAGAGGGCGAATGATTAAAGAGACTCCCGGCGGCTGCGTCGCGAGCCGGCCGTCGCTTTAGCTTTAGTTGCGACTCGACCGCGCGCGGCCGAGTCCGTCCGTCTCGACTTGTCTTTTTTCACTTGCCAGCTCGCGCACGCGCGCCGCCCAGGTATATACACGCCGAAGTTGGTGAATGGTGTGCCGTTCGAATTTTCCCGCGCATCCCGCGGATGCTGCTCTTTTTCCTCGCGCTCCCCCCTGACTCGCTGGCGGATATTGCTCTTTTTGTTTAGTGCACGGCTTAATGGCGATGGTGATAACGCGGCTGTCGCGATGATTGAACGCTTTGTTTTCCGATTATCGTCATCTGGACTGACGCTCTGCTTGTGCATTGTGCGCTAAATATAGTACAAGTAGCAATTATCTCGTTAGAAAGGGTTTTTTTTAAGTCCGTTTGTTGATTATACTAATTCTATTTCAATTGCGATAAATATGTCACTTAAGTAAGCTGACTTGTTAAATTCAATTGTACTACATTATTCAAAATTGAAACAACCGGGAAGATTAACATTCATATTTATTAATTACTGTTTTTCTGTTTAGAGATGGTCGCAGTTAATAACTATTTCGAATCATTATACAAAACGCAATATTATTTAATAATTAGGACTGAACGAACGAATAATTATATAATTTCAAAATAATGATTGCATAATTTTGCATTCATCAATAATATACAAACTATAATAAATGGTAAATTCTTCATATATAATGTATGTGCAAACTTTATTTATACATTTATACGTATAATTTTCATTATTTTAGATCTTGGATTTAAAAACGCGGTTAAATTAAATATCTGTATTTTCGAATGGCATTCAAAACTGTACCAATTACTACTAGTCAGTACTGCAAATTGTACGCAATGGACAGCAATAACAGTGAAATTGAAAAAACGAAAGTGAAGGAAAAAATCGGAAAACTGTATTAAAAATTTTTTCAATTTCGAGCGGATGCGTCGTCGGAAAATAAACACGGGGGAGAGAGACGGACAGAGAGAGCGAAGTAACAAATGCGTACCCGAAAGAAAGTCAAATAAAAAATACTGACGCGGGCGCGCGGGAAATAAAGAGCGAGGCAGCGAGAATTCGAACGAGCCCTTGAATGGAATTTCCGTGCGAGCGCGATCCATTGAAGGATTTCCAGCTCCCATACATCACGGATGCAATTTTTTTTTTTTTTTTTTTGTTTACAGTGCGACGAGAGACACGCGAGACGCCGAGTGAAAAAGTGACGAGCCGCAGAGCCCTGCACGCTCGTAAAAAAAAAAGTAGCGGCACGAATATTCGAATTTGGCGCGCGCGCGCTCGAGAGGGACGGAGAGCGGCGGTCTTCCCTCGGCTGTTTTTTTGTGCGCAAAGTGCTGAGCGGCGGCTTTTCGCCGGAAGTCCGGAGGAGAAAAAAAGAGAAGCCGAGCGAGGAGAGTAGGAGGGAAGCAGGCCAAAGCCGCCCGGGGAAGCGAGGTGAGTGCCGCGCCGACGAATTCCGCGGCTAATATAATCAGCGCGTCGCGCTTTTTGCACGACGACGCGCGACATCCGTAATGAGGTGTTAATTAAACTTACGCGTCGTGCGTCTCTGCTGCGCCCTTCTTTTTCTATGACTCCCTTTTATCGGTGACGAGGCCGTCGCGACGAGCGGTTCGACGCAAAAATCAGCCGCGGCCTTGTTGCCGAAAGGAATTTAATGAGGGTCGTCTGAATGGAATTTCGAAGATTTTTAAAAAATTAATATACATGGAGAATTTGATTGTAAATGAAAAATATATATATATTTTTTTTTTTAATTCTTCTTTTGTTTGTTACAAATTGATCGGACGGATATAAAAACATTTTATTTATTTTAACTTCTTTTATGAAGGAACTAAAAACCTCGTACTCTAATTGTCTGATGAAGAAAACATTTCCCTCTCTGTCAGCATATTTAATGATGAATTCGTGGTACATTGTCCTACTATTAAATATGAGAAAAAAAGCGAAAGTAACGAAAGTAACGTTCTACATATTTTTCTGCAATAAAATGTAAAATGTGTACATAATAAATGCAAATAGCAATTTAAATACATCTTTTTTATATGTTGTTCCTGTTATAAAAAAAAAATTAATGACCATATTATCAAGACAATTGTGTTCTATGTTTACGTTTTTAAATTCGTATAGATTATATAAATTCATTCAATCATATAAAGCCAATCTTATTCTTTTAGAAATAAATGTTAAAAGAATCTTTTTAAAATATGTAATTAAAAAGTTTTGCATAAGCACATTTTTTTAAATAATTGTAATTTTAATATTTTATTAATAATTGCAGAACGTAAGCATTGCGTAGACTGTAATTGGGTAATTTTTTTTATCATAATTAGCAAAATATCTTTGTTGCTCATAAGTAGCAGAACATTAAAATTCTTACACTTTACTTTGTTTAACAATTCCTTATTATTTGATAGTGTATCATTAATTTCATCTGAACTCTTAAGGGTTAATTATTCAAAGGCTTGATAAGTATAACATGCTGTCAAGATAAACTTTTTTAAAGTAAAAAATAATAAGTCTAGATAGGCCTAATCGCTTATTTTCATTCTCTAATTTTTCGAAGCGATTATCTCTCCAGTGTTCGTGTGTCTATCACTAATGTGGAGTGCATAGAACGATGAAATTGAAGAATTGGTTTAATAATTTAATTAACTTCAATAAAATTAATTTTAAAAAATATACAATTAAAAAATCTAGATAAAAAGATTTTTTCGTAAATGTTGAAGTCGGAAGACATTCATCTTCATCAATTATCCTGTACAAGTAGATAATCCTTCAAAAAAATGTAAAATATTATTTCACATTAATTGTGCGATAAGTCATAAATATCTTAATACTATAGTCACTGCACGTACGAAAAAGAAATTGAAACCATATTAAAAAATTTATGAAGGCACTAAAAGCCACTGTACGTAATATTTCTTTATTATGTATATAAAAAAAATATATGTACGCTAATTCCTGTCACGTATATACAATTTCGAATCTCGTTTCATAAATTGCGTATCCTAATTAATTCATTTTCTAAAATAAAAAAATCTTGTCTAAATGTATACTGCTATATCTCCACTGACCCTTACGAAAAAACCAGTTCACATCTGGGTAAAAGCATAATAGGGTACAAAGGGGGTTTCTCGCAGTCCAAAATTCCCACTTCCAATAAAGCCACAATAAAGATAAAGCAAAGAAGTGACTTCCGCGTAGAATATGTATCACCGTCGTCGACGGGCACTTGGAAACCCAGAGGCCGCGTTAACGCTCGCGCGTTGCCCTGGGGGCGCTGAAAATATGGAGACGTCAGCGAGCGTCGGGCTCGGAGACAAAAGGAGGAGCCGCGAGTCGATCGCGCATCTCCGGGCGCGGAAATTTATTCGGGGAAATTCCCCGGGCAGCGATCGCGCGCGCAAAGCAGCATCGAGGCGCGTCGGGGCCACTCGCATGCAGATAAGCCATGAATCTCGGGGGCTCGACGTCGACGGATGAAAGGGCCGTCGTCGTCGACTTAGCCGCGCGCACAGCACGCCGCCGAGATAAGCTCGCCGGCGATCTGTCATTCGGCGACGTCGAGCCTCCCGACGCGCGATATTTTCTGCAGTTCCGCTTAGCCGTGACGT
Organism: Sycophila sp. Sp_5; assembly: GCA_018906775.1. NCBI lineage: Eukaryota > Metazoa > Arthropoda > Insecta > Hymenoptera > Eurytomidae > Sycophila > Sycophila sp. Sp_5. The sequence goes on from JACCID010000020.1 coordinate 1,609,355, forward strand.
TTAAGCATCGACGCCGCTTGCAATTTGCCGGAAATCGACGCGATTGATGCTGCCCGCCGAAGTTTGTCCTTTCAATTTTTTTCGAATTTCTCGTTTATGGGTATTGATACTAGGACGACTAATTGAAAGTGGTTTATGGTTACCCGAGGTTTTTGCTTGTTTATGGGGTTTCGGAGTAATCGCGGGGCCTCCTGATTCTATTCATCAGTTTGCATCTTTATTTTTTTGAATACCTGTATCTGACGAAAGTATAACACGCGACAGTTTTACAAAATTACTATCTGTATGGGAATTTCAAATAAAAATGACCATACTTTACGATAAAATTTGCTGTACGTGTAGGATTTGTTTTTAATATTATTCATATATTTAATATTATAATCTACTGCTGAGTATCGGAAAGTCTATCCGGAAGCTGCAATTCCATATAGATAGTATTTTTCATAAAAAAAATTCTCAGTTTACAAATTCGGAGACCAAGGAGATTATTATTCTCTGGAAAAGTTACAAGTGATTAGTAATCTGAAGATCAAGTTCGACTAAGTGAAAGTGTACAGCATAGAAACAACAACTGCAGATTAGAAACTACAAATTTAAGAGTTACAGATTACAGATTACAAATTTTTCAGCTACTAAATTTATTCGAGAAGTTTAAAACGTAGTAACTTTTTAATTTTATGCACTCCAGATACACATTTTTAAAATAGCACGCTCTGATTAAAAATGAAATCTGAATGCTAAAAAATCAAATGTAAGTTAATTGATCGACGAATCTTGCAGATTTCTTTCTTTTAAACATGAGCTGTGCATTTCTTTCAAATGAATCATAATACAAAATTTCCCCTTTCTCCATTTTAAACATTTTAAATCTTCATAAAAAATCTAACAATATCGTTAATAAAAAAAAAGTATTTAACTAATGCAAAATTTAAAACTAAAATATTAAAAAATATTCAAATCTTACGAAACATCTAAATCGTATGTCATCATATTCAATGCGTGCTGAAATAAAGATAAAATCGTTGAAAATGAAGATGTAAACATCTCCTTTATTGCATGCATCTTAAAACAATGTTCACATAAACATTTTTATAAATATCACGTACATATCGTTTCCTACTAATTTTTTTCTAAATTATAGTAATTTATTTTCGTGAAGTCTTTAAAAATCCAGAAAACCTCCAAACTGACTCTAAATGAAGCGCAACTATCAGCACACCTATTTCGATCACACAAGCTTCATTGACACTGAGATTTTTAATTGCTGCTGGAGATGCACAGCCATTTAAATTGCATTGAATTAGTATACGTTTATCTATCTGCGGCGCAAAGGGGTGTGTCTATTCAAGGCCTTATCAGAAAACCAAAATTATTGCTTCTAAAATCTTGAGAAAATTAATTGCAGCTTCGATTTGCCTTAGTTCTTTTATCAACACCTACAATTCTTTGAGGCTACTTATATGAATATCAATTACTCCGGGAGGTTACAGAATAAATAGTTAAAAAAGAATAAAAATAGCACTACGTGTTAAATAAACGATCAAAAAGTGACATAAAAAAGATGCTTGCAATAAAAAAACAAGGTAATAGGCAGCTTATTAATAGGCGAGCTGCTGCATAATTTCAAGTTTGTATATATGCGTTTATACTTTATTTTTAAAAAAACTGACACTAATGATTAATAAGCGAGTTTTTTAATTAACAAAAATAATTTTTCTATTTAACAACTTCCGATTTTGTTAAAAAAAAAAATTATATCAAAATAAGTAAAGTTATCTCACTTCCGCTTGTCCATTACATAAAACAATTATTCTTTATCCATTAAACTTTTCAATAATTTTTTTCACATAGTCAAAATGAGATGACTCTGCTGAAACTTGAGGCACACGTGCAAACTTCGATTCGAAATAAAGCCACAATGAAATCAGTTTATCTCAATAATGGGTATTATGATAATGTTGCGAATTTAATCTACATAGTAATAGCCAACAGACTTAAAACGCTGTCGGCTACAATAATAATCCTTTCGGATCCAATACCGCTTTAACCGGCGTGAATCTGCATCCCGCCAAATCACAACAATGAATTACAATCGATCCCCATCTCCCATGCTCCCGAAAGCTGCAATTTTATGATAATCATCGCCGCTGCTGCGTGCGCTTTCAGAGAAGAATGAGAAAAAAAAAGGAAACGTTACGCAACACTATAAGGACGAACAAATTTTTTCAATGCACCGTCACCGCAAGTCATATCACCGATAACCTAAAGTGCACGCATTCCTTCATTAACTTCCTTAGTCACGTGTCGATCTAATTTCCTCGCTATTCTCTGGCTGGATAGTGACATAACTACAAATTACGAATTTTGTTGAAATTACTGCGAAAAGTGATTAATTAGATCAATTAACATTTTTCTCCGAGTGTTGAATAGTTTTTTAAAGCTGAAATATCTAGCAATGCTAATTCAACTCACTGTAATTTAAGGTAGCATTATTTTAAATTTTTATAATTATTCAATGTATATAGTGACATTATTTTGCAAATTTTTATTCATTCTTCGTGTTTATCTTTAATTACAGTAAATTTAAGATTAAATTAATATTTCTTAAAGTTTAAAAGCCTTATTTTAACACATATACAGTTAGAAATACAATTTAGCTTCAGCTTTACTCTGTATTTTTTTTAATTAAACCTGGTAAAATTAATGCAATATCTAAATACACTGCGAGAATACATTACATTACTACCTGGTAAAGTGAAAATTCCGACAAAAATTATTATACTTTATATTAAAATTTATTACAAGCTAAGGGTAATTTTTATCAAAATGTCAATCTATGACCACTTTTCCAGATATCACAATAATTTTTAAATAAACATTTTACTCGGTGTACAAAAAATACTAACTCCTCATCCAAAATAACAAATGCATAACACTGAATAATCAAATCTACCTACGAGTAAATCGAGTAATACAATTTTCAACAACTCAACACGTATCTTCCTCCTTAATTAAACCCACAAAAAGAATTTCCCACAGTAACAACGAAAACCCTTTATTCGCAAGTTCTCCACTTCTCTCCCAGTGAGATATGTAAGATCCCGCTTAAATCATTCCACGAATAAGAGGAGAGATCGAAGATCCCGAGGCTCGCCGAGCTTCCAGCTCCTCGCGATAAGACATCGGCTCGATCCGGCGTAAGCCCGCGCGTGACATAACGCCGCCGCTCGCAGCACACGGAGGCGCAATCGATATCGCGCATCGCGAATCCGGCGCTTCCTCTTTCCCGGCGATCCTCGCCGCTGTAATTTCCTTTGTGCGCGGCAGACGCGAGAAAAAATCATTCAGACGTGCGGCGATTATGAAATATTCATCATTAACGCGCGAAGGTGCACGCACCTATGCTAATCCGGAGCGAACGCAGATGAATAGTCATAATCGGCCGAGATGGCAATGGATGGTGGAAACTACGTATAGTCGCGCATTGTTGCCCGCCAGTTGCGAATCGAGTGGACTTTGCTCTCCGGACGGCGAATTATTCATCGAGGATTAAGCAGATGGAGAATCGATAATTGCTGGTTGTTGCTGCTATTCAGTAGCGCGAATTTTGATCGGGATATTTAACCATTTTTTTTTGTTTCTTTGTTTGACGCGCGATTTACATTGCGTAACATGCGATTCGCGAATCAAATTGTTTATGATATTTAAAAATGCAGGATAGATATTTTAGTGTTTTTATTGTACTGTAAAGCTTCAATGCAGGTTGGGCTTATTGAAGGTATAAGTTGCGGAATGAGTAATATATTAATATGTTTTGGTTAAATATTCATGAGCACGAGCCAAGTTGGCTTCTAAGTTATTCACGTGCTTTTACTACGGGAAGTGGTTAATTTATATCCGAAGCAAGTAAATTTTATCGATGTTCCAATTTCAAGTATCGGCTATATATTAAACTTAAATAATTGATTAGTGCTTGTGCTAACATGAGTACTTCTTGATGGACATTGAAAACATTCAAGATTGTCAAGAACTCGTTAAATAAAGAAAAAACTGGTTAATTTACATACTCCATTAGTCGTCAGTTACCGTCTAAATAGTAAAAGCTTATAATGAAAATTAGAAGCATTAGCATTGAATGATAATAAATGAATATTTTATGTGTTATTATTTGAACGAATAAAAAATAAATGTAGGTACTGAAGACAGGTTCGTAACTTCAAATCATCTGATTATTGTCAGTTTCGAACCGCATTAATGTACGTCATTTAAATAAATTAACAAACTGGTTAGTAATATTCGTTAATAAAACTTTTGATAGCTTCAGAAAAGTACAAACTCAATTTTCAAAATAAAAAAAGCATTGCGCACTCTCCAGAACAAATTTTTTACTGCAAAATACAAAAGGAACGCAGTCAGTAATTAATTTCTGAACATTATAGTCAATTTGGAAAAATCAAATCAGCGTCAATGAAAATCAACCGTGTTCACCTCCAAACGTGTAGGAAAACGAGAAAATAAAATTGAACTCTCATAACGCTTTCAAAAAAAGGAAAAAAAAATTGACATTGACTCTGGCGACACTCCATTAACATTGTTAATGCCTAGCTATCCTCGCAAAACAAGTCTCCAAGCGTTTGCGCAAAAATAAATCTCTGCAAAAGCATCCGCGTCTCATAGCACAACCTCACGACCAGCAACTCAATCAATAACGCAATTACACAAAATTCCAATCACACCCGCGAACCGACAGCAAAAAAAAAACATTAAATTCCAAAATGCCTCTCCCACAGCCGCCGCAAACCTCCCACCGCGTAAAAAATATTCGCCACCCGAGCGCAAAAAAAAAATAACGTGCAGGAAAGCGCGGCCGCGCCCGTCAAAGAGTCGCTCTGTTTTTCGTCGAGTGAAAGAGCCTCCAGAACCTGCACGATCGCGCAATAAAACGCCGCGTTTAGAATGATGTTCTCACTCTTTGAGAAAAAAAGATTAAATTAAGAAAAAAAAGGAGGAGATACGAGAGAAACGTCGCGCGCACAAAGCGCCGCTTCTTCCGAATCGAGCGGGCGCGCATGTAACGCGCCGATAAAAAGCAACTCCGGCGCGCTCTCGCATCGAGATAATTTCTTTATCTCCTGCGCGCCTGACGCTGAGGGTATATATAATAAAGAGGATCGAGCCGGGCTTCCGTTGGCTGATGTGAACTTGAAATCAAAATTCCGCTCGCACGCGCGTGCTCCCCCTCCTCCTTTTTCTATAAATAATTGGCGCACGGATGTAAGGAAGCGAAACGCAAACGGCCCGCTCGCACGTGAGAGCGGCTTCCTTTTTTCGTTTTCGCCTTGGCGGTCACGAGAGTAGGTTTTCAGATGGTCGAGAAAACTTCCTCATTCTGTGTGCGTTCTGCGTTACAATAATCGTAAGAAGCCGATACGTGCGTGTGTGTCTGTATATGTGTGCATCTAAATGTGTACAAATGTGCATGTATTTGTCTACATACATATAAGTGGCTTTACGCGGGTGTGTGCATTCATCAGGTTCAATCATGTGTATAATATGAGCACATGCGGCTGGATGCGTATATGTATGTGCGTATGCGTTTGTGTCTGTGTGTGTGTTAAAGCGCACGCATTCGGAAGTATGTCCATGGACTTTGACGATAATGCACAGTGGAAGTGTTTTCACGGTCTCTTTGTAAAGTTAATAGCGTCTCGAAAAGTGTAATGAATCATCAATAGATTTTTTCCTATTCTATATGTTCAAGATCGCGAATAGTTCGAGAATTAATCGAATTCAATTAAAAGTTAAGTTGAAAAAGTCACAATTAGAAGGATACCGTGTGTGGTTGCAGTAATGGCTATAAATATTGCATTCTGAAATTCCTTGACTTTGTGCTTTTTCTGATGTGTGCTTGCTACACATTTAGAGATGGTAGTTGTATTATTTTTAGAATAGCAAAGATTATAATTGAATTAGAGCAAAGCGAATTACTTACTTTGAGACAATTACTCGAGAAGAAAAACATGTTTAAAAAAAAGTTTGAATTACAGGACTGACGACCTCAGAACCTCATAAATATCTTCGATTAAAGAGAATGAACTTTAATTTCTTCGAAAAAGTGTATTAATTAAAGTTTTAATTAAAAAAAGGAAATAACGAAAATATTAATTAAAGTAGGAAAAACTTGGAAGAATGAGTACAATAGTCTTTGTATTATTCAACGATTGAATTCCGTAGTTTTATAACTTTGATTATATTTCCATTAGAAGAGGACACTATTTTGCATGACAAGACAACAACTTTTTTTCTCTCATGGATATCAATGTAATTATAAATTGATGAGTGATAATTCGTCTTATAATAAATTAAATATAATTAAATTAATCCTTTAAATTTTGAAGTATAATGAAAACTCTGGAATATTTTTCATTCTTCAATTTCTAGAAAAATTAGAAGCTCAATTAATTAAGGGGAATGAAACTACTATTTAAAATAATTAAAAGTTATTCAACCGTATTTAATTATACCTTACGTATGATGTAAATTAATCAAGTACCATCAGTTACTATAATCACCGTTGTCCTGGAAGTTTTATTTTTAAAATAAATCCCTTCTTAAATTTTTTTATAAATTACAAGGCAGAAATTTTATAATTTATAATCTACACCATTTCATTAACACACACTCATCAGAACTAAATAAAAGGATATATTTCAAGTGGTCTAATTACGTCTTCAAGAAACATTAATTAATATAAAGTCAAAGTAAAATCCCACGAAAGTCAACGAACTTAAATCTTACATTTTGACAAACGAAATGTCACCATTCACATTGTTAAAGAATTCTCACATAGTTAGATTTACACGGCAATCAACCACCGTGTAATTTCCAACCTCGATAATCGCTAGCTCCCTTTAAAACAAATATTTGCAGCAACAATCGTTATTTCTGCTCCCGCAGTTTCTTCCATTGCGCGCAATCACCCAGTTCGATCGTCCAAATTCTCGGGAGCAACTCCACCAGTCGGTGGGTGGGACAGAGGCAATCGACTACAACGGGGGCATCGATCATCCCAGCGCAAGAGTCGAGAGCGTCGCTGAAAAAGGCAAGCGGCGGCTTATCGATAACAGCCGGCATGTCGGGCAAGGGGAGGGGGTGGGGAAGGCCCAGGGAATTGGCCGCACTTACAGGCGCAAAAAAAGGAAAGCAACGCGCGCGGCCGAACGAGACAAATCCCCGCGTATCTCGACGCCGCACAAAGGCCGGAACGAGCTCGGAATCGGCCATCGCGCACCGTTGCATCCCGCGACGAAAAAGAGAGAGAAGTATGGCCGCCCGACGACCCGATTTCCCTCCCCCGTCGCGCGATTTTCCAAAGCTCGCGGTTTTCGCGCTCGATCGAGCGTCGTGAGCTTCGTTTTCAACGGGGACTTCGGTTTCGGCCGCGACAAGTCACGCGGGAGTAAACAGCGATTATCGCTGCGAACTCCGCTGATTTGGCATTGTTGCGCTTAAGGTCGTCGCTATAGTAGGATGCAGAAGACGCGGATGCAGATTGCCGATCGCGAGCGCGACTCTATACGAGGAATCAGCAGCAGTGATTTTTCGTTCCTCTCCTTTTTTTTCCTCTTAGGCACGAGCGATCGTGACTGTCGCAGAAAATTAATGCGAATTAAGTGATAATGACTGTTATCTTCCCGGTAAGGCGTGTAATCGTACGCACTGGCCTCCAAGTTAACATTGTTTTTTCGTATTTATGTTGTTATTTATTTTTAACGCTTGTCTTGACGGTTTGGTACAATAAAAACATATCAATTCTTTGCACATTTAATGACAGTAACGTAATGATTTTATAATGTGAAAGAATTATGTACTTCGATTATTTTTACCTTTTAAATGAGTACATTTCTGTAAAAAGATGGAGTTTTAAGTAAAAAGTACAGCAAATTAATGATCTCGTAAAAATTACGGCAAAGCTTCTCACAAACATTACGTGAAAAGATGTAATGTAATTCTGGCCCAATTTGCAAGCTCTGAAAATTTTTATAGGAAAACCCTTTTAATTTATACCTGTTTACGTAGCTTTGCATTTTTTACAAGAAACATGCCGTAATTTTCTCGAAAAAATTCCAATTTAAAAGAATTTTTCTTACAAAAATATGCTCCGGCAAAAGTGAGTGTAACATTCTGGTAAAAATTACAGCGCTTTTACCTGAAAAAAAATTGCAGTTCCAGCGAACTTTTCTTTGATTACATTTTTTCAGGCACTTCTACAAATAAAATTAGTGATCATATATAATAAAACTGAAAAATTATTCAATTACGGCTGTTAATACTATTGTAATTTTGCCCTCAACGGACTGTGTCTCGTGTATGAAGTAAAATAAATAAAATTATAGTATAATATTTCGATAGAAGTCCCCTAGTGATTCCTGCACGTGTTAAATTAGTGATTATCACACAAGTAGAAACTACTCAATGAAAATGTGCGCATAAAAATGTTTTGCACACTGGCCGATAAAAATGCGAGTAACAGCAGCCTTGCAAATACATAACATACTGGAAATATCAAATCTTGCGAACACAATAAAACAATATTCCAGTAGTTTCTTCATAACACTGTCCGTTACAAATACGAGAAAAAAACTGTTTTTGCGAACGCAATAAAAAGATCATAAAACCAGAATTCATTACATAGATAAACGAAATCACGATAAATTTTCAGAAATGTTTGAAAAGGTATGACAAACTATGGTTACGTAAAATTTGCGGGCGCAAAAAAAGCGGAAAAACTGAATGGAGCAATTTGTTTTGTCATCTTTCAAACTTTTCTATTTACGCGGATCATTAACTCTCACGCCGCCTGGAAATTTTCAAAGAAATAATTGAGATACCGATGTGCTCGTTGATTTGTCTTTTCAAGTGCGCGTGCCGGTGCGCACTTTTTCAGCCTGCGCGCGCTTTTTTAAACCTGCTTAGTCATCCACCGCCGAGCACTTTTAAATCCCACCCGCTCCCTCCTTTTTTTATTTCAGCCTTTTACCTCGTCAAATAAATCATCCTTATAAAACTAGCGAGCGCGACTGCGATAACACGGTCGTGGCGCCGGAAAAAAGCTGCCGAATTCGGGGGCATAATCCGCGAGGAAAAGCCGACGCGGCCGCGCGCGTCAAAAGCACGCGCGAAATACACGCTTGAAAAAGGCGCCGGAGGAGGGGGAGGGGGAGCTCGGCCCCGGCCAGATCGGGCCAATGAAAGCCAATGGCGCCATCGATCACCCCCGGGGCCGGCGCGCAAACACGCGCACGTGGCGCTTTTTTTTCACGGCCCGGCAAATCCGAGCTGCAGCCACCGAGAGCCCCGGCGGGTTTGCATTTTCGCTTATACCCGCGAATTTTTAAAGCTCGAGGAATTCGCGCGCGACTTGTTACCTAACCTCCCCCGCCACCCCCTCCTCTACTTTTCGACCCACACCGCCTTTCCGCGTCTGTGATTTAACGCCAGCACTTCTAGACTAGACCTTAAAAATTTTACTTTGCCTGACGCTAACGTTTTCGGTAGTTAGGATTGATGGGAGATAAAAGTCCGTTGATTGCTCAAGTTATTTATAGTTTTCTGGAGTTCAATTGCCTCTGAAGGGATAATTAAATCCAGAGATTTAGTTTATTCTTATTGGATTTTAATTAAATTTATGATTCATCAGTATATTCAATTCCTGACGTAAAAAGTCACATTATAGTATGCATTGTATTTTACTTTATTATAAGAATATAGCTTTATTTGTTTATAATCAATAATCTAGTTACATATTATTGATATCTGAATTTTTTCAATTATTTTATACGCAACGTAAACGTATATTCAGTCAATTTTTATGCGTGATTATATTCAAAATATTTTATACGAAGCAGAATAGTCACGCTATTCTGCTTTACTGGAATAAACACTCGCATGGGTACCCAGGTGCATAATTTTACAACATTTTATCGAAAATTTCCATTCTATCAAGGATTCAGCAATCGAGTTTTGGAAATTCAAACAAGATATCAAAACACGATCTCGGGAGACTGTATCAATTCAGGCCGTCGACCTATATACTTCATTTGTTTTCAAATCATCGATTTCAAATACATGCCAATAAAAAATCGACAAAAAAAGGCATCGAAGCCGCAGTAAGAGCGAGTCTTTACAAATCCCAATAAAAGATCCACCCTCGGAGCCAAGCTATTCCGTACGGCAAATGTCGCGGATATGAGCGTCGCGCGCCTAAAACATTCAGACGAAGCTTTTTCCCGACGGCGACGCGCCTTTGTCCCGAATCGAGTTACCCCGTCCCGCCCGCACCCGACGGCCTCTCGAGGATCGCGCGCCAGCTCTTTGATCGGCCTGCGCTCTTCCGCGTTCGCGGGCCAACGTATTCACCGTTCGATCTCGGCCCTCTTATCTTCCTTTCTTTATTTGCTTCTTTTTTTTTTTCGTACGTGTAACGCCGCTGTGAATGACTCGCCCGGCGCCGATCGTTATCCCGTTCGCTGTTTAATTTTGGCCGGAGGTCGGTGTTTGCAAAACCGACGGCGCATGAAGGAAGAAGTAGAAGATGAGTATAGAAGATACAAAGTTTATAACGAGTGTGGCATTCGCAGTGTATTGCCTGTTAATTTTGTATATTGGAACAATAATAAATATTTTTTTATGGGTTAATTTTGTATGTGATTTTATGATTGTCCTATTTGTTTATGAACAGTTGTAAGCTTGCATAATGTGGTTTTCTTGCACATTTTTTAAGTCAATTTTTTCAAAGTAATAAATTTCTTTAATATTCCTACGAACTACTATTACGAATTGACATTTGATGAGTCGACTAAAGAAGCAACTTGCATTTTTTTAAATGACTACAATTTTATCTTGTCTTTTATACTTAAGCGAAAAAAGACATATTTTTAAAATAGTTCTTGTAGAATGCACACTATTAATAAATTATACAAGTATTATTAACACATTGTACCATTCTTCTTTAAATTTGTATCCCTCGCGATAAAAATATTGTTTGCGACGAAAATATGTCACTTTCCGCTGAAAGAAGTCATTTGCCGTAAATAAGCTACTTCCGCAATTGAATCAATGCAGATGGCTAAAATAAAGGTATTATTTAAATTTTTTTTTATTTGTAACTTGGTTTTTTATTTCCTTATGTCACTCATAGTTACTTTATATACTCGCAGTTAATTTTACACTTCTCGGAATCTCTTGAAAATATTTAAAATGAACATTTTGTAAAGAATTGTTCTTGTGTTTTTCTTTAAATCTATTAAACAATGCAAGTTAATAAGTGAGTCGCTGAAGCAAAAAAGAAGATTGTATATTTTAATACACCAAAACGACTTTCTCGTCTGTGAAATGAGATAAACGAAACAAAGAAAACTTGCATCGATAAAAAGACTTAAAAAAAAATCTGCTCTGTTGCAAAGTCACCTTTACCTCACTATAATCCTTTGACTTTATCAAGCGCGCATTTGCAAATTCTCGATAACGCAAACAAATCTTAATAACACTTTTATGGAGTCCCTCGCGACCTCCTCGCGCTCTCCGCGAAAAGCGACTTTCCGCGCTCTACTCATTTGTTTGCCGTATAATTCAGCCGGCGTCCGGGATGTTAGAGACGCGCGGATTGCCGGCGCTCTGCTCCGAGCGAGAATGGAAAATTCATTCGATCGCGAGTGGATTTGCCGGCGGAATTTAATAAAAGGTGGAGTTCGCGTTTGATTCCCCGTGAAAAAAACATTCCGCGCTAATTCGAACGAAAAACCCATTTACCTCCGACGAATCTCCCCTTTCAACAGTCCCCCCGCGAGTGCTCGAAACATCCAGTGCGAGTAACTTCAAAGACACTCGCGGCGATGCATATAGAGAGAGAGAGAGAGAAAAGAAGAGATTACTCATTATATCAATCAAAGTAAAACAGAGCGCTAAAAGAAACATAAGGTTTAGAGCGCTTCTAATCCCTTTACGAAACGGAAATTAATTCGGAACGGAAATAAATTTTCAAAATCTTTCTAATTCCAATGAAAAGCGTTTAACATTGTGCTCTCTTTTGTGGGAATAGTGGAATGTCATTTATTAAAAGTGCTTTCAAACGTCAAATAATAAACAGTAATTATAAATTCATTTAAAAAATAAATCATTTCAATTAAGAATATTACATCGTTTCAAATATTTAATGGTTACCGGGTAACTACTACCTCCAATTAACATTTATACATTAACCAATAAATTTAATTTATTTTTATTAATTCGTACAAGAATATTTATGGATTTGAATTTGCTTATGATAATGAAATTATTATCATAAAAAATGTAATACTCGCTATAAATAATCCATTTTCAAAACTGCGTCGAAAATTACCAGTACTAAATTCAGAATAGGACACTATTCATTTAATGGAAATAAGTCTTTTTACTAAAGGAAATTAATTAAATTCTCCCAATTTATAGCAAATTTTACTAATTACATTATACTAAAATGGATTTTCTATAAAAAATTAATACGCAATTGAAACTGCTTTCCATCACGCTCGAGATTCGAAATTGTCGAATTGAGATTCTACGCTTCAATTTGAACTTCATCACAATGGATTTTAATGTAAAGTATTCTGGATCAGTGAATACGCATTACACGCCGTCGAGTTGGTGCGGTTCCGAGATGGCGTTCAAAATGGAACTCGAAATGCGGTAGATTCTCGATCACTTAATTATATAAAGGACTAGTGGATTTAGCCGTGCACTGCATCTAATACGATTGATTTCAATTTCGAGAGGGAACTCCAAATGCGATACAAGCATGTTCGAAATTCGACAGATTTCTCGATCGCTTAATCTACATCGCGGATACATTATAACGGCCTAATAATACTGATACTGTATAACATGTGCATATCCTCATTATGCATGCACACAACAGGGTAGAGTATAATAGCATATAATACTCAATCCGTTTTGCAGTTAATAATGGTTAAACATTTCGTACTTTATTTAACAAATCAATAATTTTATCTTTATGTTTTGATACATCAATATACAAATTTTATAGAGTAATCTGTTTACATTTAATGAAATTAAAATTTTGTAGATTTAAATTGATCGTTATCGTCATATTGATAAAGAAAATCATTTTATACGTAACGTATGGAAATTGCTAAAAAATAAATACATAGTACACCAACGCAATTTTTCTTTTCACATATTCTTTTAGATTTGTCAACTCTATAACCGCAATGAAATTCGAAGTATGCGCATCATCTATGTATTGACGACATTTTCAAAACGTCCGGCGGTAAATTTTTGACTTATCATGAGACATTAAACAAATTTAATTTTGTTTATAATAATGTATTCATGTTTAATGAATCATAAATTTGCGCTACATTTAACAAATATTAATTGATCGACCGTTACCATTGAATTGACAAAATGAAAATTGTTAAAAAATAACTAAATAGTACTCTAAGTATATTTTCTTTAGATTTATCAGTTGCGACCATAATAAAAATTCGAAGCAGCATTAACTATGCATTGACGACTTTTTCAAAGTGTCCGACAGCTAAATTTTTAGCTTATCATACGAGATTGTTCATAAACGGCTGAGCGCTTTAACAAATTTAAATTCGATGTAAATCGTATGTCCGTGCCAGCAATGCAGCTGGCGCATTATGCAGTTGGTCTTTTGTACACAGCCTGTAAACTGTATTTACATGCATCGCCGGTGCGTACGGCCGGGGTATTAAAGTATTAACTTGATTGGTATTGTTGGTTCTCGCGATGATAAAAAGATTCCCGACGTAAAAAGCGAAGGCGAGAGAAAGGGAGACGCGGGGTTGAGAGGATCGCTTGTACAGTTGAATTGAATGACCGAGATAAATGATACTTTGTGAGCATTCGTTAAGATTTTTTATTCCACGTGTAGGTCGCTGCAAGAAATCTAAATGTGTTACATCAAATTAATGTAGACACTTTTGGAGAATTGCTGATAAATATTACGTAGTATTATATTATTGCAAAACTCCTAACTAAATATTTTTATTTTCTTACTTTCTTTTTCTCACTCTTTTTTTTCCTTTTCGCCACTTTTCTATTAGATTAAGTTAGTATAAGTTTCATATCGAGCCATGCCAGCACACAAGAATTTGCTTTCCTCTACTGGGTTACTTTTTTGTAACTTGTTTATATATACCAATTATTGTAATTGGTTGTATGTATCAACTGATTTTAATAAATAAATAAATGGATAAATATACCTTTAAAAAATCTAAAAAAAATCGAAACAAATACGCAAATTTAAAGAAAATCCAGTTGACCGCAATTATTCCGTCGCCGTCCGTTTTATAAAGCATCGCCGCGTTAAAAAGTCAGCGTTCCCCACGAAAATCGCTGCGGCAGCTGCTCCCACGCATGAAAGCTCGCAGTCGGACGTCGGACAAAGCTCGCGCGAGGCTAAAAAAAAAAAAAACAGCCGGCCGGTTTCGCGAGCAAAGCAGATGGGGTTGCGTATAACGTGGAGTCAATGGGGCGCGGTGCGTCAATTAGGGGACTGTAATCAGACGTCGGCTCTTTCAATTTCTCGTTTGACTCACGCCTCGGCCTTTGTTGCAGGTTCGAGCCGCCAGCAGCCGCCGCCATGAAGTACAAGGTAAGTCAACCCGCCATTCTTCTATTTACCTTTTTATCAGCCCTGATATTTCTCCATTCCGTGCTTGTTTTGCGCCGAAAAGTACGCGCACGACCCTGCACTTACCTCTTTCGGAAGAGGTATGACTTGCAAGCTCGATTCGGTGCTTTATGCGGCGCTTCCTTGTTTTTTTCTTACCGGGCCCGCGTGTACTTTTGTCCGCGATTTTAAAGCGCGGCGCAATCCTCCAGTCCTTTGTATATCGTGGATTAATGATCCCGAGAGGGCTGACGGATCGAACGACGATGGCGAAAGAACAAGCTTGGCGGAAACAATCGAGGCCGAGCTGAAAAATCAGGAGGGAAGGTGGAAAAAAGCTCGGCCGAATATAATACGTCGGGCCGTGAGATTAGCAGACTGGAGGGATTTGCGATAATTAAAATATGTAGAGCGCCAAGCCGAGTCAGAGCCAACTGATTTCCCACGTGTATGAAGGCGCGAAAGCTTTCGCTAATTTTTTTAATCGCTACTAACACGGATGATGATAAAAAATGCAGCGCGCAATTATTATTTATTTTATTTCTTCTTTTTTTTTTACATTATTTTAGCAAGTATCAGGGGCTTTTCTCGTTAAAAAATGTGTATTACTGTATCGAAGATGATTTCCGGGAATGGAACTGTAAAATCAGAGGAGCTTTTGTTCGGCTCAGCCAGCAACTTATTCTTCACAATGTACCTTTTTCTTTTAAAGAGTACATTTCAAGCCGAGTCTATTGATTATTCACAAAAGGGATAAAAAACGTACTGCGCTTCACATTAAGAGAATGAAAGGATTCTAAAGTAAACAAAGGGATTCTTTTCAATTCATCTCTCATTGTGTCAACATATATATATTTCTTAAACTTTATTTATTGCTTTTTATCAATTAATTTGAATATTCAAGAAGTTTGTCTTTGAAAATTCCTGCTGGAATATACCTTTAAAGAATCTGAAAAAACATTGAATATATCAATAAAAAATGCACAAAAGTTTCTTTAATATCATGTAAAAAAGATCGAAAAATAATGACATGTTTATTTACAAAATTATGTCCAATTCAGATATCTGAAATTCATTAAATCAAGGCTACGTCAATTCGCACTAGAGACTAATAAAAAGTTTCAGATACAATGAGTTTTAATTATAATTTTTAGGTAGCTATTTTAAAGCACAACTGCACTGCACACAAAATAATACCATGCACTAGAACAAAAAATAAACCCGCTCTATACTCCATTTCAGCACTTGAAATTTACTCGTATAATGCTAATGAGGAAACAATGACAATAGACACTCATGCCTTTTAAACACAAAATAGAGACTACGTTTGAACCGAAAGCTTCGCGCAAAGCACAATATACAGAAACTAATCCTCTATAGTTCGGATATCTTAATTTTATTTAAAAAAAATTTAAGGCACTCCGTGTAGCATTCGTGCCGAAAAAGAAACATTCGCAAATATAACCGAACAACCGGATGTGCTCTGCACGAAAAAGCTCCGCCGTCACTTTGTGTCATGCGCCCAACCTCGCCAAAAGATGGCCATCGAAAAAACGCGACACTCCGCAATGAGTGCGCGGTGCAACGACAAAAAAGACCTCGCGAAAAAATTTCATTCGCAAGTTCCTCGTCACGACGAGAGCCACGCGGGCATTGTCGGAAATCGGCCCCACGGGGGACGGGGCGTGGCGGTGCTTACAAAAAAAAGCTCCGAAGCCTCCGGCCTTCCTGTCCCCAGTCTCCCCTGCCCCCTTTCTCTTCTCGCTCGCTTTTTTCTCTCTGGCTCGTCGACGACCTTTCGTGCTCTCGATGACAGCTCTTTGATTTTACCGAGCGCGCGTCCGGTTCGTTTCGACGGCCCGTTTTAGATATTGATAATGGGGACCGAGTGCTTTTCTGCGTCGTTTCACCCCGCTCGAAGTTATGTTCGGGAGGAGGCCATTTGAAAATTTCCCGAGGTTTTCGCTTTGATGGGCGGGGTGTTGTGTTAGCATTTTCACGAGAGGTAATAGAAAGTTTACGATACTCGTGAAATGGTTAGATAGAGCTTTCACTTTCTACGGTTGATTATTTTTTCTGCAATTTGGATTTGTCGAGCGAAAGATAATAATGCTGTCACGCCAAAATACTATTTGCTTACATCTTCGTAACATTCTCTAAAAAGAACGAAGGATTAGAAGGGTAATGGTTACGGTACTTGTTCAATGGCTAGAGCTTTCACTTTCTACGGTTGATTCTTTATTTAGCAATTTTCGATTTGTCGAGCGAAAGATAATAATGCTGTTAGGCCAAGGAGAACGATCGGAATACTATTTGCTTGCATTTTCGTAATATTCTTTAAAAAGAATGAAGGATTAGTGGTGTAAAGGCTACGGTACTCGTGTAATGGTTACATAGAGCTTTTATTTTCTACGGTTGATTATTTTTTCTGCAATTTTAGATTTGTCGAGCGAAAGATAATAATGTTGTTACGCCAAGGAAAACGATTGAAATACTATTTGCTTATTTATTTATTGAAACTGTGTCGTAAAATGTTTTTTGTATCGTTTTAAGCTCGTTGTTCTTGTCAGCTCTTCTCGTAGTCTTATAAAGCTACAATGTAAACACCAGTATATTATCAGATAACATAAGAAATTGTAAATGCGAGGTACATGTATACAGACAATATTTATTATTATAATGAAGAAAAACTGACTTGCACTGTGATCATTATTCAACGGAGAAATAGAAGAACATACTCAATGTAAATACTGTAGTAACAAGCAAATAAGAGAATTTACCATTTTACTGTCTTTCACTGAATAATCAACGTCATTAAACAATAAAAGCATTAAAAGTTTTTAAACGATCTTCATGAAATTTTACAGTGCATGAAATGCGTAATATTTCCTTCTGTTACATTAATATTTCAAGCGCGTACTTACAGTTCGGCTCGTTTCGATAAAATAAACTTTCTCTCCGCAGTCTAGAAAGCAATAGCCATAAATATTCTACTCCACATATTAAGAGAAGCAACCAGAAATAAGAAGAAGAAGAAAAAAGCGTACCATCGACCGAGCGAACACTCCAGATTAAAGAAACATTTTTCCAAGACTACACCACGGGGGTCGAGTAGCTCGCGGCAGGAAAAACTTGTCCCCATGATAAACGAAAATCGCGGAGCGACAAAGCGACGCGTAAAAAATGAGCGGGAGAGCGAAGAAAATGCCGCGATATTGCCCATGACAATCACGTCCGGCGGTCGAAACAATTTCACGGTATACAAAAGTTTACCGTATCGAATCGAAAATTGATTGAATTATGGACCGCGCGCGGCCCAGAAAAATGACATTTCGCGTAAAACGCTTTCGAAGTTTTAATCCCGCGCACCGCGGACCGTGGGGCTACAACGTTCCGGCCGGCCGGGCTGACACTCCATCGGTCCGCCGGTTCCCGCCATCTGGCGCCTATCTCCAAGACATACACCGAAAGTGCATTAAAAATATATTCAACGAAATAAGAAAAAAAAAAAACATTCACGCCTTCAAAATTAAAATTGTGCGTTCCATTTACATTCGCGTTGCGACTTTTTCGAGAAAAGCTTTTAGGATTTATTTAAACCGAATTTATTTAAAACAACAATGAAAACGTATACAATGCGTACGTTTAAAATACTTTTATACAAAAGTAACTACCTAATGCAATATGCAAGCAGAATTTTTAAGTGGACGTACTGTATAGTGTTTGAAATTAGCGGATGTCGTTTATTTCTTATTTATTTATTGTAATTTATTATTGTATTTTAATATAACTTAGTGATAGAGTAATTATATTAAAATGTACAGTAATTACAGTAAAAATTAATCTTTTTAAATTTTTACCTTGATATCACCAAGTGTAATTTTTATGTGTAAATAGCGAATGTCTATAATATACGATTGACTTTTTCAATTTTTTTGTATTGCTTACTGTATTTGTATTCTTCGAATTCATTCTAATTTTACAATGCTTTTTACAAAATCTACTTTTCTGTAAAATAAAATCTACTTTAAGAAATGTTAATTTTACTAATTTTGGAAAGCAGTTTCTATACTATTGCGAAACAATAAGAACTACTTTTTTCCTTTCGGTGTAAATATTTTAACGTGCAATAATTATCATTATTATTATTACTTACGAACGTCGAATATCGAAACGACCAGGTATAACGATCGTTATAATATCACGTATTAACGATCAGGTATAACGATCGTCAATATTAGGTATTAACCATCAGGTATAACGATGCTTAATATCAAGTATTAACGATCAGGTATAACGATTCTTAATATCGGGTATTAACGATCAGGTATAATATTGACAAAGGAAGCAGATTCAAGTAATTATTACGTTTAACCGCAAACGCATTATTATAAAAGCGCGCTATTTACTCGCATGTAAATTCGCAACCCTCGAGCTCGCGAGGAAAATATTTTGCCCGCCAGGAAGCGTATACAGTCCGGTCGGCAGGTGGGGCTCGATCTGCCGGGCAAGTGGAGTGCGGCGCGAGGAGAGGAGGGAAAACGCCGAAAGCCTGCCGAGAATTCGAAGTCGATACACCGAGCGATGGTTATATAGCCACTCGGCGCGAGGGGCACCGTCTCTTGCACGCGCGCCCCGATGCCAATATCGCCCCGGTATCGCCCCGTTATGGAGCCCCCCACGTACGCCTCCACCTCCGGCGGCCTTTTGCCTCATTTTCGCGCAGCCGTGCTTCAACCGCCGCTCGAGCTGCAGCCGACTATTTTTAACGGCTAGATGAAGGAAACGTGATTTTGCGCGGACTGTTTTCTTTCTCGAGAAACTTTCCCGGTGAAATGTTTTGAATTGTGCGGCGCACTCGTGCCGTTAACGGGGCTGGGATACCCTATGGCGTATTTCTTGATTCTATACCTCATGAATCTTTCATCATTGACTCGTGAAGTAATGCGGCTCTTTTGACATTTAAAATCTCATGCCGCATTTTGTTATAAACTTTCAATGCTGTCGCATAGAAAGTTTTAATAAAAGTCTTTAGCTTGTGCTAAATAATAAGTATTCTTATAAGTTTGTCTTACAAATATTACATGATAAAGATGATTACTTATTCATTATTTTTTAAAATGTCTTACGCTTGATTTTATAATTATAGATAATTGTACCGCAAAGAGTTTTTGATCTATTAATGATTAAATATTTCATTCTTAGAGTGTATTATAAAAAATTATAAACAAAAAGATTGAATTAATAAATTGTAAACTATTAGCGTTCTTGTCGCTATATATTTCAAATTGTTAAATTTTTAGTGTAAAGCTAATTCTAAACTTTCAATTACAGAATTTATTATACAATCCACATAATCGTTAAAATATTAACGTAGCAATCAAAATTAACGCAATAATAAGAGGAATAACAGCCAAAGTTAGTATACGTTGCAACACTATTGAAAAACGTTAAAAAAGATAAGCACGTTAAACGGGCATCCGCCTTCCATCCATTCGCTTTTGCATATAAAATTCTGCTCACCTCCAATAATCTCGCGTTTGCGGATATTTACTTTGGCGCACTTGTCAATTGATTTATAAAAGTAATAGGGTCATGCGTCGGGCCAAGAGCTTGACATTAATCACGATGACATTCTGATTGGCACTAATTGTTACCAGGAGCGTCTATACATTTTGCAGCTGTCAAGCGACCAGTGCCACAGCCTCTGACTATGTGCACTCGCAGTCGTAATTAAACAATAATAACAACAAAATGATTCGCCTTTAACGAAATTGAATTTTTTTATATTTTCTTTTTCATCAACGTAAAATGATGCAGTTTGCTGCTTAAAATTCTCGGTCACGGAAGTACGAGATTACTCAGAAATGCAAAATTCTGTAATTAGTGAATATTAATTACAAGAAGTTTGCTGGGGAAAGAAAATGAAGACGAAAATTAGGTTTTAATTGTTTATGAATTTCCCTTACTTATGATGAGCTTTTTATCGAGATTAACGTAATAAGTGTTGCTAAATTACAAATATCAGTTATTAAGCCCTTTAGTTTCCATTACTTACGAAGAGCCTTTTATCAAGATTGAAACGAATATACAAATGCTCCTAAATTAGAAATGAATTATTACCTAAACTCTTTATTTGCTGTTTTAAAAGAAAAAACGTTTGAAGTCATATCAATTTATTTGAAACAACATTCATTAAATATTAAATTGACTTAACAAAAAATTTATGTCTTCCAACCTCATTTCTAATATTATATACATATATATTATATACAATAAGCTTTAATCTTAAGTAAATATTTACTTCAATAGTACTTGTTAAGTATGTCTTTCAATTACGTAATTATTTAAATTTACCAAATTCGTTTTCACTACATAAACTTTTATGATCTTTGTGTATCATAAAGCATTATTTAATCCACAAATAAGCTATCAATTACTTATACCAACGAATTTTTTCTAATCTCTAATAGACAAGCCTCCCACATACATCATTTACTTAATTAAGAGCTGCTATAAAAAAATCACGCCAGATGTGCGCTATAAATATCCAATAGTTTCTTAACAGAGCCCTATGGAAGAAATGAGCAAACACAATTAACCGAACAATCTGAAAACTCACGCGTACCTAATTAGCCAAGTTAAGGAACATAAAAAAAAAAAAAAAAAAAAAAAGGCGAGGGTAGGCAGCGAGGGTGCAAGACAAGACGTCAAGACGTGTCAACGAGCTCCCGCTTCCACGGCTCTTCTCTCTAAACGGATTAATAAACAGCGCGCGTGCTCCTGCGAACCTCGCCACTCGGCCTCGTTTCTCCCGGCCGCGTCAGGCAAGAAGCAGCCGCGCCACCCGACGCCCGAAAACTCGCGTTTCAACGACTTTTTCCCCCTCGAATAAGTATTTTCATTTAGACATTAATTAACCGTTAATTAGACTTAGTGAATTGCCGCGCTGTGCTTATTAATTTAATCAGGGATTCTCCCATTACGTTGTTCAAAGGAGCTTTCCTTCCTTTCATTTAAATAAGCTTTCGAATATAATGGAGGTGGTGCGTTTTAATGATAAATCGAAACAGTACAATAATTATTTACACATTGAATTTATTTTCAATAAAAAGTACCATAATAAATTGTTGAAGAAGTTAGCATCCCCTCGAAATATATATAGAAAAATGACGTTGAATAATTATGCACATTCATAAATTTTAATTATTCATATTTGCACAGTAAGGAAAGTATAAATTTATATGGGATTTAATCGATGAAATTACGCATGAACAATAAAACGTTCAGATTGCGAAATTTTAACCGCAAAATTAATAATTCCAAAAGTAAATATTATATTTTCATTTTCCAACTTATCGTGATAAGATCGATTGGCAGAATAATAATTATGCAGGAGTAATTACGAAATTTCTAATTTGGAAGCACAGTTTTCTTCGAAAATATAAACACGCTGCCAAATTTACCGAAAACAACGAGTACAATTATTAATTCCAAAGTTACTGCGAAAATTTTCCCCGAACTATTTAAAACACTCACTGTGCTTGTACATCGTGATATTCCCCCTCAAATAATCAAATCAAAGGTACCACATTGTAAAATCATCTAAAATCTAATCTAAATACACGTGAAAAGCACCGCGTGAGTCTTTATTATTCAAATCTTCGAAAGCTCGACTTGCGAAATTGGCCCCCCACCCTCTCGTAACTTCCTCTCCCCACAAAACTGCGAAAACACGTTCGCTCGACGCGCGACTCGTTCATCCTCCAAAGCGATGTAAATCTCGCCTGTCGAGAAAATTTACTGCCCTCCTCTCCCTCGACCCCTAAGGACGGCTCCTGCGAGCCTCGGGCCATCAGGATCCTGCTGACAGCTCCCGTTTCCTCGGCCCCTTATGCTCGATCGAAAGCTCAGACTACCGCTGTAAATCGGAAGTGTGTCGAGCAACTTGCAACTTCCCAAATGAGGCTGTCGACTAAGGAGCCTAATGAGACCGCGGACTGTAAGGTGCTTTTCATCTTTGCTGCTCTCGAGCGTTTTTAAGGAAATTTGCGCGATAGGAACGTTGCGATTGATCCGAGATATTGAAAAGATCGATGCTTGGGAGTGGGATAGAGAATTTTAATAAAGATTTATTTTTGACCTTTTCGCCCGGGTTCATGAATAAATCATATTGTTTTTTTTTTTTTTTTGCGGCCTGATAAGAAAAAGGGGATGTATCGTCGCGGTTCATATTTCTTACATAAATCATGGGAATCATCACCTATTTAAATGTTATTACTTTGTTATTTAAAGTTGTAGGAAAAATATAAAATCGACGTTTATTTTAAATTAAATATCAGTCATTTGATGCGATAATGAAATAAGAAGAGATGTCTTACAAACAATAATAAGGCAATGAATTAGAAGTTAAAAGGAAATTTAATGAAGATATTATTCTAAACACCGAATGTTCCTAATTTAAAATTTACCGAGTAAATTTTTACAATACTTACATAAAAAAAATCGAAATAGTCATTTATATAATAATATTTCAGTAATCATAGTTTTTTTTTTGTTAAAAAATCGATTCTAACATTTTACACATAATATAAAATACACTTCAGAAATAAAAAATACATGGATTTCCAATAAGTCGTTTTTCAACTATTGTTATATCAATTTGTCATGCAGTAAATGAGAAAATCCTTTCGAATAATACGCAATATTAAACAAATTAATATCCAATCCAAACCACGATAAAAGTGCCCATCCCAGGTACCAACTGGTCAGAGTACATATTCTGCATCAAAAAACTCGGCGAATTCGTTCGCACTCAAAGAAAGGACCTCGGCAACGACAGAATCATTTTTGAGTCCACCCACTTCCTGGAGGGTCATGAGTTCAAGGTTGGCGTGATGAACCCGGCTGAGAAGAAGTTTACCGTAAATCGGGAAAGCTGCAGCTGAGAATGTACTACTGACAAATTCGACACCACCTTCTGATAAGCTGCGCAAAAAATTGACCTTCTTGGCGCCGCTGGCGACTCCCGTGAGCTCTTCCCTGGTAAACCGAAGCAGCAGCAGGTAGTCGGCGTTATCAGGTATGCCGCACTCTGACAGCTGCATCAACTCCTGCAGACACTTTTTGCGAAGCTCGAGCAATCCGATGTGTTTTTCGATCAAGCTGTTATTGACAGAATATCATTTTTTTTAATTAAGTAGTTTACTCGAGCATATTTAGAGTTAAAGTTGTAATTATATGTAATGCAACTTTAAATCAATGGAAGGTTGAGGTTGTTTGTAATCTAATGCACAATTAATTTAAATTAATTTTCCATTTTAATATACATGAAATGAGTAAAATATTAAGCAGAAGTATTTAATAAAAGATTTTTATTTAATTAAAAAGCAAACTGAATCCTCCTCTTGCATGATTAGTGTGTGTATTATTTAAATCATTTTTTCCACAAACAAATTATCAAACCTTCTATTAATTATTCTGATAAAATACTTTAAAATATTTAACAATCTATTTATTAAATTAACTGAATAAAACTATTCCGCGATCTTTTAAGCGAAAATAAATGTAAAGAAGCTATATTCAACAAATTTAATTGTTATAAAAAAACTGTACACATGCGGCGATCGTATTCCTAAGACGAAAATATTTAATAATCTAATTGTTAAATTAACCAAATTAAATTAACGTAATCTTTTAAGCGAAAATAAATATATATAGAAGCGATATATTTAGCAAATTTAATTATTATGAAAAAAACTGTACACGAGCAGCGATCCAATTTGTAAGACGAATCTTTTATTTTCAGTTATATATAGCTACGTCATCCGAGCGACTTTTTTTTTTAAAACAATACATATCCAGACTTAACTGCGTCGACGAAATCTAGTACTCGTCAAGCAACTCTTTGAAATGCACAAGAATAAAAATGAAAGTTGCAAACGTAAGTCGTTCTATATTGAAACTTTAATCAGCTGAACTCAAGAATGACATTATAAAATCATCTATCCGGGGAACAATTTAAATAAAAATTTAATTATCGATATCGGCTGGATTTTAATGCGCAACAGATTTATTATACAAACGAACTCATTCACCGAAAAAATTGCTCTGCAAACGTAAGCGCCTTAATTCCGGCCGATAGACCACTGCCGATTAAATTCATTCGAATAAAAAAACTCGAAATTACTTTCTAAACCGGAATCAGCAATGCTTCGCTTACTTCAAATCGATAAAAGTGTCCAACGTCGCCCAACGTAATCGCAGAAGCTCGACAGAGCACTTTACGAAATAAGAAGCTATACACCAGAACTTCGTCGCACCCGACGGCTCGGAGAAACTCCGAAAAGAAAGCAAAAAAAAAAACAAACGTACAAGTCATTGGAGTTTGGCTTCGGGCGATCATCGTGGAGGGCAATGTGCCTGACCAGTTGGTAAATGGCGGGATTGTTCTGTCGCATGAGGGCGATGTGGAGGGCGGTGAGCTTGTCTTTACTGGTCAGGTCGACGTTGATGCCGAAGTGCAGCAGCAGGGCGACTACGGGCACGCTGTCCCCCTTACTGTTCTCCTCTCGACCTTGAATAGCGTGGTGCAGCGCCGTCCAGCCTTTAACGTCCAGAACGTCCACCCTGGCCCCCGCGGCCAGGAGGTAGTATACCGCGGCTGCGTGACGATCGCGCGCAGCGTACATTAGCGGTGTCATCCCAAAGCAACACCGGTGGTCGATGCTGCGAGACAAATGCCATTTTAATGAGTATTGGGTGTCACAGGCAGTCAGTAAATAGGCTGGGCTTCACGTTTCAATGATTTCAATTAACTTATCTGGCAAAACGGGAATGTATTTTAAGTATTTTTCATGATATTTTTTACCGTTAATCGCACTATTAGTTAAAGTGGCTCGGGTAATTTTTCAATGTTCATAAAAAAAATTATAAAAACTACTTCTGGAAAGTGCGAACTAAAACCTCTTAATATCAATAGTAGATCTAGTAAAAAGTTAACGGACGAATTACGGAGAAAATGAACCGAGAAATATTGAATGATGATAAACTATATGGAAATAGTTTAACATATATTAACTGATTACGAAGATTCATAATTTCCCTACAAAACAAAAATGAATTCGTAGATATTTAGTTGAACATCGCAGGCCTTAATTAATTCTTATTGTTGGCGAAATTTCAATTGTCTTAACATTGATTTTTTTATTTGAAAGGTGTAAGAAGTTGTTCAAAATCTTGTCAAATAATTAAGATCCTTTTACCTACAACTATTTACAGATTCAAAAATTAAATGCTGCACACC
Source organism: Sycophila sp. Sp_5 (assembly GCA_018906775.1). Taxonomy (NCBI): domain Eukaryota; kingdom Metazoa; phylum Arthropoda; class Insecta; order Hymenoptera; family Eurytomidae; genus Sycophila; species Sycophila sp. Sp_5. Next base: position 1,635,358 of record JACCID010000020.1, read on the forward strand.
TAAACCAAAATTTTTGTTTTTAAAATAACATTTTAAAGCATCGGATAAAAAATCTTGTACCTACTTAGTTTTCGTCAAGACATGCCGTATAATACTGGTATGACCATTAGCCGACGCGTAATGAAGACCATGGGCCAAGTCATCGCCAGGCGACTTCGATCCAGCATTCAAGAGCAAATCAAAGACCTCTGGATTTCCGTGTTCTATGGTATAGTGTATGGGCCTTAGACGAGAGTTGTTTTGCACATTCGGGTCGGCACCTGCTTTTAAGAGGATCTTGATGTGCTCAAAGTGACTGGCCCCGTTGTTCATGATTGCTGCTATGTGCAAGGCCGTCTGGCCCTGGATATGCGCGTTCACATCCAGGCAGCATAGGTTCAGCAGCAATTCCAACGTGTCCGGTGGACAATCTGCCCTCAACGCTATGTGCAGCAGCTCGTCTGCCTTCTTGTTCTCGTTCGGGTTCAGAAATTCAGCTGCGAGAGGAGATCTTAATTTTTACAGTTAACCAAGCAAAAAAAGAAGATTCATGCTGACGAAAAAAGTGATATTCATAAAGATATAAAAAAGTACGAATCACAAGATTTTACACCGAAAAAAAAAATAAGTAACTTGTATTCTTTAAGCGCAGTAGGTTTAACTGCAAATTAGAAGTTAATTTAGCTTTCTGTATTTTCAGTAGAATCTCTTTAACAGAAAGGTCAAATCTACTTTTCTGTAGAGTAAGAAATGTTAATTTTACTTACTTTTTCCTCGGCTAGCAAGTATTACTGCTTCGCAAAAGTAAGAACTACTTCTTTTTTTTTTCGGTGTAAGTAATCTTAGAAAGACTCGATAGTCTCATGACACTGCTGAATCTCAAAACTAGACCTTAAATTATATACAAATTTTAGGCTTTATTAAATGTTGGTATCATTGGTAATCACTATAACTACCACGATATTTTTTGTTCGATAAAAACAATGACGTACGACATAACTCCAGCAAATGAAGGATGAGGTCGGTACTCTTGATGTGGAAACACATGGAAATGGGCCATCCGCTGTCCACCAGAACTTTAGGCAGCTTCGACTTCTCAACGACGAGCGACGCTGCCAAGTACATCCTCTGAATGAGGATAGTCGGACACTGGTTAAGCCTACTGATGATGTTCATCGGAGTGTCGCCGCGCTCATCTTGTATAAAAATCTGCGCACCGGCATCGAGAAGCAAAAGTGCGATCTCCGCGGCTCCCTTGTAGATAGTCCAATTATCCGAGGCCAGCATCTCCAGGGCAACGTGGAGGGGCGTCTCGCCCCTCTTGTTGCGTCCGTTGATGTCTGGACGGGCGACCGGCCACGTGAGCAGCAGAATCGCGCCCTCCGCGCTGCCCAAACGGGCGCACTGGTGCAGGAGGTTGTCCAGGTTCGCGTCCAGCACCATCGCCGAGGGCAATTCGCATACTGATAGTCTGAAGTCGTGTGGTCTGCGGTGACGCAGTGCGAATATCGCATCCTCGTAGGGATCCTTCCAGCCCAGGGGTTTGACCATCTTTGGAGCTTCATTTAGATATGGACGCTTGTAACGTTTTGGAAAAAAAGGGAATCAATGTAAATAATAAATTTCGAGAAATACTTTATTTATTTTTTTAGAGACCGTTTTAAAAATACTAGACGCGTAATGCTGGGACTGACTTGACGAATAAAAAATTTTACGAGAAAATATCGTAGGGTTTGCTGAACTTGCGATAAATTTTATTGTAGGTTTAGTCAATTTAACTGCACTTTCTAGAAAAATTTTTTATTTTTCGAGTTTTACAAGACAGTACGTAGTACTTAATAATTTTGACTAAAACTTTTCTCTATGTGCTTACAAACGATTTATTCTGCTGAGCAATAAATGAATTTTTATTATTATTTTTTTCTTTTTGTATATTTGACGGTGACTTGCAAAAATAATCTCCGCGTACGAGGCATTCGCACGTGCACCAGCTATAGAAAAAGATAGTAATTATACTTTATGAAATTTTTTATTGTCCTTCTTCTCATAAAGGAGGACAATAATATTCGAGCAAACTTTCATTTATCTGACGAAATCAAAGAGTTTTGTACAAATATACATTCATAATGAGAATGCTTATTAAAAACTGGTTTTTATAGCTCAATAAACACGCAGAAAAATATTTCATATGAAAATTAGAATTATATTAATAATAAAAGTAGATATGATTGTTATTCCTAAAAATCTGTGAAATCTTTATGTACACATATGTATATATGAAGTTTGTACGTTTAGTATTAAGATTAATTTAAGCGAATCGTTAAGTTGCTTCAATGAGAATATTAAATAAGTAAAATCTATATTTTTCGAAACTATTTCGTGAACATACATTTACAATTATATTTCACACTACAACGAGATTATCAACTACTATTAAAAAAAATCATTAAAACGTCATAAATATTGTCAAGAAGATTGATTGATATCTGTAGAGTACGTAATCCGGTCACATCCATCACTAAAACATTTACTTCGGAACTTTTACAGTTAAAAAAAAAATAACAGTAGAGTGTACATGTGAAAAATACGTACGAACATTTTTAAATAGTTCGCTCAATTTCAAATATCGCAGGTGAAAGATTTGTTTCGAATCCACTCGTCCTCCAAATCGAGCACTGTCACTGTTCGATCGTTAGCTTCGCTGATTCCAAACATTCGAAGCCTCTCGTTTGTTCTCGGCTTGTCGTCCGACAAAACCCCTGCGTTTACAAAGCTTCAACGGGCACTTCACTCACTTGTATCCTTAAAAATCGTCACCCCGAGCCCCATATACGTCTATTGCGAAGTAGTGCGCGGAAAATTCGTTTAAATTCGCGTCTCGTTGAAGCCCGAAGTTACCGTCACCTCGCAAAGAGAATTAAACTCACTCATGTATTTACAACTATTCTTTCGGTGCGTGACGTGTATACACCATAGTCCAATCCGAGCTTGAACTTCCACTTCCCGCTTACCGTCGTACGCGAGATCGCGAGCGACGATTTTCACTTGATTTTCCGAATACAAGTTCTTTGTTATTTTCTATCAAAATTTAGAGTAAGTTCTACTGAAGGAAAACTTTCAATAAGTATAGTAATTTGTTGTAAACAGTCACCTGTTAACGGCAATCTCTGTAAGAGTACTCAAGTATAAAATTTTGATTTGGTGTAGTAATGTTATTGCATTTCTTATTTGATATGATAATTCCTTAGAGTTCAAAATTAATTTGAAATTTGTTATATTAATAAATTTGCACATTTCTACGCATCAGATATGCACATGTATATAAGCGGTTGTACATTCCAGGAGTTCGCTCTGATCAAATAATATACTTGCATTATTTAATTTACAAATATTCCACTTGAATTACATTTCAATATTGAAGCGTTTTAATATTTTTTCATACTGTGATTTTTTTTTGACATTTTACTTTTTCAATTAAATAATGGAGATACAGTGGGTCATTCAAAAATTGTCTCGAATATTGATTGGCTTAATGCTAGCGATTGACATAAAACTCGCCGCACGTCAATCGCTTTAAAAAATGATCTCGCATATTCCTGTTCCATGTACAAAAACATAAAATGAAATCTCCAGAAACATGAACAAATAATTCGAATAATTCAAACATTTGTCAATAACACGAAAAATCTGCAAATTCTAGTCTACGGAGCCTCCGTACCAGACGAATCGCTGTTATTGTCTCAAAGAGCGTTCCACCGTTTGCAAACACTCGGGGCCTCTCGCCTGCCCTCCGGCAAATTTGCACCGAAAATCGTCGCCCGGCAAAAAGTCGACACTGACTTACAGGACGAAAATTTCACGGCACTTCGCGTCTTACCTTTAAAAACCGTCTCGCCGAGGCACTTTGATTGCGGAAAAGTACGAGGAAAATACGTTTCGGTCCGCCCCTCGTCACGTCGGCCGTCGCCTGGCGCGAAATCACCGCCACTTCGCGAGGTGCCCTAGACGAGCTCACGTATTTACCACCATTCTTTCGGCGTGCTATGTTGGTGCAATAGCGTGACGGAGCCCCTCTTTCCACTCTCCAACGTGTACTCGTCCTTCTACAGTGCACATTCGCGATCTCGTGTGTACTCCGTATTTTCCGAGTCTGACCCTTCTGTTACTTCGACATATAGCAAATTTAATTAAAACACGTCAAGTTGATGTAGTGAGTTGATTTTAAACGAAAGGGAGAACAAGAGATGTGACTGAGCTAATTTAAGCGTTACTTCTACTGCTAAAACCAACTATGTGCTGCGGATTTGAATATTCAAAAAAAAAAAAAAAAAACCGCTTAAATTTACAATTGAAATAGTTTCAAGAAGATTATTCCAGATTGTGAGTAGGATAGATGGGGCTGCACATAATAACAACATTTTAAAATATTTTTTTTTTATTTCAAATGTTTGTTTCTAGTATATAAATATAATAGTGTATAAATATATGTATTCAAAAAATATGAACATATAAATAAATAAACAAAGATCTAAACAGATTCGCAGTTATAATATACAACATAAACAATGTTTCTTTTTATTTTTAACGTCCATTCATTTCTTATTTTTCTTGCAGGCGCTTATGTACGATGAATGCCATGCAAAAAATGTGTAAAACGTACACAAATTTACACCTACTCAAAATCTTCACGTATTCCCATAAAATGATGGTCCAGCCAATGTAAATTTTTAATGCTACTTTATCTTCTACGATTTATGTACAATCGTGTCCAACAGTAAATTCGTCACGATCTCTGCGTTTCCAAATAATCCTGATTTTCATTATATTCAAGGTCTTGTTCTAAAATGAGCTTGCATTTGCCCAGCATCTTCAGTTCATCCGCTCCCAGAAAACTGACGATCGTTGTTATGACTTCATCGGTTACGTCGGGATTACCCGTCAGGTGACAGAGCGCCTCGATCGCATGGTTAATAGGCCCCTGCACCTTCATCGCAGACATGAATCTGGTCATCAGCCGATACTTGTAGATCGAGAAGTATTTGGAAATGTAGTCGGAGTAAATAAATTTGTTCATTGCGTTCACGTACTCGGGGTTACGAATCAACGCCCGCAATTCCTTCTTACTGCAGGTCAGAGCCTTGTAAAAGGAGACTCTGCCGTACAACGTTGTCTTTTTCATCTTCTTAATCTCCTTCATACAGCTATCGTAATATTCCTTTAACATGCGGTTCTTCTCAATCAACCTGTTTAAAAAATTCGTTTGTTAAAAATGTTTTTATTGGAAATAATTTTGTATATACATATAAGACAAATTTGACAGTAACTTTTACAATATTCTTTTCTTACTAAGAGAATTAGGATCTAACGGCGCAAATTATTTACATAAACTTTAAATTTCATTATTTAATTATAATTCTGCATCCTTGAGACAATTTTAGTTCAAAAATTATACTCAAATAAATATATTGAAAGTAAAGTGATAATAGTTTATAATCAAATTTTATGCAGATTTCAATATTCATGTTCAATCGTATGTAAGTTTATTTAAAACAACATATCTCCAATTTTAGGTCTTTTCCTTTACTTTTATTGCTTTGTTGGTGGATTCTGTAGATCTCAACGGTGTGGAATTGTAGTTAAATAATGAAATATAAAGTTTTAGCCAAAAATAAGTTTAGGAATCTAATGAGTCGAAAAATTTGAGCATTAGACCCTAATAATCTAGGTTTCTTTAGATTTTAATATAACGAAACAGTCCTCAAAATTTCTGATAGTCAGGAGACTAAGACTGAGTAGGGCACTATTAAGTATAGTGTACTGTAATTAATTAACTATTAATTACAGTGTATTGTAATTAATATGACAATTATACAAACAATAAAACAATACAAAAACGTAAATTTAAAATATATTACCCAACAGTGAGAGCTCGCGCGCGCGGATTGCGCGGTTCCACCATAGCCAGGCACCTGATTAAAAACGATCTGAAGGGGAGATTTTTGTTGTCAACGCAGAGGCCCAGGGCACTTTTTTCCCCGGGTCTCTCGACGTCGAGCTCGGCGCCGTGGTCTACCAGCACATCGATTGTGTCGATGCACCCGTGCATGGGACCCTCGCAAGTGCAGCTTTGCACAGCGTAGTGCAGCGCCGCCCATCCCCTGTGGTCTTTCCAGTTCACGTCAGCGCCCATCTGCACCAGATATTCGGTGGCCTCCGCCCGACCCCTGCGGCTCGACATGTGCAACGGCGTCGCGTCACACGTATTTTTCGCGTCGATTCTATAAAAGAAAAATAAACAAATAAAAAATCGTTCGATCGTTGCGTTCGAAACCGTCAAAGCACTTATGACACTGTACGCACTTCAATCCCATGTCCACGAGCATCTGCATGATCTCCAGGTTGCCGTTGTAGGCGGCGAAGTGCATCGAGGTGTTGCCGGTGTCGTCCGTGGCGTGTACGTCCACGTCCCTCTGCAGCAGCAGTTTGACGACCTCGACGGTGCCGAAAGTCAGGGCCACGTGGAAGCAGGTGCACTGCTTGGCATTGAGCGCGTTCGGATTGGCGCCGGCGCCCAGCAGGATCTTTACGACCTCCAGGTTCTCCCACTTGGCGGAAAATTCGCAGGCGGCGTGCAGCGGCGTGTTGAGCTGGTCGACGGTGGCCACGTTGGGACTCACGCCAAACTCCAGCAGGAGGATGAATACGTCGGGAGAGGCGCGCGCCTCTATCGCCTCGTGGATCGGCGTAGTCTCCGGCGCGTCAGCGACCATTAACGCCTCGCTATCTGAAAAAGGAAAATCGATGGTCAGGCAAGATCGATGAAAGGGTGAGGCTTGGAGAGTCCGGCCGAGAGGAGCCCGGATGTTGCAGTTTACGAGCACGTACGGAAGGGATTGGCCGGTCGTTTCGCGAGAAACACGCTGGTCTTCTAAAGAACGTTCCGTGAATCTTACCAGAGCGACTTATCTTTTCTACTTCGTCATTCTTCGATCCCGAGTAGAACCGCTCAATCGTTAAATGTCGATGCAATTCGTGTAATGAAAATTCGGTACGAGTTTTTACGTTAAGAGCCCGTTAAGCTTCGTCTTTGTATAAACAGATCGATAATTTTTTTTATTTTAGAAAGGTACGGCGGCAAATAAATTTTTTAGCGCGCCACCGTAGTGTTGTTTCTTTAATGTGGAATATGATGTCGCAACAATTTTTAAAGTACGTTATTTCTGCGGAATATTAAATGGAAAAAATAAGTATTTTATTTCCCATGAAAATGAAAATGTTATTCCGACATCAATTTTTTTATTCACAATTTAACCAACTTTTGAGTAGTATCTCTGACATATTTCATGTAATATTACAGGAAACCATTGGGAATTTTTGTTTTAAATTTGAAACGTGATCATTCCACACAATAATTTAAACAAATTTTCATTTTTCTCATTGTCTTTCTTCTCTTGCACACTTCTTTCTTATTCGTTCTGACATGTCAATGACTTTTAAATACGATGCAGCGACTTTCACAAGCTTTAGTTAAATTCCTCCGATCGATAATAAAAAATAAAACAAAGAATTACCATATTTCAACATTTGACTGATCAATTCGAGATCTTTCGTCCAGAAAAAGTGTTTGAGCGACCAGCCGGCATGCACCAGCATCTTCATGAGCTCGAATTTGTCTTGCTGCAATTCGCACATCTTCTCGTAAATCTTGAAAATGGACGTAGAGCAAAGGCAGCCGGAGGCCGCGACGAGGGCAGAGTTTCCCAGTCCATTGAGGACTCGGGGATCCGCCCCGGCGTCCAGCAACATCCACAGCACCTCTTTATGATCCTCAGTGTACCGATCGCCCTGGACGCGTTCCAAGGCAATGTGCAGCGCAGTCGTGCCGAATATGTTCGTGGCGTTGACGTTCGGGTAGTCCTTGCGCTGCTCCAGGATGTAGTTCATCGCCTTCACGTTGCCATACATCGTACCCACGTGCACTAAGGTGTTGCCGTTCGCGTCTGTCACGTGATTAAGCGGCAGCTTGCTCGCCAGCTTCTTCAATCGGTCGATGTCGTAGCGCATCACCGACGTCCAAATGTCCACGTAAGTGTGATGCTGGTGACGGATTTCTCGTGGGAGGATTAAGTAGTGTGGATCGTACTGTTAAAAAAACATTTGCATTTTAAAAATATTTTTATTTATAATTCGACAGGGATACGTGATTGTGGGAGCTGACAGTTAGAAACAAATATCGTGAAAAAGCGTATCAATTTTCTTTAGATATTTTGCAAGTATTTTTACAAGTAAAGCATAATCCGCTTTAAACAAATAATTTTTACGTTTTACGCATAATTATGATTGTTGAATTTTTGTTATCAGTTATAAGGTTAATATACCTAGGCGTAAATATAAAACAAGTAAATCCTGTTTTATAGTTATACATTTTCACTGACAACTGTTTTAATAATAACACTATTATTTTTTATTATTTCAACACGGAACACTAAAAACAAGGAGAATAAATATCTTTTTACGTACAATTTTTTGTAATTAAATGTTTTATCCACTAGAGTGGAAAGATCGGACTCGGATTTCCGCTGAAGTTAATAAAAAAATTCCTTTAACTCGTATTTTTTATTTCCATTTAGCATGTTATTGTGTTTATAAATAACGCTACAATTTTTAAACGTTTTTTGGAAAAAAATGAATTTTTTACGATCACTTACTTGTACAATATCAGAAAAGATCATCTCTCGATAGATCATGATAATTTCACTAAAAAATATTATGCCGTTACTACGTTCGACATTTGCGCAGGATTCACCGCGCACAATGTTTTCTTTCAGACACTTCGACCGTTTAAAAATGGCGACATCAAGTTTAAACTACTCTGCCATAAGCATCCAAATAAAAAACTAGCACATTGTTTACCACGATAATATTGTCACTCGTCGTCAGGCAAAAATACAAAAAACAAGAGAAACATTCACAAAAAAAACTACGAATCCTAAATAGTCAACACTTCAAACTGCTTACCCTGCCGAACGTGCCGAACGACATTGTATCTGGTTAGGCAGATGCTAGCCTGGCTCCGATCCCTCGATGCGCCCTGTTTCGAAGCCTCTATTGGAATGCAGAATGGACCTCAATGTGCCCTGCACGTAGGCGGCATACATATACCTGCGCCCTCGTACCGTCGCGAGGATTTGGGACCCAAGGCCCACAGTACCATACTCCACCACGCGAAAATTTCTAAAGGCGGCGTTGCTCGTCGAGAACCCATGTTCTCTCGCCATTTAAAGAAAATTTTCATCAAACGGCTGGGAAAATCTCACTCTCCGTTTATGAAACGCCGTCCAATCTTTACTGCAGCCTCCTTTATTTACAATTCCATCTAAATTACTGCAATCAAAAAGCGTGTCGTCAATTTTTTTCGCTGCAATCCAATATTACTCAATATATCTTTATAAAAAGTAAAAATAATCCTCCTCATATCGACGTACATCAATACCCGCGTGAAAATAATTCAGACTAAAATAAAACGATAAAAAGATTCACCTCTATTATGTCCGAATTTAAGATTTTTTAAGATTCAAAAAGATTCACTTTTAATAAATATCTAAATATTAATATAAGATCTTTTCGAGATCGTTATTTTAATACAATACTAATATTAGTTTAATATATTCAATTTTTTAAATTTTCTATACATAGGATTTTATAAAAATCGTTTTAATTTTAATATTGTTAGTTTTAATTATAATCTTGATATTGTATTAAAACAATGATCTCGAAAAGATCTTAAATTGATTTGTAGGTGCTTGTTAATAGAGAATCTTTTTAAAACTTAAGAAATCTTAGATCCGGACATAATAAAAATGAATTTTTTTATCATCTTATTTTAGTCTCAATTATTTTTACATTTGATTCTACTAATCACAATCAGTTCAACGCGGCGTCGCCGACGCACAATTACCACCCGTATCTGATCTACCCCGTAGTATCAATTCCATTAAATCGCACTTCGAATTAATTCAACAGCGGCTCGATCAGTCTCACGCCGCGTCCTCGTCAAGCACCGAGTCTCGGGCAGCTGATAGGAGCTCACACACACGTCCGAAAGGAGAAAGACCAAGTGATGCTCGAATACCGCGATCCGCCCTCCACGCCACCCGGGACAATTAAGCCGGCCGAGCGGTCCGGGACCCCAGGGGCTTTCCCCAAAAGGCGCTCGGCCGGCAGGTAAGCAGCGCCCACACGCACCAACTCTCTCCGAGCCCGCACTAATCCCTCGGCCCGGTAACGACTTATTTACGACGGTAATTCCGCAGCGCGGGAACCCTACGCCTCGTTTCCGCGCGGAATTCAATCGAGCAAAAAAAAAGAAAAAAAATCACAGCACCGCAAAAGGGGACGACCTCACGAAAGCGCGGCGCGCGTAAAGATACGCGCAGCGGCGGACACAATGGGTCGGCGCCGATAAGGGCGGCCGGGCATACGTGACCCGTCGGACAGCGTCAATAAACGGCGCCCGCGCGATACCGTGTATACCGGATCATTGCACCCCGCCCCCTCCCCCTCCCTCTCCCGCGGTTAACGATCCTGACGTCGCGAGGTATCAAGCCCGCGGCCTCATGTACAACCTCCCGTGCGGCTGAATGGCGGCTTTACGCACTTTCTTGCCGGCGTGAAGCCAAGGCGGTATATATAATGTCAAGCGCGTGCACTTAAAATTTTAGAGGCTGCCCGAGGAAACTTATACGAGGCCGAGATTGCGCCCAGGGAAGATGTTTCGAATCGGTTTAGTGCGTGAAAATTTTATCGGTGGATTGTCGGAGACCTCGCGGTTTTATTTTGCTGGTACTGCGGCAACGCGGAGCTATTAGTTACATTAAGCGATTTCGCCCACTCCGATTACTGAATATTGCAAGATTTTCATTTATTCAGGGGCTCGAGCTGGAGCTGGGGAAGTTAAAGATGCGAGTGTTCTGCGTGCCTTTGCCATGTCGAATGAATTAAATTTGTATAAGTGCATGTAACTTTCACAAAATTTAATGGATTTAATTCTGTTACGCGGGGGAATTTATTTAACTCGTGTAACTTTCAAAAGCGTTGTACACTTTGCACTGCTTTTTCACATCAAGTGTATTTGTCACTTTATAATTTCAATCAATAGAAGAATTCATATTGATTACGAATGTCTCATAATTACGAAAATAATGAACAGAGTCTAATGTACTATTTGCAATGATTTACTGATAATACAATCGAATTTATCTTGAAGAAGACCTGTATAAAGACGACGAAGAAAAAGAAAGGGTATAGTCAACTAACGAGATTTTTTAAACTTCGTTTAGAATCCCATTATTGAAAAAAAAAATCAGATTACAGCAGCAATCCTTTAAGTACCTAATTCAACAAGAACTGCCCACTTCCAGAGGATCCCCCTTCGCTAACGCAATCACACTCGAGCTCGATCAGAGCCAGTCGTACGCGAGCCTTTTCCTCGATTGCCGCGCGATTCTCCGCAGCAACATCGTCTCGCGGCCTCCTGAAAAAGTAAATGCCGCTTGCGGGGGTGCGCAGCCTCGCACGCGTCGTGAATCGTTCGAGCGGCCGTACGGTGGCTCGTAAAAGGATTAAACCCCTTCATAAGACCCGCGAAACGACGTCGACCGTTACGGGCTCTCGTGCAGAGTCACACGACCAATAGCACCGCCCCTAAACAATTTCGAGCCTCTTGAAAAAAATAACAGGATCACCCTCGACGCGAATGAAAATGCCCCGCACAGAGCCGATCAGAAATTGCCCTTCGCTATATATACGCGTCGAGCACGTCCGCGAAACTTTTCCCCCGACGGCGGAGCTGCTCTCTCTTCCGGAGAATAATTTCCCGCCGCCCGATGCTTTCCCATCCTTTTATCGCGATTTATTTGCATTCTAATGAAGCGCGAAGGGAAAAAATGGGAGTAAGAATGAACGAGCGGCAGCGGCGCTTTTTCCATTCCCCCGGGAGGCCGATGGGAATGCGGCGCACGCGCCCCGCGGCTCCGGGCGACTCCTTATAGCATCCGAAAACAGCGAGTAAAAGCTGTGGCAATTAATTTAGGCGCGACTCGCCGAATCGGTCAATTAGAATTTCGCATTTGACGAGGTCACGTGCGGCCGCTTTATTGGAGTCTCTAATTGAGCGGGGCCAACAGGCTTTTCAAGGCGAATCGCCGGGCCGAATCGCTGAAATGCCTTTGACGTGTTTCGCCGCCGCCACTCGATTGAAAACCTCGCGCGACTGGTGGTAAGCGCGCGCGCCGCTCCGGTCGTTTGTGCGCGCGTCGAGGGGGATGCGGCCGGCGCTCGTTTGTGCCACTCGCTTCTCGCGCCAACGGCTTTTCTGCCGAACGCGCGCACCGCTTGGTGAATTATCGCGGAAGCAGTCGACGTCTTTTTGACGCGCGAAAAGCCAAGCGCGTCCGGTGGATTTAGAAAAATGCAAGAAATCGCGGAGCGAGAGTGTATACTGAGAGAAAAAACTTAATAAAAATTGCTATTGTGCTCAGGAAGGCAATGACAGTCTTGTCAAGTGAGAATTTTTTAGATGCAAAGTAGTAATTTGCAGTAGCGGAAATTTTAAATATTACTACTTTATTTAATACTAAAAGTGGCTATTTTAAGTACTAATAATTTTTATTTTCCTTAATAAAATTTCTTGCTTGTCAAGACTGTCACTCCTTTCCTAATCACAATAGTAACTTTTGTTAAGTTTTTTCTCTCGGTGTATAGTGTTTTTTTTTTATTAGGATCGACGATGGAAGAATGCATAATATCTTCCGGAACTTAGACTAAGCTTCCCTATTTTTTAGCTTATACTAAAATTTTCCTAACTTTTAACGTAAGTTATAACAAACATCCTCCTCGTTGAAATTAATAAATTAATCATCCGCAAAAGAAAGACAATAAAGTTAATAGGTATTACTATACAACTCGCTACTAAAAACACGCAAATCGTTCGTAAATCTATCGGAATTAGTACATTGGCAAATCCACGTGCAGCTGTTGCACATTGCTAATACCCGTAAATTCAACGATAACGCTTCTAATCCCTTTGGACTCTCCCGATCGAGCCCAAATAAACAAGCCTCAAATTACATCCTCATCAATCCCAAACTTTATAGACTCGTCAACTTCCGCCTTACAGCCCATTCGAATTTAATGAAACATTAATAGCCGCGAAGGCCGAAAGCTCGCCTCGATATCGGTAAGCTCCGGCAGCGCGAGGCAGAAGAGGGAGGGGGAGGTGAAGCTCCCGTCGATTTCATTAGCCGCTCATCGTCAAGCGGAAATATCAGAGCGCCGCGCGCGCACCGGATTATGGCAGTCCGCGCGTGCTCGCGCTCACAACGAAGCGAAGTGGCCGAGGGCTGCCGCGGGCAGATGAATGGCTGCACGGCAGAGCGAGCGCGCACATCCGAGCCCCAATTGACGATCCGCCGAATCCCGGCCGCGGTAAACAAAAGCCCGCGCGACGTTGCCGATCGACCAGCCCCCGTCCACCCCTAAGGCTCTAAAACGGCGAATTTGGCTCTCTCGGGCTTGCGGGATCGCAGGGAGAGCGCCGCGAAAATCCATCGGGCTCCCATGGCGGGAATGCGTTTTTACGGCCGTGCGGGGTCGACGGTCTTTCCGCTGAAATTTTCGGAGTCAAAAACTGAGGGCCCCCAGGTAAATGCCCTTTGCCTGAATGTGACGGGGATAGGTGGGTTATATAATATTACTGTTGCTTTAAATTAATTATTTTAAAAGGCAGTTCTTGCGTTACATTGTACTATGCTAAACAAGTTTTATAATTTTTTTAGACTTGTTTTGCATTTTACATTATTTTCACGTTTTTATTCCTTCAGTCCATGGATTATTTTGAAGTAGAATTTTGCAGTTGGTCGGTTTTATTTACTCGTATTTTAGAAATTTTAGAATAGCGAATGCGTGCGTTAGATGAATAATTTAGCGAATATTCACAAAACGTATTTTGACGATACTGGATTTAAAGGATAAAGAAGCTTAAATGATTAGTATTGAATTATTGAAAATAAATTTTGTAGAACTAAGTACATTTTGTACGTAATTATAAAACCATTTAGTTTATTTAACTAAATTTTGGTAAATCAACTAGTTTTAGCTTAACTGACAAAAAAAAAAAAAAAAAATCACGAAAAATTTCTTTAATTCAGCTAAATATTGTAAAACTGAAAAAGTTAAATAATGAAAGATATAATAAATTGACTGGTTAAAATAACCAATACTATAATTTATTTTTTACCATATGAATTTGAAACAATTTTCAGAACATTTTTCACTTGTTTAAGTGTCAATTACTAAAATAAAGAAGTAACGCGTCATTTCAAAAGATCCAATGCAAAATTGGAAAATTAACACATCAATTTTTCATAAATTTATTTGTCGTGTATGTCGACCAAGTCAATTTGCATTAGTTCATTTTTATTTTCACGAGTTTAATTAAAAAAGAAACTCGTACGCGACTAATTATAAAAAATAATTTGTTTGTTTTAACTAATAAAATTGTTTAATTTGTAAAACTAAAATTTGATATTCTAGTCTAAAGAGAAGCAGTTTCGATTGACAAAGACAGTCAACAAAATAAAAGCCAATTTCATTAGCTCATATGACGCGGTGACATTATTCGCCCCATTCTTATGTAGGTAATTCTGATGAATTCATTGGCTTCGAGTGATAGTAAGAACACTTGCACCAGCGATGCGCTGGCGATCTTTCACTTTATCCCAGATAAAAGGGGGTCGAGATTTAGATTCAAATTGCTTCCTGCGCGGAGAAAATTGACAGCTACAATTGGCACTAACACAATTTCATAACTCGCCCGCAGTTTTGCGACGCTCGCAGCAATTATTCCTCCCCCTCCTTTCAGTCCATACTTAAACCTCAAAACGAAAAAAAAAAAAGCGAATGGACTCGTCAAAAAATACGCCCCTCATCTATCCCCACCGCAGTAAATCAGTTGGCAGTCCACGAATGATCATGGCCGATTCGCCGATTCACCATCGGCGATTAATGCGCGCGTATACGTACGGCGTATTACTTTACGACGGCTTTTAATCAAATGACCGAGTATTACGCCCGGCTCGATTGAAGTACGACCGCCGCGGGAAACGAGCTCGCAGTTAAATTGCTATTTTCTGTTTTTTTTTTTCTTTCTTTCCTTTTTTTTTTTATCGGCAGTATAAACAAGGCGCAGACTTCGGCAGCTGCGAATCCGAAGCGAGTGGGAGTAAGAGTAGGTCCTTGAATCGCGCGGCTAATCGCGCTTTCCGGCGAGCCGCGACGAATAGGAAAGCAGGCCGCTAAAGTGAGCCGAGCGCGCGGCGCTAAATAAATAAAGTGGGCGAGGATCGGGCGAGCGGATGAAGCTGGAGGCACTGTGACCCACTGTGTGAGGCGCTGCTGGCTCCGAGATTTTATGCGCCGCCAGAATGGAGTGAAGTTTTTACGCGGAGGTGCATAAGGAGACGCGGAAGAGGATCGATACCGAGAATATTGGGTAGTGAAATGTGAAAAGTCTATCAATTTTCTGCGCAAGTTTTTTTTTATCGCCTCTTGCCGTGCGGGCTAATTATGAAAGCGACCAATGGCTGATTTTATACCGTAGAATTATAGTTTAGTCAATAAATTTTTTCGCTTAAATAATTAAATACTGTACATGTGAAAATCTGAAATTCACATACAAAATGTGAATAGCAACGTATTTTAGATCAGAAGTATAGTCTACTAATTCATGACAAAAGAATTATCACTGCTCATATGTTGTTAATTTATTATTAAGTTTTATTATTATTATTACAGATTTATAATTAAGTTACCCTTTTATTTGTACAACTTATTTAACACACGTAATTTTTTTCATGTTTCTCAGTTTGCAATAGAATAGAAATAAAGACATAATTGTGTACACCGACATAAATTTTAATGAATGATTAAAGAATTACGAATAGGTCTGCAAATAAGTACAGTTTAAATAATCGTAAAAAATCTATTACCTCGTTAGAATTTGACTACAATAGTGCGCTCGTATTTGAAAAGCAGCATACAGCCATTAAAATCACATTTGATGATTTTAGTCATGCACCTTTTGCAGTGAATTAATAATTTTTTTTAATTTCAATAAATTTAAATTTTAAATGCCACGATAAAAGTGATTTTCAACACTGGGAAAGGCAATTTAAAATTGTACTTAGCATGTGAAATTTTGTATGCGCATTGAGCGAAGGAACAGGAAGAGCACGGGAGTGGATCGAAGAGGGAATAAAATCGGGCGAGCGGAACGTGAAGGAGATGTAATATTGGAAAGAGATAACATTGAAAGAGAAGAAGATATAAATGCATGGAGAAGGCATATCTCTATTAGTTTCGAAGGATCTTTGTGAGATTTTGCTGAACAGGTGTTACGCGCAGATATTAATTCCTCTGACGGATAACTTTGATGAGTGTCGGTGTGTGTGTACGTGTACGTTTGCCATAAAAGCCACACATTCATTTATAATCGAGATTTTTATGATAACCTCTGGATTACGTACATGACGTTCATAATGCAGAAAATATTTTTAAAAATACTCTTATTTTATTCGCATGTCTGTAATGTCTTAACATATAAATTTTAATGTTTATAAATTTAAGAATATAATTCTCTCACTAATTTTAAACAAAACGCAATTTGAATTATGAAAAAAAGTTTTAATAAATGCATGGCAATGCAGTGTTTAGTCAAATTTATATAAGACACTGTAAGTACGTTTAGTTTAATAAACTTCTGGTACTTACACAATTCCCTAATAACTGTACTTTTGTTACTACATTACAATTAATTTGCATAAAATAAATGTATAATTCTTCCATTAATTTAAAACGAAATGCAACATTTTGAATAATGCTCGGACATAATATTTTAACAGCAAAAGCAACACGAGCCGGCACTCTCAGTGCATCTTGATAAAATTGCTTATTTAAACAAATGGCCGTAGTATAAAGTCAACTTTGTTTAGTATAATAATAATAAGCATGCATTACAAATCCCCCCGTAAATATAAGTCCTAAGATGGCCGCTCGCGATTGCCGCAGTTGGAGTGCGCGTCACCTTTTGCGCTCGTAAATCAGGCCGTAAATTTGGCCCGATGCTCGTTTTAACAATAGCGCCCGCGGGCCAAAGCGGAATACGCCGGAGTCATTGTTCGCTCCATCAGAGCAGGTCAAAGTACAATTTTGGTTTTAGGTCAAAGTGCGCGCATTGTCGCCGAGTGCCGGCCGACGCCCACCGTACACCGCTGCGTGTTATTTTCATTCAAATCTCGGACGCCTTCCCCCTGAATCTTGATTAATCGATGCAAAAATCGCCCGGAGCACGACGAACTCCCCCTGCTGTCCGCCGAAAAGTCGCGAGCGCCTTTTTTTTTTCTGCGGCGCCTCCGTTTGTAACGCGCGTATCACGCGTTGTATTCACAAGATGAACTTGGAGCGAGCAAAACTATTCCCGCGGCTCAGGCGTGCGCTTGGCACATTCGTCACGTGCGCATTTTACCAAGTGACACAAATTAAGAGAGATAGATTTACACCCGCGCGGAATACAAAAGCGCGTTGCGCCGCTGAAGAGCCAGTATATAGTTTACGATTTTTCTCTTGGTAGACACGCACGAATTCCGTTCATTTGTCGACTGACCGGAACGAGATGTTGCAAAAAAAAATTGTCAATCAATAGAAACGAAACAATTTGGATCGGCCGAACATTTCGCGTCGATGGTTAAATAAATCATCCCGGCGAGAAAATTGATTTTACAGCCCGAATAAAGTTCCCTCTGATAACTCATTTCGCGACGCTCGCTTTCTAAAAAAAAAAGGAATACCCACCGTCGCCTCATACCGGCGTTCAGGTGGTAATTCAGCGACCGAACGCGATAAAAAAAAGGAGCGCGGGGAACGAAAGTAGGTTTTGTCGGCGATAGTCATTCTCCGAGATGTATCCCAACATCGATCCATCGATTAAAAAATAAATGGGTTCCATTTGAAATTTTAATGAAAAACCAACAAGCGCATGGAAGTATTCCATTATTATTAAACTGGGTTACTTCCTCTCTGCTCGCTTTAATAAAATACAAAAGTCCATTTTAAAAACAAACTTTCTAAAAATAAAAAAGAAAACAAAAAAACCTCCCCACAAATTGAAGCTTATACTCTCGTCTTCAATCCGCGCTTAAATAAAGAAAATTGTGAGCCCGCGGAAATTTTTCATCAGCGGCTTTAATATTAAACCCCGAAAGCGTCAGCTACGATCCGGCGAATTTCACCAAAAAGTCAGCCTCAGACGCGTCGCGGCCCCGGAAAGGGAGCCGCCGGCAAGACTCCACCCCGGCGAATAATGCAGAAGCTGTCGGCGGCAAGCGACATCGGGATCCGCTGATTTCCGAGGCCCTTCTGGGCGACGCGGCGCACATCAGGGATTCACGACGCGCTCGAATTTTACACGAGCCGCGTGCGCCAACTGCGCGGAAGAGCCGTCGCGCTAATTTCGAGAAAGCCTTCGGATTCAATTTTTCGTAATCTCGGCGATAGGCTGCGAGTTCAATTTTAATCCCGCTTTAAAACTGAATTAAGTAGAATCGTTTAATCGCGTTTTATTTAAAACTAATAAATCTGAAGGTATCTTATTATTTATTTAATGTATTAAACATTCAAAACCTTTTAAAGGCAAAATTATTAAATTGAATGTATAAAATTATATTAAATCTAATCTAATATGATTGAGAGCAACGAAAAATCGTGCAATTTCATTAGAATTCGTTAATTATTCAGCTACGTGCTTGAAGTAAGTTACATGACATTTTTAACAATGAAATATTTAGCAGCAGTTAATTTTGTTGTTTTGTGGAAATATGAACGTTTTGTGGGATTTGATTTAGTTCTGAAATTGTAGTGTACTATAATAGGAATTCTTGAAAGTTATTTTCGTTTTTTTACGGTACGATTTCTCTATCTGTATTGTAGTTCTATTCATAGATCTTCTTCGCAGTTCCCCCAATATATAAGTATAGATTTTTACGTAAAAATTTTTTATGCTTCGAGTAAATTCTTTATTTGTACTGTTAATCTAATTTATTCATTACTTTTTCTTTAAAAGAAAATTTTGGTACCTTATCAGATTCATTTTATGTGAAGTACCAATTTTTGTACAATGTGTATAGTACTATTTTATTACTCATAAGTGTTTTACAATGTATGCTTTATTCGAAAAATTTTTTTCAGTTTTTTCACTTTCACAATGAATTTTTAATTTTTATTCATTACATTTTGTAACACTCTTGAAATTTTAACGATAACGTACCTATTTTGTACATTTTTCTTCGCTAAATGAAATAATAAAAATAAAAAGATAGTATATTTTTTAACATCAAATTATAAGGATAATTTTTATGTTAAATATTGTAAAGGATCCACTGACACATAAGCTATGCATCTCAACTACAAACTTTATTAAAAAGTGGATATTTTTAAGCCTGTAAAAATAGTTTTAAAATGTAGGCTAAAAGCAACTTGTTTTAACGAAAATGTGTTAAAGCTTCCAGCTTGCGCGGTGGAAAATGTTTAATAAGGTTTACGATGCATTTAACACTCACACAAAGTTTGTAATAACAATAAAATTTCCATGTATCCACGTTGCTTTGTTAATTATGCATATTTGATACGAATATTTTTTGGCAACATTAAATGAAAGAATATTAACCGTAAAAATTATATTCATCATAAGAACAAAAACTGTTCTACTATCTGATCACTCCTGAATTTCTCTGCCGATTGTAATAGCATTATAAAATTTTAAATTCTTTCACTCGACCTGCATCCGACTTAATGTTTTCTCCTTTTTTTATCATAATATCCAATCTCACGAGATTAAATTTTAATTTTACGTAACTCAAAACGCCTATAACAAGGTATTTTTTTACTATCGGAAGTAAACAAGAGTATCCGGATATCTGCAACTCGACAGGCAAGCAAGGGAACAATTAATTATTTTCATCATTAAATTCGCAAACTCCCACAATGCCTTATAAGCAAGTTCTATTATCACTCCACAAACTTACGGAGTCTAATCGAGTGCACTTAGTTGCCGCAGTCGCGATAATGATCACTGAATTACCAGTTCCTCGCAGTCAAGACCCGAGCGAGCGCCCGAAGCACCCTTATCCCCCACCCTCCTTCCACCCCCGCCAATAAAAAAGAAGAAAGAATCCCCGGCGTCTTCAGCGAAAATCGGAATTTTCTACGGTGTCAAGGAGGAAAAAAAAGACTGTTTCAATTTCGCCTGGGCGTTAACGGAGGCCCCGCAGTACCCGTAATTGATCATCGGTTAATTGGGGCATATAAGCGCGGCTTAAAGAGATATGACGATATTAGTCGGGGGAGCGAGAGGCGATAACAACGGCGACGTCGAGGGGACAAGGGGAGAACTGAAGAGGCCGACGGGCTTATGATGTTTACGGCCCGGGGCGCGGAAATCACGCGTCGAGGAGGCGGTGGGCGCCCTTTATATGGCCGTGGCAAATTTTCAAAATTGCAGACGAAGCGAGCCCCTTTAATACCCCGTCCTCTACTGTCCTATTGGTTGGGTAATATTAGTTTACGTCCAAGATTCGTTTTTTCTCACTTTTCTTTAAATTTTCTTCGAAACTTTCCAGGCGATTGGATGTCTTCCCTTTAAGGCATCGTTACTACTTTGACGAACAGTGAACACCAGCGTGATCAGTCGTACTTCCTTTACTTTTAAATGACAGTGTTTCAAATGCTTTTATGCTTTCATTTAATTTCTTTTATTTCCCTTTTTGCATTTTGAGAGGAAAAAAAAAAACAAAACAAAAAATTGCAGAGCGGGATTGATTAAATGATGCTTCGAAGACTACTGCAATACTAAAAATCTTGTGAAATCGTTACACGCACGCTTTTACAGTTTTATCAAGGACTTTCGGAAAAATCGTTAATTTTTATCGCAGGATATGATGAACGTGCCACTCGGACAATAGTATAATTTTGAAACCCATCAATAAAGGCACACACACTGTTATGTATTTTTTGTTACGTGATGAAAATTTAAATTGTTCTCGTAAGTTAAATGAAATTTTCTTTTGCTTTTCATGCACAGTGTATAATTGGATTATTTTTTTTTTGCAAACTTAATTTTTATAAAAAAAATTATTCAATTGAAAACTGCTATTTCTAATATAAACTAAAATTATTCATAAATAGAATTGTTATCATTTGACATTATTATTATTTTTTAAAACATTATTATTTTCCTATTAAATTTTACAAAGTAGCGTATTTCCTTTGCCGCGCTTTCTCTAATGTTAGAACAATACAATATTTTTTTATAAAAACATCTACTGTTTTTAATTGAAAATTTCTTTGAAATATTGTTGACGTCAATATCTGGAAATGATACTGCACAACTTTATAATAAACAATTATTCTATTATATTCTAGAACACATAAAGTGTTTTATTAATAAATAAAATAACATGGATGAAATACCAACGCTTACAGTAAACGACCGCACTTTAATTAAATTCTTCCCGTTTCCTTCGGTTCTTTAAAAAAACATCTCCATTTTCATTTAGCAATCTTGCTATTAATTGCCTAAGAAAACACTGAAAGCTCTGGTCGAAAAAAAGTCTCAAGCGCGAAATCTTCGGTCCAGCCAGGCCCCGGCCGTTCACTTTAATCGTTCCGCTTTCTTTTTGCGGCTCGTTTACCGAAAATTGTGTCGCTCTCTCTCGCGTTACCAACGAAATTACGCCGACCCCCCTCTCGAACGGTTCACGTCTCACCCTCTTTCCACCCTGATCCTCTAATTTCCTCGAGCACCAACATTTCCCGGTAAACACTCGCGAAAATCTACAAACGAATGAAACAGACAATAAAAAAAAACGGAAGAAAATATAAAAAGAGAGACAGTGGCGCGCGCCGAGCGAAGGCCGCGGCAATTAGGAGCCCGCGAGGATCGTGATCGCGAAGGTGAAATGCATTACCAGCGTAGCCATCGATCTTGGGTAATCAAATGATACATCAACGTCTCGCGACGGGCGGGGGAGGGGCGGCTAATTGCGGCGCTCGCGCACTCGCGTCGACCCGGATTACGCGTACGCCGCTTTATCGCCGATTAAAAGGCGGTCCCCGTGCATGCTTTGCGGGCGAATTCGTCTTGCACCCTCGTGAATCAAACTGGCTGGTTCGCGGCTGCTCGGGCTCCCGCCGAGGTGATAAATTCGTCGGCGGTATAAGTATTGATTATGAGGTCGTTATGTCCGCTGCAGTTTCATCAAACATTAGCGAGACTGATCCGACTATGAGGTTTCGGGAAATTTCTGCTAAATTTGCGGTTTCGCCAAGTGTCCGTTACAATTAATATCGAATTAATGCATTCGCAAAAAAAGTAACTTCGACTTTTTGTAAATTAATTTAACTTTACGAAATTTTAGTATTAGAATCAGTAGAAAAAATAAAGAACTGCTAAATCTATTTTTCTGTAAAGTAAGATCTAAACTTTACAGTTGAAAAAGTTAGAATTGCTTGAGAAAATATTCAGTATCTACTTTTCTGGAAAGCAGTTACTATTTTCTTTTAAAAAAAGGAGATTCTACTTTTCGAACCGGATGTTTCTACTAATCATTTAGATTAATTTAAATTTTAATTTTATTATTTTATTATTTTTATCAGAAAGTATTTTTTTTTTTACATTTTTAGCAAAAGGGGATTCTCCTTTTTTAAAGTAATCTTACATTTTCAAGCAAAGTTGAAATTACTTTTTAAATAAACTGTTATTCCTATTGTAAGAAATTTTAATTTTACTGATTTTGCAAATCAGTTTTTACTTTTTCCGAGTCTAGTAGATCTTACTATTGCGAAACAGTAAAAGAAACTTCTTTTTTTTTCAATGTAACAACCTAAATATGAACAAGTAAAATTCACATCAAATAAGTGAATGTACACTTTTCAATGCGATAAGTGTTCGATATTTCAAAGAAGTGAACAACTTATCACGCAGAATTAGTATATATTCACTTATTCGATGTGAATTTCACTTATTCATTCCTAGGGCGTATATTTAAAGGATCGACTAAGAAATAATTAGTAAAATTCAGGGATTTCAAATCAACGTAAATAACGCTCATCAAACGAATCTCGAATCTCTGGATAAAGCGAAGACACGAGCGGCGAGGTTCACGGCCGCCGCAGCATCCGCGGGGGTTCACGCTCGACGTGCCTCGTCGGCCGGGAAGCGTCACGCGCAGGAAGGCGCCTACGATTCTGGGACAAGGTGAGAGCGGGCCCGCGATGACGAATCCCGATCACCGCCTCGCCAATGTCCCGTGACTCTGCGCGAGCAGATAGTGGGTGAAGGACCCCGCGGCGGTCGCCGACCCCTCTTCTGTCCTCCATCCGCGACTAATCTCCGTTCAGCCGACGATTTTATCGGCGAGATGTTCCGCTTTGATCGGCGAACTCCTTTTTCGCCCGCGCAGCCTAGCGGCGGCGGAAATTTACTTTTTCGCGCGATGAGTCGCTGACCTTTTGCGGCTTTATTTTTAGATCGTTCGCCTCCTGACGCGGAGCACCTCTGCCAATTCGCGCTTTTTCACTCCGTGATTCCGCGAGGAGGTAAAAATAGCGGCGAGTCGCGTGATACGTCGATCGCCGAGGTTGATAATGCGCGGTATGATAATGTACGGCACAGTAAAAAAAAAAAGAAAAAAAAAAACTAGAGATACGCATAAATATATTGATCGCGCGACCTCAAGTCGAGCGAACAAGACGCGAATCATTTTCTCTCTCTCTCTCTCCTTGGTGGATAATTCGCTGAAAAAAAAAGAAGAGACGAGAGAAGCGAAAATATATTTTATCGGCGGTACGGATTTGATTTATCTTCGCTCGCACTGCAAAAATTATGATAACGTTACGTAAATTTATGGAAAGTTTCGTGCACCTGATGCGCGCTTTGCTATTTCACTGTTAAATCCTGCAAACCGCCGTGAAAATTGCTTCGCGGTCATTTTACGAACTAAGGTGCATTAACAAAATTCATTGCTATCATTTTAAACAGTACTCGTAGTATTACACGAAATCAAATATAGATCAATATAATTTAATCTTTTCAATGTACGATTCGGATAAAACAATTGTTGGGTTTTCAAATCTAAATAGAAATTAAATTAATTAGAGTGTGGATTATTTAAATTTTTGCCTATCAATTTGCGCTTAATTGCATATATAAACTTCGGTAAATGTTGCACTTATAAGTAAAATTCCTCGGCATAGCATAAATAATTTGCAAAAGCTTATGATTGAATGACATTTTCATCCATTCTCACTATCTAATTTATTTATGTTTAGAAAACTATAATTTAATAAAAATAAAAATAATAAATTCATCTTAAAAAAGAATTCATTAGTGGCTTTGCGTTGTATCATTTAAAATTTATAATTCGATTAACAGAGTTATAAATACAACACGTAAATATCGTGCAGAAAATTCAGTAAATCTAATTTCGCTATTCATTCGGATTCACTTAGAAACATTTAGAATGAGACATGAGCAGGAGCTGAATAAAATTTTAATTATATACGGACGTAGAAGATGCAACCCCGTACTCTATTTGCCGTATCAGAGAAATGCCGCAGCAGCGTTTCAGCGCTCGTATCACTGGCATATTTTCACAGGGACGATACGTGCATTAAATTCGTAATTAAGATTCTGTTTGTCTACCGCTTTAGCGTTCGCTTAACATTAGAAGCTTGGATTTCCTAAAAAATACCTTTAAATAAACGCCCTTCGAACTTTTCATAAGTGAGACAATTTTTATTAAGAAATTAGTTTCAGAAGTGTTAATAAATTCAATACTTAATTTCTTTTAATTAAGTGAAACTTCTAGTGCACATAAAACGCAAATAATTTATGCAGTACTAGCGAGCACAAAAATACGTATAAATTATCCGAAGGTAAATAATCGCCAAGCAGATTGATTTTACATAACGAGGAGTTATTCATAGAAATTTTCCATTTCCGCGTTTTCTTTCAAATAAAGAAAAATAGCTAATTAAAAGCAGCAAGTAAGAAACAATCACGAAATTATCTTTACAAGAAAATGACATATAAAAAAAAAATCATCAACTGTATATAATTATTACACCTGCACAATAGATCCCAGCGCTTTTCAAATGTAATTGGCCCTCGTGAATAAGATATCTTCCACGATCCCTGTGAGTAAATAACTTCGCACGCGCATTGATAGGGAACCCCCTTGTAAATTGCGCCACTTAAGGAGCGTCTTAACAAGTTCTCCAAACTTGGCAAGCGACGAATCTGGCGAAGTTTTATTAAATCCCAGACGCGCCATTTGACGAATTTCATTATTTACAGCCGTTCGGGGCTATAGGACCCTCAATGAAACTTTTCGTCCGTTCGCGCCGAAAATTCCTACTATCCGTGTCTATTATACAGGTATATTGACATAACTTGGGTAAAACGTAGAGTGCGAAAGAACGGTACAATTTTTTCCCTTTTTTTTTATACGAGAGACACCATCCCCTCTGCGACGGTTATAAATAATTCGAGGGAGGCCAAGATTTTCCCGAGCGATGCGCTCGATCCTCGTCGGTATTTATAGGCCGCCTTAGCGTCGAGGGCTGCGTGCGATACAGGCAAGGATAGAAGCACTTTTATCTTGGATGCACGACCGAGGTATCGGAGGGATATGCTGCGTTCCCTGCGGTTTGCTCACGCGCGTTCTGAAAGACGCGCCACGGATGACTTACTCTGGACGCGGGGGAAATATCCGCGCGCTTTCCGGGAGA
The DNA here is from genome assembly GCA_018906775.1 of Sycophila sp. Sp_5. NCBI lineage: Eukaryota > Metazoa > Arthropoda > Insecta > Hymenoptera > Eurytomidae > Sycophila > Sycophila sp. Sp_5. The sequence goes on from JACCID010000020.1 coordinate 1,661,236, forward strand.
GAAGATGCTTTTAATGCATTTTACACTTTCATAAGGCCTTTGATGGTAAGCGGTTGATGGAATGGAACAAGACTTTTTAAATTGTGATAATATCACCTGCGACAATCGCTGAAGGAGATGTGAAAATTGTTTAATTATATAAAATCGGCGTTAATGAAAAGGTTTCCAGTAGAATTCCTTATAATACTATTTATTATTTAGTCAATGCTATAATTATTGGATCAATGTAACAGAAGAAATACATTTAAGTGATATTGATGGAAATCTATTCATGAGCATCGAAATCAAAATTAAACAAAAACCCCATGTACCTTGCAATAAATAATGAGTTATAGAAATTTTTCAAAATCATAATTGTACGCATCTGACTGATATATTTTGATGTATCAAAATAACCAGGCCTAAGCAAAGTTAAGTCGCGGATTTTTTTAAACTTAGTTAAAAGATGAAAAGGAGCAAATTGAACAATACGTACTTCCGTTGAGTTAAACAGGTTTTTCTCTTCCCTAGACAGCAGTTCTTCCAGCATGCGCAGTTTTAAGCTTGGCACCCGTTTCGTTGCTGAAACAAACACACAAAGACGTATTATTTTTTTTGCGTAAATGTTCAATTATTATCTTATTAGTGAATAATTTTTACACTGATAAATGAAATAAAAAATACCTATTTGATTTATACACATTTAACACTATCAGAGCAAGAATTAATTTTGCTTGACTGCTAAGTTTCCCACTTATTTATACATGCACGACTCTATTATATATAACCCTTACCCTCTATCATTTAGAAACATATAAATCTACTCGCTCGCCTTGAAAAAAAAAATAAGTCACCGATGTTATCAACACCACGCCGGTACCACCGCGAAAAACCCATTTTGCACACTCGCGGGTCGTGCGGGCGTAATGTGTCTCGCGCGAACAGCAGGTACATAAGAGCCCCGGGGGCCGTAGAAGAGGAGGCGTTGAACCCCTCGCGTCCTTCTCTGTTTGCCATCGGACCGCGAGCGCCTCGAGGTGCCGCCTGCGACTCGCGATAATTCATTTCGGTGGTAGGGACGCGCGGCGAATAACAATGGGCCCGGCGGGGTGGTAAGCGCGCGCAAAACGCCGAAGCCGTCGATAATTGGCCGCGCTTATCCGATTCACGGGAGCCGATTGTCGTGCCCGGCAAGCGCCGGCCCGCCGGCGTCGATATTGTCTGCGAGCTGGCGCGCCCGGGCTTCCGTTCGCTGGCGTAATTGCCCGATTCCCGGCATTGTGCGTCTCGAGATTCAGATCTTGCGCGATGCTGCAAGCTCCGGCGATCCGCCCTGAGAGGCTGACTTTTTGTTTCTATCGGCGAAGCTTGCGCTTCCGAGATTACTGCATGCAGGGAATTTTCGCAACAGTGAGCTATGATTGACTGTTCGTCACTGGGCGAAATTCGAAATTAAATTCTGCATTGCATTGATTTACAGAACTTTAAGATATTATTAATGTACCTGTGTTAGTGATGTTCTTATTGAAGCGTACGGTTGATTAGCAGTCTTTTAAATAATTAAAAAAAGCTAGCAGGTGGATTGAATTTTATTTGCGTTATAAGCAGGATCAATCGAAAAACACACGACTGCAAACGCATCTGCATAGGCTTTCTTCGATGAATGTCTATTAGCCAGAATATCTGTTCGTAGCGGTGTTGATTCCCTAAATGATAACTGCTGTGGAGGCCACCGAAAGTCGGGTTTTGACCTGCCACCCTTCGCATAAGTGTATCCTTCGTGTACTTTAGGTGCTATGGGAGCTCAAGTTGATTATATTGATCAAACACCTCTAAAACAAATTAATAATTTTATGAAATTTATTTTACTAAATATATCGCGGTTCGTTATATTATAAATTTGTTATAATAAGGCTTTTTTAAGCTTTTTTGCTACACTTCAGTCGAAGGTGATGCACCAAATTGCTGTTCAGTTTATACTTCCATCCGCAAACCGCGCAACTGCGACGTTAATGTTAGGGAGGTAGATGACCTCTGACTGTTCTGTAAGACACTCATGTAAGGGTTTCCGTCCTCACTTTAGGCAAAGGTGGCGGATTAAGCCATCCTTCAGATGCTACGATTTACCGCAGTGCGAGCAAATGTATCCGCAAAGATCATTTTTTACAAGAGATATCTCAAGTTGTTTATCCATCTCATCCGTATGCACCGCGCTGACAAGGTTGATCGTCCCTGATGAATGAATCTTTTCAATGGACTAAATCTGGCTGTCCTACTGCGTTCTAGACTTCCGTGGCATTTGGAACTTGCCATCTGCAGTTCAGCAATTTTCCGGATTCAGCATTAGTAAAAGCTTTCCATCTACCTGCAAAAAATAAATATGTTAAGAATAGTTAACTAAAATAGGAAAGACTGTAAATAAAATAAAAACGAAAAATAAAAAAATCCGTTTTAACAAATCATCCCGTATGTTCAAACGAAGCCTTACAAGACCAGAAGCTCTTGGTAATCTCCGTCGCCTAAATTTATCCGAAGAATCTTTTCAAGCCGCTTTAAAGCCAAGTGCGAACAATACCCCAGTTTATTTAAATATCCCCGAGTCCCATTACAGAAACAGGAGCAGCGCGTGCTATTTCTCCGGCTTTTTACAGCGCTTCCCTTGCCTCCGCAACGAACAACATTCGAAAAGCTCGCCGGTAAGAAAAGCACCTCCGACGCGTTTCTTGCTATCTGGCAATTTTGCAGTCGAGAAAAGCCGGGGCTCGTAGCGCGGATATTGTCTTGTAAATTAGAACGTTAAAGCGCGGCCCCCGTATTTATTCCCGACTTACACGGCGCGGCTCTGAAGGAGCAAAGCGCGGAGATGCAATATGATAATTCGTAATGGCCTGCCCCTTCCTCGCTTATCTCAACCGAGGCTCTTTTATTCGCCCGTTCCGGTGACCTTATCTAGCATCTTCTCTCGGTTTCGAGACGACAGCCGATGCATCATCGTTATCGAGTCCCAAAGGTCTCCGCAGATCCGCGCGACACGATTCACTGTTTCTCCTGAGCGTGTGGCTGGTATAATTTTTTATATTGAATTGCGAGGGTACATGGCTGCTTAAATTCACCGAGACTATCTGTTTTTCCAGCTACGGGGCTTCCGGAATTCCAGCGAAATTCGGGCTGTTGACTCGGGCGGGGGTGGTAAGGGTTTATGCCTCGGTGCTGGAAATCGGGCGCTCGCCTTGTTTTCTGCCACGCTAAGCCTTACAGTTGCTAACGAACGAGCCGTTTTCCGCCTGATATTTCTCCAGCGCGCCTTTTTCAGTCTTCGGAAAGTTTGGACGAGTGGAGTTTTTGGCTGAGGCCTCTGTCATTGTCTGTAAAAAAAAAGTGTTAAAAGATTAATTAGAAAGGCACTCGCAAATCATTGATAATCAATTTCTCTCAAGATTTTTTTAATAATGGACTACGCACATGTTTCTTCAAAAATGTAGAAGCATTAATGTAGAATATAGAATGCCCTGTTCGTGTGATCTTAAATTTGTAATCAGTGCTTCTGCCACCTGAAAATGATGAAATTCTCGTTAGAAAAAAATTAACTTGTATCGTAATTTTATTAATACTGTACGTAGCTAACGAAACAGTACAATCTGCCAGTCATCTTAACGTATCTTCTGCTAGCTCATAAAATAATATTTATGCAAGTCAGCAACATCCAACCCTAAACTAACCCCGCGCCAACGGCAAGCAGTCGAGCTAAGCTTGTCTACCTTCATCTTAATTGTTCGCGCTGATAACGTATTCCCGTGACATTCTCATTCCGTGAGAAACTAAACTCCGACGCTATTAAGATTAAAATTCACCGCGTCTTTCTTAAGATCAAGTATCTCATCGATTGCCTGTATTTCGTCGGAAACACGCGCATGAATTTTACTCCCGCGGATCCCGTGACGCGCATCGCAACACCTTAAATTTCGCTATAATCGACTCAAATGCGCACGGCGAGTTCTATAAATTAAGTCCGACGTGATAAAAGTAAATCAACGTTTACGAGGGCACCGAGAGAAGGGAGAGAGTCGCGACCGAAAACGGCGGAAGGCACCGCCTGGCGATAAATCAGCGGCGCGCGCTTCGTCAAATTCTCTCGTCTCGATTACTTCATCGTCGTTAACGAGCTCGCGTCGACGACGCCGGCGACTAGTCGGTTAATTGAGACATAATTCAGCCATTAAGGAAACTGCCTCCCGGATTTCAACTCAACTCGACGACAATGCTACTCCCGCAAGCAAGTCAATATAATTCCTCACGTCTGCCTTATTCCTACACTCGCTTATCTGCGTTTCTTCTGTTCTATCTCGTTTCTTCTTTTCGTTGTTGGCATGGGGTGTAGTCTTCAAACTTGAAGAGTTGGATGGTTCTTAGTAAATTTCTGTCGTACTATTCCGTTCAATTTTGGAAAGTAAATAAAAATCTGAAACATAATTAAGTTTGTTATATAAACGTTTTGTAGTACAAATGATATGTATTGCAGAAAGAACTTTATCAACAAACTAATACTTAAATAATTTGTGATTTTAAACATTTATTTTTCGAATTTAGACAATTCTAAAGTTAAATAATAAAAGAAAACTTTTAGCACATATATTATTTGTATATTTCGAAAAACTTAAAAATAGATATATACGCGCTTAATCGAAAAAGTTTAAAAAACTTTCCTAAGTAATTTAAGCACTATTTTAAATGAAAAATAATCCCAGCATTTAAAAAAATAGCTTTTTTTTAATATTATACGATTATTGTACGCACTTACTTTTAAAGTATGCTAAAACTTTGAAACTCTAATATAATTTAATGAAACATAACATTCATCATATTAAAGAACCTCATAGTCCGTAAAAGACGTAACGCGAAACTACTTAACTCTTAACTCTGTTCTGTCTTAAACTAGAAATATTTAAAATTTTAGATAATATTCATTTAAAATACTGTGATGAACACTAAACGTTAACATTTCAAAAATCTGATCTTCCGATAAAAGGTAAATAACCTAATTAGGGAAATCTAAGCTTTTGCTTTTTGCATATTAGCGCAGCTTCGCAAATGATACCATAAACCAGCATAGGATAAATAAATAAAATCGCATTTAATGCATTGGTAGTAAAGCTTTCCACTGCACTTGTTACAATTAGTTTGCCGTTGGCCTAGGATCTTATGGAAGGATTGATCACAAATGAGGCAGTAAGATTTCATCAGACTCGTAGGACCTGTAAAAAAAATACATTTAATGTTAGTCTTAGACATTGATTAACTAATATTTTTCTGATCTACTTTGAAAATTACGAATTTTAAATAATTTAGAAGAAAATTTGAGAATTTCAAATAATAAAAATATCCGTGAATTAAAAATTAATTGTTGAATATATTTAACAACGCGTCAAGTTCAACAGAGTTTACTATTCGCTTAAGCATGCAAATAATCAGAAGAAATCTCACTGTGTTTCTGACTGTGTTTCTGAAGTTTAATTTCGTCCTCCTCTGAAAGTAAAGAATAGCAGTAATATGAAATCGAATCGACTTACTCCGAATGAAGAATCAATTGGGAAACTCACGTTTGAAGGTAAAAGCTTTGTCCTTTGAGGAGCGCAACGTTGCCCGCCTGCTCTCCTTATTCCCGTCCGAATCTGCCCGTCGACTCGGCGCAGCGTCGCGCACGACAAAGGACTCCGCTAAAGAGGAGCAGAATTTCGTGTGCTTGTACACGCTCGCGTAGCTCTCATACCGCTTGCCGCAGCCCCTGCACTCGCAAACGAGCTTTTCCCGACAGCTCGAGCAGCAGCTCAACATCTTCCGATGCGGTTTCGGGAAAGTGACGTTGCAGGTATCGCAATGATACGAGTAGTTTGCTCTATTGTCTGTTGAATCTGCAAATAAAGAATAGACGAGTTTTTAAGAGACTATTGTTTGATTTATTTCGTCGGAATACTGAAATACTCACGTGATTTGTTGAAAGAATCTCTTAAACTTTTTATGTCGTGATAGATGTTCTTGACGAAGCGACTTCTCCCGCGGCGCATGGATTGTGCTTCTTTTTTCAAGGCTTTCCTCTTACTTCTTCTATTACTTTTTCGAGTTTGCTTGACGATTTTGGGCTTCGCACCTCCTCCTTTAACGTCATCTACAATTAAAAATTTCATGCGCATCTTTTTAGAAGTTGTAAGATAGATTATTAAAAAATTAATTGTACTGTTTTATGTTTATTACAAAAACTTTACTTTTCTATAATTATAATTTTTATAATTGTACCTTTACTGTCAATCATTGTAAGGGCGAAAGATTTTACTGGTTCATCAATTATTTCTTCTTTGATGCATACATCCTCAACAGCACAGAACTCATCTATAGAGAATATAATTTCCTTTTATTATCTTACAATGTTCTTTTTTACAAAAATTATTTTATTTACCTGCAGGATTATCCATAACCATAGCACAATAATTGCTCGCAGATTGAATGCTCCTTTCGTAGAAGTAGAAGTAATCTTCTGAAACGAATAGTCTATTAATTTTTGTAAATTTAAAAATTTATGATTAGAATTAACGAATATTTTCTTATTTACATATCATGCAATATTACATATTAATGTCATTAAATAATTACATAGATACTGTACACTACCAAATAAAAAAGGCAGAATAAACAATCGAATATGTTTTCATTTTAAAGGTTTCTTTATTTTGAATAATACTTTGTTAATCGACAATATATGAAATAACAGTGTAGTAAATTATTCACAGGGTATTATTCAACAATTGTTGTTTGCATATATTGCAATGTGGTTTACTTAAATCGCGAACTTTTTTTTTCATAGTTCTACAGTTTGAACAAGACAAATAAATAGGATTTTTTGAGCCTAAAAATAATGATAAAGCATTATTTATAGATACAGCATTTTAAAGACTGTAAATCTGAACGTAGATCTTTAAACTTACAAAATCTTGCTTTAAGCGATTTATTTGCAGTCCCTTCTTCATTTTCAGCTGATTCAGTGCTATTGTCACTTGCATTTTTTTCTTTTAAAATTCGACACTCTTTCAAATGAACAATTATGGCATCATGGGAGCTGTATTTTCTATGGCAGCCGATGCACTCGAACTTCAACTTACCTTTACAAATTCGGCATGTTGTTATAGATTTACCGTGAATTTTTTTTCGTGAAATACAGCAGCGAGGACAAAACATTAATATTCGATTTTTGGAACCTAAAAATGAACATGAAACGCTTTATTATAAGTTTTACAATTCGAAAACAATAATCTTATTCATTTCTCTTACAAAATCGTTTTTGCTCATTTATTTCTTCGAAGTTTTCGGCATCTTCCGAATTTTCTTGAACATCTACTATCAAATCATTTTCATTTGGACTTGACCAAACATTGTAATTTTCTTTTGCCTTATTTTTTCGCTTCCAAGCTGCACATGATTTCAAATGATAATTCAGAGCGTTATGGGAACTATATTTTTTGTGGCATTCGATGCATTCAAACTTTAACTTTGCCTTACATATCTGACATCTTGTCGTACGTTTACCATGAACTTTTTTCCATAAAATATGACATCGAGGACAGCATAGTAGCATCAGATTTTTAGAACCTAAGAATCAACATTAAACGCTTCATTAAAAGTTTTATAATATTAAAACGATAATCTTGTTTATTACACTTACAAAATCTTTCTTGCGCATTTCTTTCTTCGAAGCTGTCGTTGTCTTCGCTGTATGTAACTTCTACTTTAAACTCAATGCTAGAGTTACCTAAAACATTAATGAATATTAATAAGAGTAGGTCAAATAATACCTACGAGTATGAAATGTACAGCTACATTAATTACTTAATAAACCGTATTAATAAATGAATAACAATAAATAATTTGTTGTAATCATATAGTATAATCAGATATAATTAACGTTACTTCGCTAAATAAAAGGTCATTTCAGATTTTTTAACTACTTTTTTGTTACCTGTTAAATCTTTTGACTGTCGTGTTTTCATTGTAACAAAGAGAGATAATATCAGTACCTGCAACATAAATAACAATACTTTCTCAAATTTAGTTTCAATTTTACACAACTAAAACGCAATTTTCTGCAAATAGTTTAAATTAAATTTAACACCTCAAATAGTATGCAAAAATTATATAGTAAATATTTTTATTATAAGAAGGCGCTATTTCTAGAGACGATCGTTCCTATACTCCTATACTGATATGAAAAGAAATCTCGTGGAAACTAGTGTCTCGTTATACAAAAATCCCTCTACAAAAATTCATGAAGGTTTCATTGTAGTCAGTATTTCTCGTGCTATGATTGGCCGAACTGTAGATGTTATTTTGTCTTTCAAATTGTTTGTCGTGCCATTATTTATAAAGCTAATCCGCATTTCCGCGCGCCTGATCCAGTACAAAAAAAAATCTCATTTCCGCCGTAACAAAAGAAAAGCATCGTTACGAAGTTCGCAAGTGCGTTAAAGGACCTTTCGAAGCTCCCAGGGCCTAGGCTGTACGAGCGATGCCTCACCGCGACGTCGTCCGAACTCGACGCTAAAACCGCTAAAGCGCCCTAAGCCGTTAAATTGCGCGCTCGAGCGAGTCTCGCTAAAAGCGCGCCTCTGCCTCTCAAAATCACGCGATAAATCCCAAGTCCCCCATTCCCCGGCCCACCTATTTTCGTACATTTAATTTGCGCAAATCCGAGGCACGGCATTGACTCTAAAGCGTGTGCTTCTCTGTTGATTTAGGTGAACGACCCGGAGAACGCGGCCGCAGCCACGGAGGAGCCAAGGAGGAGTTCGCTTCAAGCATCCTGGTAAGAGGAAGCTCGTCTTTAGCTCCCTGTTTGACGAGAGTAAAAAAGCAAGGGGCGGAGGGGGAGGAAAGCCAAGGAAGTTCTTGTTCGGCGCGGCGGCTTTCGCGATATTAGCCAGGCCGCCGCCGGTTTTACATCTCACGGATTACCGGACGAAGCCGGGCTTTGGGAATCCCCTTGGTGCTCGCGCCACCCGCCCTTTCCCTTTGTCCCGGACGTTTTACTTCATTTGGTCATTGTTTGAAAATGCGACCGGCTTTTATTTCTTCGATTTGTGCAATTCGATCGTGCAAGTTCTATGCACTGAGAAAAAAGTATTTATGACAAAATTTATTGCGAAATAATTTTTCTCGGAGAGTTCAGACTGTGGTTGCGTTGCCTTATATATAAAAAATTTTATAACATTTTTTTTCTCGGTGAATGTATGCATCATGACCAGTCTTTCGGTATAAATCCTAAATTTTTTTAAGAGAAGATGTTTTACTTATATAAATAAAAGATATAATTATATATAATATAATAAAGAACCTGCCTCTTTGTATTTAAAAAATTAATTACATAAAAACAGAAAGAAGGTGAAATACTAAAATAATTAAATAACTGAAAAGGAGTTTGGAATGACTGCCCAATAAATTGTTTATTTAAATTTAAAAACTTTTATACATATATATGAACGAGTTTCTCTCTCACGCGAGCGATTTCTTGCACTCTCGAGCTTGAAAATTCTTAGTGTATCAGATCCATTTTACATTTCCAGACATTGATGGATCTGATATTACTCTGCAGGGCGCTTTCAACTTAGATTTTCCTTTTTTCCCGATTTCGCGCTGCTCGCGTACCTTACATTCGCAGGCTGCGGGAGATGTACCGCAAAATATGCAAGATAAATTAAATTCGATAGAAAAAGAAAAGAAATGCACGTTTTTCTTATTTTTAAATGCAGAGTTAAACAAAAAATTCGACCAATAATTTGTGCCGTCTTTTGCCTAAGGCGGGTGTGAAGACATATAACGGAATAAAAAGCTCGAAAGCATATGCAGTTCAAACGCAGTAAAAAAAATCGAGGTTATATAGTTATGATATAATGCATTGTAAACCTATTAAACAATGATAACATTTCTTGGCAGTCGGTATAAACTCCTTCAAGTTTCAAATTATGCAAATATTTACTTTGCTTCTGAAGCTCGAAAAAAAGCTTGCGGTTTATTAAATACTGTTTGATTAATGCAACGAAATTAATTCCAATTTGAAAATAAAATCACAGAAAGTAGGTCTACTACATTTGCAAATTCATACTTAAACAATAAATAGATTCTCGGCAGAAATACATTACTTTAAAACACGACCAATTTTTTTTTTTTTAAAGAAGATATTTCCTTTCCTCTTTGGTATTCTAAAAAATTATTTTAGCCTTTTCCTTCATTCAGTACTATTAGTTGTCACAATAATTTTAAATTAATGAATCTAATAATGTATAATCATTATTAGAAAATTAATTCTATCGCTAAGATTATAATTAATTTAATATTCTTGAAAATTTAAACTAATAAATTTGAATGCATGAATAATGCTGGTGATTAATGTGTATAGAGCGCTTAAGTGCACAATTGCAAAAGTGCATAAAAAAATATGAAAGATATTTCGCCATACAATTTAACTTAATACTTGATCCTTCCCAGTTGCTGATTTTTACGCAACCTAAAATCATTAAAATAAAAGCACAATCAGCAAAACAGAATCTTAGGTGCGAACCCATGAATTTCGCTCGTCATTGAAAAAAGCCTCGAATTAAACCGTAATAAACGTTCCTCTCACCTCGACAAGCGGACGAAAAAAAAAGCGCAGCAACGAGGCGAAGGATAAAAACGACTAATAAACACAAAAATAAACAAAACAAAAAATGATGATGATTCGCAGGCAGCAGCAGTACGGCAGAGACGAGAAGAACACGAGGGCGAAGGAGACGAGGCTAATAATCGTGGTCGGGCTGCTTGCGGTCGCGGTGATTGCGCTCGTCGTCACGCTCACTCTTCAAATAGCCGTTTTCAGCAAGCACGAGTACAAGGAGATGTGCCAGAGCGAGGAGTGCATCAGAACGGGTAATCCCATTGCATTAAAGCGTAATTGCGCGAACTTCGGGAAGTCGCTATTAAACCAGCGGCCCCGGAATAATCTACCGTTTTTTTTTTGTCGGGGAAGGAAAGAGGGAGGAGGGGGAGCTAAAAATCCATAGGGACTGGAGGGTTGACGTCTTTCACGGACTGCCGCGCTGTCGGCTCTCGTCTGGGGCAAGTTTGAGAATTTTGAAGTCGAGCCTTATTACAATAATAGCCTGGGCTGAATAATCTTGGAATTAAGGCAATGAGACTTTAGGAAGCATGGAAATTGATGCGGTTTTAAGTCACCATTGCTGTCAAACTCTGTTATAACTTGGATGCTTTTAATGAGATATCATTTTTGATCATATATTATCCGTTTGAAATTGAATATGCTGAATAGTCGGATTCTTAATTAGTGCGAAATAATAAATAATTGTTGGCTCGTTTTACGGGGTATCTTATTCGAACGAAAATTAAAACCGTGCGTAAAAACTTTGTAATTTAACGTCGACGTTGATTCAAATTAAAAAAAAATCACATTCGCCGCAATTTTTCATACGCACACATTAAAATTTTACTCGAATTGTCAACAAAGTGTAACGGCGGAGCACGAGAAAATTTTCTCGTTAAGGCAATATGAAATTTATCGGGTAAAAAATATATAGAAAGGGGAAAAAACGGCTAAAGAAAGGGAAAAGAAAGTTTGAAAAGCGTGTCGACGGAGCGATGTTGTTAAGCAAGACGGCGGGGGATAAAGTGCGATAAATTGTTCGGTAGCCGCAAGAGTGATAGAGGGCCTGAACAAAAGCGTGGACCCGTGCGAGGACTTTTACAACTTCGCCTGCGGCGGCTGGATAGCCAAGCACCCGATACCCGAGAGCCAAACTTCCTGGGATCAGTTGAGCCTGCTGAGGGAGGAGCTGCTGAGGAATCTGCGGGTCCTGCTCGAGGAGCCGGACCGCGACGATGACCCCAAGTCCGTCAAAATGGCCAGGAGCTTCTACAGAACGTGCATGGATACTGGTAAGCTTGGCAGTCAAACTTTTTTCTCTCTCTTGCGAATTGTTTCGGGATTTCAGAAGTTTTGCTTATACACATTTTTTTGGAGAGGACACAGGACCATTGCATGTTAAAAGAAAGTCAAATAAAAGAAAAAAATCTTGTTTGCATTGTAATATGTAAGAAATTATACAGAATTCAAATAAATTTGGTAAGATATTAAATAGTACACGAAATGATTTAGAAAAAAATTACGATTTTTTATAATTGTATAAAATTTCAATTAAATTGATTAATTAATTTTATTATGAGTTTAATGTCTAATGCTTTTAGAAAGGTTTAAACGATTCAATGAATAGTTCGCAATGGACAAATCATCACTTAATTAATAGACAAAGACTTTAGCTAAATGCTAATGATTATCTAGAAATTGGAGCTTTAATAATATACGTGTATCAAAAGATTGTAGTTCTATAATATATGCATTTAAAGACCTCATAAAAATCCTTTATTCATTTTCTCATACAATAATACCCAAATGAAAAAAATGCAATATCTACGACCTTGAGTTTGATGCAACGTTAATGCGCATTCTAATCGCCTGTTATCGCCATTAAATTTATAATAAATAATAGTAATTTCTGCTATAATATAATTTAAAATGTTGACATCTTAAAATGATCTCAAAATCTTCTAATATTTGTAAAAAAAATTTCATCGTAAATTATATACTAAAAAGTGTCATACTTTTGATAAACCACTTTTCGATCTAATTGATTTCATATTTTCGCGGGTCGTCAACGGTAAACTTGGTCCTTCCGTTTTTCGCAAAGCGATCAGAAGCCAATTGTCGCTCTGCCGCCAAAAAAGGCAGGAATTCGAGTTAGCTCGTTATTATCCGCGCGAGTCCGCAGCGGCCGCGCGCCGTGATATCTTAATTAAAGGAAAGTTTAATTAAAGTTGTCAAGGATCGGACCGGAACAGATATACAAGCAATCGGTCGGCATCCGGCTCTTTTTCTCCTCTTGACAAACGACGCCGTTTCTCCCTCCTATTAAATTAGTTTGCTCCCCGATTCAATTATTCCGTGTCCTTTGACGCCCGAACTTTCTGGCCTCACCGAATTAACGCCCGAGTCTTTTTGAAATTTCCTCGTTTTCAGTCCTACAAAGAATCGTTACTTTTTTAAACTTCCGGTAGGCTCAACTTTTTCTTTCTTTCTTTAAACCTCGGTACGGTGAAGCTGCACTTTTTTACTTTACGAGAGTAAGTCGCTCAAAAGTAACTTAACATCACGTAAGATGGGCGTTTAGACGCGACAATATTTGCGTTGTAAATACGAGCTTTTATGAGGAAAAGTCCCAGCAGTTCATGCGCGAGCGCAGCGAAATATAAAAAGTTGTTATATTTTATTCTCTCGAAAAATTGCCCCTAAAAGATTTTTATTGCCTGACGCGCTGAAATTTATTCTGCGCCTTTTCGGAAAACTTTCTTTTCGCGCGCCTCTGTACCAAACACTCCCTTCCCTCGGCGGCAAGAGTAACGTACAAAAAGCGTAAAAAGCTCGTGCGAATATATTTAAACGAGCGAAGGCGAACTTTCCTACTGGAAGGAAATCAACAGACGCTCGTTAAAATAATGACGCGATCGCCTCGGAGGATATCTCCCGTCGACGAGGAGATTATGGCGGTACAATGACGAATCAATTGCGGGAGCACCGCGATTCAGCCTCTAATTAAGTAATTCGCAAGTGGAAGATAACAAAATTTCTATTGCCTCGAGGTCCCCGCCATCGCCGTTAATTGCCATATCACAGCCGAATGGAAAATTGAAGGCGGAAGTAAAAATTAAGCGTCTTAACGCGCGCGCGGAATATCGAGCGACCATATAGCCGTTAAAGGTGATTAAGCGGTCCCACGGTGGGAGTGTATCCATTTCCTCTCATTAATATCGCCCACACCCATAATCGGCTTACGGCCGCCCCACCCGCTCCTCCGTCTGCCTTTGCCTCGCTTAAGTCCCTTACGCTATTATTCCCGGAAACAATCTGGAAGTTCGGAAAGCTTATCGGGACTCTCGTCATTATCATTCGGATCGCGTCGACGCCTCCGTTTTTTCCCGTCCCTTGCCCCCGCGCCAATCGAATCGACCTGCATTATTAATCAGCAATCTCTTGGCCCCGGGCGAATCCGATTTTTTTTTGTCGGGAGCAGACGGCGGCCCTAATCCGTGAAAGGCGGGCAAACGAACGGAGGATCGGCCGTTTACAAGCTCGCGCGCGCGCCCACTGCTGCTCGCTCCACTCCCGAACAAACAGCAGCCGATGAAAAGCCATTCAGTGCTCTACTGCAATTACGTGACCCGCTTACAACTTGGAAATTAAACACTCCGCGATTTTTGCTCGACTTGGCGCGGGCACTTTCGGGAAAATGAAATTCAATATGTGCGCGCGGGTAAATAATAAATTTTCTCGTTGCTCGGCTTGGTGGATTGGTTTTAAGATAAGGCCGGCAGTTCTGGAGATTGTTTTCTCACTAAATATTAAAAGGATGGGCCCGTTTGTTCTTCGGCTTTATACCTGTGTTCTACTAGATTTCTCTGTGAGCTCTAAATTGAACTGACTTTTAGTATTGCGGAAGAACGGGAGTAAAGATTAGAGTTTCACGCGAGATTTATGGATAAATGAAAAATCTAATTTGTCGCGTTCGTGGAAAAACTGAGATTTTAAAAACCTCGAAAAATTATTGTTTGAGCTACGCTAAGAAAAAATTAAACTACTATTTTTTGGGGAACATGAATGCAAACTAAACTCTGGTAAAAAATTATGAATATGGTAAATTTGGTCATTACTTTTTTCTCAGTGTGTTCTATGGAAGAAGTTGTCTAAAAAAATAGTAGTTATTTATTCCAAAATACTGCATAGTTTTTTTTTTAAGTAAAATTTCGAATAAATAGCAATTTATGTTTTTCTAAAGCACGTTACAAATTTTATATTGCCAGATTACTTAACTGAATAAAAGAGTGAACTTCAATCTTTCACATTTAGAGGGTAAACTTTACTAACAGTGCAATAATTTTTATAAAAAAAATTCGCAACTTATTTGTACAGCCTGATAATAAAATACTAAAAAGTATCTTGATTTTCCTTATAAAATTTTCGTAACAGCGAGTGTCGAAGCAATGGGTCTGGAGCCGATTCTCAAAGTAATGGACAAACTGGGCCTGCCACGCAGTCTGCCGATGGACGACGTGACGACGCCGGAGCTCGATTTTGCGAAGCTCTCTGGCGACGGCCACCGCCTTCTCGGTCTCAATCTCCTGGTCAACTTTTACGTCAGCGAGGACGTGAGGGATACCACGCGCAACAGGATGATGGTGCGTACTTGTTAAAAAATCCTCTCGCGTATTTCTTCGCCCGGAAATAAGATTCTAACACGAAAAACGGTGAGATTTCGCAGCTTCCGGCCGTCATAACGGAGGGGATTTTTTTTTATGACTGGACCGTTAAGCTTCTCGTCACGGAATGTCGGGCGTAGATTTGGGGCTTGGACGCGGTCTGAAGCTCGTACATTTTTTTATTTTGCATTCGCTATGATATGCAGATTTTGTGGAAATAGGAATGGAATAAATATTTATGAATATTAACATTTTCTACTCCAACTTTTTAAATCCTGCAACCAATTCAAATTTTGAAAGGACCTTAACTTTAAAGTAGCATTTAAAAGCTTTAAATTCAAATTAATTAATTGGTTTAAAAAAAAAATTAAGTGATCAATGAAAACTATTATTGTAGAATGGTTGTTCAACTTAATAGAAAAATATGTGCAATTTTTATATTAAAATATAAAACAATTCTAGAAATCTTTGAAACTCGAAAAATATTAAGTTTTCTCTTTTTTCATAATATACATTGCAATTAATTACAATCCAGAAATTACGTTTTATTCCAAAAGAAGATTCTCGACGTAAAATTTTGCTGAAAACCAGTGTAAATCCGATCAGACACACATATTTCCTCCAAGTTTCACTAATTCTTCTGCGGTTCATCAGGATTTACACTGGATAATCAAGAAAATCTGAAGGCCTCGCTTCCTGCCAAAAGGAAGGAAGCGTTTCTACCAAAGACAACCGCAAACGACTCATTGCGCTCAAGCAGATTAAAAAGCGATCGCAAATGAATCAGAGCCGACAAAGTTGTCGAGGCTCGAGTCCTGAGCCCCACGCTAATCCACAAAACCAATAGCCGGACAAACGGCCTCGTCGACTTTTACAGCGCGCCGAAACTCTATTTAAATAGACGCGCAGTCCGCGGGAAGCTCCGCCCGGAACATTTATATCCGGTAGGATTTCTCGCGCTCTCGGGAGCGGATCAGGCAAGGGGGGGATTCCCCGGGCGAAGTTATTAAGTGGACGTCGGCGAAGTTTGCACCGGCCGTATAAATGAAAATCTACGCGGTGCAGCCGATCGTACGATCGCCTTGTTTATCGTTCGATCCCCTGGTTAACGAAGTTAGGGGCCACGTCGACGAGCCCGGCAAATTTCGCTCGGATTGTTTTGAAATTTTGGCCTGAGTGTCAATTAGTATAAGGCGATTTTTTTTTTTCGAAGGGAGCCCTAACGAAATTTAGATGTTCATGTGGTATTGATCGTTTCAGAGTTGCTAAAACTTTAATACTGAAATACCCAACGTCATTAACTTTAGTTTTCTACTGTCGAAAGTTACTTTTTAAACAGAATATAAGAATATTTAAAACTAATATTGTACGATTTTAGAATTAAATACAATTGTAATTTTTCCTCAGTGTTACTACACTGAGTAACTTTAAAAGGAACGCTCGGGACTTTTAAAATGTATTGTGATGTCTCTTAATTTGATAAAAAAATATTCCTTGTTTTATTACATTTTACAGAAAAATCTAAAAAAAGGCACTTTTTAGATTATTTTTTTAACCACGATAACTTAATATTTAAATAATCAGTCTATGAACTTCCTAGACAACATAAATTTGTGAAAATGTATATTTTTAGCAAAGCAAATCCGTAATTATGATCAGTCACTAACTCGTCACAATAAAATCTAAATTTTATGAACTGCAAAATTTGTAAAAAGACTTGTTTCTTTTCGACGAACAAAAGAAGTTCCAAAGTGGATTGCAGCGTGACTATAACTCAAGGAACCTTGCCCTACCTCTTGGCGCTTTTATCGCCGAGAGGCGTTTAAATATTGACGGCTTTATTGCTGAAATCGATGAAAAAAGAGAAAACACGCGTCCGATCCCGCTCTCGCCCAGCGTCCTCATGCACTTTCAATCCACTTCGAGTATCACGCAAACTCTATCGGCACGTGTGCACGTATTTAACGAAAGAAAAAAAGGGCGAACGCAGAAGGTCTTAAAATTTTCCCCCTCGCAAGTACACCATAAGAGAGATGCGATAAGGAGATTATTTAAAAAAAAATAAATAAATAAACACTTACAAAGCTAAAAAAAGCAACTAAAAAGAAACACGAATTTCCTTTTAAAGATGGAACAAGTATCATCGGGCTTTAGCGAGCGCTACCTGCTAGACCCTCAGCGCTTCCAGTCGGAGCTGCAAGAGTACAAGAAATATATAAAATCCATGGTGGAATTGATCGGCGCCGGCGAAAGGAGCAGCGAGTTCGCCGAGGAAATCCTGGATTTCAGTACACAAATCGCTAAGGTGCGTTCTCTCGTCCCTTACATATATACAGCCTCCTATGGCGCGGAAAGCGTCGCTCCGCTTGTTGCGCTTGGAATTCACGGATTCCGAGCTGACGGATGTTGCACGCGCTCGACAAAAATAGCGCGATCGTCGGTCGCTTTGAATTTCCGGGTGAAGCCTCATTCGGTTGACCGAGTTTTTGGCAAATTTTAATCGTGGTGAAGGGGGCGAGGAAAAAACACGCAGTATTGGCTATCGGATGATGCAGCTGTGGGCGCGCGCGCATTGTTGAGTCGCTCGTTGTACCGATACAATCACAAAGTGTTGCCTAATTTAATAGAAAGCAGTGAAACGTCGATAATTCAAAGCACCGCTAGCAGCGGCATTCAAATTATAAAATTATAGCAATTATCGAGGAAATTTGCATTGTACTATAATTTAATCAGCGTTCACTAATTACGAGAAAAAACATAATCGTGTCATTAGTGGAAATTCCAAATTTCGTTTCTCGTCGTATTGCACGATATGACAATTTTATGTTTAATTATTGTAAGTGGAACGCTATAAGCGACTGGTTGTTGAATGTTACTTGATGGTCAGTCGTTGCAAAGGGCAATTTTTAATTTCATATGTAAAATCGTATAATTCGCTTGATCAAATTTACACGCTGGACAAATAACATTTCATTTCATTCATTGTTAAGTTAAAACTAAGTAATTAACAAGTGTTCGTCTGTTCTGAATGAATACTTCAAAACTTAAAAATTTAATAAAGGATTACAAAATGTTCATATAAAATAATTATTGACTTATATAGTATAGTTTCTTTGTTTTTTCGTTTTTCCAAATGTAAAGGAATAGCTTTAATTTAATGTAAATATATTTGATATAATATATCAAACTCTACATATGTTTAATTTTGCTTTTTAGTGATAAATTCTATTTTATAGAATCAATTTAAAAGAAATGTAAGATTTATGCAGAAAGAAAATTGCATGTCTCTAAAAATCATGTAGTGCGCATGAACATAAAATTATAATACATAAAAATTCATGTACATAAAATAGTGAATAAATTTTATCATACCAATCAGATCCTTACGACCCCAGAGGAAACGTCGCAGCGCAAATCACCTATTCCACGAAGTTTCCGTCTTGGAGCTGCAGCAGATCACGGATATGCATGCGTCGCAGGTAAGCCAATCGCCGTGTTGTCGCCACGTATTGTAAATAGTAGTGGAGAAAAACTTCGTTTTGTTCAACAGTGGAACTGGACGACGTACTTGAACAGCGTCTTCAATAACACAAACGTGACAATCGTACCAAAAGATGACCGCGTTATTGTCATGGATTTGGAGTACCTACAGAAATTACCTCAACTTTTATTGGTGACACCACGTCCCACTTTAGGTAAGTATGATATTAGCAATCCTACAATTAAATGAAACTTCGAGCCCAGTATAGGAATTTGGATTTAAATTCCTATGGTTAACGTTGATGTGTATTGCAAGTTCAGCTTTCATTCATCGCAAATTATCTGAAATTAATTTTTATAAAACTGTTTACTTAATTTTGATTTAAGTTGTGTTATTTACATTTATAATGCAAAAATAGAAAGTTACCTGATATTTGTAGTTGGACTGATTTAATTTATTATGTCCACTCAAAGCTCTAGTTAGAGAACTAGATTACCTGCAAAAACATTGTGTACGTCAGAAGTATATAAAAAATTATTATAATGATTAATTACAAAATCTAGCCAATGATATTGTTGAAAAGATTATTTACTTTATTTTACATAATTTTTATTTATTTTACTTACAATAAGCTTTTGCAAATTGTCATTTTCAGTTATTATGTCATTAGAATTTAAAATATTGATACAATTATTTTATTATTTAAAACGACAATTTTTAACTCTTATAAAATATAGATAAATCAAAGTAACGAGAACCTTTTACTTTTAAATACACTTTCAAGTATAACTTCAAGTAAATTAAATATCAGACACCTTGAATTACGAAAAAATTTTAAAAACAGTAAGTAACATTAGAATCTGTCGAATAAAAAAATAGACAATGTTTGGAATACCAACAAATCTCCTGCAAAGTTACAAACTTTTTGCTTAGTTCATTTAAACAGATCATAAAAAAGAAATCTTAAATTTAAACAGATCTTAAAAAAGAAACATACAGTTTCTTAAATCATCATTTCAAGAAAAACTAATAAAAAATTTCAGACTCAAGATCATTAAAACTTAATAAATCAATTGTTTCCGAATATTCATTGCTTAAAAGAAAGTACATAAATCGAGCTGGAACAAAGACTCTCGACTTAACGTTAACTTGCGTTCGATGATAATTTTCAAAGTATTTATTTTGACAATGAAATGAAATCTTACCTACTTACTCACAAATAGAAGAGAAAAGTTTCTGAAGTCTTGTCTTTAGAAGCAATCGAACCTTCCTTGTACTGATTTTATTCCAAGAAGTCGTCGACACGCAACACTCACAGACCGCCGATGCATTCAGATTGTGGATATTTGCAAAAACCTTAACCAACAATTAAGATCTTCTATTCTTCTGATTTTTCATAACTATTTTAATTGGATTGAGTAATTTTATGTTCTTAATCTAATTGACTACTTAACTTACAGTTACAAAAATGAAGGCAGAGACAAAAAAAGCCTCGCGACTATGCGAGCGAACGTAACAAAGTACCGGAATTCTCGCGCTAAACGGGAAACCAGAAGTGGTGGCGCTCATGTCACTTCCGTTTACGTTGAAAAGCGCGCGAACTAATTTAAATTTTGAAATAGTTTTGAGGCGCATCGCGAAGGTGATAGGATAATTATCATAACAAAAAATATTTTTAGCGAATTCTGAATAAATTAAAGTGATTATCAATTGAGTTCTCTCTAATTTATTTATATTGTGATAAATTATTTTAAATATAAAAGATTGTTTTAAAAGTGTATAAAATGTCGGTAGATATTTTCGACAAGCGAATACTAAACTGTACCAAGCTTCTCGTAAATACGTACAGATAATTAATTTTAAAAAAATACAACTGTCTGCAAATTTAACCGTGAATTCTCATTTATGATTGAATAATTTCAAAACACTTTCAAAGAAATTTATAAAATAATTTTAATTTATGAGATACACAAATCTACGAGAATGATAAACAGATGTACATTTCAATTTTACACGGTGACATGAATATACCCGCTTAAAATAAGGACCCCAATTATCGTACGAAATATAATTTGGACGGTCACCAATCCAGCATAATGCATTCGTCTCTATAACAATGTCCACGTGGGTCGCTGAGCTTTTTACTCTATCTCAACCAAACACTCTCGTGCTTGTTCTGCAGGTGTGTGAGTAAGGCATCTTTATCGTAAGACTTGTACTTGCAATGCGCGCATTTGAAAATGCAATCTCGGCCGCAGGCATTTTTGCAGGGCTTACCGAACCACTCGCTCATCCGATACTGCTTGCCACAACCAGAACAGACGTACCGGAATTTGTGTTTGGAGCGAACATGGTACATCATTCTGTTAGATGAGTGACAGGTGAAGGCGCACAAATTGCACTTGAGGCGTCGGCTGTAGCACACCTGCAGATTTTGGTGTACTTTAAGCTCCATTAAATTCGGAAATTCGTTGTTACAACCGAAGCAAATGTGAGGCAAATGCTTGCTCTCTATGTGACTCTGAAGACTGGACTTCTGGTATGATTCGAATGGACAGTAATCACAATAATATCGCTTCTGGACGAGACATGTGCTGCGTAGGTGGCTGTGCATGGCGGACCAGACGTTGAACTGAAGCTTGCAGTTCTTGCACTGGTAAATCATGATTTTCTGACATCGAACGCACCTTTCGCGATACGAGCCGTAGAGGAGTCGTGGTTCCGCAGTAATGGAGCATCGGGAACAGTGCAGTTCTACGCTTTTTCTTACTTTCTTGGTTGGATAGCACACTGCAAATGTTATTTATAAGTTACTTCATAGTATATTATACATTTGGCAATACAATGCTTTAATTACTTACCGTCTAAGTACAAGTCCAATTCATAAAAATTTTGAGTCTGATCCGTAAGCATTGGTAACGTCCCATTATTCATAACATCTTCCTCAGTGTCGAATATTTCTGTGGCTGTGTGATAAGTGTTGATGTGGTATTTTAAATTGCTCTGATTGCAGCATTGATAAAAACACGCAAAGCACTGGAAACGTTTCTTTTCCGGGCATGTATATGATGCGGGCGTGATATTTTTGCCGCACTTATCGCACTCTAATTTAATCTCAGAAGAATCCTCCGTGAAGCTTTCGTTCGAATTATCTGAAATGGAGCCTTCTTGGTTTATGGGGGGCAAGCAGGTGTTGCGCTTTATGTGCGCATAGATGCCGCGGAAGCTTGTGTAAATGCCGTTGCATATCGAGCAGATGTAATAGAACTTGTTTTTGCAAGTTTTACAATGAGTCATAGGGCGTCGGTGTATTTTCGGAACTGTTTCCTTGCAGCTCGAGCAAAAGTACGCGTAACCATCCAGTTCGTCTGAAAAATTAAGTATATCGTTAAACAAGCAAATAATTACCTTGTAAATCTGTGCATTATGCATATATACAAGAGAAGATATAAAAAATAGAATCTTTTTAACTAAATTGTGATATTAAAAAAAATTCAAAAATAAATTCAGTTATATGTATACCGTCAATCTGAGTGCTGCGTTTTGAAGTGTCCTGATGATTCGACTTGCACCGATTAGCTTTTAAATGCTTATATAAATTCATAAAATTTTTAAATCGTTTATTGCATTGTTTGCAATAGAACATCAAACGATAACTACAGATTTTGCAGGACGTCAATCTTTTTCCATGAACTTTTTCAAATGTTTCATTGCAGCAAGAACAGTACAATCCATAATGATTAGTCATACCTATAAAAAAGACAGCTTTCAATATTTCCTTTTTTTTTTTTTAAATTCAGAGTGGATAAAACTTACTTGATTTTGTTTTCCTTGCTGTTTGTGAACTTAAATAGTTTTGGTCAACTTTTGTTTCTGCATTTTGTTCTGTTATTTTATGTAAAACATTGGAAGTAGTATCTGGAAGGAAAAAATTTTTAATCTACATCTAAATATAATAAAATTAATTAATTTCGTCTATATTTAAAAATTAAGTACAAATGTAATAAAAATATGAATTTGAAATGAAGAATTTATAATTGTGTCGAATGTAATACCAGTTTCAGATTCACAAATAATGCACAAATCATTGTATGCAATTACAGCTACATATTAATTAATACATTGTATTTCTAAAGTGTAACATTTTTTTTCTTTTCTTTTAATTAGGTCAACTAACTCAAATAAAATTGCGCTTTAAAATAAATCTCTTTCAAGCACAGAGAATGAATATTTACACATTTTAGTTATGTCTATTAAAACTAAAAAACTTTAGTGCTATTTTAATAAAGATCTTCTTGGATTTTTAAATAACATACCAGACTCATTTTTGTTAATTAAGAATGACGTTTCCATGTCTGTAATATCTTCTTTGATATTTATATTTTTGTTAGATGTGATATGCTCAATGACTTGGCTGTTTTCTTAAAAAAATAGATATGTAAATTGTATTAGATCTGTAAATTAATTTAGATAAAAAGTATATTAGATTGAAAATTTTATAAGTATACGTACGATTTATATTTTCTTTGAATAAAATTTTGTAGTCATCCTTACTAGATGCTGTAGAAATTAATTCTGCATCTGTAACAGACATTGATTTTAAATTAGATATTTACATTGAACCTTTCTAAATATAGTACACAAATGCAAATATAAAGATTTAATAGACACTTAAACATTTAAATATTCTCTTTTTATCTCC
The DNA here is from genome assembly GCA_018906775.1 of Sycophila sp. Sp_5. Lineage (NCBI taxonomy): Eukaryota > Metazoa > Arthropoda > Insecta > Hymenoptera > Eurytomidae > Sycophila > Sycophila sp. Sp_5. Next base: position 1,684,740 of record JACCID010000020.1, read on the forward strand.
TGCTAGCAATTTACAAAATATAAATACACAATTCTTCAAAAACAATTGAAATATGAATATAATAATACCCAAAAAGAATGAAATTACATTCTTTGAAAATAAAAGCCACAAATGATATAGATCATTATTACCGTTTGTAACATAAGGGAAAGTATATACACTACCTAGATATAAGAATGCCAACACTTTCCAGAATTTGACTACGCTTCTTATCCTTCTATCAATATTATAATTTGAAATTGACGGTAATAATTTTAATTTTAAAAATTCCTTTTGTCTATCTTACTTTTCTCATTTATTAGTCTTCTTTCAATCAGAAAAATTAATACTAATCAAACGAAACATTTTCATCATTGCAAAATTCTTCATTAAAGCTTCTACTGTATAACTCCGTTGCTTAAGTCCATAAATAATTTTCTCTCAAAAAAGAAAACAACGAAATTTGAAACAAACATGATACAGTTCCTTTCGCTGATCCTGAGCGAACAGCTTCTTGAAACTCACATGTGCAACTTACTATTCCCACATTTTCTACGAACACTGCGTTAGTACAAAGAATCTAATTCACAAGTATAAACTATTTCTCAAATTTTTCCACTGCTCCACAACAAAATTGGCAACCAAAATCATATGGGAGAATTGGGCATGTAGCACGACACTCGAACGTCGCCTGGAAATACTTACCCGGCGTGTCTGCGTGAGGTATCGGACGAAACATCTCCTTTTGCTCGAGCGACCGTAAACAAACTGAGCCCCGAGTGTGTATATACCTGCACTATAATATACTTTACGTGTGTTCCGGCGTAATACCACACGAAAATCATTGGCTGCTGCCTAGGCCGTTGTTTTGTTGATGTTTAAATCGCGCTCAAAATGCCTATAGACAATCAAGCACACAAATACTTATTGAAATTAGTATTTATTTTATTTTTGTAATTTCTTACTTTATATACTGCGAGTTATAAATTTCGTATAATATTCGTCAAAATTATTTAAAAGAAAACGTAACCTGCATAATTAATATTTTATTTTTGAAATTGCATGCTTACGTTACAGACTGCGAATTATAAATTTCGTATAATATTCGTCAAAATTGTTAAAAAGAAAAAGTAATTGCTGTGTACACAGCTGCATACTGCATGATGATTATTTATTTTAAACTTCAATATTAAAAGATAAAAAGGCAAATTTAGAATTAACAAACTGCTGGTCGTAAAATATTAGTACTCATGCATGAATAAATTATGCAAGTTTAATTTTTAACAAAATTTCAGAAAATACCCTGTAAAAACACTATTTTTCGTAACTGCAATCTTAAAAATTTTCACTTGTCAAGTATATGCATAATAATTAATATTAATATATAATACAAAAACCTACTATTTATTACTATAATTACAACAGTACTCAAAATTCGTGGAACAATTTTAGAGGCCCGTATGGAAGTACACAAGTCCTGATTCTCTTATCCCCAAACCAAAAACAATTTCGTCGAGAAAAAAAATAGCAAATTCTCTTCCAATGGAAAAATCGTTGATGAAAACTCTCTCCCTCGCCGGAGACTTGCTATATATACTGTATATATATATATATATATACACACACAAACAGTCGCGCCACTGTTTTTATTTGCGCGCGTAGTTCAAAATATAAATTCCAGCGTAGATCTATCAGATTCAACTTGTTTCGAGCGTCAAAATATTTGCACGCATCCCGCAAAAAAGTGCACTCGCGGCAAATCCATCTCAGGTAGCATTCGACTGACGGTTCTGCGAGACCAGTGCCTTTATTAAAAGGATTCTGTTCGCGTGACGAGTTTGAGTTTGAAAGCGATAAGTACGCAAGCATTGGAAATGCGATGCATTAAAATTCTTACTTATTTATACGAATGATTTTATCACAATGCAAGGCGAGTACTGCATAAATGATCATTTTGCACTTTTTGAAAGTTGTCGAACTTTTGCAGTGTACGATTTTTGTGAGAATCTGTGCTATAGAAATAATTTCGTGACTGAAAGAAAATGTGCAGGATAGCTGTAAAAGTTTCAAACACTGGGGGTATCTCTTTCAATGCTCTTTGTATATACTTGAATTTATTTACGACTATTCGAAACTTCAAGAATGTTATACAATATTTTTATTAAAAAGTTTCGCGTCACATTTAAATCTGGTATTTACCTAATTATAGTTACAGTGTATTATATTATTAATGATTAACATTGTTCGCTTTTTAATTTATTCATTCATTATTTGTACTTCATTTATGTTTTCATATAAAAAGTTACAGTTTGCAGGAATTTAAAAACAAATCCATGAGAATTTTTCATGTAATTATCTATTGTTATATAGGTAGTAATATTTTATATGTAATATTCAGAATAATAGTGTACTGCTGCAGTAAACTATACTGACCATTAAATAAAATTACAAAACGACTATAAAAAACAGCATTCCCTGTAGCCTTACAAACAATATTCAGCAAAAATCGATTACCTCTTACGGTGCTAAATTTTTCTCACCATAAAATTTTAATTCTTTCCTTAATAGGGATGATTATCTATTTCATTAGGAACACGGAGAAAACGATCAGTATATAATTTACTGAAATAGTAAATAAATATTTAAATATTTAAGCAAATTTTACTCCAATATGAATCAGTATTTTTTCCTGCAAGCCTTTAAGTATAATCTCACTAACATTTTTCTCCATGATTTCAATTTGAACTTTTTACGAACAACGCAAAGTCCAAACGACGCGTCTGCCTCTGGTCACGTTCGCAGCGTTGCCTTCTTTTTTTGAAAAAATTCTTCAATCTCAGCCAAAGTCTTGCCCTCGGTCTCGGGCATCGCCCAGTACAGTACAACTAGGCCCAAAAAATTAATGACCGCGTAGAAGATGAATGTTCCCGGTAGTGTCAGTCCATCCAACATGTACAGCAAGCTCTTGTTCGCCATGGCGGTGAATATGCTATTGCTGGAGACGAGAATCCCGATTGTCAGGCCCTTTACCTCCACGGGAAACACCTCGGTGGCCAAGAGCCAAGGCGAGCAAAGTATTCCCCCGCAAGAGACGAATATCGCCAATAGCACCAGAAACATCGGTATCCACGCCAGATCGCTACCCTATTACAAAAAAAGGACATTACTTTAATTTTCTTTTGTAAAGGATGTTTAAAATGCATTGAATTTTAAAATTACTGTTGAAACTGAATTTGAGAAAATATTTTCTGTCAAATTCTTTGCAGAAAGTTTCTTAGAAATTACTTTGAAATAGTCTTAATATTTTCTAATTAAAAACAAAAATAAAAGAATTACTCTGAATTATTATTGCGAAAAGTAAAAAGTTTTCTCTTCAAGGAAAAAATTTGAATTACGGCACTTTTCATTGACGAAACAAAGATTAATTAAGCTACAAACCTGCTGAACGATATTCTCTTCTCTGAGACGAGTACAAACAGCGACACCGAGAAAAGCTAAGCCAGTTAAAAGAAGCGAACCAAGAGCGGGCAGTCTCTTTCCAGTTCGCTTGATCGTCAAAATCAAAATGAACGGGGCCAGGACTTGCAGTGCACCGAGGACAATCGTCGCTTTATACTCGTCGATCGGTGACTCGATCTTATAGAACACAAGCACCGGAGTACGTCAGCAACGTATTAGAGCCGTTGAAGCAGCTTACGAAGAAGGTGAATGCCATCATGGAGAAGGGCAGCAGCACTTCTCTTCGAAAGAGCCTTTGTACGATGCTCCAATATGACGGGGATGCCTCGGAAGACCCGCGGGTCGACGACTGGACCAGAGAGTTGAATTCGAGATTAACGTTACTCGAATCTGCCCAACCGCGCAGCCAACGCAGGGATCGCTCCGATTCTGTCAGGCGTCCTTTGTCTCAAGTAATGAAAATACATCATTGTCAATATCGATTTGATCGTTTGCATTTTTATTAGAATAATAAATAAGTCACTTTTGAATTTATTTTAAAGAAATCAGTAAATTGTGTAGTATACTTCTTTTGACACTAGACAAAAAGAAAATAATGAATGTGTTGCTTTTACAACAACAATCGAGGTATTTACATTTTGTAGAAAATGTTACGTATCATTAAAGGGGCGTATAGCTTTTAAATAACAAAATGTTAGGCAATCGTTTAAATAAAAATAAAAACGTTAGTACTTATGTATAACAGGAAGTATATTCGGGAGCCAACTCACGGATCGTAAGATTCAAAGTAACTTTTGAATACATTGTTTTCGGTATGAACTCCGGTAATTAAATTTGAATAACTAGAAAATATTTTATATATTATTATTTATATATTATTTTATATATTTTATATATGTTACTGGAATATTTTTATAATGTAAAATTGGTTGTAGTTGTGCAGATAAAAAGTTCTAGTAAAAATGACTACAATGTTTCGTAACGCAGGGACAGTCTCGACAAATAAAAATTTTTACCAGAATGTATGTTAAAACATACTGAAAGCTCAGCGAAAATTACTGCAGTCCTAGTAAATTTCACTATACCTTCTAGTAAAATTTTTGATTCGTCGAGTATTTCCCTCCGTTACAAAACAGTCTAATCATTTTTACTAAACCTTTTCTCCGTATATTCAAATTTACACACCAAAAGTATAATACATTTATCGAGTGGATTCACTTTGAATCTTACGATTGGTGTGTCGTAGCTTCGAACAAATCTTAGACCCCTGAAAAAATATATAAATATATCTACAACAGTAGAAACTAATATTTTTTTAAAAAAGTATTTAAAATTTTTACTCAATTATAAAATCTTAATCTTAAATACTCAAGCTCGAATTGAAATAGTTGCGTATGTACTACACACTTTACGTACCGACAAGCCATTGCGGACTCTCGGGCACAAAGAAAATCGCTGTGAGGGTCGTCAATGAGAAAGCGGCATCGACGAGGGCGCAGGACCTCCAATGAAGATAATTGCCGATGAGCACTTGCAGGAAGAACCCCACGGTAAGGGCCAGACAAAGCGACGTGAGCAAAGTACCGCGATATCGGGTGTCGCTGATTTCCGTGGTGTAGATGTAAACGGATGAGTCGCTGACGCCATTGGCAAAACCCAGTAACGTGAAGGCCAGCATCAATGTCCACGCGTTCGTCGCCCACCAGTGAAGCTGGATCCAGCCCAGGAGAAAGGACACCGTTGCCAAATACATTATTGGTTTACGGCCCACTCGGTCAGTCAAAGGACCTGCGACCAGTGCGCCCACCGGGGCGACGAAGTAATTTATGCTGCCTGTGAAAACTCTTGTATGTACATTCCAAGTGTGGAGAATTGCAAAATATTATTATGTTTTTTTTTCTACAATGTTTGGGAAAATATTTGGAATATAATAAATGACAGAGTAGAAGATTTATATGTGTATACATGTGGAATTCGTGTGGAGTCCATGTGGATATGTGTGAAATACGTGTAGAATCCATGTCTACCCGCATGGTATTTACCATTGAGAAGTATAAAATACTGTACTGGAAAATTACATATTAAAACGTGTCTACGTAATTATACTAATAAGGGGATACTTATAAGTATGGACAACTTGGAAATGCACTTTTAAAATTTGTAAAAAAAATATTTTAACTCAAAATTCAATATTTTAACGATGCAGAGATTATTTTAGTACTGATAAGATTACGTCACCGTGCGGTTAGTTGTAAAGTAGCGTTAGTAGAATTTTATGACAGGCAATAATAAATTGTTTATCTATAGACACTTATCAAGGTAAAATTTAATTCTATTCATTTTTACATTATACTCACTTATCCACGACAGTTCGTCTTGAGTTACAACTATTTCAGGGTTTTCTCCAACTAATTCTGGTATCAGTACTGTTAAGAATCCCATGCTCATACCAAATGACAGCATCAGCAAATTAGGACCGCTTACGGCACAACATTGGGCTAATATTTTCTTTAGCTTTGATTCAACCCATTTGGGTCTTTCTTCGTCGAGACTTCTTTAATATCGATTAAAAAATAATTATATTAGTTAGAAATAATCAACAAAAGTAATTAATATAATTAAGATTTTTTAAATTAATGTTTGATCAACGAAGATGTGTATATAATACACATGCAATACCTTTTTGAATTCATATTGAATTTTGCTTCTTTTTGAATTTGACCGTGGAATCATATCGCTCGGAAATTCATACTGTGTGGAATTCTTTTGTTTATCAATCAATTGACTTAATGAAGATAAGAATATGCAATAAAGACTTTTGCCTTAATACTGCAATTAAAAATAATCAGTAATTTATGAGATGCGTGTAATCTATTGTTATAGATATAATAACTTTTGATAGTTTCTTAGATAAAAATTTTATAATAACATTAAAATTAGTGTTACACGCGATTGATGCCATTCGTGGTTATGTTTTTAGATATTAAATGAATAACTTAGTTGTTCACACTAAAAACAATAATTTATTTCACTTGAAAAACGTTTAGTGTGGAAAATAATACTTTTGACAATTTATCTTCACTTTTTAAAAACAATTTTTAAATGTCCAAACAGAGCGTTTTTATTTTTCTAACTAGTAAGCGCAACTTGAAGAACCAGTTTGAATCGCGCGATAACTTGAACTGAACATTTCTGCAACATTTTTAGTTTCTACATTTTACGTACTTTGACTTTATCAGTTTCATTAACAACAGATAGCAAAAAGATACCACGTAATTGTGAAAAATTTACCGTGAATTTCTATTCTTTATAAATTAAATTATTGTAAGAGAATTTAATTTCATTATATTTTCTATGTTCTTTATTTTTCGTTGCTTCGTATAGAAAAGTAATGTAAATTATTTCCTTATTCCAAAACTTTTTCTAAAACTGATAATATTTTTAATCGTAAAAAATCAAATGAAGGCTACAATAATTTAGGTGTAACGAGTACGCACATCCACATTCGGCAAAGTAATACCTCAAATATTATTAACATATTTGTTAATAAACATATTATATAACATACTGTTATAGGAAAATCATCAAACATATTTCCTTAATAATTTAAACATAACATTTAGAAATAAACCGATAAGAACTCGGTTTACATTAAATACGCTTCGAACACCGAACTTATACCTAAATTTACCGAAAAGCGTGTCAGTGGCCGTAAAGGGCGCCTTTAAAATCCCAACAAAGGGATTGCAGAAAAAATTAAAGGAAAGCATAATCCTCCGGGAATAGTTGTGACTGAGCCGTCGAAATCGACACTGTCGCCTCGCCCCCGCCGACCTATCAAAACAACGCCCTCGCCGCGTAAACTGCAGGGCTGCAGGGTCCCGAATCGATGGAGCAGTCGTTCGGGCGACATCCTCGTCGCTGGGCGCGCAACACCTTCTCGGCGATTGTTCCACCGCCCCTCTGCTGTCGACCCCCTCCAGTCTCGCGAGAGAGCGCGAAATGGACTTTTTCATTGTGCTCGCGCGATGAATAATGCATCCGCGCGACAAAGGCCGCGGCGGCTCGTTTTTCAAATCGGGAGGCGCGCGCATTAGGCGCCGTTTGAATGACAATCGGCCCCGCGCGGATAAGCAGGGGCTGCGAGTCGCGACGGGAAGGAAATTAGACGAGCCGACGCAGCGAGCCCCGACAGCGCGGGAAATTGGCTGGACGATCAATTTCACAGACTCGCCAATGAATTTTCTTTCGAAGGTTACATTTGCATCCCCGCCTTTTGCCGTTTTATAGTCGTCCAGCTGGAACACGTGGGATCTTGGAGATAGCTAGATGGAAGATTGTAAAGCTTTTTTTCGGCGCACCGTTCCCCATGTACACGGAGAGAAATGTTATAGTAAAAATTACTATATTCCGTAGGAAGAATGGGACATACTCGACCTATGACGATTTTTACTATAAAACATACTAAAGATTTCTATGTACATAGCAATTTCGACTATATAAATAGCATTTTTTGTTATGTACATAAGAATGTTTAATATTTTTTATAGTAAAAATTGTCATAAGTTGAGTATATCCCACTGTTCCTACGGAATATAGTAATTTTTACTATAACATCATTCTCCATGTAGCGTGTAAATCTGAAAAAAATGAAATTCATTTGGAAAGCTGAATAGGGACATTTAATAGGTGAAAAGTAGTTCACATGCTGAATGTGCGTAAACGAGTTTTCGCATAATATTTTCAAAGTGAATTTAATTGACATTTTCGGGTTTAGAGAGTATATACCCTTTTTGAATGTAAACTATAGCGATTGCCAATGATTTAGAGGCGGTAAATATTTAAACATTCTCCGAAACAATTTTTTTGTATCCAATAGTAATGCCAGTAGTATAAAAAAAAACTATTGGCTGCTCATAATTTTGCCACTACACGGAGAGGAAAGTCTGGTAAAAATTAATATTTTGTAATGCAGAGACTGACTCGACAGATAAAAAATTTTACTAAAAAGTATAGTAAAATTTACTGCAAGTCTAGCACATTTTATTATACTTTCTAGTAAATTTTTTATCATTCGAGTCTGTCCCTATACGTTACAAAGTAATATAGTAATTTTTACTAAACTTTTCTCTCCGTGTACAGCTATGTAAGCAATTACACCTGCCGTATTTTCCTACGCGATAATTTTTTACATTCTTTCAGAAAATTGTGTGTATAAAATCGTACCTCGCCGTCAGAAGATAAATTTTGATTCACATGACCTTTTGAAAATGCTCTATATTAAGGTTGAAATAATACATTTCAATATACAATTGCGAAAAAGTGACATTCGAAAAGGTGGATATATTTCCTTTTATTTAGTTGCACGACATGTGCAAGACACGATTTTACGGAGTTGATTTTAAAATTTAAAATTTATTGCTTTTAAAATTTTAAATTTAAAATCAACTCCGTTGCAGGGATGCACAGCTTGCCCATGCTTGTCATAAATGCGTACGCCATTTCACGACAACGATCCTAATTCTTATAAATAAGTCGTTCATTCTGTTCTTGTCTCGGTAAATTGGCCCACTGTCTTCAATTTCACCTGGTATAGAGTACGAATTCGTACTAAAGATTCATAGCTGCGTAGAAAAGGCATGCTCCAGACAGCGTCAGTTCATCCAACATATACCGGAAGCTTTTGTTGCATATATATACCAGATAGCGCCCATATACGCTGGAGTTGGAGCCCAGGAAGCTCGTGCAGACTTTATCTCCGCGGGAAATAGCTCGCTGGCGATGATCCACGTCGAGCAGTGGATTCCTCCGGAACAGGAAAGTATAACCTGCAGCACTTGAGTCATTGATTTTCATGAGTGACCGCTACCCTACATATATATGTAGAGTAATTCTTTCATTTTCTCACTCGAGAGTAATAGTAGTAAATTATTCCGCTGCTGCTTTATACATTAAGTCCGTTGAGAATTATTCATTTACAATTATCCATAAAAAATAGTATAAAAATCTTCTCTTAAAAAAGTGATGACCGGATGTTGTGAAGCCTCGAAAACGTAAACTTGTATATACAAAACTTAAAAAGCTATACACTGTACAAAATGTTCCGTACATTTCTGCATAATATTTTCACATTTCTGATAGTAAACAATTAATTATCTGCTACTATTATAAGTACACTTATCTAACCCAGAATTGTATACTTTACTCAGATTCTGTATAATTTACTCAGGTTCTACTGATTTAAAAAAAGCATCGATCAAATTGTCCTTCAAATAATTACCTGTAAAGTGCGAAACAAATTAAGAGTCTGCTGTATAAAACGAAGTTCTGATAATCGTCAACGGAAGTACCGAATTAATCACGCCAGACGCAAGCAGTGAGCCAAGCGTGAGATAATCTTTTTCCAGTTCGTCTGATCGATTAAATCAGAATCCAGCACCAGTGACAATCGTAGAATCTACGTCATTGATTGATGACCCAAGTTTTTCGAATACTGCAATTTCAAGCAAGTCAACAATGAACTGGTACCGTCGTACCTTCCAAAATTGAATTAGTGAAACTTAACTAAAATTAGTGGAAGATGCTCCACTAATACTAATTATAGCAGTTTTTCGCTAATTCAACTTTAGATCGTAGAAATTTTATTTCCCGGTATTTGTTGAAGAATTAGAGCTCTTTTTGCGAAAAAATATGCTTTCGTAATGAATCCACGGAGAAAGGCACTTTTAGGAGTTCAGTCCACAAGTAGAGCACAGACACTAGCCGACAAGGCAAGATACAATTGCAAAGTACATCATCGGTTTACGGTCTATTAGATCAATCGATGATCCCTCGCGATTAGTGCGCTTAACACGCGGCAATGAAGAAATTTATGAAAAATGTGTGACTCTTCTGCTTGAGAGAATATTTTAAATATATATGCTGCCTTGAAAAATCTGACTTCTTATAAGGTAATAACGGCTGAGAAATCGTGGAATTTGCTGATCTCTGCGGGAATAAGTATAGTCATCCTTCAATATTTTCTAAATTTTTCAAGTAAAAAGCAGAGTTGTCTACTGACTTTAACTACAATTAATATTTAATATTGAAAAAATTATATAAGACACCAACGAATATCATTTTTGATCCATTATTTAATTACAAATTATTTCGCACTAAAGTGCGTCACAGCATTCATCTGTTTTTATTTCACAAATTAGCACAACTTTAACTTTCGAAATTAATTGCTTGATAATTTATACTTCAAGAACTTTAAGTTTATAATCACTTGTATTAACTAAGTAGATATAGTTACTCGCTTAATTAGTGTAAGGATCACAGTCGTACTAGTTTAGTAAAGTTAGAGAATAAAATGCCAAAAGTTTATAAACAATCAAAGTATTATTGATTGAAATTCGGAATATTATTTCCAAAATGGAATATTATTCCTAATTCGTTTTTGTTATTTTAAAAGTTTCATTGAATATATATTTATTTATTTCATAATTCTGCGGAACGTGTAGTAAATAAAATTAATATTAGTTTGGTTGTCATTCCATTCGTCGGTTATGTGCAGAAAGATCCAATCTCAGAAAAGCATTAGGAAAATATGCCGTTCTAGAAAAGTATTCGTCAAAGATGGTACCTCAGCGAAGCAGGGAAAAATGCCATACCGTTGTATAAAATATTAGCGAGACGCCGTCTCTTCCGTTCTTCGCTGAGATGCTTTCTATTTATACGTTTTTTTTTAGACGACAATTACTTTACGCAACCTATCGACAGAAAAATTCATATGCAAATCATTTTCTTATTACATTTGAATATTGTCATGATTTTATTTTATAATGCATTTTCTACAATCTTCAAAACTTACCATTTTTGTAAAAACAATTAAAATCTATTTAGATTTTTTATTTAAAAATCTGTTAATAATGTTAAAATATTGTTTTTATAATCAGTATTTCACGACTTTCTGCATCTAAATGAAGAATACTATATTCTGCACTTGTGTTATTTTTTTATTTCTGCAATAAGAACAGTACGTTACACGAGAAATCATTCTTTCGTTGCTTTTCGCATGGAAGAAGTTCAGTATCCGACATGCCAATAATGTTCACGATAAAAAAGGATTTCCCTCAGACTTGTCTTATATAGACCGGCAATTGACGTTTCCTATAGGTTGGCGAAAAAGCAAAAGTTAAGGGTCAGCACAACCCATTCGCTCGCGAATATTGCGAATCTTTACAGTTTAAAATAACAAAAATTTTAACATTCCTCGTACGTTTGGACAGCCTCCCGGCGCAATATACTCAACTTGTCTTTTCTTTTCATAAACTTAAATAACATACGGTTTTACAAATATTAAGTATTATACTGTGTACTACATAATACATTTATAATTAAAAAATCATTTCTTCTTTTTCAAATTACTTTTTCTTGAATTGCGATTTAATTGAATTGTTCTATAACATTAAAATATAGACGTACTATATAAAATAACTTTGTATACTTTAATAAAATTTAAAATAAAACTTTATATCAAATAAGCTATACTATATAAAAAATGTTGAAACGAGATGAAAAATTTTATTACGCTTTCAACTTTAATAATTTATTTAGTTACTGTATTTGACGTTAAACCTATAAGCTACGGAGCAAAAAGATAAATTATTCTACTTTTAGAAATTACGTTAAAGAAATACAAATTTTGAATTGCTCTACAATTTTTAAGAAACAAAATATATAAATTAAAATTAGATAATTTATTTAAATTATGATATACTGGAAAATCACAGACGAGCGAACGGACTCTAATTTCTAACTCGTCTGGATTAGATAAGATCATACCTCTATCATACATTATCCCCATCGATTTCACATCGTGTGCAGGGCCACGCGCGGAGCTCGCGACTGCGGCTCCCGCTTAAAAGCGAGAGAGAGAGAGAGCCTCATTGGGGGCTCCGGGAGCCCGTATCGTAACGAAGATCAAATATTTGGCCGAACGATTAACGGCGCTACGTCGCGATGTTCGCAGCACGGTACGTGTGGTGGACGGTGTACGCGACTGTGGCGCCGCTGACGCTGCAGCAGTTCCGCGACCTCGGATTCCAGTTTTCTCGGAAGGTCTTCGGCCTCAAGGAGAAGACTCCCCGCTGGAAGGGATGCACCGGCAACGTCAACGCAGACTTTGGCATGGCCCTCAGCTACATCTACGTTAAGCGGCATTTCGACGAGGAGGAGCGCCGTAAGGTGAGTTTACATAGGTACACCGCAAAAAAAACAAAATAATAAGTAACTTCTGCTTTTTACAGAGTAGATTTAACTGCGAAATTGGAAGTTAAGTTAATTTTCGGAATTTTCAGTACAAGTTGCTTTACAGAAATGCCCCACGGAGAGATAAGTCTAGTAAAATTACTATACTATTTTGTAACGTAGGGACAGACAGTAGAATAAATATAGACTTACAGTAAATTTTACAACAAGTCTAGCAAATTTGACTATACTTTTAGTAAAATTTTTTATCTGTCGAGTCAGTCTCTGTATTACAAAATAGTATAGTAATTTTTACCAGACTTTTCTCTTCGTGCAAATCTATACTTTTCTGCGTAATGTAAGATCTACTTTAAAAAATGTTAATTTTACTGATTTTGCAAAGCATTTTTACTTTTTCCTAGTTTAGCAGATGTTACTGATGCAAAATAGTAAGAAGAACTTCTTGTTTTTTTTTGTGTACCTTTTTAATATGTTGATTTAATTTGGACATTAAAATTTTATTCCGTGATTTTAATAAAAAATAAAGTTTCACAATCGTGTTTGTATTGGATTTTATGGTATCTCAGTATGATATTGATAATGTCAAATTTGATTTTCTTGTAAACTTTTTGATTATTTTATTTTCATGTGAAAGCTGGGGGCATCTTATATGGCAACGTGAAATATATTTTCCTTCAGATTTGCGCGTCGATCGATTTTAAAAACAAAAATATTATTGTTGAACGAAGAGGTTGCGATTTTTTTTATTTTCCTCTACCATTACGTAAATGCAAGTTGCAAATAATACTGCACGTACTATTATTTTATTATTTTTAATAAAAACATTATTCTTCAAATTTACACGGAGTTAAGTAGATTAGGTCAGGGTACGGTCCGGCGGTACAATCTACTAGTTAAAGTAAAAATTGTATTTAAAAAGTTCTCTCTCAATTTTTAAATAATCTAATATCATAATTATAATAACTTTAAATAATAATATAATAGAACAATATTATTAGGTATTCTATTTTAAATTATTATTTTATTCTCTCTAAATCTGAATTAGTGAGAATTCTGCGACTTAGCTAAATTTATGTAAATAGTAACAGTGTACTGTTAATTCAATTAACGAGACACTTTTAATCTGCAATATATCACTATGTACATGAAATTTACTAATTTGAATTTAGTGAGTTATACTAAGTGATTAAATAGTCTTGTTTAAAATATTAACCATAAGCTAAAGAATTATATCTCAGATCCGATGTTCAATTGAATTTTTCACGAGAAAATCTCCTCTCAAAAGAATCGCGAAGTAAACGGCCATCTATAAATATTTTTCGCAAAAATTCTTCATCGAACGCGTATATTCACAAAGGAGACGCCGTAAAATCCACGTCGCGCGAGGCACCACTCTCCATAAGAAATCCATTACCCAGACCCTTCCACCACTCCTCGAAATCGCCTCTCGAAAATAAAATCTATCCAAAGTGATGCCTTGACAAAGCAACCGGGAGACGGTTGTATAACGAAACTCGACTTTCAGGCACTGAAAATGCTGATGGACGTTCGAGACGCCTTCGACAAGATGGTCACGGACCTGGAATGGATGGACGCGGGAACGAGGGCACGGGCCCACCGCAAGCTCCACGCGATGAGGCCCTTCGTAGGCTTCCCCGAGTGGATCACGAAACCCGAGAAGCTCGACAAATTCTACAATGGCGTGAGTATTTTCTTTCTCGTCCTTGCCATTATGCACGCCCCCCCCCCCTCTCCCCCCTCCGCTGTGACTTTAATTTTTCTCTTAATTCGGCGAGATGGGCGCTCGGGAGCGAGGAAGCCTCGAGTCGCGCCCGAAACCGTAATTGTATTTTAGAGCACTTTTTGTATTTTAGAAGCGGACGGGGCACACGGCGAGCTCCTCGCTTTTATAAGGGAGCCGGAATCCATTAAGCGCCGTGCGCGCGCCGGTTATTATTAAATTACACGCCGGGGTACTTATATTCGAAACGTCCCGGATTTTTTCGTACGCTAAGAGCGAGATCCTGTCGTTAAAAAATGTATTTCCTCCAAGTATTGTACCTCCCGGGCGCATGCACCTTGCGATTACGGCTATTCTCTTCCTTTCAGACGAGAAAGGAGCGTCGCGAGAAGTCCTGCAGTATTTAGCTTTCAAGGGGAGTTTCTGTAATGAAATTTTTCCTTTTAGTTAACACAAAAAGTAAATTGACATTGCATTTTATTTTTAATAGGTTTAAGCAGTTTCGTAGATTCGGGGAAAAATTAAGTTAAATAAATATTGAATTCATTTCAATGGAAAACCTTATATATTTTTTTTTCAAAACGTTTGTAACTTGAAATTCTTTATAAATATGAAGCTCGAAACATTAAATTATTGTTCTAACATTTGACTTCGCTCTTTACGAACCTTGTACAATAAAAATAATTTAATAATTTTTTTACGTTATAAATTACAATTCTTCTTCATTACATTTTAGCATTTTATTTTTCCATTGTGCTTCATTGTGCTCACTCTCCCGGAAATAAAAAGAATGTGTATTTTACCAAACCGCTAGTTTCATTTTAGTTAAACAAAAGAAAGAGAAAAAACCACACCTACAATTACAAACAAAAAATAAAAAAGAAGTCGTACAAAAGAAGCAAATTTTCCCCCCACGAAGCTCTTCGTCGTCCCCTAAAAAAAAAAAAGAAAAAAGGAAAAAGAAATTCACGAGGGAGTTCGAATTTCCCCACGTGCGAGCGATCGCTCATACCCAGGTCGCTTTTATATTACAAGAAAATCGCTGGTTATTCAGGCGAAGGTAGTGGAAGGCAAGCTGTTCGAGACTTTCCTGAAACTGACGGACGTGGGTCTGCGTAAGAGCTTGAACAGCCTGAGGGAGAAGCCGGACAAGAATAGGTGGGTCAGTACCGGGACCACAGTCAACGCTTTCTACAGCGCTATCCTCAACTCAGTCAGTAAGTGATCAAACAATGCCGCTTTGATAATTCTCCCGCTGCGTGCCCGTTCGATCGGGTTCGGTTTTGTCTTTGCGTACGTCATGCATTGGGCAGGTTAGCGGTAACCAGAGGACCCCGTCGAATCGTTTGTGAGATAAAGTTTGCGGTTAAAGTAGACGTTCAATTCGCGATTATCGTTGCTTTTTAGTTCGGAAAAAAAGATGCGATATTTTGTTTTATGCGTTGGAAGATTAAATTCAATATCTAGTCTGACCGTACTCGTCTGATTCTACTTGCGCGATTCAAACTTTTCAAATAATTTACTTTGAATGAAACCATGAACATTTGTCTAGAGTAAGTGATTTTTCTATACTGAGAGAAGAATTTTATAACTTTAAGTAAACATTTACTTCAATATAGTTCTTATTAAATATTTCTTTGAACCAAGTGATTTTTTTGTTAAACTATACTAAATTCATTTAGCGACAAATAAATTCATTTAGATTTAAAGAACAATGTGTAGTTGATTCAAAGTAATATTTAACAAGTACTATTGAAGTGTATTTTTACATAAAATTACCAATTTTTTTTCAAGTAATTAAAACTTTGTCAGGAGATCCCGTTTACTATGCAAATATGATGAATGCATAAAAAATTACAGAAATTGAAATTTACGGTAGTACTTTCTACTGCTACAAAATTTCCATTGTTATTTATATAAACTTGGCAAGTAAAATTTATCATTCCTTCAATAATATTCACTTTTGGAAATAGTGTCATGCAGAAATAACAATTTTTCGAATAACAAGGAAAATATTCGAAATTCTTTTTCAAAAAAAAAAACAACACGCACCCAGATTTATAAATACTACAAGAATTTCTTTAAAAATAGCAGAAGAATCTATATCTTAAGCATTTAACACTCTCAGTTTATTTAAACCATCCTTATATTTGCGCACAAACAAAAAAATACTTGAATCAAAAAAAGTTCCTGAAATATTGATATATCAACTACACCAGAGAAAAATACAATGGCAAAATTTATTCCAACGCAACTATTAATAATGTTTATATGCTTATATAATTATATTTATTTGAAAGGCGCTTTTAGACATCGGAATAAGTATAGACTGTGGTATACAAAATAGCCGCGAAAGTGCATTTAAAAATTTATCATGACGACTCGACGGCCAGCCGGGCGGGCAATACAAATAAAAATTCCGTGACAGTCACCAATAAACTCATCTGAATATCTCGGGCGCCATGCATTTCAATGTCGAAAGAAAAGGCAACAATAACGCGAGCTTATAAATCCCACTCGAAGTAAATTCTCTCCCTCCAAAAAGCGTTTAAACGCTCGCGAAAGTGGCTGCGCAAGCTGGATTTTATCGCGGCAACTCTATCCGTAACGCATATTAAAGAGCACTTGGGGAGGCTTGACCTCTGCCCTTTTAGCCTCGGCTAGACCCCCCTCCCTCGGACAAAAGGAGGCCGTAATATAACCGCTCTCGCGGACCTGTTTGTCGGCGCGCGTTGCCGGCGAATCCGAGCGGCATTTTGAGCCGCGCAATCGACTACTCTCGCGCAGGCCTTGTTTATTAACCGCCGCTTTTGTCGGGCCTAGTATTGATTTACCAAGGTATCGCATTCATTTTCAATGGAGTTTCATCTTGGAATTTTTGCCTTTCTTCATTAATTTATTCGTAGGTTTTTTCTTTGAAATTGGATTCTTAATAATTATGAAACGGTTATAGATTTTACATTTATTGTTCAGCAGTGTGTATTTATATTGGGTTCGATTGTATTGTTACACTGTGTCGCACTTGTAACAAGGCGAACTTTTTAGATATTCATTTGTGCGAAACAGTGAGCAAATTAATTATTCAAGTAATTATTGAAGCATATAAATATTTAAAGTGCATAATATATTATATTTTAATTCTTTAAAATAATTACTGCCGTTATGAATTATTTGCTGTTTTTAATCCCAGAAATAAAAATTAAATCGGAAAGACCACTATACATCGTTGAATTTTATTTGTATTCTGATTATTAACAAACGTAAAATATTACATATACTTAAAGCCGAATCAAAAAACGACAATATAGCTCATCGGCACTACGTAGTGTAATATATCTGTTCAAAATTTTCACTTGCGCCATTTAAAACTAGAAGATTATAACGCTGAAAACGCTTAAGTAGAAACAGACGAATATAGTCAGACACTAATGAAAATATCCCTTATAAAAGTAAAAGGTCCAGTAATTATTTCCTCTAAGTTAAGTAGTATACTTTTTTCTCTTTTTTTATTATTTACTTATTATCATTACTATTACATTATTATTATTTAAATAATTCTCAATCTTTAGCGAGTAAAGTATAGAAAATCAATGTCTAGAACGATTGTATAGGTAATTGTGACGTTTTCCCCGGTTTACCTTATAACTAATTTTCAATACGATTACAGTCATTATAATAATTTATTAATCATTTATTAATCTATAACATCGATGCAAGTTTTTCTAATCATCGTACAGGAAAATATAGTACAACATAATATAATCGTTCTATATTTCCAGTTTGTCTAAAAACTGCCGCAATCAATTATAAACTACTATTAGTAGTTCTAATCACGAATACATCGACCATCGTCAAATCCTCGACGCAATAAATCAAAAAAGGAAAAATCGCCAACCGGAGTGGCGCAAAAGTCGACGCCTTATATCGAGCCGCGCTCGTCAACGCATTTTCACCGCTGGCTTTTTTTTCTTCGCACCACCGCGTAGCCTCGGTATAATTTGTGTTCGCGAGTCGCACAATGCAATAAATCCTCATAGAAAGCGATACGCGCGAGCTGCTTATTCGGTGGGGATACGAGCCCCTCGTAATAACGGTGCCTGCTCGGCGCAAGAGAGCCTTCTCTCTCTCTTTCTCTTTCCGACGGCCCTTTAAAAATTGCAAACTATTTTCAGCGTTCCCGGCCGGAATTCTTCATCCCCCGTTTTACGGAAACGGCCTCGAGTAAGTATATAAAGCCGCGGCGCGGCCTGGATTTTTAATGTCTCTTCACGGCGGAATAAAAAATTCCATACATGAAGTAACAAGAGCCAGCGAATTCTAGAGAGCAACAGATTCTCACTTACTTTTTTTCCCCTTCCATTCATTTTCCTGCGCACTTGGGCGGGGTGAAAAAAAATTCCGGATCATCGGTTGCTCGAAGGCGGAATTTTTTATTCGGTCGGGGAGCCTTGGAGGAGGCGAGCGCGATTTTACCCGCACGGCTGGGATTTTAATAACGTCACTCGAAGAGTCTGTTTACGTCGCGTGGAGCCGCTTTTACGCGGATAAAAGCAGGACGGTGCCGAGGGTTTTTAAGGGATTCCCACCGAGACGCACGTTCGAGTGCCAATAAAGTGACGTTTTTTTTTTTCTCGCGGAAGATTATATTTAAAAGCAGTGTAAGTTTGTCGCGCTGGAGTTCGATGTAAAGGTAAAAATTAGACTAATTTTGGTCGGTCTCGCATCGAGCGAAATTGCAGGTAACGAGATAGCGTCGGGGGAATTTTTTATTTCGCCGGAATTGCAGTAAATTTAGATAATCAAAATCGTATCTTGAATGTTTATTAACAACTACGCCTCATTCGCTGTGCTAAATTATCTCGAGCTTCGCCAAATGAACCTTATCGCTGTTTAATCACGATGTGCACGCTTAAATTCTTTATTGCATAATGTGCATTTGAAATGCGCAAGATAAGCAGAATCTGCCAGATTAAGTAACTTTAAAATGCACACAGGCATCCGAAACATCCACCAACGTACTTTACATGTATTTCAAGACAAAAAAGTCTGCGCTTCACAAAAGGGCGCTAAAAAAGGGTTTACAACGAAATTTTTTATTTTTTGTACGTGGTAAAATAGGGCAGAATCGCTCAAGTATCTGGTCTAATGAATTTTTCAAACGGTCAATCAAAGTGTCACCTTGTTCGGCTGCTCATTCCGTCCATTATGCCCCACTCGGGGGTAAAGTTCCGCGTGAAAATTTCTTTTGTGAACTTTACTTTGTCGCTCCGCGAAAAAGTGTAGCCGAGACTTTTCTGACTGGCTGATTGTGCACACGAGCGCTCCATGAGTTTGACTTGCAAAATTTCACCTCGTAAAGGGGAGGTGGACTTAGCCCGCCGAGCGTGAAATTTCATTGTGAATTTTTATCACTTACCGGTAGAGAGGTGGCGGTTGATTATAGCCTATAGCTTCAGTGATCGATATGACTTTGGATGAAAATTATAGTTTGATGAAAAAATGCAGTAAAAATATGTAAATTTAATTGTTGCACAAACTAAATGCCTTTTGAATATTCTACTTGTATTTAAGATTAATACACTAATTCATTTTTTTATACATTACACTGAGATAAAAAATTAGTAATTTTTATATCAAACAGTAACAACGTTTTCCAGTAGCACATAACACACACTAGAAGTTATAGTAAACTTAATTAATTTTACTTTAGATTTAGTAAAAATTACGAAATCATAGCTACATTGAAATCATAAAATTGATGTAATAAAATTATATATTTTGATACTATAAGAAAATTACTACAACTTCCTAATACTTTGTTCTATCTATTGTAAAACTAATAAAAAAATAGAAATAGATACGACAAATTTCTATTAAAGTCTAGTATTAAAGTATGTAGTAACAATTTACTTTTACAAAGAATAATTATGAGGAGTAGTAAATTCTTAAAATTACTAAATATAATATGAAAGATTTTAATGCGCCGAATAAACTCCTTAAAAAATTTTAAATCTTTAAAATTCTATTTCACTTTATCATTCATAATTAGCCTACCAGAAAAATCCGCTTTACAATTGTTCATTTTTACGAACTAATCGTTCCGCGCTTGCCTGTAAAAAGTTCATATGCTCGTATAAATCACCCATCAGCATGGATCAAAAGTAGAACAGCGATAATACCAAAATCGGCCATTAATTCGTAAAAAAGCACTCGATGTAATCGATGCGCTAAGTGGGCAGAGAAGCTCTCTACGAGCGCTCTGGTCAGCCGGACAGCCTGAAGGTCCGAGGCAGTGCATAAACGCCCTAATGGACATTCTTCAATTATTCCCACAGATCCATAAACTACGGGGCGATGGGCGCGATAATGGGCCACGAGTTAACGCACGGCTTCGACGACCAAGGTAAGTGACTCCCCCCCCGGCAGCCCCTGCAAAAAGAACACGGACTCCCGGGGATATGGGTACGTATGCGCTTGGATAACTACATCCTCTGAGATAATGGTATTTGACAGATCGGACATGAAGATCGATTCGTGGAACGGCGAACTTTACTATACATACAGCGCGTAGTTAAATTACGCTTATATTGTTTAATAGAATTTTAAAGAACAGTATATTTTAATATAATAATTGCAGACTTCTGTAAAGAAAGAAAAAACACTTCTTCTATGGGTTTTATAAATGAGAAAAGTGTCCTCTTTGTTTTTGTTTTTTTTTCAAATTTTTAATATTTTTTGTTACAATTAATTTTATTAGATTTTTTTAATTCTATTAGTCAAGTTAATTTATTGAGTTTACGTGATTAATATTTAAATAAATATTTGTTTCATATTTATTGTAATTAAATTTGGACATTACATATAAGTTTGAAGAATTTATTTTAAAATGAATTATTTAAATATACAAATGATTTAATTTATTTCATTTATGGTATTTCTGGAACAATATTTGAAAAATGAATTATTAAAATAAATATGTTATATATGTAGCATCATATTTGAAATTCGAAAATAATTACGTACTGTTCGAAATAAATTAAAGTATTTCATAAAAATGAGAAAATTTAATTCAGCCACGCGTTCAGTAGTATCATTAGCCTTCTGATAAATAGAAAGATGAATTCTTGGTCGCTCCAATCGAAAAAAGACTCATTTCAATTTTTTAGTTATTTTAAAATTGTATTAACAAACGACTAAGTATACATATCACTTTGTTCTTAGTTCCAACATTTTTATTTAAAATAGTGTATTTTCGCATCAATGGATCAGCTAAACTTATTTTACCTCCAGAATGGATCCATTTGTTTTTTACGTCGCGCGTTCCGCATATTATTTTTCGGTTCAGCGCCGCTGGAATTATGACCTTTCAGATGGGGCGCCAGGAGGGTAGGTGGTACTTTCGACTCGCTGGACCAAAAAGGCAAATTTTCCGAGTTTCCTGTAAAAAAAACGGCAAAACTTCCAAACACGCCTTCTTCACAGCAAAACTAGTGAATGTGCTTTTCTTCTCCGTGGAACTCCAAAACGAGCTTTTCTTTCCTTCGCGGTAAATTTGATCTGTGCTAATTTTCGTTGCAAACAAAAAATTGAAATGTTTTTTTTCTCGTCAGGGCCGCTGACGTAATATTAAAATTGTTTCAATAAAATTTATATTTATTACTAATTACGTTATACTTTAATATAAGAGGGTCATCCTATTTTTTTTGAGGTGTATCCCTAATATGTTTAACATTTTTTTATTTATGCAACAAGTACATACATTTAGTAGGAAGTGCGTGACATTGAGAGAAATATGTACATATTAAAAATTCAGTAAAAGTTACTATTATTCTGCATGGCGACATTATGAAAAAAATTTACTACACCTTTAAATTAAAATTTGCGACACAGCGTTGTAATTTTACCGTATTTATGTAACTTTACTTAAAATAATTTAAAAAAAAAACTACTAAATAAATTTACTAAAAACTATGCAGTAAAGTATTTCGAAGATTTTCTCATACAATATAATTATTTTATACCGGTAATAGTAATCTTATTTACATAGTATATCAATTTTACTCTGCTCCCACACAATGTAGTATGTACACTAATTGTTACTACATCATTTCTCTCAGTGTATATGATATAAAGTAAACAAATGAAGTCTTACAAATAATGCGAGACTTTTTGCCAGACACTTTTCCACACAGATTAAATTTAATTTATATTACATCTGGCATAAAGTCTGGGATCGTCTCCTTAGCCAGACTTTGGCCAGACTTTAAGGGCCAGACTATCGCCATATTATTAGCAGACTAAATTTTTTTACACGGGGAAACTCACCGGAGACTCGGCAAAAATTCCCATAGCTCAAGCCTGCCGAAAAGAACTGATCTTTTGAAAGCAAGCGCATCACGCGAACGCGAGCCTCTCATCCGACTAGTACAAAGCGGTCGATTTGATTCTGCCCGCAGGTCGGCGATACGACGAGAACGGCAACCTGCGCCAGTGGTGGAGCGACGAGACGCTGCGTCACTATCACGCCAAAGTCGAGTGCATCATCAAGCAGTACAGCGGTTACCATTTGCCGGAGCTCGGCAACAATTTCACGGTGAGGATACACCAAACCTCCGCAACTCCCGTCCTCTCCCCGGTATATATATATATATATACATATATATATATATGCATGTACGACTGGTTGCAGGGGTGCGCGCGCCTTCTTATCCCGCCTCCTCCATTATTTACGACGGCCGCGCGGAATCTCCCGGCGATACGCTCGCCCGCGCGCTCCAGTTTACTTTGAATGGGAATTGCGAAAACGCTGGTCCGATCGCGCCGGGACGTTCAATTCTTAACGCGCGCGCTGGGAGGGCAGGTGTATGTATATAACGGGCGGCGGCGCATCTGGGGACCGCCCGATTCGACTGAAAGGCCGAGATCGATTTGCCCTTGTTATTTTTTGCTTTTTTTTTATTCGAGACTTTGGGAATGATACGTGATTTTCGCGTCTGTGACATGCGCAAACTGTTGTTTCATATTTGGGAGAATTGATTTTTTATGTAACTTTTGATTAATACTGTTATTTAAGTAAAAAATGATTTGCAATGATTTTAGGAGAATAATTAAATTTTTAAACGGTATTTAAAGTACGAAACAGTTGCGGTAGTCTTATTTTGATTTAGTTGAAACACATTAATTATTGAGTCAAAACAATTAATGAAAGAGTCGTTAAATTTATTCGCAACAAAACTTTTTATATTTCCAGTGAATTTAATAATTTTTTTTTCATGACAGTCTGTGAAAAATTGTTACATGTCTAATAAATTCTAAAGAAATTGTCAATTTTATTATTTGAAACTGCTTCAATTTTGCATTTGTGAGAATGTTAAAGCAGACTACTGAGACTTTCCGTGTGACCCCTTACAATTTAACTTTGAAACATTCTTGCAGCTTTAAAATGTAACGAATTTATGTGAGTTTTATAAAAAAAAGAGAAAAAATAATTACAATACAGTTATCAATTTACAATTTGATAGCGGGTGTAGATGAATTATTTTTATTACTGCAGGCAGTTATACTGTAATTGATAACTTAGCATTCCCATTGAAAAATTTAAATTTCATGTGTTCAACTGAAGGGTGAATGAGATTCGACTTATTAAAACAATTTTAAAATACAAACAGAAGTAGAAATAAGTTCAGCCCGCATATTCAAATGAATTATTTGTTAAATTGTCAACCCTATTTGAATGACGATTCAGAGGATTTCTATACCTCTTATTTATTATTATTATTATTTTATTTTTTACATTATTATACGATTCTTGTAATTCATGGTGATCTTGGTATTTCTTGTTATTTAACATAGATAAGTTGCAAAAAAAAACAATAAGCATGATCTGGATATCGTACATAAAATTATCTGTAAAAATTTGCAACCTTCCCGTTATTAAAAAAAATCACATTATTAACACGAGTGCCATAATAGTAGTTTTCGATATACTAGTGCGTCAGGAGTGATTCCCGGTCGAGTGGGAAGTTAGCGCCCGAGCGAACCGAGGGTGATTATTCACAGGAATCTAGAAATCACTTCTGACACAAGTGTCGAACAATATTTTATTTATACTGCATAAAAAATACTTTAACAATAAAAAAATGCACAAATAAAATTAAACAAACAAGCCATCAGAGCAAGCGTACAGTATAAGAATCGAGATAAATCGACCACTAGCGCCTCTGACCTCTTGCTTTCTCTCTCTCTCTCTCTCTCTCGCTTCATCGTCGACAACTATTACGGTCTTTGATACGCGGGCCGCGGAAAAATTCCATCGACATCCTTATCAAGGGGCGCGCGCAATACTCGTCCCCGGGGCTCATTGCTCCGGCGCCTCCCTTTCTTTTAATATCCGGATCTGGAGCACCCAGTCGTCGCCGGCCATCGTAACTCGTCATTATTTTTCGTCGTTTACCCCGGCGCCGCTATCTCACCCTCTTCCGGCTGCGCCTCGCTTCACCTCCTCCTCCTGCTCTATTTTTTCCCCTCCCACGCCCCTCGACGAGAGCCGACGAGTAATCCCGGCTGTTAGCAGTTACGTGACTCGCGAAAACTCGCTGCACCGACGGACGCTGGTTTTTCCCCCTGGCTTCCGGGCTCGAGCGCACTTTGCGCGATTTTTACGCGCGACGAGTCCGTATCATCTTCGCGAACAATGCTCCGGTGGGAGGATTTTTTTTTTTTTTTTTTTTTTAGTCGGGATTTTAGGGATGCTGTCGCGCTTGCTTTATCGGATGATTGGCAAAATGGAAGCTATGCGAGAGGGACGCGCGAATAATTATTTGCTTTTTCGTATACATGCGAGAGGTGCTCGATTTTTCGTGAGTCTTAAAAGAGTTGCTTTGAAATATTTTTTTATTACTTTTCGCTAATAGTCGCAGTGCAGGTTACTACGTAGAATTTAATTTTGGTGGATATTTTATAATCTTTCATCCTATATTCATAAAATGAAGACGGATTGTTACATTAATTATACTAAATGATTGAATTTTATTTCCTACTGAGAAATGTATTATGCAATTTTAAATGAAAATGACGCAAAGGATGTAATAGAATTTCGTACAATCGTGTGTACACTTATTTTAATTCTGTACAAGGAGAACTTTACGTACGGTAAATTTTTACTTTTTATTTTTTTTTTATCTACAAAGCACGCTTTAATCGTAGATTCGTATAAAATCTGACAACCTGCTGAATTTTGTAGAATTTAATATGAAAAAAGGGATATTTCAGTTAAAATAAATAAAAGTTTTAAATGAAATAACAAAAAAGGGAATGCGCAGGCATCAAAAGAAAGTACGTCGAGCTTCAGAGTATATATATATTTTTAAAACTTGTTAAAAACAAAACTTTATGAACACAATTTTGAATAAAAGTTTGCAAATAAACCCACGACTGAGCCGTTTAAAATCTCTGGTAAGAAAATAGCCTTTTAAAAAGGCGTGTTTGCCATTTGTTTGTTTGTTACGTAAGTATCGACTATAAAAAAATTACTATAATTCAAAATGTAATGCATAATTTTATTGAAGATGTGCGATATAAATTTTAGTAGATTATAAAACTAATCCTGCTAAAAATTTATGATCTCAAAATTTAACAGCTTTATGAAAATTTTTGAATAATCGCAATTCGTAGATAAAAGTAGAACTTTTTCAATTACCATTGAATGCGTAAAAATTCAATCGAATATACAAGAAAACTCTAAATGAGAAAAAATGAGGACATATTTCTTATAATATTTCTACTATATTCAATGTATTCAAACTTTTCACTCCCCCTGGTAGAAACGTTCAGCAGCCATTCAATTTCGGTGGGCCAATTATACAAAGTTTGGGCAACCGTTCCACGAGCCAATGCCCAACGAACCTGCATTACGCTTTTCAGATTGTCGATGGCCAATAAATGTTGAACAGTTGAAACTTTCAAAAAGATATTAGGGCACTAAAAACTGGTTAAGCAAACTATTATGTTACACTATTAATAAAAAGTTAGAATAGATCAAAAAGGATTTACAATTTTTGTCGTAAATAATTATTTTTTCATGATCACTTTAATTAAAAGATTACATTCAAATTATGATCATAGCTTCTAAAAAAGAAAAAGGTGCAATTTTTCCTATAAGGCGATAGTGTGCCCTCCTATAACTAGAATATTTCCACTATATTCAATGTATCCAAACTTTTCGCTTCTATCAAGAATTCCAAATTAATATACCGGCTCTGACTTTAATTAAAAAAATACATTCAAATAATTCTTACATCATAGCTTCTAAAAATGAAGAGATGCAATTCTTCCTATACGGCGATAGCTTGACCGCCTATAAGCGAATCGCCGGTCCTCGAGGGCCATCCGCAGGCTGGTCACGTAGCGCGGCAAATCGAGTGTAAGCGGCATTTTTCCCGATTGCAGGTGAACGGGATAAACACGCAGGGCGAGAACATCGCGGACAACGGAGGCATACGGGAGGCTTACCGGGCGTACCAGCGGCTCAGGTCGAGCAGCCCCAATCAGCTCGCTCTGCCCGGCCTCGTCGATTACACTCAGGACCAGCTGTTCTTCCTCGGCTTCGCCCAGGTAAAACCGCCGGAAAGTAGCCTTTATCGGACGACCTTAGGCCGGGAGCCTGTCGCTTCTGTGTTTAACGATAATGGGAGGACGATCGGAGCTTCCCCGCGCGGATTCTCAACTTTTAATGAGGTCGTTAAAGCGAACGATTCAATCGGAAATATTCTTGGCTTGTTTTATTATTTCACTGCTTTTGCCAGAGTATTTATCGAGAGCATTGCGAAATCGTAAATATTCTTGTTCGAGTTTCTATTGTAATTATAGATTTGCTGGATCGGTTGTCGATGAATATACTGCAAAAGACTCCTTTCCGTTGGTATAAATAGTTGATTATTTATTACTGTCTTTTGTTAAGAAACAGCGTAGAGGGAATGCTGATTACTTTGTTGTAAAATTATAATAATTTGTTGGTACATTTTAATGGTTTATTGTTTCTTTTAATTATTTAATAAAAAGGCCACTATATACAGGTATTGGACGTAAACGATCGTTTTCGATAAATTTTTTAAACATTGTTAGGGTAGTTTTAACGAAAAATATGTAATATATAAATTAAAAATTTTCGAGACATAAAAATTATTTATCAGGAAATGTTTTATTAAAGTTATCTGAATTTTTTAAATATTTTTTCGCTTAACGTAACGTAAATCTGGCGTTTCACTCATTTTTTTTAATAAATACTTAAAACTAATTATTTTTCATGAAAGTAATATAATTCAGAGAATTTTTATTTCCAGAGAGAGAAAAAAATGTTTTCCACGAACATTTATGCTTTTGTAATAAACCTAAAGAGGGTGACAAAATTTACTAATGCTTTTTTTATATATGTCTATATAATAAAATATAATTGACCCTTAAGGACAATCATTTACTCTGCAATAGCCAAACAAATATAATTAATTGCCTATAAGTTTACAAATTGTCAATTATATCCTACATTCAAACAAATCAACATAACAGGTATAAATTATAAATGAGAGTAAATTGAGCCACGTTTTACGTCATGTTAATTTATTTATTACTATTTTAAAATATTTTCGAACTAATTCACGCCGAATAAAAGAAGAACTGTTCTTAATAAATTATTTGTATATTTTGAATGTGGAAAAATATTTCATTTTTTTTTTTTTAATTATAACTTCGATTCTTATGTTAAACATTCTGGATCGAGAACGTCAACTCAATTTTCGCGTCCTCGACAAGGCAAAATAGGAAAAGCCATTTTCAAAATTCAGCAGTCAATCAAAAAAGTGATCGAAACTTTAGGCGACCTCGAGAGTTCGAGGAGCTCTTGGCCCATTCGAATTTCCTCTCGACGACTCCACTTTCCGGAAGACTCGTTCGAGGCCCCGACACTGATAGCCGTATATCCATCTGCCGACAGGTCTGGTGCGGTAACCACACGAACGGCGCCCTAAAGTCGAAGCTCATCGAGGGTGTGCACGCGCCGAACCACTTCAGAGTCATCGGCACGCTGTCGAACAACGTCGAGTTCGCCGAGGCCTGGAAGTGTCCCGCCGGAAGTCCCATGAATCCCGAGCACAAGTGCATTCTCTGGTGAAGGGGGAGGCTATCCGGAGAGGGAGGCTGCCCTTTCGACGAGCGCATCCCACGAGTTTCTCGCGCAAAAATTCGACCCGACCCACCGAACGCTCGATCGATCGAGCCTGGCCGGATTCGCGCGATCGACGAGGGGTACATCTGGTTCTACCGGGGGTTCGAGTCATCTATAAGGGGGGGAGAAATCATTTTTTTTTTCTTCGGTGTTTTTCGTTCTTGAGAGTTTCCGCTTAATTTCTTGATCCTCGGGGAATTTTGTTTGTCGGGCAAGTTCAATTTGTGCATTTCTTTCGAACGATCTTTGTCGTTTATTAGTGTTTATTAGATAAATTTTCAGCGGGGACGATATTTAGATTACTCGAACCTCTTGAATTTTTGTAATTGTTATTGTTTTTTTTTTTGCAGTTTGTAATCAATTTTTTTTTATTTTGAACTGCATTTAAATTGCATTTGAAAGGTGTGATTATATTTCAATGAAAGTCAATTTTTTTAATGCATCTTACACCTGATTCGTAAAAATGAATTTGAACTATTTGATGTAAGAGAATTAATTCCATAAGTTTTTAAATAACACGAAATATCAAAGGAGGGTGATGTAAATTTAAAGCGACATTTTTTTACGGAAGAAACTTAAAAATAGAATGATACAATTTGTCGATTAAGAAATTTTACAAAATCTACCTCATGTGACATTCAGCGTAATAACAGATATTGTCATCCGAAAATTTAGTCACGCGTAAAATATCTATTTTTATAAATCAAAAGTGGTACTTATTATTTAGATTGACGGTATTCTCCGTATCCTCCTTTGCAATATTCCTCAAAATGATTCAGGAATTGATGAAAAATGAGTGTTATTGAATGAGTGATTAGGCAATGACTTTTAATAATTGTAAATATTTATTGTGACATCGATTGCAATCTGTAGGATGTAAATATTGAAATAATTGCAGGTGAGATGTAAAGAATTGTTAGTGTAATAGACGTAAGAATTTTCCAGTCTCGATTTTTCTACATACACTTGTTAAATGACGTTTGGACAAAAAATTATCATAAAACTGTTTTTTTACTTGATGAATTTCTATACTTTTAGCCAGTATTACTAATTCAACATTTTTTTTTTACTGAAAATGAACAAATTAACTACTACTATATTTGTAACATCTATTAATAATGAAAATTGTAATGCTATAATACTATTTTAACAAAAATCTAGATGTAACTATAAAATAAAATAAAATTGTTAAAATAAAAAATAAATTTTTATTAAATCATTTGTTATTCCTTCTGTATACTAAAACTTTGCACATAAACATCATTCAGATTCTTGTGTTCGCAGACAATAAATATACAGATAAAAAATTATTTAACTATTCATTACAGTTGCAATGTTACATAATCATTGTAAATTTTTTAATGACACATAACAATGTAGCTAACGTATAAAATTTTTTGTAAATAAAACTATTTACATAGTAAAAGAAAAATGCTTTTAACAACTTTGAAGGTCATATAAGCTCTTTTAACTGTCATATTTTAAGAATCAGTTTGATTTAAAATGTGACAAACTTATACAAATCAAAATTAAAAATTTAATTTCCTAGCTTTTTCATCTTAGTGTGTAACCGTTGCATTATCGATTAGAAATTTTGTTCTTGAAATTCTTCTTTTTTTTCTTCTTCATCAATGCATATCCTAATGTCTTCGGCTTTTTCGGAGAACTTTCGGTCATCTCTTCTGGAGAAAACTTTCTTTTCTTTTTATTTACTTTTACTTCATTACGTTTAACTTCTATCGACTTTGCCTGAGTATTCGCTATTTGATTTTTCCTTTTCTTTATTGGCAGTTCAGTAACTTCTTCATTTATCGATTCCGACTTTTCTCTTTTTTTCGTTAGCTCCAGCTTTTTTTTCTTTCTTAAACTCCCAGCAGTAGATTCTGTCTCATCACTTTCATTTCTCTTTGATAAAGACTTTTTATTGTTTGTGTTCGTTTTAAACTTTTTGTTTTCTCGTGAGATTTCATTTAGCGTATCATTTGAATCATCAGCTAATTTTCTAGCGTTTTTTTTATTCTTCTTTCTCGATTTTTTATTGCGTTTCTCATTATCTTCTTCTTCAATCGTAACTTGCTGTCTTAATCTCAATGTATTTATTGGCTTTTCTGGAACTTTCTCTTCCAAAATAACTTCATCATCCTTTTTCAATTTCTGACTTTGACATTTTGTTAAAATTAGACAAGAAATTCTTGCGCTACAATTAACTCTATTCAATAATTTTAATTTGTCTTTCTCAATTGACCAGAGTTTAATTTCTCCGGAACTTGAAGCAGAAGCTAATAGTTCTCCATTACTAGATAAACATTTTACTCTCGCATCATGAGCTTCAATTTCACTAGATTTGGATCCATTCTCAAGGTCATAGATAATAATTTTTCCATCTGATAAACCAATGGCAAGGTAACTGTCATTCAAATATTCGACACAAACAACTTTAGAATCAAAACTCAGTTCCTCTTCGATACCAGCAGTTTCTACTGAGTATATATCGATTTTATTATTAGCTCCAAGTAAATAACTGTTGCCACCAGGACTCCATTTAAGGACACTAATATTTTTTGCATCAAATTTCCATCTTGGAACTAAATTTGTTGCATATGCTTGTCTTCCTTTCACAAGATTCCATGTTCTCAAAACACCATCATGCCCAGTGGTCATTGCAATCTTTCCTGTTGGGTGAATAGCCAATGTATCAACAGCAAAGCCTTTGTGAGCTTTGAGCCATTGCTTTTCCAATTGCCAGTTGCCGCAGCGAACTATTCCTATGGTGCCGTCACTACTAGTTGTTATCAAATGTGATGCATCCGGAGTAAAAGAAATACTGTTTACAGTATCTAAATATAAATTAAAAATTAAATTTATAGTAAGTTAAAATAGAAAATTTATAGATTAGGTAATGAAAATAAAAGTTATTTACCATTGTGATGTACTAATTTACCACTTTCGGTCCTAGTGCGCATATCGTACAAACAGACTGCATCATCAGCTGCTGAAGAAGCTAAATAATGCTTAGCACTTGCTACACTTCGGATACTTGCCAGATGGTTGTGTGTAGCAAAACTTTGTTCCATTTTATATTTCTATAAGAAAAGTATTATTAAATTTTTATCATAAGTTTTTATCACTGTCTTTTTATCATAGAATAAAATTATCTTTAATAGCAAATAAAAATAAATAAACCTTTATAAAAAGAAAAAGAGAATACAATAAACCAGTTATTACTTTAATGTATCTAATAAGAAAAAAAAATTAGAAATTAAAAAGACGTTTTCCAATATCTTTTTAAAGTGTTTAAATGTTGTATATTATTTGAGCTACTGTCATTGTAATAAAGAAATGAGTGTATACAACATTAAATTCAAAGCAGATAAAAAAAAGCATGCACTTTCAAGAAACATAACCTTAAAAAATAGTTTAACTTACATTTACGATATCATCGACTGTGTAACCTAACAAAAATTGTTCGTAGGTACCTACGATGACTTCTAAATTAGGTGCCATTTCGTACCGATCGCTTTGTCATAAAAAAAAACTATAAAAATAATTTTTCGACAAATTCACTACCGGAGAAATAGTCAGTACACGTGAAGCCGAATCAACAAACAGAATCCATCTTCGCTGGTATATAAATCAAGCAGTATAAACTGATCGAATATTGTACGAACTTATACGAAGACTAACGAACGCTGCCGAAGATTCTGGAAATATACGGCGCAAGCGCGGCGTCGTGAGCGCCAATTTTTAAATTTCACTTTTATCGCATATATTTTCCAATTTAATTTTTCTCACATACCTAATGTGTTTTAACACTTAACGAAATGTATAAACCTAATTTGTTACAAAAAAAAATAGCATAAAATTGTTTAGTTATTTTTTAAACAAAATTTTAATACCCGCAGTAATTTGTATTATTATACTTCTTTGTATTATAAAATAAAAATAGCTATTTTAATTCGTCGAATTATACTTAGTTAAACAAATAAATATTTTATAGTTCATATAAAAATATAAGTAGCTACTGAAACGCGTGTAATTTGTTTAATTACATCTTTTTTTACCCTTTCAGACTCAATATAAAAGCTATTTATATTAGTGATAGCTAAAAATAACGTGGATTAGATTAAGTGAATAATTTATCATCTCGTAATGGGGCTTTAAATTATTCTAGACTCAATAGAGTTTGAGAATATACACATTAAGAAAAAAAAAGTGGAAAATATTGATTAAAACATGATCGCAGATCATACAGAATTTTTTTTCAGAACTTTTTCATGCAAGAAAGAAATTCAGGTCTGAAATGGTAAAGATAAAACAATTATCTCTTACCTAACTACGTACTTACACATTAACCGAACCAACAAAAATCTAATTTTATGCTTATGAAATTCTCTACTCTGCCTAATAGCTCCCGAAAATGCAGACAATTCATGATTAACTTTCTCCCAAGAGCTGCCGAGAAAATTAAGGAACATTTAGAGAAATTTCAACGAGCAGGAAGAACGCAACTGACGCGCATATAGCATCTCCGGAAGCGCGCTGTACGAGCCGAACAAACCACTTAACTTAACGAGCTCGCCGCCTCGCTATATATAGTCTCAAAGTGCCGGGTGTGCGCGTCACCCCAGAGGGCCAGCCGCGTGAACCCTTCACGATTTTATCCGTGCGCTTCTCTTACGTCTTCCGAGCGTAAGGGCAAGGGGTCGATCTCGCGGATTATCGCACCCCCGCGTGGAGGAGGGTCATTACCCCGCGCGCCTGGCACGATCAACAAGTGCCGGCGCCGGAAAGATGGTTCGTTTTACAATCGCGTTATCGGACTTTTGAGAGATTCGCGCGAGCGAAATGAGTTTGAGTCGATCCGCGGAGGTGTCTTCGTCAGGCCACTGTTGTATAGGTGGAAACGTGCCTTCTGCGGCCGTTATTGATTTTTTTTCGGCTTCGCTGGTGCTGACGGTACACACTCGATCGTCCAGACAATGAGGAGGCGGAGAAGTGCTGCATGCTCGCTTTTATGTCGTCCCAATTGATGCTACGAGGGAATTCACCTTTTACGAGCTTTCTTGTAAAGTTACATTTTTCTGTACTGTGTACTTCAAATCAATAATTTTCAAGACTCTTAAATGAAAGCTAAAAAATTACGATAAATGAAATGAATTGATAGAAACGTTTATAGGATATTTTACATTGGAAGGTAGAGGCATAAGGAATGAACAGACTAAATTATTTTCATCCTCCTTCTTTTATTGACGTGAGTTAGAGTGTAGACTTGTACACGACATTGTGATTTTTATAAAATTTATTTTAGTCTCATTTTATCATTGGAATGCGTGATTATTTAATCATCGCTATCTCCAGTGAAAAAATCTGATAGAAGTTCAAAAGCCTCTCAAGTTTCTAGCTAATAATTATTAATAAAATTCATATATATATTATAAACGGTTATAAAATATCTAAAAAAAGCATAACTTTCAAACGTGCAAGACCTGTATCTTCCGACTTTTAAACATTCCCATGTACATAAACTTCCATCTGATTTTTTTACCAGGACAGTGAAGGGAGATAGGGTTAATGCTTCTTAATAACTTAAAAAAGAAAAAAAAACTTATAAAAAAGAGTAAAAACATAAGTTACCCTCAACTAAATTACAATAATAACGTTACAGCGCAATTAAGGGATGGTGAAGTTACATAAAAACTATGTATGATTCATCGCATGTCTTCGCTGTTTCTCGCATGTGCATTAGTATAATGTAAGAAGGCGCATAAGTGTAATATAATACTAAATGATCGAGTGTATTTATACTCTTGGACAAAGTGGCAGTGGCTTACGGAGAAAATTTGAGTCCACCATTTCAGTTATTTATCTTTTCTAAATAGTAAATTATTTATGTCTCCATAGTAGCTTCTTTTCTATTATGTCGTAGAAAAATTATCGTCTTAACTATGCAATTCGTCGACAGCTGCCCGCTCCACTTAATCATTGCCTTTCAAATGAGAAGGTCGAGCTGGACAGACGTCGATCGCTGCTAAACATATCGGATCTCTTAAGACTAACAAGGGTAATGTACAAGTGAAAAAACGCGCGATGAGTACGAACTACAATTATATCGAGAAATAACAATATTGAATTATATATTATTCAAAGGTTGAGGAAGTGCGATCGTCGGTGTTAACCATCTAGAGTCGATTTTTGAGTTTCTTACAGAGAAATAAAACTTTCTTTCGTTAATAAATAAGATTTGTACTTCAACTTATAACATACTACTTACTTATAATGGATTAATGCAACTTATTGCTTATAAATAACATCGAAAAATTCTTTCACATATCCATAGTACGTAATTCTAATCTTAAAAAGAATAGTTTGTTCGACGTGCATGCAGCGATC
This sequence comes from Sycophila sp. Sp_5, assembly GCA_018906775.1. Classification (NCBI taxonomy): domain Eukaryota; kingdom Metazoa; phylum Arthropoda; class Insecta; order Hymenoptera; family Eurytomidae; genus Sycophila; species Sycophila sp. Sp_5. The sequence goes on from JACCID010000020.1 coordinate 1,719,779, forward strand.
GCATTCCTATCCCTCAATTATTCGCTATATACTCATAAGCGTGCGTTACGTTAAATGTTTATTTATCTTTTCACATCATTTTGTTCTGTTTTTCATATACTTTCTCTACATGCTTTTCGTAAGATTTTCATCTTAACATAATTGATATTTTTCTTTCATTAATATTTATCTTTGTTTATTTTCATTTTGTTTCTTCAATTTGTACTGTAAAATGCAAAAAACATTCCACGCAAAAAAGCGGAAGCTATTAATCTAGGACAAAGTAAAATTAACAAATATATATATATTTATATATATATATAATATTTATAATATCTATTCGTTTTTTCTTCTTTTTTTAAAAAAGAGATTCAAACTTTAGCAATACGATTTGGGAAAATAAAAATATCACTTCAAACCCGCTTCTAAAATACGATAAAAAGAATTAAAAAACACGCGTTGTGACGTCCATGCATGTACGTCGCAAATACAATTTTTATAAAGCCAACATATACAATTTTGCTCTACGGAGGCCTTTTCCCTATAGGTCGCATCGCCACTGAGATAGTAAATGTTAATTTTCCTGTGCTCCGTGACGAAGCAACTCGTCATAAAATATAAGCGTTTTCCATATGTACTTTAGCTATCAAGTGCGCAAAAGAGTTAAACGTAAGTTGCTACGGTGCCTGATGGTAAAGGCGGTGGTATCTCTTCTACTGGTCTTCCTTTGGGCCCGTATTGGCCTATGAAGGACCCATCCTCTGTAAAGCGTCCTGTTAACGAAAGACAAGGATTTTTTTCATTATTAGAGTGTTGACAATTTAATTGTTGTTTATATTTAAAGGATAGATTCACGGCTAAAAGAGAACAGCATTTCGGTTAAAATAAATTTCATAATTGTAAAAAAGACTCAGTATACTTATGTTGACTGAAGATATTTTAAGGACTCGAACATTTCGTAAGCTATATGCTTGTGGTAAAAGTTTATAATTAAAAATCGTACATTAAACATGCAACATTTCATGATAAAAAAGTGTTAAGATAAATTAACAAGCAAAAATTTGGCAGTGTTCTTTTAGGGGGGTCGATTTTTGTAGATGGCCAGAAATAATTCTTTGTAACTTTAAACTTTTTGTGAAAAAATTTGATTTGGAATTTTCAGTTGTACACATAGCAATCTTATACATAATTTAAGTATTTTTTTATAGTTACAGTCTATTTATTCAAAGACATCAAAAATATGTTTGTTACTAAAATGTACATCTTATTCATGTGTCTAATTATAGAATAAGAAAACTATTAACGATGATTATTTTCAAAACACCATACTATACGACCTCCTTAAAAAAATTTGATTTTTAGAACACAATGGCTAAACTTGTTAATTTTATCTATGTGTTATGTTGCACGAGCGTGATTTGGTAAATGTAGATTGAACGAAATTTTTGTGAAGAAAAATAAAAAAAAGTGCATGATACATACCTTACACAAGCGTGGCAAACGCTTGTGAATTAGCTGGAGGCTGCTTCCGATGACGACCGTATTGTCCAATAAAAGAGCCATCTTCGTTCATTCCTTCTATGTGAAAATCAAGCAACAAAAAAAAAACCAAATAGGTAGGAATGACGAAGTTAGGGGGATGTAAAAAAAAGTAAAGCAACCTTGTATTATGGAGCGGGTGATTTTGTAAAGTGGATAACAAGAAAAAAAGTATAAAACATGACACGTGGCATTCGCATCAAGCTCATGTGTGAACTTGCTTTTGTTTTGTCGGTATTGTAAGTAAATAATTAATAATGAACATTCACGTCTATGGATGTTAAATTTTCTAAGGGGGCAACAAATTTTAACTAGCAAGTAAATAATGGAAAAGGAACTCATACCAGTGTCACCCTCGCCATACTCAGCCATCGAATCCGTGTCGGATTCGGGATGTTTTCCATCGTTATGCGACGAGGAAGCGAGCGATGTTCTACCGCCGCCTGGTCTGTCCAGAGGTTGCGAATATTCATGGAAGCCACCCTCATCTGGATAATCGCCACGCCCAGCTGCGAGTTCCCTTTCGTGCACCGCGTACTTTCCACCTCGGTTGCGTTTGATTACGCACACGATTATAAGAATAAAGAGCAAGAAAGCAATAGCCAGCATCATGCCTAAAATGGAAAGCGGAATTAATTAAGATTTATGAGTTTTTTTGTGTTCTCATTGTATTTAAGTGATACTTGCCAATGAACCAGCCAGCTGTTGCGACGTTTTCTTGAGCTTGAATGATTGGACCTTCGTTGCTCGTTTCAACTTCCTGCGGAAGACTCTCCGTCCAGAAATTTCCATCGACAGCTACGATGGACATAATGTATGTGCGCCCACTTTCAAGTCCACGGATCTAAGGGAATAATGTGACAATTTATATAAATCTAATAAGATGAATAATTTTTAAAAGAAAGCTGTCTTTTGGCTATACGGGTTATTACATACCTCAATTGTGTCTGTCAATTTTTCAGGATTCGTTTCTAAATCAATCGTCTCGCCCTTTAAGCGGTATTTAGCGTAAAAATGACTTCCTCTAAATCCGTCATTTTTTTCTTCCCAAAAAATTTTAACATTCGATAAACCACTTTCTTTGGGAATATTTTGCCACGTAAAGTATGGTACGTCAGGTTTTCGAGATGCGGGAGTACGTTTTTCGACGAAATAACTAATAATAAGAAAAGAAATGATTTAATAATTTAAAAGAAATTGTATGTTCAAGTAATGCAACTTACGGCTCTCCCGCTCCTGCATTTGTAGTAGCACGAATACTAATACGGTATTTTGATTCTGCCGTTAGAGACGCTAACTTAGCACTTGTTGCTTCAGGATCGGTAATTTGTGGATGCCTTTCCATTTCGTTTCCTATTTTCGATCCATTAATCTGTTGGAAAGTAATTCTGTAGCCCGTTAAAATACCATTAATTTCTATGGGCTTGCTCCACTTCAATAACATAGTATTAGAACCAACTGGATAGGCCTCCAAACCCAACACTGTACCTGGCACACCTTCTGGCGTATTAAAGCTTAGAACTTCAGAAGATGGTCCATTGTATCTGAAATTAATAATATTTTAATGATCTTGTATAATTGAAAACTAAAATAGGGAAAAATAAAATTAAATTTTGTAATGCTCACCTTCCATTGTAAGCCTTAATTCTCACATAGTTTTTGCTAAACGGTACAAATATATTGACTTTAGCAAATACCTTTTCACCACCAACAACGTTATGTTCTCTTAATCCTTCTTCACCATTTTTCTCTGTCCAAGTTTCAATTTTGTACCCTTTTAATTCACCTCTCACCGAATCAGGAGAAACTGGAGCCCATGATAAAACTGCAGTCGTGCTTGACTTAACGCCTACCAACGTAAAATTAGTAGGTGCTTGCAAAGGCACTAAAAAAATAAAAGATAAAATTCACTGATTGTTATGTACTATAAGTTAATTATGAGCATTATTTGTTTCAACTCATCGATAATTACCATCTTCTCCAGAAAAGCCAATTATTTCTACCGGCTGTACCCTACATTCTCCTCTTTCATTTATGGCGCCCACTTTAATTTTATACTTCTGGTAAGTAGGTTGATTATTAATTACTAATCTGTTTTGTTTCCAGTTATGAATATCCTCAATAGACCATTTTTCTCCCGGTATGTCACGTTTGTAATAAACTCTGTACATAAATTTGGGGGCGTTGTGCTCAATTTGAGGCATTACAGTCCAAGAAATAACAAGGTTTTGCGGATCATCTCCTCGTCCCATCACATTATCAGGATTCTTATGCGGAATATCGGGCGCTGTTGTGCATACATCACTGTGCAACGATGGTTGAGATGGTCCTGATATATCATGAATATATATTATTAATAAGTTTTTCAATTAATTATTTATTTATTTTTTTTTTAAACAAATGATATTATTTACCAATTTTGTTCCATGCAATGACGCGGAAAGTATAATTAGCCCAAGGGCTCATCTGTACATGCGAATCTTTGTTCAGTTGCCGGCACATGATCCTTTCCATTTTTCCACGTGTCGGGAGTGAATGTCGTATTGTACTGAATGGCATAACGGAGAATAGGCGAACGATTGTCGCCCTTGGGAGTCCAACGGACGAACGCTTCGCTAGAGCCGCAGGTTACTTCTTGCAATTCTGGCGCATTAGGAACGTCTTGTACGATAAGAGTGGCTTGTGCTTTGGCTTCGTCGAGTTTGGTGCGGGCAACACAAGTATAGGTTCCGGAATCCAATTCTGTAGTCTTCGTGATCATCAGCGAGTAATCGGTGCTCAACACGAAACGAGGCTCTGCTTCAAAATCTATGGGTTCGCCCTTACTCAACCAATCGATTTGCAAGTCCAGATTTGAATCCGTGACTGCATTACACCTGAAAAAATAATTTATGTTTAAAATAGTACACCTTTATGACGTGTAATTTAATAAATAAATTCCTAGCGTTTTACAACCAAGAACAAAACCATTAACATAGCACGTACGCAGCTTTTTGCAGATGTGTTAATTGCATGGTATATAAAAAAACGCATGAAAATGTTGTAAAACCAAACAAAGTATACTCTATTCCACGAAAAGAGCTTACAAGTTTCTTAGAAGTCCATGAATCATGCGTTTAAAACAACTGATAGGATTGAAAATTATTTTAGTTTCAAAAACCGACAAAGATATCTTTTTATCTCTGCATATTTACGTAACTAATTATTTGCATGCTTATACGCAGGTAAATAAAACTCAGTTTCAATTTTACCTGAAGGTTGCTGTAGCTCCTGCGGAAACTTCATAATCTTCGGGTACGTCTGTGATCTTAGTGTGCTCCTTTACTGACAAGAAACCTGAAGCGTTTACTTTTCCGAATTTATTTGATGCGTGGCAGCTATACTCTCCCCCATCCGAGAAAATTACATCTTCAATCTCCAAGTCGCCGGTCTCGAGAATCTTATATCTACCGCCAGTCAGTTCTTGGCCATTTCTGATCCATTTGACCTCGGGTTTAGGAGCACCAAACACACGACATGTGAGCTTAATATCTTTGCCATCGACTGTTTCCTCGTCTGCGGGTGGTTGCATGATCTCTGGTTCCAAAGCCAATACGTTAACGTAGACGTCTTTGTAAACGTAACCGAGTGAATTGGTGGCGTTACAACCGTAGTTTCCTGTGTCGTTCTTCAACAGCCTTTCAAGGATAATAGAGTTCGGTGTTACCTTACGTCGTGGATTGTACGGTGCCTCTCCCATCGGTTTACCATTGTATATCCATTTGATTTCAGGCTTGGGAACTCCGCTAGCCTCACACTTGAACTCTACGGTCTCATCCTCTGCAGCATTAACGATTTCCGGTTCGACGGTGAAGTACGGCACTGACAACACCTCCAAGTTAATGGAGTAGGACTGAGCAGAGCCGACGCCGTTCGACACCTCGCACGTATAAGTTCCCTCGTCGTCGAAGTTCACGTGTTTTATTATCAACGATTTTCCATAATTCCCCTCGGTTACTCGATCGTTCGGTCGTATTCGCTGATTGTTTTTACTCCAGATTGTAAGAGGCAACGGCGTACCACCAAAGATGCAGAAAAGCTCGATCTTTTTGCCTCGCAGCGCTACCTCGTTCTTACGACTGACGTATTGCTTTACGGGCTCGCGTTTATTCGAGCTCGCCGTAGAGCCTGTGGAGATGACGTTTAGTAGCACTCGATTTCCAACCTTATACTCATTACGGAAGAACGAGGTGGCAGCGCACGCATAGTAGTAGTCGTCGGAGGAGTCGCGTTTTGTCACATTACTGAACCAGAGATTTCCTTCGGGGTCAAGGGTCATTCGAGAATTGTTGATCGACTTGATACCACCTGACAAATCTTGGATGAGCCAGTAGACGCTGGGCTTGGGCCAACCATCGGGGGGCTGGCATGTCAGCTTAAACGGATCACCCTCTTGCACGATCACTGGCACTGGAGTTTGATCACTGAACGAGTTCAACTCGGCCTTCCGAACGAATACCGAGTTCGACGTGGCTATTCCCCATTCGTTCTTTGCAAAGCACTGGTATTGACCGAGATCCTCATCGCGAGGCTTCGAGATCACCAGAGTACCTCGTCCTGGCTGCTGTGATATTCGGTCATCGTAGGCTTGCCATTTGAAGTCCTTTCCGTTCTTTATCCATTCATAACTGGAATATAAAAAATATATTAGAAATAAGTCATGTGGAGACTTTGTAATGAAACTAGAAAATAGAAACGATATGCCTCAAATTCATATTTGTCTTTCTTATTCATATAAAAGTTTCTATTGGAGTTTTAATCAATTTATTTAATAATTTTCAATAATAATTAATATATTACAAATTATGTAATAACTAATGAATTACTATTTTAATTATTAAACAGTCATAATTGTATAAGCTTAATTAATCTGATTATGTAAAATTAGAATCACTTATTAACATCAATTAAAACAATTTTACTTTCGTTAAATTTTTTCAAAGAAAGTAAGGTGAAATGACCACTCCCATTTTAGTCAAACAAGTGTTTACTGAGTAAGTAGAGTATCTTTATCAGTGGTAGTAGTAAATTTAAACTCCCAGAGGCTATGAGGTCATCCAAGTAATTAAGACCAGTTACTCTGGCTTCATTGTAATGTAGCTGTAGGATGTGAGTGGAGTAAAACAGAATCTTGTGAATGAAAGACTTCAGAGAATGAATGCACCAATATAAATTCCAGATGACTGATACTGGAGTTGCTATTATAATTTTATTTGGTCAAAAGTATTAAAACTTTAATTTTGACTATTACAATTTATATTTCTATTTTCATTTCAAATAACCATGATATTAAAAACTAAAAACTGAAAAACTTTATTTACCTAGGGGCTGGTTCTCCTTCAGCTTCACACTCAATAAGAAATGGCTTCTCATTTTCATTAATGCTTACTTGTGCCACTTGGAAGAGTAATTCATCTGTTGGAGGCTGCTTTGATATTCTTGGAGGAGATTGAGCTAAAATAAAGTTGCCAAGTTAGTTAAAGTCTATTTTAAAAAATATTGAAATGAATATTTAAGTTTATTTCTAATAATAAAACAAAAAATCATGAATATTAGTAATAAATAATGGTAAAAATACGTACTGATAGCTGCTGCATGCAGCACAAGCGTGGCAACTATGAATGCCGTGAATCTCATCTTTGCTGGATAATTTTCTTAGTCTCTACCTAAAAGAAAATTTAAATTGAAGTAACAATTGGGAATTTAGTAGTCTGTGAACTACTCTCTATTTATGAAGTTGATTGCAGCACAACGGTAGTGAGCACTCAAAGAAACAGACAGGCTGTGATCAACCACACGAATGTTAACACACACAAGGTCAAGGAAATTATTTAATTTCTAGCAGATACGTGATAGACATTGGTAATGACGCAACTAGACAAGGTCCAAAATAATTGACTATTTCTGTCTCAAATTATCATCAAACCAATTGTTTTAATTTTGCATGACTACCAAAAAAGTCTGTAGCAAAAGAAGACAAAAGTTTTTCATTGAATCAAAAGTTATTTTTAGATAAACTAGCTTCGGTTTTGCGTATCTAAATTTCTTGTTCGTTCTAAAAAAAAAACAATTTCCAAAGAATACATTAAAGTCATTTTGCATATCTGAAAACCCCTTTATATTCCCTTTTTCCAGAAAACATTTCAATTCCACAGTTCACGAAGTGTGCCAAAGAAATGAACGGTTGGAACAAACAAAAATACATATAATCGGTTTCCCTTAACTAATCAAGCCGTCGGCAGTAAAAAAGAACCTAATTCGTAACAAGGCGTTATCGATTAAACGAGAAACACTACACGTCGAAGCACGAGATCGTTCGTGCGAACTCGGCGCGACTTAAAAAAAAAGAGAGAAAATTAGAACCAATTCGGCTCGAAACCATACTGTAGTCACTCGATTAATGACCCCTGGAAAGCCGGAAAGTCAGAGAGACTCATTGTGCAATCGCGAGGCTTCGTTTAACTTTTAGGGTCCAAAGAGAGAAAAAAAAAAAAAAATAGACGACGGCGCCGAGCGTGTCAACGTCCTCCGAGGCGCGGACTGTTGCACAAGCATAGCGCGCGCTCGCGGCACCACGGAGTAAAAAGAAAACGAAAAATTGCATCTGGAGGCAATCAGCCGGCGCGAAAAGCCCCGGCGTAAACAAACGGCCTGCAGGCGAAGCCTGTGATTATGTCGGCGCGCACGTACACACGAAAACACTTGCACCGCGCGGCCGTGCCTCCGCCACTTCAATTAACATCGAGCGCACTTATTATGCACACACATACACACACACACACACTCGTAGTGCCGGAAAAACAGAGAAAAAGAACCCCCTTCAAAAAAAAAAGAAAAAAAAAAACACGACCGATCGAAGGCGGCGGTAAAGTGGCCGTTTCCTTCCTTCCAGCGTTCTACATTCGTGCTCACCGGCCGTATAGAAAAAATACTCGGCGCTGACGGGAAAAACAGTCGAAAATTAACTTTCTTTTTTCGCCGGCGCGCGGGTTAAAAAGTGAGAGAGGAGTTAGCAAACTCAAAGGCGTGTTAACGGCATTGCACAACGGCGGCGTGACAAGTCCATAAGTGGATGATCTCATCGCTTGCGTTCCCCGCATCACCTATGGGGCGGACTCGCGCACGCGTCGATAACACTGACATCGCATAGGCTCTCTCCAAAATAGAAATCTCAAGGTCCTTCCACGGAGGCTTCAAGAATACTCGCTAGAACCGCTCCTTCGCCTTCTACACTTTTTAATATCCTTTATAAAAAAAAAAACAAAAGAAAAACAAGTGCTTGTAGATACGACGGCGCGCTCGAACGGTTCTTCCCGCGCGTCAGCTTTGTAAGTGTATAAACACACACACGCGCGCGAGTCTGTCGCGAGATTCAGGTGAGAGGCGCCGACATCCTCTCTTTCTCTCTTCCGCGCCGCGCTGACCGCGTACTTTAAAGAAATCGGTCTAGCGGACGCGCGCGGATGTATATACATATATACAAGTATCCAGGTACAGTGGCCGTTCTCTTTCTCTCTCCCTCTCCCGGTGCGAGCCGAGAAACGGCCAACACCCGTGCGCGCTCGTGTACACTGTACCTCCGTTTCGGCATGCAGACACGCGGTCGATCGATCGCGCCTCGCCAGACGCGCCTGTCAAATTTACTCGCTCAGGCTCGCGTACACACGCGCGCGCGCGAACTCACGCACACACTCACTCGCGCGTCATCCCCTTGTCCGGGGGAAGGAAGGGAGAAATTCCTTTGAATCGAGACGCTCGGCACTTATCCCCGAATGAATTGAACCTCACTCATCATCCGCAGCTGCTCCGCTTCTGCTTTCTCGCTGCCCTCGGGCAGGTATATGGCACTCGACGAGGCGCTACCGTCTGCGCTGGGGAGGACAGGCGCTTCCTGGGGACGTCACCAGGGCATCGTCGCCGCGGAACCACTGACTGTCCTGCGCGCGCGCATACACAGCGACTGTAGTCCCGTAGAGAGCAGGGGGCTGCCCTGCGGCCACCTCACCATCAACGCGCTCGGCCTCGGAGCCGCTATTAGGTGTGTGACGAGCGTCCGCGAGCTGCGCTGCACCCATGGACGCGCGCGCGCACAAACTGTACACTGTTGGCGCGAGTCCCGCAGAGCGCGCCGTTATGTTCACGGAGCACACCTTGCCTTCCGTCTTTGTCGGACCAGTGCGTTGGCGCTGCCTGGCGGCTACTCGCGGACGGCCGCTAGAGAAGGAGGGAGGGATGTGCGTTGGCCGCTGGAGGGCGCGGGAGTGGCGCAGCGGCAGGGGGGAGGGGCAGAGGCGCGAATTACGAATTTGACGCGGGTGGACGAGGAGGGGAGTGTGGTGAAGGTATCGCGGAGTGCCTACTGTGCAGGGGAGAGTTATACGTGCGATGTGCGGGTGCTGCGTGGGCAAAAGCGTGGGGTGGCTTGGCTCAAGGAGTCTAGTCGTTGAGGGAGGATTGGAGAGTTTATCGATTAAGGACACGCGCTGCTGGCGAGAAGGGCCGATTTTATTACGCTCGATCTGGGAAGATCGCTGACTTATCGCGGCCATTTAATCGTGTGTGTAAATCTTCTTTGTGAAATTTTCGAGCGGAGATTTTATGGTTCACGAGATAAATGTAAAATACGATGTTTTTATTGCACTATTTTCTGAAATGAACGTTAAAAAAAAATTTATTTAATCCTTTGAACTTTTTATTGTGGATAAGAAGACTCAAAGAATTACTAACTTTCGTATATTCTTCAAACGGGAAATTTAATTTCTTGCGGAAGAAGATCATGAGCTTATAAAATTCTTGTAGACTCAGAATTTAATAAAAGGGAATTACGCAGAACCCAAGATCACGCGTAGACGACATTACATGAAATTGATAACATACTGTACAGTTAGGATAAAATATAAGGTCAGGGAAAATAGAAATAATTTATACTGTTATTCATCTGCTACAAAAACGCAAATTATTTTGAAATCCTCGACGATTGAAGCTGAAAGATCCAATAATTAAACATTTTTTTTCATTATGTAGAAGAACAAACAGAAATGAACTGGTAATTTGAAATACGCTGAAACGAACAGTTAATTTGGATAAAAGTGTACTCATGACAAATTTCTTACACTTTATTAAAAAAAACGTAGTTAATTATATCACGTAAATTTTCACTCAAATTAGCATTCTGGTTTTTTAATATAAGCTATTGCTATATTGTACGTAAGCAGAATTTTACGCTCATCCATGGATCCATCAATATTGGAATTTGAAATCACAGCACATCTCTTCGCTAAATCATTCAGTAAGTCTTTACGGTAATTTTTCAACATCTCTGGAGGAATTTTATTTATAAAGGGATCAATTGGTATGATGAATCCTAGACAGAAATTAAGTTGAAATAAGAATCTAAAACTTCTATTTTATTCTAATTAAATATTACTCACTCTTCAGAGAGTCCATATTGAAAATGAAGGTCTTTTCTCGGACGCTACAGTGAACTACTTCGAATCCCGTATCTTTCAATATTCCTTTTAACAATGCCCTTGGTGAATTATTTTTTTGCAGTAATGGTACGAGCTCAGGTGTTTCCTATTAGAAAAAGTTAACAGATTTTAAACAATAATTTAAATAGACATTTTGAATATTACCTCCATGTAGGGTTTGTACTGAGGATTTTCGGACATTGCAGCATAACTGTTGTATATGGGATGAGAAGCTATAAATAGTAATAGTGCATTTCCTTCTGGTCGCAGAAGATCAAAGATATTGTTACACGCATTTCTAAAATTGTATTATTTTCTGTAGGAGCTTTAAATTTGATTGAATAAATTATACAAAAAATTTAATATATTTTCTTTACCTAAGTCTTCTACACCAATGCAAACAGTGAAAAGAAACCAAACTATCGTAAGCATTTATTTGATCGGCCGGAAGATCATCAGTTTCCACGTTGAGTGTAATAAATGAAAGGCGTTTCTCATCCTTGTGATTAGTTTTCGCGAAGTCTATCATTCTTCTTGATAAGTCTGCCCCTTGAATAAATTTATGCATTTACAGAAAATGTTAAATCATTATTCTTGTTTTTACCTGTATTAATAAATCATAATAAAAATAAATAGATTCTCTATCGACCTTAAAAAACGACATTTTATAAAGTAAATATATTGATAGCGTTGTATAATCAATAAACTACAAAGTATTTATGGTTCGTAATTTCTAAACTACAAAGAAACTAAATAAGTTAAATTTATCTGAGGTAAATTAACGTAAAACAATTATTGAATTGAAATATTCGTTCCAGGAATTTGTTTAAATGGAGTGATTAAATTGAATCATTAATTACATTTTTACTTAATATTTTAAATACTATTACATCGCTGCTTTACCGTTATCAGTAAAGAAAAGAACTATTTCAAAAATTAAGTATTTTTTTTCTTTATCAAAGAGCATCAGTTTGATGAAAAAGGACGATTCAATTTTTATAGAAACATTGCGTTCTCTTTCATATGTACAATAATTGTTTAAATTAGAATTAATATATTGATTTTAACAGAAAAATCTTAATTTTTTTTACAGATTCACAGATTTATTCTCAGAAATAAAATGTACCCGTTCGCCTATCTGTAGATAATTAATTAAGTAACAATACGATACTATCACCTTGACAATCGTTAGAAAGAAAAGTAAGTGAGTAAAAATTATTTACCGACGACTGTAGCGTCAGCTGGTAGGCAGGGTAAAAAAAATGCTTCGGGTAGCAGTACCCGGACCGCATCCGATATCTATGCACTTGCCGTGCATCTTTGCGATTTCGTCGCTGAACTCCTCGACAATATCCATGACACCGCGCTTCTGCTGATCATCACCTTCCTCGTATTCATTCGGGTTATGCATACTGTCTCTTGTCTGCGATCTACTCAAATTAATTTTTTTTATTCGTCGAATTGCAGTAGTACTAAACAAAAGATTGAAGAAAAAGTAAGTCTGCCCGTTTGTTTTAACTGTTCTTTTCGATTGGCATACTCGAATAACTCCTCCACTAGTCACAGAGTTGCATTTATTTATGCATCGGTAGATAAGGGTAATTGATATTATTTTTTCGTTTATTTAATAATGAATATTATTGTCTAAATATCGCGATGGGTATTATCGGTATTAGACTAGATATCTAATATCTTACATTATTATTGTTTACAATTGCTGCGGTGATTGCAGTATGATATAATTTTTACAATTATTATTTACTAAAACTGACTATCCTTCAGGTAAACGAAATAAATTTTGTTTGGATATATCTTATCAAATTTAGATGAAGTTATCAAACATTTTTTCTGCACTCTACTTAAAAAAAACTGAGTTTAATTTAATAACTATTTTTATTAATTTTTATTCTTGCAATATAGTTTATTTATTAAATATAGTTTTACTTTTATTAAATACATGAGAAAATGCTATTACAGAGTAATCGAATTTTATAAAAACATTCCAAGAATTAGTGAGAGAAGAGTTAGACTAAAATGGCAAAAATGGCAGTGGCATTTAATTGGAATAGGTGCAGATATTGTTTGTTTACAGATACGTTAAATATATCGTGACATTCAATTGAGCAGCTGATTAAGCATTTGTTAAGAAAACACCCGTTAAGTATACCAGAAAAAGTCCCTAATCATCGTAAACATAATATTTGCAGACATTGTAGGTGCACTTTCAAGGAAATAGGGAAATTGTTCAAACAATAGTGAAAATATAGAACACCCCGTATCGTCCTAGAGCAAAAGGAGTCTACTCAAAATTAAATTAAACAAGAAGTCACTAGGAATCCAGTTGGAAAAAAAAGTTAACTCAGATTCTAATTGTAAAAAAGAATCAACTGAGAATCTGGTTGGCTTTTTTTTCAATAGGATTCCAAGTTGGTCCTTTTCCAACTATGAACCGACTCGATTTATTTTCATTTAGTTAGAGACTAGATACGATTATCGTTTAATAGATGACGTTTGTAAAATGGTCGAAAGATAAATTTGAAGCATTAAACGGGCAGCCGTTTTAATCGCACTTAATTTCTGATGAGTTCATTTAATTGCTATGAGAATTTGAGATGATGAGATAATTAATTAATATAAGAATAACATTTAATTTGAATTAATGAGGTAAACTAAAATAAATAGCTGCCATTTATTTGATTAGCACAGGAGGAGGAAGTTCCGATTACAAGGAGATAGGTCGTTAGTTTTAAATTAGCAGCATTAGTCGTCATTTTCTTTCATCAATTGGTATCCTACCAACTAATTGAGAAAAATCCATGACAAAATATAGATTTAAAGTAAATATTGCTATAATCGATACGAGACAGACGAAGGTCCGATGTAGCTAATTAAAAAATCTAAAATAGAAGAACGAGGTCATTTATTACAAAAATTATTTATCAGTAGTATTCTAATTCATTTTTTGCCTGGAATATAATTTTTTTTTCACAATTCTTAACATATAATTTTAATAAAATTTATAAATCAATTGTACTTAGCGCAAAAGAAAGGCACGGTTCGGAATACGCGCGCACTTCCCAAAGTATGTAATTATTGTTATTTTTAATTAATATTAATGGCATAATGTCATTGCGTTTTTTTCTGAGTAATTAAAGGATTTCTCAAAATTAAACATTTTTAAATTCGATCTTTAACCTCAGTATATACCATATAATTTCAAGTTACATAAGGGCAGAAAGAGAAACTAGTAGTAACAGACGATTATAGTAAGACACGCTATTTTTTTTTTAATTTTGCTAACAAGTATGAAAGGACAAGAAATTTTTTATAATTCATACATTGTGTGGTTAAAATAATAATCTTTATTTATTTATACTGATATATTAATAAAGAGAAGGCATTTTATGTAATATCGTAGAAGCCTATATTGCGTGCTGTCGGTTCTGTAGATTACATGGTAATTATCAGCGTCAAATTTATTTAAAAAAAAACGAAACTATAAAGTCAGAAACGGAATTATAAACAAGATTACACAAGTTTTCCGAGTAATCTGCCAAGGAAAAAGCTATTCAAGGTATTTTTTAAAAAAAAAAATTGATATCTTGCATTTTCTTTTTCTTGTTCAGCAAAACTTGCATTTAAAAAAATCAATAGTCTAAAAATGTTTTGGTATAAAGCCTCTTTGAAATAATCGTAATGATTTAAATACATATATTATTATTATATAATATTTCACAAGAGAAAAACCTACTACGATATTATATGCAACCTATAAACTTACATATACATATTTCAGATTTTCAAAATACTATAAAGACATTATTTTGAATTTTTTAGTAACTGCTTTTTATATGCTCCCTTATTTAATAGACATTTTAAAGCGTAAATGCAAGGCAATTAGAACTAGAAAAAGTATTGAAAAAATTTTGCTCGGCACTTTTTATGCAAAAATGACATTAATAATTTATCAGGTGTTAATCAATTTTCTGCCATTTATAAAATCTAATTAATTCTTAATGGACTGAAGTAAAATGTTGCTCGTAAATAGCTACTCCGATTCTTTGAAAAGAGATTTAAATAATTAAATAAGTTATACTTAATTTTTAATAAGTAAAACTAAAAATAAAAAACCTCGGTGACTTAAAATTTTAGAATTTACATGTATATAAATGTGCCTCTTTTTAATAATGAAATTTATGAATACAATTCTAGGTTTTTCGAAGTAGTACATGAAACATGAAAATATTTAAATGCATATAACTTTTATTACTAATATTTAAAATATTATTTAATATCAGTAAATTATTTCACCAACGACAAAGTCGATTTCACTTTTATGAAAAGTACTCTTGGCACTGTTTCGCATTTAGTTGAAGTTTAATCTAGCTAAAAGTATGAAAAAGTAGAATTAACAACACTTAATGCAGGACAGTACAATATTGATTCGCTGTACATTCGTACCATACAATGTAGCAGAGCTTTACAAAAGACTATCATATACAAATAAGTAAGTGTTGCCGCGAATTCACATTTTTTTTCCGTAAATAATCGTCCCCGCCAATTTTCCAGTGAAAAGCCGGCCACAAGCAAACAGAACCAGCCGAGCAGCTTCCACGCGAGTGGGGAATCCTCAGATCGGGACTGCAGTCGGTGATGATCAGCGGCGGGAGTTGGCAGCTTCCGCGGTGCGCGCGTAGACACCTACGACCTAACCTCAAACGAGCTCGTTACCTCCGCGGCTGTACACCTAAATAATGCATCCATCATCGTGATATGCGAGCGGCGGCCTCGCAGTCGTCGTCTTCTCAAATAGGTGGGCGGCGCTCCCCCTTGGCCCCAACCAGACAGTCGTCGGTACGTGGTAATTCGCTCGTACATAAGTATAACCGGCGACGGGATTGCGCGCAACACTGACGTGTTATTCGCGGAGTGTTGTCGCGCGCGGGGCAGGCGGGGGTGGGTGGCAGCACCGAGGCTGTCCGCACGAACTGCGAGTAGGCGAAAGTGCAGCGGAGTGCGGAGCCGCGCGTGCACGACGATCCACGGGCTTCTTCGGTCGACCCGCACTACCGCGGGTCTGCTGCAGGAGTGCTGCGCGAGGACAGCGCAGCGGCTCCCACGAATTCGCTTGTCGAGGGGCCGTGATATTCAGCGGGTTCGTGCGTCTGTTTTGCTGCGAGGGCACTGCAGCGTCACAAGATTCGGAATTGCGACTTTGCCCGGTAGCCCGTTTGCTGATACCTACGATTGCTCGCATAAAGATCGCGAGGTATGTTAATTGTGACTGTCAGTCGTAACACCTTTCTACTTTATCAGAGGTGCACTACGCTGCATTTTTTAAGTGCATATAACTTGTTGTTTTCTGCCTGGTCACGTTTGAAGTGTAATTTACTTATTTAGACCTGGAAAGTGGATGATCGTATATTTTTGTGGTGTTTTCAGTTATTAATTTGAAGCAGCCGAGACTGGACACTCAAGATTTTAAAAGACAAGCTATTCGGAGCAAAGACGACACTGCAACAATGGAGCTGTGGGTGACAGATAAGCTTTACAAGTTTGCCATGATTCTACTCAGGGTACCACCGCTTTTTGTCATCGACGAGCTATTCAGGATGGGAATGGGAGTACCAGACAATTTCCTAGTCTTTAATAGTACTGACAATGGTTTTGAATTAATGGAGCCAAATGATGAATTGTTTCAGTCAGTTTTTAATACCGCTGAAAAAGCAATGTTTACTCCTCTTAATACTACGTTAAGTTCCAGTACGTTTTCATCTTATAGTTACAATTTTTATACGTTTAAACTGATCATACAGATTTTTGGCAAATTCACCATTTGTTGTTATGGTAAATTGTTTATACAGCAGATATAAATTAACAAGTACAATATTTATTTGAGAATGAAAATATATTGTTCTTATATTTTAACAGGTTGTGCTGCGGCCATGTGCATTTTTATGCTGTCGACAAGTCATATTTTGACCGTTTACCTTCATTTAATATCAACAATAATGGTTATTTTATCTTACCAGTTTAACAAAAGAGCAGTAACTAGTATTATCGTGTACATTAGTCCCACGCTTGCTGGAAGCCATGAAATAGGTCAACTTTTAAATTTACTAGTGATTGATTTAATGTACAACGGACCAGGTTTGAAAGTATTGATAAATTGTATTCTTCAATTCGTTTTTGCTCAAGAATTTGTTCACCTTTATCTTGGTCCAAAAAAGAAATATATTCAACTATTGTTGGCCTTCAATTTTATTGTGCCATCGATCGCAGCTTTTCTGCCTATATCTGTGAGTATGAAAAAAAGTTTCCAAATTTATAACCATGACACCCAAAAATGTTTCTAATATTGATAAATGTTCCATAACAGATCGACTGGAAAGTTCATATGTTGATTGGTGCAGTATACCTTCCCAGTGCAATGTGGTGTTACGTCTTATGGAGGAATGTTGACAAAATAAAGGAGTTTATATATGAAGGCATAGAGACTGGTCGCACGTTTGCAAGAAACTATGGCTTATCTGCTCTCGCGGAAACACAGTGGGCGCGTTTAAATGTACCCAATGTCTTGCGTACATTCTGGATCATTCGTGTGATTGAGCAGCTCATCCAGATTTTGCTGAATGATTACAATGGCGAGGATTTCGATTGTATTATGGTAATCAAGACTCTCATGGTGAACGGCTGCGACACTGTGACGGCTGTTCTTGGTATGACCAGCATCATTTCGGTGATTTGCCGTTACATTGGTAGTTTCTCCCACTGGGTGTTACTGACAAGCGACGAGGACGACAAAACTATTGGGACCGTTTCCGCCATGCTGTTCTATATATTGGCCATGCAGGTGGGCCTCACCGGCCTGGACGAGCAGAATCGATTGCTGCGCCTTTGTCGCAACCTTTGCCTTTTGTTCGCGGCAGTACTGCATTACGTGCACAGTATCGTCAATCCTCTACTCATGTCACTTAGCGCCTCGCACAATCCTGCACTTCATAGGCATCTACGAGCTCTCGCAGTCTGCGCTTTCCTTATAGTCTTCCCAATCTGGCTAATTACCTTTCTTTGGTCTCGGTACCTCCTCTGCACGTGGCTTGTTGCCGTCACGGTTTTCAGCATCGAGATCTTGATCAAAGTATTTATCTCTATTTCTATTTACCTTCTCTTCCTTTACGATGCTTATCGTAAAACTTACTGGGATGAGCTTGACGATTACGTATACTTCATCAGGTAATACAAAGTTAAATCAAAATGTCTCATATCTGCACTGTTAAATTTTTTTTCCAACTAAATTTATTTGTTTTTTTTTTTTTTCAGATCTTTTGGAAATGTAGTCGAGTTTGCCTTTGGAATTATTCTGTTCTTCAACAGCGTCTGGGTATTGGTGTTTGATTCGGGTGGTTTCACGCGTGCAATTATGATGTGCGTGCACGCGTACTTTAATTTATGGTGCGAGGCACGAACCGGTTGGAGCGTCTTTATTAAAAGGCGACACGCTGTGAATAAGATCAATTCATTACCAGAAGCTACTCGGGAACAGCTCAACGATTATGCGGACGTTTGCGCTATCTGCTACCAGGAAATGCAGACTGCCAAAATTACCAAATGCAAACACCTCTTTCACGGTATGTGTCTGCGTAAGTGGCTCTACGTGCAGGATCGCTGTCCACTCTGCCACGAAGTCTTGCACACGATGACGAAACCACCAGAAAGTAACGATGAAGAAAGGCTCATAGAGAATAACGGTTTGAGGAGAGAGATGGCTCATGAAGAAGTTCGAGCTCAAGAGGAGCTGTAAAGGCCTGTCTTAATTTGGTTTGTCAATTACCTTAGTTCTGCTGCGATTTGTACTTCAACTTCAATTCTAAACTTTCGTATAATTTTTTTATTTATGCAACAGGTCAGATTATGTTGCTGAATCAATCGACGTAGGTGGTCAAGTCCATTGCGTTGAGGTAATTTTCGTCAAGGCGACTTCGTGTTTACAAAGGCACAGGGCGGTCGCAGAGATGTAAAACAGAAGTAAAACAATGACGAAGCCATTATGTGATAAAATGAAAGATAAAGTGTGGAATGGAATAATCATAAGAGGGAAATCGAAGACTTAGAAAATTTACGAGCTAAGCTTACTATTCGTAAATTGGAATGGGGCAATCGCTAGATTGAGTGTACAATACTATAAGAAAAACTTAAGTTTTATTATTATAAGTAGTATTGGTACTTTTTCGTCTTCAGTAAGTTATTATTAATTCGATTTTTCCTGCAAATCCAACGTCTTTCATTCAAAATGTGTAAATCGTAAACGAGAAAAAGTGAAGAGAAGAATTATATAAAAATATATCTTGGAGGAGGAGGAGGAAAACACAAATTAAAATTGTTTATATTTACGACTAACTTTGTATAAAAATTATTTTATTTTGCAGTAAGTGCTAGAAATGAAAGAACACTGGATTCGTTAGCTTTTAGTTTAATTTTTGAATAAGCATAAACAATTTTAATTTGAGTTACGGTTTATTATGTTTAACATTTGGTTTAGTATGAGTCTAATTATAAACTTACAGTTGAAATGATAAAAAAAGAAAAATATTGAGTGAAAACTAATTAACAACTAAATTGTTAAATGTAAATAACCATTTTCGTTTGTTTACAAATCCTCAATAATTTGAGTGTTTAGTTAAATATCATACTAAATTCTTTGTCTTATAATAACTCTCTACGACTTTGTACTTAAGACTTTGTTCTCCTTTGCTTCCACAATCAGGTATCAACTAGACATGAATTCAGTTAACTGGTGAGCGCTAAAGTTCCAAAGAGAATTATTTGTGTTTAATATAGTTGATATTTGAATTGATAAGGGTAAAATCCTCTGTAAGATATGATTCTGGTGTCTTCTATATTTTACATCTTTATAAACAAAATATATATATACATGTTATAGAAACAAATGACTCGATTTATTTTAAAGGGAAGTTTTAAATTCACAAAGTTAAATGTACATTATTTACTTTCCTTAAAGTCATTGAATAATTAATTTGTTTGATTATTTACGTTTATTTCTGTTAAATAAAAAAAATACATGTATATAAAAAATAATTGCTGATATAAGTAGTTGTAAAAAAGAGGAATTTTAATTATTTCTGTAATCTATAGTAATTCATAACATTATTTTAATTGACTTTTAAATTGCACACGCTTTTAACGTCAAATGACAGTGCAACTTAAATAGTAAAGAGCGTATGAGTGAGATCTTTTTATAACATACCGATTACTATATAAAAAAACTTAAAATGCGACTGTAGTTATTCATAAGTTAAATATTTGCTTTTTTTCACCTTGAACTTAAATAGACTTCTTAAATTCTAATAATTTCAGTTGGGACTGTTTGTATTAAGTATGTATTATCTTCCTGCTTGCATTTTGCGTTATCAAAAATTTCATGATAATCTTTTGCAGCAATTGATTACTTATGCACAATCTTGACTTTGATAAATCCGAATACCGAATGTTAAGTTATTGATTTCACTTGCAGTAAAAAATTAATATTTTCAATGCTTCTGTGGAGAAAACTTATTCTGCGTTTACTAATTATATATTCTGATGCATTGCACAATTTTATATATGCGATACCTATTTATTAATTTTCATCGATTATAAGTTTATAACGTAATTAAATTATCTTATTTAAATTATTTTCTTTTGTAAAATAACTTCTATTGACTTTTGTAGACACATTTATATTATAATCAATACTTAAAAAGGGTACTCCTAAGATGATAGCCTTGTTTATCAAGAAAACGTTGAACCTTTAAATTATTCATAGTTTTATATAATCTTATATTAATTTATTGAATTGCGTATAGGTACTTGTATGTCCGAAATAAACAGCGCAGCTACGATTTACATTTATTTTTTTATGTCTAAAGTGATAAAAAATGTAAACGATACTCCGAGCTTGCCAATTGTATGTATGTACATTTATAAAAAAGAAGCGCAGGTCGAAAAAATATTAGTTACAACTGTTTATATATGTATAACACCGAAGAATGTAATTTCTTGCGTCGATCATATTGCAATGCTTTTGATGCGCATTCTTCTGCGGAAGGCATAACGTTTTTTTTTTCAATTTTAATCAATTCTCAAAGGCTATCAAATAAATGTTACATTTTCTATGAAAACATATTCATTAATTATCCAACCAAAGTATGTCTTTAGGTACAAGTGCCACCTCGTTATCTTTAGAACCATGATTACCGTCATAAGGAATGGTTGGTTTTTGTATTACTTATTAGTAGTAAAATATTTATCTTTAAAAATCATCAATGAGTGTTAACAAAATTAAACCAAATTTATTTTTTAAAAAATAAGTATTATAAATTTCTCAAACAAAAGCATCAGTAAAAATACAGATATATTTTAATTATGTATATAATTTTCGAGTCTAATATCGTATAGAATTGCTATCATAGTTAATTCTATGACAATTAGAAGTTCAAACCCAGTTTTCTTTGTGTTTAACATAGCATAATAAACATGATACATGCAAAATTAGATGTGAAAATCGATTGTCTTTTTTCCATTAATCATTAATTTCACAAGTATCGCTTTAATCACATCTCGGATTATGTAACCATTAGAATCATTGATTCAATTGTACCAATTTAGCTAGACACTTTTTTTACTCCCGGAAAAAAAGAAAATATATAAAAAGGAAAAGTTTGCTGCATTCGATTAAAAATTTGAATTTTTAAGAACTAAGAGTCTCATTTAAGCACGAATAAATTGTTATTACTTATTAAAGAAATTATACTCAATTAAGAAAGGTGAAGTACTTTAAAAATGTTCGAGAAATGTGTTGATTAATTTGTGATCATAGAATCATTTTATGGAATTGTGGTGCCGATTGATATCCAGAAGCAACCATTCTGCATCTAGTGCATTGAAGCTTATTGTGAAGCTTCTTCTTTAATCCACTCATCTTTATACCGGTGCGCTGATATTTTTTAATCATCGGTAAGCTGTTTACACGAAGCACGACTGTTAATTGATAATTAACAGAGATTAGCTTAATTTTCGCGGAATCTCTTGTCGCCTTTGTCGACGTAAGGAATTGCAAGCGTAAGATACATCACCGCATCTAACGAAGACAAATCATCCACTCACCGGCACCCTTAGTATATACTTTCTTGCAGATGATCAATGAATCAAAAGCAATAAAAAAATGATTTCTCTATTGCGATTGCAATCGCTACTTTTTAAACGTACCATTATAAAGTACACTCGATCTTCCTTCCTTAGATTTGTAGCTACACTTATATGTGATATTTGAAGGGTCATTTCTCTGTATTTGCATAAATTAGTTACGATTGATATAATCAAAATTTATGAAAATACATAATGGACAATTCAATTAATTTTATTGATAATGAGGTTTTTTTTGTTGAGTTGCTAAGCGATAAAATTAACTTGTAGGATTATTTTTTAAAAAAATATTTAAACTAACGAAGGCAACAGTTGACCAATTTACTCAAGTAGGAATATATGCACTGAAAGGATTTCCTAAAAAAAAATTGCGGTGATTTTCTCGTAAAAATTGCGTGAAAAAAAACGCACGTAATCGTTAGACAGTTGACCATACTGTAAATTTTGATGGGAAAATGAGCGCAACTTTTACGAGCTTTGCCAGTACTGCAAGAAAAACTTTGTAAATATGACGAGGATTTTAAACGAGATTTAAGAATTACAAAGCTTTTACCGTTGAAAATTCAGCTAATACTCCCGTAAAAAATTATAGTATTGACAATCATCCCACTGTTATGTATTTTCACAAAATTTTCACCGTAAAGTTATTGTCGTTTTTACGAAAATTTTTTGTCACTGTGGTTTCAAATAAGCAACGATCTTATTAAAGAGACAATTTTTACTGGACGGTACTTGTTCATAAATATACATTATAACACATGATAATTGTTAATAAATGTTCATCATATTAAACGAATGACATTTGTCAACAATTAGTAAATAGATAAATAATACTAAACAATTATTCGTTGCAAATATGATTCAAAAGTTCGCGAAGCTGTACACTGGTGCTTTAAGGACCAAAACCGTAGATGTAGACCGCCCAGGGATGCATCATGGTCCACTTAAAAAGGACGAAAGTACCCGATGCGCGTAATAACGTCAAATTAGCATACTCCAATGAAGCTTTCTCAAACCCGACCACTGCGATCATTCAATCACCGCTAAGAAGAAAAAAAGGACGTTGCGGCATTTAATTAATTTTTCACTCGGTGATTACGCGCCTGCTTGGAGAAATAATGCATGACGGATCGGGAGAATTAAAAAAAAAACGGAGAGAGAAGAGCAGAGGTTTTTCATTAGCGATTGCGAGGCGCGCGACTGCCCGAGCTTCTCCGAGCTCCAAGCCGCGCTGAGGTCGCGTGGGAGCGCGGGAGAGAGGGAAAGGCTGCGTTTGTCTCTCACGGAGGCCCCCGAGCCGCGAGCGGCAGTCGCGCCTGTGCAATCGGGTACATCGGTACCGTTTTCTTCTCGTTTCGCTCGGAAAGACTCTCGCTCGCAGGGACGCCTCGCGCCCACTTCTCCAGTAGGTGAGTCTCCTTTAACTTGCCTCCTCTCCCCCTGATTTTTTTCCCCCAAACTTTCGCACGGAAGCGACGCTTCGTTCGGTCCACGCCTCATTGTACTTTTCGGCACTTGCGTTTTTTTATTTTTTTCAATGAGTTTTTTATCAATTTTTTTTCATGCGATTGGAGATCTACGTGCAGCGAGTATGTAGCGTTATTCAATGCAGTTTTCTTCATTTTGTGCTGAAGAACAATATTTTAGTTCTTGCTTTGGCACGACGTAGAAAGACAAACGCGGGGAGTTTCATTAGATATATACAGTAGATTTAGTGCGATCGATGCTTTATCTTATTTAGCTGATAATCAGCGCTATTGGGCGATGTGGTATATTTATGTGTTTTTATTACATACTTTTTTTTCAAGAAATTATAAGCTTTTCGCGTGGTTGCGTCATTTTGGTGATCACGAAAAGGGCTAAAAAAAAGTATAGAGACACTTTTAAAAAAAATCACGGGAAAAAATGCGGCACTGTTTGCTTACTCCGTACATAAAAAAAAAACACACGACGCGATGACGCCGAGAGATTATGAAGGCGTTAAATGGGAACACTTAAGAGCGATCGTAATGTTCAATGTGGGAATTGCGCACTTAAAGAGCGGAGTACGCTGTTGACGAGTTCGTTTAACAAAAGAATTTTTCCGGCAAAATGCAAATCGCTACGCCGTGACGCGTGCGTCTGAAATAGCCTTCTTTTCATTTTATCAACAAATACCTGGTGTAATGGGGAAAAGTGAGCGCGCGTGTGCCACTTGCAATAAAATCTGAATCAGCGGACATTGACACCGAGCAATTAAATTGAGGAGGTTGAGAAAAGGCGGAAAATGGCTTTTTTTATGAGTGAACGCATACGTAAACTAATTTGACGAGTGCTTGAGGAAAGTTTACCTGACGTTGTCTTTAATAGCGATTTTTATGGTTCCATTTAAAAAAAGGAGTTTAGTTTTATTGGATTCTAGCATGTACAGTTATTAATAATTTAAAACCTACGAATATCGGCATAAAGTTGATTTTTAAATCGACAGAGTATGCGAAAGTTTGTTAATCTCAGATTTAATATGACCGTAGCGCACACTCTTCAATTTTCTTGGCGACGGGTCAGAAAAGACCGGAACTCGGAAAATCAAAGTTCTAAAAATGAACGGCGTCTATATTTGTAATTCTCGATATTTTTCACGCTGGAGAAAACGTCATTAATTGCTTTACTAAAAAACAAACAATGTTTCATCTAAAATTAAAAGAAAAAACATAGGATACAACCAAGAGATTACAGGGAACAAACAAATTAGTAATATTTTACACTTGTATTACAATAAGTTCAACGTTTTCATTGAAAACGGAAAATAACATTTACGTTTATTTATTTCTTATTATTTAAACTGGAAATAAAAAAACTGTAGACTGTTTCAATATTCCTAGTTATGATGTAATTTTTAGTTTTCATTTTTGTATCTTTTTAACTATGAAATCCCAGGCATTATTCACGTACATATATTTAATTAAAATAAAATAATGAAACTAAATAAAATATTAGAGATCAGGGGTTACTGGATACCCTCGTGTAAATCTGAAATTAAAAAAGTGATTTAAAATAAAGCAACACCACTAAGTCAATTATTACTGCTTATTTTTTCATTAAGGTGCGATTCTAAAAGAAAAAATATACAATAAACTACTCTTACAAAGAAAGATGTATTAAAATTTAAATTTCACGAATGTCATCTGCTAAGTGGCCTACATACATTCTTTACAATCCTCTACATGTTTAATAAGTGTAAGGGGTGTTGAGCCGGATTTTGAGTTCACTCGACGGTTCATTGCACCTTTTTTATTCGTTATACTTTCCGTCTCGCATTATTTTAACTGAAAAAGCGTTATTAATTTTAAGAAAACATCTCTGTTCCGAATCATAAAACAGAAAGTTGCAATTTATTTCTGTGGATAAATAAATGATTAAATAATTTTTCCAAATATTTCTAAATATTCAAAAAATTTTTTTGAATCAACTACGTATTTATTTGAGACTTTAAAGTAGAGGTAGTGGCAAAGAAATGTTTAGCAGATTCAAAGGTATAATTTTCCTACTCAAAAAGTTATTGTACAGAATGTGTTCAATTTTATTTCAATTTAACATTTTCTGGAAAATAAATCTCAAATTTTTCGGAAGGGCTACTTGGAAAATATATTTCAAGAAAAATTTTGTAACATTTTACACATATTTTTCAGAATAGTTCCCTTTTTCTTTATAGACATTATCGACGTGTAAGAACTTATATGAACAATTATCAATAATAGCAGTTGTATTAATAAAAATTTGTAGCTTATCAATTAGTTGCTTATATTTTCTTATATACATATTATTCTGCTATTTCTATTGGAAGGATATTATAAAATTCTATAAAATGGTCTAAAAACCACACAAAATCCGATAAATAATTTCCCGGATTTTATAAAATTTGCATATTTTTATATTTTATAAGATTGTTTCAACATAGTCCTCTATAAATTTATGAAATATAAAATGTTAAGAATAATTGAACTCTTAAATCAAAAAACAATCTTTATGCAGAAATTCAACCCGCAAAAATCTCGCATATACTAAAATCCAACACTTCAAGATCCATCCACTATAATACCGTATGCCTTTTTTTAACTCTCACGGTCAACATCCGAGTTCAATTTCATCAAAAATGGAAGAAAAGAAAAAACAAACAAGAAATCTAAAAAAGCAAGTCAATTAGACTATACTGCCACAATAATTGAGTACCCGCGGTCGTCAGCATCGGAGTAATCCCCTCGTACCTACTGGCCGAGCGGCTGCGCTGCTCCCGCGGCCGCCGTCGCGTCCTTCGAGCTCGACCTCGCGGCGGCCGCTCTTTCTCTCCGACGCTCCGAGGATATGGGTTACCCCGTACGTACATTCCCTTTCCCTATGCACGCCCTGCTCAGCTGTTCCGCCGACACTCCCAGTGCCTCGCGTATGTACGGTTACCTATATATATATATGTATATATATATATATGTATATGTATATGCATACGTGCGACTCTCGCTGGGAAACGAGTGTGAACTTCTTTTCTTTTTCTTTTTTTAAGCAGAGGTGCGGAACACTTGCACACACACACATATATATATATACATATAGCGCATTTTGATTTAATCTAACGCTGATGTAAGAATTGCAGAGCGACGTATATGCGTTACTTAACGCGCCAACTGCGGTAAAAAATGACAAATTGCCATAGGGGAGGGCATATTGGCAGCGAGACGGTGAAGCCCGGCCAATTGTTTTGACGCTAAGTCGTTTGTTATACTTGATGTTACGTGTATTTCTTTGCGGATTGAACCGTTAACAATATTGAACTACAGCTTCAATTCATTTTTTTTAAAACTAATTTAAATGTGTAGTTGCATACATATTTATGAAGTAGACGTTGCAAATGAATTTAAGCTTTTGAGAGAAGGGAACGATTTAATTAAGTATAATAAATACACGTTAATTACAGACTACTTTTTAATAATTTATTTATATAATGATTTACGTATATTTCTTTCGTTTCGTTTGCTGCGAATTATTTTTTTTTGTTAACTATTTTTTTAACTAATTTAGTTTTTAACAAATGTACTTAATTTTTTGAAAGAAGGGAACAATTAAATGAAGTTTAATAAATACGCATCAATTAAAAGTTATTTATTTAATGATTTATTTACACATACATTGGGAAAATATTACAATTAATATTGTATGCATATAATTACTGATTATTTATGAAGTTAGCTAACAGGCACTCACCTAAGATACTAAATTTTAATGAAATTTTTGCGCATAGTTTTTAACACATTAGAATTTCGAGTCAATTGCGTAAAATCCGTGCGTCACTATAATATAAACATTGATAAATTAAATTTAACCCACGCATAAATCACAAGTATGATATGCCAAAAATTTCGTTATAGGAATTATTAACTACAATATTCATCTCAACACTTGAACCAACAAAAAAAAACTTCAAAGTTCCCTTCGCTTCTGCAATAGAACAATAATTAGGCGGCGTCGATTTGAAA
This sequence comes from Sycophila sp. Sp_5, assembly GCA_018906775.1. NCBI lineage: Eukaryota > Metazoa > Arthropoda > Insecta > Hymenoptera > Eurytomidae > Sycophila > Sycophila sp. Sp_5. The sequence goes on from JACCID010000020.1 coordinate 1,747,518, forward strand.
TGAAATGAGTTAACACTTTTTCTTCGTGCGCATAGCACTCGTCGCTCGTTAATCCGATACACAACGTATCCCGTGAATTTTTTTCTCCAACGGAACTCGTACACGCGAGTGGGAGTCGCGCCGATCATAAGGTGACCTTTAAGCGAAGTCGGCGATCCGCGTCTAATGATCGATCGACGGCTGTCGCTCGGAGGAAGATACCGCAGGTGATGTCAAAAAGAAAAAAAAAAAAAGAGGCGCGCGCTTATTGCGTAAGCAGGCGCGTCGCGCCCATAAGCCATCCGCATTGATGGGTATTAATCCATTCGGCTAATTGGAAGCGGGCCATCGCGGAAGCGAGCGGGAACCCGCCAGAAAAGGACTCGACGCGCCGACCTCGCGGCAACAGTCGCGCGGCGTCGACGCGCCCAAGCACACACCAGGCAGTAGTACCTGGCCGATTCTCCGCACCGACTCGTCGCAACTGCTCGCTCACTCGCAAGGTACATCGCTTTGCATTTAGGCATTTTATTCGGTCCGTTCGTCGACGCGCCAATGCAAGCTTCGCGCTTAATTAAGCTCCGCGCGTTCAAATCCTTCCTTGTGTAGCTTCTTCGCGTGGTGGTGAAAAAAAGGGGCAACAACCTGGCGGCAGGTGCTTCCTTCCGTATAAGCTTGAAAGACTTTTTCGCTTGTTTATAAGTGCGAAGGTAACGAATTTGAATCGGAAATTGTGTGCAGCGAAAATTGAACAGAGGCGATTGATTTGCGGCGAAGGACAATGTCTAGTTCAAGGTCGAAGTGTTTAGTCATTCGATTAAATGTTCAACAATTCTATTTGTTGACACGTGCTGCATTAAAAGCCATTCTATTTAAAAGCCACGTTTGAAGCACCTCTACTTTAACGCGGCGTCTGGCTATTGCCGTCTGTTTCTACTTCCTTTTTATTTCTTGCAGGAAAATCATTTTTTCTTGATACATCCTTTTTCAAATATTTCTGTAATAAAAAGAGTCAAGTTTTTTTTAAATCCCACATGCATTTTTATAAACGTTATTGTTTAAAAACGCTTAATCTCAAATTTTGAATTAATGCGACAGCGTAGTTGTCATCTATAAAATTGAAATTTTCTTCGGATGAATTTTATTGCGAGCCCTCGAGACAAATTTTAGCTACAAATATAAAATATATTGCGTTCAATTGCATGAATTTTAATAAAAAAAAATTACAAACACCAAAATCGTATTTGCAATAAGAATCTTCATTAAAAATCATCTTCCTCGTCAAGTTTTACTAAAATTATATAAATCGAAGGAAAATAAGGTTCACATAAGTTTTAAATATTACTTCCAGACTGTCCACTAAAATTTATTTTATCTGTTTGACTTCCAAATTCTTATACATTTTATTGTAATATTTTGTAATTCTAACAGGTTGATCAAGACATTGTCCTTCTCTTCAATGTTTAATTGTCTTTTACATAACAAAAAAATTTCATTCTTGCTTTTATTCGCAACTATATCTTAGACAAAAAAAAACGATCGATACGAAGCTTACAAAATTAAGCTCCCGGGGCTGCTTAAAGCACTCGCTAACCGCTTGCTTGCCTCTGCATTTCAGCGAAAGGAGTAATAAGCTTGTCGCTTAATCGCCCTTGACTGCGGTAGTTCGCTTCTCTCTCTCTCTCTCTCTCTCTCTCTCTCTCTCCCTCCGACCTATCCCCCGGGCGTCATGCCGAGGCCATCGCGCCACCCTCCTTTACCCCCAATCAGTCCGTCACCGCTGAACCTGATCAGCTCGCCGCCGTGGATCCGACCCACCCTCCGCACCCCCATCCGGCCGCGCTACCCTCTGTCCTACGTTGCCTTATCCCGCGAGCCCCGCGCCCTCTCGCTCGTCCTAAAACTGGCGACGGCGCCCCGCGAACCCGGCCCCCTTAGGCTCCGACCCTCCAACCCCCACCTACACCCCCCTCCCAAATCCAGGACCCTCACGCGCTGCCCGCCTCCCTCCTTCGACATCGCCTGTCCCTGTCCCCTGTCACGGCGCTGCGGCAACTGGCGGCCCGGGCCCCCCATGCCCAAATTCTTTTCGCCCCCTTGGATCTTCCCCGCCGACGTCACTCCCCTTCCACGCGATCGCCTCGCCCGCGCCTTACGTACGCCCGCTCCTACACCCGTCCACCTGCTCACTATGCCTAGTCGCGAGAGTCACGTCCTGCGTAGGCGCAAACCCCGCTACTCGCCGTAGATGTAGACGCTCGTGCTTTCATTCTTTTTTTTTTCATTTTTTTTTGTACATATAATGTAGCTTAATTTGCCTATACGCCTTAAAGTCTTTTTCGCTTCGTCTTCTCTGTAGAAAATTCGGCACTTAGAAAATTATCTGATTTTCAATCGATACTTGCAGCTTTCGAAGAACACCAATGCTTTCAATAAGTGTAATTAAACTTGATCGATTAGAATCGTCAGTTTTCGGCAGGGCTTCGTCATAGTATCAGCTCCTTCTTGTTGTAGACTCGTATGCCGCAGCGCCCCTCTCATGGATCCGCGTCCAATGGTTAGCGTGAAGAAAATTTACCTGCGCATTTACTTGCAAAACCTCCGAACGCACGACGTTCAACTCGAGCAGTTCTCATAAAAAACAAAAATAAAGTTCACCACGGAAAAAGTAAAAGTACCCCGTGTGTAAAGAAAGAGCACCGAGGGGGCCGAGGGACAGAAAGAGAGAGAGAGAAAAATTCGCTATATAGAAGATCGGTGGGTGTCGTATAGCGGTGAGTCGGTTGCCGCGATGACCGATTACGAGTACCACTACCGGCAACGCAACGTGAGGATCGAGCGCACCGTGCCGATCTTCCCGTCGTCGCCGCCGATGCCGCCGATGCCGCCACCCCCGCCGCCGCCGCCGCCCTCGCGCTCCACGGTGCGCTACATCGAGGTGCGCCGCGAGGCCAGCCCCGCACCCCCGCCCAAGAAGAAGGTCGTCTTCGTGGAGGTGGAGAGGCCGCCCCCGCCGCCCAAGGAGCGCGTCGTCTACATCGAGGTGGAGAAGCCACCGCCACCCCCGCCCGAGAGGCTTACCATCGTCAGGGTCGAGCGCACGCCCTCGCCCTCGGAGCCCCTCTACGAGCGAGTCATGAGTAAGCTGTCCTTTTTGGTGACTTGCGATTTTTGTGTCGGTGTGTAGTGAAGTTCTTGAGTGTGGGTGGTGCACTTTCGGCATTCTTTATATGGTTTACCGCGACTGTTGAAAAAAACGTCCATGTGGATTTACTACTTCAAGTCCGCGAGGAACTCCACGTGGACCTCTGAACGTGGTGTTGAATTCCACGTGGGAGTCGTTTGGATTGGTGTAAAATCGTCTTAAAACGGAATTTTTTATATTAATTTTCCAAAGAAATTTTTTTTGTAATTTTGTAAAAATTTTCAGTTAATTTGGAGAATCTATAGAGATAGAAAGTCGACGGATTTTTCTTTAGATTTGTGTACAAGAAATTTAAAAAAACTGTATTAAATCCTTATAGAAATTTATTATATTTCGTAGGAACAATGGGACATAGTCGACCTATAATGATTTTTACTATAAAACATACTAAAGTTCTATGTACATAGCAAAAATCGCTATTTATATAGTGGAAATTGCTATGTACACAGGAATTTTTAGTATTTTTTATAGTAAAAATTTTCATAAGTTGAGTATATCCCACTGTTCCTACGGGACATAGTAATTTTTACTGTAAAATTTCTCTCCGTGTATGTGAAAATTCATGTTGCATTTCGCGACGGATTTCCACGTGGATTTTCTCAAAGAAGAATCCAGACGAATATTTTCAATAGGGACGGCAGTTTTGTGTGTTGGGGTGGAGCAATTCGTTAGATTGGTCGGGGGAAAAGGGGGAAAAAGTGGAAAGGAAAAAAGGGAGTGGTGGTGTGTCGGTTGAATTATCGAGGATTGGAAGCTACGCGGCGAGTATTTTATCGTGAGTAGAACGAAGGTCAGGGTCTGTGGATAGCCAGGCCTAGTAGCGGAAGCGATCGCCTTATTCTCACGGCTCGACCGATCACCGCCTCGTTTTCGTGCGCCTCTCAATATTTATATCTGGCTGCATTTTTCAAATCGTCGTAGCACGAAATCGCACTTTTGCTCAAACGGTACATTTTTTACGTTGAGTTTTAACGCAAGCTGTTCCTTTTTTTTTAACCACACTTATACTAACTTTATGTACTGATTTAATTAGAGTGTTCTTTTTAAATTTCTACTGTTATAACGTAAAAATTTCTTTATTTAACTTAACGTGTGTCCGTTTTAGTTTGAAGCAGTGTCTGACCGTACCCGTCTGTTTCTACTTATCTATATTTCTTGGGCGAAATTATTGCTTTTTCTTGACAATTCTTTTTCACATTTTTTTTTCATTAAAAAAGTCCACTTTTAAATCGCCTATCATCGAATGAAATTTGTTCCTTACATCATAAAAACTTATTAAATTAAAAGAACGTCATGCTCTAGGAGCGCGTAATTTTGGTTATATGGCGACGGCCTTGATCCGTTGCCAAATATCTAAGCGAGAGAAGCTTTCAGGCGTTCTTCTCATTACGGTCGTGTCAGTTATATGCTCTAACACGTAATGTGATGACGAATGACGGAATAGTCTTCAGTGCGGCAATATCGTTAGCACATGATTAAGTTAAATAACGATATTAAAACCAGTAATGATGTAGTAAATTTGAATAATACATTTTGGACTTGATTCTTATTTCTAGAAAAGATAACTTTTAATTTTTTTTTATAATAAATTCTTTTTTTCTCATAATTCGGGGAAAATACAATTAAAAATTATTTGAACATTCTGCAAATCGCGTAATGATTCTGTGGTCAACTAAGAAATTTAATAGGATTGTAGTTTTTACAATTTAATATAAGTGAAATAATAAATACAGATAAACAAATTGAATTAATGACTGAAACGAAATGTGTTTAAAACAAAGACGTTAAGAAAAGTACCCAAAATATGAAGAAAAAAATAAGTGTATTTATTATAATTAATAATATCATTAGTCCATATCTATTAATACCGTTAGAAGTAATATACGTAAAAAAATTAAAAAAATAATGGGTAACTTCATTTTTTAATTTTAACTATGTACTTTTACATAAGAAAGAAGGTTTCCAAATTTTAAAGTAATCTTCATAATTTTAAAATTTTTATGGTATACATTTTATTTACAAATTAGTACATTATAAGATAAAAATATTAAACTATTAATCATTTTTGATAATATATAACGTTCAACATTACATAATAAATTATACAGACGTATTGAATTTTTTTTTTAATTGCTCATTAAGGGTCTTCAGATTTTTTCCAGAGATTTTACTGATTCCAATATAATGATAGCTTAACATGTGTTCTTGCTGCCTTATAGTCTTCAGTTTTAGTGACTTCCGCTCTGTTAATGTAACAAAATTGTTTTGCGTACTTCTTCAGTTTCTCGGCTCCGTACTTATCAGCAACAGTGAACAAATTTACGACAGTATTCACATTTATATTGTTGTTGATCAACGACTCCTTGCACATCGTCGCACATCTTACACTTTAATGTTCTTGATAAAAAATATAAGCACAGTGGACATTACCTAAAGTTTATTAATATGCAAATTATTTTTTGCAGTTTTCTATAAATTGATTTGTAGCATTTCCAAAACATTGCAGTATCCTTCTAAAAAATTTGACTTGTTTTTCTCCTATCAAAGTTTAGCACCTTTTAAAAATAATTTGACATTAGCACATCGCAATAATCGACGGTGAAATAAAATTTTACATCATAAATCAATAAAGTAAACGGCGCTAATTTGCCCTTATCTCCCAGCGCTCTCTGCACTGATCGACTTTTGTTTTCTTTGCTAATGTTTGTTGACGGCACAGTCGGGTGTCACGAACGCTGCTTCCTACATACCGTTTCGTCACTCGGGTACAACGACTTCAGCAGCGATGAGTTCGCAGAGTGAGATAAGCGTCGGTTCAATGTTCCCCCTGCCAGTGTGGAGATACAGAAACGTCGAGCGCACTGATTTGCCAGAAATCGCGAAGCTCGTCCGGTGTCAGACACTCAACACTTATCAATCCGCGGAGCATCCCAATATCATTCTGTAAGTTTGTCGAGTAAAGAAATTATCGATGCACTCAGTCGAACATTCAATCCTCAATCGAAATATTTGATAGTGACGTCTTAAGCTGAAAGTATTCTGCTATTTTATTTATTTATTTATTTATTTATTTTGTAACATAGTTTACATTTATAAATTAACCTTCTTTGGGTTTTCAATCTACACGGAAGTACGGGGGAAATTCATCACAGTTTATGAAAGAGGCTTTTGAGTAAAATTTTCTTGTTTTATATAGTCTACTCGGTGACTCGATAAAAATATGTGAATTAGATTAGCAATACTCGACGTGGTGGTGATCAACAATGAAGATAACTATTGCTAATAACCTAAGAAAATCAAAGCGCGTATTAGATTTCACAAAAGCACTTTTGTCATATTCACAAATATACGCGTGCTTAGTTTATTGGGTCAAGGCTTCATTGGATTATTGGGTTATTTTCAAGTTCTAGAATAGACTGCTTATGAGAGCGAATCGAAACATTCAACGATGTACAATTGCATTTTTTTTAAATAACAGCGTTTTATTATAGAGAAAAAGCATGTCTGTCGATTGTCCAGTTGAGCGAAGAAGGAGAAATAATATCCTGTGTATTTTACTGCAATTACCCAAACATTCCAGTGGTAGCTAGATCAGCCTGGCCAGTATGGATTCGCAATATGTACAAGTAAACATTTCGAAACTCAGAGATAAATGAACTTAATAACGACAAATTAATTAATTAATCAATTAATTATCACTTTAATTTCTCGTAAATATCACGAATGCAAAAAATCAAAGCTTAGAAAAGTCGACAGAAGCGAATACGCTGTTCATACACTTCCTCGTCTGGGACGCGCGTTACGAGGAATTCTGTCTGAAGGAGCTGCTGAAGGCGACTTACTACACACACGAGCAGTGCAATTACATCGTGAATGTGCAGCCACCGGGCGTCGAACCAGGTTTATCAATCAAATAAGCGCGTGCTTCTCGCGCGATAGAAAAATGTCGATTGGGAATTTTTTTTTTTTTCACGAGGCGGCGCTTGGTGCTTTTTTAGCGGATGCCATTCGCGAGAGCATGTCGAGGCACGTGGCTAAAAACGTACCCGAGGAGAACGAGGCTCAAGTGCTTTACGTCAGTTACGAGCGCCAATTGATCCCCGAGGTGAAGACTCGCCTGGCCGTGTAAGCTTTATATTCCTCGTCAAATATCCTCGTAATCTCGTATTGTGCACAATGCATGGCAATTGCTGGGGAGGCCCAGCATTGTTACTTACTGAGGATTATAAATCTTGTAGAAAGAAGCCTTTATCTCGACTCTGTAAATTTGATGCAGTGAAATATTACTGGCTTGAAATTCAGTGATATATCATTGTATTAAATTTAGAGAGTAGACTTGAGCATGAGAAGGCTGAGCCTTAAATTAGTATATAAAAGTTACGCAAGTTTTTTTAGTCAGTGAAGCGTTTTATTTAAAAAAAAAATAGATGTTCCTGTTATAAAAACAAAAGTTTTTAGTAAGTTTTTATTACCACGTGTAAAATAATGACTGGCATTATAATTATCTAAGATTTTTTAATGTATTCATTTTATCTTAAATCAAATTATTCGACAAGCTAGCTGCGGGCGAGATAATTAGAAAAAACATAACGGTAATATACGATGAAACGAGGAATCTCATTTCCAAGCTAGAATTTCGTCGTTGACTCAGTTTAAATTGTACGAGGTAAATCTTGGTTTACCTTGTCCAAATCTGGACGATTTACAACGCGAAGGAAAAATTATTAAAAACTTAAAAAATCAGAACGATTCCACTCAGTTTCATATTTTATGCAAAATGATAAAAGTGCAAAGTATAAACAATAAAACTGGAAAAAAAGTGAACTATGAATAATGAAAGTGCAAAATATGTATAATAAAAGTGTAAAATAATAAAAAAAAATGAAATTTTTTATCTATTTTCACATGAATCTTCTACAAGGCGAGTTGGATAGAAGCGTAAAAAATTCTATTTATATTCTTCACTATAATAGTGAAAAATTATCTCATTTTGTCAATGCCACGATTATTCAGAAAGATATCAACGATGAAAACATTTCCGAGTCGTGACATCACTGAGCAATTTGAACATACGGCATCTTTCTTTGTAAATAAACATTCTAATATCTAAAATAAAGTCTAAAAAAGAAATTAGCGATTCTCTACCCAATCGAATCTCGTCGAAAATAAAAGCAATCGCTCCATTTAGCGAGGAGGATAACGACGACGTGGTGAAGATCCTGGACGCGGAGGCGCCGCTTGTCCGCGCCTTCTACGGCGACTTCTACGTTAGCGAGATTATGCGGCACCCGTTCAAGACGCGGCGCCTCGTAGTAGCCGAGCGACTGAACAAGGTGATCGCCTGCCTCTGCGTCAACCGCGGCCTCGACCTCGAGCTCCTCGACGACGTCTTCGACCTCGCCGCCTTCGGCCAGCTAAGAAAACTCCCTAAGATCGCCAGGTCCTCCGCCCCACGCATCCACCGCGGGTTCGACGAACCCTGCCTCTTCCGCCGCTTCGTCTTACGCTCGATGTGTTTTTAGCTGCGACGAGGGCGCCGACGAGGAGGAGGAGTGGGAGGCCCCGGCGAGCGCCGAGACTCTCAGAATGATGTAAACAAGACCGTGCGATTTTAATGAATGGACCCGCGACCCTCCCCGTCTTTTTTTAAACCCGACGCTGACGTAACGTGTTCGCAGCATCGAGTCCAAGAGCTCGGAATTCGTCGAGTACAACGAGTCCTGCGAGAGTCTGCTGTGCTACAGGAGGAGGAAAAGGATTCCGTCGTCGGCGGCTCTCCCGGAGCCGAATGTCTTCGTGCTGGAGCTGCTGGGCACGCGGCAGTGCATCGACGAGGCGCGAACTCGACAGTTGCTCGATGCCGGTTACGAGTGCTTCCCCGATCTGGAGTACTGCATCGTCCTGATACCCACCGACCGGCCGCACTACCCGTTTCTGGACAACTTTGTGGTACTCGCCGAAATAAAATTTTACTTATTCATGCATTGGGAACGTTTTCTCGGAAGAATTGCGGCGCGTTTACTGTAAAAATTGCGTTGGCGAACGTAGCCGTGATAATATTGTACATTTTTAAGGGGGAATCAGCGTAATTTTTACCTGACTCTTAGAGGATTGTCCAAGATCTGTAAATTTTGCATAAAGGTTCTTTAATTTTTACGTGAAATTCCTCGTCAATTTTACAGTTTTTTTTGCAAAATTTATGAAGTTGGATCAATCGTTCAAAACGTTAGGATTTTCTCGTAAAAAATTGCAGCATTAAATTTTTCACGTACATTTTATGAGAAAATTCTCTCAGTGTATTTAAATCCGGTTATGGATAAAGAGATCGACTCTTTTGAGAAGAATCAGAATAAATATGATCAGTATGTACTTGAATGTAAAGTGAATTATTCATAGAAATACAGTAATAGCTGAAGACTATAAAAGTCGGTAATTGATAAGACTAAGATTGATTTGGAGCTTCTCATCAATTATATTTCAAGCGCCGGCATTTCTATTTTTGATACATACACCGGAACTACAAATGAATATATAAGATTTGATTTGACGTGGATTGGATATGACTTGATTGAGCAATTTATTGAATTGAGCAAACGTTTATCAAGATGCACTCTACAATAATTATTTACCGTAATTAATGTTATCATCATGCTGTTCTTGTTTCTTAAATCTTTGTATAGCGTATATACAATTTAAGAAATCTCGGTCCACAGTAGAAAGAAGCATTTAATATAAAAATTAATTTAGTATCGAGGATTGAGTGAAAGTAGCGGAAGTCTGCATTTTGCACAGAGGGTACCTGTGAAGATGAATCGCGACTTCCCGATGGCGCTATACGTGTCGCATCGCTCTCTGCTGCGAGGCGCGCTCAAAGTCCGCAAATTTCGGGTATCCGACCTGGAGGACACCACGCAATTTCTTCAGGAACTCGCCTGCGGGGAGGACATTCAGCGAGACTTGGAAGACTCGCTGCGAACCGATAAACATTGCACCGGCTACCTCTTCACTTGCGACGGTGTGTTAGTGGGGCTCGCTGTTCTCTGGTAAGACGAAGCTTCAGTTGCGAATTTTTGGGAAAAAGGTATAAAAATTTTGTTCGATTTGTTAATCGGAATGTGGAAAACCGTCGACGAGTATTTTTCTTGTCACTGTTGTAATGATTATTCAGGAAAATAACAGTATGAGGAATCGAGTGAAATTGTATCTTGTTAAGAGATTCAAGTCACAGATTCTTAAGAAATTTTGATGTATCGAAAATGCGAATAAAATTAAAGTAGTAGAATCCAATAATGAAGATTTTTATAAAGAAAGAAATCTGAACGTTTTTTTTTATTTACAATTTATTGGACCAAACTTTTGGGTACAAAAAATAGTAAGGCAAGAATATTAAGTTACTGTACTTTAGATTTTTAGTATAACAAACTTGAGCTCGTGTCTTTCTCAGTCTTTACTATAACAGACTATAAAGGTACAAATAAATCAAAGTAGATGAAATTTATTAGTCCAGAGGAGGAGATTGTGAAATTAAGGCGATGCTATAGCCTGGAGGAGCTCGCGCCGAGATCAATACCGGACCAGGAAAGATTCGCGAGAATGATGCAGTTCACCATCATGCCGATCTTTGCTCCGAAGATGGACTTTTTCTTAAGAGAGATTATGCGGCTGTCTGGATTCTCTGTGCTGCTGTACATGTTGCACGCGAATCTCCCGGTTCGATATTTACACTGTGACCTCGTTTTTTTTTTTACATATTCACAAATATTTATTTTTTAACAATCAGAATTTTATTTGTATAAATAATTATGTAATTCATACAGAGCATTTACTTCTGACATATTGAGAATTTTAAATTGTGGCCAATTAGGTTCCATTTATGGAGTCTAATAAATTTTCAGTAAAAAATAGGCGTGGATTAATTAAAGCTCTTACCGCGGCAAAGATCAATTAACTCTTCATCGGGAATAGAAATTTTAATGAAGCTTCACTGATTCACCAGCATAATTATTGCGAAACGCTGTAAAATATTCTGCGCGTCAGTGTCGTTTCCCCTGCTTTATGACCGAGGCGAACAATCATATCGGGAACGTTTGCATGCACTTGTAAATATGGAAAGTGTTTTTTTTTATTTATCAAAAGACAGATACGGTGTCCCCGTGCGTCGGCGTGATGCAAATGGCGCAGCCGCGCTTACGAAATTGGCCGCCCTTCCAGCAGTACTACAAAGAGAAACATGAAAATTTGCCGTTCGATCAATTATTCTCCCTGTACGTCGTCACGCCCAGACTGATGATGTTGGGTCGAGAAATCATCAATACCAAGATCGTCGTCGTCGGGGCTTCCGACACTGGTCTCGCATTTTTAGACACTCTAACTTTGGGGTGAGTCTATTTTTTTATGAATTCAGAGATTGAATTCTTCTTGGTGCTACGTTTATGGTACTTTTGTTTCAAGAATAGGAGAGCGATATACTTTTTTTTATCAATTTTTTGTAGACCCAAGTTTGCGGACTTGTTGTTCACCGACATAACGTTGGTGTCGACGAACGGCAGGCGTTATAAACACTCGACCAAATTTTTGGCGAGGATTTCGACTCCATTCCGCGGAAGATATTGCCGCTCTTATCGTGATCTTACCTCGGGAAGGCTGTACTATAACGTCGTTAGAGGCAAGATAGTTGCGATCGACAGGTTGATTTCTTCTTGCTCATTTCTTTTGCAATCTACTCGCTCGACTAATTTGATTGCGGTGGATTTTTAGGAAAAATCGGATTCTGTCGCTGAATACATCGCAGAAATTAAAGTACGATTATCTGGTGCTCACTTGCGGATTGACGTTTGCCAAGCCGAAGTTGAAGGGAAGGACGAAAAAGTAAAATTATTTTTCCTTTGGCTTTTCTTAAGCGTTGCTTGAAATACAGCAATAAACAAAAATTTATTTTATTTCTCTCGCGACTAAACGGAAGATTTCTTTTCAACTCTTTGGTATAATTGGAGCAACTATTTTACTACGCCGAATCCACGAAATTACGTAATAGTTACTTAAAAAAAAATTGCTGCCTCGTACTCTTCTTGAAAATAAATTTGTTTACTCTCAAGCAGTGACTTAATAATACAATTATAGTGGCTACAAAGTAATTGATGAATTATTATTTATTTATTCTTTTTTAAGCTACTTAATACCGCAGCCGCTAAATTGTTACACCATAAACGACGACTTCGACGCGGAAATCAGCATAACGGACCTCGAGCAAATGACGAATAACTTCAAAAAGAAAAGTTAGTGAATCGATGTCGCGGATTGGCTTGAAATATCGACCAGGCAATCGATTAACGCGGAATCCGCTGAAACCACTTCGCAGAATCAATTGTCTTCCACGGGAGCAACATTGAGTGCTATTGCGCGCTAGGCGTGTTCTTCGAAGTCGGCCTGCCTGGATCGTGGATCACTCTGATCTCGCCTAAGATTCCACCGACAAAGGATATTTTTAGCACTGATCCCAATGTGAGTCTGCATCGCAAAATAATGCAAAATAATAAAACAATGAATCGTGAAAGGGAGGGACAATGAATGAGTCACTCGGTCGATTAAGTTGTCGATTAAGAGTTTGCTGGGAGAATCTTGTCGCACGGTTGAAAATCCGTTGAGAAATAAGCACAAATGTTTGTTTATATTTCGATAAAATTGTATAAATTCTCAAGTCTTGTGTAAAATAAAGTTGCGCAAAGGTGCGTTTCGTTGAACAAAATTACACAAAATTTGCAATGCGTTAATACACAATTCACAAATGTTCATACAAATGTGTACACATATTTTGTAAATGCACACAAAATATATGTAAACTAAGTGACTAAATATTAATTTATAAAGGAGTTAATAGTAATCAAAGTATTATTATTTATAAATAATACGAGTCACAGAAATTCATAAAATTATATCTAAAAAAATCGATTCTTAATAAGTGAATAAGATGTCACGTGTGTGCATAAAAAAATTGTAAATCATTTTACACAAATCATGTGCACTTTTTACAATTGATCGACTTGTATGATTTACAGCATAATTTGTGTATATTTTTTACACATTACCTGTGTTTTTTTTTTTTAAACAAAATACAAGATTTTTGTGCGGCTCATTTTCGTGTGTGCATTAAGATAAAAGAGGAGCTGAATGAATACATCCAGAAGAACGGCGTCAGAATCATACCAGACTCTGTGCTCATGGATTGGAGTTACGCCGACGCGGGGATCTTACAAAGCCTCTTAATCGAGACGCCTGATGGACCGCTGACCATCGAGTGCGACGCGCTCATCAGTTTCCAGTACAGAATCCCGGACTCCAAGTGCTTCCTCGGTGAATATCGATCTCAGCTGAGCCTCTCGCTCGTTCATATTTAATTTTCGTGTATTGGGGTGGGTTCATTGCTTAAAAATTATTAACGTTTACCAAAATATCCTGCAGGGCACTCTGCATGAAATCCTGCTGTTTTGCAGGAAATTCGCGGTTTTTCCTAGGAGAACGATTTCCGGCAGCATAGTCCTGCAAGTAATTATCCTGCAGGAATATAATCCTACCGGAAAATCCTACAGGAAATCGTTTCTGTAGGAAAAACTGCTTTTTTATTGCATTAAGGTACTTTATTTCCTCAAATTTCTTTTCCTGGCGACTTCGTTTATCCAACACAACAATTAAAATTGATGTTTTTATTTACGAAAAGGATAAATCATGATGTATAAGGATTTTTTTAATAAACAATTGCCATTGACTTTCGTTGCTTATTTAGCAATTTCGAAGGCGGGTCTAGTGTTCGATGGGAAACTCGTGATCGACGGGGAGTACAGAACGAATGACCCGCACGTCTTCGCCGCGGGCACCATGACCAAGTACACGAAGAAATTGCGCGCGCCACTCCTGAAGCACTCGAACTACAACAGCTTCGAAAATGGAGAAAAGGTTATCATAAAAAATCTCAATTACTTTGCGTTTGTTTCATAAGTGCCTCCTTATCATATTTTAAATTAAGATCTGCAAAAATCAAAGATTTCAGCACGATCAAGAAAATTTTTATCAAGTACTTGACATTCATTGATTGGCATATATTTTGCTTACGAAAGTTGTTAATACTATGTAGGTTCGGTGAGGTGAGACGCATTTTTTATCTTTAAGCCTCAACGACATTAAAATCGACGAGAAAAAAAATTGTGTAATCAGAAACTGTTATACATTTTTTATTTTTCCAAGATATACATAAAATGTGGACTATTGACTAAGATGTACATAAAAATTAACCGACTTGATTATCTTGATCGATTAAAATCTTTCGATTAAGTGCATTAATTGTGATCGAATAAGTGATTCACCGGATAAGCCTTAGTTTCAACGCTGACTGACCAGAGTACATGAAAAAGTGCTTTTGTCGTCATCAGTTCGCAGAGAAGCTCATGGAAATACTCATGACCGAGCGCACAGGAATGGAGGTTTTCAGACTGCCCAACAAGCAACCGAAAGCTCCGAATATAACGTACCGCCGACCCATCATAGTCGCAGCCCTACTACCCGGCGGGTATCGCTATCTCCGCGTAAGAAGGCCTGGCATGAAAAAACTCCAGGATATAGAAGAGTTCACCAAGGTACATTCAAAAGTTAATATAACAGAGCCTCCGTAAAGCATCGCACAGGCGATAAAAAAAAAAGTAAAGCGCTATACTTGCATTAGGCGGAGAGGCGAGGTGACGTGCTCACAACCGGATCCTGCATGGCTGACAGTGGATACTTTCGACTTCGTTTAAACCAGTTTCACACGGTCGACGGCATCACGTGCTGCAGCAAAGCGGTGAGCATCCCACTGGGTGCTTATCTCGGGAGATCGGGAAAAAAGCTCTGATGAGTCAATTAAAGCTGGGATTTGACATTTGTGAGACCTTTTTCTTATAGAGGAACGATTGATTTGAGGAAAGTTGGTCTATTTCGTTATAATAAAATATTTACTTACTCGGGTGTACGCATAAAAAATCAAGGAGAATCGCGTTGAACGAAATTTTGAGGGGACAGAATGGAGTGCAAATTTAAAGAGAAAAATTAGAAAAGGAAACTAAAACGGGCCGGTTACGTGATTTAGCGGATAAACTGTCACTCTACCCGCAAGATTGCGCAACCGACGTTGTTCCTTTTTATTTACAATCGCTCGATTTTCCCTGCAGGATTTCGAGATGCAGAACATCATTGCGCTGTTCGGCAAGCACGATCACCTTTTGAACGGCGTGAAAGCTCGCTTTCAGGTGAGTCCCTTCCAGCTGTCGAGCCTTTCGCTGACTCACTCGCTTCCCTTATAGAACGGCGAGATTTCCGACTTGTTCGCGTACTTTCGGCAGCCTTGGATGGCTGCTTTATACACTGACGATTTCGATGATTGTCGTGCCCATTGGAGGGGAGTATTGGCCCGGGACATGCAGAAGGCTCAGGCGAGGGGTGAAGTGAGTAATTGACGACTTCCTCTATGACGTTCATTGAGTCGAATTTACTCGATCCAATGTTATTTAACATAAATTTGCAAAGAGTTAAAGTCTTTTGAAGTAGAAATGAGTGATTACTCCGAGACAAATTTATGCAAAAATTTTGGGACGAAGTTTACCGCAGAATATTATTTGATAAATAGATTCGCTAGAATTACAGAAATTTTTCCGGAAAAAGACTGGAAGTGAACACTTTTGTAAATTGAAACGATGAGAAAACGAGAGAAAAAGGTTTTCACATTTTTACAGCCTTCTTAGCAAAGGGAAACAATCGTGTGGAATTTCACATAAAAATCTTTGTGAAAATCCAGGTAGATTTCCACATTGAATTTCACAAAGGAAGATGCATGTGAACTTTTTCAACTATAACAGGAAGAGTTTCATCATTTAGTACTGACAGTCGTTCCACAATTTTGGTTTTCCACAAAATTTTTTTACGACTTTAATTCTAGTTTTTTGTTCTCGCTAAATTTTAATAAAATTCAGTGTTTTTTTTGCGAGCTGCAACTTCAACTGCAATACAATTATACGTCACGTTAACAAAAATAATCAGATTGATAATTACGTTAAAAAAATAACCTTAGAAATTAAAAACCGATGCAGATGGACACCTGGTTTTGCGACGAAGTGGTGGCCGATATTCTGCAGAAGAACGAATACCTGGAGGAAGCAAAGGAGGGTCTCATAGACTACCTCGAGCAGCGCGAGGACGAACTGCCCATGTACGGCACCCCCTGCAAGGAACGTCAAATCAAGCGCGAGATCGAAGACAGGCCCCTTCTAGAAAAGAGCGTCAGGCACCTGCTAAAGTCATTCAAATTGAACCACCGTGAAATTTCCACTTCCAAACATTTATTTAACAAAAAAAAAAATTGTTTGCGCGCAGAAGAGTGCGCAAGACGCTTTAGTACGCTGGGAAATTGTTGGCGGTCCGCTCCCAATCCCGCGAGGCGAGAGAGTTCCGTCTTCCGTTTATTAGCATGATCGCGGCGATGTGGGTCAAGTTTAGCAGGCCTGGCGCGGCTTTTACTCCGCGCGCCACCCACGCCTTGGATGGTTCGCGCGCGACACGTGCGCCACGTGCGCCTCGCTCGCGCTCATTTCCCATTGTTCTGTACACTTTTTCTCAGATTTATCAATTTGCGACGAGGGTACAGCGGCCGTTTCGGGCTCTTTCAATTATTTCGAAAGATCCTTACTTGGGAAATGCTTTTTTTTTTGGATGTTTGTTCGGGCGTTTTTTTTTCAGAGGATAATGTATACTTGTAGCTTTAAATAACGGGAGAGTTGGAGTGAAATTTTGTGTAAGTGTATCATGTTTATTTGTATAAGCGTACGCTGGAAAATTTTATGATATAGAATACTATTTTAATTAAATAAAATTTTAGTCCTTATTAAATTTTTTAATTTGATACATCTGATAGACTCATTAATTTTAATAGAACCGCAGTATCCTAATAAGATTAAAAAAAATTGGTGGCTCAAATTATACAAAAAAGTAAATTCTTATAGTGAAAATATTAGGTAGAACCGTTGCAAACGCGTAAATAAATTTGCTGTCTGTAAAGTAAAAAAAAATTAAATAAAAAAAAAACATGAATATCTGATAAAAAAATGATAATATATTGACAAGTGTCAACATCAAATTTTTGTCTCCTCATTCATCACTCGTCAAAGAGAGAATGAGTTTTTTCTTTTATTCGATATAAAACAAATATCTTTATATCTTACACGTTTTTAGACACCTACAAATTCGAATTTAATTATATTGTAGATGGAGCAAACCAAACTTGACATACTGAAAAAAAAAACAACTTTACGGGAGTAAATAAATATAATTCATCTACGCCAGCCTAATCGGTTGCACGAATTCAAGGGTGTTTGACTTCACGCATAAATTCAAAATAGCCGCCTACGCGCGGGGCATTTCATAATCGGAGTCACAAATAAATTTGGTGAATGTCAGCTATTAAAGCTACCCGTGAAAACCAGTTCTGATGTACGTTGCAAAATCATCGAGCGGACAAATTAAGAGTTTAGAATCAATTCCGCACGCAAAATCAATCAAGAATCCAATAATTTACGCACGTCTGACACTTTGTGCCGGCAAAGTAAAAGAACAAAAGCTTAAAAATTTCGAAAAATCGGGAAAAATATTCTCTACCCTCGAAATTCGCTATTCGATTAACGAACCTCGCTGACGCCCGTGACGCACTTGAAACGCGTCCAATCCCTCCCTCAAGTTTAGGTCAATGTCGAGCTAATATTGGATGCGGAGGGCGACGCCGCACTGCCGCCGCCTCTGTTTATTCGGAAATATTTGTTTTTTTTCTCCAAGGTTTTTGCCTACGCCTTGTTTTTCTTAGCGAAAATACTTGCGATTTAAAACGGCTTATGTTATTAGCTGTTATCGATTTTTTTGACGCGACAAATTGGATCGCGAAATCGGTGCTCGATTGAAAGTTCAGAGTATGGCTGCGACGTGAAGGAGAAAAAATCGCGACTATTCAATAGTAAAGGTTGCGCAAGAACTGACGTAGGTATTCGCACGTGGGTGAGAATACCCGACTGCGAGGCTATTTACGGCTCGACTGCATGTGGATCTCCAAAATTATTCTTTTCACCACCTACTCGTTTTCATGGCGGACATTGATCTTTAATTTACCGAGTTCAAGTATAAAATATCTGGAGTTTTTAAAAATATTTTGATAGAAAAGTCATTTTTTAAATATACAGTACGTGAAAATTATAATAATCGTTTAATTTAATAATATGTAAATAAACTTGCAATGACATAAATAAACCTACTTATTTGTATGTAAAGAAGTCGCCTTTGTGATATTGAAAGTTAAACTTGAATAATAAATTTTGATCTAATTATAATTGATTATGTAAATCACGCTATAAACACATGTATGTTCTCTTTTTGTTTGATCATCTTCTTTTATTACACCTGCATCATATACATTTAGCATTCCATTTGTATAAGTTATAAATTAAAATACAATAATCACATGTTGATCAGCCATACAAATAATGTTGTACTATTAAAAGTGTTCGCTATTACAAACATTTATTTTTAATTCTCCAGACATGATGAAATCAGTGATGCCCTCAGACTCCTCCACAACCGAGACGCGAGTTATTCGCCTCACGACAGATCAGGAGGCGGTCCTGCAAGAACAATTCAACAGGTGGCCCAAAAATCCCCACAAAGCAGATGTAGTACTCCTCGCCGCCGAGACTGGACTATCCGAAGAAGATGTCAAAGTAAGTTCCACTTCTGTGCGATTTTTACTTATGTAAATTTATGATTAGTTGTTCGATTGTACACCTTTATACCTACAAACATTTTCCGCTAGGTATTAATGAATTAATATTTGTTATAAACTAAAATAGAAAAGAATAGATATGTTTATTGTAAAATTCAGTATTTACAAATAATATAATAACATAATAAATTTTAATACAAAACTGTTCTTAAATTAAGTTCAATCGTTGTATAATTACGGAGTAGATCATAGACATTAAAATTTGCAAAAAAATTTTATTTGTGTGATATGACAGTCAAACTTAGAAATAATTAGTACTAAAAAGTAAGCCATAATACTAAAAGTAACATCACAGTGAGTAAATTTAGAATGACTGTATAAAACATATAAAATACAATACACTGATACTCCATTCATAATAATTAAATATATGTAAATGGATAAAAACTCATTGATTTATACAATAAAAATAACAAAAGTTTTATAATAATTGATTTTTTTTTTATAGGACTGGTACTCCTTAAAACTGGCGCAGTTGAGAAAAGAACAAGGCTTGGGCGGCGGATTCGGCGTCGTCACCGACTACTAGTCCTTACGGAATTTTTAACATTGGCACCTCAGTATTGTGTTAAAAAAAAAGTTAAATTAATTCAGCATTAACCGATATCAAAATGTAAAAAACGACGAAAAGTACGGTACAAAGAAAAAATTAGCGATTAAGTATCTTAGGTCGTAGTTATAGTCGATCGCAGTTATATGTATCGATGCTATATTGTAGATGTTGATGCGACGAAATAATATATTTTTACATTGTAAAGTAAGCCTCCCGACACGTATTTTAAAGAAACTGTCATAGCCTCCTATTTCCGGTGAATTTTTACTGTTACCTATAGCACCTACATAATTATATCGCACCCGAGAAAATTTCATGTAATAAATAGAGAACGGCTGTATCAAGGCACTGTATTGCAGAGTACAATTTTCTTTTATTTATATGCACTATTTTTTATCACTTTCTTCTTACATATGTGTATGTAAACAAATCTTTAATTTCATCATTGAAACACGAAAATACTCTTTTTTAGTGCGAATGCATTAGCCTAGTCGTTAATAATACCGAAAAAGAAGAAATCAAAGGTCTCAGTAGATTGTTAATGGTTAAGTTTTCAAATTTTAAAATGCGTACGAAAAACTGTCCTGACATCATTCGATGTAAATACAGCAGTTTGATTAAAAAAAATGAATGAAATATATGAAAAATTTTTAAATTATATGTCTACTAATTATTACCCGCTGATTTTATCACATTGCATCCCATGCCATTGAGCATTAGTTATAAAAAAAGTTTTTACTTATAAAAAAGAACTATTTCTTGAATTGTATAATTTCAAGTTTCGAGTTGATTGGTCGAACATTTGTTTACTAGTGATCTTGATTATTTTAACATATAGTATCTTAAAGCCAAAAAACTCGGTATTCAAATACTTTGATATTCGACATAAAACGTAAGATTGAATTGCAAATTGTAGCTATAATTACAACTGTTCAAATTTAATTTTATTAAGAGTTTCTGTAATTAAACGAAAAAAAATAACTTTTACTGAGTCTTGTAAAATTTTGCCGATTTAAATTTTATTGCGGCGATTTTTAGTTTGAGAATTAAGCTCGTTTCTGTTATGCACTTCATTAATTGTCATAATAAATAAATATTGCTTTGCGTTAAACGATAACTATATCGCTTTTAATTATTATCTAATTTTTTGTTATTTATATATAATAAATTAAAAAAGACAAACAATTGATTCTTGAGACTGTGAAATTCTTTTTTCTCTATTTTACGTGTCCGATTCTTCGCTTTACACAAGGTGACCACTCCGTCGTCACACTCGAAACAAGTCAATTAACGCCAAATACACGAATACAAAGATTTTGTCTTCGGACCAGAAATAATACAGTCCGAAAATACTTTGTTTTCGAATTGTTTTTTTTTTCTCCTGACCAATGCTAAAATTTGACTTTAAAACTTACGGTCGCTCGACCGACTTGGTGTGTTCAATTAAATAAGAGAAGACGCTGCAGCGGGCATAGGTGCGCGCGCACGGCGTGCGGGCGAGCGATTAAAAAAAGCCGCTCGCTCGAGCGACTCAGTTGCAGCGCGCGATCGCGCGAACTTCCTCGCCGCCGCGGTGCAGCTCGCAAGATCCATCCGTCGATATTGATCCTGCGATTTATCCCTCCCCTTCCCGTGCGAATAAGCGCGCGGCTCCCCACAAGCTGCCCGAGGGATTGACCGAAACTCAGGGGCATTATGTACGCAGAAGGTAAGAAGCCGAGCCTATCCCCTCAACCTCAATGCCATTGCCAAGAGCAGCGGCTATTCGCGACTTAACCCAAATCCCCGGCGCTGCGGAATAAGTGCGAATCGCGATTTGTTTCGTATTCTATTTTTTTTTTTTAACTTAGTCAGTGATTCAATGATTCAATTTATCACGTAAATAGGAAAGAGTAGCCTATTGAAGGATCTTGTGAAACTACATAAAATGGTGCAAAAACCGCATTAAATTTATCGGATTTTATAAAATTTGCACATTTTTATAGTATTTTATAAGATAGTTTCCACGGAGTAAATATTCACTCTTTTAATGCTGCAATTTATTCCCTCTTTTGTTTTGTAACGACGAAAGAGTGTATTTTCACTATTTTGTATTTAGAGGGTAGGATTTTGCAATATATTTGCGTGTATTTAGTAAAAAAATTTTCTTTAATAATTATAACTGAATCTAAATAAAAATTATAACACTCTGGTAATGAATGAATGTTTGCGTGTATATAGATTATACACAGAAAAATTTTCTTTAATAATTATAACTGAATCTAAATAATAATTATAACAATCTGGCGATGAATTAATGTTATAGATATTACTCCGATGATCTGAATAAATTCTACTTTGGTACAATAGATAGGATTTACTATTTAATTAAATAGTAAATAATTAAAAGATTGACTATCATAAGATAAATATGCAACAATGGAGAAAATTATCGCAGATGTTTCACTTTATATGTATTTCTTAAATGATCTAAGAAGTATAGCGAAACAAAAAATTCTACGAAAAACTAAGTTTAACCGTTACAAGGATACATTACAGTCAAATAGCAATGGTTTCCGTGTTATTAAAAAAAATGTATAGAAATGAATATTCAAAGCAGTAAAAACGTGGGCGATTATTTCACGCAACGGAAGAAATAAAAAATCGATTGAAACGCGCTTTAGCCTTACTCGAGTTACAAAACATACGCGGCTGTATATTGAGCCATTTGAAAGTCGATCGATTCCATTGTCTATTATGACCGGTGAATTTCTGCAATTAGAGGAGGACGATGAAGGGGCGGGAGACTCGGAGGAAATCTCGTCCAACCTGTGGCAGGAGGCCTGCTGGATCGTGATAAACGCCTACTTCGACGAGAAGGGCCTGGTGCGCCAGCAGCTGGACAGCTTCGACGAGTTCATCGAGATGTCGATCCAGAGGATCGTCGAGGACTCGCCGCAGATCGAATTGAGGGGCGAGGCGCAGCATCGGACCGGCGAGATCGAGGAGCCCGCCCGACATCTCATCAAGTTCGAGCAGATTTATTTGTCGAAACCGACCCACTGGGAGAAGGATGGGGCGCCCTCGCCCATGATGCCCAACGAGGCAAGGCTCAGGAACCTCACCTACTCGGCGCCGCTCTACGTCGACATCACCAAGAGCTTCATCGTCGAGCATGAGGAACCGACCGGTTAGAGTAATTCAAACGCTTTTTTCTTCTTCAGGATTTAATCGCTGCTATTTCCGATTAAATGACTGCTTTTTAATAATTCATGATTATATTTTAATATGCTTTAGAGATTCCAGAAGTTTTAAAGATTGCTAATGTTGTTTTAAATGTTTCTAAAAAAAGTATACAACCCTGCTGAACAAATTTCAATGGAAAATCGGTATTAAGCAGTTAGATGATTAAATGCCAGATACTAAATGGCCTGCTCTGTCATCAAATCAAATAATTTATTAGATGATAAATCGTATCGAAGTATTAAATAATCTACACTGTGGGAGCAGTTTGGCAATTTTTAGTAAATAATTTACTTCAGTAGTATTTTTTGTTTTGTTGAAAATTCTAAATTTGTTTAGAAACAAATAAATTCATTTAGTTTCAAAGAAATATTTAAGTAGTGTTGAAGTAAATATTTACTGAAAATTGTCAAATTGTTCTCTCAGTGTATCACTTGAATGTTTCCGGTGCAGAATCAATCAAGCTTATACATAGAAAAAAATATAATTAGATTTTGAGATCGGTATATAATCAGCAGAGAGTCCAGGCTAAAAATTCTTTACCGTTCATAGAAACTCAGCACCAAAAGACCTTCATCGGCAAGATCCCAATCATGCTAAGGTCCAAGTACTGTCTGCTCTCGGGCCTGTCAGATCGCGATCTCACGGAGCTGAACGAGTGTCCCCTGGACCCCGGGGGCTACTTCATCATCAACGGCTCCGAAAAGGTCTGCTCATTCTCCTTACGGCCCTAAATTAGCAAATCTTCATCTCCCGTGCCTGCGCAGGTGTTGATCGCCCAGGAGAAGATGGCCACAAACACGGTCTACGTGTTCAGCATAAAGGACGGCAAGTACGCGTACAAGACTGAAATAAGATCCTGCCTGGAGCACAGCTCGCGTCCGGTGTCCACACTATGGATCAATATGATGTCGAAGAGCGGAGCCGTGAGTCTCGATTTGAGTTCCGATGATCGGTCGTGCCTCCCTGAATAATCGTGTGTATTTTGAACGTGCGATTGGCAGGCGGTGAAGAAATCGGTAATTGGCCAGAGGATCATCGCGATCCTGCCGTACATCCGCCAGGAGATTCCCATAATGGTGGTGTTTCGGGCGCTCGGGTTCGTGGCGGACCGAGACATTCTCGAGCACATCGTGTACGATTTCGAGGATCCGGAGATGATGGAGATGGTGAAGCCGTCGCTGGACGAGGCTTTTGTCATTCAGGAGCAGAGCGTCGCGCTCAACTTCATTGGGAGCAGGGGTGCGCGGCCGGGAGTCACCAAGGAGAGGAGGATCAAGTACGCTCGGGAGATACTGCAGAAGGAGACGTTGCCTCACGTGGGTGTCAGCGATTTCTGCGAAACTAAGAAGGCCTACTTTTTGGGTTACATGGTCCATCGATTGCTCTCCACGGCACTTGGGCGCCGGGAAGTAGGTAAAGTCTTGTTGTAAACGTAAAGCATCAAAATCGGTTGAGGAATGTTATTCTAATCGAGTGCATATTTTTATTTTTGGCATTTTGCTGTATAATTACAAATTGTGTGTTAATAACGACGTTACTTCGGTCGATAATTGATATTCGAAGTAGTCTTGTTGATTCTAAAACTGAAGCTCTCGATGGTCTTTGTAGACGATCGTGATCACTACGGAAATAAACGACTGGACTTGGCTGGGCCTCTACTAGCCTTCTTATTCCGTGGCCTGTTCAAAAACCTGATGAAGGAAGTGCGTTTGTACGGACAGAAATTTGTCGATCGAGGGAAGGATTTCAACCTGGAGCTGGCCATCAAGACGAAGATCATCACGGACGGCTTGCGCTACTCCCTGGCGACCGGTAATTGGGGCGACCAGAAAAAAGCTCATCAGGCCCGCGCTGGCGTATCTCAGGTGTTAAACAGGTGCTAGTTCGTGAATCCAATTCAACCACCTAATAAATGAATTTTCATTTAGATACATGTACATACTTATTTTATGACAAAAGCCCTGCTGAAAATATTTAGGAAATATACGTCACTCGGTCAGTTGACACGGTTTGATCACTTGATAATTCAAAAATTCTCTAATATGTAATATATCATGCTATTAATTATCTAATTACACGATATCCGATAAATTTTATTTATAACAATTTCATATGGCATGTCGTAGTTGACCACCTGATTTATGAGGTAAAAAATGATTTCGACTTGTTATATGAGAAATCGACTGATTTATCATCTGATTTTTCAAATATTACGTTAATTACCAGATGACTTCTTATACGAATATTGACATCAGAGTCATCGTGATTTTTTTTTTTAATTTTCTAAACTATCTATTAAATAGCCCTAGAATGTTAGAAAAATCGTTTCATCCTGAGATAAAACTAGAAAATTTCTACCACGGGAAGAGATATCACATGAAACTATTTCACCAGGATTGTGAATGGATGTTAAACATCCATTTTTAATACATAATTCAATAATTAAATATTAATTCTCGGTAAAGTAATTGATAATTAAACAGTTTAAGCTTTACTCAAGTGGAAATTTAATTAAGTAATCCCAACGATAGAATATTTTACTAATCACATATAGGTAAACGAAATTTCACTATAAAACTATGCGAACTATCAGGTTGACCTTCGCCTCTACGCTTTCTCATCTGCGCCGCGTGAACTCGCCGATCGGCAGGGATGGCAAACTGGCCCGACCTCGTCAACTGCACAATACCCTCTGGGGTATGTTGTGCCCGGCGGAGACTCCGGAGGGTGCTGCTGTCGGCCTCGTTAAGAATCTGGCCCTGATGGCGTACATCAGCGTGGGCTCCCAACCCTCGCCGATCCTGGAGTTCCTCGAGGAGTGGTCCATGGAGAACCTGGAGGAGATCGCACCCAGTGCCATTGCCGACGCCACGAAGATCTTCGTCAACGGCTGCTGGGTGGGCATACACCGCGACCCGGAACACCTCATGGCGACGCTCAGGAAGCTCAGAAGGCAGATGGACATTATTGTGTCCGAGGTGTCGATGCTCAGGGATATCAGGGACAGAGAGATAAGAATTTACACGGACGCTGGGAGAATCAGTCGACCGTTGCTCATTGTGGAAAATCAGGTACTCCTGCTCAAAAAGCGCCATATCGATATGCTGAAGGAGCGGGATTACAGCAATGACGGGTAAGCGCGTTTAAGTACTGAAAGTATTCTTCAATCCTGCTTAAAAAATTATTTTATTCATTTAAACAAATGTTTTCTATTGAATTAACAAAAAAAGTCAGTTAAAATATTAATCTACACTGCTTTTATTAATTTAAACGAAACTATGATCGTTAAACTTATTTTTTAAAGTATTTTGTTTCGTCTAATAAGTGAAGTCTACGAAGAGAATTTTTCCTTGGGTATAGAAACTAGGGATGTGTAGATGTGTAGGTGTGAGCAATATACGAGAAAATTATAATGAGATTTTTTAAAATTGAATTACAATGAAAAAATTTTGTAAGAAATGCCTTATAAATTTTGCAAAGTATCCATTGGATGTCTTCCTACGGTTACTGTTTTTCTGAGATCATGCAGATAATTTTTTTTTCATGCCAATCGATACTCTACCCACACACTTTTTATATCGAAAGACGAATTTTTTCGCGAGTCTTTTTCTTGAACAAAGTCTGTTTACGATTCAGGTGGCAGGAACTGGTCAGCAGTGGGGTAGTTGAATACGTTGATACATTGGAGGAAGAAACGGTGATGATCGCTATGTCACCCGATGATCTCAAGCAGGATAAGGAGTATGCGTACTGTACTACATATACACACTGCGAAATTCATCCAGCAATGATCTTGGGAATTTGCGCCTCTATCATACCCTTTCCCGATCACAATCAAAGTCCTAGGAATACTTACCAGGTGGGCATTTATTTAAGATTCTCAAATTAACAATTCATTGCGTCACAGAAGAATGAGTAATTTTTTCTAGTACAGAAAGACGTAAAAGTTACAGATTTATATACCCTACGTGTACTTGATCTAGTACCAAAGCTGAAAGTCAAAATTATTATTTTGATACCTAATTCCATAAAATTTGTCTTCTTTTTAATCCTCTTAAAATTCGATCTTTAAATCTTTGAATAAATAAAAATAAATAAAAATAATTAAAAATAAATATCTGCTGGCAGAGTGCCATGGGTAAACAAGCAATGGGCGTGTACATCAGCAACTATCACGTGCGCATGGATACACTGGCCCACGTGTTGTACTACCCGCACAAACCGCTGGTGACGACGCGCTCGATGGAATACCTGCGCTTCCGGGAGCTGCCCGCCGGCATCAACAGCATCGTCGCCATCCTCTGTTACACCGGCTACAATCAGGAGGACAGCATTATCCTGAACACCAGTGCGGTCGAGCGGGGCTTCTTCCGGTCGGTCTTTTACAGATCGTACAAGGACGCGGAATCCAAAAGTTTGGCCGATCGCGAGGAGCGCTTCGAGAAGCCCAACCGGCAGAACTGCCAGGGCATGAGGAACGCGATCTACGAGAAGCTCGACGAGGACGGGATCGTGTCGCCGGGCATTAGAGTGTCCGGCGATGATGTCATCATCGGCAAGACTATGTCATTGCCTGAATCCGATGACGACGTACGTATACATTCTAGATGCATCGATGCTTCATAGTTTAAGGAAAATTTCTTTCTAGTGATGCGATTAATTATACTGTTCGTTTTTTCCTACGGTGTGTTCGATGTATTAAATTTACTGTTCTCGCCCTTAAGAAAAAAATAGCACCATCAACTAAATTTTGAAAGTTTTTTTTATTGTAGTTAAAATTTGATGTAAAAAAAAAGAACATTTAATAACGTAACATTAACTGGCGCTGTAAGTTTATTACTTAATGTTATCTGCTTTATTAAATATTTAATTGATGAAATTTATTGAATTAGAAATTTAACCAAGAAATATATAATATTTAACTAAATAATAATTTTTTTTTATTGTAGTTAAAATTTGATGTAAAAAAAAGAACATTTAATTACGTAACATTAACTGGCGCTGTAAGTTTATTACTTAATGTTATCTGCTTTATTAAATATTTAATTGATGATATCTATTGAATTAGAAATTTAACCAGGAAATATATAATATTTAATTAAATATATTTTCTTGCAGCTATAATATAAAATAATTGTTCTAATAACTATATAATGAATTCTGTAAGGCTCGAATTAAATTAAATGTATTAAACCATGAATTGAATTAGATAATTAATATTTTCTTACATCAATTGAATAAGAATTCGATTTATTACAGAGGTTAAAATTATCAATTATATTAATTTAATTGAATACATTAAATTGTTTTGTCAGTGTACTAAAACAATTAGTAACCTGTATCAATATACAGTATATATT
The DNA here is from genome assembly GCA_018906775.1 of Sycophila sp. Sp_5. NCBI lineage: Eukaryota > Metazoa > Arthropoda > Insecta > Hymenoptera > Eurytomidae > Sycophila > Sycophila sp. Sp_5. The sequence continues at coordinate 1,775,681 of JACCID010000020.1, forward strand.
TTTATATTTAAGTTTTGCCAATCTTCAAACTATTAATTATATTCGTTTATAACTAATATATTTATATTGAAACATAAATTTAATACACAATTTAATTGCTAATTATTTCTGTCCGAATAAAATCAATTGTCAAGCGTACTTCACAAATACTATAACAGTATAATATAACAGTAAATACACAAATAATGTAATACAAAAAAAAAGTTAATAAAAAAACAAATTCTACCCACAGCTGGACAGCACGTCGAGGCGCTACACGAAGCGCGACGCCTCGACGTTCCTGCGCAACAGCGAGACTGGCATCGTGGACCAGGTGATGCTGACGCTAAACAGCGAGGGCTACAAGTTCTGCAAGATCCGCGTGCGCAGCGTCCGCATCCCCCAGATCGGCGACAAGTTCGCCTCGCGTCACGGCCAGAAGGGCACCTGCGGCATCACCTACCGGCAGGAGGACATGCCGTTCACCTGCGAGGGCCTGACGCCCGACCTCATGATCAACCCCCACGCCATACCGTCGCGCATGACCATCGGCCACTTGATCGAGTGCATCCAGGGCAAAGTGTCGGCGAACAAGGGCGAGATCGGCGACGCGACGCCCTTCAACGACGCCGTCAACGTGCAGAAGATATCGAGCCTGCTCATGGAGTACGGCTACCAGCTGCGCGGCAATGAAGTCATGTACAATGGCCACACTGGACGGAAGATCAACGCTCAGGTTTTTCTGGGTCCCACCTACTATCAGAGGCTCAAGCACATGGTGGACGACAAGATTCACAGCAGGGCGAGGGGTCCCGTGCAGATTCTCGTTAGGCAGCCTATGGAGGGACGTGCCAGGTACTTTCCCTATCCAATGGGTCTTATAAAATCATATGAAACGGTACAAAAACGGCATAAAATGCAATAATTCATTTATCGGATTTTATCAAATTTAAACGTTTTTGTATTATTTTATAAGATTTTTTCTACGAGCTTGATTCTTGCAGTATAAATATCGATGGATTTTTCAATTTACAGTTCGATTAAAATATCGGACATCGGATAACTATAAAGCTTCATGCAGATACTTAAATTGTTAAACGCTTTTTCCATGTAGAACAAGTAATATTCATTTTTTACAAAGTGACTTTTATTATTACTTTTTTTTTAATAACTGAAACTTACCGAATGAAAAGTATTTTCTTTACAAAAATAGTCTCTTCACGAAGAAATTAACATTTCACTTATTGGAAATGTATTATTCTTATATTATTAATTGTATTATTATTTAAGTTATAATAGGCTTTCAATTAGAGCAAATTAATATTGAATTAATCTTATGGTGAAAGTGATTTATAAAATAAATAAATAGTATTTTTTCAATAAATTAAAGGATGTTCACTTATTTGTTATTATGAAAGTTTATAGAAACAAACGTTTGAAATAAATTTTAAAATGACTTCGATTTAAGTATCATACACATTGAGTACAAACAAAATCTTTTTAAAGCGCTACACATGAATACATTTTTTAATCCTAGATTAAATTTGCGGCTTCATTGCGTAATGATATAAGTTAATTTATCTCGTACGCAAGAATACTCTGTTTTTAAAAAATACTTCAGTTCGCTTGACGACGAATAAATTACAAAAATTTTACAAATAATATTTTTGAGATATAAAAACATGATTATTTTAAAATGCAATTTTACGCTTTTGATTTTTTACATTTCACCATAACAATCAGAATGTCGAAGTAAAGTATTAAAATAAAAATTCATTTATTTAGAGACGGAGGCTTGCGATTTGGAGAAATGGAGCGCGATTGTCAAATCAGTCATGGTGCTGCGCAGTTTCTACGAGAGCGGCTGTTCGAAGTGTCGGATCCGTACAGAATACACGTATGCAACTACTGCGGACTCATAGCTATTGCTAATCTGAGGAACAGTACATTCGAGTGCAAAAGTTGCAAAAATAAAACTCAGATATCACAAGTCAAACTTCCTTACGCAGCGAAGTTATTGTTCCAGGAGCTGATGGCAATGAACATTGCTCCTCGCCTTATGATAAGTTAAAATACTTTAATTATTTCTCGAAATGGTTTATCTTGTCCTTGTCTGTAATTTTTTATACTGTTAATCTGTCATAGTTTACGATTGTTTAGCGTTTAAGATTTTTAAGTATTAACTTTGCTATTTGCGATTGTAAAAACTTTGATGATTTATTAAATATATTGCACCAAAGATGGTTTTAATCAAAATTTACAAGTAGTATTTACAATTTTTTTTGAGATTATAGTACATTGTCAGTGTATAGCTCTCGACATTTACGAGTCCAGTTTCTTAACATAACAAACATCCAGTAAGCAAAATTTTGCCCTGCATACTGGACAGGTACACTTGGAAGATAACCAAGTATCAGGTGCTGAATCGTCTTGCCTGGTAGCAAACCTAAATCAAACAAAATTTATTAATTACTGTTTTTCTTTTAACTTGTGCGATGAATGTTTTTAAATAAAAATTATGAACCATTTTGCCATGCAGTCGACACACCACATAGGACGACAGTAGCAGGAAACACAAGCATTGGGAGTTTGATCGTCTTGACTGCAAAGCTTATTTAATTTTACATTTGAAGTAGTTTGCATGCAGCCAATACACTGATCTAATTCCTGTAAAAAATAAATAAAAATTTGTAAAATCCTTATACAATTTTAATAGTGTGAATTCTATAAATATACTTGAATAGTCTCATATTTTGGATTTTGTGCAATTTGTTCTTTAAAGGTATCAACAAATCTTTCAAGTAGAGTCCGATGAAATACAACACTTTCTAGGACAGTGATTGGTCTAGTAACTTTATCTTGCATATCCTTGAAATCTAAAGCATTTAGTCTAATATTGAATGATTGAGCGCCAGATCTTGTTGGAGTGACCTAAACACAATTAAAATATGAAATTATTATCATACAGCAGTTATTACTTGAACTATATCTAATAAAACTTTATACATACTTCTATATTTACATATTGGACTTCACCCCGAGTAGTTGGTGATAATGCGTGGGTATCACTCTTATTTACAACAAGGGCTGTGTCACTTTGGTGGGCAAAGTATAGTTTATATGGTGAAATTTTGATTATCCAATTATCCGTAACTACAACTTTTGTTATACTGTTTGTGTCTATTGCTATTTTGTCTATCCTATTTCACCATGAACACAAAAAAAAGATATAAATATATATTTATTTCTTATATATAAAGAATACAAAAACAACATTCTATACCTTCTGAATTCTATGTTTATATCGGATGCCACAGCTAGCCATGTTGTATTGTTATTACAAAAAACAGCTAGACTCTGAGCTATCGGATGTGTTGACCAATTATTGGAAGACCATTGCAGAACTTTATGCAGTACAAAGAGGGGTCCGATACACGAACAAGCAGCAAGAACTAACCACCAAGGGCTTTCGTCACCAAGGAACACTTGAGCAGCGTCGATATTTCCAGACAAAACGAGTCCTAATAAATATCCTAGAATAGAAATCCAAATTAGCTTTAAAATATTCAACCAAATTATAAATAACATATAGAAAATACAGAAAATAAATTTATTTAGTATATTGTAAACATTAAAACTGACCAAATGGTAGGAATGAATGGACTAATAAGGTGGCAATACTTCGCTTAATATGGTACTGAATAAAAACTTCACTCTCGCTGCCCAAAAAATCGGAAAAAAACGTTTTTTATTGTCAAACCAGCCGACACGAACTCATTGGGAGGATAAACAATGCAGCCCGCAATCAAAAAATACGCGAGCGAGTAAAAAAGAAAGCCGGATGACATATTATATGGACACTATCGATAATTTGGTGCTGGCCGTTAATTTTAAGTACTCTAAATCGATAATGCGAAATACTTTATTTTGCTTGTTGTCAAATTGACGGACTAGTGTTTAACATTAACATTAAGTAAATACAAATGCAATGTGCGGTTATATTATTGGTTATTCCTTCATTCAGGTTCGTTCGTAGTCTACCAGGTGACGCATCGGTATCGTTGAATCCTCTATCGACGCGTCAACTCTTGGCCGCCATTTCTGCAATCAGCTGTTACGAGCCAGTCAACATGCGGTGACCGAAAGGCGTTATCCCAGTGATAGACAAAGGGACACTTTTAAGAAGACTTAATTTTCATTTTTATTTTTAATATTATTTTATTATATATTATAATGCAGATGATTAAACAAATTATCATATTATTAATTAAACAAATTATTATGGTATTAATTAACTGCTTCCTTTGCCAAATAATACAAAAAAAGAATTAAATTATAACTATATGCTGATCGAATTTTAAATTTAATTAGTTATTGCGCGGTAAAGGTAAGGATTCTAAAACTTTTTAATTATTTTTTTTTATTTCAAGTATACCTAATGTGGTAAGGAGAAAGATCGAGCGATTTCTACGAACGTTTGGAATCAATTAAATTAGATCCGGAAATTTCCGACTTAATCCAAGCTTATAATTAATTAATCAGGCCGGATAAGATATAACTTGATGGTTAGTTTAATTTACGTTGTTAGTGGTACTAAATTGTATGAATTGAGGTTTTTATAAGCTGCCGCTTTTTTATTACATTTATCCAAACTTGGATATTTAAAACAAATTGCTGCAATAAAATGTTTACAATTATTTTACATAAAATAAATATTTGGAGTCAAACCAAAATTTATTCAGTCATATTGCAACACTCCGAAAATGTTTTCAACGAATTTCAAATATTTTTATTGTTCATTTTTTTAAAATAATTATACCACAGGTACACAATGAAATCAACTATTTTTTTTGCAAACTTTAAATAGAAATAAAACAGTTGATATTACTCAGAGTTATAACATTTGATGTAAATTATATAACAGACCCCCCAAATTTATTAAGTAAATTATAATTGAATTTGAAACACTGAAAGCTGTAAAATTTCATGACCTTCAAAAATATAATTTAAAGTGTAATTTTGCAATTCTAAAAGTATGTTCAACTATTTTTAGGAGTAAGATAATCTAAATGGCTGTTACATTCTTAAATTTAAAAAAACTTCATTTGCTACGAAGTTTCAAAACGCGCAGCTATATTTCTTCATAAATTTGTAATCGACAGACGAAGGAGCAGTAACTGTCTAAACTTTTTTCTTGTAAACTCGTTACAAGAAGAATTTTTGCATAAAAATTGCGGTAAATCTCCCAGTTAAAAATTGCTTGCGAAGAAAACGTGGTTCGGTTTAAAAGTACTGTAAATTTTTATACGGAAAAATTTCTTGTAGAAGAAGTGATCATCTAAAAGCTTTAAATTTATAATCAATGAAATCAAATTTTATTTTGCGTGAAATAATACTTTTCATTCTTCAGTTCTTAAAAATTAGTTGTTTTTTTCTCGAATGTAAGATTGCATACTGCCCAATAATTAACTCTCTCGCAATCTGAATTAAATTTTTTTTCTTCAGTTCTATATTGTGAAATTTTAGCAGCATGTATTTAAGCGCTAACGGTGTTTTAGCTTTCCATTGATTAATAGATTTCGTTTCAATATTTTCAAGACATCTCAGGTAAATCAGTATAACGTCAATCAACAGAGAGAAAAATCGAAATAAGTGAAATTTTACTTATTCTGTGTGCATTTGCACATATTGGTCAAGTGCATAGTCGTCCACGTATAGTAAGTGAATATTTACATTTTCAATACGTGAATGAGTACACAGTGAACGTGAACTTTTTAAAATAGTGCTTTTCAATAAATAAATAAATAAATATGTAATTATTAAATAAGCAATTGTATACTTATTGAATCAGCAATCACTGTTCCAAATATGAAGGACAATATTTCCTGTACAAATGAAAAAAAAATAGAGTTTTCACTAGTGAAAACTCACTTCTGCATAATGTGAATGTTCACTTGCTCACTAGTGAAAAATGGCACGACTTTTTCAATAAGAGAAATTTCACGTATTTACTCTCTAAAGTTGAATTAGTGGACATTCCACTAATCTTTTTAGTGATCAGACTTTCCACTAATCAATTGGTAAAACTCACAATCAATTAATACAATTTTACTAATTGAAATTGTAAAAAAGTGTTCTATTATATAATTAGCAAAAACACTTTAAATTAGTGGAAAATAAACTATCTGTTAAATAAAATAACTATTTTGGTCTTTTCACTAATTAAAATAGCGAATTCCCCAATTTCACTTTCATTAATTTATTAGTAGTTTTCACTATTTTCAATAGTGCATACATTTACCATTTCAATTAGTACATTTTATTCGCTATTTCAAATAGCATATTTCCTCTAATTCACAGTGGAGCAATTTTCACTTTTCAAATTAGTGCACAGCCACTATGAATTAGTGGTTTATCACTAATTCAACTTTAGAGTCTAGATTTATAGAGCGGATTTCAATAATCCGGCAATTTTCACTTTTCAAATTAGTGCACAGCCACTATGAATTAGTGGTTTATCACTAATTCAACTTTAGAGACTAGATTTATAGAGCGGATTTCAATAATCCGGCAATTTTCACTTTTCAAATTAGTGCACAGCCACTATGAATTAGTGGTTTATCACTAATTCAACTTTAGAGTCTAGATTTATAGAGCGGATTTCAATAATCCGGCGTACCGATCGATCTGCGGTAGACGAAATCGGTATTAAAAATGACCGGCGAATCTCGCCGCTAAGAAGGGAAGGTGCCGTGCTCCGTTCAAGGAAGCGATGTCTTACGTAACGTCGGCGCACAGCTCATCCCTAAGAAATTCGACGAGGACGGCGCGCTCAGTTCCCGCAAGGCATGCGCGCCGTGTATATTATAGCGCTGCTCGGTGGAATCGGCGGCGCATTATCTCCCGTTGAACGGCGGCGGCGCGCACCTTCGCCTGTAAGTATTCGCGCTTATTTAGTCTGCAGCCGAGATTTCGCGGTTCGATGTATTTATAAACACCCGCCGCGGCGTCGGCGCAGCTGGTCACTCGCTCGCTCGCTCGCGCCTTTTTATTCTCCCCGCGCGGTCGCGTGGTTTCGCCGCCGCCGCGGCTCCCGAGGGAGAAGCAGAGACAGAGAGAAAGAGAGGAAGCTCCACGCGGCCCGGAGCCCGTTTAAAATCTCGCTACCTCGTAATTCTGGTTTACGAGCGACCTAAAAGTCTCGCGCGCTGCTCGAATAATATTTATCGGCGCGACGCCGCCGACGGAGCGCATGTGTTTTAAAAGGCTCGCGAGGCGATAGCGCGTCGCGCGGCATGCGAGCTTTCAGGTTGCCGCGCTGATGTAAAAACGAGCGGGGAGCCAGACGGCGAGAAACGCGCGCCCGGGGGAATAAAATGTGGATCCTGCGAGCGCGTCCAATGAATTTTTTTCGCGGGTGCTTCTCGTCCCGTGGTCTCTCCTCCTTTTTTTTTGCGCCCGTGCGACGGTATCGGATTTCCGCGGGGTTTTTGGGAAAATTTTCCCGCCTCTTTTTTTTTTGGCGAGCTCGGTGTATAAAAAGCTAGCAATTTTCGGAAGGGAGTTTGGAGAATGCATATAGAAGTGTGTGGTAGTTTCTTGTTTAAATTGGAATTTAATCAGAATTTTTGTTCCAAGGGGCTTTTGTAGCTTCGGGGTGCTGGGAGTGCAATATTTCTGATGTGTCAGAAGGGGTAGAATCGCGAAAGATTAGAAATATTCTTATTTTTATGTAAAAATTATGATATGCTTACATTATTATCAAAGAAATCAGTTCGGAAAAAAATTATTCAGTAACATGATAAAACTGATTAACGACATTATTGATTTTACGATATAATTTTCTTGTAAAAAAATATTAATACCTCACCTGGAAAAATTTACACCAAAAAATCATCCTCTACAATATTACGAAAAAACATGAAAAAATTTAAATGTTCATGTGAATATTACACAAATTAACACAGCTTCTATCAAATATATTTAATTATTCACACATATTTTAGTTGCATATAAATCTGCCTTCGATTATGCATAAATATATGTGTGCAGCAAGCGCGCATAATTTATATAAAAATTTCCCCATGAATAACTTAAATTATGCTACGTGATAGAGATAAAAAACGATTTTATTCTGGTAGTTCAAAGTCAGATTAAAAAATTATTAATTTTATGTAAACGATGCAATACTATCGTCGAATCCGAGTAATATTTATTATTTTTTGTCTGTAAATGATTACATCATGTCATAAATAGCTGCTTTGTACAAAGCGGGTCAGTGAAGAAGAGATAAAAATGAAAGCGTGCAACATGAACTTTTTACGCGCTCATGGGTGCAGTATCTATATAATTATTTTTTATTTCTTATCTTAAATAAAAAGCACACCTTTCTAAATACAAAGATAATTTTTTCTTTAAATCCTACTACGACGGCTTTTCTCAAATCCCTGTTATTTCTCTCTTGAAAATTGATTACTTTTTTTATTATAACTCTTTAAATCTAAAAATGTGAAATTCACTTGCAAAATGTGAATAGTGACATATTTTATGTGAAAAATCGTTCACATATATTTAGCATGTGGACGGCTTTTCACTTATTAAATGTCACTACTCACATTTTCAGATTTAGAGAGAAGAGATACAAAATACATTGCCCTGTTACTTTGTAAACTAATTATTAGCAATATGTAAGAAGGTAATTTCCGTTTTTTACAATTTGAAATAAAGTTACAATCGATTGCAAGAAAGATTTTGTAGAAGAGATAATAACGAACGTCACTGAATTTATATGTAGTTACTGAAAAAGAAGAAAAAAAATTACTCGAAAATATCCCTAATTAATGGGTCTCCCCTGTCCTTCCTGAAATTATCTTGTCCTCGTGCTTCCACAGGGTAGGCATCCCGCAACAGGGAGAAATCACGTTACGGAAAACACGTCATTACGCTTATATGTAGTTACTATAATGATCTTGCCATACGCGAATGTTATTCGATTGGAAAGATTTCTTTATCGATGTTTTCGCAGGCATTTATCGAATTGTTTTACGAGCGGGCCATTATAAAATTATTTCGAATGAGCATAGATCGATCGAGCGCATAAAGGGGTATACATCTGAGCCGGTGCAGTAACCGAACGGCGCTGGATCGATAATTTTCATACCTCTTTCGTAACGAGCCGGACGAGACATGCACCTGGTCGTGTCTACTTTGCCTTTTTTTCAAATACTTCGGTAAACGACAAACCTGAAGCATAATTGAAGAGTAAAGAAGTTAGACGTCGGTGAAGTTCAATGGTAATTATAGGGGGAGAGGCTGAGCGTCTTTTCGCGAAGACGGCGCGGATGTCGGGTATATTATATGATGAATCCCTCTCGGCCCCGGAGAGTTCGATTTTTATTTTCTTAAATTAAGTCAATCAAGAGAAGTAAACTTATATTCTATTTGGTGATTGGCGCGCCACAGTTGCGAGCGAGTTTCTCTCTTTTAATAAATATAATGGTCGATGAAGTATCAAAATTACATAGATACGCTGCGATCGGAAGGTAATTGGACCAGATTGCAGGGTCGAGGGCATCGTGAATGGACTTTTGATTGAATCCATCTGAGGGTAATCATTGTTTGAACGTTTTTTAAAGATTGATTTGAGATTTGCTGTTTGTCTTTGGGAAAAATTGCGGAGTAAATTAGATCGGAAAGCAACAATCACGGATGTTTTGATTTTGCTGTATTTTATAAAAATTGCGATTGTTTCACTCTCTTTTCACTACCGCTATATTAATAATACCGTCCGATTTAGGCAGTCTCTTTAAAAACGTTTGATTAGATAAAGACTGCGTCCGCGACGCAGTAATCAGGTTAAATAAAGAGCTGGACTATTAATATAAATATAAGTTGTAGTATAATGATGATGTATGAAGTTATACTTATCTTCAAAATTTTCAAATAAATAGGAAGTTATAATTTTATTTCATTATTGATAACCGTTACCAAGAAATTTATTTTCCGCAGACTTTTTATCCCCGCTTAGTAAAGTAAAATAAGACGAAAGAATTTTAATTACTTCTTATAATTGCGCTTCATACTCATAGCGTTAACCGTTGAATTTGCAATCGCAAAAATTATGAAAAAGCGTCGCACAAAAACAAAAACGTCTTCTAATAAATAACGTACATTTTAACTTACTTATTAAATAGAAACATTATTTCTCTTGGAATGATTTACATTTTTATATAGCATTTTTTATTTATAAAAAATCGATTATTCTAGAACAAATTACTTTTATTTTTCGTGTAAATTTATATAAAATTAAACATAAAATGCGTTTAAAAATTTGCAATAAAAGGTTTCTTAAATATATAACTCGCTTATAATCTACTGCGAACTTATCAAACGCATGGACTTATACTCGACGTTTGCCCACATTTGAAAGTTGAAAATAGCTCGGACTACAAATGCAATAGACACTATACCGGTGAAATTGTACTCATTTAGGCGTAGAACCGCATCACGTGCTATTCTGGCTCAGTCGCAATAATGGAACGCGACGCGCGCATCGCACCGCGGAAAATGAGCGCGGCGCAGCAGGGCGGAAATGACCGGCCGGCTTGTCTGGCGGTCAGCCTTGGCGCTGTTGACCCGGGCCTCCGCGCTTCTATTTCGCCCGGGCGTCCGGGCTGACCTAGCCCCGCTGCTTTCCTCGCGCTGGCGTCCCGCCAGACCCGGCCGATCTGGGTTTAGGAGTCTGCGCGAGGATCCCAATCGGAAAGTCCGCGCTCGGTCCGGATTCCTCCTCTCCGCCCTCGCGCCGCGGCGTAAGTCGACTCGCGGAAGTCGCGCAACATTAAACCCTCCCCCCATCGCTCGGCGGGCAGCTGCAGCAGCGCAAAAATTGCCGCCGCCTCATCATCCGCGTCTCGCCCGTTTTTCCCTTATCTCCTCGTCCATCATCCCGGCATCGCGATCATCATCTCGCGCGCGCGTGTGCGCCTCGCCCGCAGTCTTCTCTTACTTGTGCCTCTTTTTCTGCCGGGCCCGCCGGCCTCGCCGTCTCTCCTCGTCATCTCCATTTTCCCGGCGCGGCGTCTTATCGCTTCCTCGCCTCTCTTTTTCCGTCTCATCGCCCGCGGCCGTTCGAAGGGAGGAGAGGGAGGTGGAAGAGGAGGAAAAAAGAAATGAATCGCTGATTAATTTGATGCCGCCTGGACGCGCGTCTCGCTCTCCCTCTCGCGCGCACGCGAGCGGCGGGTAAACAGTTTTGATTTATCGGCCGATTTTTACAAGTCCGATGAGGCTTTTATGACCTGTCGAAAAAGAAAGAAAAAAAAAAACATTTGCCGCCGCGCGCGGATTCTAAATAATTCATACGCTCGCCGCGCCCGCGCGGCCTCGGCTCGCCTTGCCCCGGATAAACGCGAATTACCGCCGGTGTCAATGTAAACAGCCCGCGGGCCTCGGGGGCCCGAAATTGCGAATCCGAAAAATTCCGCCTCGTCGGCAGGCTAAAACGTGCACGCACTTACGCGCGCGCCCGCCTCTCCGCTCCATCATCATCTTCCACTTCATCTCCATTTTCTCTCCCTTATCTCGCCTTCTCTTTTTACGCCGCGCGCGCCTCATCCGGAATTACGCGCTCCCCCCTCACCCCTCCCTTCTCTCGTTCGCTCTCTGCGTGCACGGCAGAAATCCGTCGGATCCATCAACGTTTCACACACGATACCCGGAAAGGTGTCTCGGATTTTTTTCTCTCTTCTTTTCTTTGCGTCTCTCTCCCCGACCCGCCGGCTGCTGGTCTTTATTCGCCGCTTCGCGAGAGGAGAGCACGTGGCCGCTGCCGCTTATATTGCGTCGCGCGATAGTCGCGTCCTTTTTTTTTTATTACACTTTTTTTTCAGACGGCGATTAATTAGCCCCTCGCCGGAATTTTTTTGACCCTATGTATACCTCCGCCCGCGGGACCCTGTCTTTAGGGACTGTCCCGGGCGGGAGCCGGTCTCCAGTGGTGTATGCAGGAGCGATTTTCGTCGACTTAATTTACTCGGGCCTTATTTTTGTTGCTTTGAGTACTTTTTTCGCGAGGGAGGGGGGAAGGATTTTAAAAGGGAGTGGCCGTTTCCCCCTGTTTTTTTTTTTTGGCAGAGGGGACGATTGAGCAATTTGCCGGAGGAGACCACTTGCGCGCTTGCAACTGACCTTGTCGCAAGTGCGGCTTAATCGAATGCAATTCATCCCCATGATTTTTGATTTACAAGATTACGTTTGCTCGACTTGTGGGTGATGTCACAATTCTCAATGATCGCCGGTGTTAAGTCATACGTATAGGCCAACTCGCTCATCGCGGCCATAATCGCCGCTCCGGCAGACATGACTTCCGCACTATATGTATTTATATACGGCGTAGGAGCCACTTCGCGTACTTCGTTTCACTTCGAGCTTACATCGCGTTCGTTTAAAATTGTAGCTAAATAAAATGTGTATATGGAGAGCACATAAATATCACATTGACTGCAAGTTTTATTGCATACAAGGAAATTATTATAATCTGTAAGTTTGTTTTCTTTTCAAATAATTTTATTTATTCATTTAATATTAATATACTGTCATTTAAAATTATAACGACATGTAGTTTCTCTAAGATCCTTTATATGTATACCTAAAACTTGACTATAGAAGAGTATTCTAGAAAAAATTTTACATTAGAATTACAGCAAACTTAAATCTGCAAATTTCTCAAACTATAACAGTCCTTTTATCATAAAAACACGGATTTAAATGCAATATTAATTTGTTCTTTCAGTAAACACAAAACGAATTAAGTATATAGACTTGCACAGTCTTTGCGTATGAGAGAGTATACGAACCGAACCATAATGACATATTCATTAAACCGAAAATTTTCGTTCATAATTTACTTCCTCCCGAGACCTGCTATATTTGTTTTCCCATCAAATGTAGAGAAAGTAAAAATCGGACGCAACGACATTGATCACTCGAAGGTTCCACACGTGGAGTTTTTTTCAAACTAGGATGTCCCATCTCCATAATCTGCCATACATAATTCATGCAATTCTTTTATTTTAACACCAAATAAACAAGCGTTTCATCACCTAATTTAGTCAAAAAGGTCTCTTCATTCCTATCACATCAAAGTAAATGCCCACAAAATTCCCAAAATTTAAATTCACCAAGAAAATTCCAAAACTACATCACTTTTATACACATTCCAAGTAATGTAAAGTTAACTTTGAGGGATACACGATACTCTCTAAATCTGAAAATGTAAAATTCACTTGGAAAATGTGAATAGTGACAAATTTTATATAAAAAATCCTTTACATATTTAGCATATGAACGGCTTCTCACGTACTAAATGTCACTATTCACATTTTCCAAACGAATTTCACAGTTTTCAAGTGAATTTCACATTTTCCAAGGAAATTTGACATTTTTTAAGCGAACTTCACATTTTTTAAGCGAATTTCACATTTTACAAGTAAATTTCACATTTTCAAGTGAATTTCACATTTCCCAAGCGAATTTCGCATTCTCAGATTAACACGGTATATACATACGTCTCCTAAGATGATGAGAAGGATCATCGAGGTATAAGCTACGAAAAAAAAAAACGTACCCGCCGCTCTCGTCGGGCTGTTGAGTAATTCCCGAGGCGTCCCGGCGCGATAATTCCGAGTGTCCCGTGCGAATGATTTGCGGCTCTCTCGTGCGCGCGCGCGCCCCCCGGATCCCGAGAAAGCCACGTGCGGGCGTCTGGCCGGTGTCTAGGCCCTCGCGCTCACCGGCCGGCGTTGAGAAACGCGTTCCCCGAATCGAGCGGCCGGCATTGCGCGCGGGACAGCAATTGCGCGCTGGCGGTACACACCCCCGACCTTCGCCCGGAATTTCCTGGCCAAGTCTCCTCGCGTGCGCGCTCAATGGGCCTCGCGGGCAGATGCACCGGATACACGTGTCTGGGCGGCGCGCCGACGGGAAGGGAGCGAAGGTGCGCCACCGCCTCGAGTCCTCTTCTCTTCCCTTTACCTCCTCGCGTTTCTTCCTCTTTTTTTCTTCACCTTCGCTGTTTTTCTCTTGCGGAGCGACGCACCGCAGGTCTCCTCTCTGCGCCTCCTCCTCCTTTCTCGGCGCGGCTCGTTCGCATTATTTTTTTTGTCTTTGGCGCGCGCGCGCCGCCGCCTCCTGCTTTTTTCGCCAACCCTTTCAGCGAGATTGCCACTTGCATTGTGAGCGTCGCGCCCGGTCCCCGGGATTTTTTTTTCGCCCCTTTTCGTGACACACATACGTTCTAGGAAGAAGCGCGAGAAACACTTGGGTGCGCTTTTTTTTTGCTAAAGTTACGGAGAATGCCCGGGTGTCGAATGAGCCTCGGCGTGGGACTCTCGGACGTGCATTAGTCGATAGAAGGCGTGAATTTTAAATTTTATTTATAATTTTCGTACGCATTGTTGCACTAATTTTTTATTACTTACAGTGTTGTTGAAATATTAACATATGTCTGCTTTAAAGATTGAATTAAGTTTCTTGTTGCTGTTTGGTGTACTATATACATATTTATAAACAAATTAATATAAATTTGTTATAACGTGTTTATTATATACGACTGTATAATAAATGATATTTAAGTAAGGAATAATTTTTCTTAGTAAGTGTAGATTCGGTTGGCGAAATATACGTTCGTTATTAATTAGCAGATGGAAATTGAAGTAATATACTACATTTTGATACGCAAATAACCGTAAATTAAGGATAAATAAAAGTACAAATTATCTTTTAATGAATGCGTAAATTAGACGAAATGGTACTTTTTTCTTTCGTGGATTAAGGGTGATAATTTTCATGGGGCTGTTAAGAAATTTAATAACCAGTTTTAAAATAGTCTGTATGAAAAAATAATTAGCCGAAATTACGCGGCATATTTTATCCACCTGAGAATGTAATAGGCTACAATGAGTAAATTTTTCAAATTTGAAAAATGTTTTAATAATATTGCTAAAACTTAAATTGATGAGTATATTTTTTTAATTATGTACTTCAGCATGTTAATAGAGAAATGAAACGTTATTATACCTATTATCGTCCGCAACCTCATTACTACTATAAATTGTATTAATAACTTTCTATACACTTTAAAAATTAATATCAAACTAAAATTCATCGTAATGGTAATACAATTTATAAAAAATTGCAATTCTTGTATTTCGTATTTAAATTTGAATTATAAATGCAGAAAAATTAATAACAAATATAGCACTTCAGAATTGAGAATATCCATGATAAAAAAATAAAAAATGATGTACATGGAAATATAAAGGGAAAAGATCAGGGACGGATTTGTAATATATGCATATTACGAATTAACTGCAGCATAAACAAATGATTGCCATCAATATTTTAAAATAAAAGTACAGAAGCAGTAATCTATTTCCTTTTACAAATAATTAATCCCGGAATCCGGAAAGCACGAGATTAACACGTGAAAGCCCTTCGAAGAGGAAACTCACGCAAAAGCAAGCCATTATAAATTATACCGAACGATCTCTTTGGTCTGATCTGATGACGTCAAACAAACAAAACGAAAAAAAAGTCAATTTCATGCAAATAATGTCCCGATCGCCAGATCAACCCATGGCTCTGGGTCTCTGTACGTAAAGAAGATACGCTATATAGCGTTGCGCCGATTGACGCACATGCAGGCTTCATCCTATATAAGCAATGCTATGACCCAAATGATTAAGTATTATTTATTTGACTTTCCGTTAGCTAAATTGTTATTTGACTATGTTAAAGGGGGTAAGTAGGTTAGAGACTTTTTTCTGCTTTCTGACCTACACAATAGTAAACTTTTATTCACGTACTATCAATTGAACGTAGAAATATAAAAATGTAAAAAATATTTCCTGATTTGAAAAAAAATCTTTCCTGGAATGTTCCTAGTGGCTTTTTGAACGTTTTTTTCATTAGACTCGGGGTATGGAATACAATTTTTAATACTTTTTATAAGCCAGGGTTTAGAATACGTAAGTACTTTTACTTTTACATAAGTCAAAATACCTTTTTTCATACATGTTTTATTGATTATATGAGAAAAAGTATTTAATAAAAGAATTTTTTTTTTAAATTAAATATTAAAACTTATATTCTATCCTGTGTGTAAAAAATCAATATTCTAAAAACCACGTTCTAAGAGATTCTCATTGAAACTTACAGAAAATTTTGTATACTAGATTTTATTATCTTCTAGGACTCGGTACAATTTATAGTATGTCCTTAATTTCTCAGTATTTTTTCAAGTCGGACATTAGAAAAACCTACTACAATCCCGTTAAGGGTAGTTTTGAAGAAATCACCTAAAACGTAGGAATTAGAATTATCGATAAAATGTTACGCACTACAATTAAGAGAATCATTTAAAAAATAATCACGCTCAGCAGCAAACGAGCTCTCCAAACATTACCACTATATAAAATCGTTAAAATTTTATAAAATCTGATAAATTATTTATTGGCTTTCATGAATTTTTATAAGACTCTTTCAATAAGATAAAAATCACAAAAAACGACCAACTACACGCTCGTTCGTTACCGCGCGAGTGTTCAGTGTGCATCGGCGAGATTCATCGCATAGCGCGGCTCGCACTCTCATGCGCGGAAAGCCTCTTTCGCCGGCATCGGAGCGCGTGCGGCGCGTGGGAGTGTCGGGGCTACACGGGGTTGCGCAATCGAACGATAAATTACATATTCGCCGGCTCGCGCCGTCGCATTCTGAGGCGACACGCGAAAAGAGCCGGCCCTTGCCCCTTCGCGGAATCCCTCGGACTGCTTCTTATCGGCGGCCACCGGGCTCGGGGGCGTATTGCAATGCAAATTGCATCGCGCGCTCGCGACGCGCGGAATTTCAATCCTTTTCGCTTTTTTCCTCCTTCTCTCCTTGTCTGTCCGACCGAGCGTACGATTGGGTGTGTCTCGTTCTCGCCTTCTTGGATCTCTTTACAATTCCGATGTGCGGGGGATCGGAGACTCGAGCGGGCGGTGCGCTTACCCTCTGTAAGGTCTTCGGAGATCTAAATTGATAAGGATTGCGTCGTAAGGTGAAACGGGCGGTTTTAGTCAAGTGGCGTCGGCGGAGTTTAAGCGCCTTGGGCCTTCGATTCTTATCCAATTCGCTTTATTTTGGAGTTCAGTGTATGCAAAATATTTAAAACTTGTCGTTGCTTTTATTTGTTTTTTTATATATAGTTGTATTTCTTTACCGATATACGTCACTGGATTTATAAGGGACAGACGCATTTTTCAATCTCAATTCGTGATTGTAATTTGCTATAAAATTCGTTGCATTTTTCAATAAAATCATTTATATTCAAGTGTGATTGTAGAAGAGAAGAAGAAAGTTAAGTTAAATTTTACATCTGCATACTGTAAGGTAATTCATATTTATTATATTTTGAAATTACAGAATTACGATAATGTAAAGAAAAAAGCTTATAAAGTAAAATTTATTAAATTCCACATATTGTATAGAGTATAATTCTATGAAATTTTCAGACATATCATGAAAAAAATTCTAAAAATATTATTCGTTTAAACATTAAACGGGCATAATGAGCTTTAATTAAAAATATTTAGTAAATTTAAAAAAATAACAACTACTAATTTACTAATGTTAGAATTAATTACCAAATGAAAGTTAAGAGAAACTAAATGATTAGATATTGTGTATATTAATATTAGCATATAGTTTATAAAAAGTAACTGATAAAAATTTTCTTTTTTGAATAATTATAATACAAGGTTTTATTACATAGGAAATTCAAATGTTATTTTACTCCTGTCCAATAAATACCTGGAAAGAAATAAACAATTTGACTCGAGACAATTTTAAAATATCTTAAGCAGTCCCCAAAGAGTACATAAGTGAACTATTCTAATGAGAGAAGAGTGTAGGTGGGTTTTTTTCTCGGTGACTGCATCTATGAATTTTCTATGTGTCGGCGAGATTCGATCCCCGATAACTATTACGCCCGAGATGGCGAGGTCGGTCATCGAGATAGACCACCGCCAGACGGTGAACTTCCAGAGAGCGAGGAATGCCAGATTAGTCCTCGTCTGCGGGCCGAAACTTCGTTCTCCGAAGGCGATTCAATCGTATTTTTTGCCTCGTTTTCTCGAAGGAAAACATTTTATATTCCCCAAAGTTCGACATAAAATAATTCGACACGGAGAGGAAAAAAAAAGAGAGGAGAGTCGAAAGAGGAGCAACCCGCAGCAATTGACTCTAAAAACCACTAGGACGCGCGAAAGGATCTGGAGGTTTTTTTTTAATATTTTTTAACAGGTTGCGCTGCGGCTAAGGGGGAAAGAAGAAGAGAGTATAGGAGAGAGAGAAAAAAAGGTGAGATTCTCTCCCAAGAAGCTTAATACAGTAGCAGCGTAAAATAAAAAGAGGAGCGCATAGGAGCTCAGATTTGCCGCGGATATCACTTTTGGGTGCGCGGCTTGTCTCGCAGGACGCGGACGAGGAACAAATCGACTTTGGTAACAGGAGAGCCGAAAAATAGTATATTCGGACTCGGAGTATCATTAATCGCGGCCTGAAATCGATCCCCGAAATCGAATGCTTCTCGCATTTGCTGGAATGGGATGGTAATTATGAGTGTAACACCCGTGGGTCTGAATTTGGAATGACAGGAAAAGATTATGTTACCCGGTTGCTCCCGAGAACTTTCGAGATCCAATGGTTCCGAGATGCAGCCCGATCTTTTCGATAATTTATTCGACTCTTTTGGAAAAGGCGATTCATTTCTTCTGAGTTTCAAATAAGTCAGCGCGATTTCCTAACTTTTTTCGCTTATTTGCACTCAACAGAAGATTCTAAGCGTTTGAAATCAAGATAAAATGATAGAATTGACTATTAATAATTTTTAAATGTGTCAACAATTTTTCACATAAAATATGCCGCTATTCACAATTTCCAAGTGAATTTTACATTTCCCGATTTAGAGAGCATATCTCGCTATGGGTAATATTAAACAAGAAGTCGACCGTCTTATCTTAAAATAAATTTAAAAAAAAAAAAAATTCATATTAACGCTAAATTAAAAATCGATTTATTCAAATGTAATGTATTATCTTAATTTTCAAAAAAATGTTATTTATTACGAAACTTCAAAGAGTTCAAGAAAGAAATAAATGTAAATTGCGTACTGAGACATTCAAGCTAAGAAACGCTTCAATGAATATCGATTAGTGTACGACACGAGCCCTATACACCAATAAAATGATTGGCTCGAGGAAGCGAAGTGTTAGAGACGGACGGTATTAAAATGAATGAATGACTCCCTGATCTTTTTTTAATCCACTCGAAATTAATTAATTTGAAGTCAACCCACAACCGAACGCCACGTGCATCGCCACCCCCGCAATCTCTCCACACCTATACGTAAAGCGAAAAAAAAAAATTTCGAGCACCCCGAGAGAAATGAATCAAGAACACTATTGGGACATCTCGAATGGAGCCGCGGGTGCGACGCATTAAATGATCGCCGATAAAACCGAACTCTCGAAAAAGCGCACCGGCAGGCCGACGCGGAAAGGAGCATGCGAGCCACGGAGAGCGCGGGAGCGGAGGGTATGTAGGCGAGGAGGGGTTGAGCGACGATTATATACGACTCTGTGACACCGACTAGCCAAACAACAATTTGATTCGCCGAGGCGGCATTATTTATTTTGGTACGTCTAGACGCCAGATTGTCTGTCCCCGTCTGCGGGACTCCACTCTCTTTCTCGCTCTCTCCTCTCTCTTTCCCTCCGCGTTGTCTCGTACGTGAACGCCTCCGTAGCCGATAGCCGCAGACAGTCAGACATGACGTCAGCAGCGACGTCGCGCGTCTGCGGCGCGCGCGCGAGCTCCGGCCGGACTTTTAGTATAGGTCAAATTGCACGTAGCGCGCGAGCTTCTCTCTTTTACGATCGGCGAAAATTACGCCCGGAGGGACCGTGCAGCCGCGACCTCACTTGTTGCTCTCTTGCGCTTTCTCATTAGCCCCCCGGCCCCCCTCCAGCCCTCCCTCGGTCGAGCTTGGGGGCGCTCGTTAAAGCGAATTTGAATATTCCGAAGCCGGGACTTTCAATTGCTTCTTTACGAGCCGTACGGGGGTCGGCCGGTGCAGGTATTCTTTCTTTTCTCTCTCTTTTGAGACTGGGGGTAGCGCCCCCTTTTTGCCCCTCACTCGGGAGAAAATCGCCCGCCCGGCTGATTAGTCCCGGTCGCTTTTTTACTTTATTTTTTTTTTGTTTTTTTTTTTGTTTTTTTGTTTTGTTTTTGTTTGTCGAGGCTGGGGCATCATTGCCCTACGGCGATTATCAGTCTGGCCGACGGTATTGATCGGCGGATAACGGCGGATGTATATCAGACGTTTATTCATCTCTTCGTCGCCTGCTTCGGCCGGATTTTCTGCGGCGCGTTGAGCAAGTGTTATCCTATTGAGTAATGCGCGCCGGCGATCTGTGAATTATATAAGAGGATAAAATATTTAGGGCCGGCGGGCTAAATTATGGCGCGCCGTTATAAAATGCGAATCCTTTAAAGGCTTTGCGCTCGATTTCCTTTAGTCCGATCGTAAACAATACGCTGTTTTGACGCGGAATTTTTTGAAAACTTTTTTATGGAATTACTTAGGGTTCCATTTTGCGATGCTGGGTACATTAGTTTAAAATCTGCGAGTCGCTTTAACGTTTTAACGACTCGTAGATTTTAGAAAAAAGAATTTTATATACGCTTAACGATATACTGATATTGACCAAAATGATTATTATCGGTTAATAGTAGTTAAACGAGCGTACCAAAAAATTTTATTCGAAAAAGTTTTTTATTTCAAACTTCATCGTGCTTTCGTACTTCAAATTTTCTTACGTACAAAATTAGAGTTTAAAGCTACTCTTTTCTAATCAAATTGATCGGAATCAAAGTGATCAGGTTCGAATCGAATGTCATTCTCGTTATTGCTTTAATCTTGGCTAACTACAGCAGAAAAAGGCGGAAATATATAAACCAGTTTGCGTTTTAAAAATATAGTTGTGGATGAAGGAAGCAGTAGCGAGCTTCTTTTATATCTCGTCTATTTGAAGTACTTAGATTAACACTTAGACTAAACAGTCCACTCTGCACCGTCGTTAGGCACACTACATTATGCTGTAAAATATCAAATGCCATTTTTGATTCTTGCCAGAGCTTAGAGTCTAGTTTTAGCCTATCGGTTCGTTAAACCCGTACTCAAAGAGTCCGCAGAAACGCCTGATTCTGCAAGATCGTCCGGTTTTCGCAAGATCTCTACCTGCAACTACATTCGATACCATCCGTCTTTGATCGTAACGATCCGATCTCCATCAACTTTTCCGCATTTACATGGAACGCATTAAAAAAGGGAGAGTCTAATTTATGCGTGATCTTCGCACCAGACCGTTTCATTCCGCGAAGTATCAAATGTTCATGGCCACGATTAGCGAAGTATCCATACTAAATGATTCACGCCCTCGGCAAATTCCCACTGTGGTCGGTTCGAATTCGCTCGTCGTCCCGATGCCCAGGCAGATGAATAATTGCGTAAAAAATGCGGAAATCGGTTGAAGAGCCGGCGATTAGGCTACTAGCTCGAGTGACCAGGCCCCGAGTGGTCTCGAATTCCCATAAATTTCCAGGCTTTGAAGTGGCGCTGTCCCAGTCAACTCGTTCGCGTCCTGCAAAATCTGAATTCGCAGGAGACTCTTATTTTCGTCGCATCATCTCTAGCCGGTTCCGCAACACGTCGCACTTCAAACTTTGTAAACAACATTTATCAGTGAAGATCGCTTCATTTGCATTAATTGCCCATGCAGGATTTCTCAAAGTTTATCATACACACCGATCCGCTTTGATACGAAGTTAAACGAAGCTAATGACGCGGCACTCTACATCACCTTAACCGACATCGCGCAACATTATTTTTCATCGTTAAAAAAGCCGAGCGCTCGGTGGACGAAGTGAAAGAAGGAAAAAAAATTGGCCGATCGGCAGGCCAGAGGAGGGTAATCAAGCCGTCAGCGATCGCGTGCGCATTCGCTTTTCATTAGGCGGTCCTCCCGGGGGCCGATTCCGCGCGTCGATCTCCCGGCCCGTAAATCGCGCCGGCCGCCGTTAATGTCCTCGCCGCGGAAAAACGCGACTGCACCGTCCGGGGGAGGGGGCTTGCCGCCGTCTTGGATCGTGCGCCGGATCATCGATCGTGCGCCCGGTGAACCAATCGAGCGCCTCCCCCCTCCAGCCTCCTCGATCGGCGCGTCCCTACAGACGGCGGCGCGCACGTGCAGCGATACCTTATGATTCAGGAGATCGTATCTCCCGAATCGTCTAGACGCCGGGGGGAGGCGGCGGAGGTAGAGTAGGTCGTCCAGCCCCCGGCGCGGGAGGGGGGAGGGTGGCCGCCGGAGGGCGACCCTCCGTGGTGCGCGCGTTAAAGCACCCCGAGCTTTAAGAGCGCCGCGCGGAAATAAAAGCTGTCGGGCGGGGTGCGGAGGATCGGCGAGGCCGCGTAGAGCAGATCGCGCCGGAAGCGCAGCGCCAGACGATCGTAGAGCGCCGGAGGATACCCTGTTGAAATTCCAGCAAGAATTTAAGAAGATTCTCCCCCCCTCCAGACAGAATAGAGAACATAAAGTTTTACGAGAAAGAGAAGTCGAGACGAATGAGAGCGAGACGCCGGGGGGAGCGGCGTCTGGACCAACGGTAGACAGAATTTTGTCACGAGGCGATAGCAGCCGTCTGCGAGGGGGGAGGGGCGGGGGTGTCACCCAGCTCCCCTCGCTCTCTATATATCTATCTGTCCACCTTTCTCCGGCGTCGCCGCTATCTCCCGACACTTGCGCTCTCGCTCCGTCTATCTCGCTCGCGCAGTGCGCCACGGAATTACGGAGTAGACGGAATTATGTCTGCGGCCGAGAAGCTCCGCCGAGGCTCAGTTGAGACTTAAGCCTTGCGCGGCGTGCATCAAGAGCGCACCGCCGGTGCAGCGCCGCAGCGCCTGCACCAACGCATCGCGCGCTTTAAAAACGCTAAATAAACGGCCGGCCGGGAGCAAGTGGGAGAGCGAGCCTGGAGCGTGGGGAGGAGGAGAGAGAGAGAGAGCCGGAGGAGGTAGGAGGAGGAGGCGGAGGAAAAAGAGGAGTCCCGGCGTCTCTCCTTGGGCATCCTCCTGCGGCTGCACGGCCGTCGATCGACGATCAGCTCGCCGCTCTGGAACCACTGGCGAGCGAGAGAAACGGAGCGAGAGAGAGGGACAGCGGGACAGAGGGAGCGAGGGGGAGCGTCGGAGGGGGAGGCCGGCGACACGTCGCTCGGTGCGGGAGCGACGGAGAGAGAGTGCCCGCGCGGGAGGGAGACAGCGAGCTGTCTGCGAGCTGTCTGCCCTCGTGTTTACCCTGGGCCGCAGGCCTGCGGCGAGGGGAGCTGCGCGGGCGGCCGAGAGGGACGGGCGGCCCGAGAGAGGGAGAGAGCGAGATGCCCGGAGGAGAGAGAGAGGAGTGGCGGTGAACCTCGCGAGGCGCGCTCCTCGGCCGCGCGAGAGCGTGCGCGCGCGCGCAGCCCACTCCGGTTTTTGCCCGCCGAACTTGTTAAAAGAGCACGCGAGCCGCCGAGGGACCAGAGACGACCGATGACTTTTTCGCGCGGTAGATCGTGAGGAGGTACACCGAGCGCGCGGACCAGCGAGCCCGACGCAGCAAGCCCAGCTCAAGCAGGACGCAAACATGTCGATTACGTGAGCGCGACCAGCGGTGCCTGCCACTTCCCTCTCGCTCGTTTGCGCATCGACCTCTGCCTTCTTTGCCAACGCGAAAACCCAAACCGCACAGCGCCCTTCGTCTTCGCTCTTCCTTTTTTTTAACGAGAAGCAAACAAACAAACGAATAAACGAATAAATAAAAAAAAGGAGAGGGAGGGGAAAAGCCGCGCCGTTGCCGAGTTTGCGGAAGCCGATCTCGAGGTCCAGGATGTCGATCGCCCGGCTCCTGGTCTGCCTGGTGCTGACGGCCGGCGCCTGGGAGTGCGCCGCGCTGCCGCACCACCTCCGCCACCACAGCGGCGAGCTCAAGGCCCTCGCCGAGCTTGCGGAGCCCGAGCTGCGGAGCTTGCAGCAGCCGCATCCGCGCAACGAGTCCGCCGACGAGCGGCCCATACCCTACAGCTACAAGAAGCTCGACAAGATGATGAAGAAGGCGATCCTGCAGATCATCCTCGGCGAGCTCCACCCCGCCGACATGCTGCTGCTCAAGGCGCTCAACTACAGCCTGGAGGAGGTCATGGCCATCCGCCAGCACGAGCTGGCCCGCGCCAAGGAGGAGGCGCAGGAGCCGCAGGAGGTCGAGGAGGAGTCCCTGCAGTCGGAGTACCAGGCGCCGGTGCGCCGCAGGTCCTTCCCCGGCAGGCGCAAGCCCGCCGCCCCCTCCGGCGGCAGCCTCGAGGCCTACAACAGGCAGGCCGTCTACGACTACGAGAACGGCCCCGCCGTGGCGACGCCCGACGAGGTGGAGGGCGGCGAGCGCGACAGCCTCAGGCGCAGCTTCGACCGCGGCATGGAGCCCCACGTGGTCTTCAAGATCAGGTACGACGACTCCGAGTTCGACTCCGGCTCCGAGGAGCGGCCGCGGGCCAAGAGCCTCGCCGGCGATTCCTTTCAAGCTCTCGGGAGCGACGTTGGCCCCGCTGCTGCTGCTGCTGCTGCTCGCGTAGAGGACGACGACGAGGAGTCGGCGGCCCGGGCGGAGAACCTGCTGGCCGAGCGGGTCACGCGGGAGTTCGTCGGCCACGAGAGCTTGGAGCGCGCGTCCAACGGCTCGAGCGAGGAGACGACGCTCGCCCCGAAGCTCGAGGAGAAGAAGCGCATCAGCGAGTACGAGGGCCTCGAGTGGGTCGGCGGCGACGTCTACAGGGTGGTGCCGGAGGCCATGGCCACGCTGCTCAATTACGAGGACCCGCTCGTCGAGGAGGAGGCCGATCTCGCGAGGAACTCGTCGTACAGCGCGCCCGGGGATGAGGAGATCGCCAACGACACGAGCGACTACCAGAACGACCAGGCCGTGCCGACGCAGGTCGGCGTCGCCAGCGAGGGCCTCAATCTCACCTCCTATCAGCGGCTCGCTCTGGCGCAACGACGAGAGTGAGTTTTAACTTTTTACATTTTTTTTTTATTATACGCACGGGTGAAAATTCTTTATCGGGATTGTATTAAGTGCTGTCAACATTTTTCGAGAAGGGCGGGATTTTCTTTTCGCTAGCGTTATATACGAATTATTAGTTACCGTGCATTTCGAATTTTAGCGGGAATTCCACTTCTGCGGTTGATAGGTAAGAGACACTTGGCAACTGAGACTAAATGGATTTAATGGTTCAATTACGTGAGCAATGAATAGATATCATATCTATGTATTTACTATATTAACACCGTTTTACTAGTGAAATATTAACGATTTTTTTTTGTATTAACGCATGGTAGTGTACAGTTTTTAAGCTACTAAAATTAAATGAATGATAATTCGTTTTCATTAACAATTAGATGAATAAAACGCAAGTTAAGAGACATAAGTTTTCATACACGGAGAAAAGTGTTATACTAACAATTACTATATTTTTTAGCAATTGGATGACACACTTGTAATATGAAAAAAATTATTATATTTTATTCTAAAATTTAATATCCTTTTAGTAAAAATGAATAAACATTTGTTTAATTTTTACTATGCATATTGTAAATTTTAAAATAAAATATGCTAATTTTTCTCATATTACAATTATGTCCTTCCATTGCTAAAAAATATAGTAATTTTTAGTGTAACCTTTTTCTCCGTGTGGATTTAGATGATTTCACTACATCTTATTTGATTTCTTATAAAAAATGGAGAAATACATGAATAACTAAAAAAAAAATTACCGCCGATGCATAACAAAGTTTTCGCACTCCCCCGTATATCTAAAATGTCTGTTGCACCGTGACGATACCGCGCTGCAATCCGGATTCACAATTAATTTTAGAAGCGCCAGGAGACATTACACCTCGCAGTCGCGTCAGAAAAGAGCCCCGTAAAAAGTCCGCGCGTATTATTTTTCATTAGGAATTTTATTTTCGCCCGCGCAGGGCTTCAGCTGCCGCGTATCCCGCGGTGCTCCCATAAAAATATCCGCGGAGTGCCTTTCATCGAGTAGGTAAACCTGCGCGCGGCCATCTCTTTCTTTTTTTTTTTACACGAGCCGAGAGCGATTTAATGCGTGAGGCGCGCGCCTCGCGACTTTTGAACGCCGCGCAGATATACGCTAATTTTAGCCGGGGGAGTTTAGGAGCTCGCCACGTGCCGGGGCAGTTTCCAAAAATTCGAGCTGCGCTGACGCTTTTGCCAATATACGGCGCGAGGGAAAAAAAAAGGAGCGAGAGAGACGACGTCGACGTTTTAAACAGCCCGGGTTTTAACGCCGCGCGCTCTGGAGCGCGGCTCGGTTTATTGTTTGTAGTTTTTACGGTAAGGCGCGTAAAAACTACGCGTTGGAGGATTAATTGTTTTTTCAGCCTCGCCGGCGAGCCGTAAGCTTCGCGGTCACTTTTTTTATTTCTTTGAATTCTAGAGGCGCGGAGGCAAAATGTTGTAACGATCGTGCTTTTATTTTGGAATTGCTCTTAAAAATTTCAGGGTTTGTTTTAAAACTTTAACAACCGACGGGTTATACTTTTTAATAAAATTTCTTCTTGCATTTATCAA
The DNA here is from genome assembly GCA_018906775.1 of Sycophila sp. Sp_5. Classification (NCBI taxonomy): domain Eukaryota; kingdom Metazoa; phylum Arthropoda; class Insecta; order Hymenoptera; family Eurytomidae; genus Sycophila; species Sycophila sp. Sp_5. Next base: position 1,802,446 of record JACCID010000020.1, read on the forward strand.
CGGGTGGTTTCATAAGCGCATCTGACTAAACGCAAACTAAATAAACGTACGCTATTTCATGATTAAACGTTTCAATCGCAAGATTTAAATATTTAGCTCCTTAAGGGTATAAACAGTTAATATTTTTAGAAATCCGTGCAAACATTTATCTGAAAAGGTGTGTAAAATAATGAAATTAAACCGCAATTGCAATGATAATTGAAAAAGATTATGCAAGTCGGTAGTGGAGCGAGTCGATTTTATTGATTAATGGGAAAATCGGCAGTGATTTGCTTGCAAATCGCGAACGACCTCACCGACGTTACAGGAAGAGGGAAGGGACAATGGGAGAGGAAGGCGTGTTCGTGCGTAATAGAAATACCGCTACGGGACGCTCATTTTTTTTCTCACACAGCCGCTCTTTTTCGGTAATATATAGCTACTTCACCACCCGCGGCACGCTCCTTTTATTTTAGCAGTCTAGACGCGAATGGCCGAAGGCGTTCCGCCAAAAGCTGATGATCCTTAAAGAATCCGTTCGCATTATTGTCTCGCGAATCTGAAAAATTCCATCGGCGCAGCAGGACTTGGAATTACTTAGTTACAAATCAAACATTAAAAACTTTACTTCGGATAAATACTCGAGGAGTAAACAAGAATACTATACTGTGACTGGTAAATTTTAAAATATTTACATGCGATTTTATTGTATTTTTACTTGTAAAGCCCCTATGCAAATTATTCCTAATCCGCTTTTTTACTTTGCTGTCAGTTTAATAAACACTCGACGAATTTTTAACTTGACAATTATCGTTTCTTTCTCTAAAAATATTCGATAAACTTGGATAATTTAAATCGGTGGAGATAAATATAGGTTTATATTTATATAAACGAGTGCAAAATTCTTTTTAAACTGTGTAGTTGAAAATAATTTTAATGCAGACGGATAAATGTTTGATTGATAAATGCTACCGAGTGTTATGACAATAACTGTAACGCTCTCTTCTTAATGGCAGGAGGATGTTTGGTCTCTTGCGAGCTCATGAGCTTATGCAATATACGTGCTTAAATTTCATGCGCTGACCTTGCAAAGTCGCATCGCGCTTTATGAGTCGACGTCGAGCCAACGATTAGGGTATTTCCAAATCTCACGGGCAGCTCTATTATAAAGCAGAGACGCAAGAGCCTGGCCGTGCTTCATTCGCTGAGAAATTTTGCAATCGTTACATGCAAACAACTTCAATCGCACTTTCAAATTGTAACTGCTTGTGAGAGTTTTGCGAAAACTTTTATGTCATTTTATTTACGGCAATAAACTGTTTATATGCAAACGTGTAACGATCGTCAAACAGCTGTCATTTATATTAAAAATTAACCCTTTACTTGTGAAAATCTGACGTGATTTGCTTTTGAAGGAAATCTTAAGAAGCTTTTTTAATGAATCACTGTTGAATGTTATTCAAATATGTTTTAGTTAAAAATATTTAAACATATTTACGTATTCATTTATTTCATATACATTCAACGGACTCAAAGTATATACACGGTTAACGAAAATAGAAACAATATATAAAGTAATAATTGCTCGTGAAAGAACGAAACGATATTTTATAAATTTCTAGAAATAAGTATACTTTTTCAAATAATTTAATTTTTTTTTATACAAGCAGCTATGCGGGCTTAGTTTCAACACTCCCGTATAAACGACGACCTTTCCTTATTTTCAGTATTATAGATTTCCCTCGTTATATGATTGGCAATCGACCCAGAAAATAAAACGACCAGACAATGAAAAAAAAGAAGCGAAAAAGGAAGAAAGCTCTCGCATGAAATCAGAATGAAAGTCAAGTTTAACATGCCGCAGCTGGTCGTTAAATGCCGTTCCTCGGGGAATGCTCTGTATCTGCTGTTCGCGATCAGCGCCGACGTAAACCGCTACCGTTTGCACCCTTAAGTCGGCGGAGATACGGCGTAAAATATTTAGACGACAAGGAGGCGCAGTTTGCATGCGCTCGGGATATCGAGTAGAGAGAGAAGGAGCGAGAGGCGCTGACAATCCTCGAGGCATCTCCTCGCGCGCTGGCGGCTGTTGAGCGTAATCCCGTGGATGGTCAAGTGGGCTCACGTTCCGCCGCGTGTCCCGCGCGCCGGGATTTTTTTTCATGAGCAAGCGCGCTTGCGGAGCTTGTTAGTCTCTGGTTTCCCAGACGGCAGGCAGACGAGGCACGTATGCATCGAGACGTCGTAAAACGCGTGACTTGGACGCCGCCAGATTAACGTGCATGCCATGAGAAACGTCGTAAAGTCTCTCGAAAAAAATCCCCCCCTCCCGCTCCGACCCGCTGCGTTTCTACTTATCACACTTTTTCTTCCTTTTCCCTCCTCTCTATGCGTCTTTCTCTTTTACTAGCCCCCTGTCCAATTGTTTCTCCTTTTTCGCGATCTCCTTCTGTTTCTCTTTCTCGACTCTGCATAATATATCTCTCTCTACCTGTCAATCTTCTTTTCCATGCTTGCTTCACTTATTTCAGGCCCGTTCTCTCCCTCTCTCTCTTTCACTCTTGTTGCCTTGCTCTTTTCTTCGGACGACGGAAAGAGAGATAGAAAAAATTAGACGAGCGGAAACCGAGAGACCAAAGTTGCTCTCCTGCCTTTCTAATTGCTGCACTTTTTCTCGCAGCCCGAGCCTCAAGTTTATTTACATGCAAACGAGGATAGGAAAAAATTGAGGAACGCCGAACAAAGCGGCACTCGCGCTCCGGCATTTTTATTTATAAAGCTCAAGCACGGCCCTCCTCCTCCTGCCTCTCGATCTTCGCCTTTCTTTCTTGCGCGCGGGGCAACGAGATAGAGGTGGTATTTAAAAGGAAAAAAATTCCGAATTGCATTTGCTCCCGAGACAGCGGGGCTCATTTAAATTTAAATCTCGAAAATATTGATGACGCTCATTTTTTCCAGCTTAAGTGCCCGTGCAAAATGGACAATTAAGAAAATTTCATTAATTAGCGCCCAATCTCCTTACCGAGGGATTATTACGAGCTGTTTAACTGCCGACAGTGCCAACCGAATTGCAATATACATTTTTATTTATGAATTTTTAAAAATTTAAAAATTAAGTGCTATTTTAACTGAAGTTTTTTGTAGACTGCAAGAATAAATGCCGTTTAAATCTCTTAGGTTCCTTCAAAATTTCCAACTTGAATAAAATAATATTTTGCCGAGTAAATAAATGCTTTGAATCAACTAAATATTTTGAATGTAGCCTATAAAACGAATTGAATTTAAGAAAAATAAATATATTTGTTGGCATACCTTTAAATAAATGCGTTGTACAAATTACTACAATATTTATAATTTATTTAACAACGATGTATACCAAAGAATACACGGAGAGAAAAGTCTAATAAAAATTTCTATACTATTTTGTAACGCCGGGACAGACTCGAAAAATAAAAAATTTTACTAGAAAGTACAGTAAACCGTGCTGAACTAACAGTAAACTTTATACTACACTTTTTAGTAAAATTTTTTATTTTTCGCGTCTGTCTCTGCGTTACAAAATAGTGCGGTAATTTTTACTAGACTTTTCTCTCATAGGCGATATATAATACAAATATTGATCTCCTAATTAGATAAGACACAATTTATCGTGGAAATCTCGAAAATTCAAACTAGCCTCTTACAGTTTAAACGAGCAAAATGTTTTAAGTAGTAACAGACAGTATCGGTCTCTTAATCTTGGCCTCTCGTTTCCTCTGGTCGACCTCCTCCGCTCTTTCCTTCTCGTCTAGCATCCAACCATCTCCCTACCTCCCTCGTCTCCATTCCTTTTCCCTCCATTCCTTCTTCGGCGCGCCTCCACCTCTTCCTGTCGCTTTCCGTCCGCGTCTAGCGTCGGGCCTCCTCCGAGGAGCAGTCGGCCGACACTATAAATTCCTCCGCGTTTGCCCGTCAGCCAGGAGCTCGCGCGTCGATGCGAATAAGAAGCGCAGCACGATGCAGGACGAGGAAACCCGTAAGAAGCGCGCCCGCAGGATTTCATCGCTAGCGTTGAAGTCTCCGTGACACGTTTATCCCTTTTTTTGCGCTTCGCCTCCTCCTTTTTCTTCTTCTTCTTCTTCGGCTCGAACCCCCGGCCTGTCCCGCATGGCCTCACGCGCACGACACCGAGGCGTGACCCGGTGACGCTTATCGGCGCGGCCGATCCCATGCGCCGGGGGCTCGTCCCGCGGGGCCGCACTTGAGTATTTCAAACAGCCGCTCTTGTGTTTAAGAAAACTTTGCGCAATCGCCTTCGCGCGTAGAAGAAGGGGGAGGCTTCATTTCTCCGTGAGGAGTAAATAAAAGGATCTTAAATGAATTGAGAAAATTATTTGTAGCGACGGCTTCGCGAAGAGTCGCTTCTTAATGTGCGGAAGAATCGATGAAGTTCGTTTGCTGAGGGAAATGATTTAGTAATAGTTAATGTAACGTGTGCGACGGTGCAACAAAAATTTCTACATTGCATAATAAAATTTACCGTAAATACAGCAAAAAAATGTACATTGTATAATAAAGCTTATCAGAAATACAGTAAAAATTACAATAATGTCTAACAAAATTTACTGTATTTACGGTAAATTTCACTATAAATTATGGTAATTGCTTTCATAATGTCAATTTGCAACAACTTCCCCGTATTGTATTGTAATTTTTACATTATACTTATATGGCAAATTTTACTGTGTATTTCTCTCAGTGTAAAATAACTGTAATTTAAAAATTGAAAACAATTTTTTAGAGATCACGTTTATGAGACAAAATTTTACTGATGTGCAAACTCGTAAGTGACTTTCATCAATGTCGGTGCGGATAACTGATTAAAGTACCCGAAGAAATCACAAATCAGGAAAAGCTTCACTATATTAAGCATTCCCTTAAAACCTTTGGTTTAAGGGTAAACGTTAGGGTAAATTAATAAGTACACACGGAGAGAAATGTTATAGTAAAAATTGCTATATTCCGTAGGAACAGTAGGACATACTCGACCTATGACGATTATTACTATAAAAGATACAAAAAAATGTACATAGGAATTTTTAGTATGTTTTATAGTAAAAATCGTCAAAGGTCGAGTATACCCCACTGTTCCTACGGACCATAGTAATTTTTACATTTTTCTCCGTGCACCTTTCCTGATTACACGAATTTGTGCAACGGTTTCTACTGACACTACCCCAATGCCCATTACAAAAAAGCGTCAACTTCCATTTCAATTTTTGTACCCCCAGTGATTTTGTGAACATCGTGGATCTGCAGTAAGCAAGAGGGCAGCTTTCCACCTCGGGAAAAGACACCCTAAATCTCGAATCGCGAGAGGCCGACTTCCCAGCGCAAGCGAGATGGGGATTCCGCCGCGCTCGGGGAAATCGGAGACTCGGCGGCGCGCGCCGGAGTAAAAAGATCGGGGATTTACGCGCCGCCGCCGCAACCCCCCTTGCCCCCCTCACGGCTCTTCTTTCTCTCTCTCTCTCTCTCTCTCTCTCTCGGTCTAGTCGGCGTCTAGCCGACCCGACGGATGATTAATGCAAAGTGCCGCGCGGCGCAACAGGTACCTCCGTGCACGCGCCGACGCCGCCGGCGGCGACTCTCGGCTGCACCTCTTTGGAAATGGAACTTTTATCTCGCGTTCCGCCCCATCGAGCCGTGGGGCTTGCATAACTCTGTTATGAGGAAGAGTCTGGTGCTTCTCTTCTCCTTCTCCTTCTTCTTCATCTTCTTCTTTTTTTGTGCCGATAGATTAACGAGCTCACTGTGACGTTGTTTCTCCGGCGCTTCGCGTTGATTTATGCGTTTGTCGCGCTAATACGATTGGCTTGGTTGTGCACCTTTTTTTGTTTTGCCGTGGAGTGCATTGTTTTTTTTTTTTTTTTTTTTGAAGAAGAAATTGAGTCGTGAGGACAATTATTTAATTCATGGGCTTGATTTTGTTTGCAGCCAAAGTCAGAAGGCCATCGAGGACATCAAGCTGCGCGTGCTTGCGCTGACGGGCAGATTTAATCTCAGCTCCAGCAGCAACCAAGTGCAACGGGAGAAACTGACGATGTTTTCACCTACTTGTGAGTTTGTTTCCTTGATTTAATAAGAACAAGAGTGCCTTGCGGTTAGATTACTTTTTTTTTTTGTCACGAGATAAAAAGTATTTAGTGGAAGAATTTAGAAAAGCGATTATTTAAAAAGTATCGCTGATATTATTTACGAAGATTCTTAATGAACAAAAGAAACAATTTCACCATATGCGCGAACAAAACTTTTATTTTTAAATAAGATTCTGCAACACTTGGTCCAACGAAGTAAATCGATGCACACTAGACACAACGTATCCTCGTGACTTCTTGTTTTATACATCATTAAAAATAAAATAATGGTAATACAAAACTTATAGTTTGAAGAAAAGCCACATAATGACGAAACAAAATATATTTATTAAAAACTTTTAAATAAATTTTTGCATAGCAAATTTTCTGTATAACATCAGTATGCAAATGCCTCGCTTAACCAGTGACTCCAAAAGATTAATAATTCAAAATCCACATTACGATATTCTCTAAACGCTCTTAGCTTTAGCAGCGCAGCATTATAATAAAACTCCGCGGGCGATTGTCAATAAAAATTTCGCAACCACAAGGATCATCGCCGTCAAGCGTTGCAAAGCGATTTGCGAAATCGGCGCTATCAAACGGAATAAATGAAGCCGATGCGCCTTTGCGAAATTTTACGAACGTAAGTAACGGTCCGTCCCTTATGGCCGGGTCGTTACGATCGTCCAATCGGCGGTGTGACGTCAACGGGCGAGCCTCTTTTGACATTTTTAATGTTCATATCCCCGTGCGTTTTGTAGGTCAGATGCCGCGCAACACGGACGTCGAGGCCTGGTCCGATCCCTTCTCTATGAACATGCACTTCCAGCTGAATCTGACCATTGGCGAGCACGTGCTCGCCGCGAAGCTTAGACTATTCAAGCTGCCCCAGGACGTGGCGACGTCACCGAGCACCGGCGGCACTTACGAAGAGGAGGAGGATGCGGACGAGAAGAAAATTAGAGTATCGGTTTACTTCTACACCAAGTCCCTCAAGAAGCATCGAGGTAATTATCAAATTAACCCTTCAATGCTAAATTTGCGCTCTTAAATTTTAAGAGATTATCCGGGACCCGCGCGGGTCCTGTACGTGCTTTTCAACGAGTACACGTCGGGCTTAATTAAAAGAGGCGCAGATAAGATCGCATCGAAAGTGGATTTCATAAATTTATACGCGAATTTCCCCGGGAATTTTTTTAGTACTTGCTTTGGCGCATCCTCCGGCAGTCTATGTCGAGCCGAAAGTTCTGCGATGATGACTCCATCAGCGCTTTCCGGTATTAGATTTTTTTGACTGCAAATCAATATTTTTCAAGTCTACCCTCTAAAAATGAATAAGTGAAATTCATGTCGAATAAGTGAATGTACACTAATTTTACGTGATAAGTTGTTTAATTTTACTTATTAGTATTAATTCTTGTATTTTAATTGAATTCTTTTTACAAATCGTTTTACTCATGACAAATAATATAATTAAATAATAAATAATAATTAGTCTAAAATTAAAGATTTATTTTTTAACTAAATTGTATGTCCTTTTAAAAATCAAGGATTCTCTGCGTTTTTCTTAGTATATATTATACATTGCTTAACACGACAATTTTTATTTTAAAATTGTATCTACTTTAATAATTGCAATAGTATGGTTGAGCGAAAAATATAATCATAAATAACTGTTCAAGGCGTGCATTAAATTTTACAGAAACTCATATTACAATTCTATTCAGATCCTTTCATCCCCGTGAGTCTAAAAATATAATAATTCACTAAGAAAACGTGAATATAGTGTCAAAATTCGTCCACACGTATATAACAAACTTAAAGATTTATTAAAGTTAAACACTACGTTTTTAGTAAACGAAAGATAAACAAAACGCTCGCATACATTCTCGTTGATCTTCAGTGGCACACGAACTTTCCCGGTCGGTTAAACATTTTCTTAGTGAAATCATGGGATTTTGCAGCAAAGAAACGGCTGATGGACTCCGTAGTGACGCCGTTGACAGCCCAGGGTAGCCACCTGGCCCTCGACGTTCGGCAGAGTCTGCGTTTCTGGAGGCCCGCCGACGGGCAGCACTCGAGCAACCACGGCCTGGTGGTGCAGGTTGAGGACCAGGACGGCAGACCGCTGAAACCGGCGCTCTACATTCAGGAGCCTTCTTGCAGATCCATCAACACGCCAGATGGGGATGAGAAGGCATGTGAGTGTGTGACCTAACAATACTAACTCCGAATGGCGTTGTTTGATTTTTTTGTTTGCTTTTATATATCTTGGAGGTTGGGATATCGCACTGCTTTTATCCGTTCTGGATGAGTTTGGAGTACGGTTTTGAGGAGTACCATAACTAAATCGGAGTAAAATTATTTTTTACTGATAATTTATTTATTTATTTGATAAAATTCAATGGACTAGAGTCCTTACGGTTGCATTTGGAAATTACAAAATTAAGTTAAAATTAGGTATAAGAAACAAAAGTGTAATATAAGTAGAAAACTGACATACATACAAGAGAATATATAAATCTAATTATGAAAGCACTTAATAATTTAATTTTGAGTTACTAGAAACAACATCAGATTCAGTTTATTACACTTTTATGAATTATAAAATTTGTTTAACTAATCACTGGAATATTATTTTATTTTCTAAAAATCTCAAAGACTGTTTCGTAATACTACTTGTATAGAAAAATAAAATAGCTTCAATTGATACTGTTATTTAAATCGTACAAAAAAAATAATTTTGTAGTTTCGTCATTCAATATTTATAAACTATTATTTCTATCTCTTCTTAAGCTTGTTTTCGTATTTCTATTAGCAAATATGAAGATTTAGTCAATACTCGAAAAATAACATGAATGATTTTGAACAGTAAACATTGCAGCTTTTTACAATTATATAAAAGAGTCTCTGCAATTTTAACACGACGGGGAAATACGGTACTCTCTGAATAAATTGACTGCGTAACAAAATCTTCATTAAAATCCTGAACTGACGATAGCAACGATTTCCGTATCTCTTGATCTCTCTCCCCCGAGGCTTGCCGTTCGATTTCCCTTCGACGAAGGAACAATCAATTATTATAGGCAAGGAATCGGCAAGCCTTGACTCCCGCCACAGGGAGAGCAGAGACGCACGGCTCGCTGTAACACGATATAATAACGCGATGCTTTGAAAGTGGCTGCGTATCCGATGCGGAGCCATCGGATTCTCGCGCCGAGCCGCAGCTTCGCATGATTTTTTTGCGCGCTATGTTGCTAAAGCCGAACGTCTGATGTATCTGAAGTTTCACTCATTTTAAGTGATTATCGTGTCAATATTTATTTGATTATGTCAAGTCAATATTTACGTGATTATGTCAAGTCAATATAGTATATGACTAATACTTTCCACTAGAATATGTGACTATTCACACAAGCTTGGTGAAATCGCAGAATTTTCATATTAATTCAGATTTAGAGGAAAATTATCTTACGCTGTGAAGTGATTTTGAAAAAAAAATACCATTTGTTATTAGTCAAATTTATCAAATAGTATCTATTGTAAATTTTCAGATAAATGAGTATAGTAACTTATATACATTATACTTAATATATACATTGTAACTGTTATCACAGTACCGTAATTTTTACTAGAAAATTTATATCAGTGTATGTATTTATATAATAGTGATGTAATAATTAAAATTTTAATTTACAAAAACATCACTGAATAAGTACGTGAGACTTCAAAAAGATCAAGCGAAAATAGTTCTCCTAATTTCTCATTTTACATTAGCTTCTTGTTTACAATCTTGAATTATAAATCTTCAGAATTCTGATTTAGTCCTATCAAATTTTGCAGAAAAACGCTATTGCATTTTTTTGCAATAAAATATATTCAATGTATTACACATATTTAGCACCTTCAAATATTAGACAAATGCAAGTTTTCGGAGAACATTGCAATGTTTTGCATTGTGATAATAAAATAATTTAAAAAAAATTAAAAATGTGTTTTCTATGTCCAACGATAGCTTCCGCAAAAAAGCTTTAATTGGCTTGAAATTTTCAGAAAATGAAGATTTTATATGTACGTTGGATGAATTCGTTGGGCGGCTTACGAATCATAATAGTTTCAAAAATATTCAGCTTTACATTTTTATATTTTATTTCTTCTAAACAAATCTTTGAAATATTTAGAAAAAATTCATGATAATAAAAAATATAAATATCTTTGTTTCATAAACATTTTGATCATATTTGATTACTATGTTTTTCTCAAAAAATTAGATAAAAAATGAAAAAATGTCTTTTTTTTATGCTCAATGATTGCCTGGATGAAAATTGTTTAAATTCAAAAACTTCATACAATTTAAAAAAAAATAAATAACTGCATATAAAATATATAATAATTACTACAATATAATAAAATAAAAATGTTTAAAAACATGTTTGAAGTATCAAAGTGCCAATCAATTGGCAACGGTTTTTTCACTCACTTCACGAAGTGAGTTTCATGAAGAAAAAAAACTTGCAAAATTTCCTACTTCATTCTGCTTGACATTGACAACTGACAGGCTGTTATTTTACCATCCGCAGACCAGTACCAGTACGTCCCTGCCCTTTTCATCCGAGCCTGTACTCGTTACGTTCGCTTCGTGAACGGTAAGCCTGAGATGTACATCCAGTGCAGGCCGACCCAGAGGCACTGACGCCGCCAGCCCCGCCGACGCCGAGTGGTGCACTCCTTCATCGACCGACGCAGGTCACAGTATTTTTCGGAGTAGTGCCAAGTCTCGGCCTGTCCGCAGGTGCGCGGAAGGCGCGCCTCCCAGTGGGAGGCTCCACGACTGGGTCGCTCTACATTTTTTTTTCTTTCTTCTTGCACTTCCTTTTTTGGATGATTTTTTTTTTAGTTGTTAGTCCGGCGGTTTTGGAGCAGTAGCCTACGACTATTTTTATCGATTCAAGTAGCAGAGTATTTTTGTGTATTATTCATTCGATGTTTCGATTATAAGCGGACGGATTCAGGATTCAGTTCCAGCGGAGAGTTTCAGCCGACGGTTATAAGTATAGATACTTAAATGAAAATGCCAACTAAATTATTGTTTGATGCGAAAGGGCAGAAGCACTAGCGCGGCATCTTTTTTTAAACGAGGAGGTAGAAAACAATCCTGATTTTTTAATTTTTAAGACGCGGTAAGATAACTTAAACTAAGAGTATATGTTAGCGACTTATGCTGTCGCATCGACGGAACTGTTTTTTATTCTTAATAAAATTTAGATCTAATATATGCTATATATAGGTGAACGAATGTGCGAAAGATAACAATTCCTTTACGAACCTAGTGCGATTCTTTTTTTTTTTAGCTTTTTTTAGCTATCTTGGGGATAAAATATATTAAAAATCTACTACATATTTTCTTTTAAATAATCTTAAAGTTAAATCTTCGTAGGCTTTTATCGCGGTATAAAAATTGTGCAAGCATGATTTTTTTAAATTTAATTCAACACTTTTACATTGATCCTATTCTATCCCCAAGTTCATTTGTCGAGTATTTGTTAATTGTAAATATTGTCAAGTCCTGTAATTAATTCTCTTAAACTTCTTAAAATTCTTTCCCAACGCAGATTACACTAAAATATGTTATTTGCTCCTTAAAAAATAAATACCCGTTTATTCACTTTTAATCTAGTAGGTTCCAAGCTGAACGACTGATATAGCCAAATGTAGATAATAAGACGCGTGTGAGGCGTATATTTATGATATTTTGCAAGAGAATCTTTCCTAATAAACGTAGATTTTTGTTACAATTGTAAGTCGCTACTTAATTGAGTAGTTAGTCTACTGCAGTAGGCACACCGATCGTTATCATCATAAGTAAATGTAAATAATGTATATTTTGAATCTTTCTTTCTGTATTATTTTAAGAAAATAAATGTATTAATGAAAAAACACGTTGTTCTTTGTTAATGTAGTGTAATCTATCTCCTGATTTTTCAGTATTAACATGCGTTAAATATTGTAATAATGTAGAATATAAAAAGATAGCAATTGACTTTATGGCTTTAGTTTTTAAAAACATCTGTGCTTCGGCAAAACATTTAATTAACAATTTCAAGAAACTTTTTTTAAATTTGTTTCGTGATAAAGGGGAGTGCGACTTTATCAGCGTCCGATGGGTGACTGCAGGCTGATACGTTTCACTTGCTGCGACATTTGGCGCACTCTTACAAAAACTGGCGCAAGTTTGTCAGCCACGAGTTGGTAAGTCAATTTTCTAGGTCGGTGAAAAAGTTTTTTTTTTATAATGAACATTAAAAATTAAAAAAAAATCATATTATAAATGAATATAAATATATTTTCCCCTAAATTTAAAAGCGCAAAAAGATCTTAATAATGTAAAATTAACTCGAATTATTTTTATTAGATCGTTGACTGACTTTATCACTCATTATTGTTCATTTTCAATTTCAATTTTTCAATATTATTTTTACAACGTTTTGATAACACCCTTTTCAAGTATTGAAATTTATTTAAGGAGATTTTTACTACAAGTTAGGTGTATCTACAATTATCTTATTATTAATAATCTGTAACTGTTAAGGCAATCGTTTGTTATAAAAATTGTACGTTCGACTTGTATACTAGTAAAAATCTCCTTTAAAAAATTTCAGTATTTGAAAAGGGTAATAATGAATAATTGCGAATAATTTTTTTCTCATTAATATCGATGACCGACATCCGAAATTAATTATTTTGCATTTAATTAAGAATATAATAAAAAACAAGATAAAACATAGTGTAGAAGTTGTAATTGTTATTGAAGTGCAAGTGTCAAGTACAAGTGTTCAAGTACAAGTTCAAGTACAAAGAAATTTACATTAGATTATTCGTTGCTAAAAATGCAGTTTAAAGTTTGAAAAGAATTGTTCCTCACAATTTTTCTAAAACTTCACAGCTGATTTAAGCTTTCCAACTTAAAAAAATCGTACCATAATTTACACTTAAAAATTTTACAACATTATTTTGTATAAGTAAACTATGGAAATTCAAGAGCGTTTTTCTAAGAATAGACAACGTATATTTAGTTCACCCTAGTCTTATGCAAATCGCCAGTGTGGCAAATAATGTAGTTCTTTAGCATCGGCATCTAACCAGAGAAAAGCGATTATACGAAGTGGCACAAAAGAAATGAATATTTTACCTTTAGCAAGTAACCTGAGTAGTCGGCTGTTAAAAATAAACGCATTTCAAAATGCGTATCTTAAACATTTATAACGATTTCGAACGCTAAGTTAATAAATAATTGCATCAAACGGATTATACTACGAGACCGATATAGACGTGATATAAGAGGGAACTAAAAAAATGTAAATTGTAATAGCTTACGAAGGTCGCCGATTAATAAGAAGACTTATTTCACTTCGACTTTTTTCATCTTAATAAAAAGTACGATTAAAATTGCGTAATTTAAAACGAATCGATCGTTGATGAATTGCGCTATGTTGTATCAAATTACATAATTATCGTGCTTGTCAATCATTTTATCCTAAGTCTTTTAAAAATTGATATTTGATCTGCAGATACGATCAAGAATTTAATAAAGTATTCTATTTCATGTTTTGTTATCTTATAATCGAATCTGTGTATTCTATTCTTTTTTTTTCGTAGACTGTTTTTTTATAAAGTTCAATGCAACATAGAAAAATTTTTTAATGCTTCATAGCTATACTAAAAAGAAAATAAAAAATGAATTTACAATTCTCGTACAATTCATTAAGTAGACTTTGATAAAACTAATTTTAATAAACATATAGAATTATCACAGAAGATTTTAGATGAAAATTATGTATACAAAAAATGGTAGGAACTTTTTTTAATGTATGTTTTGAAGATAGACTGAAAAAATTAACAAACAGAATTGTTTAAAGTACATCTTATCCCAGCAGAACATCGAGGTTCATTTAACGTTTTAGATAGCACTTTAATAAACTAAAATTAGTTGAGTTAACATAATTTTTACTTAAAAAATCGTATAATAGATATCTATTTAATCAGTTGATTTATCTAAATACGTATAAATAGATAATGAATTTAGTGAAAAGTTTGCTTGAAACTAAACGCTTAGTCAAATCAACAATATCTTAAACAAAATGTCAGTCGGCTACACATTTTTTTCAAGTCCTCGAACATCCGTCGAAAAAGCAAACGCAATCAATACGTCTTGTCGTTCGCAACTTTCCTCGACGGTTCGTCGAACCCATCCCCCAAGAAGCCGCTCGCTTCCGTCGCGAATCTCCCGACGAGGGGATATTCGCATATCCGTGAGCCGCGGACTCCGAAGCGCGCCGTCGCTCAGGTGGCAGCACCGACGAGCGTTCAAAAAGGTGCGCGCGGCCGGGAACGAAGTTCACACATGCGTCCGCGGCCTCCCCGTGCTCGCGCCGCTCCGACGCCAATAATAGGCGGCGCGTCTCCCGTCCCCCGCGGGCCCGCAGCGCCCCGTTCAAACCCCGCGCGCGCTCGCGCCTGCGCAGAGCTCAGTGTCCGGCGACGCACGGCCGCAGGATGAACGAGAGCGACCTGCACCTGGCCCGGGCCATCGTCGACCTGGAGCAGAGCAGCGGCGACCGCGACGGCGAGGCCAAGAAGACCCCCGTCTCCCGCCTGCACGAGAAGCAGCAGACCTTCAGGTGAGGGACCACCCTCCCAGGGTGTCGTCGACTCTTCATTTACACCCCCTCCTGCGCCGCTCTGTGCTACCCACGACGACTGTAACTACTGCGCGCGACTCGCTCCGTCCTTCTCGCTCTGCAACGCCAGCGACACGACGCGGCGGCTGCACGCGATGCAGCGCTTCGTTTTCTTACGGGAAGGTGATTCGGATGATCCGATTCAAAAAATAAAATATATACATTTTTTTCTTAACGGTTTAAAGCCCTGCGGAAAGTATCGCATAAAATACTATCAAAATTGGGGAATTTTATAAAATCCGATCTATTACACTGAGAGAAAAATTTTAAGCAAACATTTATTTCAATAGTAATAGTAATTCAAAATTATTTATTTAAAACTACTAAATTCATTTAAAACTAGTAAATTTATTTAAAACTGCTAAATTTATTTAGAAACAAATAAATTCATTTAGTTTTAATGAAATCATTACTTGATTAAAAAAACATATTTAATGAGTACTATCGAAGTAAATCATTTCCTTAAAACTAGCAATTTTTTTTTCAGTGTATTTATCGGCTTTTGTGCGGTTTTTGCAACATTTTATGGAGTTTTATAAGACTCTTTTGATAAGGAGTATTGCGGTATGAATAATTTTTTTTTTGAGCAGGAAGTATTTGATACTTTGTTGAGTCGAGGGTGACTGTACACTCACAAAAATAGATTCTTAATATTCGTAGACCAATCTACTTAAACATTATCTTCTTAATTTTAAAATGAATTTAGTAAATTAGAGAATACGTCTGCTTCAATATAATTTTCAATAAGTTTAATAGAAAAATAGAATCTGCTGAATTTTACCATAAAAACTATGATTGTTAGTATTTTTCTGTTTAGTAGAGACTTCTTCCGTGTATTTAACTTTTCGATTTTTACGATACTAAATGTCAACTAATGATCAATGCATCAATTTAGAATTTATCTTGGAATCCATTTATCCCAAGACGACATTCTACTTATCGGAAAATGAATTCTTTTACGCGTTAGCAAATTAATCGTTGCGTTTCTATTCGTTCGCATTTTATCGTTTTGTTTTATTTCACGGAGGAAGTTCGATATATAAAATTCGATAGATGTTCTTTTTCGGTCGTGCGAACTGCAGTTGCATAACAGGCGCGTCGAACGTCAGCATCGTCGGGCGACGGATACGTTGTTTTTAGTTGTACGTCACGTAGTCACGCTACTTTCGAACTGAGCGGACGTTTTTGATTTGGCGGCGAGGTGTCCCGCTGATAAGGCTCGTTGATAACGATATTTGCCAGAGGTCGCGGCTCAGTTCGGCAAGCAGTCGCTAGAGCGCCAACAAGACGGGTAGTCGGCTATGTATAAGCAAGGTGCGATGGTGGTGTAATGGTCAGCATAGTTGCCTTCCAAGCAGTTGATCCGGGTTCGATTCCCGGCCATCGCACATTTTTTGCAGTTTCAGAGAATTTTTTTTTCTCTTGTCGTGCTGGAGGTCAGTCTCATTTCAGTTTAACTGTAAATGACGAGAGGCTATTTACTATTAAAAAAAGGTGCTTTAGCGATGACTCATTTTTAGTGATTTCACTGCGATCTTAGGTTTACTTTATAATAGTAATATTTAGCGATTTGTTTTATTGCATACACTGCGGTGTAATTGATTTTATTTGAAAAATTTTTTAACTAATTAGTCAAAGAACAATTAAAATCAGTGGCAAAATCTACACAGGATTATCACTATTTAGAGTATTTTTATAGTGAATCCTCAGTAATTATAGATATTTAACTTCAATCTTTCAATATTTATCGAAAAATAGGTTTTTACAGTCAAAGTATCTTATAGAAATTGACACATTACATTTTTAGTGGTCGATATGATCTATATATTTGACACTAATCAATTCAGGTGAAAGTTTAGTCGATTATCATCTATCATATAATTTATGACAAGATTTTATATACGCATAATCGCTCCGCAAAAGAAATGAATCGATTTTATCTATTACTATATTTTTCATCTAATTGTTTGGTCTCCTGTATTTATTCATTCAAATTCAATTATTTATATCTAATAAATGAGATAAACTGTTTTTAATACCAAAAGAAGAATTTTATTACATTTTGTTTTTTTTTCATAAACTTTTTAAACAATCGCTTAAACAAAGGAAAAATAATATCCAAACTTTAGCATCTAATTATGAATTATTGAAACATTTAACTCCACTGATGATAGTTTTTCAATCAATAGTTTATAAAAAATTTTTTCGTTATTTTTCTATTCAAGATTGATGGTTGTTCGATAATGCATTTATACTTATTAAAAATACTGAATCGAATTCATTATAAAATTTATAAAAGTATGTTCTTCTATAGACATACAAAGTTATTAATTATTAACTTTATCGACAGTTTGTGACGTCAAAGTTTCCTCTGCACAGATAAGAGAAACAAGAAACTCCTTTCAATAGTGTACCGTAGTGAATTACATAAAAAAGCAGTAGTTACAGTCAATTGACAGCCGGCTAGCCTCGAATATTTTTCCGAGGTCCGGTCAATCGCGAAAAGCGAAATTTCCCCAAAATGGGCACACAGAATGACAAAAAATTGAAAATTTATTATAAAAAAAAAATGTTCGTGACTTATAATAGCGGAAGTCGATTTTCACGACACGAATGCGAGCAAAGCTTTGCTTCTATGTCGCCCAGAACACTAAAACGACGCTGATCGATGGAGCGCAGCTAATTAACGAAAATAATAATTGTGCTTATGTTTTTCTCTTTAAAGCAATTCTGAAAGCAATGCGAGGTCCGAGTTAACGGTCGAGCAAGTGGAGCCGCGAAGGTAAAGCAGTTACTCACGTTAGTGCTTGCTAGCGCTACTCAGCATGCCTCAGTGTGACTCTATACCACTCTGTGCTCAGTCCCATCCGATCGACAAAGTCGTTCCCTGTCGCATTAAATTGCACCGTCTCGAGTATCCTTGGAATAACCGTATCCCCTAAATCTTTTAAGTTTTTGCGCATTTTTTGCTAGTAGATTTATTCCATTTGTTTTAGCACAGTTGTTGTTTGTGTCGCGTGTGTTGTTCAGTTCTTTTTGCAGCATGCTTGTTAAAAGTGTTTTTTTTTATTTTGTATACATACACTGAGAGAAATGTTTTGAAAAAATTACTATTATTCCAGTAAAAATTACTATCCAGTCTCGGAACGTAATCACAGACTGCATTTAGCGAAAAAATTAACATTCTGTATTAAAAATTGTAATATTTACTAAAATTCTAGTAATGTTTGCTAGAATTTTAGAAATATTTACTAGAATTCTAGAAAAATTTATAATAAAGAATAGTCATTTTTTCACTAAATCCAGTCTACGGCGCGCACTCCTAGACTGGATAATAATTTTTTTAAAACATTTTTCTCAATGTAGTCGAATGTGCATTGCGCTGCAAAAAAGTATGAATTTTTGAGGACCTGATTATAAGTGATATATATATATACTCGTACATAGACCGAGAGCTTCGGCTCGAAGTGTACAGGCGCCTCGATTCATTTTGTAACGCTTGCACAATATATTTAATTACAATCTCTGCGGCCACTTTCACTGGCTTCTGTCAATCCAAATCGAGTAACGGTCTGTTCGAACGCAAAGGTTTTTCCTCGCCGCTACGTAGCAATAATAGCTCCCTCATTATTTTTAGCGAAACCGTCACCGAATAATTCTCTCAAGACTCGTTGAATTAAACTGATCCACGTAGCTTCGTCCCAAAATGGAAAGTTCGATCTATTAATGACCGTTGTAGTAATCTAAATATTAAAAGTTTAATTTTGCGAGAGATTTTATTATTGTATTTACGAGTATTGGTAAAAATCTGGCACTGCAAGCTCCATTTTTTAAGTATTTTATAATATATTGAAAAGAGTAGCATTTTAATTTTTTATTCTTTTGTTTTAATAGAAATAGAAACATTTACATAGAGTATCACTTTTTGGATTTTTTAAAATTATATCCTTAAATTTTAACAATGTTAATTGAGTATTATTTAGTTTTTAGATTTTTTTAATCTGTAGTGTCTCATGCATACGAATTAATAATTACATTTAATTGGTTGATTGAATGTAAATAACAGCAAATTAATGAGTATTTGTTGTGCATGCGTAAATAGTAATAAGGAAAGTGTTAAATGTTTTTGTGTGATGTGAGTAGTTAATAATATTTACATAAAATATTTAAATAATATTAAATTGTCATAGTAAATTTTGATACGACTTATTCGACAATTTAATTTACTGGCCTCTGTATGTTCAAAGAAAGTTAAAGCTTTACATAACGTTTTTGAACATCATGCTCACTGAATTATTTTACGAAACAATAAAATTATCAATTTTAAATGTACAAAAATAAAAGTTGTTTTTAAAGAAAACTTAAAAATACAATAACAACATTTTAGATAAGCCTGCTCTCTAAACTTAAAGCAGTGAAATATAAACTGAAAAATAGTGTATGTACATTAAAAATATGTCACTGACTTATAGTGAATACGCACTACAATAAGCAGTGCAACAAACAATTTTTCAGTAAAAACTGTTAATCACTGATAAATAGTGTTAATTATTTGTACTCAATGAATAGAGTCAAACTCACTGATACTTCACTGTTTTAAATTTAAAGAATTAAAAACATGTTCACGGATTTTACAAGTTAAAACTTTACCCTCCGAAGGTAGTGATTCGCCAACTGCATTTATCAGTTAAATTGTAATCACTGATAAAGCGGCGTTAACTAATTAGTTATTCAGTAAAAACCCGATATTTTTACTGCTTTAAATTTAGAAATTGAAAAACTTGAAAAAAAAAATAGAAAGAAGGGAACGAAAAATCGCGGTATGCACCAGGGCTCGCGTGCACCGGGGATAGAGCAGGGCACGTAGCGAATTTGATCGTTCGCCAGCTCGAACGAGTGGCTCGCGGCGTGCGTGAGCATTATATATTTTTCACGTGGCCGCTTTTCTCGTTTCGGCCGTTCTCGCGTGCAGCGGCCGAGGTGCATCGGCGGACAGTCGACCGCCGCCCTCAGGAGTGCCATCATGTCGCTGTCCTCCTCCGTCAGCAGCGGATTCCACTCGCTCGAGGATCTGTCCGACTGGTGAGTGTCTTTACCTGACCACGCGCATACCGATGCCTTCGGTAAATAAAAAATAACGCACCAGCTGCCGCTGGGATTCTTGAGTTTACAAATAAAGCGCGCCCGGCCGTGTTTTGCAAACCGAGAGACTTCGTTCATTTCGGCTTTCGGAACTACGTTTGGTCAACTGTGAAGTTTGCATTGTGAGGTGATTAGTGGGTCGGATCGACAGTACTTTTATTTAGATTTTTTTTTGTGTAGGTATTTGAGCTTTTTTTTTCTGTCAATTGGTTACTTGAATAAGTGCACACTTTGCTTAGGATAATAGGTGATAGTTTCTACATCAGCGATGTTTTATAAATTGAATGTTTGGCTGACAAAATTTTGAAGTTTGACCAAGAATTAAGTACTTCAAGTCGCCTACAGCGATAATCGCATCATACTGCAACATCTTAAAGAATGATCATCGCATTAGCCTTGCCTTAAATCGGATGTAATACTGGTCTATACCGAATTGGGCCATGAGGTCGGGATCATCGGCACCTAAGAATTATAATAATCATAATAATGCTAATAATAACAATAAACGAGGAACTAAATTGGAATTTGAAAATGTACATTGAAAAATTGGGGTAGGAAGAGTAATAACATTTGAGAACAATTTAAAAATTTGCAAAAAAAAAAGAATCAATGCTTTCGCGGTATGATTGAGATTCTTTTCTTGCAGTTATATATCTTAAATATTGATATTACTCATTAGTCACTTTTTAAAATTAATTGTTTGCTGTATGCAGACACGACTACAACTTACAAAAATTGCATGTCGGAAATTAGCATTTTTATAACACATTTTCTGGATATTTTATGCATTTTTTGTCTTAGTAGTAGTCGATGCATTTATAATGCTTCCCAATAATGTACTTAAAGCATCCGAGCCTTATCAAATCAAAACTCAATAAAAATTTCCAAGCTGAAGATATGTATTATTTCGCATTCTCCTTAAAGGAAAATAGTGTTTTATGAATATATAAAACATTATCGATCCGCCATTCATAAAAGTTTACTATCATCCAATTCTTTGTTTACATTGCAAATGAGATTATTTAAAAAAAAGTAAGATAATCATTTTCACGAAGCATATTATCATTTTAGCGAGAACATCATAATTGACGATTCTTCTACATACACTCAAAAAAAAATTTGTTAATTTTAATGAAATGATTTACTTCAATAGTACTTATAAAATATTTTAGCGAGGTAAAAAATTATTTTTTTTAAGCTACTAAATTTAATTAGAAACAAATAAATTCATTTAGTTTTAATGAAATTATTACTTGATTCAAAGAAATATTTAATAAGTACTATTCAAGTAAATCATTTCCTTAAAATTAACAATTTTTTTTTCAGTGTACTACCAGCTTTTCTGAATATTTAAGAAATAGGCGTTGTTCTCTTTACCTCTGACCTTCATAAATCGCGGTCTAAAAATTCCATTAAAACAGAAAAAAATGTTCACTATCACTATCCCACGGTTTATCGAAAGTCGGAGAGAATAAAAAAAAAAGAGTAATACCGCGCGTTTCGCAACTCGTCGTATAGAAATAATAGCGCCTGGACGGCATTCCAGAATTTTCACTTTCTTCGGCCGGCGAGCAAAACATTGTCTCCATACCCGTAATTTTCGAGGAGGAGGACTCCGAAAGTTGGCCACCATCGCGCAGACTTTCACGCGTCGCCGAGAGCGTCGCACAACAAGAAATAAATGAAAGAAAAATTATGCCGCCGTTACATCATAAGCACAGAATTCCTTCGCTTACATCGCCGCGAAAATAAGAACCGGGAATCGCGCGATTTTGGACCCCCGAAGTCAAGGTACACGCGTGACTTTTTGCGTCAGCTGCGGCCGTGGCGCCGACAGTTTTGGTCGGTTCGACAGGTGAGCCGACTGTTAGGGAACGTAATTTCGTCGGACGAATGGAGCGTGACATAACGATTGTTAAGTGGCCACGTGAAGCTTCGGAGCTGTCTGAGCGATGTACTCGCGGGCCGATAACGTGGCAGGCCTTATTATGAGAGCTAATTGCATTAAAGTCGAGGAGAAAGAATTTGATGTGTGCTAACGTTATTATTGAGGAATATTCAGTCTTGGGTCACGATAAACAAGCGGATGCGACGTTAAAACGTTTTTACCGTAACAGCGGAGAATGTGTCGTCGAAATGGTAATTGGTGGTAATTGTTTGTTGAATGATCGACTGGCGAAGAAGTAGGTCAGTATTTTGGTTCGGCGAAAAAATGGGTCAAGTGATTTGACAATCAGTTGGACCAACGAAATCTCCAGAAAAGAATGCTTGTCAGAGAAGGCCATACAGATTTTTCTGGTATATTCCATTTTGAAAATTCGGTTATCAGTTATTAGTGGTGATTCTTATAATCTGTTATATGTTGCAAGTCCTGCGTTTCTATGTAAATGATTTTATTAATTTTGTATTTAAATTTACTGTGCAGTAAAGTTGATCGTGATGTATTGTTTTTCAATCTTTCTATACTTTTTCATCTATTTTTATGCAGCTGAAGTTAGAAAAATTCTTAGATCTGCCTAAAATAACATGTAAATAGCTTAAATCAATAGAAAAAGCTATAAATAGAAAGGCTGTTTGTTCTGTTGAAAAACGTGATAATCCTTTATCTCTAAGGCTAAGCTTATCAGATAGCTTCCTAAATTCAAGCCAAAATACTGATAAAATGGTATCATCTCAAATTTTCATAACTTCATTATTAAAAAATCTCGATGTTGTTACTAGGATCATAAGTTTTTGAAATCAGTTTATTACTGTTCAACTATTCATCGAGAAAGGATTTCCCTTTAAATTAAGACCTATGAAATTTTTAACACCATTTTTTATTTTTCAAGGTTCATCGTTTGAATTGATAATAAAACTTCTAAAACTCTTAGGGAATTTATTCTTAGTTTAAATTATATAGTTTTCAAAATTTTAAACTAAAAATAAAACCAAAATTGCATACATATATTCATAAACCTTGAAACCCGAAAATCCTTGTATCTTAAAGTTTAAATTTTCAAATCTTGTCACTTCAGTGAACATAAAAAGTGTTACTTAAACTTCGAGTTTGTGAAATTTATTGTAAAAAAAGTCAAATCAGCTAAAACATATTTTAAATGTAAAAAGAAAGTTGAAACCTTCTGAACTGAACTGACTTCTGAACTTTTTGTAAACTAAAATAATTGACAAAAAATGTAGAACTCTGCTTTACCGGCACCATCATTATCGTACACTACATTCAAAAGCTAAAAAAATTTCTCAAAAGAAATGTAATCACGGCGCTCTCTAATGAGGCCAAAATTATTCCAAAGCGCATCTCGATAAGAGAAATCATTTGAACATTTTATAACATTTACGACTCCCGATAAAGCTTAAAAAAATCTTCAAAGCTGCCACTCGAACTGGTCGAAAATCGACCATCGGAAGCTAACGCGTATTCCAAAGATCATCTACTCGCATCCCCATATGAGAAACTTACGAAAATTTTTATAACATTTACGACTCTCGATAAAAATCGTCAAAGCTGCTACTCGAACTCGACCGTCGGAAACTATCGTGAAAAAAATGTTTTCTTTCGGTTCAACTGCGCGCCGTTGGAAGCAAAAGGGAGGGCATTATCTCTGCAGCTCGGCCGTTATCTGCTGTTTTTTCCAGCCGGCCGACTGCGGCCGTCTCCGTCGCTCTCTTGCTTAGCTGCGAGCGTCGCGCGCGTCCGGAGGCAGTCCGGTGATATGCTCTGCACGAGAGCCGGCGCTCGGCTCCTCGCGAGATCGGCGCTGCGCACGCGAACCTCACCCGCCTGCTGCATTATCAGGTATACCGCGCAATTCTGTGAGCTACGTAGTTTCGCGAGAATTCGCGCGAGGTCCCCGCCTGTTCCGCACACCTCGACTCGCGACGTTCGCCTCGGGATCGCGTGCATGACTCTTATATAGCCGAAGTTAAGGAGGGTCGTGTGGTGACCGATAGGAGCTATCGGAGAGTGCGATGCTTGTGCGATCGTTCCGTGGAGAAAAAAATTTATATCGGCAATCACGTGACGGATCGGCGATGCACATCGAAAGTGGAGTGACGCTCGAGCGAATGTTTGCCGAGGGAGAAAAGATTTGACAGGGAGTGCCGCAAAAGATTTGAGAATGAGTGACTGTAGTAATTGACCGCTGGAGGGCGAAGGAATCTGGAGTATTTTTTTTGATTACGCAATCCGAATGAAATGTCAATTTTGTCGATCGTAGTAAATTGACTGTCGCGGATAATGCGGGCAGATAATTTTGTGAACAATGGCGTTAGATATAAATCGCAATTCAATCTTTCTTCGCTTTATCGCGTGGAATTTGGAAATGCTACTTGTATTTGCTCGATATTCTGGAAGCTAATGACGATTTTTTTGCGTGAAAAAAATTTCAGTTGTATTATTTATAAAGAACAAATTTAATTAGATCTGTGCATGGAGAAAAATTGAGTAGAATTTCTGACTAAAAAAAGTTCATATAGCTAACATTTATTTTGTTTTTTAAGTGCATTTCAGCCTAACTGTGTCAGAGATTATCTTTTAAAAGTTTTACAATTAGGTGGATTAAAGTTTCATAATTTCTACATCGAATTTATTTATTAAGTAACATTTTATTTTATTAGAGCTTGCAGTAACTCACTTTTCTTCAACAGTTGGTTCCGCTTGCATATTCATTCAAACTTACAAAATACCGAAACAAAACTTACTGATCAATACACCTCTCGTTACCATTAGGATTTAATTTTGCATTTAAACATTTAATTCCATTAATCTTTCATTTCGCGTCTCCTCTACTTACTGCATATATTGATTATTAATTAAGCGTTTCTGAAGCGCAGTAATTGCTCGGAATTGCGCAACGTTTTTTCTTTTTTTTTTAAATTATGTATTTTATTTCTAAAGACTGATCCTTTGCATACTAGAATTTTAAAACTAAAATATTTATATTTCTCTGCAAAGTAGTTACGTGTATGTAAATCTAAAGTAGGCATTCAGATGTAGATTACCGTAATTCACAATAAATAAATCGTATAGGAGGTAAACAGAGTTACCTGTTCATTGAGCTTTGTGTGAAATTTGAGAGAAAAGTTTATACATCAAAATAAAGACACATTACAATAAGCTGGATAAGTTTATTAAAAGAATGTAAATAAAGTACTAACGAATAAATAAAATTGTGGTATGTCGCATAGTGGATAAATTGATTAAAATAACAAAATGTTTGGGGCGGAGTTTTTAAAGGAAAATTCCTAACGGAATACTCCTTTAAAATTGTCGATAATACATTAACTTTTTTCACTGCTGCCATGTAATTTCCTTCGAATCAAATTTACTTTGATCATTAAACTTCAGATATACGTCTGTATAAATTGCATGTCAATAGTATGATTCATCCGTCAACAATTATTAAACAACACAACAAATCGGCGTGTTCAAATTTAACAAATCGCGCTTCGATATCACGCACGCAAATTTATTAAGACGCAAATAAATTGCTCGCAATTGTACAAAGCTATAGAATTGGATTTGTACGCATTCGATTGAACGAAATTTATGTCTTCATTCAATAAAATTGCATTGAAAATTAGTGAAAACAGTAATTCCACTGCGTTTCAAATAAAAATGCACACAAGTAAACGAAAATTACGACAAGACACTCGAGGCGCCGAGTCGGCGTTTTGACTCTCATAAACAAGTACTTACGCCAGGCGATCTGAAACCCTGACTCTCGCGAGTTCAGGTGATGGACGAAATTGACCATTACACCATCGGCGTACGTAACGCACGCAGAGCACACCGCGACTTTCTTCGATGCCAGTTTCTTTTCAGGTCACTAGAACGGACCCAAGACCGCGTAGGATTTCGTTCGATTGGTTAGCGTGCGACGATCGGAAATTAAAAATAGAACGTGCCCTTATCGTCCGACAAAGTTTCCACCTGGGACTGATGCGTAGGACCGCATTCCGCTCAAAAGATTTTCCTTATCGCCGGTGAAGTTGGCCTCGACTGCCCGAAGGACGTCGATTTTCGATCGGCCGCTCGAGCTACCCGTTGATTGCGCGCCGCAGTCACCGTTGCGCAAGGAGTGTAGCTCGTACACGCAAAAACACGTGAAGCGGAAGCGAACCTTTTTTTTGTGATCGCTGCGGCATTTAAATTTGAAACGAGGCCGCGATAAGCAGGGAGAATGGCAAATTCTTCGACGGTTTTTCTTTTCTTAATGGGATTGATAACGTTTAATAAGTCACGTTTCAATGTCTGTAAACACCTTCAAAGTGCAATGCCGATTGAATTTTTCATTGAACTTTTATTCGATAAGCAGTTTTATTTAAGACATTACGAATACCTATTGTTCTGTTAACAAAGAAATTTTTCGTATCAGGGACGATTGAAATGCGAGGTTAAAATTTGAAATAGTTTTGCTTTTATATTTTTTAATTGCCGCGCCGTTTATTATCATTGACTACACCGCAAGTGTGTTGCATCGGGTTGTGCGCCATTTGATTAATACATAACGTACTATTGTTAAAAAATTCAATTTTAATGTTCAGCATTTAAAAAAAAAAAACGCTTCTTTTTTCCACAAGTGTAGTTTATTACTTGTGATTGTATCTGTCTTATGTAAACGCAGAATTGCAGACTTTATAGAAAGAATAAAGAAAACATTACTCAAAGTAATCAAAGAAGATCTTTAAATAACTGCGCTTGTAGTAATTTAGAGAGTTTGTATAACAGACATAAAAATTTATTCATTTATAATTTCCAGGTGATTAACGTTTGAGACATCTCATTTACTGCCGTAGCTGACCCAAAAATATTTTCAAAGCGAAGTTTAACTTTCTGGCTTGCTTATTTAAGGAAAGCAATAACAACGATAAAAAAATAAGGAAAAAGACTTAATTCTACCTTTTTTTTACCACGATACAATCTAAGTCCATTTATTTCTTTAAATAGATTATCAGCAGTTTAAATTTAGAGCGTAACAAACGAACAGTATATTTTACTTTCTGGAAGTAAGTAATAAATCGCAATACCGTACCCAACGTTTTAATTACAGCTTAGAAAACTTTTCATTAAATCTTCGACTACTTCTCATTAAATTTTTACCGACACTCTAAATGAACCTCGTGAAATTAAACAGTCGTTACGTAAAAAAAATCACATTCTCAGGCATACGCACACCACAATGAACGATTCAGTCGCAAATTGCAAAAAGTGCATAAAAACGCCATGCGCGCTGCAAAATATCATCACCCGCGGCGCAGAAACTCTGGGAAAAAAAGCTGCGAATTAAAAGCGACCGACGCAATGTTCCGCTTGAGGCGCACATAATAAAAGGCCGTTTTAACAGGCAACGTGATTTCGCTCGAGCGCACGTGTCCCACGCGAAACGCATCGCCGCGACGTACGACCGATTCCCGCCGACGATACAGGCCGTTATTGGCGAGCGTCAAAATTTTGGGGTCGCTTTCACCTCTCCACGGAAGCCGTGATCGGGGCTCTCGACCGCGAGATTTCCGAGTCGCAACGCCCATTGTTCCGCGGCCCCCGCGCTGACATTGACTTACGAGCGGCCATTATTTCAGCGCGGCATTCGCATGAAAAAAAAAAGCACTGAACGCGGAAGATCGATCGTGACAGTGTCCTTTTTTTTTCTCTCTCGCGGCGATGTTCTCCGGACGCTGCGGTCGTTCGCGCAATCGGCGCAGTCACTGCAACGAGTCTAAACGGTTTACGAGAAGGGAACACTCGTAACGACGTCGGGAGGAACTTTCATCGAGATATGATAAAAAATATGGGCGCTTGATTCGAATTTTTGATAAGACAACAGTTATATCCTGACCTTTATTCGTGATGCGTTTTCTCTTCGCGGATCTTGTCATCTATATATTGTTCTCGGTGACCGAACGTGTTTAATTTAGTAATTCATACCAGCGTGCGCGTGAAAATTTGAAGCAGTCGGTATACTGCGAAAAATACTTGAAAAATAGTAGAATAATTATTAGATAATTTTAGATTGAAGACTTCCTTATCAATTAAAAGCAGTCCTCTATAATTTTTTATTTTGAAACATGATTATTCGGAGAAGGCATTTTACTATTATTACACTACTGCGGTATACAAACATATTAATTTCGTTTGCTTACATAATATTAATTATTTATGCATCTACTCTATCAGAAACATATTTCGTAAAGATCTTTGATTTTAAAAATGTTTTTAAAATACTGAAGTTTTGAAAGTTGTATTTAAAGTATATACTCGAAATTTTTACAGAAATACATTTATTCTTAAAATATGTTAATTTCATTTTTTAAAGAGTTTTTTTTTATAGATTATTTCCCAAGAAAATCAATGAAAGAGAATAATCAGTTTTTATTTAAGAACCGTAGTAAAAACGTTACTTTGCAGTTTCTTTTTTTACAAAGTTCAAAGTACGCCATTTTCCAACCGATCCAATACTGAAAAAATAAATTTTAATACTTTTTTTTTATTTTATATAAATTTAAGTACAGCAACAGTGAATAGTCTTCGTTGCATTAATTGTACATCTCTGTGTTCGTCTCTTATACACTTTATTCCCGTAAAAACGATATCAAAGAAGAAAGAAAAAGTCGAAGCATTGTGCAAACATACTAAACCCCAGACTCGCAATTACAAGTGCCAATTACGCTTTCAAGCACGTGGGTATACGATAAAACCGACGATAAAACTTAAAAGCATCATTGCGAATGCGATCATCAGCCAATCGGCAAATAAACGACAACTAGCGAAGCAACGTTTTGACGGTACATAATGGTAGCTCTCGAAATCAGTGACGTGCGAAAGAGAAAAGGCCGTCGATCGACGCCTCGGCGTCGGCACGCCGCGCGGCAATTACGCCGGCGATCGTTGGGATGCAGCCCGGGGCGCGATAACAACTGCGCGGGCGCGCGAACTAATCGAGCGAGTCGCCCGCGGCTCGGCGACAAAGGATGCCGAGCGCGTCACTCGCACATTGGACTTCATTGTTTTCGCGCACGTGTCTAATAACCGTCGCCCGGCTCCTACGGTGTCGGCAAACGGGCAACTCGGGTTTGTCTTGACGACCCCTCGGCGCTTTGATTGGAGAGAAGTGGTCGCTGGTGACGAGCGCAAATAGCCGAGTGTAGGTGTAAGTTGACTAAAAATAGTCGTAAGAGCGTTGATTACGTGAACGAGGGGAAAATCATTTCGTTCAAGTTGACAATGAACCGCTTTGTTCTCTGGAGTTGTAAATAAAAAGATGGGAAAAGCTAATCACGTAATAATTGGAGCAAATAAAAAATAGGAGAATATGAGTTCGTTGACAGAGCTTGACTGTTAGTATATTCAACGAAGTACTTGTCTTGATTTTTAAAAAAAAAAACTTACTTTTTTTAAGTAAATTTTACTCTTTAAACTCGTATTACGGAATAAAAAAGATAAAATTAGTCAGAAGAGCTGTTTTTAATTAAATATTATTTTCCAATAATTTAATTTAAAAATTAAATTTACACGGAGAAAAATGATTAGTAAAATTTACTGAAATACTAAATAAACTTTGTGTAAACAGTTAAGTAAACGTAGCCATATAACATTTACTCACGTGTAGCAAGTAGATTATAGTGTATTTTTTAAGCAATATTTACTTACTCGATTAAATAAAGCAGGCGTAAGCTCAAGCACGCTTCGATTAGCGTGCGTTACGCAGTAAATTTATATATAAACATTTTTTTTCAACAAATATTTAAACAAATTTTACTTAAGTAAAAAACAGTATTATTTACAGCGAGCCTTTGAAGTAAAGTTTACTAACAATTATTCTCCGTATAAATTTCGTTCCTTACAAATATGATAATATACGGCGTGGACCAGCGGTGAGCCGCTTGGCTATACACAGCGATTGTTAAAAATAAATAGAGTTTAACGACACTACCTTTTGTTTACATTAACTACGAGCAAAAATATAGGACGCCCAGTGAATGCAACACGCGGCTGCAAACATAAATAGTCTGACCCACCCCGTCTGTTACTACTGAACGCTTGTAACCGCAGCATCGCGCGCGGCGATGCGGCCAAGAAAAGAAAAGGCGCGCGCTTTTACATGAAAATTTCCCAACGCCGACGCGAGCTCGCGAATAAAAAAAAAGAGAGTGAGAGAGAAATAAAAAAAGAAGCTAAGTAGCGTGGCCGGGCGAGCACGTGGTTCGTCGGCGAGAAAAGCGTGTCAGCGTCGCGGCTTTTGCGCAATTTCCCCGCCTCCTTTTCTTTCCCGCGGGAGCGGCACCCGGAGAGTAGGGGTCCCCGCGCACGCCGTCGGTAAAGTCGCCGCCGGCATGGCGTGCGCGCCTCAGTGAAGTTGCGACCGCCGCGACGATCGGTGCTCTTTCCCACTTTCTCTCCGCCGACCCGGCGTACACCGAGATCGGCGAGATACGAGATTCGCGAGTCCAGTGCGCGCTGTTCATCGATCGCCTCTCCGTAGTAAAGTCGCGCGTGTGCCTCTTCTTTTTTTTTTTTTTTTATGCTCATCGATCGGCCGCTTCCGGTATTAAGGCCGACCACCTGCTCCCGTTTCCCGTGTCGGCGGCTCGTCGGGAGGGGTGCGCATCTCCGCGGGGTTTCTCGCTCGTCGAGGCGAGGTCTCACGATTTTTTGCGATCAGCTGCGACGGACCAGCAGAGGAGTGATTGATGAGCGGCGATTAGAGACCGAATTGAGGCTATTATCGTGGAGTACGTGAGATTCGACGATTTTTATCAAATTCGCTGCGATTATGACGCTTTTTGTCTGCACTGTCGATCGATCGCTTGTATTTTTTTTGTTTTAATATTGTTTGTACTTTTTCTTTTAGTACGAAGTTCGAACGGTAGTTTGAAAGTACATCGAAATGCAAAATTGTAGATAAGGAAAAATGACTGGACTACTTTTAGTCGAATGTGTAATGCAACGTGTACGTGCTGCAGCAGTGTGTTATGCCATGCATTAAGTTAAAATAAATATGCCGCGCTCGCGGTTAAATAGTATAATGCATAACAATGGCACGGAGGGAAAAGTATTCAATTTTCGATAGTTCATTTTCGCTTGAGATAGATGATTTTATTTAAAAGATCGTCTATAAAATGTAATTTAAAAGGAATTTGAAAAAGGAGAATCAATATTACAAAATTTTTGCTATCAACATTTCCAATCAAATCTTTACCACGCTGTTATTGGCAATGATTAAATATTATCTTAATAACAGTGCTGTTCCATTTTATTTCATTTTACTTTATGTCTTATTAATTTTTTTTTTAATTGAGATTCTTTTTAATGACGTGTTATAAGAGAAACATTGAATAATAAAATAATTATTATAGTATTACAATGTACCGCACAAAGTCTCAATCTGTAAATTATAGTGAATGTCGATAAGAAGCGCTGCATAATTAAAAAAAAAAGTTGTTGATGTCTCGTTGATGTATAAAAGTCATTTTTTTCAACTTCTTAAGCCATGGACAAAGTTGCAAGTAAATTATCTCTATCACCGTTAGCTTTATCATTGAATGACATCAGCACTGTACAAAGCATCGATCGACGAGTGCGACAAAAAGGCCATAGACAGTTGTTCTCTCTTGAATCCGGAGGAATGCGGAGTCACCCGAGAGTGCATTGAAGCTGAACCATTTTTCTCGCATATAAAGTCTTAAATAGACTTTATTCCATTGTCAAAACACACCATAGCAGGACATTGCAAATGCTCATTGATTGATAAAAAGGCTTACAAAAAAAATGATAAACCTCAATAGCATCAAATTGTAATTACTTCGGTAATGCATTCTAAAGAGCTCATCAAAGTTCCATAAGACATAAAATGAATTAAGCTCCCGCAGCAGCACTTGAAAATCCTCGTAATTTTTGTTCGCAAACGTAAGCGGCAGTCGCAGTAAAAAGAAACTTCTTCACAAAAAAAGCACTTAAATTTCTAACAGTTAAACTTGCAAAAAAAAAAGCTCGCCTCTTTTAAAGCCTCGTTCGATAAAGGAAAGGTTCATTTAGTTTCCCGGCCACTCTCGGCGACTTCCCGCTCTCCCAGAGACTCAAAGAAACTCCGGCGATCGCCAGCAGATCACAAAAGAAGCGAACTTAATTAATTAATTAATTAAAAAAAAAACGTAATAATAATTATAAAGCCATCGTTCCGCGAGCAGGGTGGCGACCTTGAGCGGCGAGGGTCGAAACTCGGCGCGCAAGAGATGAGCGTCGCGCACGCTCACTGCACCTTGGAGCTGGACTCGTAGATGGAAGTAGTAATGAGGGAGCGAGCGCGTCGCTGTAGCGTGAGTTGCGAGCCGCTCGGCTTGTGGCGCGCTGACATTCCGGAGCAGCAGCGCCAGCAGCACCACCAGCTGCTGTCCGAGGATAAGGACCCGGAATTCCGCCGGAGGAAGCGCTCCGGTACTTGGCCGTGAGTCTCTCTCTCTCTCTCTTTCTCTTCTCACTCTCTTACTCGGGCGCATTCTTCTCGCGCTACGTGTCGGCTGCGCGCTCTTTGTCGGTTTACAAAATTTTTAGAAAGTCAAGAGTCTGCCCGCTGCTTTTTATTAGTGCTGTATGTAGCGCGGGTTTCGCCGGCGTGTCCTTTGAGCGCGAAGTTCGCGAGCAAGGATGAACTGCGGAATAAACGATTTGAGATTAAGCGACTGTCAGCGAGTTAATTTTTTTCTGGGTG
This sequence comes from Sycophila sp. Sp_5, assembly GCA_018906775.1. Classification (NCBI taxonomy): domain Eukaryota; kingdom Metazoa; phylum Arthropoda; class Insecta; order Hymenoptera; family Eurytomidae; genus Sycophila; species Sycophila sp. Sp_5. The sequence continues at coordinate 1,835,131 of JACCID010000020.1, forward strand.
GGAGTTGAGCTTGATGAAAATTTGACCTTATTGAAGCAAATGGTGCGGATGAGATAAGATTTTGTCGAGACTGATTTTAATTCAGGAAATTGTCTGTGGATATATGTGTGTGTGAGTAGGAAAAAAGGGGGGGATCTAAATTGAAAAAAGGAAATTTTTAAGTTTGCTGCGCCAGTCTGTGAAATTTTAATTTTTTATAAGCGTTATAATTTTCTGAAAAATAGATGTCGGGCCTTTTTCTCTAAATTACTTGCTGAGTAAGGGGTACACGTGCAGACTGCAAAATTCTTTTGGTATTCTGAGAAATTTAAAAATTATAAAGCTGCATTATTTAACACATGCACATATAGTAATTGAATTGAATATTTATAATATGTTCGGTATGCAAAAAGAGGCTGATGAAAAAAAGTTTTTTATTGCATTTCTTTCTTAAATTTTTATCACGACACGACGAATTCATTTGTATAACATATAGATTAATTCATGAATTAATTTGTACAAAAGATAAATTATTCCTGGACTTGACACTTAAAAGATTAAATTTCGTATTTACTTGCATTGGACTCGTACAAACGCTGCACAGTGCATTTAAAATTTCTCCTACAACATGTTCAGGCCATTATTCCTGCAGACGTGAAAAAGAGTACGTAAAGCCTAACATATTGCAAGGGGCTTTGAAAGTGACAGCCTGGATTCTTGAAGGAAACATTTTTTTAAGATAGTGTTCCGATGAAATTATCCCATTCTTTTTTGTCATTTTTTCATATCAGTTCTTATTAGAATGGCTTAGAAAAAAAGTACTCATTTTTTCACGTACTTTTTTTATACAAGCTCCTTCTTACTTTCTTTGGAATTTTCCTAGATCCAGTCTATCTATTTTGTGAAATTTTAGTACTGTTCCCTTGTGAAAATTGAATTGACAGACTTTTTATCTTAATAAATTGTGTCTATATTAGTTTTTAAATGAATTTCTGTATGTATTTCTGTACTTTTTAAATGAATGAAGTTCACAAATAATTAATATATCACACGAGTTGCATGAGACTATGATTGGAATTGAGAGATCAGACGATCAGGCAATCAGGCCATTAAATGATGTAACATTTCTCACCTTGCAAACGACATTCTGATGATTGCCTTATTATCCGGATTAATAATCTTGCCAGGATATCATCAGCGACTACTTATAATATAATAACTCATCCATTAACACCTCATCCGCGTAGAATGGAATCATATTAATTTGCAAATCCTCTGATTAGTCTCACAATAATCGTTAAAATCTCCCAATTTAGATGAATAAATAACACGATTAAAATATTTAACTACGATTTATCCTTTGAATTTTATCTCCATTAGCTTGAGAATATTATTATCATAATATTTATGCAAGACGACATAATTATATTCACTTCTGATGAGCATGCCAATGCGCATCACGTAGAAAGCATAAATTTACGATTTTTTATTTCTTATTTTTATTCTGTTACACTTTAAATAGTAAGTCAGTAATAGAAATAAATAACTTGAGTATAGAAATCGAAAATAAATTTTAAAACCGACGGAAAGAAAAAACACGAACGAAGCAAGATGTATTCGCCTTAATACCGGCGACGTTATAGTCACATCGATACAATAGAAATTGTCGGGATCAGGAAAAGTTCACTGAGTTGTGAAACACGTGACTTTTATTGCCGATTGGTCGTGACTCGCTTCGTTCGAGTAATATATTGGGAGGTAAAGATCCGAACTTACAGGGGATCCTTGTTTTATGGCGGTCGCAGGTAGGCGTCTTTGTTTTAATGGAAAATAGACTTAGAAAGCTTTTGTAAACGAAAGGCGGAATCATAAGAGAAAATAATTTAAATACAGATCAACAATATTATTATTATTTTTGAATATTGAAATTTTAAATTTAAATTTAAACACTAAAATTCTTTATAAAATACAAATAATTCTGGAATATTTTTTCAATGTCTCGTAAATTTATTTATTATACGTATATAATTCATTTTGTGATTCGTCAAATCCTCATTATATTGACGAAATCGACGAGCGTCAAGACTTACGGAATACATTTACTTTAATTAGTAAATGTAGACTGCATATCAATAATACACGCATCGCATTACCATGTGGCAAAGCGTTGAAATATTTATTGGCCAGGTCAGCGACCGATTGACGAGTCATAGTGGTCGAAAGATACCTCGCAGTCGAATGTCTTCCGATACTACTGTATAGTGCATGCCAAATAATTTTTTTTCTACTACCAGCAATTTTGATTAAAATGAAAATACTTGATTAAATATTTTATTGTATTATTAATATTGTCAGCAATGAGTAAACAAAATTAGTATTAAGTACTTATATACTGTTTAAATGTATTTGTATGTGTTGAAAAGGCAGAGAAATATATTTGCTTTCGCTGCCTCGTTTGCCAAATTATTATTGACTAATCGATTGGTATTTTTAAATGAGTAGTTTGAAGAATAAATGTGTGTACTCTGCGGTCTGCACACACATATATATTTACTACAGTATACTGTGGGAATGTGTGGGTCGCTTACGGTATAATACTAATGTTCAAATGGATATGTTTCGCACGAAGGTCGAAGAGAATGTCTTTCTGTTGAAATTAGTTCAAAATTAGTAGCTTAGAAGGGCAAAGGAATGGACGTTAGAGGGATAAACATGCGTCATAAAATTGAATAATTAGAGTGGAGTAGGATATTTGTACACCTGTCGAACTTGAAGATTATCTAAGATTAAGAGTATTTCGGGAAATTGATAAATTTAATATGACGCTTGGTCTATTTTTACACTTCGTTAATTGCCACTCTTCTGGTAAATTAGGGAAAGCATGGTGGATTTTACGGTTTATAGTAAATCGTTAAGACTGAATTTGCTACTCTGGTAGAAATTCGATCCACTGCGGTCACCTTTGTTACGAACTAGTCACGGCCACTTCTGTGGAAATTTTGAAAAAAGGGCTTAAGTTACATATTTTTCGAAATCGAGAGAAGACTATTTTCATATTTTTTCAACGATAATCTAGCAGATCTTTAAATTTTTCGCAAGTTATTATGTATTTGTTACAAAACTAAAATAAATGAATAAAAAGCACCCGAACTACGTACACCTGTTACAATTAAAATTAAAATTGCAAATATCTTAAAATTACTAAAATGTGTATTATGCCTTTTTCAAAATCACCACAGACTAGTTACTGCTCAATTTTTACCAGGGTAGGCTGCTCTTTAACATAAACTTTTTCCCCACTACCCATAAAACAATATTATCTACATTACTATACATACAAATTCATCACACATTCGTCCAATTTTAATTCCACACTTGAATGTAAGACACACGTACGCACAAAAAAGCGCATTTAATTAATTACGAAATGCAGCAGCCGCAGCTTGAAAACATTACCCGCAGAAACGGCGCTCTGCCCCAAATACCTCATCGTAAAATCGAAAGCACAAAAGAATCCATGCGTTAAAAATACGCAAAGCAATAAACTTTTGTCCGCATACGCAAAATCCAAAAGTCGCGCCGCTAAAAAACATTCCCGGCCAAAGCAATCGATTAAACTTGACACTCGGCCGGCGGCAGCAGGAAAAAAAGCGCCGCGCGCTTTTTCGCAGCTGAATCGATAAGAGGCCGCGCGACAATAGCCTCCCGTCGAGTGTGCAAGACGCACCCCTGCGAAAGTAGGCCAGAAAGAATTAATAATTCAACGCGAGCCGAGGAGGGTGCGGAGAGCCGCGCGCGCGCGTTTGGCCCATAGTTCTCGAATTGATCCCGCGCGAGGCATGCGCGTGGCGCCGGGTCGTCGACCATGTTGACTCTAGAGCGCGGAGTCGCCGGGAGAGGATCGTGCCAGTGGACGCCGGAGAGCCATGGAGGCGCCTGCCCATCGGTGGTCGGCCGACGACAGCGACGTCGAGCTCAGGTAATCCACGTGGTTACTCCGGGGGGTCGAGGGGGGGGGGGTGGTTGTACGCTGACCTTAACCTACGGGCGTTGAATCGTCGGCTGCGGGTTGACACGCGTCGACGTATTTTTAGACGCGAGAAACTGTATCTACCTGTTGCCAACTGTGCCTTGCAAACGCCGATGGAGAAGTTGATTTTCGCGCGGCGGAGAGCGCGGATGGAGTATGGATTGATTTGGCAGGGGTTAGGTGCGCGAATTTTGTATCCTGCGCCAGATTTTCCCGCGGGCGGAAGTCACGCGGTCGTTCGCGAAATACCGCTGTCGGCGCGTGTGTCTTTTTCTTTTACTTTTTTTTTTTTGCTGAATAGCGTTGCGCAATCTTTGGCGAGGCGTTCACTCGACAACGTCACGCATATGCTAAATAAAAATTATGTAAAGATGCTAAAATCGTGTGATTTTTTTTGCGACGATTTTTCAGTGAACGTACGGTCTAGTAGTACACGTGGTGAATGTATGATTAATACTCCGCTTGTATAAATATAACCGTTGGATTTTTTTTTATCATTTCAGTTTAGTTTAGAACTGAGTATACTTATGTAAGATTTTATCATTTTCAATATTCGTTCGCGTTGATACATTTTGTGTAAATATCCCTATTAATCTACAGACATATAATTCAAGTTGTTGTGAATTTGTCACTCATACACACTTTTTCCTCATACACTTTGTTTCCGGGTTTGATTAGGCGTAAATTCACAAGCAGAGTTTTTACTTGTAAAGAGTTGTCTTAGGAAATTGTATGCTCTATCAAATTAGCTAAATATTTTTAAACCTTGAAATAATCATTCTCATCTAATTCTGAATAGTATTTCATCATTTATCTACAATCACGATCTTTATTATAATTTCAGTAGTAATTTTCATTAAAAAAAAAAAAAAAAAAAAAACGAGAAGCATATTTAATGAAAAATCTATGTAATTTTGTAATATCTCTTTAACGCACTAATGTGACTGTGCAAGAATGCTAATGTCTGTAGTTGGTGGCCTAGGCAGGCTGCTGTCCTCCACCCACGTCGTCCTCGCGTGCTCAGATTTGCAAAAATTTGTCTTCGCCCCTTCTCGAGTTTCCCTATTCAAGCGACTTTTAGAATTTTATGTCGTTTAAAGAACATAAACGACGGTTCAAAGTGTCTATTTTCCTCCGAGTAAGCGAATTAGATTTTTTATACTATAATTCTCTTGAATTAGTTAGCATAAATTAATCTAATGACGCGCGTTAGATAAGAATGTAGATATTAACTTTTTTATTTTAAATTTTATCGTCGTTAAGCGAAAAATGGCTTCGATTAACATAAAAAGAAATCGTTTATATTCTAAAAGTAAGGTTAACAACATAAGTAAAAAAATATTGTTATATTTCGTGAAGAGAAAAAACTGGTTAAAGTGGATACTTTTGCAAATAATAATTAATTTTATGCAGTGTCAATTCACTTCGATCTGCTCTATACATTCTTAAGAAATAGCTTTGAAATTACAACATCGACATTTACTCCACAAAAATGTTGTCAAAATCAATTGCAAAATCAGTATACATAATGCGATACACAATCAGTCTTCATACACGGAGAGAAAAGTTCTTACTAAACTTATTTTACTACACTCTTTTTTACTAAAAAAAAAGTATAGTAAAAGTCGCTAGACTTATCGAAAAATTTACTTCAAGTTCAGGAAAATTTATTATCAGTTTAGAACATTTTACTATTTTTTATTTGTCGAGTTTGACCCTGTGTTATAAAACAGTACAATAATTTTTATACTAGAACTTATCTCTCTGCGTAAGTGCTCTGTATACATAAACGTAAAAAGGCCTCTCCCGCTAATATAAAAAAAAAATTAAAAAAAGAATCTCAAGATCGCGTAATTGTGCATCCGATCGAGCGGAGCGCCAACTTATAGTCGATCTCAGCGGAGGGAATGAAGAAGCGAATGCAGCCTTTCGAAACAATGGGCCGTGCAGCCTAGACCCCGTTGGGCGCGCCTCGAGCCGTCCCGTCGATTACGATTCGCCGCTGCCGATCCGCGAATCCCTCGCTCCCTTCATCGTTGCGCGCCTCTGATCGGCAATGATGACATGCCCAAGCATGCGCGATCCACATGCGGCCGATTTCATCGAGGTTCGCCGGTCGCGTGATCTGCAGATTTATCGCGGTCATTATCAGCTGCTCGCGAGACTCATATTCCTCGCGATGTAACGATGACATTTTAGCTTTACAAACTAGACTCTTTTTTTTTCATTGCTTCGCTTGGTGATTTATTCTCTGACTCAATCATCAATGATATCAATTGATATATTATGTGTCGTTAATACCTAACAGGGTCTGCGACATTAAATTAAGTAAATAACAAAAAAAAATTGTTTCATATATTTGATTTGATGTACTTTCGTATAGTATGCATCAATTTTTTAAATTTATTATCTATTGACTGATGAGCAGCGGATTTCTCATTTTCATGATATCAACGTGCTTATCACTGTTTATATCAAGAAAGCTCATAAAAGTTTTTATAAAACTCATATAATTTTGTAACAGAAATCGTCATAATATAATGCATTTAATTATATATTTGAATGACGTTATATATAGGCTTCACGTAATTCTATTGTTGAATTATTCTAGTTAGTGAATAACTCTTCTAGAGTTATTCGGAGGTAGCTACTAATAAAGAGTATATTCGGTTTAAAAAATTTAAATTAAAATACACCCTTTATTGGACGTTTATCGGTGTTATGCAGATAATATTTTACGCTTCGAGAAAGTTGTAATCGTTAACTGGAGTGCAAAGGCCTTAAAAAAGAACAGAAAGCGCGAAAAACACATTAACAAAAAAAAATACTGATAAAGGAGATATTTAATACATAAAAGAAGCATCACTTGAAAATTTTCATTTTGAACTCATTCAAGGCAATAAAATTACAAAAGATAATATCAGTTATAATTAATTTATAATTAAACTCTTCTACGCAACTTATCACCAAGAATGAGGCTATCTCGGCGAGTTTACGAGATGTAACTCAATAATAAGACGGAAATAAAATTTCTGTCATACTTTATTAATAAAATTCACGCTATTTTATACGTTACATCAATAATTGAAATGCCACGAGTGCTCAGTAGCTATACTAAAAATAAACGCGTTACGCGCCTATCAAACAGAGCTTCTCTTCATAAGCATCTCGAGGATTTCCATGGGCTCTCGGACGACAAGTAGGAAGCTTATTTCGAGACGTTAGGAATAGAGATGGTCGGATGTGAAGTTGACTGACAAACTTTCTCCTTGAATGTGGAGAAATCTTGCGATACATTCCGGAAGCCTGGCTGTTTACGATCTCATTGTTTCAATGAAAACTGATATCTTCGCTCGAGCGACTCGTTTTAGCACCGAGCTGCCCGATGCGTTAGATAACTTCACTTTAATTGAATTTACATAAGGACTGTTAAGATCAGCTAATGAACCAGCGTAACGCACGTGCACTAAAACAACAGGAAATTATCTAAGTTTTCTAATAAAATATACTCTTCGAGAATCACCGATAATTTATCATCAGAATCTCCTCCTCGGGGTGTTATGAAGCGTTGAAAAAAGAAATAATAGATTGATTCGTTAATTCATAAATTTCCGGTTTAATGCGGCTTGATGAAAAAATTACCAGAAGATGATGATACCCACTTCAGTAATTTTTGCAGCGCCACTTTGTAATCATTTTTGCTATACAATTTTCTCACGCATGCAAGGCTAAACTCGCTCGCCAAAAGAAAAGAATGTTAAGGTCATAAAAAGAGCTCTCCCGTTTCCTAATAGCAGTCAGCATCGCGTGAGGGCGATTTTCAGTAGGAAAAAGTATCCCACTCGTTATCAAAAAAAAAAAAAAAAAAAAGAAGAAGAAGAAAAGAAAAAAGTAAGTGAAGGATAGTCGGGTACCTAAACGGTGTATTATCGGCAGTGCGCGGCATCCGCAGGGAAAAACCACGAGCGCCGCGGCTTTTCCGGTCGAGGAGCAGAAAACGAAGAGCGAGAGCTCGGCGGCGAAAGGGAAACGCGTTCCACGCGGCGAAAAAAAAAAATTCACCGTGAGATTCCGCGCACATAGTTGCATACACGTCGGAGCCGCGGGCATAAATCTTCGCGCACGCACCTTCCCGCGGCTTTTCGGATTTTCTCCTTCGACGCCAACTGGGACATTTGCTGCCTCGCGATAAGCGCGCTGTCGTTATTCATCCACTGTGACTTCTGCTTCCTTGTTAATGTATATGAATGTATTAAAAAAGCGAGGCGTGCTAAATTAATTTGAAAAAGTGCAGAGATAGGGGATAGACTTGTTTGTAAATTTAAAAAAAAAAATTAGCACGCTTGATTTTGTTAAATATTCGCTTTATTAAAGGAACAGAATAAATACGCAAATTTAGACTGTTCAAGTAGCAGGTTGTTCTTTTAGTGTAATTTTTTGTGTTAGAAAATAAATTAACAAGCTTATGCTTTAAACGAGCGAAAACTTTTTTATTCGTTATTTTGAGCGTTTCGAATTTTGGCGCCATTTACCCGGAAATTTGTTCACTAAGCAAACAAATTGTTATTTTAAACGAGCACTAATTGAATTGCTTAAATTAAATAATTTTTTATTTCTCTTATTTCCAGGTTTATTGAAACTTAATGTACACTTTAAGAAAATAATAACGTGGCACTTTATTGAAAATAAAACAATAAAACAAAATATATTATTATTTAATGTGAATCGAAGTAAAGCAGATTAAATAGTGCTGAAATTATTATGCAGATCATTTATATATTGCGTTAATCTTGGAACAGTAGCATACAATTATTAGAGTACACAAAATTATTTTTAAATTTTTTATTTAAATTTAACTAATGCAAGAAGGGCAGCTAAAATAAACATGTAGGCCATGTTCATCATTTAATAACCATCATCTTTTAATAAAAGATAATAAAAGTTATGAAAGCATTAAAAAAGCCTCCAAAATTCATTTAAAAAATTACTTCAATTATTTTTTTCATTTTTTAAATAAATGTATTCTTGCAAGAAAACCATGTAGTTTCGATTCTATTGAAGCTTGATCGCTGCTATTGCTTCTTCGTGCATAATTCAGGAACACCGTTTTATGTGAGCGCCGCAATTATTGCACTTATTCCACTACAATAAATTATTTTTCTATTACGTTTTTTATGAAGATAATAAATATTTACTATGCAATTTAATAATTATTGAAAAAAGCTTAATACATTCCTGTAGTCTAATGATAAACCATTTGAATATTAACGATATAATGATTTAAGTTAAGGATCACGTCAATTTATCAACGTCTGAGCGTAAAACCCAAAAAACAAAAATAAAAACTCGAAAAATAAATCAAGCATTCGAGTCGCCCGTCTCGGCGCTCCGCTAAAAAACAAAATTTAGCAGTAAACATCTTAAGAACCTCAAGACCCTCGTAAAAAAATCCCAATAAACCGAAAACTCCTCTCGTCCTCTAACGAAACGCTCGCGATTCACCTTCAGAAACACAAAAAATCCAGAACTGCACGAGCGCTCAAGTTCACCGTCAGACGAACTCCGGCGTCGACGGGCGCGTAGCTCCGCGACCTTCGTCGCGATCCTTTCACCTGCGTCGCTCGTCGTCGGCGCGCACCGCAGGTGCATCGCAGCGACGACAATGGAGCCACGGGACCTGCACTACCGACCGACGAGCCTCTCGCTCCGTCTCTCTCGTCCCCCTGGAATTCCATAATTGCCGCTGCACGAAATCGTTCGTCATGCCCGCCAGTCGCTGTCCGGACTCTTCACAGGCCTTTTGGGCCCGAGCGCGCGCCTCCGCGATTGTCCCCACGGAAAGCCGACCTCATCGTCGAGGCGAGCCCCCGTACACCTTCTACTTTCGAAATTCGCAAATCTGGCACTGGGAGTTCGTAGATTCGTTCGATATTTCCTGGAACCGAGAGCAGCCGGTGATTAGTATTAGTTCGAGGTATCGGGTGTATGGTGACGAGGAACGTTCGATGTCAATCTTTGCAAATAAAAAAAGTGGGCAAATTGATTTTCGGCTGCGCTTGCTTTTCTGGCGGCGATTGCGCCTCAGCTGATTGGCATATGCTTCTCGCTGGCACTGCGTTTCGAGCCTTGCTGATGTTTGCTCGCTCGAATATGTGCCGACGGTGTATAGTACACCTATCTTATCTGTGGACTGATAGTTTTTTCATCTCGGATCTCTTGGAAATCAGTACATCGAGTTTTCTACTGCGCACAACTTGTAGTTCTCTGTAGCTATACCAAACCAGTCGAACAACATTTTTTTTTTAAATAGCAGTGTCCCAGTGTAGTTCGTATTTATTCAGTGCATTCGCTGTTTGTGTTCGTACTGTGATCAGTTTTTGGCTTCCACGTAGTCGCTGCAAAGACTTCGGACCAGTATGATAAAAAAGAAAGGTTGAAGCCGCAATGTCGGTGTACTTGTAATAAGGAAAAAATTAAATTTCATCATTTTATAATTACCTCTGACTCACGTGCGTTACGAAACGCCGGCGTTTGAGAAAAAAAGGAACACCTCCTTTTCCATCGAATCTAAAAAGGTCAGCGTACAGTTTCGTCAGTGCCATCCAACGGATTCACACTGTCGACCATAGGATTTTCCTCGACGACGACTTTACAAGAATTTTCAAAGATTCTTATCTCCGATAACGACTGATCGACGTGATATAGTTCAGCTTAGAGTGGCCCAATCTTTTTTATGGAATAGTAAATTTACGCCGATTCGCGAGTCAACCCACGCAGTCCCGGCCAGCTGCAGCGCGCGGCGCGTCTAGAAGTGCAGCGTCACGATTCAAGCGCACCGGCAGATAAACACAGCCGAAATTCGTGCGGGGACTGACAACGGAGTTTTTGGCCTCGGCGTCGATTAGATTCGCCGGGAGGCGGCCAAGATTTCGAGATTCCAGCTGGGGGACTCGGGCTTTCTCCTACCGCAGGGAGACATTTAGAGAATGCCTGTGTTTTCGAAGGTCGCGATGGATGCGCTTGTAGACTAACTGCTCCGACGAAGGAGACCTGCTCGATAATGAAAATTCATTATTCTCATTGATCGATTTAATTCATTGCGGAGCTGTACGCGTAGTGCGAGTATCTGTGTATTTACTGCGAAATGTCAATTTGGAGTTCTTATGCTCTAGAGAAATTAATAAATACCTTTTCTTAATTTGGAAAGAAACTGTCGACATTTAAATAAATATTTTTGAAAAAAAATCGTACGTTCTAAAATTGCATAGCAATATTTAACAAATTTAATATTTAACTCAGGAAAATGCAGTAAATAAGTAGTCACCGATGAATACATAATTTACTAGATGTAGGTAATTTTGAAAAGTAAATGTTTAATTGGACAAATCAAAATTAAAGAAGATTATAAATATTTCCGTGGTATGCCAGGTGAATGTTATATAATGGATATTTAGAAAAAATTTTCAAACATTCTTTTTAAAATAATTTGAATGCTTTCAATGTCAGTCAGTGGACAGATAAAAAATGTGAACGCAGTTGTCCGAAAAACTCGAAATTCACGTTCAACGATATACGGGCCAAAAAATGTTATCCAAAATTTCTGACCCGTTAAAAAATAATCCCATCTCTTTTTAATTCGGTCCCGTTTCACTTTCATTTTCTCTCATACTTGTTCAAGTAGAATTTATTGCGAATACTATTGATCAGGCATTCAATTAAGCAACTGCAAATAAAATATTTATAATCTTGCAAAAACTTCATGCACGTTCGATCCAGTACATGTAAATGAAAAACTTTTTTGTTAATTATTTCTTCTCTAAATATTTTTATGTTCACTTTTGTAAAAATATTGATATTATTAGAAGACTAAGACAAAGAAGAGTGGAGGTTTAAACTGTACAAAAGAGTTACGCATTAATCAGCTGAAAACAATTACTCAATCAAAATTTGTGAAGACGACCTTTTTAAGAGCGATAAGCAGTTATTTGTTTGCGCTTTTAGTAATTGAGTCCTTGAATCGGATAACCGGTTAGAGCATAATCGTTGCTAGACGCTCGCTTACCGGATTTCTGAATTAAAAATTTCTTCGCACTTTCCGAGTAAAAAATCCGATGACTTTTAAAATTCAACATCGCGCTAACTCTGCACATTATCCACCACCCGTCGACCGACCATTTTTCTCTCACCCTTTACCTCCCGGTTGGAATTTAGCGTCGTGTCTCATAGAATTTATTCGGCGAATAAACACCGCGACGAGTTTCACGATTGTGAAGGTCTATAACATTTCAGAAAAAAAAAATCCACTTCAACTTTAATTTTTTTTTCTTCGAATCGATCTTCGAAGTGGTCACACTCATTTAAATCATCAGAATCAACGCCTTAGATTTACAAGGGCTAGAATCGCGTTTCGCCGTTTTGACGACAACGGAGATACTGACGCGATCGCCTGGTGAGCTATGCCAGTTGTCGCGGACTCGCCGGTTGCATATATATTTATATTTATATATATATATATATATATAACTCCTTATACATATATAAATACTCCCGAGCGACATTCAACCCTCGATAATTAACGAGTATTTTTGCTCGAATCTTCTTTTTTTTTACTGTTGGCTAAATAACGATGACTAAGTATTTTCAGCACGTTTAATGTTTAACATCTATTACCATTTAGATCATGAATTCAACTGAAAGTTACCACGTGCTTCTAATTTAAAAATGCCGTAAATCTGAATTGAAATATTCTTTAGACACTATATATTATATTAAATTCAGTATTATAACTATATTTTGTAAATTTAATAGAATTGTTGCTTGATATTAACCAGAGTTTTTTTTTTGCGAAATTCTGAAATGTGATGGTCTTCGTTAGAGGCGAGAATATATACTCAAAAAAATTTATTTATAATCAAAGTGTAATTTAATCTTTAATATCTATTCAATTATTCTTACAATATTATCATTTTAAATTTAATATAAAATCTTCTTTGTATTGTTTGTTATTACTAAAGAAATCGTGCGTCGTATAATTTCATTTTCAATACGGTTATTCCCTTATTTACCAAGCAAACGCTATTTATTTGTTCAAATGTGTGTTAAATTTAGATTTGCAAAAAAAAACTTATACGAATACAAGAATAATCAAGAATCCGACCTTTCAAAAATTAATCGAAAAAAAAAATAAAATCTCTGTATTTTAAGGGTTGAGAGCCTCTCCTTTTATAGAAATGAGTTACAAAAATGAATAGCAAATTTCCAGTCCCGCGCAATAATTGCAAACCGCATTAATTCCGTGCGTCAAAGCACCATTTTCGCTCGTGTCTCATTTGAACTTTCGTCAGCCTAGGTGTTTTCGCTTGCCAATCCGGAGGGTTGACGCACTCCGTCGAACTTTCCGCGCCGCTTTCATTCGTCCTCGAACTTTGTCTCCGCCGTCGCCTCGAATTATAATTAACCCGTGACTGGCGAGGCTCGCAGCGACCATCAAAAAGTTGCGCGAAGCCTGCTTTCTTGGACTTTTCCTTTTGCTTTAGCCGCTGGCGAGATAAGAAACCGAACGCTCGCAGTGGTTATGCAATTCGCGCGCTTGCGCAGATAAACAGCTGCCCTCAAAAATCAATGCCTCCTCCGAGCAACGACCCGAAAGGGCTAATTATTTTACGAATTCTAGCCCTTCAAAATTTCCCAATTATAATTACCGATCGACTGGTGTTCCTTCCTCTCGTCGCCCTTCGACTAGTTCGAGAATCTCTTGCATTTCGCCTTTCGAATCTTCGAAACTCCAGTGTTGTAATTTAAAAGAAAAAGACAGAAAGCTCATCTCTTGCACTGTTGAAAATATTACGAAGCTTATTTCAAGCCTGTAATTAAAAATCAATGAGTTCGTACGTTCGATTAAACAATATTGCATTGATTTTAATAATTTTTTTTAAAATGATTAAACATAATCGTTTTACTAATTAAATTTAATGATGTTTCAATAATTAAACATTAAATTTAATAATTTGCACTTTACAATTACTTTAATGTACAGGCTTGAAATAAGCTTCCTTTGAATGTATTATTCATTTTAACGAAAAAAATGTTCTCAGTGTGACTCAGAAACAAAAAAACATTGAAAATAAAATATCGCAGAGGAACGGTACATTTTGCGTGACTTTCCACAATAGACAAGCAGTGACAAAGGAGTAGTTTAAATAAAATCTACACCGGCTGCGCGTTTCGCGCGCCGCACATCCACGAAAATAGCGGGCGCGGACGATGAGTGGCTCGCGTGGTCGAGCCAGCAGGCGATCATGGACCAGATCCTGCCGCTGCGCGAGGCGCCGGGACACGTCGACCCCGAGACGGGCCTCGACTTCGATCAGCTGAGCATCGGCGACGCCCGCCAGAATCGCGTGCTCAGGTATACACGTCCGAACGGCCAACCTTCTCCATCCGAGCCCAGGTCAACTCTCTCTTTCTCTTTCCCTCTGGACGTCGAGGAGAAAAGTGCGCCGGGTCCTGGCGGAGATAACCCGCAAAGGCTGCGCTGATATATGACCCCGCGGCGACATAATTTATGCCGGCGCAATCGAACGCACGCTAAATTGCGCCGCTTAACTGCTTGTCGGTTTAAAGTTTGTCCACCGTAAAATGAGAGGGAAAAAAAGGTTTACGACGCCGCCGGCGCGGATAACGAGCGTTAAAAAGAGCAAACGAGGCTTTAAAATTATCCTAATGCGACGTGAATCACACGGCAATCCGCCGAGGGAGAACGAAAGAGCGAAACTGCGAACCAATCGGAGAGTATCTTAACGAGAGTGCAGCGTATCGGATGCTCGCTTGCAATTTCATTTTATCTGTACGCTCAAGTTCGGATTAACTCGAGCTTTTTCCCTTTACTTTTTTTAAACTCGTTGGCGTAAACTCTGCTGAATTCACCCATGCGATAAAATATACATTGACAATATGTATACGTAGATGGAGGGAAGAGTCTAGTAGAAATTACAATACTATTTTGTAACGCGGGGACAGAATCAACAAATAAAAAAATTTACTAGAAAATATGGTAAAACGTGCTAGACTTACAGCAAATGTTCATGAACTTACGGCAAATTTTATTATACTTTTAATAAAATTTTTTATTTGTCGAGTCTGCCCCTGCGTTACAAAATAGTGTAGTAATTTTTACTAGACTTTTCTCTCCGTGTGTGAGCATATATTTACAGATGCACGTGTAGCACCATGGCTACTTAGTTGTTTTGGTAATTGCCACTTGAACAAATCGCCGCACTAATTTGTTTTTATGTATTATGCAGTGCAATGAACAAAACAACAAAAAAAAAGCTTTTATAATGCTTCCTCGTGCGCATGGCCCATTAGTCGTAAAATACCGATAACACTATTATTTTTTTCCCAACTCCGTTACGCCATTATCAATGAGATAATGATTTGCTGATTGCCATCGTAAAGTGCGATGACGCGCGCCGCAAACAATAACAACAACAAAAAAATCCAAGCTAAATAAAATGCAAAATCAACGTGTCTGTGTTTGCAGGAGAACGAGGAGCCTGAACGCGCCCAGTCCCATCCAGCAGTTCGGACCATGTGGACGCATCATGAAGAATTCGGCTATGGCCATGTGAGTATTAATCCCATCGTGAGTAGTACCTGTATCTATTGCCCGGTAAATCGGCGATGGGAGACCGTCTTTATTGGCCATCGAGAGGTCGTTAAAGCGAAGAGAATGATAATAAATTATCGGGAAACGTAACGGCGCGGCTAATACTTTTCGTCCTTCCGCAAACTCTCGCGATTGCGCAATGAGCGCAATTTTCAATAATAACCGCGCGGGCAATTATGCATAATTCGTGTCGTTCCTCAGCCACCACGACATCCGCATTTCTGTCAAAAGATAAGAGGAAAAAGGAGAGCGCCGACGGAGGTGCCGCCAGTAATAAGCGAGCCGCGTGCGCTGAGCTTTCTCGAGAATCCATTTTCAATGAGAACCGGCGTATAGCGACTAAAAAGTTCGGATTTCAATTGGAAAATCGTCAGGGCTCTAGAATTGTAAATTAGCCTTTGTTGTCGGCGAATTAACGCCGAGGATTGTCGCGACGGCGGCGCGAAGACGAGTCGGACGAAAGGAATTTTTAATTGGCCTGCGCCGGTTGATTGTTTTACGGAACGACGATTAAATTTTGTTGTCTCTTTGTGTGTGTGTGTGTGCGTGCATAACGATCGCGATGCGCGTGCGTCACATCGTTTTGTTTACTTTCCCTTTACATTCTCATGGACTGCGCATAATTTGCTTTAATTTTATGTAGACCTTCGGTTAACCACACGTGCACCAATGAGACTTTTCATTTAGCTGTTGCTTTTTTTTTATTTCTTTTCGACTGTTTTAACGATTTACTTACGCGAAGCATAAAAAGGCAACTTTTTTCAAATGAAGCGTCGCGAAGTCCTTCATTAAAATAATTACGGGATTATTGGAAATTTTTGTGAATTTACTTGTTGAACGCACGCACGCTAATTTACATGTTTAACGAAAAAAATTGTCAATCTCTCAAAAATTATGATTACTTAAATGTAAAATGTGGCAGTTACACAAGAATATATTAAAACGTCTACACTTTATATTTATTTGGCAATAAAATAAATTAATTGTTATGTACAGATTTATTCTTTATATATGCTAGCAAAATAATTGAATAGGAATATTTTTTATCTTTTTTAAAAATTATTATTCTTCTCTCGTTATTTAATAATAGCTTTATGGATAGCTTTATCCATAAACTTATTTATTATAACTGCGGATTTTTCCAATTAAAAAGAAGAGACTAATTGACTAATTCATTCGAGGAAAACTATAATTGAAGTTTTAAAATAAATTAAGACTCTACACTATCTTAATTTAAAGCTAGAAAAATAAACTCGTGACTGTATTTTGAATTACGTGCAAGAATGTATTTTTTTTTTTAAGAGATGCAAAAGTAATGTTTTAACAGTCAGACAGAGTAGTCAACCTTTTCTTCAGTAAAATTCAACACTATACTGCATTGTACTGAGTAAAATATGAATTTAACCGCAGAATTTTTTAATTGCGGCAAAGATCAACAGCATTGCAACAGCGTGGTCGACAAACCAGTTCTAAAATCGTCGCTTAAAATAATTTTGATCGTCGATTACTTAAAAAATCAAACATCCTCGGCAAGCGCGCATAATCGCCGCATGCATACACGCTCATGCCGAGAGCTTGCATCATTCATCAGAATTAAAATCGCATTTGAACGGCCACGTAAGCTCTCGGAGCGTCGTTTTTCGAAAATGCAGCATCACGGGCTTACGGAAAAAAAAAAACTGTGCCCGACAATTCGAGAAGCTTGAAAACAGCGCCACCTAAAGAGAATTCAGCGCTTATCAGCCATTCAAATGTGCCGCGAACAAAGGGGTCCCCGATTAACAAACAATATTCGCGAGACTTGCACGCGAGTTACACGTGATGGGCCTCGAATGTACAACCGCTGAATGTCGCTGTTGTATCGAAAAATAATACCGCTGACCTTGCTAATATAAAAATTTGAAAATTCATTCGGAAAATTTGAATAATAAGAATTCGTTCACACATTGTGTCCGTGGACGACTTTCGACGTAAAATATGTTACTATTCAAATTTTTAAGTGTATCCTACATTATCGAATTTACAGATCGAGAAAAATGATTCAATGATAATTATTATATTGCGTGGGATAATTATTATAAGAATAATAAAAATTACGATAGAAGTAGTATCTGGCAAAATTTATTGTACTTTTTTTAAAAAGTTTTGCTATATAGTATGGTATTTTTTTATGTCAGTTGTGTTTTCTTTCTCATACAGTGGTAAATGTTACTACACATTTCGCTCAGTACAAACAGAAATAACGAAAGGAGGGTAGCATCACATCACATATCACATATACTCTATTAAATACTAAAAGTAGTAAGTCTAAATGACAGTAAGTTTATTTAAAATGACTAGATGTAAGAATATGAAAATTTATAATAAAATACAATAAAGTATAATTGAATAAATATCATAGAAATATACTTGCACACACCATTCACGATAATAAATTACACTGACTCTTATAATTAAAATGTATACCATGTACATCAAATGTAGTCATCCCAAAAGTTAGAGTAAATTAATCAAGATCAAGAAGATGTTTTCTCAAAGCAAATTTAAACCAGTTGAGAGATGGTAAATTCCTTAGCTCAGTAGGCAAGAGTTCCTGACTTGAAAGGATCTTCTTCCAGCCTCAGTGCGCACCAGGGGCACTCATATTTCTTTAATTTCACCCCTAGTGATAGTTCATCTAGGTACACACTTAGCGAAGAGACACTCGCAGTAGTCTGGAGTATATGCACACGCATGATTTTATACATTAGTATACCATGATAAAATAATCTTTTCTTGTATTTGTGCGTAGCCAATCCAAGTCTAATCTACGGGGAGAAATACGACCCATCCGACTTGCGCAGTATTAAAAAAGATTACTAAGAATTAAACCGTATAACCAATGTGATTAGAGTCTATTCAATTTCAAGATTCAACATTGCCTTTGAATTTTTATTAATCCTGCTTTATACTGCATCGTCGGCAGGGAAGGTAACGCCAGAGGCACTCGCGTCTACGTTAGATCGAAAAAGATCGGACAAGCAATCGACGACGCCGATGGCATGTACACATCGGCTCGCGCTGATAAGAGCCATACGCGACAGCGCGCGAGTGGGCGAGCGGGAGCGGGGCGCGCATGCGCCGCCAGCGGCCGTGCAATTGTTTTCCGAGTTAAAAACGAGGCGCGAACCGCGACGGGCAGTGTGTGCGCGCGCGACCGCCGAGCGGCCACGAGTCGACGACTTCGTCAGCGTCAGCGATGCGTCCGCCCGGAGTCGCTCCGTTCAACGACTGCAGCAGCATGGTCGGCACCGTCAGGTCGACCGGGCCCAAGCGCGTCAGGCCAGACGCGCACGCTCAAGCTCGTTACGCACTGTACGTTCGATTGCAAAGTGTCTGTCTCCCTGCGGTGTTGGTTGGTACACGTAAAATTGAAAAGCTCATTGATTTGTTCGGTTGGTCGCGCGCTTTCTTTTAAATGGTGTTATTTGGGTGTCGGGATAAGATTTTATTAAGCGGTGATCATTAGTACATTTAAAATTGAAAAGCTCATTGATTCGTTCGGTTGGTCGCGCGCTTTCTTTTAAATGGTGTTATTTCGGTGTTGGAATAAGATTCTATTAAGCGGTAATCATTAGTACATTTAAAATCGAAAAGCTCGCCGATTCGTTCCGCTGCTTGCGAGCTTTATTTTAAATAGTGCGTATTAGGTGTTGCGATAAGATTTTATTAAGCGGTAATCATTAGTACACGTAAAATCGAAAAGCTCGTCGATTCGTTCCGCTGCTTGCAAGCTTTTTTTTAAATAGTGCGTATTGGGTGTTGGGATAAGATTTTATTAAGCGGTAATCATTAGTACACGTAAAATCGAAAAGCTCGCCGATTCGTTCCGCTGCTTGCGAGCTTTTTTTTAAATAGTGCGTATTGGGTGTTGCGATAAGATTTTATTAAGCGGTGATCGTTAGTACACGCAAAATTGGAAAGCTCGTCGATTCGTTCCACCGCTTGAGAGCTTTCTTTAAATGACGCGTGTTGGATGGCGCGATAAGGTTTTACTAAGCGGTGATCATTAGTACATGTAAAATTGAAAAGTGCACTGTTCGTTCCGAAGCTTGCGAGCTTTCTTTTAAATCATGTGTTTTAGACGTGGGGATACTTTTTTTACGTGGGATTTAATTTGTTCGAATGGCAATAAACATTAGTGGTCATTTATTGCTTGGTAAAGGAAGTATTTTTTTTTTTAAGAATCAGCTAATTTTTAGTAACATTTTGCTAGACTAAAGATTCCGGTTACTTGTGTAATTCCATTAGCCGTGTTCATTTTTTTGCTGAATAGAATGAATTTTTGTTTTTTAAATCTACGTCAGGTATTTAAGTAAAATCTAGTGTGTTCAAAAACTTGTAATTTCATTTCGTGAAAAATTAAACTTTTTTCAAGTTTAAACGACAAGAATCAGAGGCTTTGTTGTTCTCTTTTAAATTGCGAAACTTAAATTACACAATTTTTTTAACTCTACGATAGTGGACATAATAGAAAAATACAGTCGAATGAGCTTTTATAAAGTATCTCACGATAGAAAACTAAAAATATTAAAAGTGGTTGAAAAAATTATTGCAGTTAATAATAATAAAGTAAATTTTGTAAAACTACTCTCTACGCGTGTACCACCGATAAAGTTACACATGTCGCTACAATAAAAGCAAATAAACGAAACGCATTGGTTCATCCTTCTTCTCTAAACCGTCGGCTAAAAAAGCTCGATCGGCTTTATCTCCGGCCGAAAAATTCAGTGTCCGTTTACGGCAAAAGCCAACCCCTTTAATAGCAGCGACATAGTCGATTTAATCCACGCGACGCAATCATCGCGACTGAAGCTGGTATCAGTTCCATTAGCACTTGCGCGAAGAAATCCGGCCGGCAAAAATCGCAGTGAGCGTCGCGTAGCCTCGAGAGGGGGAAATCGTTAACCCGAGGATAAGTTATTCGCTCCATGAGGTTGCCAATTCCGAGCACACGTGCGCACGTGACGACGTGGATTATGTCGCAAGGCCTCATTCGAATTTTCGGCCGCGTAAGCTCGGGATTTGCCGCTGCAGATGACGCGAATCGCAAATTCGGAAATGTGCAACGAGCGTCTTCTTCCTTGGGTATATTCTTTGATTTCTTTCTCTTTTTCTTCTTTGTTTTTTTTTTCTTTTTAATTGATAGAGAAGGATAATTGACGTGCGCTCGGGCTTGCGCAGAAATTGACGTCTGATGCGCAAAAATTTTGTTTTCCGACGACGTAATTAAATTGCACTTGCAATTTTTCGCGATTAAAATGGATTGCATAAACTTTAGAGGTAGATAGAAAAAGAAAAGTCGGTACTCTCAACTTAAAACATAATCTACATATATAAATAATCGTAGGTGAGCTTGACAAAAAAATAGACGGATTATACTTTCATGATTGTTAATGAGACTCTAACGATTTAAGTCGCCTACTTTACGCGTCATTCTTTTTTTTTTTGTGGAGCGATTCATGAAACTCAACTAACGCATATGGTTGTATAACTGGCATTTCCACTGGAATTCGCTGCCGCGCAAATATGCATCGAGTGTGCGTTGGATATCATTCTGGTCGAACTTTCATTGAAACTACAGACGAATGGGGAAAAAATTAGCGAACCCGACGATGCATTCGATTTGATTCGATGATCCATTTTCCCATAATTAAATGAACTCAAAGGGGAGCGAGACTTATGCTGATATTCGATGATTTTCCAGGACCATCCAAGATCCAGCCTCGCAGAGGCTTACCTGGTACAAGCCTCCTCTCACCGTCCTTGTCATCAAGAAGGTCCGTGACTCGTCGGTGCTCCCACCGTTCGTCCAGCTCGTCACATGGCTCATAGAGGTAAGTCTGACCCCCAGGATTTTTAGTTATACCGCATTTGAATGCAATTTTCTCTTACAAATCAAGCTTGAGTCTCTTACCGTAGTTTGCCGAGGAATTTTTGTTTTAAATTACGAGATTTTTTAAGTGAAGTCTCTAGTTTTCAAGAAAAAAACTTTATATAACCTTGCTATATTTATCGTTTAATTATAAGTTTTATTAGACTTTGAAAAAAGAGGCACTTATGGTTAATTAAGCTTTGTCGAACTCTGGATTATCTGGACGTAATAGATTTAAAGCTGTTTATTTTTAAATAGCAATAAAAATAAAATTATTTATCACTAAATTTGCATATAAATTTCGTTTAAATTTGTAACTTAATAATCAGAAATTGCACAAACAGCGTTATTTTTATAAGAAAATAGGCTGTGCAGAATTTCCTTGTATATTTCGATGAATAATATTTTCATAAATTTATAAAAAATAATTACTATATAATTTATTATTATATTAACTAAATGAAATAAAAAATCCATTTAAATAATTTGAACTCAATTAAGAATCATCGCACTTTAATTTACTTCGATCCAAAAATCTTTGAACAACATAATCTTCTAAACTCCGGATGAACAAAATCTTCTTCTCCGAGCTTTTACGGGTACTCCGAAAAGATCGGCAAGACCATCTCCGCCGACGAGTCAGATTATCGCCAAGTCGTCGACGATCGTTTCATCCCTCGATCGGTTGATGGATAACCGTCCAATCCTCGCAAACGGGCCGCACGATACATCGTCGATCGAATCCATCGTTGGGGGCGATAAATACATAATTCGAGTTTAAGCCGATTACAAGCGGATTGTCTAGCCCCGCGCGATAAGTCGCAGCGGAGTGACGTTCGACGAGAAGCGCGGTTAATGCGGAGGTCCACTGAGTCTCACGGGGGGTACTTGTAATTAGTCAGTCGTTGCGAAAAGCTCCGAGCGGTTGGGCAAGCGTCTGCGAGGGATAATGATACTGGAAGCGCCGGGAAAATATTTGTTTCTTGTTTGCCGCGGGGCTTCTGACGAATGACCGCTGGACAAAAAGATGATTAAGTGCCGTATTAATTATGGAATTATGTTTATTACAATCTGAGTAATTATAAATTGAGAATATTTTGTACTGACGTGCACTTGCGGTGGATTTATTTATTTTTATTAATGTTTTATTAATATATTTATAATTGAATAGTACTAAAAATAAAAAGACTTCCTCCATTAATTTTTTAAAGCAAACGCATAAGAGTCCTTGATTATCCAAATTAAAGCGGCTGTCGGTGGTTGATGAGAGAAAAATTAATTATAACAGTTTTGTAACTCTTTTAGATATTGGTATAAAAGAAAATTGAGTCAATTATATATACGTTTTTTTCGTTCTCAAAAATGCAATACAGTTTTTTTTGTAACTCGTGTCAATAACTATAATCATTTCCATTGAAAAAAAAAAGAAAGAAATTAATGCAATTATTTTAAACAGATAAAATTTGAACGTTTATTTATTTCTTTATTAATTAAAAAGCTTATTTTGAAACAGTCATGATGTTAATAATCATTCCAGAAGTTTCTTGTTAAAATTGCACTGTAGAGATTAATTATAAGAAAAAATTCTAAAAATTTCATATCCATCTGATGAACACATTTAAGATGCTGCAATCAAGCATCAGTAAAAATACTGTCGATATTGTTCGCACTGAATGAAAAAATAATACAAAATTTTAACTAATTTGTCAATTGGCATCATTTAGTCTTTTCGAATACGTGTACATTTACACTTTTTTAAATTTCCAAATTCTTTTTTTTATTTTTTTTTAACTTATTAATATAAATATCGAAATATAAAAAAAAGTACATTCAACATTCATTATTAAAAGTATCAAATATTATGAGTACAAAAACTACCATTGGCTTAAATTACGGAGTAATTTGTTCTGTATACGATACGGAGAAAAAAAGAATAGCGTTTTCAACATTCTATGTTGGTTACAGGAAAAGCGAATGGTCGTCTTCGTCGAGGCGTCCGTCCTCGAGGATCCGGCATTGGCCAGGGATCTAAGGTTTCAGGGAGTCCGCGAAAGACTCCAGACCTTCAGGGATGGCACGGACGATCTCCAGGTAATTACTTTGACACTCTTACGGATCATTTTTCTTATTTAAACACTGGAAGCTGCACAGGATCGTAATTATATATTATGACATTGCGGCTCCGTCATTAGATACAAAAAAAAAAAAGAGCGTATAAAAAATTACATTATTTCTAAATATTTGTTTCTAAATCGTTCTAATGGTCACGAATGTCAAAAAAAATATTTATTAACCTTTTTTTTGTGTGCACGTAATTTATAATTGACATTCTGATTGAGTATCATAGGAAAATAAAATTTTTATTACTTTTTGTTATATCGACTTTTATAGATTAGCTTATAACCGATATTTTTTTGCAAAAGTTGTATAAACTCTTTAGATGGAACGTTTATTTGAAAAATACGTAAATAAAATAAAAATACGAAGCTACCGTAAGAAAGCATGGAAACGCCCGAGAACGAATAACAAACGGTCGGTTTTATCTTTGATGCTTTGAATGCGTTTGTATAATACTTTTTAACTTACCTGGAGAGACACTTCAAAAGAAAATAAATACAGATTTTTTTAATAAATACATTTTTTATAATAATAAAACGACAGACAATGAAAAATGTTCATAGTTTTTTTTACCAACAACTAATTTATGAATATCAGCTTGTTTTCCTTTGAGTCTTCTTTCCCAAGAGAAATAAAGAAAAGATATTTATGAAATTATTATGCAAATGATACTTATATATATATTTACACAGCTATCTTAGTACACTGAAAAAAAAGTTAATTTTAGGGAAATAATTTACTGTCATAGTATACTTATTAAATATTTATTTGAATCAAGTAATGATTTCATTATAACTAAATGAATTTATTTGCTTCTAAATAAATTTAGTAGTTTCAAAAATATAATTTTTTGACTCAATAAAATATATACGAGTGAATTTTAAAATATTATTGAAATAAATGTTTGCTTAGAATTAACAAATTTTTCTCTCAGTATAATATTTTAGTAATCGGTATTGCATGTAAATAAGTTAACATTCACTTATTCTATTTGGATATATTCTTTGTGGAACCAGTATTTAAGCTGCAAATTTTTGTTTATTTCACTTGACTCTGAAATATTTAAAAATGGAGTTCTCTCAGTGAACTCGTGTCTTACCTAACACTCAAATAAATTTTCTCTGATTGATCCCTAATATCACTCTTCAAATTTTCAGGACCGCATCGATTTCATTGTCTGCCTGGGCGGTGACGGCACCCTGCTCTACGCGAGCCTGCTGTTCCAGCAGTCGGTGCCGCCGGTGATGGCGTTCCACCTGGGCTCGCTGGGCTTCCTCACGCCCTTCGAGTTCGACAACTTCCAGGAGCAGGTGACGAACGTCTTGGAGGGCCACGCAGCCCTGACCCTGCGCAGCCGGCTCCGTTGTATCATCATCCGGAAGGGCGAAGAGGGCCAGCCGGCCAAGCCGCCGACGAACCTCCTGGTGCTGAATGAGGTGGTGGTGGACCGTGGACCCTCCCCCTACCTTTCCAACATCGACCTCTTCATCGACGGCAAACACGTGACCAGCGTTCAGGGTGACGGTCTCATCGTCAGCACACCCACGGGCTCGACGGCCTACGCCGTCGCCGCTGGGGCTAGCATGATCCACCCGTCCGTGCCTGCCATCATGATCACACCCATCTGCCCGCACTCGCTCTCCTTCCGGCCCATCGTCGTACCTGCCGGTGTCGAGCTCAAGGTGATTTTTCCTTTCCGTTTTTCTCGGGCGGTAATAATGTAGTTGCGCGCGTAGGGTGTAAAATGGACTAAAGAGAATAGAGTAAATGTGTGCTACTTAAGGCCTGAAAAGGGTATTTTTGAAGGGTTGCCGAACTTTTGTAACTGTATAGTTCATCAAAAAAGACTCACGAAGTCTAGTTTATGGAAATTGGTTTATAATAATTGGATCGATTTTTACAAGTAAGGATTGTAAAATATTACAAAATATTTTATCTTACGATTATGATTTAAAGGCAGAATTGAATGTAGGAAAGATTGTTTGTTGAAAAGGTTTAATTGAAAATGTGATAAGCGTTTGTTTTGCGCTTCTTCGGGTTGCATAATTCCATTGACGCGGCTAATCGTGATTTACGGTATAAATCGATAAATCAAATGAGTTATTTTTTTAAGATGCTAACAAAAGAACTGCCGGAAATATTTTTTTCCTTGTGAAGAACAAACGATAATTTATTGTACAAATCCATGAAACTAGTCGAGACGTTTTCGCAGAGTAAACAACGATGAAAAAGCTCGTGTACTATGTTAAAACATAATACAGAGAACTGGACTAATAATTAGTTAGTAGAATTCTTCTGAATTATCGGAAGAAGAGAATTCTTAATTACGTAAAGGATTTTTTTTACCAATATTTTAAAACGACAAATTTAAAACTCATTCGTGAATTTTGTATAAATAGTTTGAACAATTACTTCATTCCGAGAAGACAGAAACTTCATATTTATGCCTGGTGTATATCATCATTTTAGAAAAAAAGTTAAATGTATAATCTTTTATCAATTCTAAGTTAATGAAAAGTATTTTAAAATCGCACTGTCTTTCTTCAGTTACTTGTCATGAACATTATTATCATTTATTTATTGTCATGAGCACTATTAGTATCTATATATTGCATTCACGAAAATTGAAAATCGTATTTATATTCGTTCGTATATTAGAATTTTGATACCCACTAAAATGGTTATACGATTGAGATGAAAACTTTTTTTAACAAAATAATTTCACAAAAATTAGATTCGTGACAACGAAATATAATTTAACAATAACAAAAATGCCTCCTAGATTTCAGTATCGCCAGACAGTAGGAACACATCGTGGGTGTCCTTCGACGGCAGAAATCGACAGGAGCTCTTCCACGGCGACAGGTGAGCACTCGACAAGTCCTACTAATCGAGGCATTCCTCTTTATTTCAGATCATGGCTAACAGCAACGCCCGCAGCACAGCCTACGTCTCCTTCGACGGTCGCAATCAGCAAGAGCTACGCGTTGGGGACAGGTCTGTCCTCTCGATCAGACACTTTTTTTAAACTCTTTTTCTGGCATTCTTCTTTATGTTCTTCGCATATTTTTAAAACTAAAATCAGTGGTTCCTCTAAAAATGAATAAGTGAAATTGGCATCGAACAAGTGAATATGTACAGTAATTCTACGTGGCAATCGTTCAAATGAATTTCACTTATTCATTTTTAGAGGGTTTATCTCAACTCAATTGATTCGATTGCTGCAATGATCAAACAGCTACGAGAAAGCTGCATCTTTGTTGCAATCAAAGGGTTACTTCTTATATTAAGCGACGCGAATGAGAGCTGGGCTGCGGGCTATCGCTGTTCAGGTGATGGGTCATTTATTTCTGTTCGTGATTTTCCCACTCCCTTTTTACTTTTCTCCTCTGTTCTGTTCATGGATCTCCTTTCACTGTTACAGACAATGCATGAGTCAGTTAACAAGTAAACATCCTATTTTCTTAAAAAAAAAAAAAAAAACTAACTTTAGATCATTGAGTAATGCTTTGTTTAAAAACAAAATTAAAGATTAAATATGATGATTTTGCATGTCCTTGTTTCTTTAATTAGTAATTGTAATATTGCGTGATCCGCATGATTGAATTAATTTCACGTTGCTTAAATTAATTAACTATTGAAATGAAAACGTCGAACTTTTCTGCAATCGTGCATGTAAATGAAAAGAAAAAATTATCACTACAATTCGTAAGATCAAAGATAACGACGAACATTTCAATTTCAGTCTCAGCGTAACAACGTCGATTTACCCGGTGCCATCGATCTGCGCCGCAGACCAGATCACCGACTGGTTCGACTCGCTCGCCGAGTGCCTCCACTGGAACGTCCGCAAGAAGCAAAAGCACCTGGACGAGCTGAGCGACCTCACCCACTCGTCGAGCAACGACACCCTGGACTCCCTCGACCGCGACAGTTAGAGCTTGGGCAGCCTCCGAGCGAGAGAGAGAGAAAGAGACAGAAGTAGCGCGGAGCGCAAGTTGCCGGATGGAATAACTGATGCCAACGACGCGGTACCCATAGCGTCGTCCCGTTCGCATAGTGATAAAAGAAATGTTATGCGGAAAGTCCAGCAGCTGCAACTGCTGGACTAAATTTTTCGGGGGAGGACGTGAAGCGTCCGCCGAGCAGCAGATAACGAGTGTGCAATTGATTGCAAGTGTGAAAGGAATATATACACATTTTTTTTTAATTTGCGAGAGTTTGGTTTATTGAGCGCCTGCGTCGAGAGAAAGAGAGAGAGAGAGTAATGGTGCGAGTGGATTTATTTTAACGAAAAATTTTATTATTCGCTATTGCTATGCATTATTATTTACTGTTACTTTTATTACTTGCTATTCGATTTATTTTACTTGTTCGTATTTGATAAGATTTATGATTAATGCTATCTGCTATTTTTATGAGATCAATCGCTGTCGCGAAGGAAAAATGTAATTTCGCGTGAGTCGCGGTAAAATGTACGTCGTCCCATTAAAATGTCAGACAATATTGTGTGCGTCATGTTCCTGGATCAAATGAGTATAGGAATCGTCGATTTAGCGAGCCCTAATACGATTAAAGAGTAACGTAACGTAAATTACCATTATTTCTTGTATCCGTAAGAAAAAGAAAATCCCATCTAGATGAACTTGTTGTAAATGTTAAATGATATTTCCTATATTCTTTTTAATAAAATAATTTTTTTACATAATTCAGTGTTAATTATTCCATTGCTTCATCTGTCCGTAAGTAGTAGTTTACGTAAGTCCTCCAGAAGTACGTGAACTGAGCGAATACGTAGTGGGCACATCACTGAGGCTTCCAATAGGATCAAACTATATAAAGTTTAGGAAAAAACCTGTTTTTAAGGTAATTAACATACGCTGATTAAACCAAAATAAAATTAAATTTTAAAATTTTCAAATAAGGAACATACATTTGTTATATTTAAATTAATTTGCATTGTTAAATTTTTTGTCATTCTTCTGTTTGCACTTGGAATACACGTTACGCCGAATAAATTTGACGTTACGTATATATATTTACAAAAAATTAATCTATAACATTTTCGTTTGGTATACTTGTTCTTAGAATGTTTATTTATTTTCTCTTTAATACTTTGTTAAAAAATAATCATTATTATATGTCATCAATTACCGAAAAAATTGTATACATATGTAACTATTAAAAGAAGTACGTATATAAAGTATACCTTAAATAAGTATTTGCAGATATTTTAAAAATCGTTCAAAGATAAATTAAGATGAATTTAAAAGCATAGGGAATTATTTATGACACTGTACAGTGCGATATCCCTAGATGCCTTTTTTATTTAATATATATAGGTAACTTCAAATTTATTCGACGAAAGATCCATTCGACGAAAAGGCTTAGACTCGTGCCTCTTGGCTGCCTCGCAGGGGCATCGGGAACACGCGAACGTGTTGGCAGATTCACATTAGAGGTGTAGGGGATTATTTTTGTATTCACCACATTTGGGGCATCAGGCCTTCAACGGAAGCAGCTGTGCGAACGCTCGACTTGTCCTGCAGCTTTTGTCAATAATTGTTTTATCCTCGCAAAAGGCAGCGGTCGCAGACGTACCATAGGGTGCCCTTGCAGGCGTTGCATTTCTTTAAACATTCATGTGAAGAGTCACTTCGCAATCTGGACAGTAATACTTCTTTAATTTGTTTTCTAAGGAGAAAAATGCAGATTTTTTTTTAAACAACGGATCCATTATTAAATCATCAAAAATCATTATTTTTCAAAAGATTATTGTTAATTATTAAGAAGCAAAGTATTGAGTGCAATAATGTAGTTTATCACGCTATCTTAGCTGAATTCTTATGTATTTTTTACATGAACAATATTGTCAACATTAAATTTATCTTTTATTTGTACTTTCTTATCGAACACTGCACAGAACGATAGAAAGAGAGATATGTAAGATAATAATTAATATTTTATGCAACCAGAATTCATTGTAAAAAATAATCTCACCTAAAAAAACTTATTAAAGGAATACATGTTTCTCGTCGATGAAACTCGATTATCATTTAATTTGAGCTACTTTCATTTATGCAAATTGGATCTTTTTTATGCAGATCTTTTATCTTCAGTAGCATCTTTTTTTCTATGTTCGTAAGTTTCACATTTTTCGACGATAAATACAGCATAGTTTTGTAGACAAAAGTCTGTAAAATACATTATGAAAATAGCATAAATTTCTTGACACATTTTAGATTCGATATAGTTAAAGTTTTTTTAAATACAGTTAAAATCACGATGGTATATTAGTCCGCTGTTAGTCACTGAAAAAATACATGAATCATTTACAGGATATAAGGTAAGAATTACGAGGAACATCAAAAAAGGAATGAAAATGTTTCAGGGTATAGAAGTAACGGACGCTATTGTGAATCAGTTCTTTTTACAATTTTTTTTTATTTATTTCAATTATAAATATTACAAAAGTTGTCACTTAGAAATGCTTTCACTGAAGATTCATAATATCATTTACAGTTGAAATTAAAATTCTACTTCGACTTCTTGGAATAAAAAAAAATAATGTAAAAAGCTTACAATGTATATGATTACATGATTAAAGTAAAGAGTACGATAAACTCATGTCCTAACGTATAAATACTTTTATAAAAATAAATGAGTGGCACTTAAGCTAACAATAGTACGATTAAAGTCACAGGTCACAATATCGGCTGCGTTCGGAAGGTTAATCTTCATAAAAACTGTAGTTCATTTGCGCTATGTCATGTACATAACTATAACGAGGAAAAAATAAGTTTCTTAAATACTATGGGAAGTGAACTAAAAAAACATGGCACAATGTTAAAAAAATGTGTAATCTCGTATACGAGGTGTGATTGTGTGAGACAAAAAAATAAAATAAAAATCTATATGCATAAAAAAAATCTATTGCAGTCTATAAATACATCAATACAGGAACATAACAGAAAATAATATCACGTTGTATAAATCTTTGAAGGACCGGTGTGGATAAATAAAATATTATTTAACTTGTAGTAGGTGGCTGATAGTCGAAAATAGGATGTGACTATAGGAACTAACAAAAAAAGGAGCTGTTAGAAGAATGAGGATTTTATTCACATAGCATTATTGCAGCGGAGAAGTTTTGCATTTACGTTTCGTAGGCGAAATTTTGAAACGCTAAGGAGGAAAATATCTTGCTTTGGGGGCATAATACTATTTCGTCGTGGAGAAAGTGTTAGACATCGTTTAAATTGTTAAACGAACAAAAGTTAATGTTGTTAGATGTAATAAATTAAAAATATTCTATTGCCGTTACACTACAGTTTTTATAAAGATTTGAAACATTTGTATTATTCATACGTGTAAACTGTCTTTTATGTACATCTATTGAAAAAAATCAATATTTTAATATTGTATCTAAGAAACACTGTAAAAAATATAGTGTTTTTTTCGCAATATATGTATAGATATATATATTCAGAATTTTGATCGTATTTAAAATTTTCCTTTAATCACTAATTAAAGAGTTACGTTGTAATATTAGAAGTTTAAATTTATTTAAAAGCTGCATTTTCTTTAATTTATGCTTTTACATCCTAAATTACTCGAATATATTTTAATAATTTTGTAAGGCACTTACTAAAAATAAAAATTAAATTTTTTTTTCACATTTCTCCACCTGCCTTTGAACAAAATTTTTATAAATTCATTAACTGTATATTGATTTTCGATAAATTTATCTTTACCTTAATGAATGTGTACGAGTCAAACTCTTTTGAGTCTTTAGAAGACTATTTTTTTTTAATTTATATCTATCACAGCTGGTGTTTCTTTGTAAATATTTCCTGCATTTAAAAAAATATGACTTTTTGCATACAGTTATTTATGAATCGAAAAAAATTCGTCAGATTACAATCCCAATTACCAGAGTTTTTTTTGCAATGCTCTTCTTATCGTAATAATTTAATAAGTAGTAATAATGATTAATTTTTTAATATAAATTTTAAAAAGGGCAAAGATTAAAAATGAAGCTATTATATAGTTTTACTTAATAATATACATCATAATGCCAATTAATCTCGAGGCATGCTACTTTTCAAAAAAGATTTCCTTTCTAAACATAAAGCTACACTAATAAAAAGAATAATTTTTCTGCGTCAAAGGGAATATCCTGTTGGATTTACTTTGACTCCAAAACTCAAAGTTCGAATCTTTCGAGCATGTTTTAATTCTTTTTTCTTTTAAATAAAGCATGATTTTTTTTCTTGCCTGAAAATCTTATCAAGTTCAAAACTCGAAAACCGATTTTCAGCCTTTTACAACCGCATCGCCCTTATAATTTTTGTAAAGCTTACATTTTCGTAAAAAAAAATCACGAGTATGCATACTTTCACTTAATTCTTAATACAAATGTATATGTTTAGTAACATAAAAAAATCGTAAAGAATCTTTCCGTGATTTTTTTAGTGTTAGCGTGACTAAAACATCTTCAACATTTTGATCTTCGTTTGAGTATAAATGCAAAATCACAGCTTTCAGCTAATGATCGTACAACTTAATCGCTTCTTTGCTTAATTAATAATGGAAAAGTTCTTTGTTTATCCTAAGAAAATATAAAACTTTCAATATCATTATGTTAAAAGCTATTCGTCAAACTTGTTCATCGAAGGCTCCTGTTGCAAGCCGCACAGTATCCCTGCCGCTGCTGAACGTTAAAAATTAAAAGGAAGTGACTAAAAAACCTGAGCACATTTTGTCATTGTACTTAAAAAGAAAAAAATCGTGTAATTTAACGCGTTATCATTTCCACGCTGTGCGGCGCAAAACCCTAGAAGCTATTCTCCGAACGAAGCTGAATTCTCGTTTTCCACATATACTTACAGACGCTGTCGTAAGTATATACTTGCTCTATTAAAATGCATAAGCACGCAATTTGAATAAAAATTCATAATCCAAACTAAAATTCCGAAATTAAGTAAATATTCGTCTAGAAATTAAAAACTGAATTTGTTCAGAAAAAAAGGAACCCCAAAGACGACCCCCCTGGAGCAAAAATACTCATAAAAATGCTTAGTCAATTTTTAAAAAAAAAAGGTCAATAAAAGCCGTGCCCTCGTGGCATCAACCCCGTTAAAACAAAAAAAAAAAAAGAAAAAATTCGCCCCAGCGAATGAAAAAAAATCTTTTCAAGACTCCTTTCTTTTTTTCACAGAAAAAAAAGCAATAAACTTTCCGCGCCGGCGTCTCCGTGCCCATCACATGGGCCCGCTCCCATCACGTAACACCGTTTCGCATCTACAAAAAAAAAATTAGAGAAAAAAACCGAAATCAATCACAGAAGGCCTCTCACTCCCGCCGTTTTTTTTTTTTTTTTAATTTTATTACTTCCGCTCGATCTTGTCCTTGTGCACGCGCTCGATGTGCCTGGCGACGTGCATCTTCTGCTTGGCGCGGTACGAGCAGTAGGGACACTGGAACTGCGGTTCCTTACCGCACTCCCACTTGCGGTGATTGCGCAGGCTACTCTTGAGCTTGTAGACACGCCCGCAGTCCTGGCAAGCGAAGTCCTTGGAGTCCGGGCTGCCCAGCATGTCCTTGGAGTCCGAGGAGCAGCTGCCAGTGCTCGAGCGCCAGACGATCGACGGCACGTACCACGAGTGCCAGGACGAGGCCGAGCGACGCAGGTCGGCCAGGCTCAGGTTTTGCACTGCAACAGAGAGAACAGAATTTTTGGCGACGCATTAGACAGCGGACCTGAGGTGGTGGCAACGCTTTTTTTTGTGTTTTATACTTGTTGCGGAATGAAATTGCCGTTTGGGGATTAGACTTTTTTCTATTTTTTAAAATTGGGTTTTAAAGGTCTATAGAGTTAAAGCGTTATTGGATAAAATATAAAATGCTGAGGATGAATTAAGGCGTGTATGTCTTTTTTTTTTAAGGGTGGAGTGTATAAAGTAGAATAGTGAAGGCCATCCGGCTTTGTAAAATATATACGAGCAGCTGAAGCAAAAGAAAAATTAATTTCTAATTGGAAGGTGCATACTTATTTGCTAGTAGTTAAATCGTGCGAGAGTATTGAAGTATTAGTGAATATTATTGGTATATATGATTTTTTTTCTTCATTGTTTTATTAATAAAAAAAAATACAAAATAAAAGTTTGTTTGCTTCTCTGCTCTCGATTTCTAATGCAATTTACTTTGACATTGTTCGGGCTGTACTTGACTAATGAAATCATGAATGCTGTTAATTGCAGGCTGCAGTTAATCTAAGTTTTACCTTTGTCTACTGCATCACCTAAAAAAGAAATGCAATGTGAGTAAAATTTTCAAACAGTGCACTCGTAAATTTCATTAATTTATTATACATTTCGAAGAGATGAATTTTAGGCTTAGACGTGAAAATAAATTGAAAATGAACATTTTTTAAAAGTTTTTAATTTAATGTATACGAGTAAGTACTACACATTACAAATCGGTAAAAAATTCTTACGTAATAAAAATGGTTTTATTAAACTTATATTATCAAAAGTTTAAATGGATACAAAAATATATATGTATAGACGCGACTTAGTTCACAAATATCTTTTTTTTTATTTTTGTAGCTTGTTGATTTCATTATTTGTGCTGTATTATTTATTTTACAAAAATTAAATCTAATGGTATAAGTCGGAATGTACAAATCAATGTTGCTTAAGTGCTACAATATCGCTGAATAAAGCTAAGGCACAAATACGTTTAGTATTTGTGTGTCATACTTTTTCATAATTAACTTAAAATGTAAAGTTCAGAGTTGGCTAAAATAATCGAATCAGATTTTAATTAGCCCCTGCAGCTAACAAGTTAAAATGCGCAATTTTTCTTTTGTGTAATAATAAAGCACTCAAAAAAATCAATCATCGTAAAATTAAATTAATAACACTTTACGTATTTCTTCAAGCATTGTATCAAAAATATAATTCGTCGGTGCGTCTCGATTAATCGTATTACAAAATTTATCAAAAATATCTAATAATTAATACAATGTAGGTACAAAACATTGAATTATCGCTAATTTATACAACTATTAAAAAGTAATAGTAAAAAAGTATTCCTTCGCTATAAGGAATTGGGTTTTCATCATTCGATCGGACACGGGAAAAGCATTTTTAAACCATCTGGCTCATGATTTATCATTTGCAATCGCATTATCGATAGACAAAAAGGAAACAAAAAAAGTTGCAAAGCTTGCAACGGAATGATCATTATACAGAACCAATACATGCATCGAGAAATCCTCGGTTCGTAAAAAAATATCAATAATTCGCTTTACCTACTCTTTTAATTTGTTCCAGTGGATAGACTTCCTCATTTCTGAACAAAACGATACCAACTCAGAATCTGACAAAAAATGTACCAAATTACATAAAAAAATCAGGGCACGAGTGGATACCTAATCTAATCGGCCTTTCAATTGGCACCTTCTCCGCCCGCATTCTAAGCTCTTACTTTTATATTCGGGAGCCATGTAAATACTAAACATCCTTCAAATACACGGAGAGAAATTTTATAGTGAAAATAACTACGTTCCATGTGAACAGTGGGATATACTCGACACACAACGACTTGTACTATAAAGCATAGTGTATATCGCGATGTACATAGTCATTTTTACATAGCAATTTTTACTATAATTTACAGTAAAAATCGTCATAGGACGAGTAAATCCCACTGTTCCTACGGAGTATAGTAATTTTTACTATAACATTTCTCTCCGTCTAACAGTAAAAAAAACCAGTATACCATGAGTTTAACTGATTTCGACTGCAATTCAGTGACGATTAAAGCTCGCCCGAAGCCTTCTACAATAAAAATGTCGCATAATAAGAGGATGAAAAGAAAAATAATGAAGGTAGAAAGGAAGACGCGAGGGGGTTTAAAAAATAGAAAGAAGGTCTGAGTAAATAAATAAACGCATCGGAAGGTTATTTAACAAGAAACGGCGATCGCATCACATAGGGACCGAGCTGGGCGCGCGATCACTTCTGGTGATGGCGCTTGAGGTGCACCGTGAGGTTGCCGCGCTGCCGCGCCCGGTACGGGCACTGGGGGCACTGGAAGCTCGGCGGCTTGTCCCCGCACTCGAGGGTCTCGTGTCGCCTCATGGTGCTCTTCCATCGGTAGCCCTTGCCGCAGAACCGGCAGTGGAACTCCATGGGCTGCTGCGGCGGCGGCTGCATCCTCTTGCCGTGCTTGTTCGGCTGCTCCTGGACCAGCAGCATCACGTCCTTGGGCGACTGGAGGCCGGGGGCCTGCTGCGTGGAGACGAGGCCGAGCGAAGCCGCGAACATGAGGGAGTCGAGTGAGCTGTCGTTGTAGATCTCGAGGCTCGCTGGCACCTCCTGGTGCTGGTCGCTTATGTGGCTCCGCGTCAGCGGGCGCTGCTCGCGCTTCTGCTGCTTGCGGTTGCGTCGCAGCAGCGAGATCATGCTCAGCCTGCTGGTCTTGCCTGAAACTGAAGCGCGTAATGCGGATGAGTCGAGGAGGAAGGAGGCGGGGGCCGCTGCACGAGAATTTTCGCAGTGGCGGTCTTGAAAAGCGAAGAGGAGACTTCGTGGAAAATCCAAGTGCAAATTCAGTTCGTTCCTTTTTTTTATTGCACGCGCAATTTGCACTTGGATTTGAGGAGTTTTTTCCGCTTCGCTTTTAGAGAGCGCCGCTTTAGTGGCGAATAATATTGTGAGAATAATTGCGGGGAAAAACGATAAGCACGATTACATAAATATATGATATTACGTAAAACTTAAAAACTACATGCAGGATAGAACGATTTTCCTTTTATTGATTATTGTACTATTCTATAATGTAAAAGTAAAAATGTTAGTTGCAAAAGAAACAAAAAAAAAATTTATAAGTAAATTGGGGATGTAAGACATGCAAAATTAATGGCTATCCAATACTTTAAAAGGTAATACCAGCACCAAGAAAATAAACTAACGGTACATAATCGCTTTTAAAGTAAAATAGATGGGGGGTTTGGACGATAACAACTTTCGATGTTAAATAATAGTTTAATCAACAGAAAGCTTTATTATATAAGATAACAGAATTAATTTTGTAAGTCTCATTTTAGAGTAACGTTGAATTAAAAGCATGGGATTGGCGAGGAAATAAGGTTAGCCGTGATTGTTTCGTATTGCTTTTATGTACAATTGCAAAAAAAGATGAACGTAAAAATTTTCCAGCTGATTGTTGCTCCAAGCTATCAACTATGCTGATTAAATAGTTTTCCTTCTTCTTCTTCGTCAAAATAATGTTTCTATGTACAGTACTTTGGGAAACTATTTAAAACCTGAAAAAAACTTGGTGCAAAACAGAATTAGCATATTTAATTGATGTACATTCGTAAAATTCGCATACACACGGGTTAAATAATTTTTTATTGTTTGGGGAAGGTTATCGTAAAATAAACACATGTCGGGTTCTGGAATAATGATCAAATATCTTTTTTTATTAGAGGCGGGGGACGAGTGTTCGCATTAAGTGGTTAATTTTATTCTTTTTAAAGGATAATTATCATTATTGATTTATTGATATTTTTTGGTAAAATAATACAATGAATATGCAGATTAAAAAGTAACAGATGCATACATTTAATACAAAATTAATTAATGTTTTCTTTCGTTAATTTACGATCAACATTAACTGTTTCTGTTGTAATAAGCGTACAACTGTTTGAATTTTGTGAAACTTTCACTATTACGGATATACACGTACAACACGTGCTTTTCAACGTGAAAGCTTCGGCATCAATTACTAACGAAAACGAAACCGATTTATGATCGACCTAAATAAATAATAAATAATTTAGACAAATGGATGATTGCATGTATACAACCACCTATATAAATAAATAAATAAATATATATATATATTTAGTTAAAAACAAATTGGGTATACTTTAGTATATAAAATAATTTATTTTGTTTAAAACAAATTCAATTCACACATTAATTGAATTTCTCATTTGTGATACATACACCATATTTACCTGTGATTACCTTAAAAGTAATTGTTGCACTCTTTATTAATGTGTAAGAAATTCAAAATAATCGATTTATTATTTAAATAAATTTAAACACCCATTCATAATTGAAAAATGAATGTAAAATAGTTAAGTAAAATAGAGAGAGAGAGAGAGATAGAATGGTAACCTAAGTATAAGCTTTGTTCTAACATATGATGAAAAAAATATTTATTAAACAATATTCTTATTAAATTAAATAATATTAGATAAATAAAATGAATAATAAAATAGTAAAAAGCATTAGCAAAATATATAAATTAAATGTCGTAAATGTAGTAAATATTAATAAATATAAAAAATAAATAAATAGTGCTTGCAATAATGAACCAAAGAGAAATGAGATAACTTCATTATTCGCATTATCGGAGTAAAATTTGATAATGTAGGCCACCAACTTGAACGAGAGTAGATATACGTCCTCCCCGAACGTGTGCAACAAGTAGTTTCCAAGTGGTGCATCCCCCGTACAACAAAGCACGCTTTTCACGTAAACAAAGGAGACACTCCTGCAGGCAGCAATCGGCAGCCTCCTCCAGCTCCATCCTCCGGGTCGAAAAGCTCCACCGCGTGTCCCGGCCGCCGCGGACACTGGGCGCCTGGCTATTTCGCACGCAAAAGTCCTGCACCGCAAAAGCCACTTTTCCAAATAGGTTATGTCCTAACCTCTGGCGCGCGCACTCCCGCTCCGATTTTCTCTCGCTCCGACTCCTCCACCAGGCGCCGGCCGTCCCCGCGCACTCCACCCGGACACTCCCGTCGCCCCGACGACGTTCCCACGCGAAAAGCGCAGCGCACGCTGGCGAAAAATCGCATCGCGAAAAACCCACGCAAACAAAGCATTTCGTGTATCCACGCCGCCGTAAGGCTTCGCTCTCCCGTTGTGCGAGACTCGGCGGCGGCGCGCGCAGCGCCCGGCCCCGCAGCGCGCGTCCGTGTGTGCGCGCGCGCGCGTACCTGTGCGTGTGCCGGCGTGCTCCCCCACCCCGTCGGCCCCCGAGATCCGGAGCGGCAGCTCCGAAATTCTCTCGCACACTGCGCGGCGGGCCCTCCCTGTACCCTCCTCTCCCCCCACCCCCCCTCGCCCGGCGTAACGGTTTTTTTTCGCGCCGCGTATAATACGCACAGCGGCCGAGAAGCTCGATCGACCGCGAGAGACTCTCTTTCTCTCGGCGCCTCGCCGTTTTCGACGCGTGGAAATTTTTTCGGAGCTTTGTCGGCCCGAGGAATGCGGACGCCGCCGCCGAGGCGGTGCTTTACGCGCGCGCTCGCTCGCCTTCTATTGATGGATTTTCGCGCGAGAGCCGAAGGTGAACGCAAAATTGAGATAACGGTGATGATTTCGAGGAGAATTCGTGGCGGCCTTCGCCTTTTTCTTTTTTTTTTCTTGCTGCTCG
Source organism: Sycophila sp. Sp_5 (assembly GCA_018906775.1). Classification (NCBI taxonomy): domain Eukaryota; kingdom Metazoa; phylum Arthropoda; class Insecta; order Hymenoptera; family Eurytomidae; genus Sycophila; species Sycophila sp. Sp_5. The sequence goes on from JACCID010000020.1 coordinate 1,874,305, forward strand.
GAAGACTCGGCGGATCGCCGGCATGGCTTTTCATTGACCGCGGGCGATTGTCTTTGCGACTCAATGGGAGGCGGTTGCGTACGCGCGGCCGCTTTGCGTGTGAAAATGGACTTCGTTCGAGAGGAAATGGAGTAACGGTTCATTTTTCGATAAATAGCGATGATTTGCTTAATTTGCGCTGCCTTCTTTCTCTTTATTGCAAGGCGATCTCGGAGTTCGGTCCTTCAGATGTTCTGCGATTGAGTATACGAGTACGAGAATCTGTTTTTGCGCGCGCGAATGTAAAATATGCTACACTCTAATCCCTGAAAAAAAAAGAAACGATTACAAGATTATTTTTTTCATTCGTTTTAAGAGGAATTAAGCGCAGTTTAAAAGTTCGAAATACAAGTTTTGGGCGTTACATAAAGATTAATTAATTTGATTAAAGGAAAATTAATTGATTGATAAACAGATTAATTTAGCACATTTACACTTCGATAAGGGTGAATGTATTTTTCGCTTTACGACGAGTTTAACGTACATTTAATGTCTACATTTACTCTTTCCATCGTAGATAAAATTAATTTTAATCTTTATGAAAAGCCCATAAATGTACCAGATTTATCTTTAAAAGAATAATAACATATTGAAATTAACCAATTAACTTAATTACATTTTTCATACCTCTGCAAGTAGAAAAAAGAATTTCTCAATTTATGCTTTTCTCGATTATAATTATAGGTAATTACATGAAGCAGGGGAATTAGGATAAAACTTGATGTTGAATAAAAATTGCTTTTTATTGTTCATCGCTAATAAGTAATATGTACAATGTATTCGAATATTTATAAAATATTTCATTTACGACTAATAAGTTTTTTCTTGCAATTTGTCAATAATCGTAATGCAATAACAATTCAGACAAATGATTCGGAGAAAATCAAGTTTTCTTCGTAGTAGCCTTCACACGAGCAGGCAGACAAAAAATTCAATCCCACGCGCTAGAGTAGCGAAAAAAGAACACATTGGCAGTAAACTTTCAAACTATACACAAAAATACGCTAGTCCGCAGCGTTCCCTCTCACCGCCAATTAAATCAATTTCCATCAATGATTTTTCTCCTCTCGAAATTAATTGTTTCTTGACCCTGGCGAAACAACGGTATTAGCATAGTCCGGGCGCTCCGATGACATCACTCCTATAAAAAGTATACCGAAACCGCCGCGCGTAGTACGCTGAACTCTCCGCCGCGTCGCAAACAACGCGGACAAAAAAAAAAGAGCGTAAGAAAAAAAAGTATGAAAAAAAAAAAGAGCCGCGAGCTGATTACCGATCGGCGTCCACCAGCTCCTCGTCGACGTAGTAGACGAGCGGCGCGTCCGGGTGCAGCTTGCGGATGTGCTTGGCGAGGTTGTCCTTGAGCTTGCAGCGCTTGTGGCAGTAATAGCAGGCGAAGCGGGGCAGCTTGCCGCACTCGAAGTTGACGTGGCGGCGCAGGTGCTGGGCCCGCATGTAGTGCTTGCCGCAGCGCGGGCACAGATGGCCGGGCAGCTCCGCCTCGGCGGGCCAGCACAGGTAGCCGGAACTGGGTCCTCCTGGAAAAGAGAAAAACGACCAGGTTTAGGGAGCTGCTAGGCGGGCTTGAGAGGCACGTGCCGGGGGGTCTCGGGCCCCCTTTTAATCCGCACGACTGAACTTCCGCGCGCAATTTTTCCTATACCTGTTGCGCTCTCCGCTTTGCGGGGGTATATATAAGCGACTGCGGGGGACTGGGATCGGAATGCTTGCGAATTGCCTGGATGGATGTGCAGGGACAATGGAGGGGCTTTACGACTGCTCGGGATCGCAGAATTGCCTACTGGCTGGAAACGGCGTAGAGGCTGATTGTTTATGTGATAGTGGATGAGGGTGTGCTTAAATCCGACGTTATTGGACAGTCGGGGTGGGAGTGACTGATAAATTTTTATCTTCGATGACTTTCTGGGTAGCTGCAAGTGAATGTGCCGTGTAAATCTGAAAATGTGAAATTTGCGTAGTGACATTTGACACACGAAAAGCCGTTCGCGTGCTAAATGTGTGATTTTTCACATAACATTTGTCGCTGTTCGGATTTTCCTACACGGAGAGAAAGGTTTTAGTAAAAATTACTATGCTGTTATGCAACGCAGGGACAGACTCAACAAATAAAAAATTTTATCTAAAAGTATAATAAAATTTATCATGAGTTCAGCAAAATTTACTACACTTTCTAGTGAAATTTTTTTATTTGTCGAGTCATGTCCCTACGTTACAAAACAATATAATAATATTTACTAAAACGTTTCTCTCCGTGTAGTGAATTTCTCATTTTTAAATTTATGATGGGTGCTAGAAGCGTGTGAAATGATTTGCAAATTCTATGCTGTTATATGAAGTAGACTGAGCTTTAAATTTTAACGGACAGTGATAATTCATGCACAATAATTTTACATACTTTAAGTAATTTATCACTTATGGGTTTTAATTAAACGAATTTAAGTTTTTTTCTTTTAAATAATGACTTTCGATGTTTTAATATTAGCGATGAGTGTTATTAACATCTAATATGTAAATATTCTGTATTTTTACGATTCTGATAAACTTAACGTAGATAACAAATGCAACGAGATTATTTTAAATCAGTAGTCCTTTAAATCTTTATAAAATATCATGTTTTATTCACAAGTAAACTACATGACCATTTAATTAATGTGCAAGGATATTTCGACAGTACTATTAATAATTTACAATTGTATTTATATAAATGTGATAATTACATTTAATCGAGTTCTTATTTATATTTACTTATAGAAGAGGTAGCATCAAAGTTAAAATAATATATAAATAGGTGATAAATAAATTATTAAAACGCACTAAATAAACTAAAAAATTTGAAATATTAAATTTCAATCGCTTCAGGATTATCATCCCTGTACTACCTATTCAATGAATTATTCCTTTTTTAAAATTTTTATATCAACTGCGTTCAGTTAAATATTGTTTTTCAACATTCTTATATCAATGCCGTGAAAGATCAGTTAAAAAATTCACTCAATGCAAATATCAAATTAACATTAATAATAATATTATTAAAAGTATAGAAATAAAATTTCGTCATCAACACTAGCGCTAAAAAAAAATTAGAAATATCCAAATTCGGCTCTCTACAAAACATAATAATTGACCGCTTGATTCTTGTGTATCCGCAAAATGTGATCCTTCATGTCGCTCTTGTGTTTGGTGCGCCGGGGGCAATAGGCGCAGCAGAATCGGGGAGGCTTGTTGCACTCGTACTGCAGGTGCCGCTTCAGCGTGAAGACGTGCGCGTAAGTTTTGCCGCACTGGAAGCATTTGGTGGACCTCCTTGCGTTTTCCCACTGAGGAACGGTCAAGCCGGTGTACTCCTGCCTCTCCATGTCCACGTAAACTGCAAAAGAAGAGCGCCATGTAAATGAAAATTTTCTTCAATATTTTTTTTAGATTATAGTATATTTTTTCTTTTAGAAAAACAGAGCTTCAATGCAGACAATCAACGACTGAAGTGTGATCATTTTACAGATTATTTCGGTACAGCGTTTATTCAATGCAAATTTACAGAAGTTAATCGTAACGTGCATAATTCCTACGGAAGGATAGACAGACACAATTTCGTCAGCACACTTTAATGTGAAAAGGAAGGATTTAATGGGTTTACAAGTATTTAATTAATTCTCATTTCACATGTTAAATCAGTTTTAATTGGCAATTTATCGTGTAGATTTGACTTTGTACATATTTGCTGGCAAATTGTACAAACTTTACAGTTTCGCAATAACATACATAATGTGTACATTATTTTACAGGTGCGATTGAATTTATTTTATTTTTACACATCATTAACAAGGGGGTATAAGGATAAATTATTTTTACAATGTACAGTGTATAATTTGCAGAAATTGACAAGTAGTCGAATCATTCATATCGCAAGAACCATGACTGCAGCTATTGATAAACACATTAAAACATAATTAGTAGAATAATATGTTGTGCAACTTATGTAATACATGTACGAATATTTTTGCAAAGGTTTACCATTCTTTTTAACAGGGCGTGATAAAATTTGAACTAAAGGAGAATAATAAGGTACATACGTTCGGTTCAAATTAAATTTTTATTTTTTTATAATTAATATATTATACATTGTTACATAATGTATAAAAATATCGAAGATTTTAAATAGATCCAGGAGTTTTATACTTTTTGGTCAAGTGATGTACAAAGACTTTGCTTTGCAATATCCAAAACGTTGGATGCAACGCTTTAACAATTTAAACTAATGTACTTATAAACAAAATCTATGATTACTCTAGGATGACTTTTACTTGTTATACTAAAACTCACTGCAACATGAACGAATTGAATTGAGTGTTAGAGCTTATATATATATAAAATATCTCGAATTGTGCGCATCCAGTCACGTTTGATCGTTTCCTAAGCGCGTCGTTAGAAAATTTAATAATTTTTTCAAACTCTCAATGCTATACAAAGGCTTGTGGCAGTATACACGAAAGCTCCACTTCCTTATCGCCTCGTAGCGACATTCAGATTTTCATTAAAGTTAATAAATTTTCCTACCAATGAGGATCAAAGGCGCATTCCGTAATGTATAAATAATGGACCTCTGACCCAATTATGATCACCAAAATTTTAAACAATCGAATTATAAATAGTCATTACTGGTATAGGTTGAAAACAATTTTCAGAAAATTGAATCGTAGTTCGTTGTAAAATTGGCAAGAAAAAATTCGTAATCATGGGACGGTTTGCGCTACTAAAATTTATTGCAGGAAAATAATTGTAATTTTTACTCATATATTAATCACTTGATTAATATATTATCACATTACGATATCATTAACCCGTTGAAAATTTTATTTTAGTCTCCGTATTTTTGTGAAAAGGTTGTGCACTTCTCAATGTCTTCTTAAAATTATCAAGTTTCTTGTGTCTACTTTTCAGCCAAAAGTTTAATTTTAAAATCACAGCTCACTTTTCCTACGTAAATACTCCTAATACCGCAAATCATACCGCAATTAATTTTTTCTAGTACCCGAAAAAAAATGATTAGTAAAATTTACTGAAAGGGTAAATAAACTTTGCTTAAACAGTTAAGTAAACCTAATCATAAAAACTGTACTGCTGCAATAAGTAAATATCGATTATACTTTATGCATTATTTTTATACTTTATTCACTTACTTAATTAAACAAAGCAGATAAAGGTTCGAGCGTCAAGTAAATTTTATACTTAAATATTTAAGCAAATTTTACTTAAGTAAAAATCAGTATTTTTTACTGCGAAGCCTTTAAGTAGATTTTACTAACAATTTTCTCCGTGTAACTTCTGCATACGACGAAATTCAACTTAAATTTTGCCAGAAATTCTCTCAGTGTGTAAACTCTCTAAAAATGAATATGTGGAATTCACATCGAATAAGTGAATATACATATTATTATACGTGATAAATCGTCCGCGTGAACGACGTGACATATTCTACGTGATAAGACGTTCACATGAACGACGTCACATAATCTACACTATTAAAAAAAATATTAAATTTAATGTAAATAGTGGAAGCAAATTTTCATCGGCGTGCATAAACTTACATTAAATTTTATTTAATTCACATTAAAATTAATGTAAAAAATTTACATTAATCATAATTCACGCACGCCGATGAAATTTGCTTCCAGCATTTGCATTAAATTCATGGAAATTTTTTTTCACAGTGTACGTGATAATACGTTCACATGAACGACGTCACATATTCTACGCTGTTAAAAAAAACATTAAATTTAATGTAAATAGTGGAAGCAAATTTCATCGGCGTGCATGCACTTACATTAAATTTTATTTAATTCACATTAAAATTAATGTAAAAATGTACATTAATCATAATTCACGCACGCCGATGAAATTTGCTTCCAGCATTTAATTCATTAAAATTCATGGAAATTTTTTTCACAGTGTACGTGATAAGACGATAGAATATGTGTATGCTCACTTATTCGATGTGAATTTGACACATTCATTTTGAAAGGGCAGGAGGAAAAAGGAAGGTACGGGCTTCGCTTAAGATTCAACGGGCGTGCTGGAGGTCTGCTCCAATTCGACGCAGTAGACCTCCTCGCCCTTGTGCATCTGACGCACGTGGTTGTAAGCTGCGTAGCGGTACTTAGAGCGGTGCTGGCAGTAGGGGCACTGGAATCGCGGCCGCTGGTAGCAGGCGTACTTGAGGTGCTGCTGGAGGCCTCGCAGATAAGTGAAGCTGCTGGGGCAGCGGGGACATCGGAAGCGCTGACCCGAGCCCTCGGGGAAGGTGGTGTTGTAGCGCGCCTGGCCGCGCGGGCGTCCCCGTCGGCCGGTGTACCGCTGGTAGGGGGGGCTGCTCCCCGCCGCCAGGATCTCCTCGATCTTTACGACGCGCAGGCAGCCACCATCTGCAAGAGAAAGCGGGTGTTAGTAGGGAGCTTTTTTTATTTAGGGTTGTAGGCAACTTTTTTTATTTAGGGTTGTAGGCGGCTGTTTTTTATTTAGGGTTGCGGGGGAGTTTTCCGATCGAGGTAACGAGTTTTTTAAAACTTTATCAAGGTACGTTACGAAGTATCGATATTATACTTGGTGCGAGCGAATCAATGTACATGAGCTGGAGGAAGAACCGGGAGGTTAATTGGGACTTGTCATGCAGAAGAATATTGTACATAGTAAACTAAGTGAGTGGATATGGTTGCGATGGTAATTTGGAATAAGGAAGCTTCTCTCCTCGTCGTTTGAGATGTTTTATTTAGTAATTATAGTATTTTGTTTAAAGGTTACATTTAGAATAATGATTTACAAAAAATACATTATTTTCATCACATTGGAGGTTTTGTAGTCCTACTAAACGTGTATTCCGAAAGGTACAAAGAGTATTTGGAAATGTTTATTGAATAAATTCCAACGGGTGGAAAGGAATGTCTGAGGAATATTATTTCTAGCGATTGATAACGTCGACTAAGTAATTTAGAAAAGTTCAATAATTACAGCTACTTTCAATGCATTGACAGCATTTTTTATGTAAAAAGAAAACGACCATCATAATTGTTACCTGAATCTTTACAAGAAAAGTTGTATAATGTTTACGAGAAAATCCTCGTAATATTTTTGCAGGGCTTCGTAATAATTACAAAATTTCGCCAATCGTTCAAGATCCAACTAAAAATTGGAGTGTTATTCCAGTGCTAGTCAAATGTTTTGTAATTTGTTGGTAAACATCACAGTAATTATATTGTTTCGTTTATTAATTGATGCAAGTTGCAACCTTTAAAGAGTAGAAGGCGCGCACTCGATCCACGAATAAAAAAACGTCATTTTATTAAGACCTTTGCAAACAATCCGATTACTGCTACTTTTCGGAATACATTTTGCGCAAAGTAAAATAATAAACCAGCTAATCTTTTTTTTTTTAAATTTACATACAAAGCAAGTAGTAAATTCTTAATAAATAAAAGTATAAACCAATTTGAATATTTTCAAATAAACAAATTAATTATAATACGTATATAACACAAAGAAAATTAAATTTCATACAAAATTAGTTAACATCCAGATGATTTTCAACATCTACTTATTTCGCGCGCGAATAAAAAAAGACAAATCAAAACATTCTACAAACTGCTCTCCTCGCATAAATTCACTCCCCATTTACACTCCTTATAAGTAAGCAAGCAGCTTCTAAGCATCCGAGTCGCATTAAGTAAAACTCAACTCAGTCTTGAAAATAAAAAGATCGAAAAGAAAGTCACAGCGCACAGTCGGATCACATCCGGCCGTTAAATGTAAATTTTATTGCTCTCGTGGGTTTTCTCGTGCTCGCGCAGATGATGCCTGTGCTTGAAGCGCTTCATGCAGAGCGAACACTGGTACTGGCGGGCGGCGCCGCACTCGAGTCTACGGTGACGCGACAGGTTGCTACTGTGATTGTACCGTCGGCCGCATCGCTGACACTCAAAGCGGCCCTTCGCCGTCCCCTCGTCCGGAGGCTGCACCAGCATCCACACTGCGAACAGATCGAGACGCGCTATTAGTGCCGATTTAAGAAAGCGAATCTTGGAGCGCGCGATGGCAGAATTTTTCGCATGGTATTGATTAAGAGTAGGACGAGGTGTGGGCGAAGCTTAGATAATTACATCATTGATTTTATTAGGGGAGCATGGATTGCAACGAGTCTGCTGATAGAATTAATTGACGGCCTACCTTCTATCAAAAGTTGAATTAGTGAAAAACTACAATAATCAGTGAATTTTTGACTGAAAATTAGTGGAAAGAGCTTCACGATTTAGGTATTATACCGAAACATTTTAGTAAAGTTTCGCGAATTCAACTTTAGAAGGTTGTAAAAATGACTGTTTAGGAGCAGTAAGAGTATACATTGAATTATATTTAGAAATTTATTTTAAAGAACTTTTTGTTAAATAATTGTTACTATTGTTTTAACGATATAAAGTATCGTTATTATGGAGCGACGAGGAATAGAAGGACCGTCGGCTCATTTTTCTATCTATTGACTCATTTTAATCCTGTTCTACCCTTTAAATGAGTCACATCAATTGAGAGTAGAAAAATATTTTATTATATTTACAAAGCCACGTTTTCCTTGACGTGTGTTAGAAAGTAACCAAAGTTTTTTACAGATTGCCTTGCGTGTAGTATTTCGATGTTTACAATTTAAGATGTTATATACCCTAAAATTTGCAAAATGAAAATTTCAAATAACATGAACATCATTGTTCACTACACACGTAATCTATAACAATCGATTCCATACTTGAAAAGGTTCTCTCGCTGCTGCTACGATAAAATTAAGCAAACACACAAATTAAAAATTACTGCTTAGTTTATTTAAAAAAAAAATAAAATAAGTCAATTTTAATGTTATTTAATTAGTCAATTAATATTCCTGGACTCCTTGCAGCACATACGAAGAGTCGCCGTGTTTACTCCTCAGGTGGTGTGTGAGCATATAACGCCTGCTGAATTTCTTTGAGCAGTGCGGGCACAAGTACATGGGCAGAGTGCCGCACTCGAACTTTTGATGGCGGTTCAGATTCTTCAGTCGACTGTAAGTTCGTCCGCACTGCTGACAAGAAAATCTCTGAATTCTGCTCGGAACCTCGGCTTCGCCTTGGACGTAGTAGTTCGCACTGTAACCCAATGGGTCGTACAGCGGCGCTTCGTAGAATTCACCTGCAAAATAATTGAGTAGTGTTATTTACTGGGCGCATAATGCATACATAGCTAAAGTCCCAAATTAAGACGTCAAGTTTTTGACTCTCTAAAATATGTAGCTCAATATGGAGTATCATTGTTATTACTACATTTCTATACGATTAAAGGAAATTAAACAATTTATTGAAGATTATTATAATTGTGTTAAAATATGCTGTTTAACTCTTACAGTAACGCTCGAAAATTTAGACGATCTGAAAAAATCAACAAACGATATAGATAAATTATTGAAAAACTTCCACTGTTCTTATTACTTCTTTTTACTCTGCAAAAACTACTGTTCCATTATCGACGAAAACACGGGCAGTACAACACACAGTATTGGAAGGAATTAAGCAACTTTTAACATTTTTAAAAAATAAGATTTAATTACTTCAATTAATACATCAAATTACAAGATTTATACATTATCAAAGTTGATAATAAAAAATCCTACTCTCATAAATGTTTAACTAGATTTTAACAAATTGTCTACAATTGATTAAACGAATAAAAAAGAACGTCATTTGCGCGTAACACGAAAGAAACAACTTAATATTTCGTTGATTTCTACTAAAAAAACATAATATTTTAAAAAATGAAATAAGAAAGTATTTATTGTTTACAGTCTCTAACTTTTTTTTTAATCTCAAAAGTGGTAAAAAGAAGGAAGTTGTAATGGAGAATTGGATTAACGATGTGCGATATTATGCTTCGTCAAACAATGATTCCTCAGTTCGTATCGACGATAAAACGTTTTGCAACACACGTGGCACCGGTGTTGGGGCGGTTTGCCGCATTCAAGCCTTTGGTGCCGTTGAAGGTTTTCCATCCATTTGTAGCCTTTGCCACACTGACCGCAAATGTAGTTCTGATGCTCGAGTGCCGTACTTCTGCCTCGCCTAACATGTTGTTGGTCGATATGGGGCCCGAAATTTAACATTGAAGTCTTCAAGAACTTCGGTAATCCTGAAAATATGCAGCGGTGATTAGAAACAGCTCAGGCAGACTAAATAGTTTACATTAAACGCGACCATTTTTTTTATGTATTGCAACAGTATTACAGATGATGGAACTTTCATTGCACCAGTTGCCGCTTTTATTTGTTATTATATTCGACAAAAATTCATGTATTGAGGATTTTGCGGGCGATGTTCATGCAGATTTGCTCTGATTTGCTTCGATATTTTTATGACACTCAACGAACTAAAAATGGATTACACATTCTCTTTTTAAAAAATTCTTTTGCAGTCTTCAAACAATAAAACTAATGATTGGGACAATGGATAGACTAAGAAGCGGAATCGTGGGAGAGCAAAAAATTAAATTATGCTACTGTCACGTATTTTATTCATAAAAAAGTACTCAATAAATTAACTCCTAGAATCACGCAAATTCGACTCTGTGCATCAAGTCCTCGTGGCGCACCAGGGATTCCCTGCGGCGGAAGCGTCGCAGGCAGATGGTGCAGGTGAAGCTCGGCAAAGTTCCGCAGCTTTCGCGCTGATGTCTCCGCAGTGAGTACAGCCACGAATAGCGTTTCCCACAGTTCGGACATCCGAATGGATTCGCACTATCGTCGCTCACGTAGGAGTCTGGAAGTAGATAAATAGTCTTAGTCGTATCGTGAGGCCGCACTTTTCGAAATATTTTTTTAAACCGTGCGATCGAATGATTTGACGAGGGATTAGCTCTTTTTGGTTGCAAAGAAGTGCGAACATTGACTTGATTGTTGAACAGTATTTATTAATCTATTTGTAAGTTATAAAATATATGTATATAGTTTTTGGGAATAATTGTATTGCTTTGTCTTGTTCCAACTGCGGCAAAAATAAGAAAGTACTTTAGTCAGAATCAATGCGTTTTCGTTAGATCTAAAGTTACTTAAGATTTGATATTAAAACGCATTAGTTAAATCAGTCTTTGTGGCGACTTCCTGATAGAAACTGATATTGGATTAAATTTTTCTTTAAATTACAAGTTCCTTTCTCCGATAAGGTACCGCTTAAATAATTAATACTTTAAGAAATGTAATAAAAATTTTATAAAATTAAAATCAACGTAAAATAAACAAGAAAAGCTTTTACTTCAGTTTATTCCAAAAAAATAATATTTAAAAGTAGAAGCAAGCTCAATTGGAAGCTTTTCTCGTTATACAATCTTCGAGAATTTGTCAAATGAAACAGTAAAATAACTGTAAGTCTCTCATTTGGCTTCATACACTTTAGAACACCAAAATCATTTCATACGCTTAAAGAGGTCAAATAAATCTCTTCATTAAATTAAAAAAAAAATATTTTTCTACCAGGAACGAAGTAAACAGTAAAAAAAAGGGACGAAATTTAAAATAACTCGAGAAAATAGAAGAATTGCCGCCAATAAATTCGAGCGTTCGACGAGGCAGCTTCAGTGTTGATCGGTCAAGGCGTTGAGGTGACGCTCGGCGCGGTGAGCCGAGAGTATGAAAGCCTTGAACGCGGCGAACGGGCACAGGGGACATTTGAACAGTGGCGCCTCGCACTTGTGCTTCAAGTAATTATTCCACATCTTGTAGTACTTGCTGCACTTGGTGCACGTGAAGCCGAGCTTTCGGTCGCCCACGTACGGCTTGCGGAAGTCCGACGACGATGAATCTGCAAGCACAGCCAAGAGGTCGAAAAGTGAGTAACGGTGCGATGCGAATTGATCTTTGAATCTTTCATTTATTATAATTATGTGTCTTTGCTTGCACACTGAGCGGAAATTAATTCGGTAATATTTGTTCTGCTTGTTGGAGCATTTTGATTGTTTTTTTTTGCCTTTTTTATAGTTAACACCATCGACTGATGATTTATAGCGAAACCAATATCAAATTAAGTTCCATACAGTGAACAGTCAACCGTTGCAATTAATAGTAGGTAATTTATTTTGGTAAAGGTGATTTGACACTGGACTTTTAATGATAAGCGCCAGTATATAAATTGGCGTTTAAACAATAGTGGCTGTTTATCGTTAAAGCTTCAGTATGCATAAAATGTATAATAATAAAATAAATATTGAAAGAAATGTATTTTAAATACAGAGTCGAGTGTGATGCGACATACATAAACATATATAATAGTTCCAATGCAGGACGAGGGTTTTTATTATAAATCTATAATAATGCGTGAATTTTTTTTTAACGCAATTTTTACTTCTTATTACTTCCTCGGAGAGATCGCTTTATTTATTTTTATGCTGTGACTCTTGGTTAGGTGTAACATTTTAAATAAATGTAACGTTGATTTGTTAGAAAGTACGTACTTCAAAATTCAATGTAATTTCAATATATCCTTTATTTTCTTGAATGCGTTTAGCGAGGACTTTATCAGACGCAGAAAGTATTACTGCTATCATTCTGCTCCGCAACAGCAAGTACTTCTACAAAAATATAGTAAGTGTGAATAAAAAATGTAAGGACATGCCATGTTTTACATTTGATGAAACAATAGAAAATGATTAGTTTTTATTTCCGTCTCTCCGTAGAATTTTCAAAACCAATTTACATTATTGTAGCTTTTAACTTTTTGTAATATTTATATAACTTGAAAGGTGTCCCAATATGTAATACTTACTCATTTTATTTTCAGTTATTAAACCATAAAAAAAACACTTTCTGTCACTTATTTGTTAAATATATTTATTTTAATCTTTTGATTACAGATAGAAAAGGTATTAAAAATTAAGATATAGTAATAGAACGAAATCTACAAACATAATCTTAACACAATAATAGTTAATTGTTACATTGCAACTTAATATCAAGAAGTCAAATGTTTTTTAGCATCGATATATTTCTATTGAAAATAATCAATGCTATAAAATCAAGTAAGTCCAATTCTATTTTATTTATAACCTTATCTCATATTATTACATAAAACTATGTAAATTTTTATTAGAATATATCCAATTAATATCACTTAATGAAAATTTAGTAGCTAATGTGGGATGGGCCTCGAACACCCTTCGAGAGCGTCCAAACCACCCTCGATGTAAAACAGCAGACGTGGGAAAACCTCGCGTAAAATACAAATGTTTAGACGTCTCGCCGTTAAAATATCGTCAAACAATTATTCAGCTTCCTATACAAATAAATCTAAGTCTAAGTTTTTGTACAATACTTTAAGCAAAATAGTATGAGCTCCGGGAAAAAATTCTTTCAACAATCAAGATACTACAAGCTAATCTCACAATTTCCATACCCTCGTTTACCAAGCAAGCTATTCATATCAATAGAAATTCTAAAAATAAAATTCTCATTGCTCCAACTGAACCTCGGGAAATCGTACAACTCTCATTCTGCTCCTTACCTTAAAGCTACGTAACGAGCTGCTAATACATGAGACAAAGGTTCGCTTTTTAATTCACGCAATTCTACATCCTTATCTAAACATTCCAGAAAAAAAATTATAGTAATAAACTAACGTTTCATCGAGTAAGTGACGACGGACGATGGAAGGATGTACTTTATAGGCAAAATCAAAAACAAAACGTCTACGATTTGGTAATAAGAATATGATCCGCCAAGGAAAGTTTTTCTCTCAATAAAAAATTACTCACAGCTTCTCCATGAAACAAGTAATTCGTTTAATAACGGTTCAGGCATGTTTGTTTAAAAATGAAAAAAAAAAATCGCGACATTGAAAACCTTTCGCTCCAGAGAATCAGACTTTAATCTACATCCCAAATCGGACGTTAGCCGAGGACGCGAAAAAAACTTTTCCTTTTCTAAACGCTCTAAATCGTGGGTAAGAATCGTCCCGGAAGCAGCAGCTCGGGCTCACTTGACCTCGACGGCGTGGAAGGTGCGCATGTGCCTGCGCACGCAGTAGGCGTACTTGCTGCGGAAGTCGCAGAGCTGACATTTGAAATCGGCGGCCTGGTTGTCGTGGAGGTTGCGCACGTGCCGCTCGATGTTGGCCTTGTAGCTGCTGCGGTAGGCGCAGGAGTTGCACTGGTAAACGTCGGTGCGCCGCACCTGCTTGCAGGTGAGCTGGATGTGCCGCTTGAGGAGGGTGCGCAGGCGGTACGCGGCGCCGCAGTGCGGGCAGACGTGCTGCTGCTTCGCGGACGACGGGGATGGCACCGCTGGGGCCGGGAAGCGCTGCGACCCCGTCTGGTAGTACGTGAAGCCTGCAACAGTGGAGACACGGGGGTTAGTGCTTGGGGGTGGTGTAACCGGGGGTTCGGTATACCGTTTGCAAGCGATTTGCGTGCTGCAGGGGATAATAAGCTATAGTAATTACAGTGGTAAGGTAGAATGTACTGCAGGGGTACCGTGTGACGGAGAGTTTATACTTTTTATACACTGAGGACAAAATATTAGAAAAATTTCAGATGCGCTCTCCGATAAAAATTATCGTAGGCTACAGTAAATTTTGCTAGACAGCATTGCAAATAATCCTATACATGTGCAGCAAATTTTACTGTAAAGATTTATGGTAATTTTCATTCATCAAAATTATCGTAGGCTACAGTAAATTTTGCTAGACAGCATTGCAAATAATCCTATACATGTGCAGCAAATTTTACTGTAATGATTTATGGTAATTTTCATTCATCAAAATTATCGTAGGCTACAGTAAATTTTGCTAGACAGCATTGCAAATAATTCTATGCATGTGCAGCAAATTTTGCTGTAAAGATTTATGGTAATTTTTATGCGAGAGTTCAGACTGTGGTCGCATTCCCATTCAGATGTAGAAACTTTTTACAATACGTTATTTCAGAATTATGATTCTTAGAACGAAGAATTAAGTGTTCTTGAGGTGGTAAGTAATTCTTGAGGTTCCTATTTGTAGGTGGGAATGATTAATTATGTCAATTTTTTTATTAAGTTTCCATGATTTAGTTTATTCAATAAAATGTTACAAGAAACTTATCCAGTCTTTAACTTAAACCCTATGTGGATACTATTTATAACAAAAATTCCCATTGTTGCCCGCAAATTAAAAATCTTAAATCATACTATTGCAGCTGTTCATGTGGTGGCAAATTCAGTTGATGCAGCAGTCTGATAATATTACATTTATATGATCTTACATAGATAAAATTTTATAAAGTTTTGAAAAAGAAAATATGGATGAGATGTTCAGTAAGTCATTGGAGTAAGATAAAATCTCGTCGTTTTGGAAACAATATTCACAATTTCAAATTCACCTCATTTTTTTGAGCTTTCACAAGGCCCGAGTCGCAGTAAAAGTTTCAATCCTGGTTCAAATGTTTTATGGAACAGAAATAATTAATCCCTTCATTATTAATTTACATGAACGTTACTACATCCATGCGACCTTCGTCAAAACTTTATAAAAGCATAAAGAAGAATAAGATATTTTTTTAACCCGTACTTTAATATATTTTATTCCATCACCAAAGCGTAGTACTAAAATCTAGTAATCCAATCTTCGTAGTCGTTTACACTTCCATTTCGAAAAAATATTTAACTGGATAAATGCAATATATTGTTTTTGATGTATATAAAATAAATAACCAAATGCGCCGTTAAAAGATTCACTGAGGCGTTTCATGTAATTCGAGATGCTAATAAAAGTCATGTGAACAAAAACACGTGCAATTTAAAAGACCAATAGACTACAGATAGATTATTCAAATTACATGCGCAATAAAACCAATTTGCTTGATCTCTTTTATAATATATGGCTTATTAGTCTCTATAAACAAATTCTTAATCACTATGATTCTACACTGAAAAAAAATTTGGTAATTATCAGTAAATATTTACTACAACAGTACTACATAGTTAAGTGTTCCTTTAAAACCAAATTCATTTATTTATTTCTAAATAAACGTAGTAGCTTCGAAAAGATAATTACTTGATCCAAAGAAATATTTAATCGAGTACTATTGAAATAAACATTTACTTGAAATTACTAAATCGGTCTGGAAGTATATAAAAATGATGTGCGCGTTAAGTACACGTAAGTACACTTGTTATATATAAATTTAATTGAAGGAATGGCAAGTTCTCTGCTGAGATTCGGGCGCTCTTCTCGGATCGCCTACGTGACAGACCTACGGCAGACCTTGAGCGGTGGTCGATAAACGTTGTGGACCTGAACAAGATGACGTCTCAGGCTGACGTTCTGGGTGAAGCGCTTCTCGCACATGTTGCACGCGAAGCGCTTGCGATCGGTGCACATGTGCTTGAAGTGATAATGCAGGTCCTCCTTCGTAGCAAAAAGCAAATTGCAGGTGAAACAGTAGTGCATGCATTTCTGATATGCATCTGGCATGGCTGCTGGAAAAACAAGAATTGCGTATGTGAGAAAGGTGATAATTGAGGAGTTGTAGGTCGCCCAAGAAAATTTATTCCACGAGTTGTACGGAAATGTTGTTAATATGAATTTGCGGGGAAATAGAAATTAAATTGATTAAAGTAAGAGGATGCTGAGGGGTTACCTTGGGGTGATGGTGATGCAGGTGAGACATTAAATGAAAGGCAGAAAATTATTTTTAGGCGTGAAAGATTAGATATAAAAGCAATTACCTAATACCTAGTTTGGTAAACTATTTGTACATTTATTTTGTACTTTTTATACAGATTTAATGCTGTAGATGAAGTGCAAATTTTGCATTTGAATTTCATTTAATAGTTTGAAATTAAACTCGGACGTTTCAATGATTTTGTGTAGAATTATATTTATAGGGGTTGACTAGAACCGCTTTTAATATTTAACTTATTTATTAAGCTGACGTTTCTACGTTGTTATTAAACGCCTTCTTCAGAGCTTATTTGTCAAATTGTTTAGAGCTTGTGCTTATTTATTAATCCATAATATTTATAATTGTAGATTTTTTTAAAAATTCTTTCTGATTCTTATTCGTTTCTTTTATTAACAATCACCCACGGTGCCTTCTATTAGACCTTTGCATCCACACTATGTTCGAAGTGATGAAAAAAGTGTCGCTAGCCTTAGAACGTCTGATGTTTAATCAGGTTGTATCTCATAGAATACTTGTCTGCGTATTGTTCACAGGTGAATGTTGAATATTGCCTCTGAGGCGTTTTTTCTTCGTAACGTGGAAGTGCGCCAATGCAGGTTCATCTGGAAAACACATATTTTTCGGTTAATACGAGTGGATAATTATTCATTTTTGTGCAGAGGCAAGACACTGATTTGAGCATCCTTTTGTACACAGAAATTAACAGAGTTCATATGTATCTTTTTTATTTTATTCTTTATTGATCAATCAAATTCAATTACATTACATTATCTTGTTACAATCAAAAATTATTTTTTTAATTTCATGAAAACCTATTCTTACGTCTGTCAAATTGGTAAATTCGATTGTGCGCACTGCAGGTGATCAACCTCGACGACAAAAAATTTACATTGATTCGCATTTGCATACACGCTAATTACATGCTAAAAAAATACTTAAATTCTAAGACTCTTCGACTCTTCGTTGATTAATTTATTAATTAGGATGATTTATTGAGGTAATGAGAGTGCGCCAGATAACAGGCTGCTATTATAAATAAACTTGCATCCTATTATTATTCTATCGTTAATTTGTACCATTAAAGATGTTCAGAAGTGGTACGATTCATTTTTCTTCTCATAATAGCACGTATGTATAAAGTTTAGCAAATATATAGGGTGAAGCGGGGAATTGCGGGTCTCAAATAGATTCCTTTTTCCATGAAAAGTATTTGCTATAAATTTCATTTAAAATCTGACAAAAGAAAGTTTTTATTACATTGAAGGATTACTCTGTATGTAATTATTATGCAAAATAATAAATGAATATAACAATGGGAGTCTTTGAAAATATACGATTTTATATAAAACTTGTATACGAAAT
The DNA here is from genome assembly GCA_018906775.1 of Sycophila sp. Sp_5. Classification (NCBI taxonomy): domain Eukaryota; kingdom Metazoa; phylum Arthropoda; class Insecta; order Hymenoptera; family Eurytomidae; genus Sycophila; species Sycophila sp. Sp_5. The sequence continues at coordinate 1,892,434 of JACCID010000020.1, forward strand.
ACTTTTTCATCATAAATATGAAAACTATTTTAAAAGGTCCATTTTTCCCCGCTCCAGTTCATGTCTGCTCACTTTTTCCTATACATAATGAGTGTAAAATTAGTATTTCTAAATCTGTATTATTTCTTAATATAACGTTTTGGGGCCTTGGATCCTGCAACCGATTTACTATAATTGACGCTTTCGTCTTTTCCTATTTTTTTTTTAAATCAAAATGCAGTATTTTTTAATCTACAACCGTACATCGTTCTTCATGTCTTATACTGTAAAATACATTAAAAAAAAATGTGTAAATCAAAGTAAAGCCTCATTGAAGCCATAATAAGCAGCATAACTTCCGGCATCTTCATAAACAAAAGAAAAAGTTTTCATTTCCAGAAAACGATTCGAATGTACACTGATTTATACCAATGTCTATTTTACAAATTGTCAGTTCATCCCACCAATGGAATGATCATTTTCGCCCCACAAAAAGAAAGAACACGAGACGTCATCTTATCGCTTATACATAATCAAAGGCAAAACGAATGGTCCACACTCACTTAAACACTACATAAAATCAAAAGCTTAAAAAAAATCCCAATTTAATCCTACAGCCGTTAAAAAAAATGATAAAAAAAAAAGCAAATCCGTCAAAAAGCCCGACGTCGATCTCAATGAAGCGTGCTATGAAGGGTCCGCATGTGCCGGGCGAGGTTGCCCTTCTGCGCGAATTTGCTCTTGCAGATCTTACAGGAGAACCTGGGCTCGATGCCGCACTCGTAGGTCCGGTGCCTCCAGAGCGACGTGAGGAAGCTGTACCTCCTGCCGCAGTTCTCGCAGGGGAAGACGCCCTCCTGCTTGGAGGGGCTCTTCTGCTGGCGGCGCCGCTGCTGCTGGGCGCGCTGGGCGAGCTGCCGATGCTGATGGCCGGAGCGAGCGACTCGTTTGCGGGCGGTTCCGCGTCCAGGGGCCTGCGTCGGCGTGCGCCGCCGATACTCCGGTTGGTTGCCGTCGCACTCGTAGATGCGGTGGCGAACGAGGGTGGCGCGGATGGCGAAGTCGCGGCCGCAATCCTGGCAGGTGTAGCCTCGGGACGCGGAGTCCCCGTAGGGCAGGCCTTCCCCGGAGCGCAGGCGCCGCGACGACGGCCGGGTTGATAGGACCGCCTCCTTCCCGTGCTCCGACTCGTTCTTGTCCATTAGCTCCTCCTCGTCCGTGTCTGCAAACAGTAAGAGGAAGGCCGTTAGAGGAGGATTCGCTTGGGGTGGGCGAGCGTGGAGAGGGTTTGCTTCGCGGGGGTGGTTTTTCTTTCTCAGGTACAGATGGTTAGTTAGTACGGAGAGATAGATATAGATATGATGAGGCAAAGCAGAGGGAAACATGCGAGAATGCCATTTAGATGGTAAAAGACTTTACCCTTGTGGTCGGTAATGGGATGAGCGTGAAGCTTATCCGCTGATGTCGGATGTGGATTTTTTTTCCTGAAATTATCTTTATTTGCTTACGCGGTGAAGACATTTTTGAGCTTGTCTTGACAAGATGAATTTCAAAGTGAATCATCTGTTACCAATTATGGGTAAAATAAAGCTACTGTTTTTATTTGATAAAGCGGTTTCTTCAGAGTTGTTCTCCAACTTGTACGGGTTTTAAGTACAAACAAAAAACTCATGCATACGAATCGGTTTGGTAATTATAAAAATAAGTAAAATATATAAATAAAAGAACATGTCTTAAGATAACCAGATAAACAAAAAACACACAAATTTTAAATAATAAGAGAAGATTTGAATAGTAAAACAGTATGGGAGACTGAAATATAACTCTTAGCATTTTCCATTAATTTAACCAGGTGGTTATTTTATCTAGTCCGTCTTGAGGTAAAAATCAATAAAAAAATAAAAGGGATACGACTTGCCAAAATAAAAAAACAAAACGGAGTATAGCTACCACGAACCCTCGAAGTAAATATTTAACACACCAGATGATGTTTCAATCACCTCATAATTAGCTACATTATACATACATTTATACTCCGCTGATTATTCCCTCTCACTTTCAACAACTAACCAGTTGATCATCTGCATTCAAAACCTGTATTATTTTTCCTCTCGTAATAAAACAAAAAACTTAAAATACCAGAAGCAAAATCGTCAATAAAAAATCTACGACTCGTAGACGCAAAAAATAAATGAAAAAAATTTTCTGCACAATTACCATAAAAATTTTATTCGTCCACAAATCAGTAAATAAAAACGTCATTTACAAAACAGGAAAACGCCGCCGATTCCACTCATCCGATTAAAATAATCTAGTCTAAATTAAATAGTAAAAGTTCATTAAACAGTGTCGTTCCACTACTGTTCATCGTCGCCTCAGGCCGTCTGCGAGAAGACGTTCTTGCCGGGATGATTGGTGCGTATGTGCTGGTAGAGGTTGCCCTTCTGCTTGGTGCGATGGCCGCAGTAAGGACACTTGAACTTGGGCTCCTTGCCGCACTCGTGCCGCGTGTGCCTCAGCAGGGTCGCCCGGTGCTGGTAGCCCTTGCCGCAGCGATCGCAGTGGTAGGCGTACTGGTTCAGCCAGACGGACGGGGATGCGTCCGCCTGCGCCCCCAGAACGCTACGCGCCAGTCCCACCAGCAGCGCGGTACCTGAAAAAAAGTGCAGAAGCTTTAGTACGAGTGAAGGATGCCGCGTCGAACTATTTGACTACGGAGGTCGGAGTTTGCGCGAGAGCGATTGTAGAGGTGGACTATTGTTACAACGTGTGCAAAGTTTCATTTTGACTGTGTGTCTTCTCTTTTTTATTGAACTTGTGTGTCAAAGTTATATAAACGACAGGTTCTGCTAAGCTTGTTTGGCATTGAGGTAACACTCATTCGTTTACATAAATGTGTATAGTAGTTTAGGTACAAAAATAATACATTAGTCAATATTTTCCTATTTAATTAAGCAGATCGAAAGTAGAAGTGCAGTCGGCTGAATTAATATCTTGAGACATTTCGACTTTTTTTGTAAATACTTTATTTTTTTTTTTTTATCGATTCTGATTGAGTACCGAGTTGGTACCGTGTTTCCATTTATGGGAATATTTAAAGAAAAAGTCCATCAACTGATTGCATACTGCACTTTCTATTTTATAAAAAAAAATAATTTATAGTAATTCACTATTTACAAACGCATACACACAAATAAATATTAATAATACGTAAATTATAAAGGATAAATTTGTACAATTTAAGATAATGTTGAATATACAGTAATCACAAAACCGGACTAATCCATTAAGATAAATTATTCTTAAAATAATTTAATGCATTTCTTATACTACCCATGCAGGTCGCTCGCAAAAAGTCAGATTTCATAAAATTCCACAGTGTAGCTGTAAGGGACAGCGAGTTATAATAAAATGTTGAAATTTGTCAGAAATATAAAAAAAATTAGTTAGTTAATTCAATCACTTAACTTTTCTATTACACTTATACAAGAACGTTTTTATATGCTTAAAACTAAATTTTTCTTTTCAAAACTAAGTAAATTAATTTTATTTTTAATTTCATTAACTGTGTTAGAATATTCAGAAATAATCGACAAACGTTTTTATCTTTTTCTAATTCACAGTTTATTTACAAAAATACTGCACGACGAAATAGGAATATTACGTCACGATCACAAAATATTCTAGCCGACGATATTTTTCTGAATAATCCGTGAGATAAAAAGAGAAAAATTACTCTGTAAATGCTGTCCACTAAAATCCATTGATTTACCAGTGAGGATCAAAGAATTACACTGAATAACATTTACATGGTACGAGTCGACTATTTTTCAATATTTTATATATGTTTTTTTTTCACATAACAAATTCAAACGCCACTTTCGTAAACTTGATCCTTTGAAAAAAGGAGGGTCCCAAATCACTGTTCGACCGTCCTGCTAAGATCGATGGCGTAGACCTCGAGGTTGGGATGAACTCCGCGAATATGCCGGTAGACGTGGGTTCGCTGCTTCGTGCGGAAATCGCAGTGCGGACACTGCATCATGGGCTGGCGCTCGCACTCCAACTTCACGTGTCTGGTGAGTCCAGTGGAGTGGGCGTAGCTGCGACCGCACCTGTTGCAAACGTACCGTCCGTTCAGTACGCTCGTGTCGACGAAGACGAACTGCGTTCCCGCCAATGCCTCTGAAATAGAAGAGTTTTTTCATTCGCTCTGTAGCTTGGATTCCCCCTTTTTTATACCGTAATGGGTGCAGCTAATCGTCTACGAGGGGCGGATGGATTGGTTTTCTAATAACTTCAAAAGTCAGGAGTTTGGAAGAGTGATTTATTTGTGATGCAATTGCCGATTGATTTTACAATGGATGTAACTTGTAGGAAGAAATTTCTTACTTTATGATGTCGAGTTTGTTGTTAATGCAGAATTCGAGCTGTACGTTTTGAGGAAATATTTATTACAAAAGTGATGTAGTACATACACTATATACAAAAGTATTTTTATAAACAAATGTATTACTATTCTTATTATATAATTATTTAGTAGAATGTGTAGATAATTTCGTAGTAAGTCACTAGGTCTCTGTTTTGTATTCACAATGCCTATATTCATTTTGAATGATACTCAAATTTTTACAGAGGTTCTGTCGTTGAAATATTATTTTTGATTTACATAGACGAGTTTTTCGATAGGTTTTGACAACTTTATTTATAAAAATAAAGATTTTTGTGTATAATGTAACAACATGTTTTATACATTGTTCAAAGGTATATATCTATTAAAAAAAAAGTTACTGCTTTATACGAATATTAAATTAAATCTTACATCGATTTTTTAAATTAATAGTACGTTACTTACGTGTATTTAATAAATAGTTAATTTTATAAAATAAATTATTTAGAAAAACATGTATAATTTAAAGTAATCTCATGCTCAATATCTTGAACACGCGTAGAGATTTCGAGAGAAATAATATTAAAACTTGTTTAACACTTTCAGCAAATATTCTAGGAGAATTCATATAAATAAAAAAGCAAATTTTATTTCTTCGTAAAATTTTTTGTAGTAACTCCATACCTTTCGCACTGAAATATTGTTTTCTGTACCTATAGACCTACAAAAGTGAAATCGTTATTTAAACAAAATAATAATAAATAAAAAATATACTCCCAAATCTATATTCATTTTTCAGTGTTATACCTGCACGCCTAAAATTCCTCTCAAAATTTCTGCATCCATTCAGAAAGAAAATGGTAAAAAAAAAGTCGAATCCATTCGTACACTCAGCGATTCAAAATCGCCACTTATTTCATTCGCTCGTCACTACGGAACATTGTGAATAGCCACTTATTCATTTTGAAACTCAAAATTTTCAGACTGACATTTTTCATAAAAATCCAATTTCGGAGTTGCGTTCAGTCCCACCTTCAATCATGACCAGGCTGGCTGATTACCTGCACCCGTCTTCCGGGGTGCTTCCGACGCACGTGCTCCTTCACGTGCGTCTGCTGCTTGGAGCGATATCCGCAGTAGGGACATCGGAACTGCGGCTCCAAGCCGCATTCCCACTTGCAGTGTCGATTTAGGCTCTGCTGGAAAACGTACTTCTTGCCGCACTTGAGGCACACGAAATTCCGGTCGCCAGTCCTTGGTGCGCTTGTACCGCTGCTGGGGTGACCTTTGCCCCGGGACAGGGGCGGCCGGCAGCATCACCACGTGCTGCGCGTAGTAGGGCATCAGGATGGGCACTGAAAGCAGACCCAACGGATTAGTATGGGCATGTAATTCGATTTTGGATCTTCTAGTGGAAATTGGACTGAGGATGTGTACTGTGCGCTATGGCGTTTGCAATAATGCTAGAGGATCGAAAATTTCTTCGGCGTTATTGCGTAGTTTGAGTGCTTTGTTTTACTTGGCGTCAATGCACTTTCATTGAATTTTAGATTACACTATGCAAGTTATTAAGATACATGAGAAAACGCGCGGAAATCATTGTATGGTTGACTTATTCAAAAGTTTATGGGGTTGAACGTCAAGTTTGATGGGCTAAAAAGTATTATATTTTATAACAGCTTGGTGTAATGTGCTCACAATTGATATAGTTTAGGGCTTTTTACGTTCTGAAAGTTGTAAGATATTTACTGTTTGATATAAGCATTTTTTACTCTGTTGGCAATAAATCTGACGAATAGAATGAGAAAAATTAAATAGAAAATATACTTTATCCATTACACAATTTTACTCAGAGAAAATCTTCAAATTAGTCTTGCCTATATTGAGCGGATACAAAATGTATCGTTTGGTTAAAAAAGCTTCAAAACTGTGCAAACACTTGAATTTTCATACGTCTCAGTAGCATTTTCTGGATTTTAATGTTGAATGTATAAAATTAAATGACAATTTTTCAGCAAATTGTATATGACATAATCTCACAAAAAATATAAGTATTACAAAAAGTATAAGTTTACAAAAAAAAAGGAGACTTTATGTGGAAATTATATGAAAACAAGTAATCACGCGATGATTTGTAAGTATACTAAAAATTTCCGTGGAAATTTTCATCTGAATCTTCAATTGTTGGCGAAGCTTCGTAACGTTTGCAAGCAAATCTCTGAAACATAACAATTTTTTTAATTCCTCTATTTTCCTGTAATTAGCTGGTTGTCCCACTGAACCCAGATTAATCACCTTAAGATCAAAGTAGCGTGCATTCGAATAACTCGTTTGGATTATCTCGACAGTTAGCCAATCCAGTGTGTAAGCAGCAGATTTCTCGTAGCATTCAAAGCCTCTATAAACTTAAAATGGGACGAACGCAGTAGAAAATTGGTAATCCAGTTATAGAAAATGGCCATGTAGAATCCATGTCTATCCACATCAGCATTTTCAATTGGAAAATCACAAATAAAAGTAATCAATGAAAAATTTTAATTGGCACTTTATTGAATCTCAAATCAAGGTCATTTTTGAAAAAAAATCGGCAAGTAATACTTTCACTTCACGATCGACCACCATAATGTTTTTCTCAGGAACATCAGATCCTGAAATTGAATCAGTCACTGTACGTGAAAATGAATCATTCGGTCTGCGCGCATCTGACGAGGCGGGCGTTCGTCATCACGTCGATGCAGTACATCTCGTGTGCTGGATGGAAGGTCTTGATGTGTCGCCAGGCTTGGGTCCGCTGGCGCAGGGTAATGCCGCAGTAAGGGCACTGGAAACGTTGCTCGCAGCCGCATTCGTACTTAAAGTGGCGCATCATGTGACTTCGGTGCTTGTACGTGCGAAAGCACTTGGGGCACGCGTGACGCTGTGAACTGCTCACCGCTGATGCGCTCGAGTACTGCCACTGGGTGCCCAGGCCACCTAAAAGGGTAGTAACTCGGTTAGTGTGGAGTTGATGGCTCGTGGAGGATAATTCGTGCTTTTTGAGGAAAGTTCGTGGTGATTTTATATAAGTGGAATGCATTAAAGTTTGGATTAACAGAGGGGTCCATGTTATTTATTAAATATTAGAACTTTATTTTTTGCATTATTCTTATTTCTTTTACAAAAGATTTACTGTAGGTAGCTCTAAAGAAAAATATTTGTCTTTTTTCTTTATGATACAATTTTGGGAGCTCTTGTTCGAAGGCTTTATTCTACTTTATCCATTAATCCTACTGATTATAGAACGTCACATATTTGTTCAGCTTTTTAATGTTGATGTATTTGTTTATACAAAAATTTTTATTATAAGTCTGGTTACATTTTTATCCCAAACTAATCCCCAATTTGTTAGAGCTACTTTCTGCCCCTGAAAAGTTGGAAATACTTTATAATACTTGGATATTTGTTTCATCAGATTAAGCGTTTACTTTCAATAAGGATACATTTTTAATATCCTGTGATAGCAAATAAACGTCGATGTTACAATTAGCTACTTTTAAAATACAGTGTTTCGATTAAATTAGAAAAGTACGTAAGAAATAAAAGTTGCCTTGTAACAAACTTTCAGCTTATGTAAGAGTGACTACCATTCAAAAATACCGTAGCTTTAATTTTTTCGAATGCAGAATACTCGTTTGCAGGGGAAAATGTAACACAGTACTTTGTACAAATTTTATAGAAATAATAATCTACTTTAAAAAATGGAAGTTTTTCTTTCAAATGCCAGTATACTGCTGTATAGAAGTCATTTCTCTAAGAAATATATATATACCTTCATTCAAAATGAATTATTTTTTCTGCGACTTGTAAAAAGCAATAATTTTCATGGTAAATGAAACCTGTGCCCACTATATTTCAAAGGACAATTCGTTTTACTCCTATGCTCATTTTCCTTTACAAAAGAAAAACTAGAAAGAGCCTTATACATGAACAATTGGACCGAATGAAATTTCATCAGAATAAATATTTAGGAGTAGTCCCTCATCTTCGTGAAAAGTTTTATCGCGCCCGGCTGCATGTTGCGGTGATGGCGTCTGACGTGTTGGTAGATGTTGGACGAGCTACCGCCCAGTGTCTCGCAGTAGGGGCACTTGAATTGTCGGCCTTTGCCGCAGAAGTAGCGCAGATGGTCGATGATCGTCGTCTTTTGGGTGAATCTTCGACGGCACTTGGTACACTCGTAGCGCTTCAGCGCCGTCTCGTGCTCTATGTACTCGAGTTTCTTGAGATTCTGCAGATTCTGCCTAACCCCTATCGGCAACAAAAGCGAATCTGTAAAAATGTGCAGTTGTGTCAGTTTCAGCGAGCTTTGCCTTTGAACTCAGTGACTATCCAGATGCAAAGGGTATAAAGTCATTCGTTAATGTACAGACAACGCAAATAGGCACAAGGAAGAGTATTAGAGGAAGTCTCGGTACTTTAATAATATTTTTGCGTACTCTTTAAGAACTATTCTAAAAAATGTATTATTCTTTCGTCTTAATGACGTGGGATACAAGCGTCGTACATTTGATGAATAAAATAACACATGGAAGATTGAATTCATTACTTTTAGGAATCGACGCTACCGAACGAGGCTAAGAAAAACATTCATTCAAAACCACATCAACAAATGTTAACTAAATTATATTGATTTAAGTACAAACCGTGAGAGATTCAGCAATTCCAACTTGTCTGTACACTGAAAAAAAAATTGTTAATTTTAAGGAAATGATTTACTTGAATAGTACTTATTAAATATTTTATTGCGTTAAAAAATTATTTTTTTGAAGCTACTAAATTTATTTAGAAACAAATAAATTCATTTAGTTTTAATGAAATTATAACTTGATTCAAAGAAATATTTAATAAGTACTATTCAAGTAAATCATTTCATTAAAATTAACAAATTTTTTTTCAGTGTAGCAATAAACCTTTTTTTAACAATTCTTGAAGTGCCGGTTGATATTCGACGAGTAACGTGCCCTGTATAATTCTTAAAATAATCACACGTTAGACTTGGATACATACCTCCAAAGAATATGGATTTTTCACTGAGGCTACCTCATTAAATCAATGGCCTTATTGCAAAAAATAGTATAATTCGGCCTGCATCAAATCAACCTTGTACCTCGTTCTCACGATATTCAACGGCATCGAAGCTTCTGGACAGACCTTTTAATCTCTAGAAAGAACAAAATAAAATTTAAAAAAAACAGTTAATCAGATTAGTCTGAACAACTTCAGAATGTTTTACGATTCTGATGGTAGAAACAGTATTGTGAACACCTAAATAAAAACAGGGAGAATAATACGAGTTTCTTTATAGTAAACGATACTATGTGGCACATGTTTATTAGCTTCTGTACAGGCATGAATTCGATGCAAAGTCTTTAGCACATTAATAGCACTAGAGATGAAAATTAAACTCAACCCCTCTGGTAACTAGAACATTTTTTGAAATCTGACAGGCTGACCGGAATGCCAGCGCTTCACGTGCCGCGTGATGTTTGACGAGTAATTGTCCCTTTTGGAGCAGTAGGGACATCCGTAGCGCGGCGGAGGGCCGCACTTGTGACGGTAGAGATCAGACTCGCGCCGGAAACCGGCGCTACATGAGTTGCACACGTAGTTGGTGAAGTTCAGCGAGCCCTCCGACTCCCCTAGATTCAACTGCTTGCGACCTGCAAAACGACAGTTAGTCCCACTGTTAGTAAAAAAAAAAGACCGACCAAGGCTTTAATTTTGTTTTTATCGCGTCTCCGTAGAAACTCGTGTGTGGGCGTCAGTGTCGAGTGTTTGCGAGAGGGTTTGTGCAGACTCACAAGAACAAAACTGTTAGATTTACAAAGGCTCTATTTATTATCAAACTGAAGAGACATACTTTACACACAACTTCTCGCGAAATAAATAGTCTCTTTTTCTATGTGTTATATGTACACAATATATATATGCTCACCGTGTAAAAAGTTTATTTAGTCGTCGAAAGACCACCGTCAAATGCGAAGCGTATTATTAGTACCTTACGCAACAGGAGAGGAATGTGCAGTAGTCATCCCGTAAGGAAAAGTTTCTAGCGTAACATACGGTACTTTACTCCCGATCCTCATACAAGTAGTCAATTTCATTAATATAACTGCACTAAAAGTCCAAAACGCAGTTGTGCGGCGAATAAATTCAATCTTCATTCACTAGAAAAAAAATCTTATATTCCCTGTAAGATAGGGAATGAAGGTTTCTTTACATCCCAAGGGAAGAAAGATTTATTTATTACCTGTTTTCAAGGACGTAATAGCTTTTACAGGGGAGTCGGGAGTAAAATCATTTACAGTATAAAAAAATAAAAGAAAGTTGACTTGAGAGTTTGAGTCAGTAGAGCTTGTTGAGACTGACGACTTGGCCGGGGTGGAGCTTGCGTATGTGCTTATAGATGGAGTGTGTCCACTTGCTGCGAAGCCCACAGTAGGGACATTGGTAGCGGGGCTGCGAGTCGCCGCACTCGTATCTGCAGTGGCGGTACATGGAGTAGCTCTGCGAGAAAACCCGCGCGCATTTTGGGCAGCTGAACCTGCCTTGGCGACCCACCCTGAAGACGCCTGTGGAGGGAAAAAGGCAAATTAGCATAAAACGGTATACTGCACGAAAAATTTAATTTGTGAGTTTACATTTGTGTTTTTTTTTTAATTGAGGTGAAAGGAGGATTTATTGGGAGAATATTCGAATTATTATAGAAATACTGTTTAAGTGAAAGATTATTTTTTCTTACATACGTGGAAGTGGAAGTCTTCTTTTGATTGCTGATTTGAAGATTCCTATATTTAATCGATTAGAGTGGATGAATATTGGGGATGCTTTTTCTAAAATAATAATTGTAGATTAATGAATTACTTATATTTTATTCACAAATGTTAAATAAAGTACACAGCGGTTAATTTATTTAAAACTACAAATGTACTGACTCGATTTTACAGAAGCCATTTTTAATAAAAAACGCTATTCTTTGATATTAGTCGAACGATTAAATATTACAGGTGATGATCGTCACTTAAAACAGTTACGTTGTTCCTAAGCAAATTCTTATTAGATCAATTATGAAAAAATATATAATTACACTAAGATTCATTTAGATTACACATCGATCAAAAGAGTACGAAGATCAAAGTTTTCTTTAATGATTTGAAAAAAAATATGGATAGAAAGAAGATTGGAACTTTTGTCAGTTCTATTGTAATGTCACTTTTTGGTATTAAAAACAAAAAAATAAATAAACTATTACTTTTAATCTATAAGATTTTTATATAGTATAGAAAAAGAATAAGTTTGATAAAATAAATTGCGGGAGTCAGTGCGCATCTAAAAAAATGTTAATACAAAAAAAAGAAAATTAAGACGATAATCGAAATACTATTGTAACCAAATATTATAACCCATTTAAATAGTGTGATTGGAAGATACTGTCATAATAAGAAGATGTTAAACAACTATTTTTTAAATATCTTAAAATAATGAAGTATACTAATATAATTTTATATCAAATATTTTTTCTTTAGGCCCTTGAGTTTCAGTTGCCTGATTTTCTATTGGTGCAGTAAAACTTGATTTTGCACATTCTGGTGCCACTATGGTGTCTTTTGTTTTATTTTCGATCTGCTTAGTCGAAATTTCCGACTGTTCTGTTGTTTGCTTCATCTGATCTAGTGTCTTTTCCACATCTTCTATCTTCTGTTTTGCGGCTTCTGCCTCATTTTTAATCTTTCCTGGCTCATCCTCTGTTTGTTCTATTTCATTCTCCTTTAATTTTGAATCGTTATTTTTGATTTTCAATTCATTAATTTTACTTTCCTCTTCTTTCACTTTTTCAAAATTTGTGTCTTTTGAAGTACTCGGTTGATCCTTATTTAATTTAGCCTTAGACTCCGAATTTTTTCCCATCGAATCCAATCTCAGTTTTCGAAGATCTTCAGATACATTCAAACATTCATCAGACAAAGCCAAGTTTTCATTTGATTTTATCAATTTAGGTCTACCTCGTTTTTTCTTGGGAGTTTTAAGTTCTGACGCACTTCCGATATCCACGTCGTTAGTTTCAGTCGAGGCTGTCAAATCTTCCAGTTCGATTACTTCTAGTTCTTCTTTCTTAATTATCTTAGCGACTACGCCACTTTTTTTCTTCCAGATTTTGTTGAAAATCTCTTCGTTCTTGCTGTGGTCCTTTTTAGCTATTCGACCGCGTTTCTTCTTGCGCCCTCGAGTGGATAAAGCAGGTCTACGAAAAGTCTCACCATTCGTTGTCGCTTGTGCAACTTCATTAATTTCCAAACCAGACTTTGACCCAACTGCTATTCTAGTGAGCTTGACTTCAGCCTGCCGAAATTTCGTTAGATCGAATTTGGTCGCCACAACTGTAGGCAAAGTTTTCTTAGGTCTACCGCGTTTTCGTTGCATAACCGCTACAGGATTCTTCACCAGCACCTTATCAGCTGTCGATGAAGATCTTCTTCTCGTTTCCATCCCAGTGAAAGTACTCGGTTCTGGCAATGGCGTTGAATTTTCTTCAATTTCTTTTTTTATCGCAGGGATCGAGTCAATTTTTTGTTTGAATGGCCTTCCCCTTTTCTTTTTAATCACAGAAGGCTGATCTATTAAAATTATTCTATGCCTTGCTGATCTCCTCGTATGAACAGTCTCGGAGGAGGATTGCGCCTCCTTGTTATTAACATCAGAAGAGCTGCTCTCGGGCATCAATCCAATTTCTATTTTCGGAATACGTACTAATGGTTGATTCTTCTCGGTATTTTGAACCTTGTCAGACGTTAGTTCATCGCTCTCCTCAGTTTTAATCACAACGGGTAATCCGTAACGTTCAGGTCTTTCCCGCCTTCTTTTGATCTTCGAATACTTGCCGTGCTTCTTCTTGATGATAATTTTCAAATCGCTCGATGATGGGACTGGACTGGCTGGTTTCGATGGTTTCCCCGCTGTTTTCTTGCTGATGATTGCAGGATTCACCAGAGATTCGGGCTTGATCTTTTGGATTGTTAAAAGCTCGACATCTGGTACCTGCACTACAGGTGGTATCTTCTTCGGACGACCGGGTTTCTTCTTGAGAATAGTGACGGAGTGCTGGAATTTGTCGCTGTGAAGCTGCTCCATTTGTTCCAGCGAAATGCTGGTCACGTTGCGGACCTTGATATTAGACGAATTTTCCAAAACTGTAACAAATGGACAAATACAATGTTAGTGAACATTCAGTGACTTGAACAAACTAATAACAAACGTTAATAACAAGCAATGCAATTGATTAACCACAGTTTGCTGGTTCGCTAACTACGTTTTAATATTAAACGGAAACAGAATCATTCGAATTTTTTATTGTACGCTTAACACATGCTAAACAGCGGAACTTATAGGATTACAGTGTAATGGAAATTCGTGTATGTTAAATAAATTTATTGCACAATCGAGAGTTTTATGTATAAGTTGAGAATATTATCGGAGAAGTAAAAAAATGATTGATAATCAATTTACAATTCATCATTGTTCGTAATATTAAATTATCTAATGCGAGATCAATTGAATTAATTGTTTGTAAAAAGTGTGTGATATAATAATATAAACAGTCTCTAAATTACATACAATTATACGTATCGCAGGAAATAAATTTAATGCTAAAATACAGCCTTTTATCGTTTTCTGCATCATCATGAATCAACATTAGTATAACAATTTATTAATTTCATTTAAACATTAATTACTTCAATGTATAATAGAAATTATTAAAATTGCTTTTGTAATGCCATTTTAGTGATATTACAAAAAACTGTTCTTTCAACAACGATTTCAAAGAGTAATACGTTATTTTCGATACATATACATATTTGTACATATTTCTTTATGTTATTCAATACCTAACATTTTAATAAATCTAGAATTAATATTTCACGTCACACTTATATAAATTACTGTAATAAACTAATAACTAATCAAATCGTTTGAATGCATTTTTCGGCGGTCTGCTTGCTTTTTTTTAACAATATATTATCCGATGACTTTGGTAAACAACTAGTGGATATGTTTGATTCTAGTTTAGTCTCTGATGTTTTTGACAAATTTATCCTCGTCAATTATACTTTAATTGGTTTTAAATTAATTTGGTTCGTTTCCATTAAAGCTGAAGGCTTCGATTTATTTCCTTTTATAATCATCGAAGTCGTCAACTGCTTCTTTTGATCGTCCCATTTTGTTATGCCTGATGATTTATTATTTGCAGAATAATTATCGCAAAATACATTTTCTTCTTGCTTAATCTCGAATTTATTTACACCATTGAAGCATGTATTTTGGATAGTATGGGTACCAGATTCCAAACCATTTAATTTATTTTCTTTTTTGACATGAACTTCATACTGAATTTTGTCTGCAGTCATCAGTCCTCGAATGCATGTCTCCACATTTCTTTTATCCACTGAAAAATGATTAACGATTTGATCTATAGTTTTACCTTCGTCGACGCTCAGTACATTTAGCAGGGGATCCGGGTTTTCGTACGGCCATCCAAATTCATTTTTATTTGTATTGGAACGCAACCATCTACTTGTGCTGCAGTACGAAGAATCGAAGTGTACATTCGGATTTTTTATTGACCGTTCAGATTTTTGTTTCGTCAATTTATTCGAGCTGGATCGTAGACATCTATCTTTATTGAGGTCTAGAAACTTTAATAGTTTCGATTGATTTTTTAATTGTTTTCTAGATTTTCTTCCTAGACATTTAACGTTTGTACTTTGACCGTCTACCGCGTTGATTAAGTTCTTTTTAGGTCTTCCTGGTTTCCTTTTCAATACAACGTTTGCAGAGTCGCTGTAAGCGGACAATTTACTTTTATTATTCCTGAGAGTTTTAATACTTTTCACTTCCAACAGGTCATACTGTGGTATTTCACAGGTCATCGGATTTATGACTAATTGAGACCAAATGTTCTCCTTTGAGTCATCAGCAAATGCCTCATCTTCTGTTTGACCAGCACCTGGAATAAAAAAATTATTGTTAGTCATGTGAACAGACACGTGAGCAGAATTATTCCACGGTATTAGTTCGTTTTTCACTCGATAATCTTTTCTCCAAACATTAAATCCATACAAAAGCAGATTAGTATTAATTAGTAGGCAATTGATTAGTAATGTAAATAAATAGACGAGACATTCAAAATTATTCGCAAACATAGATTCAATATTTCTTTCTCATCGGGAATTTTCTATTCGTAAAACAAGAAATTAAAAAAAAAAATCGATTTCGTATAAAATATTTTATTTTATGAGATACATCTCTCAACGTCCTTTTTCTTTTTCCCGAATATCGATGTAATAGACTTGGTTTCCATTATGCTTCTTGCGAATGTGAGAGTAGATAACCGTAGTTTTTCGTGATCCATAATCGCAGTAGGGACAACCGTATTTCAATACTACGCCCATATTATAATTCATTTGCCTATAATTCTGGAAATCTGAAATAATAAAGATACATATTAGTGTATGTATTATGCACATTATAACGTTATATTATTTAAGATACTCTTAGGATAAATAATGTTCGGATAGGAATTAATGAATTTTATATGAAATTAAAGAAGAAAATAAAACAAGAATAACAGGAAATGTAAAAAAAAAACCCGAGGAGACAAAAAAATTTTTCGTAAAATATAACTTTATTGTATCAAGAGCAATTTCAAGAATACAAATTTGTCTGTGAAATTGAAGTGATACTGCCTAAGCATTAAAAGTTCCGTAGAAATACGTCACGTTGGTATGTACATTAATATTTATATGACGACTACAATGAAGTCTATGCCCTTATTGAACACTTTAACAGTACTACGATAGTTTTCTTAGCAAGGAAGCTGCACGCGTGCTCTTCAATTATTTTTCATTTTTTTATTTCCATAAAATAATTGCGGAATTAGTGTGCAACGTTGATGAGTCTCACATGGATCAAGTTTGTGGCTCGAGTGTGTCTGGAATGCGAGACTCAAGTTGCTCATCTGCGGTGCAATTAATTCATTTTTAAACACCTTACTGTACGAATTGCGGCTTCTGTGCTTATTAACGTATCGATTATCGCATTTTGGCAGAGTAAGTACGAAAATTCTTACATAAGAAAGTAAGAATTAATTAGAAATATTACAAAGAGTGTGTCACTTGCTTCGGTAATGAATTTTGATTATCATTTTCTTATGTCAAAATATAAAGAAAGTCAAAATATTAAACTCGAATTTTAACACAGTTATGTGCCTGAAATTGTTTTTCTTTAAAATTTTCTATTTCTTTATTTAACGATAACTTTGCTCCCATAGAACCTAATTTTGCAATAGTTTATTTTCGATTCTCGCATTTCACTTTGTATAAGTTTTG
This sequence comes from Sycophila sp. Sp_5, assembly GCA_018906775.1. Lineage (NCBI taxonomy): Eukaryota > Metazoa > Arthropoda > Insecta > Hymenoptera > Eurytomidae > Sycophila > Sycophila sp. Sp_5. The sequence continues at coordinate 1,909,225 of JACCID010000020.1, forward strand.
AAGCAATAGAGATTTTTTATCTAGCAGTCTGTATGACCCTGGAAATTTTCTCTTTTCAATCCAATAACAAGTTTTAAATAAAAATAATTTTCGAAGTCTACTGTCCTAACAATTTCGATCGTTGAAATCTCACATTTTGGATTCCTTTATATTTTGACACAGAAAGACTGTAAAATCAAATACTAAAAATTCATAAACCAAATAAGTGTCATTCTCCTTGTGCATATTGAATTCAAAATTTATACTAACGTGAAAAATCACTTATAAAAAATTATGAATTTAAAATCTGTACGCATTCAGCTTTAACATATGGTTTAAGAATATAATGCTTTTCGCACGCCGCATTAAAATACGAGAGTCCAGGATCTTCTAAATATCATCCAGTGAAGATTCACTAGTAAAACATTCATTCGACAATCTTTAGAAAACACCGGCACGAGAAGTCAACTATTGCACTCACTGTTTGAAAACATAAAAATTCAAATACCCTGGTAGACATTTAAACAGTCATAAACAGTCACTGGCCAGTCCCTAATAAAACCGTGACTGATAACCAATACTGGTCAAATATCTATACCAATTTTTTATTTAGACTTTCGTTAAAAGAAAAAACGAAAAAAAAACGAATAATAAATACAAAGCTAAACGTCCTTCATATTCAAGAGTAGGATTATCTCCGACGATCAGCCTACTGCGGATTATTCTTGCTCATGTCGTTGCAGTAGACTCTGGCACCAGGGTGGACCTTTCTGATGTGCTTGTAGAGGCTGAAGGGCCACTTGCTGCGCTGGCTGCAGTAGGGACAGGAGAACCTGGGCGTGCGGTTGCAGTCGTACTTCATGTGCTGGATGACGCTGCTCTTGGCGCTGAAGCGTTTCGGGCACTTGGGGCACTGGAAGCTCTTGCTGCTCGAGTAGCTGGTGGTCGCCAGAGGATCCGCCGGCACTTCGATTATCTCGGAGAGGAGGCGCTCGTGCTCCACGGCCGAGGCGCGCCTACGCTTCAGCGTACTCGGCACGTAGGGCTCCCAGGCTACGGCACAAAACACAGCGTCAGTGGGGCTCTCCTTTACCTGCTTATTACTGATGACCAGCTGTACACACAATGCTTTAGCAGAATTTTTTTTTTCAGTGTAATGTGTGATTGGAGAAAAAAAAAATGCGAGATCGGAGCAAACTCTATGCGGCACATTGCGTTGCGAATGAGGCAGGGTTCATGTCTTTTGGACTATTAGTGGATGGTTAATAGAGAAGATGATTATAGGATTTTGTAACAATTTATTATTTTTTTTTCAAATTAAAAGTTGAAGCTTGTGTGAAAATTTGGTAGAAGGCTTTTATTTATTTGCGGCTCCTTTAGTCTAACGGCTACTGTCGATCCTGAAAACAAAATATGTTTATGAAATTAAAAGGATTTCGAATTCACTTATGGATAAGACGATGCAATATTTTTGGACATGATTAAATCGAGTCTTGAAAGGCTTATTTTCATTTTTGTTTTTGAGTTGGCCTTTATTTAAGTATTTTTTTAACATACAGTAGAGGAATACAAAATAATAATGTTTTCTTGTCCCATTAAATTGATGAGTAATTGATAATAAAAAAACTTAATATTGTAACGTACATTGAATATATATTAATCGATAACATGCATTTAAAATGATCCTTAACTGCTATTATTATAGTATATTTGAGTAGCCTGTTAGCATTGATTTTTTTAATTAACAATCTTATTTTTTAAAATCTTATAATAAAATATAAATCTTGTAATTTTTTAAACGAAGAAGTAATACTTTTTATAATGAATCAAATTAAAATTTATAAAACGAATAACTTTTTTCTCTAATAAAATTTTCATAGATAACGTAGCGTAAAAAATTACTTTTGTCTAAAAACTGGTAAAATTCACCATCATAAAAAATCACTTGAATATCAAGAATATCAATAATATTTTTTTCTAATTTCATTTCGTAAATTTTCAATTTCTTTTCGCTACATCAGTTTCAACGAGTACAGAGTACACCAACGTTATATTTTTAATATAAGTCGTACCCTTTAACAACCACTTTTAATTGCTTCTTATTAAATACTTCAAGCACCTTGATAATTAGCAAATGCAGTTAAATCTAATATAATAGTCATCTGCTTTTTAAAATTTAAGCAGTGAAAATTGTATTCGTCCACATTTTTTAAAATAGTCTATTTTAATAGATTTTTACTTAATGAATGCGTAACGTTTTTCAATTAATACAATTTTCACTGACCAGGAGTATTCGTATATTCGAGATGTCAATATTTATTAAATTGACGTGAGATGTTTTCAAAGTTCATGCAAAGGAGCCACTATTTCAGTTCCTGAGATTAAAAATAGTTTTGAACTGAAATTATTAAAAATTAACATCATATAGATATAAATATAATATTTTGTGATACACCATTATTATATAGCATTATAATACTATAATTACTAAGCTGCGTCAAATTATTTTTGCTCTATGTCTTTGAAATTGAAGCATACATGTTTAAAAGTGAAATTCAAGAATAATAATAAGTAAAAGATTTAAATATAATGTAGTTTTTATTTCATACCTCGTTGCTTTAACTTCGGCTTCTTTTATTTCATCAGTTCCAAAGACAACAAAAAGTGTTATTCGGAGTCCCGATTATCCTAACGATGAAAATCTCAAGTAAGTAGTATACCTAAACTAAAGTACCTGAAATCTGGATGCTTAGTCTGAAAAAGCATCTTGGTTTCAGGTACTTTATTTTACAAGAGACTATAACTATCAATATCAGTAAACGGCAAGAGCATTTTCTACACAGTAAGGTGCGAGAACACTTAAATGATTAAACCTAACGAAGTGACGTCAATTTATTTCCTCATGTCGACCAATGACCCCGACGTCCTTGATGTAGAAGTAGATTGTAGAACTCGAGGTCGTGTTGTTCCACGATGTAGCGATAGCTCCCGCAGAAGTTGAATTAGTCGCAAATTTGAAGCACAAGTACTTTAGGTGACATTTGAAGTTACTCAGGTGGTCGAAGGTGGTACAACACACTGAACAGGAATGCGTAATGCAGTACATTCCATGACGCTACTAAGTAACTATGCGCCTTTAAAATAACTACGTAGACATCTATTACACCTGTTAATCGAACTTTTGCCGTCTGCGGCGTTGAACAATTTTCTTGATAACTGTTTTCTTAATATTCTTGGTGTCTTGCACAATGCAACTTTTGCAGACTCGCTGGCACCGATAGATTTTACTTTTAGCAGTTCGTTCTTCTGCTGCGGCTTTGCACTTGGAGGATTCTTTTTCTGCGTCTTTTTGCGGATGGCGGAGGTGAAAGGTCGAGCATGGTCTGGTCTCGGAGTTCTGGGTCTCAGGCAACCAACGTAGGAATTAGATGCAACTATATCTGGACATTTCAGGGATTTGCTGCGACCTCGTCGCCTCGGGGTATCCTCGACTGTGGACTGCGTCGATTGGGTGGCGGGAGCATCTATAGTTTAAAAATGATATGAAGACTGGGGATTTTTACAATCTGAAAATGATGCTTTTGCGGATTATGTATTTGCAGAGAGAACTTTTATGTAAATGTTGCCAGAAGATAGTGTAAATGCGAGGGTATTAATCGTTCTGGTGAAGGAGAAAAAATGAAAATAACTTAAAGTAGACAGAAATTATTAATTTATCTGATTCATTATTGGATCACGTCCTTTTCTCGTTCCACTGACGAAGAAGATACATTAACAATTTCTGATCATTTGCACATTTTCATTTTTATATTAATGTGTGAGATGACGCGACAAACATTGTCATTTAATATCGTGTTGTGAAAGTGTAGGTCTAACATTGACAAAGGGCCATGACAAGATTCGATCTTGGGACAAAAGTCTCGATTCCCTGGTCATTGAGTCACTCATCTTTGATATCTGCATATTTTAGACAAAACTATTTTTCATGAACTAAGTAAAGGGAAGTATTTTTTAATTATTTAAATTTATCTTACTACAGAACTACAACGGTATAAATAAAAAAAATAAATTAGATTGGGTATTTTCCTTTTCTTTTTAGATCTATATTAACGACTCAAATTGAATTTTAGTAACGATATCTTATAAATTTCTGATCCAAAAAGTACGTAAAACATTATGGATTTAACTTACTTTTATTTTGATGCGGCTGCCCTTTACGTTGATTATCAATACCTTCAAGACTCTCAATTATCTCTATATCTGGACCTTTTAAACAAACAATAAAAAAAATAAAATTTTGATTTATAATAATTACTGTAAAGTTCCATATAAATGAAGTAAACACATTTTAATTTATGTCTCGTTGAGAACTTAGAGAACAAACTAATATCGCAGTTCAAAATATTATCTTATTCTCTTATAACACAGTATCCATATACGAGACTAATATACATTTCGTAGAATGTAATTGCATTTTATATTCGAGGATAAAAGTTTAATGAAATTAAAATTTCTACATACTTGTTACTTCGAGGGCTCTACAGTATACGGAGTGTGGAATGATCACTCTGGGTGTTAATATGGGTAATTTATGCACTGAAATATTTATTTCGCCTTGGAATGATCCTGTAAGTATAGAAAAGTCGAATATCAGTAACAAGTAATTTATCATCTTAAACGTAAAATTATAAGTGATGGTTCCATTTCCGTTAGTGATAGTAATGATAGATTTGCGCCAAGAATATGTTTTTATTTTCTATACACATAAGCTTTATTGAATATAAGTGATAGCTAAAGAAGTAGTACATAGAAGTATATTTTTAAGGTGTGAAGAAAATAGACCTTTTAATCATATGAAGCCAGACGAGAAGTGATTTATTTTTTGCGTGTACGTGTGTGTTTTTCATTTGCACCCTTAGAGAAAGGAGACTTATCCATGAAAAAAAAAGTAATAATTTGTAACACTACAATTAAGGAAGCTTCTCATTCTTTGGGACTTTCTCCTTTTGCTCCATGTATACAACACTTTGGCTTTATTAATTCCTCGCTCGTTTTATATAAAAAAAAAAACGCATTTTCCCCTAATATTTATCATAATTTCAATTTCGTAAAGGATCTTAAATAATACGTGTGCAACAGGATTAAAAAATAAAGTAATCAGCTCTTAATCCGCGGTCGGTTCGGGTCTTATCCCTTCCCACACGCTTGGTGCTTTTTTGTGACAAATATTCCGTATTCCTATTTTACATCTTGCACCAAGATTGAAGAACCTGAAAAAAGATTATTGATTAATAAATGCTTTATTGATAATAATTATAAGTTAATTTCCATTTCCTGAAAAATAGTCTTAGACTGCTCCTGATTGTACTATAAAACAGTGAATAAGGTACACTTGTTTCTTTAAATCAAGACAAATAGAAAATATTTTTCCATCATACTTTATTAATTTAGAAATTAAATTATCTTACATTTATGGCATCAGTGACGTGCAACAAATTAAGGGGATTCAGCACCTATGAAAAAACGGCTAAAAAATCATCTAAAAATACTGTACCAGACATGAGTGTAAGTATTCTAAAAGAAGACTACACTAATCAGTACAATGTAAATATTATAAATACATTTGCATATTCGTTGGAGCTGTAAGTTCCACCAAAGACTAAATTTTAACAGTAATATTTCTTCTTTTTAGATCAATTTTATTATAAATTTTGAATATTTATATACTACTAATGTTAAATTGCACTGCTTAGTATATTCGTTTTTAGATGTTTTTTATCTGCCCTTTTAAAGCTGTCAAATCCCCTTAAGAACGTAGAAAAACTCAATATGTTCAAGTAGTAAAAATCTTTCTTTCGTCACAGTAGCCTCTTCTTTCTTTGAGCTCGTGTATTGATCCTCGCGCAATTTACTACTTATTTTAGTACTTGATCTCGCGTTCATCAATAATGATGGGTTCGCAACCACGATGAATATTTTTGCTGTGACGGGTGATACTGATGGGATAGTGGCCTCGGAAGTCGCAATAACCACAGCGGATCATCTTCTCAAGTTGACACTCGAACTTAAGGTGGCGATTGAGGCTACACTTGCTCATAAAGCAGTGATCGCAGCCATTCCGAGTACACCAGAATTTGTGCCTCGCCGTGAGCGGCCTGCCCCTTCTTTGATTGGTCGATTGCACCGTATTCTCGGTTTTTTCTACTTGCTGTTCTGCGGCCTTGCCTCTCCGCGATTTCAATTTTTGATCGAGACCCTCCTTGTAGTGAAGGAGGCTCGCCTTGACATTAGCTCTTGAGGATGCTAATAAACGATGAGAGTTAGATTTGCGGTCGGTTACTATTTTAGTTAAGGAGATCGTTTAAGAGCAAAAATTCATTTGCTTTTAAATTGACTGAATCAATATTTTCCAAATTACTGTATAAAACAACGTAGACAAGTTCCAGATCACGGATTTCGTTGCAAGTTAAAACGAAGGAAACTTTAAATTCCTAATTTTAATTAGTTTTAAAATCAGTTTAAGGCATCAGCAATTTTTATAACTAATACAAAAAATAGTATTTTTCGATATAAGTAATAGTACTTGTGCATAATATACTGTTAAATTATCTAAAAATGAAACACTACAAAGATCCTGATACACGTTAGAAAATTCAAAAGAAAATGAATTAGCTCTATTAAATGATTTTCCGTTATAATTTTATAATAACAAATAAAATCAACTAACTTCGTCGTTTTAATGGATTCTCGACCACGTGGTTGTTCAAATTTGAGCTCTGCTTTACTTCCATTTTGCGTTTTACGCGCCGTGATGGGTTTCCTAAAAAATTACGTGAGATATATTAGACTTGCCCCGAGGCGCTATGGCGCCTCTCGATTCAACCGTTCTATTCATTATTAAAACTTGGTATTCCTTAAAATAATGAAAATTGCTAAAAATGATTGAGATTCTCCATAATACCTCGGTACAAATTTTAAACAAAATTTATTAGATTTTCATTATTTTAAACCCTAGTTCAAAAAAGATTATAAGTCTACACTTACGTCTCGAGTTATTTGGAGCTTCAACGTTCTTTTTGTATTTCTTTTTATGTTTTGTAAGAGGTTTTTCTTCGTTATCATTTACGTTCTCATTATTTGTTATTTTCTTATTCTTCGGAGATGCGATGATATGTTTCTTTTCTTTTTGGAATTGCTCGACATCTAGTTCATCATCTTCCACGTGCATAAATTCTTCGAAAAAGAAGGCTACTCCGTAGTCCATATTATCTACAACAAAAGAAATTATAATGTTATAAATATAAAATCACATTTCTAATTGTATAATAATTTATTCTATACGAGACAGTGGAAAATTAAAAGAAGCAGGGAGCGACGGAAAAACAAATAACGTAGATAAATGAAAAAAAAACCTTAGTTTTTAAAGTTTCATTTATTATAGATACAATAATATATTTAATGAGTCCTTACATACTTTTCATCTAGATGCGTTGTCACAATTTACAATATAACTTAATAATAAACCTTTTTTGCCTAAACTATTTTATAAACTGGTTGATTGATTTTTTTTTTCAGATTAGAAGCATTGAATAAGTACATTATAAATAGAATTTTTATAAATACTTTAAGCTTTTCTGTCAAACCTCGTTTTTCCCAAATACACATAACTACTTTTTCGATGACTAAAATTTAAACCCTTTCTTTGTACACCGTGTATTTTCTTTTATTCAATTTCAGTGTAACTCTATTGTAGGTTTCTAAAACAAACATAAAATTAAAGAAATTTTCCAATTTTACCCACGTGCCAGTACTGCCAGAAATTTTCCTAAAAAGTTAACAACAAACCAAACCTTTGATTTGGTTTGTAGACACAGCTATTTATTAACTTTTTAATTATTTATTTAAACTAATTAAATTTACATAGATTCTCATCAGTCTTTTCTTTCTTCAACAAACTATCATAAGTATACTCCCATTTAAATTCCTTTTAAATACATTTCTTACACAAATTAACCCTCACTCGAAGAAAGAATTAAGCACACATAACTATTACTTATTCATAACAATTACTTATTCAGTAATTCCTTACCTAACAAATCTTTTATTTATTCATCATCGAAATCAAGTCTCAAAAATCACCCATTGTTAAATCCATTATGTAAAAATCAAAAAATCAGCAATATTACATTTATTTATACATATTTCGACAGAGTCTGGAGCAAACTTGCACCTGAAAGCCAGTAAGCCAACCCCCTAAAGAGGAGGACTGAAATTGAAATTGAACAACTACGTAGTTCCAGAGGATGCTGCGGTAGAAGTTCTCTCGCTGGCGCATGTCCTCGCGTGTGACTTCATGGCGGTGAGGTACTTGTACTTTTTATTGCACTTGGGGCAGTCGTAGGTGCTACCGTGGCAGGACTCGGGGTCAGGGTGCTTGTGGCGCATGTGGACCCGCAGGTGCTCCATCCTTTTGGTGAGGTAAGGGCAGTACTCGCATCTTATGTGGGGCGCTCGGCCACAGAGCCGAGAGTGTTTCCTCATGCTGTCGCGCGACTTGTAGCACCGGCCGCAGTTATGACACTCGTGGGTCTCATCCTCCAAGTCCAGGAGGCCTGGGTGCTCGTGTCGCTTGTGCCGGCGCATCTCCAGTGGACTCAGAGTCTCAAAGTCGCAGGCTGGGCATTTTCGCGGCACGTTCAAATCCTGCTAATATCGCTAACGGTGAGTACATTTTAAATATAGGCGTTAAATATTTCATTTTTATGTATTTCTTTACTTTCTTTCGATTAGGGGATATAGTTTGATGTGACTATTTCGGTGCCTCTAACAAAGAAAAAAAAATTGTGGAGCTAAGTAAAATCTTTCAAAACCTTGAGCAGTTACGGCATCATACGAATGGTTACAGGTTCAGAAGGTTCTGAAAGAGTTTACAGTTTTTTTTTAAATAAATAATAAATAATTGTGCTTTAAGTCACGTTAAATGAAAAGTTCTCCGTAACGGGGCTATAAATCATTATAACTCAATAAAGTTTGAAAAGATTAGCGTTAGAGAAATAAAGTTAACTTTCAAAATTTGAAAAAATTACGATAACTATACGTAAAAAAATGTAGGGTCTTTAAAGGGAAAGACTTCGTTCATATCTATCTGAATATTGAGAAAAATAATCGTAACGTCTTTTTTTTAATTTAATTATTATTACTAATATCTCTGATACTATCCATTATTAAATTTTACGAAAAAATACATGGCGATTATTTTTACATATTCTATTAGACGAACTAAAGAGATTAAGCAAAATTTGTGTAAGGACCCATTTGAAATTATAAAATTAAATTTCTCGAATTTTCATTATTAATTGAAAAACAAATCATGATAAATTGTAGATGACAAACTATGAAAAACAAATTTAATTTTTAATTTTCGTGTTATTGTCAGATTGCATTTTACGATACCTCCTTCTTTTCTTCTGGAGGTAGCACCCACTCGTCGTCGATTTGGCAAATTTGCCGTGCGTGCCTGCGAGCGTTGTCAAATCTCCGGAACAGGAGCTTACACCGCGGACACTGGAATTTCATAGTCGCCTGGCAATGGGGGCATTGTAGATCCGTTTTCTGCAGAAAGAAGTCGGGATTCTTCGAAGTCCGCCGACACTTGGTGCACGTGAAGTCGATCAGCTCATTCAATATTGCTGCATATAAAAATTAAACATTAACGTATGAGTCGAGAATTTTTTTCTTCAATCACTCATCACACTTACTCAAATTGTCGATATCTTTTGCAGATATTTCCTGAATTGTTTTTTTCTTTAAGCTTTTTCTTTCTTCATTTATGTAAGACTCGTCAAAAGATTCCTCCTTCGAAATCTCATTATCGTATTCTGCAAACAAAGAAAAAACATGTAGTACATACGTTTTTATAAGTATTATGCTGATAAAAAAAAAAGTAACGTCTGTGAATGTTGATGGTGTACCTAAGTCTCCCGATTCTCTGCACTCCAGTTCATCGAAATCGTCATAATCGAAACTCACTTCCTCTTTAATGTAACGAACATCTTGTAAGGTGATAACATCGTTTTCTAAAATACAAAAAAGTTTCTTAATAACAGAGAAAAAATATAAACTGTAAATTAAAAACAATTTATATTTGATTACACTGACCTTTCATACTCTCTGTAATATCACTTTTATTTGTAGACCGTGTTGCTTTATCAACCTCCTTCCCTAAAAAAATATTTTTAATTAGTGAAAAGTATTTTAAATAATTCATAACAAAAATATAAAAAATACGTTCAACCATGCACATTAAAAGTAAACAAATAAAAAGAAATTAGTTCGAGACATAAAAATGCAATGTGAAAGCCAGTAATCAAGGTAATGATGAATGCTAATAAAAAGTGGACATAAACATTTTTCAGTACTATTTATTTTACAATAACTTCTTCCGAATCCTACAACCGGATCACCTTCTTTTGAACAAAGCCGTACCCTGTGTAAAATCCACTTTGCGTCCTCTCGTTCTAGCCCTGCAAATAACAAAATTTACTCTTAGTCAAAATAATCAACATTTCCATATCACAATTCCTAAAAAAATAAGGAAATAAATAAACCAAACGCAATGGTTATCAAACAATTTATTTATCACTTCCGTTATACAAGATAATCTTATCGTCGTAAGGTTACACTGTCATGAAAAGCACAGAAACGATTACACATAAAATAGCTAACGAATTCTCTGAATCTGAAAATGCGAAATTCACTTGGAAAATGAAAAGAGTTTTCATGTCACTTTTCATGTCAAAAGTAATCCACTGATTCAACGTGGACGAATTTTCACGAACAAACTGGCGCATGTTCTGCGTACATTTTCACAGCTTCAGATTCACAGGAAAAGAAGAAACGAAAATAAAGAATGGATTATTCAAGATATTGTATTTCGAAAAGCGGATCCGACTCGTTCATCTGCGTGGTCTCGTTGTTGCTGACCACATCACCTTGTGAGGATTGATCGTGATCTCCCTGAGAGGAAGATCCAGGCCGCTTGCTGACGTCAGGCTGGGAGCGTTTATGCCAATGCTGGGCGTTGGTCATGACGACGCTCAGCGCGGCAGTAATCTCCTTGTCCGTCGTCGACAGGTGGGCTAAACTTCTACGTTCTCTGATCACCGCTGAAACGGTTCGGAATATTTTTTTTTATTTATCAGTAAGTTCGAAGAGAAGAGGATAGAATGGCTTTTTGGGTATACCTTCGATGCAGCAGAAGAGGTTGGTGGTCTTCATGATCCGCTTGCCCTTGGCTTGCTTGACTGCGGTAAATTGCACCGCCACCTCCTTTGTGATGAACATTTTCAGCATCTTCACGATGCACTTTGACATTGCCAGACCTCCATCGATGCCAGCCGGAAGAATATTGCACTGGATAATTAAATGCGAAAATACTTAGTTGTGAAGGAAACATTGTCAAAATTTGTGAAAATGTTTATGATACTAATACTTATAATCTATTAAAATTTTGAAAAACCTAGCTTCACCAAAATCGAAATACTAATGTGTAAAATCTATGATTTTTTTTATAGCTACGTTTTCTCTTAAAAACTTTCTTAAGATTTAAAAAAAAACTTCTTATTTTTTTCAGTATATTATTCTAATCAGCGAGTCGATTTGCTTTTACATTTTGGAGTATGCCAATTACTTAATCAAAGAAGGCTACATTTTTCTCTGCAAAGCCAATTAATTCATTTATATTTAGCTAAAAAATAATCATTCTACTTACAAGGTCATTGCGTAGGGACGAATTTGGATTTCCGAGTTCCACGTCGAATTTTTCGAAATCCTCCACCGTAGGCAAAGGTATGACGTAAGAATACTTTTCCGCCAGCTGCTTGCAATTCATCACTTTAACAGAATCATCAGCATTCTTCATCAGCAAAGCTTTAACCATGCGAGTTTCTGAACCTACAGTTTTTATTTCCTCCATCAAGTCGCTCATTCCGTCCATAAGACGCACGAAATAATCTGAAAAACGTTCCACAATTATAATTAACATTGGTCGAAAAATTGTGCAGGTACAGACAATATTTTCATTACTTACCAACGACAACCGGTTGAAAACTGTCCTGAAATATTTTTGGCTTGGCCAGTTCGATCATCGATGACGCGCTTGATTCAGAAGCTTTCGCCTGGTCTGAGATAAAAAAATGGAGTGACGTAAAATAAACAGAAATAAACAAAGACAGTAATGTTACGGTAATTTACGAACCAGTGCAAGTTTTCTTCGGATCAAAATTCAATTGAGAAAGAATTTGGTTTATCGAGACTTCCTGCTGCTCGGGTGTGCTGTTTGGATTGCTGGCTATCAGCATTTTACTAGCGATGCTCTTTGCGATCAGACTTAAATTGCGCCTGACGTCCTCCGATATCGAAGATCTCTTCTGAAGACCTGTTAATAATAAAGAAATTTGTAGCAGTGTCAAATCGTCCTGAAAATGCGATGATTATGCCTTGGTCTCACCTTCGGATACTTTGATTCGGCCGTATTGATGGGATGGTTTTGTTGGAGAAGAGCTTGCTTGTTTTCTTGCATCTACAACATAAAGAGCCGAAAATTATTTTTCACAACCTTTTATCTTATCGATTAATTGTGTTTGCTTAGTTGTTGCGACAGCGACGTCGAGTGCATTGGGTATTCAAATTTTTTACAGAATTAAAATTACTAAGTTAAAATGAAGAAATTAATTTAATTATTTTCTTTTATATTTAGATTAAATTTTTACAACTGTGTATTTCATGTACCACGATTAAATTCTGCTTTATAATTGTGACGCGATTCTTTTGATTGAGAACAAGTAAAAAAATTTATTTTACTATTGAATAAATCAATTTGGTGCACCATCGTCTGAAATCCTGAAACATGAAAAAAAAAAGAATTATCTATAAAAAAAATTATTTACTTAAATAAATACGTATACATAACAAGTACAACTAAAGTGTTCAGGGTTTAATAAAAAGAACATTTACTATATAATTGTTTTATTTTCAGATGAACTAAAAAGGACATCTTTTCATGAGAAATTAAAATTTCTAAAAAAATATGTTATTTCTTTAAATATCTTAAATATAGATTTATAGAAATGTTAGATACACGTTCTTGTCAAAACTCTCGCATTTGTCGCAATCTTGTTGTAAAATACTTCAACTTAATAATTAATTCTCATTATTTTTTCACACAATACTGAACAAATTCACAAAATAGTCTGCAGTAGTATACAATAAATAAATATACTCGCAAGCTCTACTTATATAAATTTCACAGGCTAACTTGTATTCTTGTCACCTACAAAAATACTTCAAGTAGATGTCAATACACTTAAATAGGTATAAAAACTGAATGTAAAAAATATTATTGAAACAACATCATGACCCCTTTTCGCATGCGTACAATATGAACTGTTTAAACTTTTATATTCCACTTCTGTACTTCATTCCTTTTTAACATTGTAATTGTAATTAACCGTAGTTCACTTCAACACGCGTTCTCAATTTAAATTTTCATGACAAAAAAAAAAAAATACAAGCCTTATAGCAACGGATCAGGATCAATACGAAAGCGCACCTCCTTGTCCTTGTGTCTCTGGAGGATGTGCTTGCGCATATTGGCCTTCTGCTTGCAGCGGTACTCACAGTAGGCACAGCCAAACCTCGGCAGCTGGCCGCACTCGTACCTCTTATGGCGACCAAGATTGCTCGAGTAATCGTACACCTTGCCGCACTGGTCGCAGACGTAGCCGCCACGCGTCGGGTCATACGGTGCTTGGATCATCCGGCCGCTCATCTCCGTCAAATTTGAGGATACGTACAGAGGACCTGAAACGATGGTACATGGAATTAAACGAATGCATGAGTTTCATAGGCCCTGGAGGTAGTGTTTCATGCTGCGAGGAAAATTAATTTTGTTTTCGTTCGATTTTTTATATTGTTATTTATTTATTTATTCATTGTGTTAGTGATTTTAGTGCTGGTGTAGGTGCGATTCTAAAAGAGCTGAGATATCGTTTACTTAAAAAAATTCTCTTTTTATGCATTGTGCAAATAAATTACATCGTATAATACTTTTGGAGGCTTTTACATACAAATGTCAGGCTAGCTTATGGTAATTATATTTACAATTAATTTATTCGATGTATTTCTAAATTCGTTTACAAAATGCCTTAACAATTGTATTCAAAGAATTTACTCTAAAAACACGAGTCTCACTGTAATCACCTTTCTTTTTGACACGGACATTGAATATTTAACTTTTTGGTAGGATTCAATAAAATCCTTTTATTATCATTTGTGAAACAATAGCTGATATAAAATATAATTATTTAATATACAGAAAAGTTTCTTTTACCGTGCCCCACGTACTCTCAACCCTATCTTACAATCTCCCAATCTCATTTATTCTCATACTTACGTTTTTAAGCTATTGAAATATATTTAAATTTACAATTCAAAAAGTGCAGTAATAATTTACATTCTTCGCATCATAGAAACCTTTCTCATCGTCTTCGATGTAGAGTATTTACAAAAAAATATTTGGTGTCAGTTGCTAACTTCTAAATGAATGTATCATTTTTAAATAAAAAACTAAATTACTTAAAATAAGTATTTAGTAAACGATGAAACGAAAATTTTCTAAATTCCAGCAAAGCGTTCATTTTCTCCACGATCCACGGCGGCCCCTAACGATCGTCCACTTGGGCTGTTTAGCGCGCCGGCAGCTGTTTTCGTGCACCCTCATGGTGTCGCTACGTTTACATCGATAATCGCAATAAGAGCACTGTATTGACGCCGGTTTGCCGCACTCATAATTCAAATGTCTTTTAAGGTGGTTGGGATTTTTGTACGACCTGCAGCACTGGTGGCACACATTCGTATACGCCGGCTCGAATGTGAAAATGGGCAAGGACAGTGGATCTTTCTCCTCGCACTCTGAAAAAAAGCCGAGAATAAAGCGTTAAATAAATCTTTCGATCCACCTCTCCAACTCCCTTTTTTTTTAATTTTCCGAAGTTCAGCATTGGAACTATTAACATTCGCCCAGGTCAGTCGAGAATCTTGGACATTTTTTGTTTTTGCACGTGTCAAGGTGTGGAGATTTCTTTTAATAAAATTTATTTTTAAATCGAGGTTGAAATTAAATTTTTTTTTAGATTTAACGAGCAGTGTCGTACTATAAATTGTGACGTTGGTGGCATATGATTAAATGATTTCCAGTTGATGTAGCTAAAAGACAGCACTACATGCATTTCTTCTAAAAATGAATAAGTAAAATTTCACTGAAATAAGTGAATAGTTACTTTTCACTGAAATTTTACTTGCTCATCTTTAGAGAATTCAAATTGAAATTAAAGATATCTCAATTATCTAATCAGTTATTAATTAAGTAAAATTATTTTTTTTATAAATACTGGTTTTCTGGAAAATTTGTCCCTTGGAAAACGAACTGTCTTCTCGACTTTAAATCTTGGATAAATCAGCCGCATCTTTTTAAGTTACATTTTATCTTTTTACATTTCATCAAGGAACGTACCGCACTTCAACCGAGTCATTCTATTTTACAAGTAGCAGATGCAAACGATGCCGGTCCCCTAAATGACGTAAAAATTCACGTCTAGTCCCTTGTGGCAGCGTAATATGTGTCCCTTGATGTCGTTCTTATGCTTGCACCGCTGAGTGCAGTAGGCGCAGCAGAAGCGCGGTGGCTGGTTGCATTCGTACTTGAGGTGTCGGTTCAATGTATTCGAATGGACGTACACCTTTCCACATTGGTAGCATACATTAGGGTTGATAGGCTGGTATGGTACTTCTGTGACGGGAATAGGCGCCGAAACTTCGTAGTTTTGCGCGAACTGATCCAGGAGACCTAAAATTTGTTCAACGTATTAGTTTAAGCATTTAGAAGTTGATTTTATTGAGTTAGGAAGAGCATATGATATGTTTCATTCATTAATAATTGCTTTGATATCCATCGCTGAAAATAGTTTTATTAACAATCTTTAGTTACTCTATTCGTTTAACGTACATATTGCGATCACATAATTATAATTATTCATTTCGATTATATTTTCTAATTTATGTGAGATTTAATAGAGGGAAGGCGCGCCTACAATGATGATAAAGACATTATAAGACTGCATTATTCTTTTTTTTATAATGATATGATTTTGTAGATATTTGAATACCTAAGGTTTGATATGATGTATTAAAATATTGCAGAATTTACGATTACTGCCTAATTGCAAAAATGTTCACAATTATAGGCCGTTTTAACACATTTGCTCAAATCTACAATACTTTTAAATTTATATTTATGTACACATTTAGTTTTTTATCCTTATTATTTTTTTACTCTAAAAATAATCACTTTTGTTGTAATAATAAAATCTCTAACTAACAAAAACTCAATAAGAGCAACGCTGTACAAATAATTCGACGGATAATATTAAGTGAATATCACTTAAAACAGTTATATTTCTTTAACAATCAATCGACCTTTACCTACAAAACGAGTATAATAAAATATTTGTTTTCTTTAAAAAAAATAATACAAAATTAACAGCCAGCAGTACGTCATTCTCATCTCTTCAACATTGCGGTTCTATAATTGTATTAGGATCCTGTATATCCACATAGCCGACTTTAGCTTCGGGGTGTCTACATCGTACGTGACCATAAACGGTGAACGATCGCTTCGTAATGTAACTGCAATAGGGACACTTGAATCTTGGCTTCTGATTACACACATACTTCAGATGTTGAGTCAAATTATCGTGTCGATTGTACACACTCTTGCAGTTCGGGCAGGGGAACTTCTCACCGCTGGTGATCTTTTGCTTGTAAGACTGCGGAATGTATACCTTCTTCACGTTGAGCGATTTAGGCTCGGTGTAAAAGCAGTTCGGCCAATCTGAAATCCAATGCACTTTAGTATAAAAATATAGGACAAGGATAACATTTTTCAGAATTTTCATGCTCACCCTTCATGGGACGCTGAGTATCGAGGGGGTCGACGAATTCCTGCTGATGGTTTAAGTTCACTTTGGAGTCCATGAGATTAACGTCGGCGAACTGCAAGGCATTCCAATCTGCAAGAAAAGAGATTTGCATTTGTGTAAGTACGGCGCTGTGCTGGCGGTGACGACACGAGCGGTACTGCGGGCCCCATGCAACATGAGTGTACTACGTCCATGTTAGTGTGTGTATATACTGAGAAAGAATGAAGGAGAAGGTTCGATATTGAATAAAATATACAACAGAGTAGAAGACCTTTAAAGATCATTTATTACATGAAAGACACTTATTTTTGTAGTGGTTTAAAAGAATTCAAAAGAATCCTTAGATTTCATTAGACTAAGTCATAGTTTAGTATATAAGCATAAAAATATCTTTGCAGCGCATAGTTGAATGTATAATTTTCTCTTTATAATTGATAAAAGTAATTAATATATATTAAGCGATCAAAAAAATTATAATTATAATTTACGAATAAAATACTGTTAAGAAAAATTTGTGTAAAAGTTTGTAATTTTCCAAGGGAATAAAATAAAATCGATCTTCCTATAACAGCCACAAAAGACAGTGACTATTGCAGATGGGTCGAAAGTAAAAGTTTTAAATTGACAATTTTTCTAGGAAGCGATCCTTTTATTTTTTCAAAATTACATTCCATTCAACGCAGTTTATAAAAAAGAAACCTCAATACTCTACAAGCGTTTTTCATTGTTATTCGATTTGACCAACATTCAAAGAAAGTATTTACAATACAAACTAAATGTATTTACTACTGTTTTTTACCTAGGTCATTTAAAAACAGAGATAAAAAGATAAATAATTGAAAATACATGTAGTTAACTAACCGAATAAAATTCCTGTAGTACACTGACTGAATAGTAAAATTCTTCTAGTTAACCGAGGCTTCGAATATTTTCACCACTTATTCTTCAGAACTTTTTTTTTTATACGCAGTAGCCTAACATCAAGATATTGATATATATCTAAAATAGGCGAGACGTTCCGACGAATCCGAATCTTTCTCTCAGTGCAGAAAGCATCCTTTGGCACGGCGCGCATTAAAATTCCCCTGGCGATAAAGATTGCAGCGACCAGTCTCACGTGGATTTCTCTGTACGCGGCACCAGGAGATTATTGCCGTCTTCGACGTCGACGCAGCCGACTTGACTTCCGGAATGCTTCATGCGCACGTGGGCGTATACCTCGCACGTGCGCTTGGACATGTGACAGCAGTATGGACAGGCGAACCTCGGCTTTCGGTTGCAGGCGAACTTGCGATGCTGCACCAGGTTGTCCGACCGATTGAATACGCTCGAGCAATTCGGACAAGGCCAGGTTTGGTTCGACGCCTTCTTCTTCTTTTTGCTTGCTCTCAGGGGGTCGCAGTCCGGCTGGAACGGCGCCTGGTCCATGTGCAATTGACTCACGTCCTCGAAGCGAATCAACATGCCCCACTCTGAAAAAAAATATGACGTCTTTAGGCTGGACTGCAAAGTGGGTATTTTTTTTTAATTTCCAATGCATGCGGAGTGGATGTGTTTGGATATTTCGTAGGTGGTGGCGGTCAGGATTATTTTTTAGTAGATCGTAGGTGGGAGCGACTTTGGCGGGCTGAGAATTCAACTGCTTTCGAACGTGATTTCCTTTTTTTTTTATTTAAAAAATACAAATGCACAAGAAAGTTTAATATTAATAGGCATATGTTTTTTTTTTTTGATACATGAGAACCGAATTGTCGTTGTTGCGTTTTGATTGTTAAGAATTACAGTCGTTCACTGTACCCTTTTAACATTATGACTTCATAATACGAGACAATTGTCGAGGATGAAATTCAATGTTATACTCTGTATCCGATCACAAGCAAACATACGTTCGATGATACTTAAAATAATGACTTCGTAACTACGAGAATAAAAATTAATCTAACCAAGCAATAGTTTCGCTACTTGTTATTAAGTCGGTTAACTAAAATGCTAAGTAAGGAAATAAATATATGTTGAGAAAGCGGCTACGAGCTGTTCATCGATCGGAATGTAATAGAAAAATGATTTATATAATACTTTGTAAGAGTATTTTTTGTATACTCTTGATAATATATCGATGCCCTTAAGTAAATTCGTTTTATATAAAAAAGATTTCTTCTCATCCTTGGTGCAAACAAGTATCCTTAATATAATTAACATAAATCAACAATAGATTTGTCACAATTTGTTATATGCACTTTCACTTGGACTACTTTTGCAGTCAGAGAAAACAGTCTTACTAAAATTTACGATGTTTTTGTAATATGCCTTTAAAGAAATTCAATATTGTATTGAATTGCAATAATTCCTTGCAAAATTAATTAGAAATCTTGCTATAATACATTTTATGAAAGATTATTTGAATCTTTTTGGCAATGGCGTTTGTACATGGTGAAAACGTTATATTAAAAATAATCGTTTTTGATGTACTGAGACTAATGATTTAAAAATCATAAATATTATTAAAGAAAAAAGAAAATTTATAACTTCACAGTGAAATTGTTTCAAACTGTGTAATTTTTCTTTCGTTTTGATTTTATTAAATCTTTCGGAGTTACATAATTTTTACTCAATAATGCAAATTTATCACCGTATGAAAGTATTCAATTTTGAGCGTTCACTTATAACAATTAGTAAAGCAAAAAATTCGTAAATGTTATAAAAAAGCGATAATAGAAAATGAGTATATTTACGCAAAAAACCATCTTTGAAAAATTCTTCCTGAATAAAATTCTGGAAAAAATGTTTTTAATTAATCGGTTTATTTTTATTTTCGTTTTATTTACCAGCAATATTCTCAGCAATCATTTAAAATGAATTTCTTTATTCGAATAATAAGAGATTATCATTTAAAATAACACTTTTTTGAGTTATTCCATTAAGTCGTCTTATGAACTCTGAACCCTCCACAATTCGCTCTCCTTCAGCATAAAGACTAGAAATGTTTTCTTTTCTAGATAAATGCTGCATCTGCTTTTTTTTTTTTTTTTTATTACAAATTAATATACTTTGCTCGACCGACGGCTCAATTTGCAATTTTTAGTAAACTCCCCACCAATCGTCAACTTCATGAAAAAGAACTGCACTTTTCCCACTTTCGCTCACTCACATCATTCTGTACAACATATACACAAACTCAAAATCTCTAAACTCACATCTTCCATCGATATAAAAAAAATCGCATTCAAACCAGTCCATAAAATCGCTCACTGCAAGTTCCTTTGCAGTAGGACATCGACGACGAAAACAGGCCGGTTAGGATGTAGCCGCCTAACGTGGGTGCGCACATTCGGCGAGTGTTTGGTGCGGTAATCGCAGTAAGGGCACTGGAACCTTGGCAGCTGGCCGCACTGGAATTTGAGGTGGTTGCGCAAATTGTCCTTTCGAGTGAAGGAGGTGGAGCATCTCGGACAGTAGAACCTACCGCCGGGCGGCTTGGCGAAGCCCATCAGCTGCCGCGGCACCATCAGCATGTCTGCAACAGAAAGAAAGCGGGCATCTCTCACTGAGCCATTTCGCCAATCAGCCAACCGACACGCGACCCTTATCAAAATTTCCTGCGGGCTATCCTAAAGCCCTGCATGATTTCCACATTTTGCCCGCGGGAATTGCAGCTTCCTGTAGGATACAGACCCGCTGAAAATTACGTGACACATTTTTCTGCAGGAATAAACGCGAAAGTCATACAAGACTCTACGATATCCTGCGGGACTTTTTGATAAGGGGCGCCGCTCTGTTTCTCGTGTGTTAAACGTCGGCGGTGTTTCTCCTCTAATTTTTTGTAAAAAAGATAAATAAATCAGTAAACGAACAGACAAAACGAGGGTGAACGACTTTTTCCGCCTGTAAATATAACTTATATAAGCGTCAATGCGACGCGCTCTTTCGGCCTCGCGTTAATCGCAGGGCTACGTAATTGCGAGGGGAGTTGCGCGGCCGTGGCAAGGTGCTCGCGCGGTGTCTATTTTTTAGTTGCAGCGGAGCGGGTACATGTTATATGTGAAGGCCGGCACAGAAGCAGGAATTTACAGCGAGCAAATCATCACAGATGGGTCTTCTGGTGCTCGCGCAGGTGGTGCTTGTGCTTGAAGCGCTTCCCGCAGTGGAGGCACTGGAAGCGGGGTGGTTTGCCGCACTCGAACTTGAGGTGGCGGGAGAGGCTGTATTTGGTCGTGTAACGGCGTCCGCAGCGCTGGCAGCCATAAGCGAGAGGCGGCCGGCCGTCGCTGGCCAGCAGTGGCATCGGCCAGACTGAAACAGAGACGAAGGCTGTGAGCATCATCGGGCATTGGCTCGCCGAGCACCAGAGCTTTTTTCTAGTTTGTTCGACGCCTACGTTATGTGCGGACTACGTTTCGAGAAAAGAACTTTTTTTATTGTCTTGAGATAACATTTATTGCTTTTGTTTTATAGACTTTTTTTTAAGTACTGTTACAGCTTTGAAAATTAAATTGAAAAATTACAAATACGATAAAGTGGCTAAACTTAAATTTAACAGCATACCTAAATAGTAGATAGTAATCTTAACAAAATGGTTTAGGTAAATTTGATAAATCTAGCAAAGTCAAAGAAAAGTATAGTAGCAGTGTGCTTAAATAAGGTCAGTTGATTTTTTCTCCTTTTCTTTTCGCTGCCAGCGATGACCGACCCAATCTTTGGCATTGTTCAATGTACTACCAAAAGCGGCGTATACTTCTTTCTCGGAAATGACATTTCCATCCTTGTCTCTGTGCATTTTTGTTAATACCTCTGAAAAATAATAAATTTATAGCAGTCAAATTAAAAAAAAAAGTACCTAAAAACCATGAGAATGCATCATACTCTTCCGGATGACTAAGATGATTAAATGAAATTTTGAAAATCTTGATCATGTATTTTAATTTTGTCCTGATAAAATTATTCCTGTATATAAAGTCTTAAAGGAATAAATTGAAGGTGTTAGTGAATGTCTAAAGTTTCATCCAAATCTTTTATCAGAAATTGTGATGCTACTCTCTTAGTAAAACATGCATTTGATGTTTGGTCAATCTTTACCTACGACACATTTACAAAACGACGTTTCTTTTAAAACTATTTTTTCGGCTATTTTTTTCTGTACAGTGAACCGCAAGACAATAGCGCGAGTCATGAACTTTCGAAGTATATTCTTCGTGCTCTTCGAGACGATATTATGCTTATCGACTAGAGCAGATAACGTTGCTTTCTAAAAAATATAAAAGAAAATATGTTGCTTTAAGAAAGTGAAGAATCTATGACCTTCAGATATATTGTCAAACAAAATCTCGAAGAAGCTTAACTATTAATAATGCAAAAATTAGATTAAAATAAGTTAACATATACCCTTTGATAATTAATTCGATTAATTTTTCAATACATATTAAATGTGCAAAATAAGTCAAAGATAAAATGCCAATTTTAGTACTAAAAAATTTAAGCAATTCTTTCCCTTAAAAAATGTATTATTTGAGAGGAGGGAATTTGTCGTTTCTTCGAGATTTTGATAAATTACAAAATACTCACAAAGTCACGGCGAATTTCAGGATTCTCCTTCAGCTGCTTATCGAATTTCGTAAACTCGTCAAAATTCTGCATTGGTAGCTCTACGCCGTATCTTTCGGCAAATTGACGATCGCAAGTCGCAAGAAATTCATCCTTTGTCTTTAACACGTTGTTCGACGTAACCACTGGCTTGGGCTTGGCGACAATATTCTTCCGAGTACAAGCAATTTCTTTCAAAGTCGCAGTGATTTCCTCCAGGGCAGTCATAAGGATGTCAAACTCTGCAATCACAGTCGAACGGGTATGTATTAGCGAAATAGTTATTTTTCTCAAATCGGCTGATCAATCGTGTGCGGTGATTTTTTATTTCTATGGCATATCTTTAATACTGTACTGATAGTAGCCATGGAGAGAATGTTGATTTAAATGTTGATTCAAATGTAAACGTCGTCAATGCATAAAAAGAAATCATCTTTGATGTAACTGCGTAAATATGAATAAGTGAAAAATTCTAACGCGAATATATAAACTTATTCGACGTGAATTTATTTCACTTATTTATAATTAGGGGGGAACTAAACTATTCGATGGATTATCTCAAACTTTCTATCGAATAAAACACCAGGAAGAAATGATATAGTTGTCACTCAAAGAAAATTGTTTTACAGTAAATTTAAATTAGCAACAAATATTATTACAATATTCTCTGAGGTTTATTTCATCGTGATAATTAATACGCAATTTTGTTGCAGTATAGATATAGATATTCATTTATTTATTCATTTGTTACGTATACAATTTAAACGGACATTGTTGCCCTTTTAGAACATTATACTGACAGATACGGACAATTTAAAGTTCGGCGTATTATTTAACGTAGTGCCACCCCACGGTAGAGCCAGAGGAAAAAATATGACAGAATCGGGACGTGTTTCCCAAAACTGCCGCGCTAGAGCACCGATAACTAGCCAAAGTCATCACTTAACCACTGAGCTCTACGAAGCTCTGAAATATCACAAAGTTACAGTACATCTTGTTTTACATTGTACAGCAATTATATATTGTTATTATTTTGTTCGGAGCAATCTTAATTGAAAATTGTATGCGTGAAAGGCAAGGCGAAAAAAAGATGGAAGAATTACGTTTGTCGTTTGTTATAAAGCTGCAGTATGTAAAGAAAGATAATTGTGCATATTTTTTTTGCATGATGTAGAATACGCATATCGAATTAGCGCAACTAACGAAGAAATGACCAGAGTTGCTGTTTCTGGATTTTTCTCCCCCAAACAATGTTTCACTTTCGATGACGTTATTAGAACTTACGTAATTTTAAGATAGTATAAATATTGTTACCGTACATTTTTAATTAAAATATAGTAAAAATACAAATATTTGATTGCGATTATTTGTCTCTTTTTTCGCCTTTCACTTCTATCTTTTAACGTTTCGCATTTTCATAAAAAATATACGCATACTTAAATATTTGTTATCGGAACTTTAGTTCAATTTCTTAAACATTGAGTAGAATGAGCAGAAAAAAATCGAAAAATAATTAATAAGCATTACTTTTATTTAGGATATTCAATTCAATATCCATTAATATATAGAAACTAATACCAAATTATTCTTCGATTTTTTCTCTAGCGGATCTACTGGAATTTTCTACTTAAATCTCTAATTAACCCTCCTGAGCAATAATTACAATATTTATGGTATATGGAAAATGGATACTTTCATGACGGGGTTTTGGTATCTTATTATATCACGATATACAGTAGAACGCAGGGAGGTTGACATCTAAACTACAACAGGTGATAGTTCAAAAATAAAAAAAATTTAAAAAAATTAAAAAAAATTAATATACTTTGATAGAGCGTGGGAAGTTTAACACCTAAACTACAACACATGATAGTTCAAACATGAAAAAAAAGGAACAAAAAAGATTAATAATATACTTTCAAGAATTATCTAACACAATGTCGCTATGTTTCATGGTGCAATGGTAGTTGAGTTCGTAGCGATGGTAAAAAGACCGGTAGCAAGTATTGCAAGTATCGCACTTATACTTGGGCGATTTTAATAACCACGATCACTAAAAATCTTACAACTGGAACTTGAGTATTCTTCTTGCAATATATTTATTTTGTACTTATGTGATTTGAATATTTGGTCACTAAACACACACACAATAAATAAATAATAAAAATAAAGTCACGAATAAGTATCTTCAATTTAAAAAAATATAATAAAAAATCTCAGCAATTTCTTTTAATAATATAAAATATTCTAAAAATATTTGTAAAACAATTTATTGACTTTTTTTTAAATAAGTCATTTCGCCAAATATTTAAAAAGTTATCACTTATCAGGAAAGTAATTCCTTTAAAAATTATACTATATTCATTTCACACAAAATGTGAGTTATTTGTGCGTTTTCTCGAGTAATTCAAATAAAAACAACTTTTCTGCAAATCAAAACCAACCACACAAAAGGTGTGCTTGGAATTGATCGCTTTTTTTAGCTATTGAATATATTGGATCTACAATAAAACAAAACAAATAAAAATTAAAATTCCTAAAAATCAAATTATAAATACATTTGTAATCAAAATAATACGAATATTACTTCTTGCATTCCAATTTAAGAAGACAAAACTTATTATGTCAAATACCTTTCACTTATGCATCCAATCTTTGCGATAATATCGTAAACGAAAATGTTACTCCTTTTTTTGTAAAATTTATCACGGTTATTATTGATTCTCGTATTTGTATTGTTTTAAATATTGAAATAGTAATATGCTCGATAATTTAATTGCTCTGGTCATAGACGAAACATCCGGGCTCCGCACACATATTTCTGGTGCAGTTCCAATGAATCACGCCACTTGCATACCCTCCCGCAGTCCGGGCACTTGTACTTCCCTGCATTACCTAAAATCATAAAGTAACATCAGAAAGATCATTTAAAGCGCGAGAATAATATCGAAGGTTCGCCATAGATATACAAAAACTAAAAATGTACGGGAACATTAGGATGAGGTAAAATTTTCTCTTAGCTCTTTATTAGGAAGTACAAAATGTTTTATTCGTCTCGTTATCAAAATTTATATTACAAAATTCCAGTAACTCTAGAAGCACTACGGACATATATTTTCGAACAATTCAGCCGATAAAGAGCCTAATATATAAAAAATCAGTAACAAACATGCGTAACATTTTGATTCAACAAATTATCCAACAACACGAATATTTAAATATATATAATATTTAACACATTAGCACATTCGAGCATAAAAAAGAGAGTATATGTGTATTGTTAACAGTCAATCCTTCATGTTTCCTCAAAGAGCAACCCTATTAAAAGAATCTTATAAAATGTTGCATAATAAATAATTTATTGGATGTTATAAGATTCTTTCCACAGGGAAATCAAATGTTTATAAATTGCCCTTGAGGTACAAAAACGGGTAAAAATTAAAAAAAAATGTTGGTCAGTCGTTAGTCTTTTTACATAAAGTGAAGCCTATTGAGATGCTTCTTGAGATGATGTTTGTGCTTGAACCTGCTGCCGCAGATGACGCAACCGAACTGTCGCTCGACACCGCACTCGCGCCTCTGATGCTGGGTCAGCGAGCCCCGGGTTTTGTACACCTTGAAGCAGCGCTCGCACATATATTGGCCAGGCTCCGTCCAACTACTTGAGGCTGGAAAAGATCGAGTGAAATTCACTTAGCATCTTTTATCGCCTTCTGGGATTATGAATCGCGTTTAATTCTGTGTTATTTCATTCACGTCAAGCTATTTTATTAGGATAAGTGCCGTGTAATTTGTTTACCTTACCTATCTCATTGGATATTTACAATTTTTTTTTATTCCATTTTATTTGCTATTTTTTTTTAATTTTGATTCTAGCTGATTAGATAAAGATAAACATCAATTTGTAAGTAGCTATTATCTTTTTCAAAGCTTACGAGCATATGCAATTCATACATACATAACGTAATTGATAGTACCAGTTTATATTTAACTGTTACACTTAGAAACTTTATTATAGGGGTGCAGTGGATGTGCATTGAATTAATATAAACCCTTTAAGTAACATTTACTTTACGCATACATATTTTGAATGCACTTGAATTGCAATAATGTATGTAGTCAAAAATTCAATTCTCATAGATAATTTTCACATAAGAAAACATTTAATTGTACTTTGTTAAGAAATCATAGTAGTAGTGGAAATTTCGCTAATACATGAATTTCATTATACTATGTACTTTCATGTGCCTTGTCAGATGATGACTGTGTTTAAAAATTTTTGTGCACAGACTGCATGGATATTTTCCTTTAGTACCACACTCATTGCGTTGATGACGTTTAAGGGACTTTCTAGTCTTATATGATTTGTTACAAATAGAACAGTTGTGTAAACGTTCTGAAGAGCCATCTGAAATAATAAAAATAAAATAATTTTAGTGGTGCGTTAGTTTTATGCTGAATAGTTAAACAGGACTTGTAGACAACACAATGATGAACTAAAAGAACAAGATAATGTTAACGACATAAAATAAATTAACATAGATAGGACGTAGGGAAAGAATTTTTTTCTGAAAATAATATAGTTAGAACACATTTACCAAATATTGAAATATATTATATAATATGCGACATAATAATTAGTTTTCATTTCTTATAAAATATTATTTTTGCACAACATACCAAAACAATTTTTTGTTGATTAATCCAGAGTGCAACCAAATAATGTAGATTTATATAGAAACATGCTTGGCGTAGCAAGATTGGAGATGTGGAGTAATACTGAATATTTTAAGAATTTCACAAGTAGTACCTAAGAAAATTGCCTGCGAAGGTAGCACATCAATTTCAAAGTATATTCTGATATTCTTCTTTTCTTCAACAACACTGGTGCAAAACTATACTTCGATATTATAACCTATAAATATCACCACCCCGGTTTTTCACGATAACTAACTTATTAAAAGTATTTTAACTTTGAACGCAAAAAATAAAGTATGATCGTAAGCAGTCACATTTTTTATTGATTATTTAATATCAAAATATATTATAAATATATCAATACTTCACACTTATTATTAAAATACTAGGAATCGCACTCATTTTCTTTGCCTTGTCTTCATCACAACGATATCAGTTTAATTATACTATACACGACAATGATTTAGATTTTTAGATTATTAGATTCACAATGATTTACACTATTTATTTATGATTTACTTAATATTATTAACTTTTAATGGATGGATATTCAGTATCCCGTGCAACAACCGCCTTTTTTAAAATCAACATGAACACAGTAATAGACTCTGTCATCAACATCGATAAATCTCGATTGTAACGCAACGAGTATTAGCGCGTAAATTTAAAATTTCGAATTGATAATGTAAATATTTAGTCTCTAGTTACTTTTGATTAATTCATTTTAATTCCAAAAGATAAATATATTTATTATTTTTGAAGTCTATATATTCAAATATGTTTTTTAATTGTAAAAAATTGTATGATAACCCAAAGTCTTGATGTAACAAAATTATGTACGAACGCAGTACTGAGTAGTTTTTTTACAGACATAAAAATATTTTATTAACGGAGAGGAATTATATATTTAAAAATGATAAAATATCTATTTAATAAATCATTTTGTTGTCGTTTCTTTTGTAAAAAATTAGAAGAAAATGTTAATTTCATCCCAGTTATCGGATACGAAATCATGTTACCATTATTGTTGAGGCGAGGATGATTAACGATGCATTTGCATATTTATTTTATTGTCGCAATCCATTGATAGCACCTAAAAAATAAATCAAACTATTAGTAAAAAAATAGGTGCAGATAATTAGACTTTGAATTCAAGAAAATTATAAATAAAAGTTACATTATTTTTGTATTTATTCTTTATTTAACCTTTATAAGAGAATACAGTAGAATGCGTACAATTTGGTTGAAAAAAAAATAAAAATAAGCAATTTAGAATGTAACTAAAAATATTTTTAATTCAGATGGTCAAATAAAAGATTAATTATCTTCCTTGTACGTTAAAAAAATATGAAAAAAGGCTAAAATTTTGGCGAAAAAATCAATACATCATTAACATTATTATAAAAAAGATTAGAAAAGCTCCTAAATCACTAGCGTATACATGTTAGTAAAAATATCTCTTATTGAGGAAAAAATCATTTTCTAAATTATCAGATATATGTTTTTATCGAATTGAATAAATTTCAAAACTTACTTTTAATTATTATTAAAATTAATAAAATAAATTTGATAAATTATCATTAAATTTGCCAGAAACGACTGATGGCGAAAAGAATTACAATTGCGCAGAGGGAATGTATGTACTTTTGAAGGGCGCTGAGTAGTAATTAAAAAAATTTTATCACATACAATCATTACGAAAATCCGTAGTTAATGTCTTATGGAAAATATAATTTTATACGTATTTCTTAAAGTAGCATAAGTATTAATTAAATTGGCAGTGTCGTGGAATACTATTCGCAGAATCTTCCCCATAAAAAATCAAATAATTAATCATAATCATACACGCTGAGAATAAAATATTTAGTCTTCCAATATCCGATGTATATGATATCACCCTGCGATGCTAAACAATGAGTGGATTAATATTAATAGATCAAAAAATCTTTATGGTAAAATATATAAAAATAAGTAAATTTTTAGGAAGTGCAATACTTTTAAAAGTAAACCCAGAAATTAGTTAAATTGTATTTTAAAAAATATCTTTATTCGATTAAATAATTTTCAGATCTATTCGAAGATGATTAATTGTTTGATTTTTCAGTAAAAAGGGAATCGATATGAAAAATATTCAGTCAGTTGAAATAAAATGAAACAGAAAGTGTTCACAGTCAAAACTCTGCGCTCCTGTCCTTAGCCTAAAATTTAAGTAGTATACTCAAAGGCACGTAACACAAGGCGTTTTCTGATCTTTCATTCACAGCAGGTTCGATCAAGTGTCAAAAACATTATCTCATCCTTTTGTCATCAATCGAAACACTCTTTTCACCATCGTTTACACCAGCTTATTTTTCTAAATCCTACGTAAACATAAATTCTACGTCTTAAAAATAAAAAGCTCTTAATTTGCCTTAACTTACATAATACAAATATCAAAAGCCGTCAGCATTACAAATAAAGCTTTTCAAGTACGTCGAGAAAAAATTTGTTCAAATTTTTCGCTTTCATAAAAATCGAAATCCATCGTAGCGCAAAATAAATTTGTAAAATTTCCTCATTGTCTTTAACGATCAACGCTAAATTTTGGATCCACTTAGTTGCTAAGTTTCAATCACCAAATAGTTTTGAAGGCCAAAAGTCTCTCTAACAATTACTTAGGTGAATCTGCTTATTGCAAAGCCATAGTTTTGATTAAGACTATTTTTTTGACTGTTCAACCATCGTCTTTGTCATGGTTTTAAAATATTTTATTTTGCAATTCGATAACACTATTTCATATGTCTGTGACATAAAAATTTGCCCATTGACTTATACACGACAGTTTAAATACTTTTAAAAATACTTCTCATATATAAATTACTTATTCTCGTGTTTCTATAGAATAAATGTGCTTATATTTTATACATAATATATTTGCTTAGTTCACTTGAGAACTGTGACAGGTTTCGTTTTGTTTTAAAGCATTTCCTAAATTTATATTATATGTAGTTTTCACAAAAATAAGATCCATTATTTTATAAATACATGGACGTTAACTAAACACCAATTTTAAGATAATTTTTATATTTCCTCTATGTTTTAGAATTTCTTTTCAAATCATTGTAAACCACGATTAACAATTTTAAACCTTAAACAAATTGCCTGATTGTTACGTTAATACAGTTAATAATTGAAAAATTGAGCCTTCGCCTTTGAAGAAAAATAAATTTAACAACATTTCCAAAGCTATAGTGTATTTTTTATACTATTTTATGTTATACGTTTGTTTAATTCGATGAGGCACTGTTTTCATTTTTCTTTCTTATTTTTTATATAAATTTAAAAGGTGCCACTTATCGGTACCTTTATAGATTCTTTTCATAAGGCTCAACATGCACTTTTATTCGATTTTTCACAATAGTTTCTATAATGTCCGAAATTTGCTCTTTAATAAAAAAAAGAGTACGTACGTATCCTGAAAGCCACAAAAATAACAAAAACAAATCAAGGTTGCAGTAAATCAATCTATATACTAGTGGAACAGAAAAAAGAGGAATATTTCTTACAGTTTATCTAAAAAAGATATTTGAATAAATTATTTTACTCTTCCCATTTATTCTTTGGTCTGAATCAATAAATTCACAGGGTAAAAAGAATTTTATAGCATTCGTATAAACAAAAAACTATATTAAAAAAATCTTTATTCTTTAATGCAAATATTAATTAATTTGATTTTATATTTTTGTGCGACTTACAAGGTATAGTAGTACTCTGCTCATTATTTTAATGCACTCACGATTTATGCACAGTTCGTAACCCTAACAAAGCACAGTAGTAATCAAGGTAGCCTCGACTCACGCATTTTCATTATCATTAAAAACTAACTATCCTCTTAATTCTAAATCTATGAATAGTTATGAATAATTTATTTTGCATAGTTTCTATTGTATAAATATTGGCTATATTTTATGGGACGCCGAACGACCGTGGCGCGCTATTGGCTTGACGTAGGAATACATCGGACGAGTATTAGACGGCATTTATATAATTTCCTCGCTATTTGGCAAAAAATATAGTTAGTACAGTGTACGTGCTATTTTTTTTATACAATGGAATGAAATACATCAAGGTAAGAGTATTATCGAGTTCGTATGATATGTGTGATTATAAATAAGCGCACGGCATCGTGCGCATCATGAGAATTAAGTCAGAGATCACCGTTTTAGCAATCTTAAATCTCTATGGAAGAAATGAGGAGTACAGGAGGAATGTATAAATTAAAAAAAAAAAAAAAGTCATCTGCACAATATTATCAGTCTTAAAAAACAATTGTGGAAAAATTCTTAAAGGACGTTACGTTAATAAATACATAAATAAATGGGATACTGGACTATTTATATACAATAGGAAATACCTTAGTGATATGTTAATAAACTATCATTTAAATTGTACACGTGGAGGTGATGTGTGTTTTCTCTTTCAGTCGTTATCAAAGCCTAGGAGCCAGCGCGCGCACAGTGTCGTTCGTTCGTCTAAAAGTTATGGAACCAGTGTGACCAGAATGGTTGCTACGGAAGAGTTTCGCCCAGACAATTCTGCAATGTTGTGTCTCCTACATTACCCCGAGGGCATTGGCTTATAAAATCAAATTCGCTGTGACGAATAACGTGGATCGGCTTCGTTTTTTTTTTTTTTTTTTTTTTTAATCCGACAGACCGATCCCGAGGTCCCGTTTTGTGATAGCATGAATTCCAAATTTGCATCCTTTTCGGTGTGAACACCTTAGCTTAAAGTAATAAAGCTTTTAAAACTAAATTTCGGATCAAACGTGGCATGAGAAATTTCCGTCACTTCGTAAAGCATTCGAGTTGTTTGCAATCCAGTGCATTTTATCACAGCTTCCTCTCGCGAGTCGTTCTCCCTTTTATTTTCCATTGGCCTGAAGAATTTCGAGTCCGAAAAACAATTGCACCAATTCATTGCTTTCACAAGTTATTTCCCCCTCACAGCTTACTTTCTCACAACAGAGTTTTTTTTTAGACAATCGTCGATGTTTAATATCGAACAGAATAAAAAAGCTCAGCTTAAACAACTAGTAGTACGACTGTGTACTGCTTTATGCTAGTAGTACGAATTCATGATTTTGGAATATATTACTTTCGTCGACTGCGGGAACGCAGTCTGCCCCGAGAAAACTTTCAAAGTCGATGTACGTGAGGATCGACGATTCGTACAGTGATGTCGATAAAAAAATCATTTAAAAAATCTTACATAAGTTCGCTCAGATAAAAATCCTCATGTGCCATAATAAAGTGGGATCTAAAATTGTACTTAAAAAATCAATCGTTTGTCGATATTTTTTAAATTTAAAGATGATCAGCTTAAAGAAAAATTTTTCTTTACACAAAAATTACTGCACGCTTTGTAACGCATGAACAGAATCGATAAATTAAAAATGTTACTAGAAAGCATAGTATAAAGTTTGATATACTTTAAGTAAATTTTACTATAAGTCTAGCAAACGTTACAATACTTTCTAGTAGAATTTACTTATTGCGTCGGCTTTGTATTACAAAACAGTACAATCATTTTTACACCGACTTTTCTTTTCCGCGTAGACTTATTAACATGATAATAAGTGTCCTTCTGGGATATCACCATATCAATATGGCAAAAGGTTGAAAGATAATATTTTCCTTTCAAACTTACATAATATATCGAAACTGCCAAAAAAGCCAGAAAGCCGTCACCCCAAGAACTGTAAGCAGCCTTTAATCTTTAGAGGGTCAGCACGTAAGGGATTTAAAAAAAAACGGTTGTTTCTATAGAAAAAGTGATCTGAAGCATACGATAAAGGTCTGACTCGATGTCAAATATTTGGAGGTCAGTGACCTTACGCTAAATGGCGTATCCCGACCCTCTAAAGTTTAGAAACCAGTCACTTTTCACGCAGCAAGAAGATTTTTATCTCAGTCCGGCTAAAACTAGCGCACAAAAGATACTTAATATTAGAATAAAAAAAACCTGCACTGCGGCGTTCCCCGCAAAAATTAAAGCAATCGACAGTTTCGCCAGCGACGGACTTGGCAGTGCGCGCGCTCTGGGTTAGACCATCTCCTGCTTGAAGAGCTTCTCCTTGTGCATGCGCTCCATGTGACGGGAGATGTGCATCTTCTGCTTGGCCCGGTAGACGCAGTGGGGGCACTGGAACTGGGGTTCCTTGCCGCATTCCCACTTCTGGTGGTTGCGCAGGCTGCTCTTGAGTTTGTAGACGCGTCCGCAGGCGGAGCACGTGAAGCCTTCCGCTGGGCTAAGCGTCGCGTCGAAGCCCATCCCCTTGCCCAGGGACATGCCCGAGCGCCACATGATGGACGGCACGTTCTCTGCGAGCTTCTGCCAGGCCTCGGCCCACTTCAAGCTCGATGCGATGCTCAGGTCCTCCGCTGGAACAGACGCGCGCAGAGCTTTTTAGTCGACTGGAGTCGTTCCTACTGTGGTCTACGGGATAGCCTCGCTCCGGGGAAGTGAAAGGTGGCAGTCAGTTTTATTTGGGACGGTTACTTTTGCGGGATTTCTGTACTCAGGCTGCACTTGGAGATTTTTTTTTTACAGAGTTTAGAAAGCTGTTGGATCTTGATAATAGAGATACTGATTAGGGTTTCTATGTGGTAAGTCAGAGTTGTGACAAGCGGTGCGGAGTGACGATAATATACTTCTTCAGGTTCACTTGTACGGTAGAGAAATGCACTAGTTTACAATTTCTAGAGGCCCCAAGCATCTACGGTGAAGAAAAATTTAGAGGGAGTAGGCGTTGTTGAAGATTCGACGAAGAATAGGAGTTTCTTACGCAATAATTAGTATTCATTGGTTCTCCGCATCTTCCTCGAAATGAAAGCTTTGAAGGTTGAGCTTAAGTATACTGCTCAAAAAATTATTGCGCATGCTTTTTATTACGCTAAAGAGAGGGGATTACACGGTGAAAGATTGTTAGAAAAATTTAATGATTAATCGAGTAAGTAAATGTTGCTTAAAAAATTCAGTATAATTTACTTACTGCGCGAGTAAATTTTATATGACTACGTTTACTAAACTTTTTAAGCGAAGTTTGCTTACTATTTCAGAAAATTTGACTAATCATTTTTCTCCGTGTAGAAATGAAATATAGAAGAGGGACAAAGGTCTGGCAATAGCATAAGCAAAATTATTTACGGTTGTTCTTGTTAAATTAATGAAAACGATAAGAGGAAGTTTTTCTTAAAATTAAGGAAATTATATTCTACAATTTTGAAATAAATTTTACGATGTTCATGTTAAAGTTCTTATAGTAATTAAAATATTTGCAGTATATTAAAAAAAAAGTTTTTATTGAATTGTCATAATTTTACTTATGTAGTTGACAATCTATTGACGCTTATTAACGTTTGTTACGCGAATTGCTTAAAATCCCATATTTTCCTTGAATGAAAATGTTTTATCTTTTCCAAATTTGAATCAGCAACACCTAAAAAATATATATATAGTTAGTACAAATATAAAAATGTGTTACAGACATCCTGAAATAAGTTCTAAGTAATAGAATAGGTTCAAAAATAATTTGAAGTTAAATTCAATAAGAAGTTTTAAAAAACAATTTTAAATATTTTATTTGTAGGCCCCAATTACAAGAGTATATGAATACCAGATGTTAAAAAAGCTGTTTGTAAACATTATAATCGTCCTATAATGAAATTAGTCACGCCTATGTACACTTGGTGTTATAAAAACACTCGGATTAAAAACGTATAAGACAACGAACGAACGTTAATATAAAATTATTATTAATATTACTTATAATAAAAAGTTCTAAGAAAAAATGTACAACATTCTAATTATATAATAAGTATAGCAAATTTACATTCGCGCACATAATCAACGTACAATTAATTACAATTACATTGCATTGAACTAATGTAATAATATTTTAGTTACAAAAGTTTTTGCTATATAACGGAGAATAAACTTTTCTTATCAAATGGACAAACTATCAGTTTCTCAATTTGGAAAACTTTTTAATCCAAATGATTTCGCAATTATTTCATCTTTGGGTAAAGACTTCAATTGAAACTATAAGATATTTTTTTCAACGAACAGTATAAAAACTGATGCTTATAAATTACTAAGCTTCGTATTGTGAATATACTTTACCCAAAGTTGAAATCCCTTTCTTTCCTTTGGAACTTCAAACACCTGTCAAATATTAAATTGACATTCACTATGCGCACATTCAGCTTTAATATCCGCAGATTCTATTGTTCTATTCACTTATTTTGTGCGAAACGCAGAATTTCGTCCGAAAGCATTCACGCATCAAAAAAAAATCTCGCGAAAGCGTACGATCTCTCGTAGGCTACTCGTTGTGGTACCTCTTCTCGTGATCGACGAGTTTGTCGCGCCTGTAAAACTTCTTGGGGCAGACGGTGCAGCCGAATTTGGGCTCCTCCACGTGGAGCTGCATATGCGCCAAGAGGTTGTGCTTGTACTTGAACCAGCCTTGGCAAATCTGGCACTGGTACTTGGGCGCCTGGCCGCACTCCACCCTCAGGTGCCGCTTCATGCAGGACTGCCTCATGTACACGCGGTTGCACCTGGGACACCGGAAGTTCGCACCGTCCGGCTGCCTCGTCGCCGAATTTTTCAGCTTCGGCGGCAGCAGGTAATCCTGGTGCATCGGGTGCATCTGTTGGACCGGGTACACCGGTGGCAGCCAGAATCCTGAAATTAGAGATTCTCAAGTCAGATCAGTAAGCGCTGGGGAGTGAGATCTTTGTTTAGCGGTGGGTTGGCCTTGAAAATTACAAAGTCTATGTTCAGGTTTGTTAATTATTTTATATGCGCATAGGATGTGATGATAGTTTACCGTTACAACTCACTGATTGAGACACAGCGTGATTGTTTGTTAAATTTCTTAAATCATGGGTACAAAAATAACAGATCCTAGAACGATGACAACGATCGGCGTAATGTCATAAGTAGCTTAAAAATTAATGTTTTGTTTTCAGGTATTAAAAACATTACAGATAACAAGAATACACAGTTGAGCATCGACGTCACTTAGTAATTGAAGATTTTGTGTTTGCCGGCGATGTGCACTCGGAGGCTGTCGTTACGTTTAGCTCTGTACGGGCAGTACGGGCAAGGGAACTGAGGTACTTTTC
The DNA here is from genome assembly GCA_018906775.1 of Sycophila sp. Sp_5. Lineage (NCBI taxonomy): Eukaryota > Metazoa > Arthropoda > Insecta > Hymenoptera > Eurytomidae > Sycophila > Sycophila sp. Sp_5. The sequence goes on from JACCID010000020.1 coordinate 1,945,688, forward strand.
CGCATTCGTGACGAATGTGCCGGAAAAGCGAGGACCTTGCATTGTAAGTTTTGAAGCAGATCGCACAACTGAAGAGTCCTGAGCTCTCCACGCGGTACCCTAAAAATAAACGTAAATGTGTTAGTGAAAAGTTTATAATATTGAAGTGCAACTTAGATAAAATTGGTGCTCATTTTTTATAACAAAGCACATTTTTTTAAAAATACCTGTGGGAAAATGGGTATGATGCATGAATTGGATAACAGCGAGCTCTCACAGAGAAAACCAAAAGCCTGCAATCTGATATTCAACATCTTTGTATTATTATTAAGAATGATAAAGAGGGCAGTTCCTTTAATTTTTCATTTAGAGGAAAATTTCCATTTACTCGCATTAAAAGATTTTTTTTTTGTATTAATACGCAAACAAAAAATTTAAATAAAATTATATCGTTAAATAAATAAAGTAGTAAGTACGCTGGTGCAGTTTGCAAGAACTCGCTTCTGACGTTCGAAAAATGGAGATTCGGTGATAAAATAATGAGGTTTAAAAAAAATTGTGATTTTTATTGAGATTATGATATAAAGCATACATAAAAAGGTAAATTAAAAGTAAATCGTATGATTATTTGTAAGGAGGATTATAGCTACAGATCTAAAATTAGCGAACTACGTGAGTACAATGTAAAATAAAAATAAATCTGCAAAGCATATAGTAACGCATATTTCACGTGTAATTATTAAAGTGTAATTGTTGTTTACATATATGCGTGCAAATGATATCATCAAGCATAAGGCAACTGCAGTGACATAATGTAAGGATAAGTGTTAATATCAGTAAAAATCTTACTAAAAATTAAAATTTTCAGTCAATGTTAAAAAAAAGACAATCTCTCACGGTTGTACATGTTTTCCCTCTTAGATTCGACAATTTTTTCGCAAATTTCGAAACAAACCGATTTCCAATAAAAAGCTATATGATAAAAATTTTACAATAATTTTCAGTCCTTTAAATCACAGAAAGTAAAATCAGTCGATCGAAGTTATAGAAGACAGTCTACTGTTTCTCGGAGTTGCTGCGTTGCGAGTCCTTGCTGGTCAGCTTGGAGAAATGCTGCTCGATCTGATGGGCGTGCAGGATGAAGGCCTTGAACGCGGCGAACGGACACATTAGACACTTGAACTCCGGCGCCTCGCATTTGTGCTTCAGGTAGTTGCTCCACATCTTGTAGAACTTGCTGCACTTGGTGCACGTGTAGCCGAGCATCTGCTCGCCGGAGTAGGTCTTGCGGTAGGCTGAGGGAAGAAAAAATTTTTGTTTGCATTAAGGTGAGTGTTAAACGAGCGGTCGGATTTATCCAGGGGCAAGTCGTTTCATTTCTTGGCGACGAGATTCTCTTTTCGTTTCAGACGGGCTCGAGGCGATTTAAGCTATAATCTACGAGATTTTGGTCACTTGTTAGGCATTTCGCTGAATGACTTTATTAATTAATGAGCAGAAAATAATTCTACTTTGTTAAAATGTCAGAGCTGTAGAAAATAAAGCTTTAAAAATTTCAACGAATGATAAAATATTAAAGTGATTGTTAGTTTCAGATCGTTTATTAATGGACAGATATGAAGATGTAGAAAAAAGCAAGTGAAAGAAATTGAAGTACGCAAGAAGATTCAGACCTCTACAGTTTCTTTCAAAAAGTACGTTATCTAAGAACACACTTATATTTTAAATAAATAAAGCATACAAATACGGACAACATGGTATACGATTTCTTTTTATTTTTCAGATTTGACAGTTCTCTCCTGCTTAAAGCTAAAAACGCCTAGTAGACGTGTAAAAAAATCCACCAGTCAAACAAAATGAATCTATCTTTTGTAAAAACAAAATGAACGACTTTGTGGGATTGTCAAAATCTCCAAAAATAACATCTTCCGAGAAGTAAACGGTTGATCTGCAACACAGTAAACCCTAGTGGCTAAGGAAGTGCTTCGTCATCTTGTGATTCTCGAGGGACTGCTTGTTCGGCGTACGGTACTCGCAAAAGTCGCACTTTATCCTCTTCTGTGGGTTGACACACTCGTATTTCCGGTGTCGCCACAGTGACCTTTGTACAAAGTACACCTTGCCGCAATCCGGACACAAAAACAGCCTCTGCTGCTGTTGCTGTTGGACCGGAAATGGCTGTTGCTGCTGGACCGGTAAATGCTGTGGCTGCTGCCAGTCCAGCGTTTGTACCAGTAGTTTGTTCTCCTCGTACCAGTAAGTCTCTAAAACAAAAAGCACACCAGTCACGTCAGTGTGGTCAATCCAGAATCGTCCTCTTCGAATAGATAAAAAATGGTTAAATACGAACATTGGCACGATGAAGATGATTTTGGTGCGTTGATAACAACAACAGAGCAAATGAAAATAGCAGCATTTCATGTTTCTAAATTTGAACAAATCGTCTTTTAGTCTTTATTGAACCTTAAGCAATTACATGTCTGCGTCGTAGGCTTTCTCTAAATTTTTACTTCTAGAAGCAGAAATTTGATGAAAAAATTTTTCATCTTTATACATATGTACAAACTCGTGGGAGAGTTCGATTGAACGAGTGGCAGGGTCACGCATGGGGATCGTCCTGGCGGCAGGTGAGGCTCTTGACGTGCCGGTCGACGCAGGACTTGTACTTACTGCGGAAGCCGCAGAGGTTGCACTTGAAGCGGGGATTGCTGCCGCCGTGGACGTTTCTTAGGTGGCGGTCGACGTTGGTCCGGTAAGTGCTGCGGTAATCGCACAGGCTGCACTTGAATAGGCCGCCGCCGAATCGCCGAGATTTGGGGTCGTAACGCGTGTGTGGGGTCAATTGGACTATCCGCGGCAGGTCCAGCGGGTCCCGGAAGACTTGCTCGTGTACCACTGGAACATATCAGAGTGTTCGGTCAGTTGGTAAGAAACTGATTTTTTCTTTTAGCTAGGTAAATGGAAAATTGTTTAAGGAGGATTTGGGAACGAGTATTGTGAAAGACAATTACGATTTTGGATCCTTGGCGGAGGGTGGAGATTAACGGTTTATTGTGAGGAAGTAAAATAATAGTCATTGAAAAATTAAAGATTTAGAAATGAAAGAAACAGTACAGAATAGCATTACATTTCCTTATAGTTGTAAGCACTTGTAATAATATTTTAATTTTGTAATAGTATTAGTTGTATAAAAGAAAATTGAAAGGGGATGTAGAACATTGTAGGAATATTGTAAAGTAATTATTTCGTTTGTTTTAATGCGCAATTTATTTCAATGCGTATATTGTTATAAAATGCATTTTATTCGAATTACAATTAACAGGATCATCGATTGGCATGGAACTTTAGAAATTCATTTCTACGTTAATTTAATAACATTTTTTTCTACAAATAATTATCATATCAGATCAATTATTTTTTAAAAACAGTTTCAAAGCAATTTAATCAACAAATTCAGCTAATTTATTTACCTTTTTCTAAAGCTAACAATATTTATAAACAAAACCAATTAAAAATTAAAATAAAAAAAATCACTCTTTCTTGGAAGAAAATGAATGAACCACTAAGGTGAATTACTTCAATTTGAACTTAAATCGAGTGATTTTTTTGTTGTTAAACCTTATTTGATAATTTTATAATGAAGGGATTACAAGGAATCTTCCAATCAACGTAATCTGATAAAAATTACAGCAGCAAAGTCACAATACTCGCTTTTACGTTCGTATATAATACAAACAATAAATCAGACTGAATATTCAATTCTATTAAATTCTTTCCTGCTTAATCTGGATCGGCTGGGCAAGCGCGGACTGCTGATTCCCATCCTCATGGTAATAATTCACGGTTTCTCTGTGCTCACGATTGATGTGATATTTCAGTAGTGTGTTCATTCTGGCACGGTGGTTGCAATATGGGCACGGATAAAGAGGCTCCACCTGACAGAAGAAATTCATGTGCTTCTTGAGACTGCGCCAGTCGCTGTAGCGCTTGCCGCACTTGAGGCAGCATAGCTCCCGTTTGCATCTCGCCCATATTTCCGTCGGCAGTGTGCTGCAGTAAAACGCCGCTGGAACACGCGACAATAAGCGTCAGTTAGTTCATGGACACTGCTGTCAATTAGGCCAGCCAGAGCACAGGTTAATACGACATGGCAATATTTATATTATACAGATTTGAGAAGAAGGAAGATCAGACACAAGAGCTTCATTTTTGTAGCAGAACTCAGACTCAGATTTATTTTCAGTATACAAACTACGTTCTTATGCGTAAAAAAATGTTAAATATGAATAAATTAAGTAATATTCCGCTATTCGTTGGATTAGTTAGACGAGAAATTTTATTGCATCAATTTCACTAGAAATTGAAATTTTATAGCGTAACAATAGGTGTTTATTCTCCTACAGTTTAATGTTTTTTAACAAAGATACCACAAGCTAACGAAGTATCCTCATTAACATCGAGCATTCAATTACTTTTTCCATATTCTATCAAACGGCTACCACGGAATCTAAAATAATTTACAAGATTCTATTCAATTACTCGTTAAAACTAGTTCGTTTGTAAGTGAACGGCTTCAAAAGATCAAATGTACTTCGCTTGCTCGTATTTTAAGAGCGAAGTCACATTTGCGAAAGAGTTTTTACGGAATTTATATAAAAACGAATGCATGTCAAGCAGTCTTCGTTACATTGGAATGTATCGGTTCCATCTCACTGTATCATCAAAAAAAAAAAAAAAAACTAAAACGAATGCAGCTGCTTGCGGCGGTTCCGCTTCCGGCGCATTTCCCGCACATCGACGTTGTGATGATTCATCAAGTGGCGATGCAAACTGGCGTTCTGCGTGTACTTGTTCGGGCACAGGTAGCACCAGAAGCGCCGCTGGCCGTCGCACTCGAATTTCACGTGCCTCTGGAGGTTGTTCCGCAGAGAGTAGCTTTTTCCGCATTTCTGGCAGCGAAAATTACACTCGTTGCCTGGTCGCGGCCGATTTCGGTATATGTTGGGTACCTGCACCCGTTGCGGTTGGGGCATGGGTTCCGCTCCTTCCGGAGGGTTCAGGGAGTGGAGCTCCAGGGGGTCCGTTGGGTATGCCTCAAAGTGCTCTGCAAGCAAAAAAAGACAGGCGGTTTATTAGTACGATATTTTATCCGAGCGGCGAAGTTTTTTTATGGTGGTGGCAGTGGTGGTGGTGGTGGTCGGTTATAGCAACGTGTCTTGATAAAGTGATTTTTTTATTTAGATTGTGTTTACTTTAGATTCGGTGGAGCGATGTAGATAAGTAAACGCAATTTTGTAGATTTGTATTCATTTTTTTTATTCATTCAAGTATAAACACTTGGCGTTTGGATAAATTGTGAGATTGAGAACTAATTTTTCTTTGTTTGTTTTTGCACCTAAAGGAGATGCCGATTACTGGCATTGTGCTTTGCGTTTGTATTAATTGTATTTCTAATTGAATACGAATTATGAAAAATACTGCTAAAAAGTAAATAGTTTTCTAATTTTGAGTTTTCCATGTATAAGCATTTTATAATTTCCCCAGATTTATACGATTAATATAAACCCAAAGTATACATGCTTTAGATTTTTTTTATTTGCTTGATTGACCCACTCATTTATATTTTTAATTAATTTGATTAGAGGTGAGTTTCGTGTATGTGCAGATGTATTAGACTATATCGAAGTTTAGTTTAGTGAATGATCCTAATTTCGCCATACACCGCAAAACTACTTAAGACTAAAAAATAAAAAAAAGGATATCTTTGTACATTGAAAATAAAATAATTTTCTTAATTTTTATATACAGATCGATAATTAAAAAAATGACATCGATTAACCGATTGATCAAATGATAAAAACACTAGACGTTCTTTTTACTGCGTACAGAATTTGCTGTTGCTTCAATCCCGCTAGCAATCGTCCAGTTTTCTCACGTCGACCAAACAATTTTATATTTAAGTTTGCCCACTTAATACACCAGTTTGCAAAATTCTCAATAAAATCAACAAGAAACATGCGAAACTCTATCTGATCAATCGAAGAAAACTAGACACTCACCAACAAAAGGCATCAAATTTTTGTTCAAAAATCGCAGTCATAGATTACCGTTCTTACTACTAATAAGAGATCAACAAAATTTCCCCTTAAATCTAACACACGAAATCGCAAATAACAATATGCAGTCCAAGTTCGTGACTCGTGTCGTACTTCCAGCATTGGCGAGTCACCCTTTCGACTGGAGTTCCTTGTTGTCGAATTACCGCTTCTTCTGGTAGGGCTGCACGTAGACCTTGTGGATGTTGTAGAGGTGCTGCCTGAGGGTGCCACTCTGGGTGAATTTGCCGTTGCAAAGGTGACAGGAGAAGCTCTTGCGACCGCCGCACTCGAACCTCACATGACGTCGCAGGTTACTCTTCAGCGAGTACGACTTGCCGCACTGCTGGCACTTGAACTTTGACGTCTCGGGGAGGTGATGCGCCGACGACTGCGATGGCATATTCAACTGCGGCATGGGCACCGACCGCCGCGGAGGTATGGGTTGCGGCAGCAGCAGAGGGTCTTCCATTACCGAGAAATCTACGAAGAAACCTGGAAAAGCAAAGGTTGAAGGGATGTTAGATTTAATAGATTCGATGGAGTGCAGGGTGCTATAATCCAAAGAATTTGGGGTGGGATCTAGTTTTGGTTGAGATTCAATTTAGAGTTGGGAAAGAAGATTTTTTTTTTTAATTTACTCATACAGACATACTTTATCGTGTAGGTTTATATTTTAAGATGTTTGTTAAAGAGAAATAAAAATACTTTTTAAGATAATTCTATTTGTTAGATTGGCGTTCGATTAATGGGATTAACGTATTTTCAAATTCTGGATGATGATCCGTGTTCTGTACATCAAGAGTAAAAATAATTTCTTTTTACTAATTTACCGTGATTTACCTGTTGCAGGAAATACCTGTACTTGAATAAAGGAGTGACGATAGAACCAGTTTTTAATCCTATTTACTACACAAATAAAATTAAATTAGTTGGCTTAAAGAAAATCTGGGGTTGCATTTCGAAAGTAATATCATTGGCAATGTTATTAATAATTTTATTATTATATAAACTACAAATATATAGACTTCATATAAAATTAAATAATATCCGTTATTTTGGTGCATTGATAACAATCGGTTTAAGACTGCTTCTTTTGGAAGGATTCTTTAGTGCGTTTATTTCTATGAATACTATTTAAAAAAGTGTCTTTATGAAATTTTACGTAATATACTCGCAAATGCAAATAAATAAATCATAGTCATACTTAAATAAGAGCGACTTCTTTAGGAGATTCATTTTTATCATTGAATACTATAGGTCAGTCTTATAATTTAAAAAAAAATGTTTTTTTTTCTATAAAACTTCTACGATGACATTAAATAACATAAATAATTTTTTCAGTTATTTGTTAATTTAATTAATAACATTCATAATATAAATGCGTACGTTACGATGAGTTTACTTTGTGCGCTTACACTTTCTTAAATGTGCATTGATACAATATAGTTGAGATTATACTCTTTTCGAAAGTAACATAAATTATAATTATAGCAAAATACATCTTGATTCAGATAAAATTCGAATTCTAAAAATATCGAAATAGCAAGTTGCACTGAAAAAAAAAATTGGTAATTTTCAGTAAATTGTACTACAATAATACTTTGTTACGAATGTTTTCAAAACGCAATGAATCTATTTATTTCTACATAAATTTAGTAGTTTCGTAAAATTAATTAATTGATTCAAAATATTTAATAAGTACTATTGAAGTAAACATTTATTTGAAATTACTAAATTGATCTCTCAGTATAAACATCCAACTACTTAAAAAAATTTTTGGCTAAAATTTCTGTCCACAAAGTTTTAAGTTCAACTGATGACTGACCACGGAAAAAAATAACTTTGAACTAACCTACCAGCTTAACAACAATATAGAATATATAAATAAAGAATAAACAATCAAAAATTATTCAAGCCCAATAAAACAGAGGAATTTAATACTTCAAAAAGTGGATCTTTCCATCCCACATTTTATTGAAACTTTAGGAACCGTTTTCAGATACTATATAGAAATTAAAGACGCCAATATTTGAATCAATAACTCTCAATAGTTTTAAAGTTAAGCTGAATATTCTTAGATTAGCAAGACTTTAATTAGTTTCTAGCGTGATTTATTAGAACCACGTACTAGAATAATTCTTTACCGAATAAAGAAAATTAATAAGCAATGGTAACCACAGTGGCTTACCATTAATACTACTATGCCGACCACCAACAACCTTATTCAGCGATATGATCCAAAACATTGGCATCCTTCACTTCCATTCTCAAAAAAATCCGCTCTTCTCTCCAGGAACCACGAATAACAGAGGGAATCTTGGACTCGCAGTAAACAAAAAGAAAATCAGAAGGTGCCTAATCGTGATGCAAGCGCATCTTCTTCTGCGGCGGTAGGTAGACGTTGTGCATCTTGAGCAGGTGAAGCCTAAGAGTGCCGCTCTGGGTGAATTTTCCGGGGCAGAGGTGGCAGGAGAAGCTCTTGCGGCCGCCGCACTCGTAGCGCAGGTGCCGGATCAAGCTGACCTTCTTCTTGTAGCCGCGACCGCAGGTCTGACATTTGAGCGTGGCGGAATCATCCAACAGACGGAGCGGCGGCACCTTCGAGCGTCTCCAGTACGCACCTGAAAGCAGGAGGAGAGGCCACCGGTTAGAGCTCTCGGGGGCTGCGTTCACTGCTCGAGACAGTCCGAGCCAATAGTTTAGTTGGAATTAGTAGGAAGTTCCTTACCGGGGGTTTCATTCATAAGGTGCAATATTCATGTTATTTTCGAGGAGTGTGAATTATGTGTATTTATTTACAAGGTAGGTTTGCTTGCCAAAAACTCGTTTTATTTTAAAACCGATCGGAGCGTACAAGGAGTACTGGTGGTCGAAGTGTATAATCACTTCTTGTCAGTCTTATAATTTAATTGTTATAGTAAAGTTTATAAACAAAGAGATTTTAAGCTCTCAATTGTCTTAAATAAATAAATACGTCCTTAAAACTTTTTAATTTATTCCTAGTTTTTTTTTTTTGTTTTAACGATTATTCAGTAGTTCAACGTAAGTTTAGTCAGACGCTGCCTGCCTTATCTATTCGATTTTTTAAAACGGTCAAAAGTTCTAGGAACTCGGACTTAATTTTATACTAAAGTAATAATTAATTTGAATAAATATATGCGATCTCTTCAATCGTTTGTAAATTTTCTCGATTCGTATCGATCAGTCAACGCAACTGTAAATGTAAAAAGTCAAACACTTATCATCTTTAATTTTTTTTTTTTCAATATTTATGAACTCAGAGTTCGTGTTCAGTGTAATCGTAAAACGCTCGGCTTCACATCCAACATTTCCTTCTTAACAAACTGAGCCAAATAAAAATATGTAATTTCCAGTAGATCAAAACAGATCCAGTCAGACGCATCCTATCTTCAAACTAATAAAAAATCTTGGTCAGTCAAATATCCTCTTGGGCATCATATACTTGGGAGGCTCGTAGATCTGGTGCCTCTGTAGCATGTGTCTGCGAAGCGCGATGTTCTGCGTGTACTTGGCCGAGCATACGGTGCAGGCAAAACGTCGCTGACCAGCACAGTCCAGCTTCTGGTGGCGCATCAGGACGCGTTGATTCGCCAATGTCTTGTTGCACTGGGGACACTTGACGGTTTGCGGTGGTTTCTCGCTGACGGGTGGTAACGTGGTGACTGATGACCAGCGCTTGCAGATGCGGTAGTACTCCGTTAACGAGCGTACACCCACCAGTGAGGTTTTGCCTTCTGCGAACAACAAGCGAAGGGATCGATTGCTCGGTTAGTCGGGGTTGTTTTGTATTTTTTTATTCGACAGATTAATACAGTGGGAGAGACGCGAATTTGGCTTACCAGATGTTGTACTAAACGTTTGTACTATAATTGTATCCATCACCCATGCGGACTTGACACTCGTGACGAACACAAACATAAAAATAAGATGCTAATGGTTTTCGAGACTGAAAAAGACGCATGAGAATTAAAACATAGAAAAATTGTTACTTTTTAAATGAGATGAGGTTAATGTAGTCTAATTGGATGATGAGGTTTACTCTGTTACGGAGACAATTGTGTCAATTTAACTTGAGCTCAAGCGCAGTTGAACAGATTAGGAAATACATCGGAATATCATTTAATTTTTATGCATATTGTGAAATGTTTATTTAAAATCCAATAGAGAATGTTGAGCTTGTCTTTATCAGGTTTGGGTGTAGCAAATTTGTCCTTCAGTCAATTCGAGTAATAAATCACTGTCTTGAGTACATTGCACCCTCCTATCGATCAGCAACTGAAATCAGAAATATAAAATGTTAGTCGGAGTTCCGAAAACCTTGATCTCATCTCTTTCGAGCACCTGAATTAAAAAGAAATGATTAAATAAGAAAATAAAGGAATGTTGAAACTTTAAAGATTTATTTCAGATAATGTTTATTTGAATATTTTATACAAGATTTACAATTTCACATTTGCTAAGAAAATGCAGTAGTTGATACGACTGGTAAGTCGTACATTTGTGCTTGGGTCGATGTTTTTAAATATTACAAAAACAACTTTGGTTTCGTACTTTTCTCTTATATTCTCTTTCTCGGGTTCTACGTACAAAATAAGCACATTTGCAGTGTCATTAATATTATGCGCTCGCGAAATCTCTCTAAGAGTAAATAATTCCTAAACTAATATATAACAGTTATTGTCATTCATTCTAGATGAATCGTGGCTTAACTACTTAAATTACTTTATTTTATACTTTTTGATTCGCGGTTCGCTCTAATCAGCGAAAAATATGATAAAATTTGAAAAAAAAATATAAGCCTCGTGCTTAATGAAAACGATCACTTTTCCATAAAGGAGAACCTTGATTATTATTTTCGTTAAAATAACGAATATATATCCGAATTTTATATATATACATTTTTTTCTATTTACGTTTTCCATTTGATTTTTTCTAGCATGTATTGCATATACTTGTGACCCGATTATTCGAAACAATGGGGCTTAGTTTTTCATAAATTTATTTATTTTTCTCTGTTATCAGTTTCATCACTTACATAAAAATTACTGATATTTGTTTTTCGGAACATTATGAATACAAATAAGTTACTTCATTGAACCAATAAGTTTTGAACGGAAATGAAATTTTTGTATAAACTTAATGAAAGCTGTTGTATAGATTCTTTAAAATTATCACTGTATCTGTATTTGTACAAAAAAATCAATAAATAATTAGTTAATTAATATTAAAAATACTTGAAATCTAAAAAGTTTCATCAAGTCTAATTGTCAAAAGTATTTCGTATTAATTAATAATAAAATTGAAGTATAATGAGAATTTTTACTCGTTATATAATTATCTTTCTCTTACTAATTTTAATTTTTATAGATACTTTTTTTTAATATTAAATGTATTCCGATGGCAATGTTCATTTACTCTAAATCACCCTTAACTATAAAAGCACATTTAATTTTGGTCACGTCAAAAATTAGCACAATTACTCAAATCTGCCACAAAGAAACCATCCTTGTGGCGATGAAAAAAACTTTCGCGGGATACTCCTGAAAAATGTTTTTTCTTTTGCTAAAATAAGCATTTTGGAAATGTTGTTTTTGCATGGCACCTAAAGTGAGCTTGTTTTTCGTCGATAAATAAAAACTTGATTTCGTTGACCCCGTAAATGAGAAAATTCATTAACAAAACATTAACAGTAACCCATTGGTACTCAAAATTCGACCACGTATTGAATCAGCTTACCAGTGAATTTCACATTTTCAAATTTAGAGAGCAGAAATTTGGTGTCCCTCAATTACATTTCTTCAATCGGAGTTCATCAAGGTCCTCCTTCCTCCTAATCTACCTTAAACATGTTCTCTCTACAATTCCACATTAATCGTAAAGATGAGAATAAAACAATATAAAAAAAATGAAGCAGATCGAATGAACAGAGAGATCGGAGGAACTACTTCCTGATCAAGCTACCGAGCATCTCGCCGGGTTTCTTCTTGAGGTGCTTGCCGTTGATGTGGAGCTTGAGGCTGGATCGGTGCTTGGTGCGGTACGGACAGTACGGACACTGGAACTTGGGCTCGACGCCGCACTCGTGCCTGAGGTGGCGGGCCAAGCTCGAGTGGTAGTTGTAGAGTTTGCCGCAGTTGCCACAGGGGTAGGTCACGCGCTGGCCACCCGGGAGGCAGCGAATCGCCCGCCGCCGGCCTGCAAGCACACATAGACAGATCGTTCGTTTCACGTTGCGCAGGATAGAGCTTGGGGTGATTTTTTTTTTTACAAAATTATTCTCTTCATTTATTATGTTTTTCTTAAGCGCAGTCAGCGGGAGATAATGAGGGCTTTGCTGCGGGGTAAGGAGGGGGACAATGGTTCGATGAGTATAAACAGATGAGTTATCTTATAGTCGTAGATTTGAAAAATTTTGGAAAATCTTTTCTGACGGCTAGAAATGGAGAGAAGCATTTCACACTTGTAGATCCTTGCTTGCTGGATTTAAAGCATTTTATTAACAATGTTAGTAGTACATCTATGTAAAGCAATATTTTTACACTGGCCGTCAGGGTCATTTCAATTTTTTACACCTGATTTTAAGGATCTGCAAGACCGAATTGTGAACAAGGCAATTCAGTTAGAGAATTGTCAGAAAACCTTTTCGAAATTCATTTAAATCCATGACTTGAGGTCATTGTTTGTGTCCTGATAAATTTAGACTACAAGAAAGTAGAGGCTTGATGATTCTTATTGATTTAGACTTGTTTTGTGAAGAATATTTTATTGATGATTTATGAATATGATGTAAACGCTGTTTTTTACAATTGTATGAGTGATTTTTTATAGCCAAAATATTGTATAACTGTCGAAATTAATCCATTGATTATTGCACATTAAAAAGTAAAAAATAAGGTATTCACGTTGATTTATACCTGACCTTTGTCCGTTTGATCTGCTGAATAAATATTAAATAAATATAAATATTAATGTATTTTACAAAATAGATGAATGTATTCTCACTCTACTGAAATAAAAACATTCGGATAAAAGTAAGCTAAATCTTTGTTTATTAATTTCCATGATGAAGTGCCCTTGCAATAACATTGCACACCAGTACTTAATCAGTTTTTCATATTACTATCTGCATACTTATCAAATTTTTGAAAAAAAAATGCATATCGTCTTTCGTTAAAATTCCAGATCAGATGGTTGGTTCAGATTTTTTTAAAATCCGATTTATTTTTTACTTAGAAATTATATACATTCCTTAACAAAGAAGACACACTAGTTTTTAAAATATCATTAGTCAGTTCCTAATAAAAAAAAAAACATTTATTAAATTTATTGCTTACAAAATTCAGTCAAGCCTAAGTGCATACTAGCCCAAATTCACTTGTTTATATTTATCACATTTTACCTGAACAGGTAATAATTAATAGTTACAGAAGAACTTCCAAATAAATTCTCAAAAAATTGTACTCAATATTGTAAATAAAGCTACTTTTAACAATTATACTATATAAGGAACTTTCAATTAATAAAAGAAAACAACGTGAATCCGTAAAAATCACTAAACCTTCAATCTCGTGCCTTTTCGGCACGCACGAATCTTGTATCACTGTAGGGACACGAAATTGACATCGTGCTGATACTGATTCTTGAGTCGTTGAAGTGTGGATTTGGAGATGCCGAAGAGTTCGGCTGCTTTTCGTAACGACATGCCGCGATTAAGGGCATTAATGGCTGCTATCACAGTGTCTGGGTTCATATCCTGGAGCGGCAGTCTCCGCCGTCGAGTAGAACATTTCTCGGGCTGCCAGTACACTGCGAACATGAAAATTGTTTCAGCGTGAGTCGGATCAATTTTCTTTTAAAGAACTTTTTACTTTTTGCTGATGGTGCTAGTGAGTGGCGGAAGGTTGTTTTAGTGAAATGGGTGATGGAGACCAGGTGCTTTTTTTTATTCGACGTAAAAATCTTTAATTAGTATTTATTTCTTGATGTGTTGTTTTTTTTAAAGTTATTATAAAGAAGAAAAAGGCTACTCAACCATTGCACGGAATTTAATTCACGTGTAAAGATAAAAATCTGTCTTTTAAGTTTTATACATTTGACGATGAATTTATTTACAGCATTGAACCTAATTCATATTTTGAATAATCTTTTATTTTTAAAGATTGAAAATTCAAAAATGTCGATTTCAATTTTTTTATTGATTAATTTGTAAGTAGTACTTTTATTCTATAAAATTTATTAATATATACACACCAGTTCGAAATCACTATTTGATGTTTTTTGGTGCTTGACAAGGGAATCATAATGATTCCTCCTCCTTAAATATTCTGCATATTTAAAATGTCTGAAAGCTTATATTTATGGATGTGACTGATGTAAGTCTTGATATACCACTTCCAATCATTATGCATGTGCAATTTTTTTCACTATTCCGGCAAATTTGATTTATACAGTCTTCTGATAGCATTTTTTTTGTAGACAATCTGAAAAAGTAAAAATTGTTAATTATCTGAATGATTCGTATAAATAGAAAATTTTAAAGGCCCATTGAATAGCTTACAGTTGACTGGTTATAGCGAAACAGGTATGGTAGAGGTGAATGGATTTAATTCATAATTTATAAACAGATAAGTAAAATTAGTATTTTGGATGAAACTGATGAAATAAATTATTGAGAAATAAAATAAGTTATAAAAAAATTAATGCTTTTGAAAAATTAATTTGAATAACATTCGATGAAATGGGCTGTTTTAAATTTACGTATAATTATTACACGTATGAAAGACTCTTAATTTATTATGAATTATAAAAGTGACTACATAATATTCAATTTACAGCTTCACTCGTTTTACATGATTACGTCAGTATTACGGCATTACAATCTTTACATTTTAGTTTTAGCATGTCACATATAAAGATTGACTCACACTTAAAGCTATTCAAACGCTTATAAATCTTTTATCGCGATAAAAGTTCTATTAATAATTGATTCAGATACTTTTTATTTCATATTTTTCTACCTTTGGTTTAATCTAGAATGCGATATGCAATTATAGTTTTATCTTTTAATTGCGCTTGTTTTTCAAGGAACTGCAATTTCACTTTATACTTTTTTTAAAATGTATGTATTTAGTAATAATCTACGTTATTGCGCTACGGTTACTTTTCCTTTGATTAGACTAGATAACAAATATTCAACGTCCTTCTCTAAAAAAGAAAGTTGACAAATAAAATGATAAAGTAGTGTTTATAGTCAGCATTCTTTGGTATATTCCTTGCAAAAAGTTTTATATGTAAAAGTAAAAGTAACTACAATTTTTGAAAAACTTCAGAGGAACAACCTTTGTAAATCTGAAAATGTTAAAATTCTCTTGGAAAATGTAAATAGTGACATTTCGTTTTTTAAAAATTAGCCCGCATATTGAATCAGCAGACGAATTTCAATATATAAAAACATGACTATTCTACATTTTCCAAGTGAATTTTATACGTTCAGATTTAGACTGAGCATTGCTCGTATTTGCGAGCAACCAATCCTCACTATTCTTAGACTTAGTTAAAAACATTAAATGCAAAGTATCGACGTAGATCAGCGGCAGCAATTTTATTTGATTTGATGCACGGACATGAGGTGACGAAGGAAGCTGGCCTCGACACGCGACCTGTAGGGGCAGTATTGGCAGGAGAAGTGACTGTCGCAGGTGACGGCGCCGCAGCCGGTCTTCAGGTGCTTGCGCAGATTCGAGGCCCACGAGTAGGTCTGGCCACAGCGCGGGCAGACGTGCGTCCGAGGCCGCACGATCGGGAAGAGCGCGGACTCTGGAAAATCAAGGGAACAAAAATTTTTATTATTAGAAAGGAGGATCGTGACGCGTACTTCGCAAACGGGTGTGTCGAGTGTTTGTTGAATTTTATGGTGAAGTTACGGGTGATGTGTTTGTTATCCTAGAAATTTTCATTCGGTTATTTATCGAGGTTTTTATAAGAGATTTACAGCAATGGTTCGGTGATAAATCGTGATGCTTAAATATAGAGTTTTAAATATGTGGAACATCGGAAGAAGTTTCGAGTACACAATTTCTGCGTTGGTCTGGTTCGTTTATGATTTATTTCTTGAAGCTTCATCGACTATTTCCTTTGATAAATTTCAGTTTCTCATCAGATTTCTCAAGCTGCAATGCTTTGAATTCATCGATTTCTTGTCTTATTTGGTATTCTCGATACTGTTTTCTCATAATCCGATGCAGTTGAATTCTGAAAAAATGTATGACATGTTAGTAGAAATTCACATCGTTAAACACTTTCCTTGATGATTAATTGAAAATATTTTTTGTTAGATAACAATTTGACATCGAAAATCGAGCGTTTATTAATTTATTATTTATTCCTTATTTCCTTATAAATGCCTAATTACCGTTGCTTTTTGAATTACTGCAAGTAATTAAAAAGTCTTACAGTAGGAAAAAACTCATACATGTTTAAATCAATTAATCATCAAATTTATCGTAGCATACACAGCAGGTTCGAAGCATCAGTAGAACACAACGAAGGCAAAATAATCGTTCATCTAGAAATTTTATTAATCATTCCTTATATACAAAAAACAATGTCTGAAATTCCTTTTCATGATGAACCTCCTGCAGGCTGGTTTAACCGAGGAGGTCGACGACGTAGAGCCTCTTTCCGGAATGCTTGCGCCTGATGTGCTCCTTGACATGCGCTCGCTGCTTGCCGTGGGCGCTGCAGTAGGGACACCGAAATCGGGGAGCCAATCCGCACTCGTAGCGCAGGTGCCGCTGTAGACTCTTGAGGAAGGCGTAGCCGTTGCCGCACTTGACGCACACGTGGTTCTTGTTGCTGCGCGAACGACATCGCCGCAACTGAAGTCCTGCAAGCAGAGGATTGGCCGACCCGCGGCACACGCTTTAGTCAACCTGCAACATCTTCGTCTGGGTCGCGTTTTCAACGACATGGAAGCACACTGACAAAAGGATTTACTCCCTCCCCCCTCCCCCTAATACGAAGCGAGCGAACTAGAGACTCTTGCGCGCGGCTTACCGTACCCGGGGCTTCACTACTCAGGCGCAGATTTTTATAAAACATCAACCTAAAGCTTTTACTGGTAATATAAAGTATTTTTCTAAAACATAAAGTGAAGAGGAGCGTACCTTGTGATGAGAGTCTGGTGATATCGTTGGCTGTTGGTCAAAGTGGGTTTTGATCCCGTGGATCTTAAGATGGTTGGCGATTAAGACGCTTTCGGGGATGGAATTGTAAACGCACTGGTTCAATAAATCACAATGACGCTTTATTTCTAAGTGGAAATTCATAATTTACACTATTAAAATATTTATCGAGACACCTTTTTCATTTCATAATATCTTAAGTACTAATATCTCTATACTCGTAAAAAAACCAACAAACAAACAAAAAAAAACAATCCGTATAATAAATTATCAGAAAAATGCTTCTGAATATCCTGGTACAAATTTAATCACATTTTATGACTAAGAGCCAGGCGAACTACGAGTAACAACTAAGAACAAGTAATTTTTATTCAAACTGATGGATGGAATTAAAATGAAGATTTATATTAAACGTAGTCAATTTAAATTAATTTCGACAGTCTTTAATCCATCAGTTTTAGTAAAAGCGCTTGTTTCATTGCCTAATGTATACTTTTGAAAGGAAATGCCTTTTTCCATCTTTTTTTATATCTTATTATACATAGTACTTTTTTAACGCTAAAAAAGTAGTTCATTCAATCACATTGTTGATCGTCGATTATTTTGCAACATTTTCTTTTACCAGGGTAACTGTATAAATTTAATACGCATAACATGTAAGTGCCTTGTCACACGCATAAGTGTTTTATAATCCAATATTGAGCTTCTTTAAAAAGTGATTCACATCGAAAGATTGAAAATTAACGTAAAATGCACCGAGCGTTTGTTAGGAAGGAAAACAACTATACAACCTTCGGAAATATTGTTAATTGAGACATTGTAAGTTTTGCACTTAATTTAATTTTTATATTATTGTTAGTAAAAACAATTTTAATTTTTTGATCGTGTGACTAACTCCTATTTACAAGCATGAGAATGATTTTCACTCGTCAAAAGTACGCGATATCTAAGAAACTAAATCTGGTGACATTTTTTGCTATAAAGATTATTGCACGGTTAAAAAAAAATTAACATATTGCGTGTCTCAAAAAACATATACAAACTCCTAATTTTATTTCCTACCATTTAAAGGACTCTAGGGCGATGTAATTTTTTAATCAAACGCACTTGTGTGTTAATAACAAAAATACATACAATATTTCAGCGACACATTTCACGGATGTTAATTTAACACACTCAGTACGTTAATTTTAACGCAAAATGTTAACAGACGGGAAAAAATAATACATTACGAATAAGTTTTAAATCGTGCAGGCTTCTCATACTAACTATGTACTTTCAGAGAAGTGCCATATAATTTCCTCCACACTTAAAATATCAATCTTTGCAATTTAAAGCAATCGATTAAAAAATCACAAAAAGAACAAAATTTATCACAAAATCAAATCGACACTTTTAATTACTTCACGCAAAATACTAAAAAAAAATATATATATCACAAAGAAACAATATATAATATCAATAATTAAATAGATCGCGTCTCTCAAAGCCTCCAACATAAATCCGCCTATCCGAAGGTCGCGCAATTGCTTCAAACCGAGAGACCTAAATAATAAAAACACAAGCTCTACAAACTCAACAAATCACCATCGATCGTAAAATGATAAAATCATCGCGGCGCCGTCTTGAAAAAAAAATGCAGCACTAAAAAATAACTACCGCCACCCTTTGGGCCTGCTACTCGACTTGCTCGAACTCCTCGACGTTCACCACGCGGACAGTCTGTCCCGGGTGCTTGTTCCTGATATGCGAGTAGACCTGCGAGGTCTGCTTGCTGCGCAGCTCGCAGTAGGGGCACTTGTAGCGCGGCTTGAAGCCGCACTCGTAGTTGTAGTGGCGCTTCAGGTTGCTCTTGAGGGTGAAGCCGCGCTGACACTTGGGACAGTAGTATTGCTTCTCGCGCCACTGCGAACGCTTGTTGATGCGCGCCCCAGTCGGTTGTGAGTGCAGCACCACGCGCGGCTGCTCCTCCATCACCTGGACGCTCACCAGGTCGTCCGACAGATCGGCGAAGTGCCGGAAGCTCTCCATCAGCGATTCTGCAAGCAGAACAGATTGGGTATGGTTAGCTGCGCTGGCTGCCGGAGCGTGGGAACGTAGGCGGACTCCCGGCTTTCGGTGTATGGTTAATACGCACTGGTTTAATGGTGGTGTTGTATTAACGGGTGATAATACTTTACGGGTGATATTGTGACTCATTTTGCTACGGGTGTAACGTTGAATGGTTTTAGGATATACGTGAGGGAATGTACACTGAAGATAAGGTCGATAATTACAACTGTAACGATTGTAGTTGCCAGGTAGAAATCAGACGGGGAATGGGAAAGTCTTGTGGAGGAGAACTGATTTCTGCGTGGAGTGTTTCAACTAATATTTGGTTTGAAATAAGTGACTATTAGTTAAAACGAGTAAATAGTTAGTTGCGATTATTGACATTTTTTTTCAGTGCTTTAGCTTTTTTATGGATGGCGGGCTTTTTGTGCAATGCTTTCATTTTATGGCGATTAGGGTGGGAGGCATCAACATACGAAGGAAAATGTGACATCGTCAAACATCGTTAAATCCAATTGTGTGAAAATACATTTGTTAAAAACTGCAAACAATGCTACTGTATTCCTGGAGTGATTATGTAGAATCTTCAATTTTGAGGAACAACTTATAAATCTGGAAGTTCACGTGTTCTTGTCAGTTGTCGCGTGAAAAACAAACTTTGTATTAGTAGAAAACCATGCGTCATAGTTGGACTAACTTAGTTAATTATAATTTGTAACAATAACTAATTTAGTGGCGAATTATGAAACAAATCACTGCTATTTTAATACTTTAAGTTTCTGATTAACAGATACAAGTAAAAACTTTAGCATTCCTTCTATAAACAATGTAAAGTTTCTTTTGTAAAGTTAAGAAAACTGTCCTGCATCTTCTGTATAAACCCTCATGGTCTTCATTACAAGATTCTGTGCAAGCATTTCTAAAGTTTCACCGAAACCTCTGATCTGGAGATGTAACACTATGATCAGAAAGAAAAATAAACACTTAAACGTTGAACATATGCACTTCAGAAATGACTTAGATGTGTGAATTCTTGTATGTCATTGTAAGCGACTTAGTTGACGTAGATCCACCTGGAAAAATGAAATAATGTATTATTTAAAAATCGGATCAGTTGCGCAGCAAATGACACAATACTTTAAGTAGAAACAATAAAAACGCAAAAGTGTAAGTTTCGTGCTTTTATTATTTTCATAATTTTTTGCAGACTTATAATGTTACTTCAATAACATTTACAGTTTCGTCGCGATTAAACTTAAACTTCGATTACAATTCGCGTTAAAAAAGTAACATCCAAAACATGATGATATCAACAACAGTTCTTCTTTCTAAAATTGGCATAAATTTAATAAAGTACATTAAGAAATAAATGAAACATTTCATTTTCCCCTATTTGCACCTAATTCGTAACAATTCAGCGAAACACTTGATTAAAATGGAAATGCACCACTGCATTCGATGTACACCATAGAATAAAACATCCTTAGACTTCAAGAAAAAATCGCTTTGCCCAAACAGCAAAACGTACACGCCAAAACAGTTGGAATTAAATTTCACTCTTAGTTTATAGTGAAACATTCGTAGAGCTAAATTTGACTCTGCAAGAATAGAGTAATTTAAAATCACTTTAAATTAGAGCAAAATTCACTCTAAACTACAGTAGCATATTACAGTTTAAGTCCCTACCTTTCCCTCTACTTAAAAGTAAAAAAAAATCACTCTATTTCATTCTCTCAAGGCAGTTGATTATAACTATTATATATATATTAAAAATTTTGACTCCATTATCTAAAGTCAAATCAGTGAAAAACTACTATAATGAGTGAATTTTCACTGAAAATTAGTGGAGCATCTTCCACTAATTTTAGGAAAGTTTCACTAATTCAATTTTAGAAGTGAATAGAGTTAATTTTCACTCTACTTCACTCCAGCTGATTTAGCGTGTAAGTAGGAACTTGATCGTCGACAGGTGGAGCCTGTCTCACTTGCGGTTCTCCTGGATGTTGACTGCATAGACTTCACTCGTGGGGTGAGTACTCTTGATGTGACAATAGATGTGCGAGCGGTGCTTTGCCAGGTAGTTGCAATGAGGGCACTGGAACCTCGGCGGCTTTCCGCATTCGTAGCTCACGTGGCGGTGCAATCCGCTGTACCAGCGATAGGACTTGCCGCAGGCCCGGCAGTTGTAAGTGCCACGGGGACGCTGCTGCTGCGGCTGCCGCATCGGCATCATGTACTCTGCAAAACCAAAAGTCCGTGATGATGGATCATTCGGGGTGGGTTGTTCTACCGAATCTTACTGTTTCATTTTTAGCGCGTACAGTAACGTTTAGTCTAGCGATTAGAGCTTTTGGCGTGGGAGGAGTAGTTAAGACAGAAGAGGCTCTTGATAAAAATCGATTTATTATTTACAATACAAACGGTGACGGGGGTATTTGTCGGCTTGGTAATTGCAAATTACCGCCGGTTTGGTAAATTTCTCTTAAATAAGAATTACACGCTATTTACACGCGGGATACATTTACACATTAAGTTTTGGTTTTGCTTTCTTTTACTTAAAAAAGTAACTTAGAACTAATTAGTACAATACTTTCAAAAATACATCACACTCTCGTCTTGTACATATTTTTAAATATTAGATAAATGAAAATTAAAATAAATTGTTGATTGACTCAGGTAAAGTAGCACTGTACTCTTCACAATCAATAGCGACAATGAATACGTGATTCCGATAATTACAGCATCATTGCAATTTATTTAAAAAATAAAAGTTTTTTTATCTGCAAATCAAAGTGTGCGTAGGATTTTCTACGCAATTAATATAGTTTATTATTATTAAAATATAATTGTAGTAAAATATAATATAATAATTATATTATTATATTTTAATAATAATAATACCTATATAAAATTTTGTTTACACGTTTTATTTCTTTCGAAATATCGTCAAAGAATTTCAAAATAAGTAATAGAGGCACAACAAATAAAAAAGAACATTATAGCTGCCTTTTAAAAGAGTCGGTTGACGCGCACTTCCATACGTGGATGCCACCGCCTTACATGGCGGTACATGTTGGACGATTGGTTCCCTTTCATGCGACAATAAGGACAACCATATCGAGGTGGGGCACCGCATTTATGCTTGTAGAGGTCGGCAATGCGTCGGAAACCAGCGCTGCATACGTTGCACACGTAGTTCGTTACATCGGAGTCGCTGGACGCCCAGGCGGCATCTGGAAAAATCATTGGTATTTTGTTAGTCACGGTGGACATCTCGGTGTTATCGAGGGTGGCGAACGAGTGGTCACGAAGGAAAAAATCGAGATGATTCGTGAGGCATGCGCTGAGTTCTATGAGATTTCAAGAATAGAAGGATACAGTGATTTTTTATTTTTTGTTTCTTTATTTTGATAAGGTGGTTGATATGAAGCGTAAGATATTATTTCGGTGTGGAATTTTATTTTATTTTGGTAAACAATTTATTTACAGTTTCTAGTTCAGAACAGACATTTAGGCACTTTTTGCAAAATTATTTCATTTTTAGATGTTAATATAAATTTTCTTCGCAATTTTTAAGTCTCGTGTAATTGTCTCTTTGATAGACGATTTTAATACTGTTATTTAATTAAAAATTCTAAACTAATAGTAAGAATTTAAAATAATGTTAACTCGTCATCTTTAACAAGGAAGTTATGAGTATTTCAATTTTACGTAAACAATAAACACTTTACATATTAAACATTTAAAAAGTCCCTCGAGTGACTTTTAAACTAAAATTTTATTTGGTATACTTTAATGTCGCTTTTAAAAATCATAAGTACTTAAGAATAAGTAGCAAATAGACATAAATATCGCAATTCATAGAAAAAATTATTTGTAAATTTTTGATTAATGAAAATATCAAATCAAGTATTCCGATTCTAAGTAATTTTAGACACTTTGAAAATTGATATTGCTGTTTTTGATTCATCAAATAAATTTGGTCATCAACAGTTAATTTAAATAATTAGAAAAATTTACAGTCTTTTTATATAGACTTTTTACAGTTTGTATGCGTGGTTAATCCACCTTCAAACTCAGTCCACTATTCTAAAAAGTGACTCTTATATTCTTTTTATCTAAATGTGACTCATATTTTAAGTCTGCACCTTTTCTCTACCTTGTATACCTTCAAATTTATTGTTTTACAAATTATGGACACGTACTGACTAAAATAAATTCATTTTATTTAAAACATACACCAGACTCTAAAATCTCTATATTTAATAATCATTATACTTTCATATTATCATTCAAATTTACAAAACTTCAATATACAAAGTAACTTTGGAAGAGGTTTTCTTCGTCGCAAAACTGCCAGGGGATTTTCTTGGAAGGAGGCGTCGAAATGGAAAATTATTTTCCATATTTTTTTGTATTAGTAACTCGAGCTACTATTTTTTGTCATAAATTAAAATGAAACTTCAAGACTACTTACAAGAATAAAACTTCGTAACTCAAAGCGTATATGAAGTAATGAAAGTAATAACAGTTGAATCACTTTATCGTATTTTTAATTTGTCACGCTGAACCCGAAAACTAATTACACTTATCCAAAAAATTTAGTTTTAGAAAGGGTAATTCATTACCGATGATTACTGGTGCGTTTTCCTAGTGAATATATAATCAAGAAGATTTTGATTTTAGGTTTTTCCTATTTCACCGAACTTAAGTCTATGCAAACATGAAGTGGGTAGTCGGAACTACATATGTGTAAAAGTCCCTTTTACACACACCTACGCACAATAAATGTTAGGTAAAATGTTTTATAAAAAAAATTGCTTTTGACAACAAATTTTTAACATCATCGAAACTCGGGATACGATCTTTTACAAATTGCATCTTCGTAATTCAGCATAAATCGCAGTACCAGCATCACGCGCGAACTTGGAAACGCTGTCTACGGAAGACGAAACGCCCCAGAAAATCTCTAAAAATGCCAGCGCGATCTAAAAATCGAGCAAAATTCTTCCAGTCCAGGCGTGGCGAAATTTTACCCTTCCACGACGTACTGGCTCATTTTCTTGTGCTTGCGCCTGACGTGCTTGTGCATGTTGGACGTGTACTTGGACGAGTAGCCGCAGTAGTTGCAGCAGTAGCGGGTGCCGCGTCCGTTGGGTTCGCTGACGCGCGTGAAGTCATGGGTGCGCACGTGGCGTGCGAGGGACAGCTCCGTATCGAACAGCCGCAGACATTGCCGGCACGTGAACCACGGCATACCTGAAACACACAACGCAATCCGCGGTTACTCGAGTCGACCGTTTCCTAGCCTCCCCCAATCAACTCATCGCGAGTGCATGCTCTTTTCTTTATTATTGTTACTATGAATAAATCATTGGTCTAGAGCAGAAAAGGGTCACCCCCGAGTCCAGTTGGAAAAGGCGCCATTTCACCACCTTTTGCAATTGGACTCAGAGATGGCCCGTTTTTTGCTCCAGATCGATGAAATGAAATTCACGTGGAATAAGTAAATAAGCACTCATTTGGAAGCGAAAAACTCTTTCACTTATTCGATGTGGTGGAAGATTTTTCACTTCGAACAAGTGTGCACGCACTTATTCAAAGCAATTTTCACTTATTCACGTTTGTACAGTGGATTCCCTTTGCTTATGTACATAGTGATATCAGACAGCGTGGAGAGTGGACCTCTGCGCCTTAGTTTCACTCGGTAGGTCTAGGCAGGATGCAGGGGTGCGGAGAAGCTTCGCTGCTGAGGTGCAACGGGACTTTTGGCATGGGGATCGTCGCTTCAGTAACGCTTGACGAGGGTGACGGGCTGGTCGGGATGGACCGAGCGTACGTGTTGGTAGACATTGGAAGACTTCTTGCTGACGAGGAGGCAGTAGGGGCATTTGTAGCGCGGTGCTTTTCCACACTCGTAGCGATAGTGGCCGATCATCGAGTCGCGGCGGCCGTAGCCGTTGTTACAGTTTGGACAGTGGAATTTGCCGGTCGCCGCGTTGAACTGGGGATAGTCGCTTTTGCGATCCTCCCGTTGATTCTGGCCCATACGGCGACCCGTGCGACGCCAACCTGCCAACAAAAATGTATAATGAATTAATCAGGCGCTCTAGAAGGGAACGGCATGAATTTTGTAACATCTATAAGGATGAAGGAGGTGAGCTTCGAGGTTGGTTTAAAGTAAGTGAAGATACGGTGTCAGCTCGTAATGAAGGTATGCTGAATTTATTTTGAGATGTATTTTATACGTATATCGATGTTTTTACAGTTAATCGATCTGTAGATGTTATGGTATGGCACGGTATCTAAACATCAATTTTTCTTTATTTATTACAGTCGTCTTTTTCGATTACTAACTCCTTTCACTGTAATAATATGATATAATATTTTATCTTACTTTATCAAATTAAATGTAAATATTTTTCATTCATTTAATATCACTCCTGAACATTCTTCTGCAATATCTTTATTAACATTCGTTGTAAATTATTCAACAGATAAAGATTAGTATTATTGTTTAAACTTCAATTCAATTGTCCGCGTCTTCTTTCTATATTTGTCTTTAACTATGTATTTACAGCAATTAAATTTTACATTCTACGGCAATTTTACGTCTAAAAGTTACATCGATGCCTTTTCTGCTAAAATTAATTGATAGCGAAAGGGGTTCAGATTTATTCCATCGCAACGAATCTCTCCGCTTAATTTTTTAATATTTTTTGTTACACAATACTCTCGAATTTAAAATTTCACTTTAAAAAGCATTCTCAAAAATACTGACGTTTAAAACTAAATCTCTTCAGAACCTAGTGTGACACATAATTGGCCGATCGGAATGTATGCGCCTGATGTGGTCCAGTATATTGAATTTTTTGTGATTCAATTTGCCGCAATAAGGACACTCGAATCGCGGTGGTTTGCCACAGTTCCAGCGAAGGTGGAAGTTCAATGTGGTACGATGGCTGTAGCTCTTGCTGCAGGTTGAACACAAATACCTACGGCTTCCAATACTTCCCATACTAGCGGATTGTTTAGATCTTGCCATCGACTGTGGACCTCGCCAGTTTCCTGAAACAAAGGATACGCATTTTGTTAGTTCATTGTAATTGATTATTATCAAGGTGAAGGTGTTGGTTGATTAGGCACCAATGAATAAACTGATTCTTTTGATTCCAATTTTCTGTTTATTTGATTGTAATCACTATTTTCAATTGATATATCCTGTACATGACTATAGACGCAATTTAATGATGTTATGTATTCGAAGACTAGATATTCCTACTACGTCACATTTCTCTCCGCAGCTAACATTTTTTTAGTATTGTAGAGAATACAGGATTCAAAACTTTTTTAATCAGTGAGTCTTTAGATCTTGCATTCACTATCCAGTGAAAATATCTATGGATTCTATATAAATTCCTTATGAACCCACATTTATTCTACGTGGATACACGTAAAATCTTCATGGATATTTTCTACTGAGCAATAAGCTTTAATTGCTTAATTAATCATTGTTTCGAGGGAAATCTTACAGACGTAATAAATAATACTTCTTAATAATTAATTTTTTTTTAAGTATTTTTTCGATATTTCGTAGGAAAGTACAACAAAAAACTGCGGAAAGTCGAGTTTTCCAAATATATATATATAAAAAAAGCAGCAGCAGTTCCCCCATACATGTTTGGTAAAATTTACTTTTCCATGCTTGCATTGTAATGTATGCACAGCAATTTTAATTTAACATAAAAAATATAATACTTACACAGGAAAAATCAGGTCAGCAACAATTAATACCTTCTGTAGTAAAAGAGAAGAAAGGCTTGAGTCATGAGAAAAATTTCTAATCAATATTTCCCATAGTACGAATCTGTCTCCATACCGCACTGCGACAAAAAGAGACAAAAAGAGTCCTTCCTGAATGTTTCTTACATTCTCATCAAACAATCGTGTATCAACTAGTAACAAATACTTCTTTACTATTAAGAAATATTTACTTGTGACGAACACGAGAAAATTGACGCTCAAGGAATTTCGCAAAATTGTTTCTTATATAAATATACAAAAATAAATTAATGCCTAATTAAAAAACATTCACATTCCGTTAATCCTTTGAAAGATATTTCTCAGATAAAAAAAATCCATTCACTCGCTTCATTCGGCAGGAGGAACGCCTCCCGAGCCATTCTTACAGACGCGCCTTTTGAGGACCTTGCCCCGAACGACGTCCATGCAGGTCTGCTCGCGTCCAGCGTGCATACGCCTCACGTGCTGGTATACACTGGTGGTGTGTTTGGTGACGTAGCTGCAATAGCAGCATCCGAAGCGCGGCTGCTTGCCGCACTCGTAGCGCGAGTGTCGGTACAGGCTGTTGTAGACTCTGAAGGAGCGAGAACAACGCGTGCACCGGAAGTTCTTGTTCGGTGTCAGCGACCAGAAGCTCTGCGCCTTCGGCAGCTCGTCTGGAAAAGAGAGTCAACGATGTAGATCGAGAACAGGGAGGAGTGGTCGGTCGATTATCTATCTACGGCTACCAAGACAACGCTGAGCTTTTACACGTGTAGTGCCTGTCGATGGCATAGTTACCGCAATTCTGACGACTGGGGTTGGCATGATGATTTGTTGTTTTTCACGGTGAGAAGGATGCAGGGTTGTGAAAAATGTTGACCATCCATTACCAATTATTTTAACGAGAATTGATAATTATATGATTTAATGACTAATTATACTGCCAATAATTAATAATTCAATCATTTAATTAGCAATTATTTGTTTTGGTCAATAGGAAACTTAATTAATTAAGCGCAATCCTGGAAGGATGCTGTGGGTTTTCTGAACGATTCTTGTAGATGATGATTGATGTCCGTAGATGTTTTTCAATTTCGCTGTAATGAGATTGAAAGTCATATAAAAAGTTTTATTTTATTAAAGATCAAATAATATTGGAGTTATTGAAATCGAAATCAATGCTTGTTGAAATTTGTTAAGACAGTTTCAAGGAGAAGTGTATGAACGTCGCATTTGCTGCTCGATTTCCTTACGGATTTGCAGATCCTTAGGGAAATCTGTAGGTGTTCAGGATATTTTTACATGCAACACCTGAAAAATAAAAAATATTAGTATAATCGAATCATTTTAAGTTTAACTTATCATTAGAACGTGACACATTTGGAAAAATAATTTAATGAAGTAAAAAAAAATTTATCGAGTGAGATTAATTTTATTAAACTTCGTAGATATTATTACAGTGTTCTTGAATTCGAACAAATAACATAAAATATAAATATATTAATGAGTGATTTTTTTACTTAATACTTGATAACATACAAGGGATTTTCTAGTTAATAAAAAGAAAGTACCCTGCATTCAGTCGTTATTTATACAAAAAGAAAATTCTATCAACTTGTACGGAACTTTCATGTTATTCCAAGTCCCTTATTCAATACACGTATCTAATAAAAGATTTTTTATTAAATTAATAATTTTCGGGATCGTTAATGAGACTTTTACCTACAAACCTCATCAGAATCTCATCCCTCGCTTCTTCCTCCTAGATTCTTCAACATATGTCTTTGTTTTTTCAAATTAATTCAAAACTAGCATAAACAATTTTACCATTTATTACGAATACTAATTCAGATATTATTATTTAAAAATATATCGAAGCTTTTCGTTGTCCCCACCCGCCTACCCCAAGCACAAAATTATGGTCGCTTTCCTACGAATCGTTCAAATCGTAGCGAACCTCGAATCCCACGTGGACCTGCCTCACGTGTTTGTACACGTTATTGACCCACTTGCTGAGGTAATCACAATAGGGACACTTGTACCGCGGCTTCTGGCCGCACTCGTACTTCAGGTGGTGCACCAGGCCCCGGTTGTACGTGAAGCCGCTCGAGCAATTCGGACAGGGGAATTTCTTAGGCACGTGCTCCCGACCATATGGTCGTCTGCCTCTCGACGACTTAAATTCCAACG
Source organism: Sycophila sp. Sp_5 (assembly GCA_018906775.1). Taxonomy (NCBI): domain Eukaryota; kingdom Metazoa; phylum Arthropoda; class Insecta; order Hymenoptera; family Eurytomidae; genus Sycophila; species Sycophila sp. Sp_5. The sequence continues at coordinate 1,974,996 of JACCID010000020.1, forward strand.
GCGCGTCGTACACTTTGCTGTCGTACTGACTACAGCTTGCGTACTGGTACCAGGCTGCGAAAAAAAAAGCGAATTCGTACATTAGTCGTGAGAAGAACACACTGGTGAAGATCACTAGGAATACGTTTCGTGCAGGAGGCCTTTATTTCAAGGAGTGAAATGTAAATGTTGCAAACTTTGAAGATCGCCGAAGCTGATACTTCCAATAAGCTTTTCCGCACAAAGTCTACAAAATTTACTACTACACTTTTAAATTACAGGATAAGACTGGATTGTATACGGAATGAACTTTGTCATTTAATTTTCAAGTAAATATTTACCGTTTTATTAAACTTTCGTGTATATAATTAAGTAACGTTACATTTAGTGCGATGAAGGACAATAATGAAAATGATGGCAATTAAAATCTATCTATGCGACTATCATTCGGCAATGGCGACGAAACAAACCGAATGTTCCGCTCGGATCGAGTAACAAAAAAAAAAAGAAAAGAAGAAGGTATACAAAATGGCTTTGACTTTAAAACGTCTAGGATTAGTAGATCGCGAAAACTTCACGCGCAAACTGCTAAAAAATCGAGTCTCTAAAAAGCTATCGTCAGTTAATTTCCGAAGAAACAAGCGAGTCTTCTATTGCGTCTTCTCGTTCTTCCCCAGCAGGTCGTTGCAGTAGACCCGGTTGTTGGGGTGGACCTTCCTGATGTGCTTGTAGAGGCTAAAGGGCCACTTGCTGCGGATGCAGCAGTAGGGACAGGAGAATCTGGGCTTGCGGTTGCAGTCGTATTTCATGTGCTGGACGACGCTGCTCTTAGCGCTGAAGCGCTTCGGGCACTTTGGGCATTGGAAGTTCTTGGGTGTGCCTCGGTAGGTCGAGGGGTCGTCCGGCCGCTCGCAGGGTCCCGGCAGTTCGATGACCTCGATGGGGGAGGTCGCGTAGCGCCTCCTCGGGGTCTGCAGGCTCCGCACGTTCACGATCGTCGGCCAGACTGTCGAGACACAGAGAAGTGTTAGAAAGTGCGCCATGCGATGAGCTGGTGAGCGAGTTATTTTGAATGCTAGCGGACGAGGGATGCGGGGGTGTCATTCACGAGGAGTCCAGAGGGACGGTTGGAGGAAAGAATACGAATTTTGTTCTTCTTTTCTGCTTAACCCTTTTATTTTGCTTGCGGGAAAATATCATTTCCTTCGTACTTTAGAGTTTTTTTTGTACAGTTATTTGGCGTATAAAAAATTATGGTTATACATCTATGGTTTTTTATTAGGATGCATGATAGTACATACTTAAGAAGTACTACTATTAAAATAGGGAACTTATAAACTTGTAGATTCTACAAAAAAAATAAAATAAATTGAGTTTAATTGATAATGAAAAAGAAATCTTTAAACAGATTTCATTTTTACATTGCATTTGTATTGTAATTGACTATGCAATTTACATGCTTTCGGAACAAAATACCTTCCTGCTAAAAACACATGGAAAAATTTGCGGATGATTTACGAATTATCAGTTATTTGTTTAAATATATATTTCTTCGGCTTCTGTTATAACGAAGTTACAACAAATTGTAACTTCCTTATTGAATCGCAAATGATTCTCTTTAATCTGATTCATATATTTATTTGTAGTTATTATCCTCAATTGGATTCAGAAAGTAGAAGGAATCAAAGCACATCTATTTACATAATTCTAAAGTACATTCGTCTGAAAGGGTTAAAAAAATATTTTTTGAATTTAAAGTAAAAATTAAATCGGTTTCATCCATGATTAAAAATAACTAATAAAAACTGAAAAATTTACGTAGATGCAGACATAGACAAAAAAAGTGGTTGGATTAATGAAAATTGGCTGGTATTTATACTAATTATTGATTTGTACCTTTTTAACAGTAACCTTAATGTCAGATTTCAAATTCTAAACAAGTGGCGAAAAAAGAGCATAGACATACACATGTACTCTCAAATCAAAATTATCATACCCTCCGATAAAATTTGTCAGAGATACAGTACCTTTTATTGGGTGATATTGATTAATAATCCTTTGCATACTGCAACATTTTTTATGTTTTTTACAAATCTTTTCTTTTACTATACTGTATGATACTTTTATCTGAGAATACAGTCTGTAGTAACGTTCCCAAATAGTCAGTAATATTTACAATACTTTGATCTCATTACGACAGCATCTATCATTTCTCAAGAAATATTAAGATGGAATACTCTGTACAAAGTACTCTAAAAACCACTTATACTGATGATCACAGTGTAAATCAATGTTCCTGATAAAATGTACACTCATAGCCATTTTGATTGAACGCCAGTTCAAAATTGAGGTTGCCCGTCAGTTGTTGAAGGCGTTGGCATCATGTAGAGTTGGCGTAGTACTTTCTACGGTGTGTACGTAAACTTCCATCCCCTTGTGGACTCCCACCACGTGTCGCTTGACATTAGGCTTCCACTTGCCGCGGTAGGGACAGTAGGGGCAGTAGAAGGAGGGCTCACGGCCGCATTCTCGTCTGATGTGACGTCGCAACGACATACTCTGAGAGAAGGCCGACGGGCAGTTCGGGCACTGGAACATCTGATTGGCATTCTTGCGCTGCCGACGTAGCGGCTGCAGCGGATCTGCCAACAAAAAAGTGATCGGTGTATCGATTAGTGACGGGCTCGCAGCAGATTTCCATTGGGTGGGATCACACTTTGAGGTGAATGGTTTTGTTACCGAGTACAGGTGTTTTTGTAAGCGTGGTGTCGGTCGTGAATGTGAGAATGGATGGAGACTGCACGAGAGAAGAGTGTGTGGTGATGCTTAGTCGAGTGTGAGTCAAGAGTGATTTTAAATAAGTAGACGGGCTTCGGGTATGTCATCGTTATTATTTTCTCCATATATTCGTCACAACAACAAAAGCGCTTTTTGAGCAATTTTCCTAACGCTCACTTGCGATTACATCGGATTTCTGTTGAAACGCTAGTTTTGTAACAAATTTACAGTATAGGAATAACATTAGTAACGCTAAAGCATTTTTATACAATACTTATAATATGATACAATACAATTTGTTATAGCTAATAATACTCTTCATAAAAATATTTTGATTATACAGATCGTAGTCTTGTGATATAGTATATAATTGTTCTACAGTAATTTTGTTATAAATAAAATTATATAAACACAGTTCGTAAATTGTTCTTTGTTTAACAGAATACTTATTTGTTCGTTAGTTTATGCGATAAGTAAACAGTCAGTCTACTCGGCGATCTCTCTCTTAAAGATTAAATCAAATTTCATTTAATATCGGATATTTAATATAGAATATTTATCATAAAAAAAATAAGTTTCAAATTAATCTAATGATTCAGTTCATCGGTAAATATACTAAAACTTTCTTACAAAGAAACGATCAGGATTGCGAGTCTTAAACATTGCTGAAAATACTGTAAAATCGTTATATGGTCAATAAAAATAGTTTAATTCAATAAATTATACGTTTATACTTTCCCCTTTCATTCGTGCCTACGTAATTTTCAGGTTTTAACTATCAATACTTTTACGAATGAAAAAAACACATTTCTCCTGGATATTTAAACAAAAACCTTTTCACGTTACTTTGGACCAAATAATCGTTCTATAGTATTTGGACGAAGTACTAAACCAGCAACCCTGGTTACGTCCTCGTTAGCCTTCCCTCTAAATATAAATAACTGAAATTGGTATCAAATAAGTGGATATACACAATTTTACGTGGTAAATCTTTCACACATCGGAACAAATGAATGTAGACTTATCACGTCAAAATCCGCACATTCAGTTATTCTATGCAAACTTCACTTATGTCAATTTTAAGAGTTCTTCTTGCTGTAGGCAAATAGACGAAAGGTGTAAAATGATCGAATGCGCCTTAAAAATCACTCTCATCTATTAAATGCAATCTCCGTCATTCAACGGCCGCCGGCCACGAGCCTCTCCGCCTCAGAAGGTCTCGTTGAAGTTCTGTCGACCGACGTCGATGAAGAAGACTTCGCGACCCGCGTGTATCCGACGCACGTGTGCACGAACGTTGGACTGGTGCTTCGTGCGGTAGGGACAGTAGGGGCACTGGAATCGCGGCGGCTGGCCGCACTCGTACTTCCGGTGGTAGTAAAGGTTGCACTTGCGGCTGAAGACGCTGCTGCAGTCTGAGCAGGGGAACTTCTGCTGCTGATCCCCGGGCTGCTGAGGATGCGAGTCCGGGGCGGTTTTCAGCTGGTGCTGCTGCAGCCACGGCGTTATGATCAGCGACGCATCTAAAAACGAAGGAGAAAAAGTTCGGTTAGAGCGGAGTTGAATTGGTGAAGCTTTTTTGTTTTGGCAGGAAGCCGAGAGGGTTGAGTTAGGGTTAAAAGTGTTGGATATTAGTACAGATGCTTATTTCTCACGGGACTGGTTCAATAAACGACAAAGGGATCACTTATAATTAACATTTTATTAGTTTCGCATTAAAGTTGAAAATATAAAACGTTACAAATTGGAGAATTGTATTAAAAATCATTAAGTGTAGAATGCCAATGAAACATACAACCTAAGAAGAATGTAGATAAAATTGATTGTCCTTATATAAAATTCCAACACCGACGTTAAATTTTTACGATGTTCAACAAATGTACACGTTTATTTTAAATAACCACGAACAATTTAGATCAATATCCGCGTATTGAAATAAAATAAAGTTTTAAAAAACCATGATAATTTAATTCTTAAAATTCGCGGTGCGGGTCTCGACGGAAAAATTTAGGATAGCGCGATTCAATGACGTCGCAATCCGACTGAGCTGATTTTACGATGAGCACTTCTTTCGGCAGAATTTTCACAACTTGGCGTTGTCGAAGATCGTCGGGTGCTTGGCTTTTATGTGCTTGATTATGCTGTCTCGATTCACGGTGTGGTAATCGCAGTGGTCGCAGAAGAACGTAGAAGTTCTGCCGCAGCGGTAACGCAGGTGACTCTTCATGTGCTTCAGGTGCTTGTAAGCTCGATCGCATTTGGGACACTTGATGTAACTGCTTTTGTCAACGGTGTGAGGCTGCAATGGCACCAAACATAGCCTTTGCAGTCGCACGCTGACATCCAGCTTCGGTAGTATAGGGATCCACCTCGAGGGTTCTGAAGTGGACGGAGATGGTTGAATGAGCTCCAAGCTTTCTATCATAGGTGGATCTATGTTGGTCGAGTCTACGGTCACGGCGATTGGACTTTCTTTGGTAGGATCGTCGGTCAGTGAGGTTTCGGTGGATTCGAGCGGATTCGGGGTCGGCGGTTTGGGAGTAGTCTTGGGGTTCATGGGACAGGAGTTTAAGGCATGGGAGTTTGCGCTACTGCGAGCGGCGTAGATTTTCCCGCAGAATCGGCATATGTATTTGAGGGTCATCAGGCAGATAGTGCACAAGGTGCCAGGCGGCGCGGAGAAACGATTTAGCACCCCGCACTTTGGACACCACAGCTGCGTTCTTCTAATTCCTGAAATTGAATTGAATTTTCTCATTTTCACGAATTATGGAATGTTTTTAGAAAATGCAGTACACTGTCACTTATTTTTAGTTGAATGTAAGATGCTCCTTTGAAAAAAGGAGCGACAGATGAACGTGATTAAACAATCAGATAAAGACTGATGTAAAATAAGTGACGATTTATGCTATTTATTGCGATTTATGCCATTTACTGCGAGAAATAACTCTTACCCATACTTGATCCACTTGTCTGTTTGTTTTTTTTCGTAGAGAAATGCTTGATCGCCTCCTTTTTCTGTTTAACTAATAGAGGAAATATACTGCTCTCAGGAATTTCGATTGAATCTGTTGCTTTTGTTGGAACAATCTCTTCATCTTGAAAGTGAAGAATACCAATTATAAGTTATTTATTTTTTCGTTTTGTTTACAATTTTCTTAATAAGTGGAACATACCGGAACAATCCGCTAATGGGTCCAGATACAAGAAGTCTGCATTACGAAGATTGACTTCTTCTTCGTCTATCGATATTTTATTAATATTCCATGGATCTTCGTCCTCGTTCGTCTGCTCATTAATCGTCGGTTTTTCTACATCGATATCAATCTCAGTGACATTCGAGATATTGAGTGGATCTTGTTCTAAAAAAATACATTGATCAATAATCTAAAGTAACTTTATCTTCGGGAAAGTTATATTATTTTAAATTTACCAATTGGCATTAATTCATTTTCGACTTCTTCTTCATTTGAAAATTGAATATTAAGCGGATCCTTTTCTTCTGTTAAATTACAATAAATACGATAATATTAAACATAATCTTGTACAGTTTTATTTGTATAAATAGTTTAAATTGAATATTTAGTTACTCACCCTCTCTGGCACGCTTCTTTGATTTCCGTTCTCGTATTTTTTTTGCTTTTTTTCTGGAAGACGTCTTTCTTTTACCTAGAATAGAAAATTGAATAAATGTTAATTTAAATGACTATAATGCTTATCAAATAAGAAATAAGTAAATTTTAGTATTTGCATTTAACGCGTTGTAAAAGTGAAGTAAATTTAATGGTAATATTATAACTAATTTAAATTAATATTCGAATGTGATATCTTTTTTAGTCTTAGATTCCCGCCTGTACTGTTCTGAAATTGTAAAAAAGTGTTTAAAAACAAAACATGTTTTGAAAAAAATATTTATCTTCATAATTATAATTGAATTACATTTGTTCGTATAGTATTAGTATGTAATTACAAAATATAACGTAAATATATTTAAGATATAAAATACATGTTTATTGAGTGTATGGATTTTTATTAAAAGACTTAAGTAATTAAAATCGAATACAAATGATAACACTTAAATCTTTAATAAAAAAACAATTGTAAAGAAAATTATACATTCAAATTTTTATGCATTTGCTATATCCATTTTTTAAAGAAATTATTTTGCTATTGGCAACGTCAACCTTGACGTTGTTTTTGTTCTGTAACAACTTCAAATTTTTACATAGAAATAGCCATGCTGCGCAGTTGTACTTATTCTCTCTTCTTTCTATTTTTTTGCTAATTCATCGGTTGATTCCGGTAAATTTTCTTGCTGATTAGTAATAAACTGCATTTTCTTCATCTGAGGATGCTTCTTTCGCTGATGATGCACCAAATATCCTACCTTTAGGCAACTATACTTACAAAGAGTGCAACGATATTGTTCATTCGGATTGCAAATCTTGACATGAACGTAAAGTGAATATTTATGTTTCAGTAGTTTTTGGCACTTAGGACATTTAAACATTTCTAAATCGTCGTCCCAATGTGTAGACATGGTATGCTTTTCCATAGAGCAAATGCTCTCAGTCTTGTAGTTAAAGCAGGCACGACAGACAGTCGGAACTCGCCACCGTTTTACAGCCTTCTTCTTTTTAATTTTTCTCTTCTCTGTGCCTAGGTATACTTTGTGCGTCAATTTCTTATGCTTTCTTCTACAAGTTTCCCTTAATTTTCTTGGTTCAATATTTTCATTGACTTTATCCGCATCACAGTTATTTTCTTTACTGCCAATGGGATCTTCCTCTGAAAAAATAAATTACAAATTATTTTTTGGTAATATTTATTTTGCATATTATATATTTTGATGATGGTACCTTTATCTAAACTTTCAATGCAATCAATTTTATTATCTTCTTCGCAGATATCCTCACCAACTGTTACAAAAGTAAAATTTTTATTATGTAGCAAATCTGTAACAAAAATGTTCAAGTTTTACGTGAGTATACATATATATATTTTAAATAGAGTTCACAAAAGTAAATACAGAAGTTGATTACAACTTTTTAAAACGGACAAATAAGAGTGCACATCATATTACAACACTATGGCTAAAAGATAATGGTTCAAATGTTTATGCTATGAATATAAATTATGTCTTTATTGAATCTTTAATTGTTTAATACAGTATTTTTAATTAACAATCATCTTACTGCAAATAATAACTTTTATAACAATAACTTTAATAATAATTAAATAATAACTTTAACATTTCTGTGTTTCTATTAAAAAAAAAGCATACGTTTGTTTATGTTAATTATTTTTACTGAAATTTATTAGATTCTTTTCCAATCGCTATTTTGCGCATGGAAAAATGTGATTCTCTAATTGGTACTTTTTATCTCAAATACAGTAACCATTTTTTAATGGATCCTTTAACTTATCTTGGTATTAATTTATACCGAACTAAATATTTTTTGTCAACAATCTCTAGACCAACTGCTTAAACGCACAATACGGCCAATGAATCTAATAATATAGTTTATTTTATATTATTTGTTTGTGTTAATTATTTTTACTGCAATTTATTAGATTCTTTTCCAATCGCTATTTTGCGCATGGAAAATGTGATTCTCTAATTAGTACTTTTTATCTCCAATACAATAACCATTTTTTAATGGATCCTTTAACTTATCTTGGTATTAATTTATACCGAACAACATATTTTTTGTCAACAATCTCTAGACCAACTGCTTAAACGCACAATACGGCCAATGAATCTAATAATATAGTTTATTTTATATTAACAGTATTTACTCTTCTTTCAAAATGTTCTTAGAATAAATCACTTATGCTGCTTTTAAGTGAATGATGATTCATCATATGTCTTTTTAAAATATACTTCGAAGAAAAATGCAGTGAGCATTGTTTGCAGTAATGGTATCTACGGGCACAATTATCAGTTCCATGGGCTTCCTGTTTAACATAAAAGTTATGCGAATCTGGCGGTGAATCTTGGCAGACTGTAACAAACAGAAAATAGTAATGTTAATTCCTTAAAAAAAAAAAAAAGAAAAAATTAGTTGGTTTAAAATGTTTAGGTTGATAACATACAATCATGAAGTGACATGGAAAAATAGTTTTTATTCTTAAAGTATTGACAAGACTTGAATCTGGTAAGTAGCGCAATAATAACTTTTTAACAAATAAAATAGCTATAGATAGTACGAAAGATTCATTACAATCTTCTCTGCTTGTAGCAGTACTAAAACTAATAAACATTTGTTCTTTTTTATTTTTATACTCGGTATCGGTAACACATTCTTAAACTATTTCTTAACACAAATCTCTTACTCTTTGTCAGGATGATTTTTCCTGACATTATTGTTCTGAAAGAACTGCAGTACCGTAGCATTTTTTCGCTTACATAAAAAAATTCTAATGTCTTGTGTTAAGAGTAATAGTAATAAAACATCATTATTCATAATAGTAAGATAAAATGTATAAATATATTCATAGACAAATAATAAAAATGTTAATAAATCTAAAAAAGAAAAGTATCCTATGGCAGATCATGAGAATTATTTCTAGTAAAAGCTAAAAATATCTGAAATCTCTTCAATTTCCAAAGTCTCTTCGTTAATCGGCGAATGATCCGTTTTTTGATGATTCACCATCAGTCTCCGCTGTTTGCAACAGAAGGAGCAGTGAGCGCAGTTGTATTTAAATACCTTATAATCGCATTTTTCTAACAGTATAATAGGCAATCGCGGCAACGTTTTAACTCGATTATTCTCATCGTCAATCTTCAGCGGCGAAACACTTTTGCGCTGCTTTTCATCTTTAATCGGTAATGGCAACAAATCTTTAAGCTGCGTTTTACTAATAAGGTTCTCCTTGTCAGGATGACATTTCCTCAGGTGATTGTTCAGTGCACGTTTAATCGCAACGCTATAAAAGCAATAGGCGCAGTGATATTGCAATTTCGTCGAGCACTGCTTCACGTGGGTATAAAGCATGCTTCAATTTTTTCATTTCGCCACAGCATTTCGGGCACACGTACAAATTCGTCTCGTCGTTCCAATGCTTGGATTTGATGTGTTTCTCCATACTATAAGCACTGGTCACTAGATAATCCATGCAGATGCGACAATTGATTGGCTTATACATCATGCAGCTACCCTCGTGAGAAAGCACAACGTCGGTTTTTAACAATTTACCGCAAAAATCGCAAGGGACCAGATTCGGTGACCGTCTGTTCTCCGATACTTTTTTTCTTGACAGCGAGTGTCCGTGCTTGAGATTCACGTGCTTTTTTAGCGATTTCATCTGCGACGTGCAGAAGCAGCAGTGCGGACACTTGAGCGTCATCATATACCCGCAAGTGTTCCGGTGCTGCTTGGCGTTTAACTTCTTGAATTTTGTGCCACACTTCGAGCAGCTGTCGATGCTGTGAGCGTCCAGCATGTGGAACCATAAGTCGCGGGCGTTCGACGAAGCGTAGGCGCAGCCGGCGATGCAAGTATTCAGTTTCCTCGTTGCAAATCGATTGGACATCGCAGTTAATCCTGTTTCTCTTTTGACGATCGCCGAAGCTTAATATTTCGACAAATTCTTGAGGATTCTTGGGGTCGGTCCTGTCTAAAGCCTTTATGATGGCGATATCGTCCTCTGAAAATTTAGAAACTAATTTATGGCATGCTGCAACATTTTTCGATTGCATCTAGCAAGATACCTGAATCTAAACTTTGAATGTCAAGTATGCTCATATCATCCAGATCGATGTCATCTTTGTTATTTAACTTAGTCAAACCTTTCTTCTTATATGTTAAACAGTCTGCAACAGAAAAAGTCAAATTTCGTTAGTATCTACGAAGCTTAATTTGCTTTGATAGCTTTTAAAATCTGTAAATTTGTTAAAAGAGTCGGTACAATCGATTTTAAAGAAGACCCGCTTTCGCGGTTTCAGAGTAGTATCGAAAGATGTTAGTTTAGAAATATTGTTGACGAAGGTATCAAAGAACTACATATATTAAAATTAACAGGGACATGGAAAGCTTATTATTACTTAATAATTTTTTTGCTGAAAATATATTTCTTTTCGGGTACATTTCTGGGGAAAACATAAGTCTTTGTCATATTCATGTAAAAAAAGATTCTTTCAAGTTTATTTATAATCAATTGTTCGCAAAAAGATCCGCAGTTTCCTGTTGAGAACATAAACAATTTTTTTATGATCAAATTCCTATTATAACGTATAATAATACAAAAAATTAATATTATTATTACGTTTATCAAAAATAAATAGTTCAACGCCATATCTTTGCAATGATTTTATTTCACAATTTCATAACACAACGTAAAATAAGTTAAGGTAATTGATAATATCAGATAATTTATCATATCATCAATAACAGCATCAATTATGATATTGTACGCTGAAATCCTATGCTTTTCTGGTGCGTTTATATGGCAATCAATATCTTCCTTAAACTTTAATGAAGAACAGTAATTGTATTTTGAAAAACCTGGAACAGAAAATATCGTAGTTTGTAAGTTTCAACTTTAATCTATTCTCAGAAGTAATATTGGGTTTATTTGGATCTTCAATACGTAGACGTTGATAGATGATCAAGGGAATCATCAAAACCTTGACATTATTATAATGCAGGTTTGGATTTTTTGCTTCATACAAGTCTATGGCACTATCAGGAATATCTTGTTGTTCTTACCATACATTTTCTTGTTCAAACAAGTAAATTATCGAGATCCTGCAACATAAATTAAAATTTATATTAGTGTGATGTTGAGATTTTAGTCTAGAGTCAGATATGTATGATAAACGAACTGTAATAATGCAAAAAAAATCTGCAGAAAATTTAAGTTCAAATAACGAACGCCGCATCCTCTTCATTATCCTTTATTTTACAATTATGCTACACAACTCACAAAAGAAACGAAAGTAATCTGTAAGAGTTTGCACGTCATACTAGAATGCTCATACACAGTACACGTAAGTAATAGATACCCGAAGATTCAAATTAAAAGTCCAATAAATAATAAAATATCAGCCTATAAACCAAACAAGAGCATCGATCTCGACAAAAGACCTAAACACGATTGGCCTTGACATTAAGGTCGCCAGTGCACTGTCGCTCGTGGGTCGTAAACGAGAGTAGGTACTTGTAATTCTTGTTGCACTTGGTACAATTATAAATCATGGACTTGTAGCGGTTGACGTTATGCTCGCGGTGGCGGTGTTGCATATGCTGAATGAGGTGGTCGTTGCGCTTGGTAATGTAAGAGCAGAATTTGCAGCGTATGTGGGGTGCCATGCCGCAGCTCTCCTGGTGGCGCAGCATATGCTTGCGTCGCTTGTAACCCTTGCCGCAGCGGACGCAGTAACTACTCTTCTCCTCCTCGTGGACGTTGCGTATGTGGTCCTGAAGATTCTGTTTTTGTATCGTCTTGTAGTTGCATTGGGCGCAGTGGAGGGTGACGGCGTTGCCGCAGCCTAAACGCAAATGTTTTCGCACATCTTTCAAATCGGCGAAGAGCCGACGGCAATGCATGCACTGGTACTTCAGCAGATCCTCACAATCCTGGCAGCGCAGGTCGCCGGTGTGGTAGTCGGCCGGCTTCGTCGTGCGGTCGCAACGAATGCAGTGCACGTTTATCAAATCGACCCTTGATGAATCAGCGGAGAGGACGATTTCGTTTCTTAAAAAGTTATCATCATCACTTTCGTCAAAAAGATCGTTTACGGATACCGTTTGAACTGAATGAAATTCTGAAATAAAAGTTACAATAATTATTATTATTTGCAGATTTAAAAAATTATTTTTAATTTTGATAGCTGAATACGTACCAAAGGAACCAAGCGAGCTTTCAATGGTTATAGAATTATCAGAATGTACTTCCTCTTTAATTCTTACTTCGGGCATATCTACAGCTGATGATGATTCTAAAATAAACATTAAATTACTTTCACATATATGACCATAAGTGTACAATATGATGAATTTAACTAACCCTTAGGATCGTTAGTGGAGCTTCGGTTTAAATGAGCGCTCACAGTCCTTCTTGCCCGCAATCGCATTCCTATAACAAGGTAGATGTTTTTAAAAACATGTTTTACAAAAATATTTTCCAAAATTCTACTATTCAAACAATATTTCAAAAAACTTCTATATTGTTCTAAAAATATACAAACATTTAAAAAAAAAGATATAAAATCACACTCACAGTTGCGTGAATAACATCTAATCGCAAACAAGTGCGAAGTACAATATACTTCATTGACGGTCGGTATATATTCATGCACGATCTTAATTAATACATTGATTAAAATAGCATACATTTTTTCATCGTACAATTAAGAACACTTTGTTTTAAAATTTTTTATTTATTATTAAGAAATAACTACAGTACACGCAAGTCTTTTAACAATTATACATTTATTTGTAACATTCTTATTTATTAAAAATTCAAAAATAGTTCATCTTTGCCTGAAGGCACTTAATGTTTAAAATATTATTAAAATATACTATATCGATGGCTGAGTACAGAAACATGTCATATCAAAAATATAATTCGATTTTTTTACGCGAAACACTTAAAGCACTTGCAGTGTGTAAAAAAAGAGAATTATATTTTCCCTTTAGCAAAATGCCATCTTTCTTTACTCATGCTGATATTCCCTCTTTCACTTAAATGAATGTTTATATCCTCGCACGAGATTTAAAAATTCGCTGATTAAAAACCAAACTTAACGTTAAATTTGGAACGAGTAGATAAAAGTCTTAACGTTTTCGCAGCTCAACGTAGATTGCACCTGAAAATATGAAAGTACCTTACACATTACTATGGCATAAGCCATACGCCTAGCCAAAATCCTTTTGGTCAAAAGTTAACCACATATTGAAGATTCGATAAACAATCAAATCAACTTTTGGAAGCTCTGAATTTAAAGAATCATACACTTATAAAAGCTAATCACCTATACATCCATCTTAAGAAGTCTAATGCGATTTGCACAGTTTAATGCAAACTCACTTAATGGATCAACAATAAAATTCGCGACTGTAATTTTGCAGTCGCCGCTATTAAAAACAATAGAGAAAGGAATTTTGAATATAAAAACCTCGCCCTGCCATCAGTCGATGTTGATGACTTTCTTGACGCATCTCTCGACGTGGCGCGCGTATCTACCGAGGGTCTTGAACTTGCTGCCGCACTCGGGGCACTTCTTGGCGCGCTTCATGCGCACATACTGGAATTTGCGCTCCACCGCCTCCATGACGACGGGCTCGGGCTGGGGCTGGCCCTGGCTATGCAGCCGCTCGATATGCTTCACCAGTCGGTACTTGCGTCCCGTCGAGTAGCTACAAAAGAGGCAGCGCAGCTGCACAGGATCTACGCATTCGCCTTGCACATGACGCTGCGCCGATTGGTACGCCATGTAGATCTTCTCCGGGCAACGGGCGCACTGGTATTGCAGTTGGGCACTGCAGGTCGGGCAGGTCGTTGGACGGGTGAGCAAACGATCGCCGCGGTCCACGGGCGTCGCGCAGGTCTTGCAGTAGAAGAGGATGCGCTCTGTGTTGCCTGGGGGATAAAAATAGACCATTAATTGAAAAACGATTTTTTTTTAATTCGTGAAAGAAATTTCTTGTTGCTGTATGATTATATTTGAATTTTTTGTTTATTAATATAGAGAGAATCTCTCATATACTTTTTTTTTATAATTTTGTTTGATTAAAGATTTTATTGTTAGGTCCCATTAAATTTGTATTAACTTAAGTTGTCTAATAACAGCTTTAATTGCAATATTATACATTACTCAATTTTCTTGATAAAATTGGATTTACTTATTTTATTTATTTAAGAGCAAACTTAAATAAATACACTATTTATTGTAAATAAAAGGTTTTAAGCAGCGAAAATACAGATTTTTTAGTTGTTTGTTTACTTTACTTTTATACAGAGTGAAAAAATTGTTCTCCAAAAATTAAGCACACCTACAAGTCGAATAAAAGGTGCCGTTTTTTTACATAAATTTTTTAATGACTGCATTAAATGTTCCATCTATTACAAATATTCTTTTTCTAATAAAATTTACGCATACAGCTACAGGAAATTTCAATATTAAAGATACAAACTTACGTTTCCTTCGACGCCTTCGCGGTTCATATGCATCAGAGTCATCATCCAAATCAGGCTTATATTCATCTGAATCATCTGTAAAGAAATTTTTATTTAATAATGTTTTACAGCTTCTGGCGTTGAATTTTCTTCCAAAATTACACAAATGCTACGAACTTGTAAAATTCAGTTCAAAAGGTTGAATTTCTTGAGCGAAAGCCTCATCATCGTCGTCGTCGTCGTCGTCGCTATCTTCATCAGACTCGTAATAATCAACATAATTTGGTTCCTTTGAAATGGAAACTTCAGAAGTAAGAGCTGCAGAAAATATATTTTAGTTAGTTTTATGTTTTTATACTTTGTCGCTTTTTTCATTGCTGTTCATGAGGAATCTTAAGAAAAAATTAAGTAATAAAAAGTTGTAAGCAAGTTAAAAAAAATAATGTTATATAATTTTATAATTTTTTAACATTCACCTTTTATGTAATCTTCAAAAATCCTCTTGTACATACATGAATATATATTTAAAACATTGGGTATACATAAAAAGTTATATAAAAGCTATTACCTATTTCGTGGTAAGAAGTATGTAAAGACTTAAGAGATCGTATTTCACGAATTTTTAAGAATGGTTTTGAGTCATCAGATGTTCCACCTGGAAAAAATATATTTATGAAAATTATATTCTTTAAAATATGATACATGTTTGGTTAATTCACGGTGAATTATATTATTTCAATCTGTTGTTAATTAAAAGCATGTTAAAAAATTGTTAGTATGAAAATGCAGTGGAGTCAGCGATGATAGTCACAGTAATGAAGAATTAAAACGATTTCATTTTTTAACATCTATTTTTATTGTTTAACAAATTGACTTGAAGAAAATACAACTATCTTCTTCGAAAAAGTTTTTATTGCAGTTTACTACTTCTGCATTTTGGATAACTGATCCTTCTAAAAATTCTTCCAGATGTACAATCACCTAAAAAATAATAATAATATTAATAATAGTTTATTGTTAATACAGTACTGTTTAAAAAATATTAGAACAGGAAATTGATTTTGGAAACCTATTTTGAAAAAATGAAAGTAAAAATGAATGATTATCTGTATTAGTCATTTTATTAACAAGTATGTAGGTAATACAATAAAAAATACATAAACCATCAATATAAGAAATAATTAAAATTCTCTAATTATAATTTTTTTAAATCTATACCTACTTGACTTAAGTTAATTCCTATTTTATAACATTGCGTCATTAAATCATTCAATTCCATTTATACTATTACCATTTCACCCTCTATTTCCATCCTTATGATTAACATCCATTTAAATTACTGCGGGAACATAAATGGATTTGCATCAAAATTACACAAGGTGACGTTACTGAGAGTCGAATGAAGAGCAACGCAACATCCTTTTGGCTCATTTAACTGCATCACACAGCCTGTTAAAAAATCATAGAAGTACACTAGTTCCGAGGCAAATGGTACGAAGAAACAATAGTGAAGCTTCACTAGAATGTCAAAAGCTCGAAGTGCATCATTGCCTACTGAAATTATGTGACCATCTGCCATTATATGGAAGCTACCTCTGCG
This sequence comes from Sycophila sp. Sp_5, assembly GCA_018906775.1. Taxonomy (NCBI): domain Eukaryota; kingdom Metazoa; phylum Arthropoda; class Insecta; order Hymenoptera; family Eurytomidae; genus Sycophila; species Sycophila sp. Sp_5. The sequence continues at coordinate 1,991,479 of JACCID010000020.1, forward strand.
TTCGTTGTTTACCATGTAACACATAAGGAAGGGTGAATTTCGATGAGCATAGACATCATGCAGGACTGATTCATCTGTCACCTAAAAAATTCCATACATTAAACCAAGAAAGACTTTCAAGATTCATAAATGCTTCACTTACATTGATAAATTGAAGAAGAAGCTCATTAGGCATAGTCTTTACAGGCTTTACTTTAAATGGGCTTTTTGGCTCCTATGTATAAAAATAATAGTTTAATGCACTTTGATATTAAAATTAGAAAGACTTAAAGATAAGTTCACTCACAGTTCTATTTTCTTTTCGTTTTATGTAGTTAGGACTGGGTAATAACTCAGGCAGGAGAATAAGAGCTTTTAAATTATCTGGGGAACAAATATTATATTTAATGATGTGAACATCATTATTTTAATTTTGTATTTAATAAATTATACTAACTATCAGAAATATCCTGTATAGTCTGCACAAGATGTGGTTTTGTAGATGAACAATATTGCAAAATCCGCGGAGTATAATAAGTTGCAAATCTATCTACAAATGTGTCATTGTGTGGATATTGCGATAAAAAATTCTCTTCTTATCTGAACATTAAGAAAGTAACATTGTTTCATATCTAGCTTTATTAATATAGGCATTACGATATAGAGAATTATAAAACTAACTTACCACTTCACCTTGGAAGTCCTTAAATTTAGGATAAATATTTAACAATTCTCCCAATGAGTAATGTTCAATTGCAGTCTTTATTTGCTTATGACGATTTGCTCTTGTTTCCTCAGTCAGTCTAATGATATCAGTTTTATTTTCTTCTGTCGATTGCTTCATAAACAATTCAGATACCTATAACATATTGAAACGTTAGACCTTCCTAATATAAATGTATCAGATCTAACCCAATTGTATGTAAAAAAAATTACTTTGGCATTAAATTCAGCTTCAGTTAGTAATTCTTCATTTATCACAATTTTCAACGGTAACTTATTAGCTTTCCTCTCCCTCACATGAGAGCTTATGGCTCGTTTCTTCTCCGAAGGATTCAACTTCAACCTCAGAGTTTTCAGCCTGAATTCTATAAAACCTCGATTGGTTTTTGGATCATAAAAATGTTCCTAAATTAACAATTAAATTAAATTAGCTTGACTGTTTAACGCAGTTCACTTTCAGAAAGCATAAGAGTTACGTTAATACTAACATAACCTCCGCTTGCCGAGCGAAGTTTCGGAAACGCTGTCACGATATCTTTAGCTAACTGCGTCTTTAGCTGACACGAAGGATACCTGAAAACAAGCAGATATGATGAAATCCGTAGGCTGAATTTGCAAAAATTGATGTGCAGATGACAATTACAAATTTCCATCGTTGTACTCGATCATTCCAGAGACGGCAATGCGAACCAATTCCCGCCGGTCTCCAGGTTCAACCACACCAGAATCGTAGACGTTTATCAGGGACGATCTCAACTGCTTTCTGTCGTAGGTTTCAACCCATTCTCGGACGTTCATCAAACTCCACTCCTTTGCATAAAGAACATTTTTTCTTTGTTAAGCAAATCTGACGTCATATTGCCGTGTGTAAAAATTTTCGACAATTTGCGCGGGAAACCTCAAGGACATCCGGACATGTAAAAGTTCAAGTCCGCGCCGCGTATGGCGCGAAAATTTAAATTTGTACTAGATGTGGTGTTGATTTTAACAAAACAAAGCACATTGTTTTCTTTCTTACGGGATTGTAATGAAACAATATACAGAATTTACGTTGATAATGAAGATCGGTATATTATGTCGCGAGGGACGAAAGTGCAGTGTTATTCTTCGAAGGAAAATTTTCCTGAGAAAAGAATGCACCTCGTTTTAGTTTGACATTGTACATACTCTACTGCCGATCCTCCTATAATATAGCCATTTTATTTCTCCAAAATAGGGAATAAATTGAATTGTTATTACCATGGAAAATAAAGAAATTTTTATTTTCCGTAAATGTATGTCAGCAGGGAAAAAAGATTTCTTTATGTTTCTTGGGAATAATAACTCAATTTACTCTATGTTTTTGAAAGAATGTAGCTGTTATAGCGACGTCGGGAGAAAAATTTTTTTTTTTAAATCTTTTCGTTTCAAAGTAAAGCATTCGACAGGTTGTCTGATTTTTTGAAATGCGTTTTTTTTTCTTGAGGCGACGGCAATAGATAATAATTAAAATATTTCTATAAAATTAGCGGTATATAAAAATGAAATTATACCTGATTTAAAGAAGCGTAGCCCTCAGGATTCCCGTCTACATTCGACAGAGTCGCCATGAGTGTTTCTTGAGATCGGCTCTCTAGTGCATGAGATGTATTTGGTGTATTTTCCAAAATAATTTCTGGTTTTATCGTTACTGCATACTGTAGGCAATGATACAATTTTTATAATATACAATTTTGTGATATTTATGAAAAATGCTGTATAACTCTGACTTTCTATTCGGCCATAATGATAAATTAAAATTTACACGATAACGTTTAAGATTTAAAATTACGGAATAGCTCATACTTTCTAACGTTTAAATGGAAGAAAAACGAGAGGCTGAATCTAATAAAAGCAGACTGAATACTCTCAAATAAATAATTATTGTTTAGCTGCGTAAAAAACGTACTCATCTTTGTGTAAAAAATATTACTTATAATGGTTTAAAAAAATTGTTCTTAAAAATAATCGAAACAATAATAATTGTTCCTAAAACATTAAAGTTAACGAATAAAACATTACTTTCGCATCATTATCAGCCTCTCAATTGAAGAAATTAATTATTAAACCACGTGCAAAGTAACAGTTTCGTTTGCACAAATTACACTAATATAGCCTTTATTCCACGAGGAAATATAAAAAAATATATATATATATATAAAGCATAAATATTGTTTATACGTACAAATCTATTAACAGAGTCCATGGCATCTGAATACTTCTTTCTCGAACTAGTACATTTAGCTTTATCAAAGTCGGTTTCCGCAATCGAGGCAAACGAATATGCATCTTCTTCTGAAATTATAATAAGATTACATACTGTAAATTTTGTAATGAAAGTACAACTATAAAAACACATTAAAACATTATTGCAAAAATACAGTTGTCAAAATAAAAATGTACGGAGCAGTCTATAAAATATTACGATTGTGTATAATAGTGATAGAGTATCATATAAATTTCTGTTATTCAGAATTAATGATGTACAATGTGACACCTTTAATTACCTTGCTTTCAAGTAGTTACAAAGGTTTCCTTACAAAAATTTGTTTACATAACTATTTGTATTAACCTTAACCGTATTAATGATAATTGCATATCTTACCCCATAAATTATTTTTTATAAACTGATTATTTACAGTAGACACATTAAACTTATATACATTGTGATATTTAGAAGAAAATATGTCAAAGTTATGATTATACAAGGAGTTTATTCATTGGTAACAAAATTGGATACATCCTTTTTTCACAAAAACAACTTATAATTTATTAATTGAAGTCCTACACTTGCAGTAGCACAATAGTCGACTTATAGTATATACGAGCATAAATTATTTTCGAAGTAAATTAACAATAATTCCTCAATTGATTCTTTCCCCTAGAAAAAAGTTAAATATACTTCGTTGAAAAATTTGAAATATTCAAAAAAAGAGAGAAACTTGCAATCAGTGCGATTAATATGCAATTGATACGTAATTATTACTTATTATGAACAATCACATTTCTATGCTCCTCAAATAATACATATATTCACATTAAAATCGTATTGTTAATTCATCGTATATATTACGCAAAATTGTATATAATTTCCAATAACCATGTATAAGCTAATATGTGATCTATCCATCAACATTAGTACAAATATTAACTTATCGAGTATTCGCTGAAAGAACTTTTTCATAGAAATTACAATGTGAACCACCATAAAAATTAGGCGAGAAAAGCCATCGGGAAACAGTTTGGAATCATTGAAAATTTTTACGGTAATATGCTATTTGTGACCTTTAACTATTGTTCTACTTAAGAAACTTTAAACGTAGTCATATCAAAGGTAAATTACACTGAATTTCTAAAGCAATATTGACTTTATGCTTGACTAAACAAAACAGATATAGATTAAAGCCACAATCAAATAATTCTTAAATATTTAACTAAATTTTACGTAAGAAAAAAATCAGTATCAAGTAAATTTTCCTCGGTGCATCTAAAAATTGCAACGAAGCTGCCGTAAAAACGTCCAGCGCTTGGCAACCGTTCCTCGACTACGTAACTTTTATCGTGAACTTCATCTTAATTTCTATTAAAAAAAAAAATACTCGCAGTGTATATCGCAAAAGAACGCGAATCACACATAAATATTATATTACATAAAAAAAAAAGCTGGAATCCGTCTACTCGGTGTATCTCTTCGGCAAAACGGTCTTCCTCTTAGCCGTTTTCGCTTCCTCAATTTTCTTGGGGAAAAGCTCATTCCAGTGGATCTTCCTCAAATGAGCGTAGAGCACGCCCTTGTGGGAGGTGGTAAAGTCGCAGTGGGCGCAGTAAATTTTGCCGACGGGGCTGCCGCACTTTTTCCGGTGCTTGGAGAGGGTCGCCGCGTGCTTGTACGGCTTGCCGCACTTGCTGCAGAGGAAGAACTTTATCTGGTCGTTGGCGGTGTGCAGGTTCCTCACGTGCATCTGCAGGTTGGCCGGGCGGCTGGTCTGGAACGGGCAGAGCTCGCACTTGATGCTGGCGAGGCCGCAGTACCTTAGGTGGCCGAGCATGTGGAAGCGGTGTTTGTAGGGCTTGCCGCACTTGGTGCACTTGTGGCGCTTCTGGAATGTGGTGTGCTTGCACTTGACGTGGAGGAGGAGGCTGGCCTTGCGGTTGGTCTTGTACTCGCAGTCGGCGCAGTGGTAGCCCGGGTCCTTCATGCAGTGATGGCGCAGGTGATAGCGCAGGGACTTTATGTGCTTGTAATTTTTGGAGCAACGGCCGCACTGGTACTTGACTGGATCCTGGCAGTCCGGGCACTTGAGGTCGCTGAAGGAGTTGTCGGTTTTCCAAACATTGTTGCACTTTTCGCAGTGAGCCATTTCAAAGTTTCCGTCTGGGAGGGAAATATTCGCGGTTAGTCGAAAGTTGCATTTAGTTGGAGAAAAGTCTACTGAGAAAAGTGGGTTTAAAAAAATTTTTATTATTTTTAATATTTGTTATTGTTTATTAATATTTTTCTATCAATGAGACGACTTTTTTAATATTTTTTATTGGGCCAACAAGAACCCGCGTAAAAATAATTGAGATCAAAATAAGACGATAAAAAGATTCATCTTTATTATGTCCGGGTTTAAGATTTTTTAAGACTTAAAAAAGATCCTATACTAACAAGATCAATTTAAGATCTTTTTAAGATCATTGTTTTAATACAATATTAATATAAGTTTGATATATTCAAATTATTTAAATTTTATATACATAATATCTTATAAAAATCTTTTTAATTTTAATAAGATCTTATATTTAATTTTTTTTTTTAAATTTATATGTATTAAACTAATATCAATATTGTATTAAAACAATAATCTTAAATTGATCTTGTTAATATAGGAACTTTTTTAAGTCTTAAAAAATCTTAAATCCGGACATAATAAAGATGAATCTTTTTATCGTCTTATTTTGATCTCAATTATTTTTACGCGAGAAGTGTTACAACTTTTGACTAATTATTGGTATGCTGGTATTAATGACTGTTAATATAGCGAAATAATAATTTTTCTTAATCTATTTTTCTCAGTGTAAACATGAAAATGTATAGAAAATTGAAGCAGAAAAATATTCTTGCTGACTGACGTTATGAAGTAAACTACAATAGTTTCTTGTAAAATTAAGTAGAAACGTTTAAAAAAAGTCTGAGAATATTACAATGCTGTTGAAATTTGCAATAGGACATTTTTACTATATTAATTATTAGAATTGATAATAGATATTTAGAAAATCTCATGATTTTCGATAATAAAAAGATGTTATGATAGAGTAACGTGAAATACCTAATATCTCAAGAGCATCAATTTGCGCATCTTCCTCAATGGAAAAGTCCAAATAAGCTGCCTCTTTAATGTAATGCACTTCTCGAATAGTTTCAAAATTATCATCTGCAACATTAATTTAAAATTAGAGAATCTCGAAATTATGAATATTCAATAGGTAACTTTTCGAACTAACCAGGTATTATTTCTGAAATTTCTTGTTCGTCAATGCGTATTGCAGTAATTCTCGCCATTTTACTTTTTTCTTTGGGCAATTTACCTATAAATAAAAATATATTACTGAAATAAATTGTATTCATTTATACGAGAACTACGATTTCAAACGTAGATAAACTACGATTTGCCTCATTATTAATAAATGCTTCATGTTATGGACAATTTAACTTTATAAATGTGATAAAGTGAAATTTACATAGAAAATGTGAATACTCACATCTTTTACGCGAATTTCGCTTGCGCATAGGAGGAGCTCGAGGACGATGAAAGTGCAACCAAAACAAAGCCATGATAATTTGTGATAAAATTTTAAGTTACTTGCATAACATTTATATTTTATGCGCATCGTGCAAAGGTTTATGAAGTGAATACATGAGTTAATGCAATGGGATTTGTTTTGACTTATATGAACACTCTTATTTCATATATTTTAATTAAAAATCACTGCTTTGAAAAAAAAAATACTTATCACAATTTCCTAAAGTATCTATTCTAAAGATTTTTTACTTCAGTTATTTATATTTCCTACGCATACTTTTAAAATATCGCAAAAAATAAATGATATTTAATAATTAAAAAATTATGTTCCTTTTACAACATTCGGTGACTGCTCATGCCAAATGAGTGGGGTTGATAATTTTCGTAAAGTTTTAATATTGTTGCTACAAATGCAGCGCCGATGTTCATTGAATCTCGACCATCTGCACTTGCACTACAAAAAATATTTAGTTTTTCTATCATTTTTTGCGCATATCCATTGTTATGTACGCGTATAAATTCTTCTTTATTAACGAGATGCGTTGATCTGAAAACAAAAGACTTGAGGTAAGAAAAAGAGTACTTGTTAAATAAATTAAATAAATTGTGATATTAGGGTATTAAATAAAAAATGTTTTTTATATGTAAATAAATTTATTTGACAATTAAATTTAATATTGCTATTAAATTGTAACAAAATAAAGTATAATGTGTGCATTTCAGGGTAGCCGATATACCAGAATTTCCCACAGTAATAAAATCTTTCAAAATTTACCTGTTCTTAATTACCTAATAAATTTCCGCTCAGGAACCATATTATTCAACAATAAATTTTAACAATAGTCATTACCCTATTTTCCAAAAATTATAATTAGTCAACAAGCACTATACTATAATCCTACTGTGTGCATTTTCCCGGACAGGTCAAATTTCGAAAACCCAAGGGGGCGTGTCTCATGGTAATTAGTGCAAGTTGATGCACTCTCACCTTTTATGACTTTATCCTATGAACCGCCCCTACAAAAACACCACCGTTCCATAATTCGCCATCTTTCTCTTTCCCCTTCTCCAACTATTTCTGCAGACCCTATATAAGACGATCTCCAGAAGGAAGAGGTTCATTCAAGTTTAGTCCCTCTGGACATCAACTCTCGGTAGACTGCAATTTTTGCTACTTCCACCTTTAAACATCCCTTGCCGATTGACATAAGCAAATATGACGTCGGCAGCCAGACCAACGTTCGATCCAGCGCGCGGAGGACAAGGACGCGGCGAGAAAGACTTGAGCTCCATCTCGAAGCAGTACAGCTCGAGGGACTTGCCTTCCCATACGAAACTCAAGTACAGAGAGCAGGGCCAAGGCACCGTCGAGGAGCTCCGGAACCGGGACTTCCGCAAGGAGCTCGAAGAACGCGAACTCGACGCCAAGGACAAGACCGGATCTCGACGCCTGGCGATCCAAGCTGCGGAACCCGCGGCGAAAAAAGCGAAGACCGCGGCTGCGGCTTCCGCCGCGAACCTCGACGTGGACGATCCGCTGGACGACGACGACTCGGACTCCGAGAGCGACGACGACGACGCCGAGGCGCTCATGGCTGAATTGCAGCGCATCCGGAAGGAACGCGCGGCCGAGCAGGTCAAGAGGGAGATGGAAAAACGACAGGAGGACGAAAGAATACGCACGGAGAATATTCTGCACGGGAATCCGCTCTTGAATTATGCTGCCAAAAGTGTCAAGTCCGACATGAAGATTCGAAGGGGGTGGGACGACGACGTCGTGTTCAAGAACTGCGCCAGATCGGAGCCGAAGAAGAAGTATGAATTTATAAACGACTCGCTGAGGAGCGAGTTCCATAAGAAGTTCATGGAAAAGTACATCGTCTGAATGCAGCAATGGCGAGTGCAAATTCTATTAGATTCAGGGAAAATTAATTTCTTGTCAAATTCATATTATGTACCTTCGAAGAGAAAATGTCAAGTGTTTTAAGAGAAATATGGGAATCTGTAATAGTAATAAATGTAATAATGTAATAATAATAATGTAATCATTTTTATTGTATACAAAGATGTATTAAGAAATTGAATAAACTGAACTAATCTGAGAATATCATTCGGTGGTAGTATCTTGCAGATTTTTATATCCTTGACATCCAGAGTAGTTATACTTGTACCTTTTTTCTTCACTACAAATTTACCATCCAAAATAATTATAAAAGATTTATTTACAAGAAAATGAACATTAGGTAATTATGATTTATGCGAAAGACTGTTTTATTCAAGCAGTAGTACATTAATTGTAACCAATTTGAACGATCCATTAAGAATAATTCTAACTACATTTATCCTTTGTGATTATCTTCCACAATTCAAGTAAAAGTTTAATTTCATAAATTTGTAATAAAAGTTCCATAAAATAAATTCTTAGTTTTGTAGTATTCGGCTGTTTGAGTCTATATTTCCATCATTCAGCACCTAAAAACAATAAGATAATATTAGTACAAAAGTATATTTTAAATACATTCTATTCAAATGGCAACATTTAAAGGAGATTAAAATAAAAAGTCACATTTATTTTGTAAAATAATTTAATATTTAAGTACCTTGTACATAGCTTTGTAAAAAAAAGATCGGTATAAAAATCTTACGTTTTGTTCGTAATAATTACAGACTAAAATACCATTTAGTGTAAAAACCATCTACCCTCAAAATATACGCTGTTTACAATGTAAATTAATTGGTAATAGACCCTCTAGTCTATGGTAATCTATGGTATTAAGTTATTAAAGTTCGATTTTCTTTATAGAGTCATGGTCCCTGCCAACGCTATATTACGTATAAAATTAAGTCAAATTATTAAGTACCACAATAGCAGTTAAAAATAGGAATGTCTCAAATTGAACGTTAAGGAGTTTAAAAGTTAATACTTAAAATCCCTTTGAATAACACACGAATGAAGTAATCTAATTTGTTATAAACGTTTAAGAATACTTATTCATATAAACCTAAGTAATTATGTTAATTATAATAAAAGTGTTGTAAAAACTATCAGCTCTTACGGATACTTCGTCAATTACATTGAGCGAAATTCGATGTTTGTATTATAAAACCGAAGTTATTCTACAACTCTTATTACATAAGACCCTGAAGTTTACTCTTGTACAATTGGTATGTTTTTAACAAGATAATCGTAGCTTCTTCGTTGCAGGCGCGCTCTTTTAAGGCACCATTAAAATGTAACTTTTTTTTAACTTTAAGTCTCCTTGATATAGAAAAATACAATTTCCTAAAATTTAAAAAATTACGGTAACATGACAATTTTTATTTTAACAATTTCCAAAACAAAGAATAAAATACAATCGATCGAACAATGTTCACATAATGTTCCCGCATTATTATTTTTTTTTTTTGCAGCTGTGCCTTTAAATAATAGATGAACCAATACTATTCAACAGAATACTGTATGTACGTAACTTTGACTAACAATGTAGTCCCATTAAATTTAGTTTTACTTACGTAAACAAAACTAAGTTCTAATCATTCCCACACCCATAAATAAGTACAATACAAAAATATTATTCTAAAATTAATAATGTACTGTTTATAACGCTATTAATCTCTATTTTTTGTTCATGGTAATAAATTAGTTTTCTTCTTTCATACAAAAAAAGAAGAAAACGTGTCTGCATCCATCTTGATATAAATAGAAGCTTACAGTATTGAAATAAAACTAAAGTGAATAAATAAATTTTTATTCACTTAATGAATCTCATTATTGTTCGTTGAAAAACGAAAGCTAGCGTCACAGTAGAAGATAATTAGTTACATTTCCGAAATAATGGAAAATATATTTCAAAAATAATGAAAAAGAAAACTTAACTAATAAAATTGATCATTAGCAAAATCTAAAAAAAAATTTGAAAAAAGTTTCTTATTCTTCTCTGGGCACGAACGTATTTCGGGCTTCTCGGGTATACACTTGTACTTACCACGCACCGCATGTTTGCAATGAAGAAAGGCACATTTCATTAGAGTCTTGTGGAAACAAAAAATAGATTTCATAAGATTCTTCTTACGAAGGATTTTTTGATGAAAAGTGTTTTTTTTTTCGTGGCAGATTTGAATTGCGTTAGTTTTCATTGTAATGAAAATAGTCGTGTGATTGTCAAATGAAATTTTCTCCACTGCGAAAGAAATATTGTAAAAATTGATCTCCCCCGTGTAAAAAAAATTATTCCGGCAATAGTCTGGCAGTATCTGTCTATGGAGACTACTTTATGCCAGACTTTATAACATTTGATTAAAACTTGAAAATTTAAAAAAAAAATGTCTAGTTAAAAATGCGAACAAGATTCCATCAAATAGACACTTACAGCACCTATTTACTAATTTTTTTCCAGACCCCAATTGTAAGTACGGGATAGCCACGATGGCATATACTAAACTTTTTTACAAAGGCTGTCTGTAATTCTTATTTCAAACTGAGCTCTTAGATAAAAACGAGCGTTTTCTGCAGTAAATTTTGAACAAGGTGTAGTAAATGTTGCTGTAAATATACAATCACTTTCAATACTGTTCAGTAAAATTTACTATATTTATGGCAAATTTAGCTGTGTATATTTCTCAGTGTTTTAAAGTAAAATTAACCGTTTTCTAGTGTACATTTAAAATTCGCGAAATTTTCACCGGATAAAATTCATGCAAACTACGAAGCACGACGCGTGTTTGTTTCCCAAACGGGAGCACCGACCAAGACCTCGCGTTTTTCGTAATTAAAAAATTCACCCTACCCTACAGAACATTTTATCTCTCTTTCTTTTTTTTTTTGGGAAACTCGAGTATACTGATCAACGACCTCGCCCCAATCATGCGCTAAGATCGGCCTGATGGTGTCGCTTGAAGTGCACCGTGAGGTTGCCCCGTTGACGCGCCTTATAGGGACACTGGGGGCACTGGAAGCTCGGCGGCTTGTCCCCGCACTCGAGGCTCTCGTGTCGCCTCATGGTGCTCTTCCACCGGTAGCCCTTGCCGCAGAAGCGGCAGCGGAACTCGCGCTGCTGGCTGGGCTCCTGCAGCGCTGTGTAGCCGAGCTGCTGCTGGCCCTGGCCCTGCTGTTGCTGCTGCTGCTGTTGCTGCTGTTGCTGCTGCTGTTGCTGCTGCTTCTGGCGCTGCTGGTGACGCTCGAGCTGCTGGCGGGAGACGAGGCCGAGAGAGGCCGGGAAGACGAGGCTGTCGCGCGAGGAACTCGCCTCGTCGTCGTCCAGCCGCTCGACCTCGAGCTCCGTCCGGCCCCGAAGCTGCAGCTGCTGCTGATCGCTGCGGCTGCGCGTCAGCGGCCGAGGCTTCTTCGCGAACTGCTTGAAGTTGCGCCGCAGCAGGGAAATCATGCTGAGCCGGCTGGACTTGCCTGCGGACAGAGAGAGAAGCACGCGGGCTATGCGTCAGTCGGAGAGGCTCACGGGGGTTCGGCTACTTTGCCGCGGGAACAATTTATTTAGGCGAGGAGAAGCTGCGAGCTTAGCAATGCTGAAAAGTCGTAGGAGAGAGTCTAGAGAGACCGACGTACAATTTTTTTTTTAAATTGCTCTTTGTGTAATTTAGTCGTAACGTCGTACGTAAATTCAAATTGTTTGGATATTTAATTTTAAAGAGGCGTAAGATAACATTTTTATTTGAATCACTATATCTGTACGAGGACGCAGCCACAGACTGGACTCTCAGATAAAAATGGCTAAAGATTTTAAGTTTCTCTAAACAACGTAAAAAGGAGTAAAAATTAAGGTTGCGTCTGTGTTTCTGAAGATATTTTATTTAAAAAAAAAAAGGCTATAATAATTGTGTTTTTTTATTAGTGAGGATACCCGAAGAAAAAGATCACCGTTGATAACTGAATTTTTATTTAAATATTTTACTGAATTTTCCATCGGTAGATTTTGAACAGAATAGTTCAGCATTGCTTGCTCGCTCTTTTATGTCGCTGCAAAATGATTTGCGATTTGCCAGTGTTTTATATTATTTACTGCAATAGATAATGTTTTCTAACACACGGCAAAAGGCTTCAATTGCGATTAAATAAATTCTTCTTCGAGGAAAGTAAAATACAATATAAATAAAACTTAAAGAAAGAAAAATGAATACTGAAATCAAATGTGAAGGTACGTGATGATAAAGAAAATTAAGACTAAATCGTGCAAAATAATGCATAAATTCTAATTACTCATAAAGATGTAACCATCACCAGTGAAATAAGCCTGGAAAATTGTACATAACTGATAATTAAATAAATTTAATTAAAATGAACGTAAATAAATGATAAAATAATAAAATAATTAATTTTATTAAGAAATATAATTTTTACAATCGTTTGCTCCACCGCTGAGGACAAATTGCTGTTAGGCAAATATTCTCTTCTCTCAAATTAATTTGATTACGTTTCTCCTTCTTTATAAAATGTTGGCGATATTCATTCTGCGCTCTTATAAACGTTAAATAGTTCTCGTACATGCGCATCGCAAATCTGCATACTTGATGTGACCACATTCAAGTACAAAAAAAAATTACGGACTATTTTTTCCTGACTGAAATTTAAAGCAATTTAGTTGTATTCTCTTGCTGCTTAGATCTGTAAAAAAATAAAATTTCATTAATTTTAACAATTAACAATTAATTTTCACATTTATCAATTAACGACACAGTAATAGTTACTTATAGTTACTTATTGAAAGAACAAGACGTAATAAAAGTAACGAAAAGTTTATTTAAACAATAATACACATTTGATTGTACAATTTGTACGCGTAAGTCACTAGGCGAATAAAAAGATTCATTTTGTTATAAAAAAAAGAGAGGAAACGGCGAAATGTAGAATTAAGTACGAATGACAATGAAAAAAGCTTCAAAAAAATAAATTCCTGTGCTCGTGCACAGAGGCAATGTGAATTTTCAAGTTGCGATTGGTGAAGGCATGGTGATCGCAGTGCGGACACTGCAGCCTCATCCGATTGCGCTCGTAGAACAGGTGGTTCTGCGCAGCCTTCGAATTTTTGTACAAATTATTGCAATTCTTGCACTGATACTGATACGGCGTGCGACAGTCGCGGCACCTGGTCTCGCCTCTGTAGAAGACCCTCTCGCTCGTCTTGTTGCAGCGCGGACAATGCGGCAGGAACAGCGACGACAGGGCTGCAAATTTCAAGGTTCCTCGAGTTAGCTTCGGCTTTTATACCCTGGCCAGGCTCAAAATGGATGGGAGCATACCTGAAGGCTTCTCGTCCGTCAGTTCCTGCGCACTCGGATTCTCGGAGCTCCGCGTGACAGGCGCGGCGGGACCCTGACTGTACGACCACTCGTTTACGCTACCTAGGTTCGCGTCGGCACTATGTGCCAGCGGGTCTACCGGGTAATAATTTTGTACTTTAACATTGGCAATACCTGAAACACACCAAAGTAGCCGTTTCTTAAACTGCCCAACAACCGCACATCTATGCTTTCATTAAATAAGTAGAGTGCAAAGAAAACCAACTTTGTTAATAAAGAAAGCTACGTGGGAGTCGATGGGTGCTAAATCAACCAATGCGTCAACATGAAATCCCCGGTTTTATTGTTCGTACACGCTTTGTATAATTTATTTTAATTTTCTTCTTTTGAAGAGTAGCGAGTGCGTCAGGATGCAGCAGTTTCGTATGGTGGATGATAGAGCAACTGCCGATGACCATAAGGCAGTGATGGTATTGACATTCTTTGTGGATTTGTGGCTTTGTGGACTTGCATATATCAACGTGCAGTATCACTCGAAGTTCCGTATTCGTAGTTCAGTGAATTTGTTTCAGATGTGTATCCCTTAGGCAAATTGACAACTAACTGGGAGAGTGTCAGACTTCCAGATCGTGGATTTTATTGAAATTTTAAGATTTTTTCTTATATTAAAATATGAAGAAGTATGCCGCTCAAAATTTTCGACAGTATATGCTTAAAGTTATTGTTTGCTAAGTTATTAAATTTCATTATTTAACTACAATCCGCACCCTTGAGATCGACAAAATCCACTAAAAATTCAAATAAAAATACAACAATTGGAGAGTTGTTGCGTTAAAAAAACTGTATTGGTTCAAAAGTTATGCCCAATTGAATTTGAATATTGAGAAGAGCATAATATTTTATTATAAAACATTATCACGTTATTCTTAACACTCATATTCAATTGGACATAACTTTTTAAAGAATACAGTTTTTTAACTCAAATTGTTGCTCCTTTTTGCTACTTTTATCTGATTTATAGTTAAGTAATGAAATATAAAGTTTAAGCAAAAATAATTTTAGGGTTGTAATGTGTCGAAAATATTGAGCGTTACACGTTAACACTCTGGGTTTCTTTATATTTTAGTATAAGAGAACTTTCCTCAAAATTTCAATAAAATCCGCGATCCAGAAATCTGATTGTCTGTTGGAGCTTGAGAAGCCAGTGAGCTGCATTCCTAATGTTGATGGTTTTATACAGATCTTAAGCTCCAGCACAGATGACGACAGATCTTGACATTGAAATTGAAACGGTGTTGAAGCATGTGGGGCATATTTTAGTTTGACCTTTGAAGAACAACTTCTCCATCGTTACATTGCACATCGAGCAATAAGGCAGTACAACTCGGAGACCTGCAAAGTTGGGCTTTAGTAAGTGATTAATGTTCACTGATTGACAAATTGTAAGAACGAAAATGGAAAGGTTTTTTTTACAAGAATAAAAACTCTTGTGGATATGCTTACGGCATATGGATTTTTGACCTGAATAATAAATATAAATTGTAAAATTGAAAAAAAAAAATAATAATAACATAACGATGTCATATTTCCACATAGAAAACACAAAGATTGGTTGTCCCCAATAATGATCGTTAAATTAGATCAGATTTTAATTCTCATAATTAGGCATATACATGTAGCTTCTAAAAGATTAGGTACATTTGTCTTAATGTGCAGCCGACCGCTATAGGTCGAGCTCACTACAGTGTAACAGCGAAAACTCTTGTAAAAGCGCGTCATGTCCGTACTACATAAATTCGTCATAGATTTCTAATTTACAAAAAAAAAAAATAGACCCGACAACGACGTCATGAGAACATAGTAGAAAAAAATTCATCGATCGACGTTTCTTTTGGTCTGCTGCGACTTCTTCTTTCCCAGCACCCTGGGGTGAGCCATCGCGAGGTGCTGGTGGAACATCGCCCTGCTGCTGGTCTTGCAGTCGCAGTGCTCGCAGGCGTACTCCTTGAGGCAGACCAGTTCGAAGTGCTTCTGGAAGTGGCCCGGCGTCTTGTAGGCCCTGCCGCACTTGGTGCAGACGAAGCGACTGTGATCCCCGAGGCTCTTATCGTGCTTCCTGATGCGGTGGTCCCTCAGGCAGCTGCTGTAGCCGGTGACGAAGGGGCACATGTCGCAGCTGAATCTCTTGCTCTTGCCGCACACTATGCGCTCGTGGGCGCGCAAATTGTTCACTCGACTGAAGACGGCCTTGCACGTGCCGCAGACGTGCTTCTCCACCGGCTTGTTGCTCCGGATGTGCTTGACGCGCATGTGGCTGCGCAGCGACGACACCGGAGGAGAAGGTGCTGCCGCACTGGGTGCAGGAGGGCGGCCTGGAGTCCACCAGGACCATGCACACGTGATTGTTCAGGTGCTCCAGGCACTTGTAGAATTTGTTGCACGATTGGCACTGGTACTCGCAGGGACTCTTGCACAGCGGGCAGGTGGCCTGGTTCTTCGACAGGACGTGCAGGGGGTTGTCCTTGCAGCTGGGGCAGTGCAGCACTGATTTTAACTGACCTGCGTGGCGTCTGCCGTTAGTGAATTCTTTCCTTTTATGTTACTTTTTTGCGCGGAGACAAATTTCATTGCAAATGTGTTATTCGTTTAGTACGTGAAATGCTTGATTTGCTAAATTACAACCCTTGCAGTGTAATGACTACACTGATAAAAAAATGACATGTAGCATATTTCAAGCATGAGTTCAGTTTACATTGATTTTTAAAGTTAGTATCAGGATTACTTTAAATTTATTTAATGTACACGGTTGAAACAACATTCCTTTAAACTTATTAATTTTTACGAAGAATTTTTTTCAGTTTAGCTAAAGGAAAAAAATGATATCAGACTTGCAGGATAAATTATCAGGTTTATAATATAACTTATGCTGGCCAGTATTGGAATTTCTAGGATAAGTCTAACACTATTTTCTAGTCTGTGACTCTGGAAAGTATATTTTTTTAAAACATATACCACATTTTTAATAAAATTTACCTCCGTGCAGAATACCGCAATTATCAAATGCTTACCCCACTGCCGTCTAATCAAATTATGCGCGGGAACTACGACTGCTTCGTGCGATACACTCGCTTTTGGCTCTGAAAAAGTATGAAATTATTATTTATGGCAGTTGCGGAGAAAAGAAAAATTAAATTTATGCCATACCTTCAATCCTTTTGCTTTTTTCCGTCTGTATTGTAACCGATTCATTTACGACAGCAATAATCGATTCATCTACGTGGGTGATAATTAATTCATCATTTACATCTATGACCGGGATTACAGTAGTAGGATTTGACACAGCTTTAATTTTGTCAAAGGATATCTTGTCAATATTTTCTTCAGTTACCTCAATATCGTCGTTTACCTCTTCAACTAAAATTTAAAAAAAATTATTACTGTCATAAGTTGTCAACTTTTTATTTCGAATTCCAAGTATGCACTTACAATTAATAGGAGAATAACACAGAAGATCGTCGTCTGATATAATCTCTTCCTTTATGTCAATAATATCTTGATGTTCGTCAATCTCAATTTCTGTAACAGAACAATTGAAAAATAAATATTATAATTTATAACAAGAAGAGCAAACATAAAAAGAGTTACACGCTTTTTGTTAAATAACTGATTATAGCTACACTGTACAGTAAAAAGTTAATTATCCCACATGATATAAATGATGTGACAATTATAATCTTGATTACGTAAACGAATTATAAGTGTTTCAAGACAATTTTGACATTTGACGAAGTTTATACATTTTTATTAAATTAGTGAATACAAAAATTTGGATCATGCAGAAAAACGCAATTACATAAATTAGATTTTAAAGGACGAGTCACACGAAAATAAAGTAACCGTAATAGACCCTTCTCTCACACAAAGCAGCCTTGCCAGGAAGTTTAGGACATATTACTAAAACTTTTGTTTAATTTTATGTTGAGTAGGCAGGCTATAAGACATACGATTTCCATACTTGTAGGCTGTAAAACAGACGACAGGATGGACGGAACAGAATTTTTTCGACATTCCTTTGACCTCTTCATTTGAAGGTTTGGCCTCAAATTAATAGTTACCATCATACCAAGATTGAAATAAATGACATATGAAAAAAATAGTTAGAAATAATGAGCATGAGAGAGAGAGAGAGAACAAAAATATATTTTTTTAATATTTATTTATTATCTTTATAAAAAAAAACACTAAACATTTCTTTTTTTAATGTATTAACTTACACGCACAAACTACAAGAACGGTAATTGTCGATGTTTAAATAAATAAATGTATGTAAAATTAATCCTTCCACTTGGTAACATTAGTAAAGACATCAGTTAGTGAAGCATTGAAATTCTCTCGTTTAACGGATAGACCTTTTTCATTCCTCAACTCAATTATTGCAGCTGTAAATAAAATGAAAAGTAAGGATTCCAAATGTGTTCACAATAATCAGAGAACGATGGACAAAATACAAAGTATTATAGTGACCTTCTATCAGAGTGCATAATTGAGTAGGTTTGAATCTAAATTTATTTTTATTTGATGCTGAACTCCTTATAGCTGTGAACTGCTTGGCCAAGTCCTTGACAAGGAACCTCTTCGCCATTTTTACTATGGATTTACTAATTCCATAATCTTTATCAGCATAGGCCTTTAGTTCGGCGTACTGTAAAGCAAATTATATTCTATTAAATTAGCCGAAGCATAATATCTTAGTCAAAGCTAATGATATATCCGTAAAACTTGCACTTACAACGTCTTTTTTAAATATGTTATCCAACTGAAGCTTATGCTCAAACTCTACAAAATCTCTACACGATGATAAAGGGAGTTTAATATTATATTTGCTTTCGAAGTCAGTATTGGATACATGTAAAATTTTATTATCAGCTAAGAAGTTCGACGTTGTAGTCAACTCATTTTTTAAGAGTTCGAGATCCTGCTTCACTGTGCGCATGTCTTCACACAATTCATCTAAGCGAATCATGACTGATACTTCAAAAGCTGTAATAAATAAAAATATTTTTAAATACAGTTATTATTTGAGTGAATATTTATTTTACAATATTGACCGTTTACTCACGTGTTTTGCATTCAAGATTATTATAAAAGATTGGGGCATCGATTATGTCACTTTGCTCGAACTGAGACACATTTTCTGGAACTTCTGTAAGGAATAAAACGTTGTAAGAACTGATTGAAATAATATATATTTCGCTTTTTTTTTATCAAAATTTCTTTTCGATTTCATTATATCTGTCTAACAGAATAAGAAAAAATCAACACTTATTTTTTCTTTTTTCATAATTGAATGATTAAAAACGTGTGTAACGTCACAATTGCGCACTTAATTAACGTAAAATGAAAAATGAAAAAATACGTGTCTATTATTTGACATTTTATCTGATGGACTAGATGGAATATTATCTTCTCATATATTACCGTTTGATTTACTTGGAGTAAAAGGTTCAGATCTAAAGTTCTTCCTCCGAATTACATCTAGAGCAGATTCTAATACATTAGTGCCTGTCATCAAGTCTGATAATGTTTTTTTAGCTGCAGTATTTTTATTTTGCACTTCATCTGATGCACTGTCACAATTACCCATATTCCGTACTCTAATTATGGACTCACAACTAGCTGGAGCTTGATCTTTGTCAATGCTAACGGCTGCAAAAAAACAATTAAATATATTATAAAAAAAGGACAAGAGCAAACATTATTTGCATGCGTTTTTTTAAATAACTCACTACAGCTACATTATACAATAAAAATTTAATTATCTCGTGGGAAATAAACGATTTTGACATTTAATGAAGATTCGATGTTTATATTAAATTAGTGAATACAAATTAAGAATATATTACAATTATGTTGAATCGTGCAAAAAAATTGCAATTAGATCGGTTAAATTTTAAAGGATTGTTTTTCTTCGTCATTGGGAATATTTTCGATTTAGATAAAAAGGATGATCCTCTTTTAAATGTTGCGCAATCTCGTATTTTCTTGTAGCTTTGTAAGTGCAATGATGGCAGCTCAATTCGGCTTTTAACTTTCCACATTTGGATTTTAAGTGTCTCTCGTAAAAGCGCAATCATTGATAATCCTTAAGGCAATGTGGACACGCGTGGACTTGTTTTATTCTCAAATTTGGTTTATATGATAAAGTGAGGATCTGCAACATAAATTATGACAAATCAATAAAAAAATTCTAAATTATTAATATATTATCACTTTGGCGCACGAAGGGCGGATTGTCTTCTGCATATTCATGACTACAGGAGCCCTACATTTAGAAAAACGTTAATTCATGCATTTAACTTTTTGTATTAGAAACCATATTATATCTATATTATCTTATAATTAAATGCTCACTATTCAACGGACAAAGAAAAAAATTAAATCTCAAAAACATAGTTGAAATAAATAAAAAAAAAAACGTGGTGATTTTTTCTTCTTATCAATTTTTATTTTTATCAGATTAGATTTATTTTTTGTAAAACTAGTCATATAATGTGCAATCTTAATAAATGTGCATTATTACAGAAATAGATATTTCGGACCAATCGTAAAGGTGTACAAAAATATATTCAACCACAGTAGTGAGTATATTATTAATTTAACATCTATCGAACTTCTTTCTTATGAATCGAACAATATACAGTAGTCATGTTTTGAAATCTTTCTTTAATCCACGCTGTGCAAGCCTAAAAGTTAAAAAAATACATTACGATAAATCATGTATATTCTAGTCAAGTAATAAGTGTATTCCAAAGGTAGAAGTAAATTCTCCAATGTGTTAAAAAGTACTGTACATTTTTTTTGGAATTATTAGTTTCCTCACTTAAGTGTCTAGACTTTTATCTATACTTATGGATTTTTTCATACTGGCTAAAAGGTACAAAAAGAAAAAAATAATAAAAAAAGGGAACAAAACGACTTGATAGTTACTCACTTAAAAATTCTCCACACACAGAATCGAGAAAAACATTACTTATAGCATACTTCACATCTGCCTTTGGTAAAAAAAACAAGACTCTTAAACAAAATCAAGGCACACACTAAATTCTATTAAATATGTGGTGGTGGACTTCTCATTGGGCACCGATTAATCTTGTGAAAGTGGAAGCAGCGGTCGCACTTGTGAGGGTGGATGACGAAGTGGTTCTTGGCAATACCAATCGTTCGGTAGGATCTCTTGCACCAGGTGCATCGGAATCTCAGAGGCTTCACGCAGTCGACGCAAATAGTCACTGGTTTATCGCAAGTGCAGTCGTAATGGCGACTGCACCTCTCACAATAGGCCGTAACGAGGACGTCGAAAGCTGGAAGGGACATTTTAATTTGCATTGTCAACATTATTAATTAAATGGTTAAAGATTGAATTTATTGAACGTCATTTAATAATACTGTTCATAAATAAGAAATCATATCGAGGATATTTTAAAATCGGGAGGTTTTTATTGCATGGAATATCAACAGTACGAACCTGCAGCTACTTCATCCCTCTTTTTTTGTTTTAAGTTAGTTGTAGTATTTTGATTGGAAATATCCGGATTATCTGGAAAAATTATACAGAGTAATTTTAATATTTAGTTATTTAGTATTTAATGTTTATTTCTTGTGCTCTCACCATTGTTTGTTGTTCCTTGTTGAATATTGTTTCCAAATTCTAATACGTTGCCCGTATTCGAATCTTCATCCGTTGTACTATCGCTGACGTATATAAATGAATCTGTAAATATATTTTTTTTTTTCAATCAGAGGGGTATTTAATTTTTCTAAATGGTGCCTTAAAATTTTTATAATTTCTGTGGATTTAATAAATTTTAAATGAAAATTACCAGACGGATGACTTTTATCTTCAGTTATGGATTCAGTTTGAAGATCTGAAGATGTCGACTGAGATTCAATGTTTAGCTCTTCCTTTATGTAAATTCCACCGGATGACAGAGGGAACGTTTCTGTAACAATAAAAAAAAATTGTTTTGTCTTAGTCGAAATCTTAATTGTAAAAGTATTGATTGAAACCAACAATTTACTGTTCTACAGATTTTTAACATTACGAGACATTTACAAGATCTTTCGAGAATAAAATTGGTGACATATTTTGCGGTGAAAGGTCAAATGTAAAATTAACAAATTGCAAATGATTTACGAAATTATTACATTATTATTATCATCGATCTGCGAAGGATTAAGTTCACCTGTGGAGAATCTGCAAAATGTTTTTTAATTTTATATAAAAATATTAGTCGAATTATTGATTCCAGTTGACCTCTTCTGCGGGTACGACTACAATAAAAAATCTCCAAGTCCACCTGAAAAATTAAAAAAATTAATTTATCTATGTTTATAAAACAAGAGAGTGACATATACATATGTTTATGAAAAAGTACATTTTGCAAAATTCCAGGGAAAAGAGGCGTATTTCGTCAAAAAATTACTAATGTAATTTTTTTCACTTTAAAACGCTAATTCGGACACATTAGTAGATTAATGAGAGGTATGCTTTATTGAGTTTCAAAGTACTGTTTACAATTTATTATAATGATTATGGTTGATCAATGTCAGCAGTATGCGTACATAGAAATATTATAAAAATTGCATTAGTTTATTAATTTATGCATATATCAAATAGGTGTCATAAATTTTGGTTACGATTTCGTTAATAACTACTTAGCAGCCATACATTTTTATTTATTATATTCGCATGTAAATGAGTAATATTTAGCAAAAGCGCTATAAATATGTTTATCAAAAACTTCAATTGCTTTATTAATATTTTAATTTTATATTGCTTTAGCTTGAGCTGAACGCCAGAAAATTGGTAAAAAGTCTACACTAGTAAACAATTTAAATAATTATTATAAAAGTGCAATGTGACTTGATAATCAATTTTATCAAATATGTAAAAATTCTAAAAAATGTATCAATACCCTTAAAATTCCCAATAGAAACTTAACTCATTAAAGATAGTGGCGTTGTAAGCACAAAATAGAGTGGAGTACGATCGTGAATTAGAAATATAGTGAACCGTAAAGCGAACTAAACCACTTCATCTGCATTAGAGGGCTGCAGATCGAGTTTAGGTCACGATGCTGTTCATTGGTACTTTCCATTCTTCATCCACTCTCTCTTTTATAAAAACTCTCCTACAAAATTATTGCTTAACCAATCAGACTTTTTCATCGAAGTGCAGCAAAGCTTCAGATTCTGCAATTCTTTTAACCTCCCTTAGTGAACAGTCGCATGTGCTTGGCCCTCATGTGCTTCTTCAATTGATATTTCAGGTAGCACTTGTAGTCGCAGTGTCCACAGAAGAAGTTCTTCTCCTTTCGGCAGATGTAAGTCTCGTGTCGTTTGAGGGTGTGCTGGTGGCTGAAACCCTTGCCACACCAGCCGCATCGGTGCACTTCCTCCGTGCCGTTCCCCAGGTGCTGGCCCCTGACGTGCAGGTCAAGGGAAGCCTTGTACCGGCTGACGAAGCTGCAGGAGGTGCATTTGTACGCCGCCTGCTTCTGGCAAGTGAGCCGCTTGTGTCGGCGCAGATTCTCGTAGCTGCAGAACTTGGTGCCGCAGTCGGAGCAGGCCACCCGGCCATCCTTAGGCTCCGCCTCGGGGTTGCGGTTGCCGCAGATTGCCTTTATGTGGCAGTAGAGGGTCATGTACTTGCGGAAGATTTTGCGGCACTTGGAGCACTGCAGCAAAAACGGAGAGTCGCAGCGCGTGCACGAGCTCACCTTCTTTCGTGGTGGCTTTTCGAAGGAGTCCTGGCATTTTGGACAGTGCAGTAAGATCAACTCTGGTGGGCCTGTAACATAGAACACTTTGGTTTATAAATATTCTCAAATGTTATTCTCAAGTTTGTCTGTGGTTTTTTCTATTTTTTTTTTATTTATATTTTTTATAATGAAACGAATTGAACTGGTAGAATAATTTAACGTTTTTGAGGAAGTAGGATATTGTTATATAAAAAATGATCTTTACTGATCAAAATTAAAATTAAAATTATTTGTTCAAAATATTAAGTTGACTATTTTTTTTTGTATCATTTATAAATTAATGTGAATCTATATCGCGTTAATTTATTGTACAATTTTGTACTAAAAGAGACTCGAGTATCATTAAAATATAATCTTTTATCAGATCATTTATTACTTGTGATTGCAAAATATTCATACTTACAAGTATATCTTTCTGTTCCACGCTCCTTGGTTTTTCCATTGGTAGTTTGGATACCCTTGTCTGAAATATACAAATTTTTAATGTTCAATCGATATATAATAATCAATATAACAATGTATAGTAAATACATACCAGTACACAAATCATCGGATAATTTTTTGGCCCCATTAATGGATTTTTCCTTAGGTGTTTTTAAACCATTGCCTGAAATAAAAAACATTATTGCGTAATAAGTG
The DNA here is from genome assembly GCA_018906775.1 of Sycophila sp. Sp_5. Taxonomy (NCBI): domain Eukaryota; kingdom Metazoa; phylum Arthropoda; class Insecta; order Hymenoptera; family Eurytomidae; genus Sycophila; species Sycophila sp. Sp_5. Next base: position 2,015,699 of record JACCID010000020.1, read on the forward strand.
AGATTTTTCTTTTTCATTTTTGTCATTCACATGCTCTAGAAATCAAACCACCAAGCTACTATAAATACTTTTTCGTAAAAATCATTAATCATAAAACTAAATTTCTGCCTACAACCAAGCAACACAAAAATTGGACATGTTATACACTGAGACTGCGAGAGTAATACAAAAAATTGTGTTCGTTTTTCACGTACAAAATACGTTTTATTCTTACATTTAATTCGCAGATATAAAAATTTCTTTAATAAAGAATGTCGCTTTATATAATCTAAAATTTTGTAATTGAAATAAATTTAACATCGTCAGTAGTATCCTATGTTGTAAAATTAACAAGTGGCACAATAAAATCACATTCCGATTGTTCTTAAAAATTAAAACCATCCAGGCCTCTGCAAGCTGTCACCCATTAGTGCTTCAATCGAATGTGATGAGTGAGAATGTACTTTCTTTTTGTTTTGTAGCTGCAGTCAGTACAAGCAAACCGCTTGGCAGCATTGCAATCGCGCTTCAAATGTTGCCGAAGATTGAAGTAACCCTTGTACTTTCTGCCGCAATTAGGACATGGCACCTTCTCCCGATGCTCGTGTTTACGCTCCAGATGTCTGGGTAGATCTCCCTTGTGTACAGTGGAGAAGTCGCAATGTTCGCATTTGTAGAGGGTCTTAGGCTTCGAACACTGACTTAGAATGTGCTGCTTTAGCTTCCGTCCATCATCGAATTTCATTTTGCAGTTCTGGTTTTCAAAAAATTTATAATGTTATTAATCATTTTTAAATTACTGGAGAGTTATACGGTTTTATATTTATTTGATTTTATTAATTAAGAATATAGAAATGCTATAGAAATCTTGTAAAAATTTACGGCGTGGTAAACCGTCTGACACTTGCGTTTTTCCCGAATAATTTGTAGTAAAGTTTTTGTAAACTTTACAAGAAAATTGTCTCTGTATATTGAAAAACATAATTTTTATCAAATCATTTTTTCTGGGTATTTTTATATAAAAGATTAATCTAAAAAAAAGAAACGACTCGATTTAAACGGTCAAATGATGCTGTAATGAAAATTTTGTATTATTATATTTGCTTGCATTTGAATGTTTTATACCTTTAAGTGAAATTAATTGATAGAAATTCCTAGAGTAATATCTGCAAAGTGCGGAATTAATTATGTTAACACCAATGATCGTGTCAAAGTTACGCAGTTTATTATATAATGAATGTTTTATACGATTTTGAAAAATATTTTTAAATAAAACTATTTTCAGTATAGTATAAAATCTTACTTCGCAAATATATGTGGAGGTTTTGAGCGTCAAATGGCAAACTGCAAACTTCATGTGTTTCTTTAAAGAGTCAGCGTCTCGGAAGCGTTGGGTGCAACTATCGCACGAATATGAATCATTCAAATTCGGATTATGTTTATACGATTCATGCCGCTGCAGACTATATTTTGAGACGAAATTCATGTTGCACAAAGTGCACTTAAAATCATTGGCTACAGATTTGTTCTTCAATCTATTTACCTTGCACTGGTATCTCATATGACGAGTTGCGTGCATTTTATGTTTGTAGGTTTTATCGCAGAAATTGCACGAGTGCCGAGAACTAACGTCGACATTGGCTAAAAATAAATAGTTTTAAATTAAAATTAAATTTTAACAAAACAAACCATTGTCATATCATTACGTTTTTAATAGTTGTAAAGTTTTATCGAAACTTACGTATACCTTTACGTTTTTTTAAACTAATATTTTCTTTATCTTCAATACTGTCATTATCTGCTTGATCACTATTAATTCTCGATTGACTAATGAATTCATTGTCACTGATATTCAATTCCTCATCTACAATGTCTATAGATTCTTCTTTGATATCGTGAAAAACTAAAAAAAATCGTCATTACTTACGCAATATTAAATACAGAATCATACCAGTTGAATTGACATAAAATTATTAATGAATCTTACGTGATAAATCTCCGTTCGTGTAGTGCTCCGGAAAATCGTCGATCGGTTCTTCTTTAACCTTAGCGCGTCTTTCAATTTCACAAACATGCTGGATCGGCTCCTCTTTAACATTTATTGAAAACTCTTCTTCGTTGTTTTCCCTTTTTACCGAAAACATTTTCACCGGTCAGGCTTTACTGACACGAGTAATAACACACTAAGTCCACGACGATAAACGTAGATGTACACTTGTAAACAAACGCACGTTTGCGCCAATTCTAACCTAAAACGCTCACGCACTTCGGTCCGGAATATTCGACGACACCGCGGGGACGACACGCGAAAATAAATGTTCCAATTGACGTAAACAAAAATGGCGATTAGCACTGAACGCAAGACGCGACTGGAATTACGTTGGTATCGGGATTTTCGGGTGAAAAGTGAGAGGTTCAGCCTCAGCTGATGTATGTACACAGTAGGCGGCATGATGGGCACACTGGAAGGCGGCAAGCGCGCCTTTACATCCGCGCGATACACGTAACGGTCTCCCCCCACTGAGCGGCACTCACACACGCGACTCTTCAGTTCGTGTGCTTTCACTCACTTCCTTTATCCTTACTTTGTCCTCCAGCAGTTTGATCATTGCGAGAAGAAGATAGTAGTTTGAACAGGTATTTGTTACAGTTCCCAAAGTAAACTAGCCGTCATTATTATAGAGAAAATATATTTTATTCATTTGTGGTCAGTGGTACTTAGAGGTGAATTGGGGGTAAAAACTGGAATAGTTCAAGGTTCAATCAACTTTGCAGTTAAACATCTTGTCTCAACTAAGGGCTGGTAGCAGTAGCAGCACGACGAAGCGTCAGATAAAATATCAGATAAATATCTGATATAAACTACCAGCTATGCAATATTTTAAAGTATTTTTTTAAGAACGTTAAAGATTGAAGCTGACAATAATACACCAGTTACACAACCAGAGAAAGAAAGTAAGGAAACCTTTTGTTGCAAATCAAGAATAAATTCCATGTACGACAGAGGCAAATGAAAATCCTCAAGGATTCGGACTCATTTTTCCATCAAATAAGAATGAATGTGAAGAAGAAAGTGATAAATCAGAATGCATTACTACTGAACAGCTACATGAAGCACAAAATTTAATGAAACTTTTATTTCGGATCAAAGGTTACTTCCCGTTTTTAAAAATTATCATCCAGGAAAGCCGTCGAATCGTTAGTATATAAAAATCTTGCAAAGCAAGTCGAAGAATTTAATTTACATTTTATTTATCGACTATACGTATTACCAAGTTCTAAAGAAAATGATTCAGAGTAAGCATTTTTTAACTGAATAGTTGTTTTTGAGAAATATACGTTTAAATTAATAATATTTTATGTTATTAACATTTTATGTTTCAGCTATAATGTTCGCTTGATGTAAGAAGGAAGAATGAAAGGACAAGCTTTTATTACTTTGCCAAATGAAGCTCAAGCTCAGTTAGCATTGGAGGAAACAAATGGGTACATTTTAAAAGACAAACCAATGGCGGTACAGTTTGCAAAAGTTACAAAACCTACGTAACTTTATTCATAAATGAAAACCTTGTAAAATGTTTCACAAAGCAGTGTAAATAATATGTACATATTTATAGTTTTTTTATACAAATAACAAATTTAATTTAACATCTTTAACTTGTATATTAGGAAAAAACAAGACTTACTTTTTTATTTAAAAAATAATATCAGTCAATGTCAGCATTTTAAAATAATAAAATACAAAATAAAAAAACACAATTAGAATTATATTTGTTCGTTAATTTCAAATATCCCTTTCTGTCTTAACTGTAACATCTGCAAACTCAATTTCTTTCTTTACAGTATTAATCTGCGGTTCTAGCAACCTTTGCAATGCATTTCTAGCTTCTGTGCATTCTGGATATCGAATTGCCTTTATCAGAATTATTTTACAATCTTTATGACGCAAATATTGGCAACAATCTTTATAAATGTATTACTGTTAATAATGATAATGATGATGAATACAATTGAATATGGCTTAAATTATACTTGTAATTATACATGTTTTAATTACTTTGACACTAGTATCAGACTAAAATTATTTACATGAAATATTTTATTGTAAAAGAAATAGCAGTAAAAACGTATCGTTTTGAGAAAACATTTTATTAGCTTCAATAATATATTTTACTTATAATTCCTGATGACTTTTACAAAGTGATGAAATAGCTACAGCTAAAAAATTACTAAACATTCCTTTTGTTTTGTCAGTTTTATATTTGCTTTAATAGATTCACAATAGTAAGATTTTCTGCTAAAGTGTTAATCTTGTTGTACACTTCTGTGAATAACTCAGCCATTTGAGCTGTATACTGTATAAAAAAGTAAGTCTTGTTTTTTCCTAATATACAAGTTAAAGATGTTAAATTAAATTTGTTATTTGTATAAAAAAACTATAAATATGTACATATTATTTACACTGCTTTGTGAAACATTTTACAAGGTTTTCATTTATGAATAAAGTTACGTAGGTTTTGTAACTTTTGCAAACTGTACCGCCATTGGTTTGTCTTTTAAAATGTACCCATTTGTTTCCTCCAATGCTAACTGAGCTTGAGCTTCATTTGGCAAAGTAATAAAAGCTTGTCCTTTCATTCTTCCTTCTTACATCAAGCGAACATTATAGCTGAAACATAAAATGTTAATAACATAAAATATTATTAATTTAAACGTATATTTCTCAAAAACAACTATTCAGTTAAAAAATGCTTACTCTGAATCATTTTCTTTAGAACTTGGTAATACGTATAGTCGATAAATAAAATGTAAATTAAATTCTTCGACTTGCTTTGCAAGATTTTTTATATACTAACGATTCGACGGCTTTCCTGGATGATAATTTTTAAAAACGGGAAGTAACCTTTGATCCGAAATAAAAGTTTCATTAAATTTGTGCTTCATGTAGCTGTTCAGTAGTAATGCATTCTGATTTATCACTTTCTTCTTCACATTCATTCTTATTTGATGGAAAAATGAGTCCGAATCCTTGAGGATTTTCATTTGCCTCTGTCGTACATGGAATTTATTCTTGATTTGCAACAAAAGGTTCCTACTTTCTTTCTCTGGTTGTGCAACTGGGTGTATATTGTCAAGCTTCAATCTTTACGTTCCTTAAAAAAAAATACTTTAAAATATTGCATAGCTGGTAGGTTTATATCAAGATATTTATCGATAATTTTATCTGACGCTTCGTCGTGCTGCTACTGCTACCAAGCCCTTAGTTGACGACAAGATGTTTAACTGCAAAAGTTGATTGAACCTTGAAGCTATTCCAGTTTTTACCCCCCAATTCACCTCTAAGTACCACTGACCACAAATGATAAAATATATTTCTCTATAATAATGACGGCTAGTTTACTGTGGGAACTGTAACAAATACCTGTTCAAACTACTATCTTCTTCTCGCAATGATCAAACTGCTGGAGGACAAAGTAAGGATTTGGGAGCCTTATCAAGTAAGGAAGTAAGTAAGAGGAGAGAGTCATCTTTCTCCCATGACTTTCTTAACAATTTTTATTAACAAATGTCAACGATGGTTAATAAAGCTTATAATACGGAAAGAACCTTTGGCTTGTCGTCAGAAGACTCTCACTCGTCTAGATTCGAACGGACTTATCGCGTATTTCCTGAGATTTGTTTATAATTGCGATAACTTTTAGTGTTGATTATTCCGAAATTTATCGTGGATTTAGTACTTTTTCTTTATTTCTTGCGGTGGATTATAATCATTGATTATTAGTAATGATCACTGGAGTGTTTACTTGTATGCAAAGTGATTTTTTTTTCTTATTCATTTTCGGTGACTAATAATTGATTATTAATCGTTTTTAATGTAGATAAGCTAATTTATAATAATATTCCGTTACAAAAACGAACAAGAAGTGAAATAATTAGTAATTTGATTACAGAGCATTTGAAATAATTCGTTTTCAATTAATAACTGACCTGAAACAAAAATGATTTATTAGTGCTATGTTGATTTATTCATGCTTTTATCTAATTGAAACATAATTTTTTTACCTTTGTCATTTCACGTTTAATCCACTAATGACTCCTGCAATCTGTAAAAAATATAAAAAATTAGAATAAAACCTTAAGAGTTATACCTTGATGTAAAGGATTTAAAGGGTTGTAATTCATTTAATAAAAGAATATTTTTATAATGTAATTGTTTATTCAATAGTTTCCAACGTCAATAATAGTTATTATTTTGTTAATCTAATTTAAATAATTTTATTAATTGTTTGCTCAAATTTTTTTGTATCGACATTCACGATTAAAATGCTATACAGGTATATGAAAATTGAAAAATAATTGATTACCTAACTAAAAACACACTTTTTATTGAATCAAATTAAAAAAAATCCTATAATGTCAAAATGATTAAACATTCTTCACTCTCTTCGACTATAACTGCGACTTGCGGTTTAATGATACGATAAACTCTCAGTGCTGCATGTAACTGTCAAATTGATTTTTTGCTTAATTATCGACTTACATTGTGGTCAGTCATACACTGTATGAAAATATATTATTTATGTAACGCATATTTCAGCTGGGGATGAATAGGTACTTAATCTAATCAAGAGATCTATAGTGAACATCATTTAAAGACAAAAAATTGTCTAAACTGACGCATTTTAGAATATTAAAGGGATCTGAAAGTCAATAAAAACTTCAAATTTCGCGCCTTAAAAATGCCTCGATGAGAAAAGTATTATGGCGCGAAATTTGAATTTTTAATTGACTTTCAGACCTCGTAAGTTTGTTTGCAGTTCCTTGATAATCCGCGGTGAATTTTTAAGTAATTCTTTAATTTCTGACGATACGTAGCAGAATGAAACAAATAAAAAAAGTAGTAAAAGTACAGAGAGACCATCATTTTTAAAATGAAAAATAGATCTAGGGTTTAAACAAATTATCTAATCAATTAATTTAGATAATTTTGATTACTACAATTGTTATCCAAATTTTGAACAAACTACAAAATTAGAACAATTTTGTATCAGTTAAAAACTTCTTTAGTAAAATAATTTACCTAGCATTTACGCAATAACAATTCTTATCTATGCAAAAGCAACAAACAACTAGACAAAATATTTATTATCTATAATTATTTGCATAGGTTAAGCGAGTCAATAAGGAGTGGCTAAAAACACGCAGCATTTAAATAAAAATGAAAATAAATTAATAATACGTTCAAAAAATTATTTCTATTCATTCTATTTTAATTTTCTGTATTTATATTGAAACTAGGGCAGTTTGATCCATTGGTTGAGATGGAATTCTATGAATAGTGAATTAAGAATTTGAGAATCACTATAAAATTTGACTCCAATCGAGTTAATTTTCACTCTATTTCACACCAACAGACTTATCGTGTACTCGGAAAGAAAAATCTAAGTATTTTACTAAAATCCATATGATTGTAATTTCGGAAAATTTCCTTATACTATTATAGTATAATTTCATACTTCTAAAGTATTTATACATACTTTGAAAGTGTTTAGTACAGTCTTCTAAGATATAAATTATATTATAGTATAATAGAAAGGAGTATATATAAATATAATTTATTCACATAGAAATAAAGTATGTGTATGGTCCTCCAGGAGTACTGTAGTATACACGCTTTCATCTACTTTCATACACGCTCTGCATCTACGCCCTATTCGAGTTGCGGCACTTGAAAAAAACGTAAACCGTCAACTGTTCCACAGCGTTCACACTATTTTCCGGTGTTGCTTACAGAATCGTCTTATAGACTCCTTACTTTTTTAATATGAAAAACTCAAATCTACTTTAAAAGCTCAAAATCCATGATTATTTGCATGAATTTTCATACTAATAAATAATATACTCTACTAGTACCCCCATTCTTACTATAAAAGTTAGAATTTTCTTTCCGAGTAGACTGCTTACTTTTTTACTATGAAAAGACAGTCTACTTTAAAAGCTCAAAAGCCATGATTATTCGCATGAATTTTCATACTAATAAAGTAACGCTGGTGATAAACTCTACTAGTACCCCCCATATTCTTACTATAAAAGTTAGATTTTTCTTTCCGAGTACAAACTAGAATTATCGTCAATGTTCGCTCTCTCCAGCAGTGCCTCCGGGCGCGCTCACTTCCTGGAGCGCGTGTAGCCCGACCTATTGACGAGAGGCTCGCCGGAGTGTCGGCGCAGCATGTGCGTCGTCAGGTTGGACTTTTGCTTGGCCATGTGCTCGCAGAATGGACACTTGAAGCGCGGCGGCTTGCCGCACTCGTGCAGGTAGTGGGTGCGCATGTGGTGACGGTACTTGTAGCCTCGGCCGCAGCGGGGGCAGTGGTGCAGGGGTTGGTTCGCCACCGTTCCGGCCTCCTGGGCGTGCTCCAGCATCAGGTGCTGACTCAGGCTTCTCCTGCTCAGGCAGCGGAAGTCGCAGTCGTTGCAGCGCAGCTCCACGTTCATGCCGCGGGAGCAGCGCTCGATCGTCACTTGCGACGAGTAATCTGCAGGAGGAGTTGCACTTTGTTAGTCGGCGAGTCGAGGGGGACATTTGCTTCGTTAATTTTTCAATTGCGTGTGGGTCTCGTTTGAAAATACTGGTTTAAAGTTACTCTCTTAAAAGTTCTCGGTGAAAATTTACACTATTTCAATGGGCGAACGCTTTTTCGCTTCTGAGATAGTCAAGTTTTCACTTTTTTAATAGTGATTGTTCACTGAGTATAAAGTGAACCTCCATTTTCGCTATTTGAGAAGTAAAATTTTATTATTTCTGTATAATTTATAAACTAAGAAATTCGTTTATTTTTTCGGATTTATTGTTCATTTTTACATTTTCAATGGAGCTGATTTGCATATATAAGATCCTAATTTAATTAAAGAATAATTAGATAATAAAAAAAAATGTCATGGTTACAATTAATATAACAAAAAATGATTAAATTACAAAATTTTGAAGCCATGATACTTCTGGTCATACTCACGTTCTATTACATCTTGTACGTGTTCGTCTCCATCCACGTACCCTGCCTCTTGCTTTACGTATATTTCAACGGGCTCTGAAATATAAATAAATAGTGAGTTATTAAAAGATTCTTCAAAATAACTTATTGTACTGCTTGGATGGGCAATTCTAAATAAAGGATTTAGTAATATTTTTATATTAGTAATCAATGTAACGAATTAAAAAAGCAGCATAAAAAAATTAATTATAATTTTGTACAATAAATTTTACCAAATATTTATTGTTGACTGTGTTAATGTTTATGAGAAGTGCGTGTTACCATTCCTTTCAAAATTACAGTGTTTAAAAATATCACCAGGCTCTGTTAAGACAACGACATTAAGGCAGTCTTATAAACAGTAATAATAATAAAGAATCAATGTACCTTTTTACAAGACAAATTTATTACATTTTTCGAATAATCTTTTACACATCAGTATCATTAAGTCCTATGGATTTTTTTCTTAAACATTTTATTTTCGCAATTACTAAAATACTACCGACGCCGGGTAAATCGGTAAACTTTGACTTTCGCACAATAACAAAAACCGTACGAAAATAATGTCCTACAAAATAAATTTAGAAAAATACATGGTCATACTTGAAAATCTGTTCCTTCAAAATAGGTCCTCGCGCTAATTTAGTATATAATTAAAAACGCAAAATTAAAAAAAAAGTATTACGATTAATAAATTGAGAAAGAAATCAGCTCTTATCAACTATTGAAATTGTAGCCTATCTAAAATCACGCCTCCATGCAGATTCACTCCTCACTAAAAATCGACGCATTGGCGCGCGATCAGCCTCATAAAATTAGCAAGTCTTCCCCGAGGGTGGCCTGCGCATCTCCCGTCCATCGCGAATGGAAAATCACTTCGAAGAATATCCGCCTATATTTCGCGTACGATCTATTGAGGGTAGTTACATAACTTTTAGAGGTATATTCACAAATTTTACAGACTTTCTAAATCAGAAAATAAAAAAATTCACCTAGAAAACGTCAATAGTGACATGTTTTGTTGTTTTTTTTTTGTAAAAAGTCATTTCTTTATTCCACTATATAAACGATTTTTTACTTATATAATAAGTTGCTTTTCATATTCTCTTGGTGAATTTCACGTTTTCAGATTTATGTGGAACTTGCAGATTTTTTGCTTATGTTTATTGTGTACTGTTACTCTGTACGCGGCTAAAAGTAAATCTGTAATATGTTATTAATTTTTTAACGTACGCTGTGTTTGTACGAGAAAATTAAATGTTATGTTAACAAACAAGTGTGTGAATTAATGACAAAATTTTTTTGAGTATACAGTATCATGAATCGTTTAGAAAAAAGGTAACTTACAAATGTATCAACATATGGTGTCTTTTCCGTGTGTTAAATAAGCAAACGGCCTGCGTGTTATTCTATTAAAAAAAGAAGAAAATATGTCAATTTTAAGATCTACCTACAATATGTATAGTGGCGTACCGAACAGTTTACTCTGAAAAAAAAACGTATAATAAAATTTAACATAAATCGAGTAAAATAATTACTACACTGTATGGGAAAGCGATCATAGACTGACGGTATGAAAAAAATTAGTATACATACTTTGTAAAAGTAAAAAGTGCCACAAATACAATAAATGCTGCCAAACGCTAATGCAATTTTTACTGCATTGAAGGGCAAATTTTACCACACAGTTATGCCAGTCCGCGACCCCCTTCCCACGCAGTTCAGTAATTTTTCCAAGACCACTTCTCTCAGTGTACGCTACGTAAATATAAATAAGTAAAAAATCACTTCGAATAAGTGCACATTCACTTACTCCACGTAAATTTCACTTATTCACATTTAGAGGGCGGCTAATAAAAAAAGAAAGAACCGCGAGTAGCCCGTACGCACAAATTTTGCGGACCCATTTCGCAAGGCGAGATAAAACTTAAAGAACGAATGTCTCGGCGGGCGGACGCGCTCGAGTCCTCGGGCGATCCCTGCTCACTTGAGGACGTAGAACTTGATGCTGGTGCCCTGGTGACGACGCACGATGTGCCTCTGCATGTCGATCTTGTGATTGGAGCGGTGCGGGCAGTACGAACAGCAGAACCGCCGGGGATTGTCGCACTCGTACTTGAGGTGGCGTTTCAGGTGGCGGAAGTGGATGTAGGTTTTGCCGCATCGGGGACAACTGTTGTTGCCGTCGCCGTTTCCGGTGGCGCTCGTCGCCTGGGTCAACCTGCCAGCGGCCTGCTTCGACTTATCCGGGAGGTAGGGCGGCTGGTACCACAGATTGCCCGCGGAGTCGTCGCCTGGAATCAGAGGCAGAACGCGTGCATCCGGTCATTAAGGGAGTCTCTTTTTATTGCACCGATTTACAAAGGTCGCAGTTGTTCGTTTTTTTTTTATTCGGTACGCGAAGCAGAGAAAGGTAGAGATGTATATGCTCGGTTATAGAGTGCGCGCTAAATCGGGTCGAGGGAAGTTTCACTCCGATTGTCGAGTTGAATCTTCTATGTAAGTATGAATAAAGAGAAAATCACTTTGAATAAGTGTACATTAACTTATTCGAAGTGAAAAATCTTCTGGGTATCGAATAAGTGAGAATCACTTGGAATGAGTCAATGTACACTTATTCGAAGTGAAAAATCTTCTACGTATCGAAGAAGTGTATATTCACTTATTCATATTTAGAGGGTTTGGTAGAGCCGATTTCTGCTGCATTAAAGCGATGCGAGTTTTAATTTAACTCTGTTGTCGAAGGGAAATTCGAATCTACGAAAGAATGCAGTGACATTTGACTCGATTGTCATATTTGTGATATCTCGTAGACAAGGATTTAGGTGACGATTGTTAATGACGAGAGAAAAAATGGTTTAATGTCAATTTTTTATTGTTTGATATTGCTCTTGAGTTTTACTTGGTGGGGAGAATTTTCGTGGAATTCGTATCATCAATGAGATCACCCATATCTGTAAAAAAATGTTTTCACTTATTTTGCACGTCCTATCTTCGATACCTAAAATAATGCAATTCAATGAAAAAATAAATCAACGTTTGAAAAAAATGTATAAAACATATTCAAGAAATAAATGTTACCTTGTATCGGAGCTCATTTTGATCGTCGTTTTTGGAATTATTTGATAATCGTGCCGATTTGTAAATGTATACGCTTTATTAATTTTTTTAAGCGATCCTGAAAAAAAGAAAATATATTTGCTGTTAACGATGGTTCTCTTTTACGTCAGTAAAATTGTTTTAATTACAGAAATTTTCATTTTATAAAGAAATTAATTTAGAAAAAAATTATTTATGTACGGCATATTTTTTTATTTATTTGTTACACTGGCGAATATATTATTTGAACATCAGGAAAAATGCTCATGATACACTGAAGTTGATGCTCTGCAAATCAAAGTACTGGAAGAAAAATTTTAAGAATGGGAAAGACACTTACTGTGAAAAAATTGTTATATTTGACATGAGGAATAAATTTATTAACTTATATCGTTATTCTTTTACAGATTCTAAGTATACGCTTTACAATTGTTTGAGCCCTTTCGTAATTGCCTACGTAATTTCACAGATTTGACTTGCATTCATAAATAGATTGAATTTTTCGGCAAAATTGGTATGAAAAATTTTCCATTAATATTTTTTACAGAAATAGATTACTATAAACAGACAGCAACTTTTTAAAAAAATGTTCCCCCTTTTTTTTCTTCAACTTAAATTATATACATTTAAAGCACATGTACACATTAGAGCTATTTCTTTTAAAGCGGTTGGAAACCTAAATCTAGTTACAAATTTTTAAAAATTCATTTACTGTGTACAATAATCGCTTAATTACTAGTATAACATTGTAACTTATTAATGTAACATTTCATTTTTTGGTAGTTCAAAATGTTTATTTTACATGCAATCGCGCATTACTTACATGAGACTCGTGAATCATATAATATTATTTCAATTTTGATTAAATGACTCTACCGTAAACTTTTTTTTGTCCTAAGATACAGCGAATCATTTTATTTTCAACAGTTATGCAAAAAAAATGAAAGGCAGTCCGTAGGAACACCAACTATTAAATGTAGATAAAGGAAAATTTATTGTTAAATTAAAAAAAATTACTGTATAATTGCAATGAGCTAATAATATTATTGTAAATGGAATCACTATTTCAATTGTCATGTTTACACGTGCTTAGTGCACTAACTTGACTATAAAATTTGTTTTAACGCAAAATATTTATTATTTACATGGAAACCCTGCTTCTTGTAGTAATATTTATGCAATTGATTACCTTATAACAAGCTAGACATTTTTTGTCAATATTTCTGTAAATTTCTGGAGTATTTTTTTTTTCATTGGAACAAATTAAAAAAAAATCCTGGCATCTTTAATCGTGTCAAAATATTATGAAGTTGTAATGTTTCTCAGCTTAATGCACTCTAAATGTGAATAATGTAATTTAATTTTACTTTTTTTTGTAAATACTCTGTTAATAACTAATTTATTAGTTTTGTAATAATAGCACTAGCTAAGTTATAAGAAATACTTTGAAATTCAACAGAATTGCTAATCTTAAGTGATTAATGTTAGCGACACTAGCAATAGAAGTACGAGCAACCAGTCCAGTTTTTCATTTCCCAATATCCCTAGTATCAAAATAAAAGCAAATCTTAAACACCTATACATACAAGTTAACATTATCGCAGTACCTCGCAAGTGACTGGTTGTCTCGAATACTAAATCGAATAAAAAAGGTGAATTACAGCTCATCTCTTCGTTTGGAACCTTTATCACCCTATTAAAAAGAATCATATAATTGGGTTATATAATTGGACTGCGTAGTTGAATTGTATAGTCCAATTATATAGTTAACTACAGAACAAATTCGAATATTTCATTGTGCAGTTCATTGCGTAACTTGACTACGTATTTTGATTACATAGTCTAAGTGTGACTTTCCTGAAAATTAAAAAAATTAATTCGTAAAATTACTTCTTTATAAATATTATGAATAGAATTAAAATATTTGAAGATGATAATTTTTTAACTAACATAGTAGTGTATGACAAATCTATTATGTAGTTTAATAATGTACACTGAAAAAAAATAGTGTAAAATATATAATAAATTTTGTAATATGGGGACAACAAAATTACAATTTTTATAGTAAAATTTGCCACAATTATAGTAAATTTAACTACAAAAATGAAAATTTTGCTAAAATTTGCAATATTTATTGCAAACTTTATCCTATTCTTATTTTTTTTTTTTCGTTAATTAACTACATGGTTAATCATTAGTATCATAAACCATTAATATTATCAGTAATAGTAATATAATTATTAGTAGTCAACTATGTACTTCAACTACATAATCCAATTATATAACAACTATACAATTCTTTTGAACAGGTCAGGCTCATAGAATCCAGCACTATTCTTAATCGGAGTCCTCTTTGTACTTAAAGTCCTTATCCTGATGCTTGATCCTGATGTGCCTGCGGATGTCGGTCTTGCGTTTACTGCGGTAGGGGCAGTAGAAGCAGCCGAACCTCGGCGGCTTGTCACACTCGTACTTCTCGTGCTGAATGAGGTGCGACGAGTGCTTGTAGGACTTGCCGCAGCGCAGGCAGACGTTCGGGTGTTTGGGATCGAACGGCGCCAGGGAGTAGTCCTCCTCCTCGTCCATCTCGACCTTGAGCTGCTCGCCGAGGACGGGCGTCACCAGGTCGTACATGTCGAACATCTCGAGCGCCTGGGCGACGGGCTCTGGAACAGAGGACAGAGAAAACCGGCGTTAGGCACACACTGGCGGCACGTCGATTTCTTTTTCATTTTTTTTTTTGTTTTTTTATTTTGTTAAAAAAAAAAAACACCGAGGCTGGGCTAATGCACTATAGGGGAATGGGCTCATGCCGAACGTACAGGGCTCCGCGCGCTCACGCGATTTGATTGGCGAGCTTCGCCACGTGCCGGCTCACGTGGCGCTTTAGGTAGTCCTTCCGCTTGCACCGAAAGCTGCAGTATTGGCAAGTGAACTGGGGGTCCTTGTCGCATTCGTACTTCTGGTGGCGCGACAAGTGGTTCAAGTGCTTGTAGGATTTGCCGCAGTTGAGGCAGACGTGCAGGTTATTTGGGTCACCGCGATACATGCGCCGCGTCACTACTAGTTTCTCAAAGTGTTCGGGTTCTTTGTTGAGCAGGTGGTTTGGTATACCGATTGGATCTGAAAGAAAAAGAGGAGGTGGTCAGTGCGATTGTGTGCGGTTGGAAAATCGAGCACGAAAAATCAAACTCGTCGTGGATTCGACTTGAGCATTTTTCGCGTCAATATTAATGTTTGTAATTTCATAGGTACTGACGTAAGTTTTCTGCGATAGTCATCACACTCTCTATTCATTCGACAAGATGATCTGACCACCAAATTGTATTATTTTAATGTTAAAAAGCAATAAAACATTTTTTGTCAGTATGTCCTAGAAGTACTAATGCAAAAATTAATGAACACTTAAACATTCTATTTTCTGGTCTATATGTTTGTATTTTTGGTGTTTGCATACGTCATACAGTCAGTTGCTCGTGAGACTGCACGTTAAAGCTTCAAAACCAATGATATCAAGATTAGCTGAATTCTTTACTTTTTTTACATCCATTGCAGCAATAATAATTCTATGGAGCATACAGCGCACCCATCACCTGAAAGAAAAATGTGGCCATGATGTTTTAGTTAAAGACAGTCGAGACTAAATTAAACAATTATTCTTCTGAGCAAAGGATTTCATGAATATTGAACAATACAAGGATCATCCGTTCAAACTGTTTTATTGATTAATACACTTCTTCATATTTTAATTCTATGTACAAAAAAGAACAACTAATACAATACTCACTTATACTCAAAGCAACTGAAAATATTCAAAGTGTCTACGTCAAGAAAAGAAGAAAAAGAGATTCACAAAGGAAAAAAGGTCTGTGTACAAACGAGATTAACGTTATCGCTCCTCCAAACTCCAGTACATTTTCTTTCGAGTCCAAACGATCCAACCGATCGCGCACAAGTTTATCACCCCAACTGTCCACCCCTCCTGGCGCTCCTGTACCGACAAGCGAGCAGATGCCTGTGCAGGGAGTACCGATAGCAGGTCTGGTAATTGCACTCGGAGCAGGAGAATCTCGGAGGTTTGCCGCACTCGTACTTGAGGTGCCTCGAGAGGTTGCCGGTCGTCCTGTAGGCCTTGCCGCACTGCCGACACTCCAGCTCACCCGGCTCCGGCTTCGGTGGTCGTCCCGATTCGACCTCCATCCACGCTCCATCGCCTGCAATAGAAAGAAAAAACGTTCGCTCCAGTTAGGATCGGGCAGTCCGCTAAATGAAACTCCTTGGCGCTATGTACACGCTACAGCACACTCGGGGGAGGGTAAAAGGGGGTTGATTGCGCGGCGTGTAAGAAAAAGTTAGTCGGGTGTTTGCATATGCGATAATTCGGTCGAGAGGCGATTCTTTACGTGATCGAGATGGAGTTGACTACGCGGGGGTGGGCCTTTTTCAAGTTTGTCTCTTCCGCCGACAACTGATGAAGTGCCGCTGGATGTTGAAGCGGTAGAAGCTCTGGTAGGGGCAGTTGGCGCAGGAGAATCTCGGCTGCTTGCCGCACTCATACTTCTCGTGGCGGTTCAGATTGCCCACCGACGTGTACGATTTGCCGCACTTCTGGCAGGAGGGGTCGTGCTGCATTGGCGGTGTTGCGACGATGGACTTGTTGCTCGGCCAGTTTGGGTAGCCTGTTGTCGAAAGAAACAAATAATAAGATTTCGGCAATGTTTTTGAGGGCAGATTTGGTGGTTCCCATTTGTTACTTCGATGTGCCGGTGCAAGTCGAAATAAACTGATGGGGATTGCTGATCAAAGATTTGTCTGGCTTTATTGAAACACTGGATTGGAGGACAAATTTTATTTTTATTAGTAAACGGAGTGGTGTCTTTTAGATACAAAATGATAAATCGTTTATGGTACAAAAAATTTGAAGGTAGAACTTAGTGACGTTGATATTGATTGACATTAAGTATTAGTAAAAATTGTGTGGGCTTGGATAGTCGTTGAGTGGGTGGTTAAGAGTTTCCATCTTTTTTGATGGAACCTTCATACTGTAATAATAACAACTAAAGATTTTTTTACTGAACAAATAAAAGTAGTAAGATTAAATATTTACAATATTGTACAATTTTTTTTCTAATCAATACAGCAATGTATCGGCGTCTTAAAATGCAATAAATGAAAATATATAAGTACATATGCGCGTGGGTTATATTCCAAAGCACTCGATGCATTTCTACTTAAGTGAATTTTATAAAATCAGTACGCCACACCGAGTCCACTTTCTTTTTCGTGATCATCAGGGTACATCGACATACATGAACCCTTCGCCCTTGTGACAGCTGGCGATGTGATTTTTTATACGGAATGTGTAGAAAGCCTTGTAAGAACAGTAAGGACAGCTGTAATGTGGTTGCTGCTGGCACTCGTACGTTACATGGCGCTTGAGATTTTTTTCGCAATTGTACTTCTTACTACAGCGCTGACACGCGTAGATATCGCCTATCACCTGTTTTTTCTGTTTCTTCTTAATCCTTCGACGACGGTGACCTAAAATTAAAGATTTAACTTTGTTACATGATAAAATTATTTGTCTATTAACTTAAAGTAACTCAGAAGTGCTTTTTTACAGTGATTAATTAAATTACGATCAAAGATTTTTCGAATACGAAATTTGTGTTGGGAATTCATTGAGGTTGTTTTAAAAATAAAACCATCTATAACCATTGCGTAGTATGAAATTGAGATATTCTTTTTTCCAAGGTAGAGTACATTCCAAAAATCGGATGAACTTACAAGAAAATTGCAACACTCATCGAAGACGTTTTCTTACAAACAAAAAAGCTCACGCAAATCATACGTAAAAACCGTATATAATAAAATATTTCGTACGTATTATTATAATCCAATTCTTCAGAGCTAATATGAAACGGAAGTTTTGAAACAACTTAACATACTTGGCATATTAACTCTGAATACGACGACAATACACAGTGAAAAAAGTTCTTCGCTTCCACAGATTGAGATTTTCAGATAAAAATGACTACACTTTACAATAAATTTTGTCATAAATGTACACTGAGAGACCAATTTAGTAATTTTCAGTAAATATTTACTTCTATAATACGTGTTAAATATTTCTTTGACTGAAGTAATTATTTTTAAATTTATTTAGCAATAAATAAATTAATTTAGATTTAAAGAAATAATTAACAAGTATCATTGAAATAAATATTCACCGCAAATCACCAACTTGTTTTCTCAGTGTGGTCAGAAAGCGAAATAATACACGAAACATTTCAGCACAAACATTAAAAAAAATATTGCAAAAGCCTTCACGCTAAAACGGTTGGAGTCAAATTTTACTCTTAGTTTTTAGTGAAAAGTAAACTCATGGAGATAAATTTGTTTCCAATGGAGTTAACTTTCACTCTACTTCACTCCAACAGCTTTAGTGTGTAGTTCTCCAAAAGAAAGTAAGCCCCACATCCGTCTATCCGTCAGCCACCATTTCAATCCAGCCCAGCTTACCTTCTAAAACTGAATTCGTGAAATTTTACTAAACTTAGTGGAGCATCTAAATCGTCAAGCTCTTTTCACTAATTTTCAGTGAAAATTCACTAATTCATCTCTAGATAATAGTTAAACCGGTTCCCAAGTTTGACTGAAAAAAATCATTCCTTCACTCGAAGTCGTACTCGGGATCGACGTTAATCTGGACGGGCATGCCTTTGTGCAGCAGCAGTATGTGCTGCTGCACGTTGGACTTGTACTTGCTGCGATGAGGGCAGTAGTTGCAGCAAAACCGGGCGGGCTTGCCGCACTCGTACTTGATGTGCCGCCGCAGCGTGAAATCGTGCACGTACGACTTGCCACACTGCGAGCACCGATTGCTTCGGTCCATCGGCTGATGCCATCGCGTCGTTGATCCTGGCCACATTTTCATCGCGCGAACGCCTGAAACGGAAGAATGGATTCATTAGTGGACGAGATTGGAAAAGATTTGCGATTGTTTGTCTATTAGCACGTGGAGGGTACGCTGAGGGAGGAGGTTGGGGGAGAGGCATTGTTAGTAAGAATCAAAGGGGGTTGTTGATTTTTTCTTGGATTTTGTTTATTTTATTGCAAAAAAAAAAGAATAAAATTACAAACGAAACCTGCAGTGACAGATGCTATATGCTAGAATTAAGTGAAAACACTCTTTAAATAAAAAATGTTAGACTCATCGATGTGAGGCACATTTATAAATAAAAGGACACACTGTACAATTTTTTTTTATCAATAGTTAATGGTGATCCAGCTTACGCGGACTAGACTTACATCATATCGTGTAGATTAATTATACAAACATTAAATCTGTGTGTTTGGCAATCGGCAACGCAAAATTATTAGTTACAAAATTTATGTACAAATGATCATGGAAAATCCGCTGCACTGAAAATGTAAAAAGTCGTAACCACCATTAAATTACATAAATTTTACACCTTTTACTTCTTTGAATTCATTTTGAGAAAGCAGTCTGCTATTTTAGTTGACAGCGATTTTTCAGTGCAGCGGTTTTTTCGCTTAACTGGTTGAGTACCGTATCATCGTTCAAACCATGGTAGGATACATTTACGTTCTTTCTTAGACGTATCAGTCTTGCATGGGTCGCAAAGAGGATTTATTTAAAATTCCTATTAAAATTAATAACATAAAATTTATACTCAATTCTTTTCCATGATATACGCATTTTTTTCACGTCTAAGATTGTGCATTTAGAGCGTCTTTTAAAAATAAGAAAAGGATATTTTTTATCGCTCCATTCATTAAAAAGTATAGGGGAAACAAGTGAATTTCAAAAGATCCATTAAAGCATTTGCAAAACTAAATACGTTACACATGTTAACTTGTATTACAGTGTAATACAAAGAAATTCCAACTCTAGTGCAGTATTCAACTCGAATCTAGGTCGAGTTGTCACTGTATGTTTCCCCGTCGTTGCGCAATTCACCAGTTGCTAATTAAAATTGTTCAATTATATAAAAATATATATATATTAAAAAAAAAAATAAAACATTTTTTTACGACGCATTATCGTGCTCCGCTTGTCAAATCCAATGAAAAAAAAATTTAAATCGCTCAGTTATACGCGAAGCAAATCGCCGCTAACCACCCTCTAAATTTGGAATAGTGAAAATTTAGTTTTTTCATGAGAAATGATGAATAACAAAAAATAATCATTAAGTATTTTTCTTTTTACGATTAAATGATTACTAGCAAAGATAGCGCTCTTCGATATTCCACCGTGATGACGTCACTTTTGCTATAATTTTTGATCTGGTAAATCTTTGTTAGTAAAAGCTAAAATGAAAAAAGAAAAAATACATGTGTATTATTTTTTAATATTCTGTCTGATGAACTAAGCGGAATTTTCATGAAAAAACCGAAACGTTACGAGTCACCCTCTGGAAGAGTAAACAACTCGTAACATTAATAGAATGGATATTTCATCTCTCAAAATTTCACCCTTTCACATTTAGATAACACCCTATTTCTAAAAATAACGTTGTAATATGACGTAATATAATTTTCATTATTTCGTTGACGTGATTGCATGCCGTTATTGGTGACGCTACAAATTCGGATCTTTTATAACGCCATTCAACGTTAAATAATGTTACTTATACGAGGCGAAAAGATTGAAAAAGTATAATAACATTATTTCTCGATCATCTTTAAAAATTATTTTACGTTAAAAAATGAAGTTATTTTATACGACTTGGACAATGACATTATTTAACAAGAATACTTGCGTACCCTAATTGTATAATAAACGCAAAATGACATTAAATACGTTTCCAATTTTAAGCTGTAATCAAGAAACATTTACGTTCTACCTTTTCAATCACTCCGCAATATACAAATAACGTTCTTTTACATTAAACAGCGTTATAAAAGATCCAAATTTGAAGTATCACGAGCAACGTCACTTTATAACGTCATTTTTAGCAATAGGGCAGACTCATGAAAAAACGATCTACGGATCAGCAGGCTTCAAGCACTTGAATTTGCACTTGTTGGCTCTTTTCTCGCAACTGCTGATGTGGCATTTGAGGTTGTCCTTGCGCTTGCATCGGTAATCGCAGAAGGTGCAGGAGAAACTGGCAGGTTTGCCGCACTCGTACTTCATGTGGCGTTTGAGTGTGTTGGGGCGCATGTAGGCCTTACCGCACTGGGAGCACATGTACTCGTAGCCCGGCCCGATGGCCAAAGGGTCCGGTTCGGCGTTGAAGATGCGCAGGGTCACCTGCTGCAGCGGCATGTATCGATGGGGCACCTCCGGATCTGCAACAGCGGAGATAAGCGAAGACGTCAGCGAAAGGGTGACAACTAAACTGGTCGGGTCTGGGTTTAATTTAAATTAATCTAAGGCGATAGAGGCTTGTTAGAAGAGTAATTAAGGTGAAATGTCTGTTCGCTACGGTGAGGGGAAGGCTTGGGCTGACAAATTTATCGCTTCAGCGCAGTCATTCTGCGATTGCTTTGGTTCACTTTTTTATTTCATTGATTCAAGATTTCATGTACAATTAATTTTTTCTTAAAGCGCTAACGCAATGGCTTGTAAGTGGTTCGTACGTCATGATTTTTTTTTGTTCCTACTTACGCACACTCGGGCGCGGCTTTCGCAAACTTATTTATATAGACGACGCTGGGATAATGATTTCGCATTCTAACAAACATTATCCAGTATTTGGTTACATTGAGTTCATTCGACACGATCTGCACACTTAATATGTTATATACAAATATTCAGTAATTAAGACTACATTATTTTGTGTAGATTATATTTTTACATATGATACATTCATAAATTTATAGATTAAACGTATCAAATATTATTTAAATTATATTTCTTAAATAGATCACATCTACATTGACTGAAATAAAAAGTAAAAACTTATAAAAATAAAGGTTACTAATTCGTTTGGAAGAGTAATTATGCAAAAGTATTCTAAGGTAAATTTAATACGTACAAAATATTGTTCGGATGGATCACCGACGAATTAGTTACTTATTCTATAAACGTAACATTAAGTCCAATAATGTAATTATTTGCATAGTAAATGGAAATGGAAAAGAAAGAGTTTCGTCTATCATTAAAATTATGCCTAGGTCAAAAAAATTCTCAATATTATGGTAAATTAACACACGCACACACAATCAATCGTGTATCAAACTTCAAATTACGACAGATCTAACGAAAAGCTATTTTTGGAATTGATATATTCCACACAGCTAAATATATATTGATAAAAAAGTAGAAAAAAGTTATTGTTTTGTTTATAAATTCCAAAAAATATAGTTTTTACCTATATATTTTGAAAATAACGCTGTAAACATTTCCTAGTAAAAATTGCAACGTTTCACTCTAAACGATCAGTGACTTCAAAATACGAATAACATTTGAAAATTTTATAAAAATTTCAATTTCAAAATATTCATTCTAATTAATGTTTACCACGAACTTTCTACCCTTTATTCCACACATTAAAGTGCCGGAAATATTTGATAAAAAATTAATAGTAATCGGAGATGAAAGACTCCCCTGGTAACTCACGTATACAATTTTTACCTAGAAATTCATCTAAATACACATTTCATAAAAAAAATAGTATAAATAAAAAAATACCGTTCACAATTTCAAGAAAAAAAATCCTGTTTATTTCGTCACTACCTCGAAACGAACGACGTTCTTGCTCCAAAATGTAACTTAACGCGAGTGTCGGTTCACGCATTTGGTCTTGTTCTTGGCGTGACAGTGGGCGATGTGATAATTGAGGTTGTCCTTACGCTTGGCGCGATAAGGGCACAGGTCGCAGGTGAACTTGGCGGGTTTGCCGCACTCGTACTTGATGTGGCGTCCAAGGGTGTACTGCCACTTGTACGCCTTGCCGCAGTTGTGGCAGATGTGCTTCTCCGAGGAAGAGTTATCGGTGACCGAGGGTGGCTCGTCCTTTCGATGGCTTAGTTTTATCCGCCGAAATGGCTTCAAGTGATCGGATATCTCCACGAAGAGGAACTCTGCAACGAAAAAAAATAATGAAGGTTAGCGGGAGTGCGATTCTGTCGGTGGGACTGACGCGCCACTCTGGAAATGCTACGGATTGACCATGCGGTTTACTTACGCGAGGTGAATACTTAGGGGTGTGGGTCGGGGGGTTAGAACGAATCTTAGTCGGAATTTTCGGTATTTACAGTTTATTGCGGGTACATTCATTCCAGTGGTTCAATATCTTTTACCACACTTCTTCGTTACAAAAATCTTATGGATACATATATTTACAACGTTACATGGAATTGTTCCTCATTCATAGCGTCTAAAGTTGAATTGTGGAAGACTTCAATAAAAAGTTTCACTAAAAACTACGGCGATTAGTGATTGATTACAAGAGTTTTTTTTAGTTCTTGTCGTGCTTTTCATTAATTCAACTTGACGAAGGAGAATGAGATTCAATGAATACTTAATGAATTATTTACACTCTCAAACATTCACTAAGGATGTATTGGCCATATATTACACTTAAAATTAATTGTTTCGTACAAAATAATTGATTTAAAAAACATAAATTGTGTATAATTTCATTACACAAAACACAAGATTCTGCACATATTACACTCTCCAATAAAAATGACAATAAATCTTATAAATTATAATACAGATAGTAAATTTTCCAATACTCCCAGTCGCATTTCTTCTTATTTACAATCATTAAAAAAAAACAAATTAAACTCTTTTCATTTTTGAGTCGACTAGCAATTATATACATATAAAACTAAATAGAGGCTTCAAGATAAAAAATGACCACTCAAAACTTTTAGATAATGAGTATACGCCAATACATCCTAAAGCACAAAATCTGTCAATGCGACGAACTCATATATTACGATTGGAAGCATATCGAATTTTAATATCGTGGGATCCTGTGTCTGGACTCAATGTGCCTCTGCAGGTGGTCCCTGTGCGTAGCTCTGTACTCGCAGAAATTACAGGCGAACTGCCGGGGTTTACCGCATTCGTATTTTTTATGACGCGACAGCGAGCCCAGAGTCTTGTAGGACCTGCTGCATTGGTCACATGGGTAGATGTGCGGCTGCAGCTGCGACATTTGCTGCAGGAACACTTGAGGCTTCCACGATTCTTCTGTACCCATGAAAGGGAAATCTGAAAGAAAAAAAATATGGAGTGTTAGTAGGGATGGAGAATGTGCAAACTCTGGCGGCACTGTCATGACAATTCAGAATCTTAGTTGAGTAAGTAGATTTATTTGCGTTTTAGTTCATGCACACTTAAGGTACCGTAAGAGTTAATTTAAATTTGCTTAGGTTAAAGTACTGGGTATCCAACCTTTGCTAAATATAGATCACAAGATTGAAGAGTTAGATTAAACGTTTAACACTTTTTTTTTGTAAGCGTGAAAAAAAAACAGACAGATAGTTTTTCATTATACACGTATGTACATTCATGTCTGACTTATCGTACGGCTGCATCACTTACTTTGAAATTTAGGTGTTCTGGCTTATCAATCAAGTTCTGAAACAAAACTAAAATTGAATATCAGTTTACTGTAAATTGTTGTAAGTTTCTCGAATTATAGACAACATAAAAGGTTGGTTTTTTACCTGTTTAAAAATTAAGAACAAATTAAATCGAGAGATATAATGATATAGTGTACAGTTATTTGTAAGAAAAATATTCGCAGTACTGCTTTTAGAATATTTTCAATTCAAATAATTTATTGATTGTATTCATTTACATATCCCTTAATAATAATAATAACATAATTTCAATTTAAATACATAGAGAAATCAGTTAAATATCGTATCGTATTCATTTATTGAATCATAAAACATCAGTTAGGCTATAGAATAAACCAGAAATAAAGTTTTTTTTTATCTGACTGTGAGTAAATATATAAAAATGTTTTTATTTCTTGTAAAATGACGTGTTTTCTTTTTAATAAACTATAATTATTTACACCAAATCTAATTCTTTCTTAATAGAAAATTTGATTCCTTGTAAGTGGTTGGGCTAGCACCTGAAACTCAAAACAACTTGGTTAATAATGTCAATAATTCACACATGCTGAATGAAAGAGGGTAATAAGTAGATTAATGCAAATCACTTATTAAAAATTAATGACAATTCAATATTTATTCATCACTGGTACGATCAAACAGTTTTATGTACAAAATAAGATAATAATTACATTGAATGAAAATTATTACAAAAGATATGTACCTCGTTGTGAAACTATTTCTGAGTGTAAAAAATAGTAGCTTCAAAATATCAGTAAATCGTTTTAACATTATTAGGTTATTTCTACGCTTTAAAATAATACTTTATCGTTTTATATCCATCACATCTTACTAAACTATCACTTACAATGCGTGTTTTGTATTACAAAAGTTAACAAAAAACAGTTCTAAACTTCAACAGTTGCATATCGAAATAATCGTTCCACCACAAACAGAAAAAGTATTTTTATGAAGATTTCGCTGAAAATATTGTAAACGGCAGAATTAATTCATCACTTAGATTGTCAGCATAAATAGTTTTTTCGAGTGTTATCCATAAAATGATTATTCAACAAAATTCCAACAACTATTGATTTAGAAATTTCAAAATATATTTCGCAGAATATTTCGTCTTATTAAATCCTTAAGTAAGTGTTAATAATAGATTAAACACAGTTAAATTCAGAACTTCTCCTGGAAGATTTCATTCATGAACGCAAAATTATTACTTTGTTGAATAAAATATACTTCTTGCATTATCTACCGCGGAGAAAAATGGTTAGTACAATTTACTTAAAGACTTCCCTGCCGGAAACTTTAGGAGTTATATTCAATTCTATTTGAATTTAACATCTTCTGGCCAATAACTCCTAAATTTTCCGGCAGGCTTGCAGTACAAAATACTGATTTTTACTTAAGTAAAAATTTGCTTAAATATTTAAGCAGAATTTACTTGACGCTTTAATCTATACCTGCTTCGCTTAATCAAGTAAGTAAATACTGCTTAAAAATTCAATATAATTTACTTACTGCACGGGTAAATTTTATATATGACTGCGTTTACTTAACTTTATTACTTATCTCAGGAAATTTTACCAATCATTTTTCTCCAGGCGTACTCGCACGGATTTGATTTCTTACAGTGTGTAAAAATTAACATTCTGACCCTTGTGACATCGAAGAATGTGATTCTTCATGTCGTTCTTGTGCTTGCATCGCTGAGGGCAGTAAGAGCAGCAGAATCTCGGCGGCTTATTGCATTCGAACTTTATATGGCGCTTGAGGTTCGTATTGTGCTTATACGACTTGCCGCACTGGTTGCAGGTGTTCGCGCGTCTTAAATCCTCCAACGTCCTCTTAATAGTAACCGCATGTCGAGGCGGTGGCACGGCAGCGCCGTCGTACCCTGTCAGCCACATTCTCGTGTAACCTGGAAATGGTATTTCCTCGTGTAAGCAAGTGGCTTTGGTTAGTTTAGTTCCTAAACGAAATGTTTTAAAATGGGTAGTACTAAGTGAAAGACAACTGCAATCCTTCTAAAATACCATTGAACCTTTAGGTTTTAGGTACACTAAGATATTAAAAGACAAATCGAAAAAAAAAATTGTTTGGCTCAACTACAAAGGCAAAAAGAGTACTTCCCCTGGGGTTAATGACATTAATGCACCAATACCTCGAAAAAAATTCCAGTAGTGATAATGCCGATGCAATACCTAATTTAAGAAGAAGAAAAAACAACTCGGTGTTCGTGGCTTGAGCAATAGCTTCTTTTTTATTTCTTTGTACGATTTACAAAAAGCAGTCGAACAGATCAGGGATCGTCGAGATATTTAATTTTAGCATTTTTGTGCTTTTGTTGAATGTGAGTAGTCATGTTGTACTTGCGCGAGCTTCGATAATCGCAGTAGAAGCACCGATACCTAGGTCGAATATTGCACTCATTTCGCTGATGACTGACTAAATGCTTGTAGTGTTTGTAGGCCTTGCCGCATTGGTGACATACATTACATTTCTGGGATGCTTCGGAGGAGTTTGTATTTACAAAAATTGGTTGGGCCGCTGATTCATACTTGTAGGTCACCTCCGTTACACAGTCTGAAAAAAAAAATCGACCAGTCCGGTTAAAAAAAGTATTGCTGAAATTAATTGAGATAACTGTTCATTTACATTATCTTTATTAATAAAAAAGAAGTTTTTAAAGATGTTTCATTCGATAGAAGGATGTGAGAATCAAATCGTGGGTACTCGTCAATAGGATTTTAATTTGTAGTCGCGAGCATTCTTCTTGCCAATGCAGGATGCGTATTTTGTCTCGATAGCGAACTAAATGGTATCAAACACGCACCATTTACCAAAAGAACGTAAACCACCAGTAACATAAATAATTTTACTTTACATGATTTTTGAAAAATGAATCTACGAGAGAAGCGGGAATGCATTCACAACGCATAGAAAATCGTTTGTATATTTTACTCTGGTTAAATAAAGAAATACATTTTATACGATTTAAATAAATTAATAATTATTCACGGCGAGTAATTTATGTCGGCGCATTTACATTGTAGAATAATAAAAAAAATATATGCGAATACCCATGCTACTGAATAATATATCAAATATAAAATAATTTAAAAACGTTGAATAAATGTACAGTCACTTTTTTATATCATTATATTGCTCTTCTCGTCGTTTACATTTGTAATCTAAAATTTCCACTAGAAATCAGTGAGGTAACGAATTTGTTGGCCACGGTGACGTAACTGCAGGTGTTTGATAAGATTATATTTATGCCGACTACGGTGTGGGCAGTAGTAGCAGCTAAATCGGGGTGAAACACCGCACTCATACAAGCGATGACGGTGCAAGCTTTTGTGGCAACTGTACGACTTGCCGCAGCGTTCGCATACGTTACTTTCCGACTTTGATGGTCTCGTGTCCGTAACGCGCAGTGGATCGTGCATGAAGAACGACGTATCGTTAGAATCTGCAACAAAAGAATTTTGAAATTAATGACGAGAAATAGATGAGGGGTGAATTTTATCTTGGAAGCAGTTTGGGAACATTTGGATTGAAAACCCGTAACCGTCTAGAGAGTGCAGAGCAGATGTGCCGAATATAAACAAATCAGGGTTTAAAATATTAGGGAGCACAAAATTATTGATAATTTCGTTTAATTATAACTGACACATATAATTGAGATATATATTTTATTTTATTTTGTTGCATAAACGGGAAGTAAACTCTTGCAGTTCATGAATATTCAATGCAAAAAGAATCGAAATTATATTCTATCTGCCTTGTATATTAATGCATTCGTGTAATAAAGGGTGGTAAAACGGTGAAAATTCAGACAGCACCTGTAAAGAAATAAATTCGGTTAAATAAATTCCATATTCAATAATTTTTGCATTTAAATAGATTGGCTGAATTGAAGGCGCTTTTACAGAAATATTCCTGATTAACTCAGAATAGTTGATGTTTAATTAAGGATATTTTCCATTTATTTAAACAAGCTGAATAAAAGTTTTTACAAATGTACCATTTTTACATTTATGTTCAGTCATTTATACACATTCAATTGGAACGTTAATTTGCTAATTGTACAAAAATATATTAAAACTAAATAGAATTATTTGTAGTGGTTGCATTTCATCACTTCGCTAAAAAATGATGAGGACTAGAGTCTTAAAAACGTTTAATACTGCAGTCACGTCTGTAATTTGTAATTGTCCACGTTTTAATTACACGCTCGTGTATATGTGCGATTTTACAAATAACTTTGCAATTCTCTCTACAAAACTTGTCTATAATTCTAATAGATAGAAATAAAAAAAATTATAATTTAAAAATTTAAAAGTATACAAAACGGATGTCTGTAAAACCATGAATCAATTTTATTTTTATTTTTTTAACTAAATACTAGCTCTTTAATTTATAACGCAAAATTACGACGATTCACATATAAACGCATAATAAATATGTTTAAGAGGTAGATTTGTTAGTAAAACAATAACATTCAAATAGCAGCGAATCTTTGATAAACGTTACAGAGAGTTGAGTTAACTTTTAAATACAAAAATTAAATTTTACCTCACAGAAGAGTGTAAAATTCTACGCCCACGCGCGAAATTAATTTTTGTTACACGACAGAGGAGATAAATAATAAAAAAATATTGGTTACAAGCTCATAAAGCATATTAATAGTATATCTAGATCACATAAAAAGTAATTTAGTTTAACTTTTAGGAAGTAGCTGATTAATTATAAATATAAGCTGCCGAAAAATTCGACTGCCTAAAATCAGAAGACTTAAATTACATCTTGTCAACGTAAAAAAAAAGATATATTCGTCTCTATTGAAGAAAAGCTTATTTTAAAAAAGAAAAACTATTTTTCTTTTTCATTTAAAAAAAACAGAGTAAATTAAACTCTTTCCAAAATCCGATAAACATAAGGTATTAAGCGAATGATACCTCAGATTTATCTGCTTCTAAATGAATTTACTTGTTTCAAGTGTTTGAAATAAATGACAAATTAAAATGCACTCTTTTTGAAATGCGCTTTTTTTATTAGAGAACTTTATATTTTTACACGAAAAAAATAATAGGGCACAATTTACAATAAATATTCTAAGATGGAGACTGACTTGGCAAGTCAATTGTGCTACAATTGTTGAAAACATTATACTATAAAAATTGTAATTTTTTCCAAAACTTACAATAATTTTCTTGGTCGGCCAAGTCTGTCCCCATCATGTAAAATTTATTGTAAGCTTCTCCTTGCTATTTTTTATTTTAGGTTGAAAACGAACCATTTACCACATCTGGCTTAGAAACACATTTTCCTTGCTACCAAGAAGATTCGAACAATTTACAATGGCAAGTACATTCTTACATCCAGTATTTATATACCCTACTTTACACTTTTGAAAATATGTTATTCATCTCACATCGGAAGCAACGGCATTGTTCGCTTATCTGTTAGCGTTTTGTGGGGTCACAAGGTTATTGGGATCCTCCAGGTCGATGTAGCCAACTTTAGCAGTTGGGTGCTTACTCCTGACGTGCCCATACACGTTGTACGATCTTTTGGTCACGTAGTCGCAGTATGGACACGCGAACCTGGGTTTCTGAAAGCAGACGTATTTCAAGTGCTGCGTGAGATTGTCGTGGCGATTGTACACGCTCGAGCAATTCGGACAGGGGAAGGACTTCTCGGTGTTGCTTTTTTCGGTGTTACTGCGGTTTTTCTGGGTTTTTGGGAAGCGTTTGGGCGCAGTGAGCGAATCGAAGGCCGCCTGAGTGTCGCCGAAGTCCAGGCTGAGCTTCAGGTGATCCACGTCGGTGAAGTGAAATGGATCCCAGTTATCTGGAACAGAGAAGAATCGAACGAGAAGTTAGATCGATGGCGATGGGAAAAAGCTTCGAAAATTATTGATTATTACATACAGTGACTAATGAGATTTTAGAGTAAAAATGCTGAACTAAAAAACTTTATATTACACATACAAAGCAGTACTGTAGAAAATCTTCACTTACATATTATGATTGATAAATACAAGTAGTCAGAAATGGTTATTTTTTTTATATTGTTTTATTTGTGATTTTCTTTGGGTATAAATAGAAACCGATTTAGTAAGGTACGGAAGTATAAGATGGATCGCTGTTTATTCACATGACTTATTTTTCATGTAATTGATTTATTTTATTAATTCTTCTTTTATAATTATGCTTTACATTGAATAATATAATACTTTATATTGAATAACGTAAATTTCTTTGTATTATTTTTTTTATATGTAATGGTCGATAAAGTAACATTTTTATAGGGCATTTCACTGATTTCTATAAATTATCACTTGCCTTATTTCCTTCTACACAAAGATTTTTGGGTTTTTCGATTTTCAATAAAAATATTTATTTATCTTTAGTATCACGTCGAATTAATTATCATTTTGTAGTTTAAATTTTATATTCAAATTAACGCACATAAATAATACAAAATTCTATCGAAAATAAATAATAATTAAAATCCTCTATTATATTATAATTTTCACCTCTTTATTTAATGCAAACAAACTAATTACTAAGTCCTTACTTTTAAATACTATCATTTTTCAACGTAATATCATAACGTAAATAGTCCCTCTTACGTTTAAGGCCGCATTGATGACTACACTATCACAAATAAATCGTATAATAATACATTTAAAATCTACAAACAATCACTCTTGCGTATAAAAAATAACTCGTAACATTGGACTTTACGATTATCGCACCTCGCGAAGATGAGCGAATAGAAAAAGCTGATAACTCCTTTTATACTTGAAAAGTGTGATATTCCAATAGTGGTTTGAAAAAATTAGCATCTCAAGCTTCTGCCAAAATTTACCATAAGGAACGGTAAGTTTTTTTACGTAATGTCAGTCCGTCGACACTTTTCCGTACAGTATAATCACGTTTATTAGATCATTTCTCTCGTTAGTTTGAAGAAAGTAAGGTAAAAATGAATATGCTGCATGCTACAATAATTTTTATTACACTTATAGAAAATTTCACTATCCATTTACTATTGAAATATCCTCCTTGTCACGTCATAAACGAATCATCACCTTCAACCAGCTACAACTTCTCATCCTCGACTTTCAGGTGGGATCTGAAAAACATTCGGATTCATCACGTCTATGGCGTAGACCCTCTCGCCAACGTGATTCTCGCGAACGTGACGGTAAGTGTGGGAAGTCTTCTTGCTCAAGAAGGAACAGTAAGGGCAGCGAAATCGCGGACCCTGACAGCACTCGTAGCGCATGTGTCGAGTCAGGCAACCCTTACGCATGAAGCCCGCTGGACACTTGCTGCACAGAAACTTTTTGCCCTCGCGTGATCTCCGGGACCTTTTCTGCTTCATAAGCTCTTTGTACTCGTTGATCTCCGCGTTCTTCACGTTCACGTAGTAGAACTCCGCCGCTGCAACAGGCAAATAAAATCGATTGGTTAGACCGAGTCAAATTTCGGGTCGAGAGGATTGGCCATTTTCGCGTGCAATGAGACAGAGTTCGGAGGTTGATGTGAAAATAAAAGAAATTGGAAATCAGGAGAAACTCGGTTTATTTGTTCACTTTTTTATTTACATAATTCGACAATTTCGTGAACGTTCATACACTTGATTATTGCCTGGTACTCCTGAAAGAGGTACGTTTTGGTGAAATCATGTAGATTCATGGCTTTGAAATTTGTGTAACAGTCACGTGATCTGCGATTTATATTAGCAGTTAAAGCGGAAGATATTTGTTTAATCATTTAAAATTTTCTGTAACGCTTTTTAACAACTTTTATCACGATTTGTGATATTACTCGCTTTTTGTTATATAACCAGTCTATGAATATAATGCTTAGATTAAATATTTCATCGATTATATTTAAAAATATTTCTTTGCATTTGTATAATGTTATTTATTTACAGGCACAAGCTTGTGGTGATAAGAATACTCAAGATTGAAGATTTTCTAACTCAAATTTCACTCGGTTGGATAAGTAAATAATACGTTAATTTTATACAACATAAAAGTAAACGCTTTTTTTTAATGAAAAATCTAGACAACAGATGACCAGCAGGAAAACGTGTCAATTTAATAATTGTAAAAAGTTAAGTCAATTAAGTGCAAGAATCCCTAAAATACATGTATTATATTGGTATATCGTCAGTCAGTAGAATTATCGTATTTTGATGGATCAAGGAATGTTAGTAACCATTAAATTAATCCAAAAATTGCGAGCTATCAACACTGTTAAAAAACATTAAATTTAATGCAAATACTGGAAACCAATTTCATCGGCGTACATGAACTTTACCGAATTTACATTAAAATTAATGTAAGAATTATAATTCATGTAAGCCGATAAAATTTGCTTTCAGTATTTGCATTAAAATTCATGCAAAGTTTTTTTACAGTGAAGATTATCATTATTTTCCATAAACTAAAAGCGATATTATCAGCTCCCTGCTATCCGTGTTATAATGATAAATATGTACAAATAAATGATCATTTAAAAATAAAAAAATCTCTTAGACATCTATCAAGTTATATATTAACTATAATAATTTAAATAACTATTTCAATTTATTATACAATAACTATAATTGCAATTTATTCTCAGTACTTCTTGTACTCTCTCTGAATAGTAAACATTCCAGAAATAATTCTTTTCTTTTTTCTGAGAGGTTCTTCGAAAATTAGAGAATATTCATCCGAATAAAATCGCTTACTGATGCAGATGCTTTAAATCTAGAAAAATTACTTCGTTACAAGAAAAGCTTATGCAGTAACACAATCGTATACTAAAACCATCGGTGCGCAGCTGTTGTAAAATATTTGGTGCACAAAATTTTTCGAATTATTGTTTCTAAATAAAAACTATTCAGAATGAGAGTACCACAATTTTTACACAACTTAGGAAGCTCCGTACAATAATGTACACACGAATGTATCATTACCGAATGACTTCTAAAATCGATGGAAATAAAAGTGAATATTCGATAATCCGTTGATCATGATTCTTCCACTAGAAGATAATATTAATATTTTACTAATTTATACCAAAGGATCACCACTAATCAAAAGTCTGGTCTTCTTTTTAAAACTCCTATGCAGTACTCTTCCTTCAAGAAACAATTCCTAAGGATCTTCAAACGAATTCGATCTACTCACAAAGACACTAAACGTCATTTTTTTTTTCTAAAATCGATGGAAATAAAAGTGAACTTTCGATAATCCGTTGATCATTATTCTTCCACTAGAAGATAATATTAATATTTTACTAATTTATACCAAAGGATCACCACTAATCAAAAGTCTGGTCTTCTTTTTAGAACTCCTATGCAGTACCCTCCCATAAAGGAATAATTCCCAAGGATCTTCAAACGAATTCGATCAACTCACGAAGAAAACAATTAAAAGGTCGACTTTTGTTCAGATGGAACAGGAAGGGACACCTGACTGCAGTTTTGATCCTCGAGCTCGAGGTCGATGCAGTAAACGTCGAAGCCCTTGTGCGAGTGCCTCACGTGGTTGTAAGCGTTGTAGCGCCACTTGGACCTGTACGGGCAGTAGGGGCACTGGAATCGCGGCATCTGCTGGCAGGCGTACTTGATGTGCTGCTGGAGTCCTCGCTCGTAGGAGAAACTGCTGGGACAACGGGGACAGCGGAACTGCTGGGGAACGGCGTCGGTGACTGCCGGCCTGCCGCGGCGTCGAGGCGCACCGCTCATCAGGCTCTCTTCCACCTTCACCACCTTCAGCAAACCTGCAATCACAAGCGGATCACCAGGACGTTAGCGGGCACAGGCTCAATTGGACTATTCGCTTGCATGCGGAGGTGAGGGTGGGGGAAGGGGTGCTACGGTGAAGAGCGCTAAGTTCTTTCGAAAAATCTGTAAGGTGAATCCTTTATTAGTAGGATCCACGTAGAGATAAGTGATCAGTTTTCAGTAAGTCTTCAGGGTTATAAATTCGAGTAGGAACTTTAATTCTACTGCGG
The DNA here is from genome assembly GCA_018906775.1 of Sycophila sp. Sp_5. Classification (NCBI taxonomy): domain Eukaryota; kingdom Metazoa; phylum Arthropoda; class Insecta; order Hymenoptera; family Eurytomidae; genus Sycophila; species Sycophila sp. Sp_5. The sequence continues at coordinate 2,050,398 of JACCID010000020.1, forward strand.
AGGCAGTATTTGGATCTGCTATTTTTCCAGCGACGCCGAGGTGCTTCTTCAGTGATGCCTGGCTGTGCTGCACCTGAATTTAGGGACTGATTTTATAGTTGTCAATTGATGTGGCCAGCCTTGGATGAGTATAGCTGGAGAGAAGGCGAAGAAAGAGTTTCTACTTCAGAAAGTATAAGAGTGTAATTTGGATTGGGAATAGTAGTATGGAACAGGGAAACTTTTTTCAGGTTTGATAGTTTTTTTTTATAAGTGATAAAAGCGCAATTTTTATCGGTTAATACTTAAGAGATTAGATCTCTAAGGTCTTGAGTATTGTCAAATATGCTGAAGCCTTGGCGACAATTAAATTTTGTTTAATATCCATCAAGTCGTTTTTGAAACCTGATAGTTCGTTTAGCGTAAACCATATCTATTGACTCATCGTAGGATCGGATTATTCGTCATCCATGCAACCTAAAAAAATCAAGAAAAAAATGCGTTAGTATAAATTTATATTTATTATTTACATCGCAAATCTACGCTCTTTTCAAATGTCTTGAGTAGAGCCTAGAATTTCACGGAGATGAAGTACAAAGTTAATTAGTGCTCGTATTTTTAAAACTAAATGTAATACAATCATTCGTTTGGTTTCAAAAACAGAAGTTATTTATTTCAAGTAGTACATTGATAATCGCTAATAATTTATTCAAAGACTTCGCAATTCCTCGTAATTGTATGTCATGAAAAATTTAATACTGAAATAATCAACGTCGACACAATTTGGGTACATAGTATAAAATAAATGCATTTTCTTATTATTATTCTCATTCATTTTATAATAATTCATTTTTCGTTGCCACTATTACTGCTTAATTAAAAAATAAAAAATTGTAGAACTTCGATGATTTCCCAACTGTAATCGCAACAGGCAAGTCAATCGTGTATATTCTGAACAAAAAAGTATAACGCTTGGCCAGTTTACTTCGAATTGTTCTTCAGCATATATTATCACTCAAAATACCATTAAAAAAGGGAACCTCATTTACTCACTTATAAACGTTTTATTTAAACGAAAAATTTGGTATGTACAAATTGAAGACTTCTAAAAGATGCGTAACAAAAAGTTATTGAAAAAAAAAACCATAAAATTATTATACGAAGAAGCTTCTCGGAGGAAGTTACCTCTCCTCAGCAAGTATCAAACAGAACATTTTCATAGATGAAAGTTCATTACCGTCAGCAGGGTTGTAAAAATGTTCATTATCCAGTGTTTTTAAATCATTAATGAAATCACTTAATTACCAATTATTGAATTAATTATCAATTATGAATAATTCAATCATTTCATTATGAATTATTTAGTCGAGAATTGATAATTAAATCATAGAATTATTCATTATACTCCCAATAATTGATCATTACAACCTTTCGATTATCAATTATTGGGCTTAGTTAATTGGGAAATCAATCAATTAAGCGCAACTCTGGTTACTGCATAGGAGGTGCAAGCACATTGCTACGCCTGCCGTCCATGCAGGTCTCCTCGGCGCGCACGTCGATGCAGTACACTCGTTGACCCTCGTGCTTCGTGCGCACGTGGTTGTAGATGCTGGAGGTCCACTTGGTGCGGTAGGGACAGTAGGGACACTGAAAGCGCGGCTCCTGGCCACACTCGTATTTCAGATGGCGCGTGAGCGATCCCTTCTCCGAGAACCCAGTTGGGCACTTTGGGCAGGGGAAGTTCTTGTCTTTGCCCGACGAAGGCTGCGGTCGATGCACCTGTGCCCTGCGATTCTCCGTCCCTGGCTGGTACTTCATTGGCAAGGTCGACAGCGATTGCAGCCAATCTGAAAGAGAAAGGAGTCGGTGCGTTAGTGAAACGTTCACAATGTACGAAACTTCATAGTCTGATGGAATTCGCGTTCTAACGAATCACGTACGGAGTTGGGACGGGGAAAGTGTTTCTTTTTCCATACCGAAGGAGGGTTTAGAAAAGGAGAAGGGTATATTCTATTATGTAGAATCGATAATTTTTCTCGCATGAGCACCTTCTTTTTATATTTCCGATGTTTCAATGATGGAGCTTTTTTTTTTAATGAGAGGGAAGAAAGCGAGTTGAATGAATCTGAAACTCATTTTATTTATTGAACTGATTTACAGCTAACGTATCTTTGGAATCTGCATTTGCGATTTTACTTAGTGGCGAAAAGCTGGTTGAACTAAGTAAAAAAATGTTACACTGATGTATTTAGTTTTACGCAAACTATTTTTTTTACGTCTAACGCCTTTATATAAATTATTCGAAGTTTAAATGTAAATAAAAGAAGGCATTAACCCTGGCCTTTTTTCGTTAACTTACTTCTACTAAACTTACGATTATTAGGTCATTTGGCTTGTCGAACTAACTAAAAAAATATTACACTGACGTATTTAGTTTTACGCAAACTTTTTTTTTACGTATAACGCCTTTATATAAATTATTCGAAGTTTAATGCAAACAAAAGGAGGCATTAACCCTGGCCTTTCTTCGTTAACTTACATCTACTAAAATTAGGATTATTAGGTCATTTGGGGAAACAACTTTTCTACTCGATCTGGTTTCCTTCGTGAATACTAAATTACAATATAACGTCATCAGAATAAAAAACAAAACGTAAACTTTTCTAAGTACATAACTATATAAAAATAAAGCAATAAAAAATTTAGGTCCGTGCGATTATCAATTATATCGTTGTGTTTCCATTAGGCTCCGAGTTTTCGGCCTGTTTCTTCACGGGCTTCTTGCGGCTGGCCTGCAAGAGATTCACAGCGTAAACCCTCTTGCAACTGTGCCTCCTCTTTACGTGGCTGTGAACGTTGGTCACCCACTTGGAGCGATACTCGCAGTAAGGACACTTGAATCTGGGATCCTTGAAGCACTCGAACTTGATGTGCTGATCCATCGTCCTCTGGTGGCTGAATATCCTGGAGCACCTGGTGCATCCGAACTTCTGGCCTACGATCTCCTCCTTTGGCCGTTTGCGCGAGCCAATTGCCGGGGTGTGTCTCGTCGGGTGGAGGTCCACCGGCATGTACATCGCGTCGAAGTAAAGTCGATTAGGCTTGACGCGCCTTTTGCCGCTGCATCTTTCGTCGAAAATCCGCAGCTGCTCGGCAGGGTGCTTCGGGGGGTCGACCATGGGTTTCTTGTGCAGCTCTTCTAAACGCTGGAATTCCTCGTCGACAGGCTCCTCTTTTATCTGTATCTCCGAGGCCGAAGGAGAATCTGGAATGGAAAAGTGAATCTGGTTAGTTCGATTGTCTAGACGGACACTGGCATTAGTGACAAAACCTTTGGTCGATGAATAATTTTAAGTAGGCAAGGGAGCACATGCCGTGATAATGATTGACGAGATGAGAGTAAGTAACAATGAGTCTTTGTATTTAAATTAATCAATTGTTAGAAATAGTTTTTTTTTTAAACGATATACATTTCTTCTTAAAGTATAATAGTATATAACAATTGAGAATCTGAGAAGTGTTCGATATAAATCGATATATATACATTTAAAATATTTTCTTCAGATTATTGATTTTTGTTGCAGTGTAAGATCTTCTTTACGTCAGTCGTCAAACTAGCTTTAACGTTCGTTTTTACTTTTCTTCCCTTGATATTACTAAATTTTTAGCGAAAATGTCCACTGAAATTTGATTTGTAAAAGAAGTAAAACGTATCTGAAATAAATGATAAAAATCAATCAATAAGTAATATTTATGAATTATTAATTAATAATAATTTACAACTAGATTAAACAAATTATTAGTGCAATTCTCAATATTCCCATTATGGACGAACAATGATTTCGATTGCGTTGTTGGGCTTCTTCTATGACCTGCACATTACCTGCACATTAAATGACCTACACTTAAAAATAAAAATTGAAAATATTATTAAAAACATCACATGATAACTTTAATTATAACAAATATCAAAGTAACAAACAAACGAAGAAATCCTTATTTCATTTATATATTTTATTTTTTGCAAACGATATGAAAATAAACTATCTATTATATTACAATTAATCTATCATCAATGTAAGGTAAAGTATTATCGCTATGCTATCTCTTTACAATTATCATTAATTCAGTCGCACTTTAAAATCTAATCTCCTAATTTAAGTCAGCATCGTCCATAAATTAAGGGATATCATAACGCGCAATTTTTTTCTTAAAGCTACAGAAAAAAGTTTTTTGTTTTTACTGGCATCGAATAAATTGAGCCTCTTAACGGCGCAATCAATGCAGATTTTTGCATTGGAGTACGTCGACGACGTAAATCGTTTGATTGGGATGCAAGCGGCGTACATGGGTCCGGACGTTGGGCGAGTGTTTGGTGCGGTAGCCGCAGTAGGGACACTGGAATCTGGGCTGCTGGCCGCACTGGAACTTGAGGTGATTGTGCAGATTGTTTTTGCGCGAAAACGACGTGGAGCAGCGGGGACACTGGAATCTGCCGTCCGTTGGCCTGTAGGATTCCGCGGCCGTACCTGCAACACACGAAAAGATTAGTTGGATAGGTAATTAAAAATTTTCTTTACTCTCGATGCTTTTCCTTGCATTGCGAAGTATTTATTCGAGATTTACTTTTGACTTTGAGAGTGATATTGAAAAATTAGAATTGCACTTTGTGGCTAATTTGTTAAAAACGAAGTTACGGAAGTAACTGTTGTTAGTCACTGTATTTACATTTCTATGGTAATGATTGTTATACTTGTTGGTTTTACTTTTCCTGGAATTGTTGTGAAAAAACTTTAAAGAAATAAATTTAGCTCAGTCTAAATGTTAACACTAATTTTATTCTCGAACTGTGATACATACTGAAGCTTCCTTCGGTCAGTTTTAATCTCGACGAAAAAAAGAAGTTTGAAATATATTAGTAAATCAAGTTCAACAATATGGTATATTTGCCTCAATATTACAGTCAATCGTTCAGTTGATATTAAAACAAAAAAATATAGATTTGTGTTGGATTATTTTATCAGATTTTCATTAATTCTTTCCTTCTCACTACTCTAGATTGTTCAACTCACATAGATGCCATTATTTTATACATATGTATACAAACGATCGCGATAACAATGAAGAAAATTACAATTTAGTCATAATGATACTTGAAACTGCATTCAAAACTTCCATTTAAGGTTGCATGACTTGATTAAAAACATTCAACTCGTTGTGATTTTACTTAGAAATAGACATTAAATAAATATTTTGAGTTAAGTGTATGAAGGTTGTGCAATTGTAAAGTTTCTATGGCATTGTACTTTTAGAGTAACAAAAAATTCTAAACACAATTCATCTCCTTAAACAAAAAAGAATTCAGTAGAAACTTTAAAATTGGACATTCGCTCGATGCATTTTAATTTAATATAATTTAACATCTCGCTAGATGTATATACTTATAAATTAAATAGTTTTAGTGCAGATTTATTTGTAGTCAAAAAACTAAATTTCGTCTTCAATATCAATTGAAGTGCAGCGCATAATAAGGGTCTTAAAATTATCCCTAGGCCCATATTCCACACAGTCTCTTAACTATTGCCTATACCTTCTTAGATAATATATTTTTAAAATAATACAACCCCGTAGATAAATGTATTTAACAGTATATATACATACATATATATATATTTAAAAAATAATAATAATAATAGTAATAACAATAGCGGTGACATGAATCTGTAGGTACTCAGTAGGTATAGTCTTTAAATTGTTCTAAAAAAATTTTAATATAAGTTGAAAACAATCTAAACAGATATTTAATTTTACGTGAGAAATACAGTTTGTTATTACAAATCAATAAACATTTAGTCAATTGCCAAATACCCAACGAGCACTTCACACACGAAGAAATATACAAAAACAGGCGCAACCGCGATAAACTTTTCATAATCGAAATGCAACGTAAAAAAAAAAATCTTCCACGGGTGAAAAAAAATCAGAGTTCTTCAAGCTAACCCTGCTAGAAATCCGTTTATTTGCAATGGACGCGTTTTCACTTTCCAGTGTGAATATTAATGAATTTCAAACGTTTTTATAATTTTTTTTTACACATTTGCAAGCCAATTTTTTCCTGTTAATTATTCACATTAAATGTGAGCTTCTTATTTAAAAAAACGTTTCATCACGATGATAAAAATTGTCTCTATTTTTTGCTCGTTTCTATTTCTCCCCTATAAATTGCCAATAATTGTTTTAAATTTCTAACACGGATCACGATGTTAAAAATTGTCTCTATTTTTCGATCATTTCTACTTCTCCCCTATTTAAAGAGTCATTAAATATTTTGAATTTCTAGCAGGGATCACGATGCTAAAAATTGTCTCTATTTCTCACCCATTTCTATTTCTCCGGCTATTAAATTGCCAATAAATGTTTTAAATTTCTAGCTCGGATCACGATGTTAAAAATTGTCTCTATTTTTCGATCATTTCTACTTCTCCCTATTTAAATAGTCATTAAATATTTTGAATTTCTAGCAGGGATCACCATATTAAAAATTGTCTTTATTTCTCGCCCATTTCTATTCTCCCGGCTATTAAATTGCCAATAAATGTTTTAAATTTCTAGCAGGGATCACGATGCTAAAAATTGTTTCTATTTCTCGCCCATTTCTATTTCTCCGGCTATTAAATTGCCAATAAATGTTTTAAATTTCTAGCAGGGAATACTCCATCGTAAAGAAATTGCTCATCCATCCCTCGACAGCCGCGTGTTTCGACCTCGCCCCCGTCAGTACTGGTATCCCCTGCAGCCGATATTGGCCGGGATAAAGGCGTGCGCGTGGAAGTGGGTCTTCTCGTGCTCCCGCTGATGGTGCCGGTGCTTGAAGCGCCTGTCGCAGTGCGAGCACTGGAATCGCGGACCGACGCCGCACTCGAGCCTCTGGTGGCGCAGCAGGTTGCACCGGTGACCGTAACTGCGCCCGCAACGCTCGCACCTGTACGGCGGCCCCTCGTCCACTATCGTCCGTCGCTCTGCAACACGATGAAATTTCGATAGGATGTACTACGGTTCAAATCGTGCCTCGCGCCTCTGCGTGCGTCGCGTCGAGTTCGTGTTCACTGTCGGGGGTGCACGAAGTGCTGGGCTCCGGCACATTTCACTGGACATTTTTCCGCGCATTTAGTGTATCTGCACCGAAAAAAAAAGAAGAAGTTGCAGTTCTTACTTATTCGTAACGGTAATATCTGCTAGGCTAGGAAAAAGTAAAAACGATTTGCAAACATTTTTTAAAGCTGATCTTACTCTGCAGAAAAGTAGATTTGGCGCAGTTTTGGATACCAGATTGAAAAATTAACTTCTAATTTCGTAGTTGAATCTTCTATTTTTTTCGGTGTATGTATGATTGATTATATATTAGGCACTGAGAAAAAGTATTATTAAAATAACTGTAAAAAGTTATAGTGAATTTAATCATTTTTTTTAACTTCATTGACAATAATTCTACAGTGGAAAAAAATATGATAATTTTTAGTACTTCAAATACTTATTTCAATAATATTAGTTAAATCTTTCTTTAAAACTAAACGAATTTTCTTTGTTTTATCTAAATAAATTTAGTAGATTAGAAAGAAATTACTTTATTCAAAGAAATATTTAACAAAGACTATTGAAATAAATATTTACTTGAAATTACTAAATTGATTTCCCAGTGTATACATAACGCACATTTTACTGTATGTAAAATATGATAATTTTTATTTGAGATTTCAGCCTGTGATTCCGTTCTTACAGAAATAGTAAATTGTAAAATACTTTTCTCAGTGCAGATGTACTAATTGTACAGAAAAAGATTCGTGAAATATGCTAGAGCTCACACGAGGGTTTCAGGTCTGAGGTGATATGTACAGGGTGGAACTAGTGTTTTAAGATGTCTGTTTTTTTTTACGAGGCCCTTGCTCAACACTGAGGGAGTAACGTGAATGACAATCAGAAATAAAATAAACGAATAAGTCATGGTTAATTGTAAAAAAGGAAATTTAAAGAAAAAATAAATTTAAAGTTTGCCAAAAGTGACGGAACCTTAAAACCTTAAAACCTTAGCACAAAGTTCAAAAGATTTCTTTAAGTAGAAACCATTGGTTTAGATAAATATGTACACGTTAGTATTTTATTTAATTCAATAATCAACTACATTCATATAAGAGTTTTCGAAGAAAGTTTTCTGTGAGAAATACTAATTTTTGTATATTGTAAATCAGCAGTCAGTGACTTTTGTATTGTCTGTTGAGATTATTGGGTACTTAAATCTTCTGCGGCAATCTGAAAATAATAATTGAAAATATTAGAAAAATTTGATTAATAAGTGATAATATTTAATAAATCTCGATTTTATTAGAAGGTACATAAAGAATTCAAAACCAGTCTAATTTAAGGCCATAGTTTATTCGTATAATAGTAGTAATAGAGTTAAATAAAAATACATGATCGGGATAAAAATAAATTTGTTTCTTGTTTCTAATATTTTATGTTAATTATTTAATGTGACCCTGTAAACCTTCTTTTCACCTTTTTTTTCGTTCTAAAACGTTGATTTTAAAATAATTAATTTGTTATAAGTAGACTTTTCGAAGATCATAACAATCTGTAATATTTTACATTATACCTGAAATCACATTTTCTGAAGTCATATATTTAATAATGACAAAGAATCACTAGATCTCATCCATTAAGCGAGATATATTTAAATGAGTGTGTACATTTGATGTCTGGATACTGTAGAAAAAAAGTGTTAGTATAAATTGCTTCCTTTTTAATGAATAAAAAAATAAATTGACGAAATCCATCTGTTTTACAATATTTTACCATAATCACTATGTAAAATTTCTACAATTATAAGATAATTTCCATGTACATTCCAATATTATCTAATAACATTTAACTATTACTACAGTTTTAAATAACATAAATATCTTCAAATTTATAAATTCTAAAATTTTATATGTTAAGGAAAAACTTAAAGACAGATCTTAACATAACCGATATTTACATTTCTATACACTTCGTATATTTACATTTTTCACAATTAAGTCAATCATCACTGAAAAGAACGTAAATATACTCTTTACCTAAATACTGAGTATCCGGTCGTTGAAATGCCGCCTTACCACCCAAAAAATTCTCCGATGAATTGGCACGCAGTTCTCTCAATTGTCAAAAGAGCAGTGAAAGCCTGTTGTCTTCGAAAGATCCCACTCGATGGTGAAAAGTTTACCTCAACCATAAGGTTGTCCGGTACTACTTCCGGGCAGTCCGGAATTGTCCCTCAGGTGCGTGATCATGTGGTTCTTCATCTCGTATCTGTACTTGTACTTTCGATCGCAAAGTCCGCAGGAGAACCTCTTGGCCTTGTTGCCACACTCGACGCGCTGGTGCCTCCGGAGACTGTCCAGCCACTTGTACTGCTTGCCGCAGTCGAGACAATGGTAGACATGCTTTTGGCCCGGCACTTGGAATTCTACCCTCTGGTCCATTGGTTGCTGGTGGCTCATGGACGGCGCGTACTGCGTTGGTGCCAATGGATCTGCTTTGAGTTCTTGCAGCGACCAGAGTGGGTTGTACTGCGAGCCTGCGTGCAGAAATTGGAAGGTTAGAAGATGATCACACTGGGGGAATTTTCGAGACTGGTAGGAACGATTCGGTCGAGTCGATTGTTTATTTTTTTATTATGAACTAAATTTTATTAGTACAAATTAAAATTTCATTGATAGAATGTGTTAGGCTTTGTTGATCGCAGTCGATTAGAGACGAGAGTCTACGGGATTTGGGCGGAGAGCTTGTTCATCCTTTAGAAATGTTCAAAAAATGTCATTTATTTCAATATGTTGTTTAATTTCAAAAGTACATTTTTTATGTACAGTTTACTTTCGACGTTTGATTCTCTTTCAAATTACAGTGGAACGTAGATAGAATCGTTGTGCAACAATTCTGAACTAACACGTAACGAAAAATAGTTTGGTTTTTTTATAGCTTTAAAAATAAAGTCGCTTTTGAATTCATTAGTTTTGCTTAATCAAGTTGCTTTTTTTTTCGTTCGAGGTTTGAATGCACTAAATTCCATTCTAAACTCCTTTCGAATTTCAGTAATTTGAATTTCGACAATTTTTCCACTAAATACAATTATTAAGACTTTTTTAATCATAGCTACATTGCACATCTTGAAGTATTCCAATTATTTTGACGTAGCATGTCAATACGCTGTAATAAATATTCTGTACAGATAATTTAAATTAAAAAATATATAAACAGGATTAGACTACTTAATCTTATAAATAAGGAATAATAATCTTATAAATGCTTGGACTTTGGAGGTCAATTATTAAACTTCAAAGCTGACCCTTTCAAGCTCGACCACCAGCATTTAAACACAAAAAATATATATTTCCGTCAGTCTGTAAATAACAAGTTGACAAATACCAAGTATTCTTAAATTAATGACAAAATAATGTAGCTTTATAAAAGAATCTCATTATGACTAATTAATCAATTGCGCGAAATAACAAAAGCGCAGTCGAGTAATTGAACATTGCACAGACACGTCAACAGCGCAAAATCTATTCCCCATTAAAAAAGAAAGCACGTGGACGATGAAACGAAGCACTAATTGGAGGGTTTATCCCTAAAGTGATCCTCCCTGTGCATCATCATGAACGCGAAATTGGGAAACTCCTGGTCGCAGATGCCGCAGATGGCATTCCTGGTGCTGGGACAGTTGGACCTCCGGTGCCTGTTGAGGCTCTTCTTGCTGAGGTAGGACTTTTTGCAGTCGTAGCAGAAGTAGTTGCCGATCTCGCTCTGTGGCTGGGGAGGCTGGATCCGCTCGTCGTTCGGGCAGCTGCGCAAATGGCGGTTCAGGTCGCCGAGGCGGTAGTAGCGGCAGCCACATCCGGCGCACACGTATTTCGTTTCCGAAGATTCGGGATCGTAGTAACTCATGTTGGACAGGCGCACGTAGCCTCGGACGTCCAGGGGGTCGCGGGTCTCCGAAACACTGTCCCCTGACTCTGCAACAGAAAGATTTCAGTGTGGTTGGTTGGGTTCCAGGTGGAAAAGTAAATCGACAAGCGCTAAGTCCTGGCGGAGCTTAGCGTTGAGAGAAAAATGGACATAACAAAACGACGAATGACCAATTGCTGATGAGAATAAAGGAAGAATTTTGATTACCTGGAGTGCAGCATTTTGACGATTTTTTTTTTTTAATTTGTGCTGGAACTTGTGTGTTAGAGTTTGTTTTTAACGAAAAATTGATGTTGAATAAAATTTGAACGATTGATTCTTAAGGCTACTTTATTTGTACAAGCGATCCTCTGTTGAGGGAACCAGACAGAGTTAAGACCTGCAAAAAATAATCGAGAATGTTTAAAAGTGTTTATTTTTTAGATTGTAACTCTGGCTGATTTTCTTGAAGTAGTTCATATAATTCGAAATTTTGTGGGTTGTTTGTGAAAATAGAACGTAGCGTAATTCTTCATCATATTCAAAATTGTTTTCATGTCAGTCGATTTTGTTTGAGTTTAATTATTGTCAGACAAAAATTTTTGCACCAACGTCTGGAAGAACCTGGTGTTTTGATAACTTCAAGAATCGATTCATTACTCTTAACTCGATGAAGTAAAAACTATGGTTATCTCATTGTGTGTTATCCCTGCAATAAATACACTCTGGAAATTAAGAAACGGAGGTTCGCATCTCGAAACAATGGCATACATTTTTTTGTGTCTTTACACTTTATTAATTAACACTTCTTTTCCAATTCCAAGCCTCGATTTTTGACCAATATAGTACATGTCGTATTGCGTTTTCAGTTGTAATTAATTATGCAATTAAAAATTACTGACACACAAAATACCTAAAGTATTATCATCGGTTTTTTCACGAAAAATTCTTTTAGATTTTCTAATAGAATAAGAAATATAGCAGATTAAAATTGTTATCATTTTTTAATCTGCTATATCTGTATTGATAAACGATAACACGAAAAAATAAACAATAAGTGTCTATTATTTTTTAAAATTCTATTTGGCGTACTAAAGAGAAATTTTCATGAGAGCCCCGAATTTAATATACTGAGAAGAAAATGAAATAATTTAGCAACAAATTCCATTTAAAAACAAATCAGACTCATTTGTTCTCCCTGGTGCCGGGACAAGTCCAGCGGTGCTGGTTGAGGCTTTTTTTGCTGACGAAGGATTTCATGCAGTAGTAGCAAAAAAACCTGCCGACGATACTTGACTGCTGCTGAAGCATTCGAGTGTCCACAGAACAACTGCGAAGGTGGCGGTTCAGATCACCGAGTCTGTAGAAGCGATTGCCGCAACAAGCGCATACATACTTCGTACTTGACGACTCTGGATCGTAATAACTTTTGCTGGACAGGCGCACGTAGCCTCGGACGTCCAGGGGATCATTTGTTTCCGAAGTATCCCCTGCACCTGGAACAAAAAAAGTTTCAGTGTGGTTGGTTGGGTTCGTGGTGAAATCGACAATGGGCGGATTCTGTAAATAAATTGACGTTATGCGAGTGATGGACAAACCAAACGGTGGATGGTCGATTAGTTACGGCAGTAGAGTAAAAATTGTTATTACCTGAAAGCAACACTTGATGCCTTGTTAAACTTAGATTTGAAGAAGAAAAAATTGTTGGATTAAAAAAAAAATTTGAATTGATTCTTAAGTCTACTTTATTCGTGAATTACAAATGGCCATTTGTTAAATAACTGCGGTTCGAAGCTAATTTTTTTTGTGTAAATACAATTTAGTACAATTTTTTTCGCAAACATCGATTCTTAAATCTACGCAATCTATCCTATGATGTCAACTCTATTTGGTGATGCAATTAAATTAAAGTTTTATAAATATTAATCCACTTTCTTATGATTTATTGTCACGTAAAGTATCTAAAATATCTATTCAATAAGTTAAGTATCTACTGAAATATTTAAAACACTTTAGATTCTGAGTAGAAGTAAATAATTTATAGTACATTGCGAACGCATAAATAACGTTGTAAAATAAATAATTCCATGATAAAAAATATATTTCTAATCTCTGGATTTGTTCAATTCCGAAATTTGTACGCTAATGTAGCACGTGATTTTGAATAGTTTAATCATTCTGATAAATATTAAAAAATATTCGTTTTTATACTTCTTCATCTATTGTATCCATCCATTTTCTATTTTTACATTAAATATCATTTTCATTTCAACGCGAAGATAAAAATCATAATGATACATTTTTTTTAATAATCTTGACCAAATCGCTCTATTTAATTTTCTTAAAGATAGTAATTGAAAATTGTACAGTGAATTAAAATTAGTAAATCATACACATCGTTATTCTTTATTAACACTTTAACTGCTACATGAGTCACGTATGATTCATAATTTTTCTTCTGCCGCTGAAGTGTGACAAAAATTAGAGTCAAATTTGAACTCATAATAACAGTGAAAGTGTTAAGTTACAAAAGTATTCCACTTTTTAGAGAACACCGGATCTTTCAAGTTGTCTTTTGTAGTATAAAGTTTTCAGTAAATTTTGTACTTTTGATTATTCAGCCGAAACACTCTTTTCAGGCATTACCACTACACGCAAAGCCTTATATATTTTTTATCTTTTACTGTACTAACGATAATAGAGTAAAAATTTTTCGGGACAAATATAATATTTTTATCCGACGTTCTCTTACGCAGATCAACAGCAGTAGCGTAAAAAATCCTAAAGAAAAAAAATATATTTGCACGTGACAGGATGTTCTCGTATCATTATTTAATCGCGCGGTTATATACACTAAGTTAATTTTCATGATTCTACGTTGAATTCCCTTTAATACAAATCACAATATTTAGCGTTTACTTCAGTTTTAAAGCACATTTATATGAATGAAGTCGCTTTTGGAGGACGGTTTTTTTTATTTCATCGTTCCGAATCCACTGCAATCGCTGCCACTATCTATAAAAACGTAGAGCACGAAAAGAAAAAACAAACACTCTAACTCTAAGGTGAGGACATATTGAACAACGGAGCTATGAAAATTCTTAGCATTTAAAAAGTTTACACTACGAGTACATTTAGTGAAAAGAATTTTACTGAATTGTAACTTCCTTCATTAGGTCGTAGACATAAAAATATTTTATTTCGCAAGAAAAAATTTCTTCATCTAGTGCCACGCACTAGTTTTCAGTAGAACAAGTGTAAAAATTAAAATGTTCTTTGATACTTCATTAAAATTAGTGAGTGAAATGCAGTCGTAAAAGAAATGCACTAAGCGAGCGGCGCTTCTATACACTCAAATGAAAATTAATACATAAAATTGTTGCGATTAAAAGTTATTGTTATTCTAAGGATTTTATTTTTATATTTCATTTCATTTCATTGATTAGTACCGCTCGATGCAGAGTAAAAATTCAATTGGACGTTCATTGAATTTGAATCTATTAGTACGATTGCCGTACTAATCTTACACTGGAAAAAAAAGAATTTATTATAACTATACTGTACATTTTTTCAGATCTAAATAAATTTTTAATTGTACTTGCATGCGTAGTTGAATAACTCAAATAGAAAATTATTATAAGAACCTCGTACCCATCGTTCAATAAATTCGTACTAATTCAAATTCAATGTTAACGCAGTTTACTCCGTTCCTTTTCTACAATTTAAATAATTCTAAGCATAGTCACAATATTTTACAAAAAATATATATAAATTAATGAAACAATTCAATTTAGTAATTACAGGTAAGTTTAATTACGTACCATTCTGCAACACAATATTTTCGCTTATAATCAATATAAATTTCAATTATAATATGCACAAATAATTAAATCCCGATTGTTCATTAAAATAAAACAGAAATTAAAAACATTTTCCGTACACGCTAGTGAAATAGAGTGAAAATTAACTCTACTGGGGTCAAAATTTCACCCTAATGTTGTATTGAAATTAACTGCCTGTATTTTCACTGTAATTTTGTCGTGAAATTAACAGACCTGTAATATACTACTTTGCCTCAGAGTGAGTTTTACTCTACTTTAAAGTGAATTCAAACCACTCTATTCGTGATTCCGGAAAAACGCGGTACACGGATAAAAATGTTATACTAAAAATTACTATATTTTTTATCAATGGGAGGACATACTTGTAATGTGAGAAAATTAGCATATTTTTTTTAAAATTTACAATATGCGTAGTAAAAATTAAACAAATATTTATTAATTTTTACTAAAATGATATTAAATTTTAGAATAAAACATAGTAATTTTTCTCACATTACAAGTGTGTCATTCAATTGCTAAAAAATATAGTAATTTTTAGTATAACACTTTTCTCCGTGTAGAGTTAAGGATCAAAAAAAAAATTTAAAAAAAAATCAGCGTCCAGGGAGCGAAGAAGCCCCTACTTCGCTACCCTGGTCGCGGTCACCGGCGCGCGGGGTCGCCGGCGACCCCCCTTGCCTCAGGAGGGCGTCGCGGGCTCCTCGCCCTCCTGCTTGACGCGCGCCTCGGACTTGCGGTTGTTGCGGCAGTAGAGCTTCTCGTGACGGCGCAGGCTGTCCGTCCTGGAGAAGGCCTTGGTGCAGCGAGGGCAGTAGAGTCCTGCGCTGGGCGGTGGCCGAGGCGCTCGCCCGGCTGGGCTTGCCGGCCGTCAGGGAGGCCGGCAGGAGGTTGTCCTGCCAGAGTTCGCTGCTCTCCGGTGGTGTGGGTAGGTAGAAGTTGTTCATGTCCACCTCGAGGAACTGCTCCGGGACCATGGGGTCGCCGAGGTGAGCCTCGACGCCGTTGTCCTCGTCGGCCGCGTCGGCCAGCCAGACGCTGGACAGCATCGCGTCCTCTGCAAGCAGAAGGAGAGAAGCCGCACTGTTAGAGAGAGAGAGAGGGACGAGAGAAGCGATTTTTTTTTAGAGGGGGTGTTCAGTTGTGGCTAAAGAGCCTGGGGCGACTTTTTGGTCTGTTATTCTATTGTTATTTTGTAGGCGTTCATTTTGCTTTTTGTTTTGTAACAACGTGCTGATTAAGGTGCAAGCATGAGTACATTTTTGGGTTTTTGATTTGATCGATCGAGGTTTCGAGATGAGTGAAATGATTTTCTATCTTTACAGGTGGTAATAATTTATTCGCATTTTGGCTTGGTAATTTTCTTTTTAATTAGTCGTTGATAATCGTTGCTTTCACTTGTTATTCGATACAGAAACGTTAAATAATCTTCGTAATTACTTACGGGGGAGATGCTGTATCCTTTCGTTGTGAATTCATTTGGAATTTACAAAGTGAATTTAACAAGTTTCAAATCATACGATTTCGTATTTTTCCACTTTAAAACTCTTAGATCTCGTGCATTTTCTAAAACAAAATAAATTATATCAGTCTGATGTCTTTAGCGTCACTACATGATCGAGTTTTCTTTTTTATTAAAATAACATTAAATTACTTTTTTCTTATTGATAATTTTTATTTAAAGAACTCACAGATATATCATATATAATATCATTAAGTTTAAGATAGTCGCTTTTATTTACAATTTATTTTCAGACTTCGTAAAAAATGACGCATAAAGAGGAACAATAAGGGATTTAAGAGTATTTTTATCATCAAGCAACTCAATAATTACTTATTCCATTCTTGTTAAATGTAACTTTTTTAGAGAGTAAATTAATAGAATCTTTTATTTTAAACTCAGATTGAATAACAATTGCCTCCCTAAACGAGCAATATACATTATCTGCCAAGGCACTCGCAGATCGAGATAATTTAACCTTTTACCCCTGGGTGCACGGGATGCTCATCTTGCGAACATTTACTCAACAAAATGAGCATTTCGCATACATAAGTGATGTTAAGGTAAAAGTGTTCGACACAATATCGAGATGTACTGCTCGTATAAAAAAAAAACATTCGTAAATTTTACAACAACAGTAAATACATATGTCTTATGTACAAAATCGTCTCGAACGAGAACAAACGATTTTCCAAATAACCGCAATAAATTTATAAACGGGAAACATTGCCATTTATATAAAAAATTCTGTTATACCCGCGCCATAGCTTATCGAGAAAAAATAAACACGTATTTTTTCTTTTTGCAATTTGACACTTATTAAGAAAGATAGTTATCTTAATGTCGGATGTCATCTAAATACAAATAATTGATTATACGCGTATCCTCACATCAAATAAGTGAAATTATTATACTTTTCTTATACATTTCTGGTATAAGAATAAATACATATTCAGTTATTCAACATGAATCTCATTTATTTATACTTAGAGGGAGGCTGTAGTCTAAATATTGGTCAACAATGTCATAAAACCACTTTTTAAAACATGATATTATCATCAATTAACATTCTATTCATAAAAGAAAAAATGCGTGTAAAATATTTTTTGACATTCTCCCTGCTAGAAATCCGTCGAATTGAAATGCCCACGAAACTAGAAAATGCTTCATCTAAATGCTCAAATTTCACATAATTAGAAGCCCCTTTTTTCTTATTAACTGATGCACATTAAATGTTACATTATAAATTCACGTAATAAAAAGGTCTTTATTTTTCGCCCACTTCTATTTCTCTGGCTATTAAATTGCCATTAAATGTTTTAAATTTCTAGCAGGTCTACCCTACCGGAAAATTTAGAACACTGAAAAAAAGTTTGTCAATTTTTGTTACTTCAGTAGTACTTATTAAATATTTTATCGAGTCAAAAAATTATTTTTTTGAAGATACTAAATTTACTTAGCAACAAATAAATTCATTTAGTTTTAATGAAATTATTACTTGCTTCAAAGAAATCTTTAATAAGTACGATTCATGTAAATCATTTCCTTAAAATTAACAAACTTTTTCTCAGTGAAGTTGCTGCTCTGAACATGTTCAATTGTACTTTAATTTAGCATATCCTGGGTAATAGCTTCTAAATTTTCCGGCGTGGTACCAGTCGTAGTTTATAAAATTTGATTTTATTTTTCATTCAACGTCACCAATCAAAGCTCCGGATTCTCAAGAGCCTCATCATCACAGTTATGGAGGCGCGTGCTTGAGCGAGCAGTGATTCGTGAGCTCGTAGCGCCGGTAGAAGGTCTTATAGCAGATATGGCACTGGTGTCGGGGTGGCTTGCCGCACTCCAGCCTCTGGTGTCGTTTCAGGTTCTCCATCCACTTGTAGCCCTTGCCGCACTGGCCGCAGAGGAAATTTTGGTCCTGAAGCGGCGTCGAGTTGCCCGGGCCCCGCTGACGCGTGTAAGGCAGTCGATCCAACCCGACGAGATTACCTGAAACGAAGATTTCAGTGTGTCAGTGCGGGCTCTGGATGACTTTTCAAGACCACTAAAAGCGACTCTAGAGAACTTTTGACTCGGTTCGAGTTTGTTACAGGACAGGAGGGTTACTTTTGGTTGGAGTTGCCTGGTGATCTTTGAAAATGGCACTGCCGTACACAGTGAACGAAAAATGTTTGATGTTGCGAATGAATGGCACTCTGCGCAATGTAAATGATTTGATGGTGGTTTTATTTCATTTTATTATCTGATCGATCGTTTTAACATTGTTGAACTGGGCTTTTCTTATATTGGCATTTATTCATTATAAAAACACTTACATACATGGATTGAGTGTACTTCGAAGTCACTGGATTTTTACATTGAAACTTTGTAATTCTAAAAATTGGACACTGACTAACTAGAAAAATATGAATGAAAACGTGTGGTTATATCACTGACAATGTACACACATTTCTTCTATTGCTCAGTCTTTTAATGACAAATTTTCATTAAATGCAATATTTCTATCGTAAGTTTTGTGAAAATATAAAAAATATCATTTTATTTCGTAATATTTAAGATAAAATAAATTCTTTAAAGATCTAGAATGACTCTTATTCTAAAAGCAAACAGGAGAATGTCACTGATTTCGCCAAAACCATGAAAATTGTATTTTATTAGCGAACAATGAAACGAACCATTTAAAATTCAATCTCAATGTTAATTATTTTTTTCGTATAAGTATACTCACAATTTTATTGATCCTATTAGACTAATTTAAAAAGAGTATGTTTCACTAGGCTAAACTTAAAAATTCTAAAGTTTCATCTGAATCTTCGATCTCGAGGTACAAGACACTCTCCCGCCGAGTAAAAAAATTGACGATATTTTAGTTATAAACTAATCATCAAATTGTTCGGCAATAACACCGTATAGAAACAATTTGCAGAAATATTCATTTGGAAGCGATGGTCAAGGTAAAAAAAAATAAATAAAAATTCACCGATTTAAAAAAAATAATCCGCATCCCTTAAGGTTTTTAACGCTCCGCGATTCAGTTGGGCGCTGCGGTGGTCTCATGTCGCTTGCGGCACCCCCGCAGGTGCGAGTTGAGGACGAATTTGTGCCTGAAGCGTCGATTGCAGATGGGGCAGATCTCGGCAGGTTGGACACCGCATTCGAGTCGCCGATGCCTGCTCAAGGAGGTCATCGCGCGGTAGGCCTTGCCGCAGCGTTCGCATTGGTGCAGTCGTGGCTCTCGATTCAGGCCCTTCGCGTACATGCCGTCGTACGTCTGGTAATTGAGGAACATCGTCGTCAGGCCACCTGCAACAGGAGCGGAGGAATTAGATCCTTGGGCCGAGGCTGTTTGTGTGTTTTTTTTTTATCGCGTACATCGATATTTTACCTGATCCCAATTAAAGGCTGTAGAGTGTGATATTTTTGGAGTCGAGGGATGAGCTTTTAAATTCATGCGTTGATTGCTTGGTATTCTCGTTTATTGTCTTGTTTACAGATACGGTACAGTTTATTACAGTCCATTTTACGTGTTTTTTATTTATATGACATTTTTTAAGGGATATGTTTTTTTATGCATTCGAATGCTTTGGGTAGTGTACGAAGAGAGCAGTCCATCGTTATATAATTGATATTTTACAGTTCTA
This sequence comes from Sycophila sp. Sp_5, assembly GCA_018906775.1. Classification (NCBI taxonomy): domain Eukaryota; kingdom Metazoa; phylum Arthropoda; class Insecta; order Hymenoptera; family Eurytomidae; genus Sycophila; species Sycophila sp. Sp_5. The sequence continues at coordinate 2,070,344 of JACCID010000020.1, forward strand.
CAAAGATGTTACTCAGCAAAGTCTTTATGTACAAATATCTTTAATTCTCTTGTTCTGCTTTTCTCTTGAAAGGCAAAACAATATGGCACTGCCTTAAAGCGCCCAACTGTTTGAAAATTAACGAAGCATTCGACATTAAGGGAGCTAGCTTGGATTAAATAGAAAAAATACACTTTCCAGTATAATAGCTATAAAAATTTTATTCATCACTTTTGATTATTGGAACGTTTTATACTTTAAGTATTCACATAATTAAAGTTATTTCTACACTGTTTGGGCCCTAATAGTTGATTATTGAACGTTTTGTACTTTAAGTACTCACATAATTAAAGTTATTTCTACACTGTTTGGGTCCTAATAGTGTATAAATAGCTTGAATTATGTGAATACTTACAGTATAAAAGTTCCAATAAAGTCAAAGTTCAAAATTGATGAATAAAATTTTTATAGCTATTACACTGGAAAGTGTATTTTTTTCTATTTAACCCAGGCTGCCCCTCTTAAAGTGTTAACAATTTAATTATTAAAAATAAATTAATAATTTTTTTAAATGTATTACTACAAATTATTCTTGTATACATGTATACAAGAATAATGTAAATAGAACGAAATTCGCGTGCTTTCTGAATTCGTCGTAAATGTACGCAGTACCTTCGAAGTATAAAGTAGCTACAGTAACAATAAAAATGCTAGAAAATGCAAATTTACTTTAAAACTATAAAAATGACTCTTTCAATGAAAGCTTTTAAGGCTCTAATAATTACAGACTACTATTTTCTAGTGGATTTTGGTTTTAGTTTAATTAATGTAAATATATTATTAGTAAAAATTGCTGTACTGTTTTGTAATACAGAAACGAACTTCAGCGATTAAAAAAATTACTACGAAGTGTAGTAAAATTTACTGCAAAATTTTACTATACATTCGAGTAAAAATTTGTATTCATCAAATCCGTTTCTGCATTTCAAAACAGTATAGTAATTTTTACTGGAATTTTTATCTCCGTGTAAGGACACATATCGAAGGAACTTTTAAACATTCAAATATAGGATAGTTACTTTATGTAAGTATACATAAAATCTATAATGTATAAGTGAAGGAATGTCTTAAACGATACACGGAAAGAAATGTTATAGTAAAAATTACTGTGTTCCGAAGGCACAGTGGGACATACTCCTATGACGATTTTTACTATAAAAAATAGTACAAATGACTATGTACATCGCAATATTTACTATACATTTTATAGTAAAAGTGGTCATAAGTTGAGTATAGCCCACTGTTCCCACGGAACATAGTAATTTTTTAATTATAACAAATATATTAATTATTATTTTATACTCTCCGTGTACAGTCCGTTAATAGTATAATCCATACAGTGGTTACGCCACTTTGCCAGACTTTGGCCGTAAACACTTTTTTGCAATACGCTCAACGACTATATTTTACGTTTTTTCTGAAAATTGATCCGCGAGCTTTTTTACACGCACATGTCCTTGTGAACCCTTAAATAGTGTCGATTTAGGTTGCTCTTCTGATGAAAAGGCTTGTTGCACATAGAGCAAACGAAACTTGGTTCCTTGCCACATTCGAGCTGTTTGTGACGGTTCAGACTGCCATTTAATAGGTAGCCCTTACCGCAATGTTCGCACTTGAACACTTTATTGCTTTGGTGGCCCTTGAAAATCTTCTTAGATATCCGCTTCCGGGAAAGCTCATTGGTCACTACTTTTAGCGAAGTCCTGTACTGACGAGGAACTAATCGATTTAAACCTGTAAGAATAAAGCACACGCGCTTTTTCGTCATTAATCTGCTCTGAATAAACATTCGAGAATAAACACATCCAAGCTGGGTCAAAAGCGGTAAGGAGTGCACACCAAAAGTATGAGGTCCAACATGTTCCAAATGAAGATTTTATATTAGTTCTAGTAATATTATAATACAGTATTTATTACTGATTCTGTGTTACATATTTTTTTATCGCGTGACAACTTTTGAAATGAAAACGAAAAATGATGGCGCTCTTTTATTTAATCTATCAAATATTTTTATTTAAATTCTGTTCATTTTTATAGGTAGAAAATATCGTGGAGTGTTTGATAGTGTTTTAATCAGGCATCCATCATTGGAAAAATATTTAAGTCTTTGAAAGCATCACCTCGAACGCAACTTTATTCTACAGGAAGATAGATGACGGTTCAAATGGTATTTCCTTTTGAATCTGCTGTTGCACAAGGAACAGACGTGGGGCCGATTGGCGCTGTTGAAACACTGCCTGCCTCTCTTCCTGGGACCTAGCATTCCTCGTTGCTGATAAAGCGGAAATCGAAAAACTGGATCTGAAAAGCAAAATGGAAAATGGCGATTATTATAGTGTCTTTGTATAAGCGCATACAGAAAATTCACAATTGAAATTTCCAATCATATTGGCCACTGCGTTCCCTCAAATAATCCACTGCAACTCAGTCTCTGTACAATATTTCTCTTTATTAAACTGACAATTTTTCATATATAATATTTAACACTTAGGAGAGGAGAATCACTTGGTGAACTTGCTGGGTGTGCGTCTGCATAATGAAATTGTGTCGGAAGGCCTTGTCGCATATGGGACACTTGAATTTGGGCTGCTGTCCGCACTCGTTGCGCAGGTGCCTTTGGAGTGACTTTTTTACCTGATACGTCCGATCGCAGTTTTGACAGCGCCACGGTTTATCTGAAACAGAATTTCACATCAACAAATTAGTGCGAGAATTTGAAGATGCTTTCCAAAAAGAAATTTGGATGGGTGTATTGACGATTTTACAGTTGCAGGAATGATCATTAAATCGATTTTGTTCAATTTGACAACATTTATTTTTATTTTTTCACTATATAAAAGACTTGAAGAGAAAGGAAGCACGCCTTAGCAGAACACTTGAAAAAATAAATCAGCAATACACTGAGAAAAAAAGATCATTTAAAAACTAGTATCTACATGGGAGCGCTGCCACGAACTCGACTCTCTGATAAAAATGACCACACTCTTCAGTAAATTTTGTCATAAATATAGTAAATTTTACTCTGAAAAGTATCGACAAATGTTACTGTAAAGTGTGGGATTTGGTATCTGGGAATCCAGTCTGTGATTCGTTCCCACGCGCACAGAAATTTTTTACAATACTTTTTTCAGTGTAGATGTACTAATTGTTCGGTAATTTTTTCCCTAAGTGTATCTATACCCACTGAAGAATAGTTCTAATGATATCTAAAAAAAAATAAGAAAATAATCTATTGCTGTATAAAAAAGTTTGTTAGTCTTCCATGTCAACTTTTGACGGAAATCTCATTTGGAACGTTAAAACTGCAATTCAACAGAATTTTGGTGTGTGTATGTACGAGGCCAGATGAGACTGTAGGCGATGTTTGTGCTTGAAGCGTTTGCCGCACAAGTAACAGGCGAACTGTGGCTCCTTGCCGCAGATTCGCTCGTGCGTGTAGGCCGACGACTTCCGGTGGTACGTCCTGCCGCAGATCTTGCAGGCAAACATCACCTGTGCTGTAATCAAAAGAATTTTCCTTATTTTGGGAAAAAATCAATTTCTGTCTTTACAATGATGATTAATGGCGACCCCGAACAGAAATAATATGTACAGCCTAGTACGTTGCAACCTTTATTTTTTATTCAGCTTATATGTACACGAAGCAAATGATAATTAATCGAATCGTTTCTTTAAAACGATCACCAAAATTTTTTTTTAAGTTAACTTTAAGAAGAAAACGATGCCGAAGTAACGTAGCTTACGAAGCCATGCACTAGTATTAAAACCTAAGTTTATCGTCTTGTATGAAAAAATAAGGTTTTTTTAGTCTCTTTTGCTGCACTTAAGCTTCTTAGGTTCATTTAAGATTTATGATCACTTGTATCCATTGGTTGAAGTTGCAAAGGTTTTCAGGCAACCATTGGCCTGCACACGGATGAATTCATGTGCTTTTTCAGGGCACACTTGTGCTTGAATTTTCTGCCACAAAACTGACACATAAATTTTGGCATCTTGTTGCACTCGTTTCGTTTGTGTTGATTTAATGAAGTCCGCCACTTGTATCTTTTGCCGCAGTCGCACACATATTTTTTCTCATCGTACTTTGTTTCGGACCTCGCATAGTAACCTGAAAAAAAAAAGTTGCAATTGTATTACTTTTAGAAGAATGAAGACAATTAATGGCAGAGTATTAGTTTATACATGCATAGTACACTAATGCAATCAGCATTTTTCTTTTTCAGAATCATGACAATAACATATACATTTAATGAAATTAGAATTTTTTATTTACAATTATGCGATAAACGTTTTACATATCTATTATTAGACTAGATTCTAAATTAATCTAATTAATGATTTATTTCAGGAGTTTAATAATATTATGTATGATATGCTAATAACAGTACTAATAATTGAAATAATAGTGATTATCGGAATAATACTTTCAATATTTACATTGTAGTAAATATGTTAAAAGATAACATCGCAGATTTTTTGAAATAAAAAATGGCTGGACTAATTTAATGAATACAAACATTTTATTCTATATTTTCTTTCTCAATTATTTTTAAGAAAGTATAGTCACAAATGAATAAAAAACTAACTTTACTAAGCATCTGAACCAAAAATTGTCTAATTCTTTTCAACGATAAATCACTTTTGTGGATATTGAAAAATGATCCTTTAACAGGCCACAGAATATTCGAAAATTCATATCAACGAGTACTTTTTCAGCAAGAAAAAAAAACTCTTTTCGTAAAAAATATAAATTCTTATACAATTATGAAAATCAAAACTTTGCCTCTAAAAAAGACTAGCACATTTAAAAATTAAAAAAAAGAAGACCTCCAGTTTATATCGTTGCCTCTCGCAAAGAAAATCACATTTTAAAAACAAAATATTATCATTTGCAATTTTTAAGTACTAGAAGAAAGTTAACTTTTTGAAAACGAACTAAGCTTAAATTTCTCGAGTTTTGGAAGCATTTACTTCCCTCTTTATCGCTCAAAAAATGATAAATAGAAATAGGATTTTTTTTAAATGTGCTTTCCTTCATTGAAGACAACTATACAGAGAAGAATGTCATTAAATTTATGCAAAAAATTGTTAAGAAATACCTAATAATATTTATAATTCAGCATTATAAAAGATTTGTCATAAAGTATGCCTTACTTCAGAAAGCCGAAATAAGCTAACTGATCTCTGTGCAGTGATTGCGCGACATAATTTCAAATTAACAAAAAGCTTATAGCATTAAGGCACCGATAATTCAGACAAACAATCCGTCATGGATACTCTGAGTCTTTTTCCACTTTCGTTTTTCAATCTGGAAGCACGCGCGATTCGCCGAACACCACGGAGGCACTTCACTGAGGCACCTTCAGCCAGTGATGAATCCTGATCATGTGTTGTTGAAGATGATGCTTGTGCTTGAATCTGTTGCCGCAGACTTCGCAGCAGAATCGTCGCTCGACGCCACACTCGTGCCTCTGGTGATGGATCAGCGCGCCTCTCGACCTGTACAGCTTGTTGCACCGCGTGCAGCTGAAGTTGCAGTGCTCGCAGGTCTCTGCAACAGAAAACAAAGGTGACCTTGTCAGTGCAAACCTGATGCCCCGCCGTATCCGTCGCTGGGAAGCAGATAAACAATGGTTATAGCTTTTTGTTATCGCCTCTGAATCTTAAAAAAAAAATAAATCAACAAGAGATCGAGCGCTTCGTTGAAACAGATTTATTCATGGCACAGGGTTAACAAGATCCGGGAGGTCGTACAAGCGGTGACTTAGCACCTCCAGGTCTCTACACTCGGTATACTTGGACGAACACACTGGTCAGTGTTTTTAATGAACAAAACTAAGGACGCCGGGGTACAATGGATCCATCGTTAGGTGTGAGAAGAGATCATCGGATGAGCTGGCCGTTCCTGGTCGTGGGTCAGATGAGCTGCTCGTGGGAGTGGGCGGAAGCCATGTGCTGGTTCAGCACATCCCGCCGCCTGTACTGCTTGTCGCAGAGGTGGCAGCTGTACTTGACGTTCTTCCCGCACTCGGCCTCGCGCAGGTGACGCAGCAACGACTTCTTCCACGTGTACTCCTTGCAACAGCAGTTGCACACGTAGGTCCAGCGACTCTCGGACTTGTGCCACCCTGGGGCGCCCAGACGGCCCGCGTAGGTCTTCGCCAGCTCTGCAACAGAGTTCAGTACGGAATCGTGAGCGGCGCACGCCAGTCGGGTAAGCGTGTTGTTTCGTTTTTATCGTGTTTCAATGTGTGATCGTATTGTTTCGCTAGAGGCTATTGGAGAAATCAACAAGACATTTCGAACGGTTGGACAATTTATTCGAGCTTGAGAGACTCTGTACACGTGCGCGTTGCGTCGATCAAAATATCAACTGAGCTTTCTTTGAAACAATCGTTGCGTTGGCGGCGAGCCAATTTTACCCTCTAATTTACTTCGTAAAGTTTTTGTATTGTCGCATGTGGAAAAAACTAATTACTGTATATATAAAGGTCTTATAAGGAGAGTGTCTCTGATACAAGTCACGGATTTTTTGAAATATCGAAGATATTAGGGTTTATACTATAAAAATGTTTAGCTCCTTAGCTTCGTAAACTTATTTTTCTGTAAAATCTCATACACTGAGTGAAAAAACTTAATAAAAATTGCTATTGTAGTTAAGAAAGGAGTGACAGTCTTCACAAGCGAGAAATTTTTCATACAATAATTTCTCGCTTGTCAAGACTGTCACTCCTTTCTTAACTACAATAGCAATTTTTATTAAGTTTTTTCTCTCGGTGTATATTTAATTAGATTAATTAAAGATTTATAAGGTTCAGATTTTATACAATTGTCCTATAAAAAAAATTAAGAAAAGTAGTTAAAAAAAAAATAATAATTTGACAAGCTTCAGTTAAAAAAGCTTTAGAATGCACTCAGTACCCATACTTAATTGTACGTAACTTTTAAACCAATTAATATTTTCAACGATAGATCATTTAAATTATCAGTCTTTTCCCCCGAAACTAAGCCACGGTCAAATTACAAAGTTTCGTACAGAAAATAATTTGTTCATATCTTCGTACAAGCAAAGTATGTTCTAAATTTCAACAAAATCGGCGCTCCAGGTCTGAAAAATTGATCTCCTAATCAGGAGGAAAAGGAAAAAAAGCATAACGCCAGAAGCTGAATTGGCACAAGGCAGGTATCCGACTACCGAAGATCCTGAAGCTAGTACGCGAGTTTGTGCGCCTCTTGCAAGTGCTTTTTCAGTTGCCACTTGTGCCTGATACGGTGACTGCAAACGGGACAGAGATACTGGGGCGCCATGCCGCATTCCTCGCGCTTGTGGCGGATGAGCGACTGCATCCAGCGGTACTCCTTGCCGCAAGCGTCGCACACGTGTCTGCCCACCCGCTTATAGTAGCACTCGGTCGTGGAGCCTGCAAGAAGAAGAATAGGTCGGTTTCGTTCGTTTCGCCCCTTTCTTTCGCCTCTGGAGCCTCCCGTGCTGCCTTTGACCGAAGATTTTTTTTCGAGGGAAGAGATTTTTTTCTTTTATAATACAGAGGGTCACAAGCTATCTGGAGAGGAATGCTATGAGGCAATTTCGGTACTGATAGAGTGATTAACTCTGCCTCAATTCTACTCACACTGTTGAAACGAAAACTAAAACTGTAATGTTCTATGGAATGAGGCAGACATTTAATTTCATCACAGACAGAGGGTTAATCGAGTCAATTTGAATTAGAAAAATTAAGGATTGTTCTTTGAGCATTCAAGGCATTGCGGCTGTAATATAATTATAAAATACTAATATTCCACTTTTTCGTTATTAGAGGCAGGTAAATAATTGAAACGATTTTAGTCTGTAACTACAAAAGAAGCTGCTATAATTAATCTAAAACAGGAACACTTGTTTATTCTTCCCAACTTTCTCTTCGTATCGTCGTAAAAGTTATTCCTCTACGAGCAGATTGTACAAAAAAGGATTGTTAGATTATTGTACAACATTTAATTATGAAAAAATGAGATATTAAAATTCTGTAATTATTTACAGCTTTTGAGACAGAAAAAACTTAAAAAATAGTTATATACATTTTTAACGGAGAAGCGTGTATCTGAGGACGGTTGGCGCATTCACTTGAAGTAGATGATATTGTGGATTTTGAGCTCGTGCCGATGCAAGGAATGACGCCGCCTGAATTTGCGCTTACAAATGTTGCAGCAGTATTTGGGCTTCTTGCCGCAGTTTTCGCGGAGATGACGCGTTAACGAATCCAACCAGGTGTATCTTTTACCGCACACCTTGCAGATGAACGGCGCGGAGGAATCGATCCTGTTTCGGCTACGTCCTGAAAGCAGTTAAAACAAATTTGCGTTAGTGCGGGTTCTCACTTTATTCGCTCAAAATTTTCCTGTAAACCGCTGGCTGAGACTGCAGGCTACCAGTAAATCCAAGATGCACCATCGACTGTTAATCAGTATTTTTCGGTCGTTTGAAGATGCTGAAATGGACTGCTGTTTTGGATATTTGGATAAGAAGTGTTATTTTTGGAAAATGAGCAATAAAATTCAATAGTATGTGTAACATTAGATACACTGAATTTTTAATTATAAATTACTTTACAAGAGTTCGGAATATCATCGTGGTCCCTTTTATGTAGGAATTCGTACGTAACTGAAAAATATTGCCTTAGCAAGAGTAAATAATCTTCACAATTCGTTGACCTGAAATAAAAAAAAAAACAAATTAGCAAAATTTGGAACAAATATTATTGCGGTTAATTATTAATTTTTTCTTTTGTTAATATATTTTTCGAATGGATTCGGAGAAGGAAAAGAAAGTCCAGAATAGGCAAAATTAAATAAATGAGCATTAATATTTAAAAATAGAATATTTATTCAAAACAGCTCGTATAAACAATTTTCTCATTTATAACGCATTATATTTTTCTCTTTGATTATATTATTAAAAAATATATATGTATATATAAACTTTTGGAAGAAATAAGTGCCTAATTACGTATAATAACATAGCACAATCCCCTTTCTCTTTGGACAGCGTTTAATTAATGGTTCAAAATAAATAGTAGTGAGTTGTAGTATAAAATGTACATTCTAAAATAAAATTAAATTATTATATGAAATAAAAATAAAATATCTCTTTATATTGGTCTTTATATTGTCAGTTGTGTATAATACTGTTATGTTACTGCATGTTAATCCTAGCAGTTGATTCATTCTTTCAATGAAAATGACTATGGTGAAGATCAAAGCTTCATGAAATATTAACATATTATTTAACATTAAGAAAAATATAAACCTCCGCATTTGTGTATAATCTTTGGCAGTATTTCAATGGTAACATGAAATTCTTTAAACTGATTGAAACTATGATATATGGCTAACTAGATTTTTACATATAACATCTTTAAAATGTATAAATATATAAATATATAAATATATAAATATATAAATATATAAATCAATATAATGGTAACTATAAAACTAGACTCTTTAAGAACCTTTCATGAAAAGAATAACAAAATGAAAACTAATGATAGAAAAACTACATTTCAAATTAGAAAAAATATGAAATTGGAAGCATAATCATTTTGAACTTTGTAACTTTAGCGAGTTGATGCTTCACTGTCTCGTAAATTTAATGTTACATGTCGATATGTTAACAATTTTTTATGATGAAATGTCATGCATTGCCGCAATAAAATTTAAGTACCGATTAAGTTTAGGATAAACCATGTTCATTCGTAAAATTTCGCTTTTAAAGTCTCAAACTCAGAATTAATAAAATGCATAGAGCAATGGCATTTAAATTATTTTAAATATTTTTTTAGTATTGCGCAAAAGAAGTACTGAGATAAATCAAAGTACTAAATTTTCGCGCGTTTGTCTGTTCTTTGATACTCCTTTTAAGGTTATCGATTCCTGCAATTCACATGATAGCTTCGTTTTTTAGACTCAAAATTTTAAAATTGAGTCACAGTGATACAAAAGTAATATAACTAGGAATGTTTACATACGCAAAAATCAGACTTCGCAGAGCATCGGAAAGGCAGTGTACATAAACGAAAAAAAAAATTACTGCAGTCTTATGGAAGATAATTATTCATCATTTTGCCATCATCATCAGTACCTTGATTCAGTTCGGGTGGAGAGGTTATATAGTCTCATCAGGGCTCAAGATTAATCTGCGAAAATAAAAATATATACTTATCATTATCATGTAACATAATTTTTTATGATTATTTAAAATTTCAAATTGCAAATTAAAATTTCAATTATCATTTTTAAGAAGATTGATGTCGTTAATAAAAATTGATGTGCTTTCTATCTTCGTAATGTGTACCAACCTTCATACGATGAACTTCGTAGCAAATTTTTAATTAGAAATTGAAATAAAAAAATGTTTTTTAATCTAATTTTTAAATAAATAATGCATCGATCGATATTAGTCAAACTATTAATTGAATTAATATTTGAAAAATATAACAACAAGAAAAAATAAAATTAAATTTCCGTATTGTAAAGTACTGCTCAAATGACTAGACGTTAAAAAAATACGTTTACTTTTCTTTCTTCTTTTTGTGATTTTATGAAAATATGCTATATTCTTTTATTTTAACATAAAAAAACATAAATTCACGTTTTTTATATAAAAATGCAAAGCAGTATATTCAGCAGATAGAACGAATAAAATTATTGTGATCTTCTTTGTAGTCTTCTGTTCTTTGTGATCTTCTTTGTACTCTGGATCTTCAGTGATGAATTGCAGTGTTGATAAGAACAATTTAAAAATACAATAAAATTTATGAATAATATTAACAAATTGAGGAATATTTTAAGCTCATACTAATAACAGTTTTATTTATCTAAAAATCTATACATAGTAGCCCGATTATGGGTGTATTGGGTGGGGCACAAGATATCCTTCTCAGTCTCAAATATTTATACTATGTAAACGCGGTGATAGTAATCGCACGAGAGAACGAAAGTTAGCGTAACAACTATATAATTCGAATTTAATTAAAAAATAAGGATAAATTATCCATTGCTAATGTAACATTTTTATCACTAATTGAAAAAGCCAGCGCAAGCACAAAAGACAAAAGGCACTAATTAACAAGGTAAAATAAAAAAACTAATATTTATCGCGTTTAGTTATGCTAGTAATAACGCCGATATTTACTAATTTCATTTATAATAGAAAATATTGAACTGGAGGATGTCAAATTAAAATTTGCAGAAAATGATCAGTCCTTAGAGACTAAATTTACGTATAAAAATAATTGTAAACCTAACTCATATATATTTAATCATGGGAATTTCAAAAGCTATTTATTTAAATAATATGATATTTGAATTATTACTAATTCAATTTGTAATGTAAATAATTAATTATGTACCTAGTCCTATCAAGTAATTTTAACAAGACTGTATAATAAGAGAAATTAAAAATTTAATAATTGCATCATTCATAGTATGATTCAAATAAAAATATGCAATCTTCCATAACGAAATAATCCAGTCGATTCATCTAATAAAAGATAAATGGAAAAGTAATTAATTTCGTAATCTTTTTTTACTTAAAAAAAGAAGGTATAATAATTTCTTTTTGAAATATTTACAAATAATAATTTCTACGCTATCCTTTAAAAATCTACCGATCAGGTATCAAATTTTTTACAAAGTTATTTAACAGCTATCAAAAATTATAGTCAAATAAAATAAAATCATCAAATCACGTTTTGAAAAAATTTGACTTAGATTATCCAAAGAAAATGCTTTGTTCTTATGGCAACTGGACTTACGCGTTAAAAAACGAATGACTATTTAATAGTAATGAAAGGCATATTTAAAAAAATTATATTATATATTTTTAAAAGTTACGAAAATTAAAGTGATCATTAATTATGCTGCAGCAGATAATTAAAACTGCCGTAATGAAAAAATTATTTCTGAAATTTCTCAGTGCAACTTCTGTAATATATGTTTTCAATATGTTTTTCTTAGCCCTTCAAGTGATTATTTTTTAATAAAAGTTCTTAAAATACTTTGTATAAATTATTTCAAAATTACGTATTTAAGGCGATACAAACACATGATTACCCTAAAGTACATTTATGAATATTAAGTATAACTTCATTTGAAATAGGTATTGCCTCTAAAAATTAAATAATTCTATTGCGGAATAAGAAAGCTATTTTATGCAACTATATTTTCCCCAGGCAAAATTAACTTACTACGATATTTCACCAATAAACCGTTAATATTTAAAATGTGTTTAACATATACTATTATGTTGCTTTATTATTTTTATAGATTATATTGTTAAATATTGATATTATAATTGATAAATATTGATACTAAGTAGTATTGTTGAAGTTGGGATAATTAGACTACAAAAGTCTACTTTTGATATTCCATAAAGAAAAAAATTAAAATTCAATACAAAATTATTTGTAAATAAAAGTCACTAAATGCTATTCATTTAAAAATAAAACTTTTAAATCAACTATCAATAATTAAAATGGTACTTGTAAAGTTTAAACTGCAAGGACAATTTGGAAAAAAATTATCCCTATTTTATAATACGTTTTATAACTAGAAACTATAAAAAACAATGGCTAATTGCAAAATAGTTGCAAAGTAGTTACTGCAATATTTTAAAGATGAAGCATACTATTAAAGCAATTGCTAATTGAATAAAATATTGCTGTTGATGTAGAATCGAACAATGCAAATAAGCAACTAAAACTATCAAATTTCACCTCAAATCTAATTATGTCTACATTTTAATATAGGAGTCTATGTGATATTCTGTGTATATTTTAAACTTAAAGTTTTACGTAGAATAATCCTAAAAACCTTAGTTCTAAAACACCTATGGTTAGTTTGAGAGTCTTACACATATATAGTTGTTATTTGTGCTTTATCTAAACTAACATTAACCATTTTAATATATATCATTTTACATAGAAATTCCCATGACTAGAATAGAATTCGATAATTTTTATAAAAATTTATCACTTTCATTTTCCGTTAACACTTTCAATGAGGATAGTTAACAACCCTGATAATTATAGTTTCTTTTAACATGTAAAAATTTTGTACATTTATCTCCATAACAAAGGCAACAATTTTTCAAGGTAGGATTTTGCTGATAATCCTTATGCTAAATAAAAAGAAGGGTTTCCTTAACCAATGATAAAAAAAGTACTTTAAACGTATCACTTCTACGTTAATTTTGTACAATGTTTAAGAAAAGAATTAATATTCGGTTAAAATTGTAAAAATAAACATATTAAGGATCAACGCCAGAATCCTGCCTTATTGGCTCTAAAAACTATCCAGCCTCGAGAAATGCAGCTGGTTATTTAGAGTGTACCTCACTCAAAGTGCCATTGGATTTGAAAGACAAACCTCAGCGACCAAGATCAGTGAAACTTCGACATCCTTCTCGTCTTACAATAATCTTCAATGAAGAAATAAAGCTATCTGAAAGTAATAGTAAAAGTTTATCATCCGGATGCGTGCGGCTGAACGACCGTTCGATTCTTCGGTGCGACGCATCATGGCAAATTTTCTTCGGCGAGACGACTCATCTTCAAGAGAGACTCCTGGGTTTCTTCATGTTGAGGACGGAATCGCGGGGCAACATGGAGAGCTCCTTCATCACGCACTTGTCCCCGTGGACCGTGGTGTAGTGCCGCATCAGGTTGGTCTTCTGATGGAAGCCCTTGTTGCAGAACTGGCAGAAGAAGCTGGGTTCCTTACCGCTGCATTCGTATTTCCGGTGGCGCTTCAGGCTGCCGTTAGTCCCGTAACGCTTCAGGCAGTCGGGACACACAAAGGGTTTAGATTGCTTCACAATTCGAGAAACGACAATCGCCGGTTGGTTCAGATGGAAACCTGAGGGACATAAAAAGCAGAAGGGAAAGTGTGTTAGTTCGCGTTGGATGCATTCTGAGTTTTATTTAGTTTTATATGTTTATTATTTTCTTAAATGATTACATGCAAAGTTTTTAGCAACGATCTTGGAATTTATTGATAGCTATGAGAGAAAATAGAGGACACCTATTAGTAAACCAATTCTGTTTTTTAATCTCCATTTTGAAGTGTTTCTTTATCGTTACTGTAACAAAGATACTATAACGTACATATTTGCGAAGTATATATACCCTTTTCAATAAAAAACCATACATAAATGGGTTTTTGGTGTATTTTATAGTATCTTTGCAATGGACCATTTTTTCCGATCAAATGCTTGTTCCAAGTATTTTCAAAATTTGTATAACTTTTTTTTTCATTGACTGAGAAGCTAGAGCTTGAGATTTGGTAAGTTCATTTTATCGAGCTTAAACAAACTTTAAAAAACGTACGATGCATATTCTAAAAATTCTTGGAATGACATTTGACATATACTACTCAAAAATTTCCTAAGATCAGTTTAGCTTTAGATCCTTGTATTAAAATTATTTAAGTTTTTGAGTCGAATTGTGTAAATATTGAGTTAACTCACTTAAAATCTTCGAATCTTCAAAGTACGACACCTAACAAATATGGCAAAAATAAATTCAGGAAAAAAATGGACAAATCTTAAATTTAAATGATCCTAATAATTATTTATACTATTTGTGTAGATGATTTTTATATGTAAGTTTAATGAGCGGCTAAATAATTTCTTCATATGATGAATCTTCAATGGTTGTTGATAATGGTCATTTTTTATAATTATTCATCTCAGAAAAATGTGATATGGAATAAACGTAGAACATTTTTATAAAGTTTTTATTTCATTAAAAATGTATAATTTTCTTGACAAGTTTAACCAATGGTTGTTGTATATCTTCAGTGACGTTGTGACAGTTTAAGAAGTTCATTAATCATTCATTCATTTTGTGGTAAAAAATCCTTCAAATTTGTTTTGTTCAATTGTGTTTCAGTGATGTTTCATTTGGTACAAACCTAAAAATATATTACCAATGTTAGTGAGAAGTATTAGCAATTATTAATATCTTCCATGTTGCTTAACTATTGTATAAAGGATTTAAAAAAATGTTTGCAATTTGATCTTCTTCATTTATACCTGCGGCGTATAATCTTCAGATGCTGAGTTTTATCTTCAAACTGAGGATTGCATAGGTGAATTATTACAATGTGGTATAGAGTGTTGATTTTGGAAAATAAATTGAAGCCAGAAGAATGAAAATAGTACAAACGGGAAAAAGACAACTGAAATGACGTAGAACTAAAATATTTTGATCTTCTTAATTCGCCAAATTACGAATTGATTCTTCGTCATTTCACGTGTCAATCGCCTACAATTTTATTAAAAATAATTTATTCGGTACATGCTGTTTTAAACCGACATTTGTGTATAGTACGAGAATAAGCAAAATCTTAAAGTCCTTCTTAAAATGCTAAGAAAACAAGCTATTGGAAATAAATTTCATGTTCTATCAGAGTTTAAAAGAATGACATATTTAGTAAGGCAATTCCAAATTGCAAAAAAAACACGCATCTTTTAGATATATCATTAAGCATCGTGAACCTTTGTACTTTTAGTACATTGCGTAACTAGAAGGAAATTTTCTAAATCCCACAATAACACATAATTTTTTTTTCAACAAAATCAAAACTGGAGGTTATTATTCATAAATGAGAAGCGGTTAGTGTGCTAGTCTGTTTAAATCTTAAAGATTACTTTTACAATAAAAACTACGGCAAAAACGTTGAAAAATATTTTCCTTTGAAACTTTACCTACCACTTTTCCAAAAACAATTAAAAAAAATGAAAAATTACATTTTTGTAGGTGATTCTTCTCATCTTTTAAATTTCTATTTTATCGTGCACTTTATCGCTGCTTCAAACTGTTTATAATTTACAATTGTTTTACAAGTCATAATTTATCTACAATTTTTTTTTACTAAAGAATAACAAAAATTTAACAAAATATTTCTCAATTGAGAGAGAATCAAATTCAAGTGCAAAAACAGCGTTTAACATTAATGCCTTTCGAATATTTAACAAATATATAATCTAGAATTGCTTGCAAACATCTTCAGTGTGTAGATACATCTTGAGGTATCTTCCGGCTGTGTACATCTTCTTGTGTCTTCAGTGATAGCGCTCGTGATTTTGATTAAATTTCACACTAAGTTATTTATCGATCATTGAGATTTGTACGGAAAGGAAAATTTTTAAAATGTACATTCTTAAATGAATAGTGAAATTTACGTTTTAAAGTCTAATGTAAATAAAATTTCCTAAAAATTTACAGTCTTGAATAAATTTTTTGATTCTTCACATAATTTCTTTTCATTTCCGTATAATAAAATCTGTATAAAGCTACTTTTTTCCATTGCATGGCAGATAGTCTAATAAATGGTCACTTATTTGTAATGAATTATGCTAAATCCTTATATTTAATTATATTTAATTAAGATAAAGCTATTTTTGATTAACAAAGGTAGAACCGCCCGTCTTTATATTACACATTAAACTATATATTTATATAATTAATTGTACCATGGTTTAAGTTTTTTGATATCGTAATTAATTTGATCAAATAAAAGTATTATGCAAAATCTGTAAGACTAATTGTACCTTCTATAGAATTTCGACGGCTGAGACATGGAAGGTGTCCTTTCGCTTTTAGGTTTCAGAAAGGGATCGTTTCTGTTCATCATTTTGTAACAGCGAACCTAAAACACTTTTCGTACTACGCGAATACCTTTTTTTAAAAATAATTTTTATTTTATTTTACTCGTAAGGGAGTATTTTTCAAATCCTATTTATTATATTTAAAAAATATATTTTTGCAATAGTATCTGTCGCAATAGTACCTTCAAGCGAAAGGGTCTACCACTTTTAGCATCCTGACCGTCAATTAAATCTTTTTTAACACTAAACTTTTTTAGTGTTTCATAAGATGTGGGCCCATATAGCATACTAGTACCGACTAAATTATCAAATTTAGTTTATTTTAAATACCTTTAAAAATAGACATTTTTAATAGGTTCAAGCAAGTTATTTAACTAGCAAATAAAATTGATTAACTATTCTAAATTAAGTAAAAAAGTATTTGAAAAAAAAATAGTTTTTAAGCAATAAGCATCTGTCGAATTGAAAGCTGCAATTGAAAATCCTTTTTATATTTAAATAATAGAGAATTGAAAAGTTAACTACCAAAAGATTTGTTTAATAAAATCTTCACCAGAAGAAGTTAGTTCTCACTTCCCCTTGAATCCGTAAGTCAAAATTAATTATTTTGCACTATCATTGCATAATATAAAAAATCTTTTAAAAATTTTTCATTAATGCCTCCAAAATATTTAGAGACGTCGAAAACTAAAAGATTGTTTAACTTTTGCAAAAGATGTCCCTGATTTTACAAAAACAAAACATTTATCAAAATTATAATGTTAGTATCAAGTGTCTGGTTTGGTAAAAATTACCCACAATCGTCACAAAAGCTACAAGAATATGGCCAACAATCCGATTCTTCAATTTTTCTCAAACTCTGCAGGACGATTCTTAGGCGTAAATTAGCGAACACATAACGTCTTAGGACTTTATTGCACAGAGTCTAGTGTTACGGCCACCTCGACAAAGCGGTTCCCCAGCCGTTGGCCAATGATCAGCATGCAGAAAATATCTTGCATAATTTTCCACAGGAAATCTTCAAGATAAAATATCTCCTTCAGAAAATTTCCACTCTAAAAAGGAAGCCTTTAGCAGGGGAATACTTTGTAGGGAAATTGTACTAAAATTCTTGCAGGACTTTATAAAAAGTTAAGCATTTCCCCATAGGATTATTCGCGTAATTTCCTAGTCAAATTTGTCGAAACTTGAAAAAAAATTCCTACCAAACAGAGCACTCAATCCCAAGATTACTTAAGCAGTAATTGATACCCAAACACTCTTCGCTAAAACTATTTCCCCTAGATACTCCCCATCGTTCCCTGTATAACCCTGCCCGTAACCATGATGAATGTATAGAACTAACTATTGCAAAGTGACCATACAGCGACGTTCAGCCAATTACTGCAACGGAAAAAAGTGACACACGAAGGTTGGGCTCGCGAGGAGGTCGCGCACCCAGCCACTCACTTGAAGTTGGTGACACGTCGTCCGCAGCTGTAGACCCGCTCCTCGTGCTGGTGCTGGGTGAGCATGTGGCGCTGGTAGCTGCTGCGCTGCTTGAACCGCTTGCCGCAGTAGTGGCAGCCGTGCTGAGGTAGCTTGCCGCACTCCTCGCGCAGATGTCGCGTCAACGACACCTTCCAGGCGTAGGTCTTGCAGCAGAGGGGGCATCTGAAGGGGCGATCGAGTGTTCGGTTATCGCTCGGACCTTCGAACACACAAGAACACGGGACCGTATTTTATTCACTCTACGCTCGGCAGCAAGTGTCTTTGGGATATTTTGGAGGGGTGGTTATATCTCGGATCAGTGGTTCGGTGGGTTGTGCACGTGTTGCCATCCTAAGGATGATTCGATGGGCGTGCAGAGTTTGTATACTCTAGGTGGGCATGGTTGGTGTACGCAAGTGGGCTTTTTCTGATGCGTTAGTGCATTGATTTGACGAGTAGGTTGTGCTACTTTTTTGCCCATTTTTACGGGTTAATAATGTATGCTTTGCGAGCGTTGATAATCGCTACTTTCATTGTTTACACATAGAGCTAAGTCTGATTACATTGAGCAGCACCGTGACCTTCCATACAGCGAAGAGCAGATCCGCATTATTTTTTTTATCTAGGCGATAGTAGTCGAGCAGAATTAATGTATGCAACATATTGTGCGAATTTAAGAAGTGTAATGATTAAATGAGAGGCTGAGCTAATATTGTGCGCACAGACACTAAGAAAGGTCCAGTTAACCGATTTTTGACCACCACCATGCGGATTTTTGGTTCACACCCACATTTAACACTAACATTCAATAAAGCCATGTCACTCTAAAAGTCTTGGATATCACTTTTTAAATTGAGTACAGGTAATATTTATTTAGTTAAAATAATTCATTTGTTTCTTTTTGTTAAATGTTAGCGTTTAACTCCAAACATTTTAGAGTGATAAATATGAAGGTACGAAAAACCACGCCACTTACTAACAACAAAAATTATTATAATTATTGAGGTACATCTTTCGTTAAATATTTTCAGTATAAACCTACAATCTATTTCTTCTTTAAGTTAATTGTTTCATTTTTAGGGAAATTAAGACAAATTTGTAAGAAAGAAGCCTGCTACAATATTTGTAACCCTGTTTGAAATAATTAAGGCGTAAGTAATGAGAAGATTACAAACTTACCAAATAAGGACATTCTCCTCAAAAGTAGTTTAAAGCCTTACAAACATTTAGACCTGCGAAAGAAAAAACATCAAAACAGTTAATGAAAATGCTCAAAAAATGGTGTGACTCAGTACATCGACAACGATGAATACGCACCTTACAAAAATGACATTGCATGCACTGAAAAAATTGTATTTATAATAAACGTAATTTGATCAATAAAAATATGTAAAAACTAAACTTATTTATAATGCATTTTTAAAACGATATTGTAATAAAATAAATCAAATTTCTAAAACGTAAAACCCACTTTTTTTATCACAACCAGGGAATTAAAAAACATCTTAAACCTTCTTATTCATTCTGATTAAAAAAAAAAGTAATAATAAGCCCGTCGTAAAATAAACCACTATGTAGAAGGGTGATAAACATAAAGAAAACGAATTTGACGCAAATTGTTTTGAAAAATTTGGTAAATTCACGTTTATTATCCAACCACACTACTGAGAGTCGAAGTGCAAAATGTTATATATAAATAGAGAAATTCGTGAGCGCGCTACAAGTGTAATCACGAGGTTTGCACATCATCCACTGGTCGTGTACAAAAGCGACGAGATAAAGGATTGGAGAAGAATCCGCTGCTGCACGCCAAAACGGTTGGAGTAAAATTTTATTCTTAGTGTACAGTGAACCCGCTCCTCGAGACTAATTTGACTCTGTTGGAGTCAAATTTGACTCTACACGAATAGAGTGATTTAAATTCACTCTAAAGTAGCGTGAAGTTCACTCTAAGGTAGAGTAGCTTATTATAAGTTAAGACCTTTCTTTCACTCTGCTTACACGGAGAGAAATGTTATAGTAAAAATTACTATATTCCATAGAAACAGTGGGACATACTCGACCTGTGACGATTTTTACTATAAAACATACTAAAAATTCCTATGTACATGGCAAAAATTGCTATTTATATAGTAGAAATTGCTGTGTACATAGGGATTTTTAGTATGTAGTAAAAATTACTATATTCCGTAGGAACAATGGGACATACTCGACCTCTGACGGATTTTACTATAAAACATACTAAAAATTCCTATGTACATAGCAAAAATTGCTATTTATATCGTAGAAATTGCTATGTACATAGGGATTTTTAGTATATTTTATAGTAAAAATCGTCATAGGTCGAGTATATCCCACTGTTCCTCCATAGTAATTTTTACTATAACATTTCTCTCCGTGTAGGAGTAAAAAAATCACTCTACTTCACTCGATCAAGGGAATCAATTTCACTAGAAAATTAGAGCGAAAATTGCACTCCGATACAGTTAATTGTCAGTCTACTTCACTCCAGCTGATTTAGCGTGTGTAAAAATCGAAAAAAAAAGAAAAATCTGCCGTTATCGCTTATCACAAGAGGCCAGATCTCAGACGACATAATCGGAGAAGACGCATGGTCGCTTCGAGCGCTGGTGCCTGCGCAGGTGATAGGCCCGCTTGAACCTCCTGCCACAGTGCTGGCAAAAGTAGCGAGGCACAACTCGGCACTCCTCGCGCAAGTGGCGCAGCAGCGAGGTGCGCCAGGAGTAGGACTTGTCGCACTTGGGGCACTGAAACGAGTTCGCCTCGGCGCCCTGCACGACCACGGCCTCGAAGGCCGTCGTGCCGTCCCTCGAGTCATAGTCCTCCTCTAGAAAAACAAAGTCAAACAAAGCAAGGGTGAGTTGCGGGGGGAGTACCGGAAGTACAGCCGGCTCACTACTCGCTGCGAGATTATTATTTATTTTTTTATTTATTTTTTTTATCAAGGGCGGCACAACACCATATAAGGCAGACACGAGGACAGAGCAAAGAATCTTGTGAAGCACAATGAAAATGAGGCTTATGCGGCGTGGCAGCCATATGGAGGTAGATACACGGAGATAATTTTTTTTTTTTTTGTTAAATTTTGAATGACTACTATGTGCTCGATAACGGTTGGGATCGAGTGATGCAGTTTGAGAAAAGTTGATCCTTCTGGGTTCGTGAACACACGGTATGTTTTACTAGAAAATTTTCTCCGTGTAGATATGTCTTTTTTAACTAAATGCTAAATATAAGAGAGGAGAAAATAAAGTAGGCAGAGTCGTACACAAAGTCTACGTGATAGATAAACCTTAGCTATGCGACAAAAACATCCATCAATGTGACAAAAAAAAAAAGAGACACTGAAATCAAAAGTTGCATTCACAAGTCAAGAAAATGCATACAGCGTGGCAGTTTTTTCCTCGCCTTTCCTTTAATAAAAAAATATTTTTAACAGTATTGTTCAAAATGATTTAATTTTCTTTTAATAATATTATTTATGCATAAATTATTTCTTTCGCTTTATTTACATGTCAAGAAATATTGTTCTTACAGATGATCGACTCCACGTTCTTTCTTCTTTGCAGAAAAAAATATTTCCATGTCCAAGGGTTGTACGGAATTGTCAACGACTGCGGTAAACATCCATCTTTTGCCTAAAAAATAAATTTCTTGTCAGTGAAAGTGTACACAGAGTTACAAATATTGTATATACTTACAATAATTCACCAATTAAGTAAACCGACAAAAATATAAAAATGTTTAGTTTTCTTCGGAATGAAAATTGATTTAATTTTTTTTTTAAATATTTTATTTCAGAAGATTTTACAAATAATCTCACTTGCGAGGATACATTTTAAGTCAATGCATTACCAGTTCATTCAACAAATTTTTTGTGTTTTCTCATTGTTCCCGACGAAAAACGTTATATGGCTATTCAGCAATCGACTAAAATTACTCAACAATTACTTGAATTATAATTGATTGTCAAGTAACAAGTTGTAACTTACTCAACTCACAATCTGCCAAAAAATTAGTCAGTCAATAAATATGCAAAGTACGAAAATTCTGAAAAAAAAAATGCTCCGTCCACTGCTTAAGAAAACGTGAGAGGATCTTGGGCATGGACGTTGGCTCGATGTTTGTTGAGGTGGTGCTTGTGCTTGAACCGCTTGCCGCAGTATTGGCAAACGAATCGGGGTAAGACCTGGCATTCCTCGCGTAAATGACGCAGGAGCGATGTACGCCAGGAATATGTCTTATTGCATACGTGGCATTGAAACAAATTCGCATCGGCGCCCTGTTCGACCGTTGAGCCTTCTTTCCAGTCGTAGCCCTTATCTAGAAAAATAAAGTGAAACAAGACAAGGGTGAGTTGCTTGGGGCGTACAACTGACAAATAAGGGAGTCGACGTTTGCAGCAGATTTCTTTTTTCATTCAATACCGGCGATGCGAAAACGTAATACACGACGTTGCGCGTTATCCAAGCTGTGCGTGAAATTTTACTTTTCACTACAGCCTCGCGGAAAGTAGGCACATTCTCACCCGGCGGTATTTTCAGAATGTGGTGATGAAAAATACACTGAAAGAGAAATTTGGTAATTTTAAGTAAATATTTATTTTAATGGTACTTGTTAAATATTTTTTTTTGAATCGAGTATTTATGTTTTTGAAATTACTAAATTTATTTAGAATCAAATAAATTCATTTAATTTTAAATGAAATATTTAGTTGATTCTGAGAAATATTTAACAAGTACTATCGAAGTAAATATTTACTTAAAATTGCCAAATTTCTCTTTCGGTGTAGTATATACGCACCACGGGAGTAAATAATGAAAATCTCAGATCGTATATATACATGAGACATTCATTGTTTTTCCTCCCTAGGTGTATAATATATTATTGCACACTATCAACAGTAAAGGTGACAACCAGGGAGTAAAATGCAGTTTTACGCTCGGTTGGTACTTTTACGCATGTGTGAGAATTCGGACTTCATGCACGGGTTGCAATACGCAAAGTAGCAATTAGCGCACAATGGTATCATAGGTAGAAGACATTTTTTTATAAAAATTACACCTACCTTAGTAAAAATTAATATGTAATTGGTAATTTTGAGATTGTGTGATAACTTCAAGTGACCTCAAAATTATTAATTATATAATAAATTTTACCAGAAAATGTTAAAATGATTACAGAACATAATAGGTAAATTCGTACATTAAGTCTACGTTAACCTTAACTAAATAACAAAACGACAATTTAACAAGAAGACACTGAATTAAAGTTACACAAGTTGATGAAATCATAATATTAGTTATATGTCATTTTTGCTTTATTTACATTAAAAAAAATTTCGTGTATACAAATTTTGATTCCATGATCTTCTACGAAGAAAAAATACTGCCAATTTGAAGACTCGCATGAATTGTCAATTACTTCAGCGTATATTTGATCCTCAGCCTAAAAAGAAAACTTTAATCAGTAAAATGATAAATACTTATTTAGATTGTATACTTACAATTTGCCAAATTAAAAAAACTAAAATAAAATGTCTAATAAAACAAACGAAAATTTTTATATATAATAAGTATAAATTAATTCAATCTTTTTAATTTAGTTTATTTGGTGAGGATTCTTACAGATGGTATCGCTTGTGAAAGTACATTTCAACTTAATGAATTAATAATTAATTAATGGTAATAGTAATTACCACTTCGTTAAAACTTAAATTTGTACTAAGAAAAGAAATGAAGTGAATAAAAAAAAATTGACTTTCTAACTTATTTTTTCCTACTCTATTTACTGTACAAAAATTATTGCGTTATAACTATTTACACTATTATTTACAATCAAACAAAAATTCATTGGCACAATTAACATTAATGATTTCACGCCCCTCGTAATGGAGAAAACAACTTATTATCGTTTAAACAAACGACCGAATTATTCTATACTGGCCCCGATCTTCGCAAACGAAGTATACAGTCGGAAAATAATAGAAATACCACTTAAAAACAGTAAAAAAAACGTCAGTCCTCTAATTACTGTCAAATATTTTTTCTCAGAAAAAAAATTCTCTAACTGCAATCAAGTTTTATTTTTTTAATTTTCTCACTACCGTCAAGTTTTTTTTTTAATTCTCTCATTGCCATCAAGTCTTTTTCTCCGAGAAAAAATTCTCTAACTGCTGTCAAGTTCTTTTCTCCGAAAAAATTCTCTAACTGCAGTCAAGTTTTTTTTTTTAATTCTCTCACTACCGTCAAGTTTTTTTTTTAATTCTCTCACTACCGTCAAGTTTTTTTTTTTAATTCTCTCATTGCCGTCAAGTCTTTTTCTCCGAGAAAAAATTCTCTAACTGCAGTCAAGTTTTTTTTTTTAATTCTCTCATTACCGTCAAGTATTTTTTTAATTCTCTCACTACCGTCAAGTTTTTTTTTTAATTCTCTCATTGCCGTCAAGTCTTTTTCTCCGAGAAAAATTCATGGTAAAAAAGTGTAAAAAAATCTGAAAATTCCATTATAAAAAAAAAAAAAAAGAGTCTGGATCCAGCTGCGTTTAAGGAAACGTGAGGGGGTCACAGTTCGGGTCGCAGGGGTTGCTGGCGGGTATGACTGGCCGCTCGCTGGCGTGCATAGAGGCCCGGTGCTTGGTGAGGTGGTGCTTGTGCATGAAGCGATTTCCGCAGATGTCGCAGGCGAACCTGGGCGGCTTGCCGCACTCGATCCTCCGGTGCTTCAGCAACGACTCGCGCCACTTGTAGCTCTTGCCGCAGTCGGAGCAAGGGTACCGTCGCTCGACGCCGTCGTCGGGGCTGACGCCTTGGTAGACGCGGCCGACCCTCGACCACGTCGTCGTCTGCCAGCCTGGGGACACGAACCAACGAAAAACACGACGGTTCATTACAAGTGAAGAGCGAAGCGTTTAATTTATTTTATTTTATTTTATTTTTTTTTAAGTTTGTGGGTAAGCTAGCAGTATACTCGGAACATTCCGGTGGTTATTAGTATGTAGAAGTGGGGCTAGGGGTTTGTGAAGTGTCTTTCTTTGTTTTATTGCTAGAACTAAATTAGCTATCGGTTACTTTTACAGAACAGGGAGAAATCGTTTATCGTGGATACTGCGTGAGAAGAAGGAAAGTTCTGGCGATTCTCGAAGTCCATTCTGGAGTTTCTCGTGCATGAAGACGTTAGTCCAATTGACTTTTGAAATGTCCGATGACCTAAAAAAAATAATAACTTGTTAGTTCGAGAAAAAAGTCATTGCTACGTCCGGAAACCCTAGTAGAATTTTGATTAGCGAGACTGACCAGTGACTGGTTATCACTAATCATATTTCTACCGGAAACATTTAGGAAACAATTTAACTTTACGTTAGACTTCCAAATCAATTTGAAGTCAACTTTTTGTTTCGACCTTACCAGGTGAATGGTGAAATCGGAAAAAAAGTATTTCAAATGACTTTGAAAATTTGCGTAAATGAAAAATGATCCTTCCCAAGTGTTCAGGTATTTCCGTGTTCATTACTCGCCTGCTGTGACTCCGCTTTAGGTGACAATGAAAAACGCGATTTTTTTTTAATAATTAAATTCAATTCTTTATTGATTAATTTTTCTTCTCTCTAAGACAACGGTTATAATTGTTACATTAAAAAGTATAATTACAGTTTGTAAGTCCGCAAAATGAAAACTATAAATCATAAATAATGCATTATATTATTTTCTGTATATTATATATATATATGTATATATATATAATGTTGTATAATATATTCGTACGTAAACATCTCATGAGATTTTCAATTAATTAAACTGTGACTTCTTTGAATTCTCGTTTCTTCCCTTCCCATTATATCATACACCACTGGTTTCCCTCGCATATCACCTTCCACCTTTATGCTACAATGAACAATACTTATGTTTATACCTTGTTTACGCCTAAAATCTACGACCTCCCGCGTGTCATGCTACTTCGCTCTCTGAAACACTTACATGCTAATTATTATCTCAATCTTAAAGGCTAAAATTTTTTATCTGCCTCGAATTACTTGTGACTTCTAAAAAAAAAAATTAAATGAAACGAAACTTTGATTATTTTCAATGTCAGATTCGCAATGAATTATGCGCTCAACGTATGTACAAGTTTTACGTATTTTTCTTTCATATACGGCAAAACTCTTGAAATCTTGTATTATTCGTCGTACAACAACAAAAATGCTATAGCTTTCCAACATTTTTTTATCTGTAAAATATTTATGTACCTTCTATATATATATTGTTTTTTTCGCGATCAATAATTCTATAAGTGGAATTCCGTTCCAGTCAAGTCAATATTATTCATAAACTTGCATTTACGCTGATTGCACGAAAAAATAACGATAAAACAATAAATGCCAAGAATTATAAAAGAAAATCACCTTTGAACAATTATATGTAATATTTTCGTTATTATGTTTCATTTTCATATACCTAGGCAATTTAAAATTTTCTTCGTTTATAGCGTGCTGTTTATTTAAATTATTCAGTCTTTGCGCTGTACTTTCGATTTAGCGGAACGAATCCTCAACTATGTATATGTTTTTTTTTTTATCATCAGAAAAGCATTTTGATCACAATTGTCATTTATTGTTTTGTTTTTGTTTACTTTTCAGTTACATTTTTTCGGCACAAGTTTTGGCATTAAGCTTCACCATTCATCGTCCGCGGCTTCGTTTCAAACAAGCCTTCGGTCGCTCGAATTCGACGCGAAAGAAGTGGAAGACTCGATCTACCCCCTGATACAGCGAACGAATCAAATTCTGGACTGCACGTAACATTCAGTAGAAAGTACCTAAAACATTTTCTGAAGTTCAGGGATCGTTCGCTTTACAAAGACTTTGAAGAGGCTTAGAATTGAATTCATTGGCACAAGTAGCTCATCGGAAGAAAGAATCACAGTGTGAAGCAATTTAATGAAGACATTTGAAAAGCCAGCTGTAGTATCGATGCAAGGGAAGAAAAGTTCTAGTAAAAATTATTATACCATTTTGTGACGCTGGGACTGAATCGACAAAAAAATCTTTTCAAAAAGTCTAGTAAATTTACTGTATGACCAGAAAATTTTACAATACTTTCTAGTCAATTTTTTTATTTGTCGAGTCAACGGTATACAGTGATTTGTACTGGAACCCTTCTCTCCACGTATTAGTCAGACTGTGACTAGTAGTTTGTTTTTTTGGTTTTCTTTGAAGACGAAAAAAGGTGGTATTGAAAGACTTGAGAAGTCTACAGCCATTTTGACTTTAAATCATCGAAGAGTCATTGTTTGATTGGCAACTTTTGATATTCACGCAAATGAAGATTTCAATTAATAAGGTTAGATCTTTTAAAATTCAACGATATCTAGGAGATCTGATCTCAATCTAACTATATCTGAAGATATTGAAGCTAACTTGGTTATACTGCCTATTTGAAGACATTTATAGTAAAGGTACAGCAAAGACTAGATAGCAGCTCTTTAAAGATAAATCAATCAAATTTTGATCCTATTTACTAACTTTAAATTGTATTTTTTTACATCATAGATCATTAATGCCTCTGACAGTATAGATCCATTACTTATCAGTAATTCTATTTCAATTAGACGCGAATCTATTCACAGAGAGTAAGAGATGCGTCCTAATGCGCAGTCGAAAGAACTGCACCGTTGCGATTCGCAGGAAATAGAAAGAAAGATATTTCCTTAGATGAAAGCTTGAAAGTCTTCAAGGAAGTATAGACGCACAAGAAACTTCAAATAGTTGAACGATCGAACACTATGAATCTTTAATTACAGTAGAGTATTACAGTTGAGAGGATTTATGTGTACAGATTTAGTCAATTTTTATTTGGAACGAAACAGTCGTTATTGCGAGTGCAAATTTTTAGACTAGATCAGTAAGTAGATCCGGTAGATTATCCAGAAAACAGTAACTCTTATGCGAATCCTACTATATAAGTTAAATTCTTTATGAATTAATTTTTTTTTTAATATTCGTTTATATTTTGTAGAGGAAATTGTATTTTATTTAAGGGTATTAGAGTATTGCTGAAAAAATGTGTGCCTCAATCACTTGCATATTAGTTACTTTATTCTGGATTTGAAAGTAATTTGTGTAGAAGATGCAACAAAATATGCTTCCTTTGACTAGATAATTTTTACACACTAACTTACTTAGAGAGCTACAGGAAGTGAAATTCTAAGCATAAAAGTTCGTTGCACTCGAGATTTCATTGTTTTTCATTATTTTTCCATTTTTTTTAAACAAAAGCTTGAAAGAATAAATCAACCAACGATTTTATTAAATGTTAGACATTCACGATAAAATTACGTATTATCTCTAGAAAAGGTTTCCATTCACCAGGCTAAATATAGGCATTTTTGTGATTTGTCTTATTGTGACGCATTTAGCTGAAAATTGAAAATGCCTTTTCTTTTTTTTTCCACACTTTTCCTTTTTGTATAAAAATAACTGGGCAACGTCATCTAGGCTTCCCCTAAGCTTAACCCAATGACTTTTTTTTAACAACGGGCTCGTCTGTTCGCTGCGCATGTAGCTGGTCGCACTTTTTATATTTTATTCGATTTTCTCATCGAAGATTATAAAGAAGACTCAACAGTATTTTAGCCTTGCGCCAGGCAATCGACGCTCCTACTAACAACTAAATATATTGTTTCATTATATAGCTCTATCTAACTCTACTAGTCTCTTAGAATCTTCCTTATCTTTTTTTCTTACGTTCAATATCCAGGTAAAAAATTTTTTTGCAACACTACTTCCACATATTGTAAAACCGATTTTTTTTCACTAATTATTTCTCCTATTTGCTTTGGGATCGTTCCTTAAAATTACGTTTTCTAGATATTGAATAAAATAATCTATTCGCAGATCTACGATGGTTTGACTTAAAATTCTCTAGGTACAACTTTTTTTTTTAAATTCCTTAACCAGAGCGAACCATTATGCGTCCTGTTTCTTTTACTTATTTAAAATCGAACGGTTGCACAATACTTCAACATTTTTCATTTTACAAGAAATAAGAAGTATGTAAAGCGCTCGAAGCAGTTCGTAAGTGTGGAAACTTATCGGTGGGTCAATTATCTTATGGTAGTTCATTATTTTCCATTTTTTTTTTTCGAGTAAATAACAATATATTGTCATAACAATGCTCTTGCTTCACTTAGGTCACCAAAAAGGAACAAATGTTTGATGTAAAATTCTTTCTACATTCTTGCTCTATAAAAATAATATTCAACGTTGTTGCGTTGGGCGTTCGATGCAGATGCTGGCAAGGTTATTGGAATGCCATATCAACTGTAAAACTGACTTTTACTCAAAAATTTTTTAAATCGATTAAATTAACAAAGCAAAAAAGAATATAAAACAATTGGCAATTGTTCATCATTAAAGCTTTCCCGTAAATTATGGCACCTTACATATTGTATTCCGTTATAGCTATAAATAAATCTCTGTTATTTAAAAAAAAAATTAAGAAAGATGAAGAAACAAAAAAGACTCTCTAAATTCCAATCAGCGAATATTCACTATTCCCGATAGCGAGCATCACGTCACTGTTTTAAAGTGAATATTTACTGAATGGACAAGTGAAATCTTACTAATCAGTGTAAACGACAATCTCTGTTTATATAAGTGAAATGTTTAATTTTTCACTGAGTGAAAACCAAAATTCGACACTTAAATCAGTAAAATTTTGCTATTTAAACAATAACCACGACAATCGCTGTCTAAATCAGTGGCAATTTCACAACATGGAATTTAGAGAGTAAACTACGAATCAAACAACTTGATAAACTATGAAACTTTGGTACTGAAGCATTGGCACTTATTAAAATATAAACCGAAGGTTTTTCGATTTACAATCGCTAAACTCATTTGGCACTGAAATCAGCTGGGCTCTAGCGGGGCCAGGGTGGCCAACCAAACTCTCAGAGAAATTCCGCCTCGGCTGTGCTCGCGGAGCGTCTCTGAAGCTTGACAACCCCCGTACGAACCTTAGGTCGCTCAGGCGCGACTGTTGAGCGTATTCTGCAAATCGACGTGGCGGTGGTTGATATGGGCCTTCAGGTTCCTCTCGTACTTGGAGCTGAAGGCGCAGTGGGGGCAACTGAAGCTCGGCGCCTTGCCGCACTCGTAGAGCAGATGGCGCTTCAGGATGTAGGCATTCTTGTAGCTCTTGCCGCAGCGCGAGCAGTTGTGGCGGCGATCGTGGCCCGAACCTACCACCACGGCGTGGTGCGCCAGGCTCGTCCGGTTGTTGTTGTTTCGGCCAGGGTGGACGGCCTGGGCAGTGCATGCGGGCCCGCCGTTGGGGTGCCAGGGGTGCCGGCACCTCCGAGCCGTCCTGGGCCGTTTGGTGCCGCGAGGCACGTCGCTGCTGCTGCTGACTGGGGGGTGAACTGCTGTCGCCGCTACCCGGGCGCCAGCCGAGGCTCGCGAAGTAGCCTGCAACGAGGTAAGCAGAGGCTCGTCAACGACGCGATTAGTGGCGCAGGCGCGCGCGCGCGCAGCTCTACGGGTGATGGACAATGACGATCGAGACGAGGATGACACGATGCTGGATTTACTTTTTTTTTTTGTAGGTCACTGGATGATTACATTGCATTCGGGATAAAACAACCTGGTAACTGGAGGCAGGGAAAATTTGTGATGCTTCTTCTTTTTACTTTCTTTAGCGACAATTAGTGCCATACTGTTTCCAGGAAACGCGAGAGATGGAGAGAATTTTGAAAGAAAGTTCGCGGTGTACTTTTAAAAGTCATCGAGACACAGTGCGCGAGGAGAAATTTTTGAGTGAAGTAATGACGTAAGTGAAACTTGCCCTTTCCAGTTCCAGGACCTAGCAATGCTAAAGCGGCAAATCTTTATCATAACTGCTGGTATAACGGCGCGAGCCATGCCAAAAACATTTAGTTCTCAAGCTAGCAACAACGAGCATGACAAGGAATGGGAAAGAGGACTGACTATAGTATCCTGAAAAAAATGTTCACATAGAACCGGTGGTTCAATAACTGATGCTGCGTTGAAAAAGTTACAAGATTTAATTAGCTAAAAACTTACTCTGATAAAATAAAGCTAAATGTTTCAGTAATCTTGCGAGCTTATGAAAGAAATAATGATGATTTCTCAAACCTGAGCTACGCAGGATTATTTCTTTCAGAAGCTCCAGTAATTTTACTGGAGTAAACATTGAATTTGAAAAAATAAAGATTGTCCTAATTATAGGCAGTTGAGTCTTCTTAAAATTTGTTGTTTGGTGGCAATCCATCGATGATACCTGAAACATGAATATGAATATGTTAGTAAGAAAGAAAAAATAGCTTCACTTGATCGGCACATGATACTAAGAACAATAAATGACATAATCTTTCAGAAATATTTTTATTTCTTAACACAGTGTAAAAATTGTGTTTCGGTTGATTCCGCTTGATACAAGTGACGATGCCAACCAATTTATTTTCTCGTCGACGATGAAATTCTGCAACACCTGCGGAAAAAAAATTTATAAGTTAGTAAGAGTACGCAAGATTAAAAGATATTGCACCGTAGGTGAACTTCCATCTTCCGGGTAATAAATGTACAGCATTAATTTTTGTCTTTCTAGACTTTATTTTGCTCTAAATTCAATACAGCAGGACCTCTACAACTTGGTGAAAAAAATAATAAAACAAATGGAAAAAAGCGAGCATTTTGGAATGTTCGTAAAAATGGACAATTTAAACGTAGAATAGAAAAAATTTAAATACAGCACTAGTTAGTTGCATTACGTCTTTGACGTATAAAAAAGACTTAATATAAAAACAATGATTCTTCAATGACTTTCTTTAAAAAAAAATCGTTACAAAATGAAAAATTTCATTAAGAAAATAACAAGAAACATTTGTAATAAAAAAATGGAAACAATGTGCACAATACTACGCAATATAACGTAAACTTATTTGCTCGCTCATCTTGTATTCTTAATACAATGCGTTCCGCAATATTATATGCACATATACATTATACGAATACATATATATATAAAATGTTCCGTCGCTTTGAAGCAAAAATATCTAGAAAGATTATGGATTATTATTACTTTTTTTTTGTTTAGCGCATTCGTTAATAATATTCATCTAAATAATCATTAATTAATCATTACATAAAATGGAGACGAAATAAAAATAATAATAATCGTTCGTTGGCAAATACATGGCGAAATGAAACTATACGATTACAAAGTATTATAGAGCTTTTTTTTTGTTTATACTTTCGAGGCGCTGAGCGGTAGTTAAGGCGACTTACAACACTTTTCGCTAAATAAAAAAAATACGCTCTGTACATTCGACTGATACATGAAATAATTGATGCTGTTGTACTTAAAAAGGAGTGTCGCGCTTACGTTTACTAGTATTACATTAACTTCAAATAACATATAAATTGTACTGTGGAGCGAACAAAGTGCGCATGGAGGTATAGTAAAGTCTATTCTCACGGGAAGTTAAATAAAAAAATATTACTCGAGAGTACCCAGGTAGAAAATTTTTCCACATCTTGTTACAAACGTAAAGCTGGCGAATTTCGCCGTGATTTCATTTTCTACTTGGGTTTATCAAATAAAAGAAGAAAAAAATACGAAGTATTTTATTTATACATAAAATAAAAACTTAGCGGGTACATTGGCAGTATAGCGAGTCGTCGAGATTATCTCTGTTAATTCTTCGGCGTAAATAAATAATTTTCTACTGAAAAAAAAAGAAATATCACTGGTCTCAAGAGTGTACACTACGCGTGGCGAAAGTACAGACCTGCGCTGCGAATTTTGAGCTCCATCTCTCTCGCGACCGACGGGGTTAGATAGATTTTTTCTAAAAATTTTAAAATACAAAATTGTCCCTTCGAACGAAGTTAAAAAAAAAACAAAAGGGAATAATTTCGTAAACACACCCGCTAAATGATCAACAAGCGAAGGAACGACAACAACGATATCAATTTTCGATTGCACAGTGGTTGAACTTCTTCTCAACTTTTTTTATCGTCCGCCGTCGATCTGTGAGATGGCACTCGAGAAAATGACGATTTTGCGACGAGCCGCGAGGCGTACTTTCGTTATCCACGGTGTGTAAAATGAATAAGATCAAACCGTAAGAAAGTCTGTTTCACAGCTGGATGTGCGCCCAGCGCCTCTGTATCTCTCTAGCCTAAAATCTAAGTCGTACTTGAAGGCACTTAACACAAGGCTCTTTCGGTACACGAATACGTACTCGTTTAAACGATACAAAATTTTTTTACTTGCTTCCTTAACATCATACAGGATTTTTTCCTCTCGGTTTTCGTTTACACTTCGATTTTTTGTTTCCACTTGTTCGGTGCAGTACGCTTAATCGCTACTTTTCGTTGATCAATTTTTATTTTGTTAAGTATTCCTAAAAGTTTTTATAAATGCAAAGCTCTGACGGCTTGTGGCCCGGTTGTTCTTTCTTTTTATAATAGATAAATATGTAAATCTATTTGAATCACATTGAGTAAAGCTTTCTCACATTCATGATATAAGTATCCTTCACAATAAAATAAAACGTTTGTACGCAAGTACAAAAATAAATTTCGCTCCTAAGGAAATTTTATTGCTGCAAATCAGTTAAATTTTCATATTAATTTTAATAAACGGAACAATTAATTTCTATTGTATCACGTTACTTTGATCCTACTCGAAATAGATGGATTTTCAAGACAATTTTCTAAATTTAGACTAAAAAAAAATAGCAAAATACAAAACGAATATAAAACAAAAAAATATAAAAAAATCCACAAAAGAACACATAATTTAGATTGGCAATAAATAATCAAAATTACAAAAGAAAATTTTTATGCAACACTTTTAACATTGTATAATCACACAATTCAGCAGCCTAATTCTAAAATAAAGCTAATGAATGAAATTTTTTACCGGGCCACGTAAATTTCGTTAATTGCGTTAAGATTCTTCAAATAAATTTTTAGTAATCCTAACGCCGCTAATGGCATAGCCAAAAGTAAGTTTAAAATAATACCACAATTTAGATAGTTTTCTCCTTCTCTTTCTACTACCCGGCATTCACCACTTGACCTTTCTCGCTCATCACAATTTTCGTAAAGCTGATAGTTTAAAAAAAATACAATCTTTATGCACCTATAAATTTTCAACAGCTTCGAAAGCAGAAAAATAAATAATGCAAAAAAAAAATTGGAATACTTTTCCTTTAAAAGAAAAAGCAATAAAAATTACCGAAAACTTTTGTTACACAAAAACATTTCGTTTCACTCGCAATTCAACTTTCCCTTTCCATTCTCATTGACCTCGTCACCGAAAACTAGATTAATTTTGTGCTATTTTAAATTAGCTAAATGCATATTCTCCAAAGTGAGCTTGATAGCACGATTCTTTTTCTGTCAATGCACCAACAATTTTTTCTAAATAATAATTTCGACGTAATTCGAGGCTCCAAATTTTCAATAATTTAGATATCACGATTCAAAATGAATCTTTTTACCAAAGATATCGCAGTGTTATGGAGTTGCACATTTTTCGTACCGTAAAACTAAACTGAAATCATTAATATTAAGATTGCGATTAAGCTTCTAAATTTAAAGTAAATATATAGCTAAAGCTTTAGCGTGTTCGATGAATTTTTCCAAACGAAATTTTCGCACCGTGAATTATTCTTCACCAACAAGTGTTTGGGCGCCTACAATTGTAGCTTACAAATAAACCAAGAGAAATAAAGATGTGCTAATTTGCCAAAATTTTAAAAGGAAATCGCATTTTTCACTTGCCTCTCCTTCCACCTAAAAGACACTTTTTTTATTTTTACCATTTCTTTTAAATTATTAAATTAAATACACATCTCAAATTACTTATATTCTTAAATTTTAATGTACTGTTAGACTCTCCCATGATATTTTTTTTTTAAATTTATTTTAAGATCCCCCTTGATACCCGATTTTTTTTTTTTTAAAGAAGGAAATTAAAAAAAATCACGACGCATCGTAAATGTAAAATGATTAATAGTCCTAATTTCACGACGAAAGTAAACCCAAATTACGTACCTACGTGACTCGCACATTAAAAAGAAAAGACCAATTGTAAATTAAGGAGTGAAGTGAAGTTTATAGATTGATTAGACAAAATAAATATCTACCTCGTGATAAAAGAGCTTCTTACTTTATACTTGATGTATAATCTAAACGCCAACTTTGTCCTTTTTTTTCTACTTTACATGATTATAGAATTTTTTTCTACAAAATTTGTATAACGTGCAAAGATTTCACGTAAAGTTTTTATATTTTTTTTTTATTATAAATCTGCTCTAAGTCTTCTTTTTAAAATATTCAGCTCAATATTCTAAAACGCTTATTATGGCATACACGTTAAACACGATTAAAATTTTTTTATTTAAATCCTTGCTCCTCCGTTTTATTCGGTAATTAATTCGCGTTTAAAAGGTTCCTCGTGGTGTACGATAATCTACTATTCTGAAGCACTTGTGTTTTCATTTCCCAGCTCTCGACTTCTAAATATTGGATTTTTCCCCGAGCTACATCAAATTACATAGGTCACTTATACTTTTAGATCTCATTAATCTTTGTTATCTCGCTTATAAGATTTTTAAAGGCACGTATTTATTTAAATGGAGGATGCAGCTTTTACCTTTATCCTTAACTATCTCGAATTTGTGTTCCTCGTTAATTACACTTTTTTTTTCTTTTACATCTAAATTTTAATGTCTTTTTTTTTTTCACTTTTTTTTTATTGAACTTTGCCTTTCGAAAAACAAGAGGTTCAAAGCGAGAGTACACCGGTGAGTCTGGGGAAGCTACGCGGCATTTTTCTCGGCAGCGACTCGGAAGAGAAAATCCCTGCCCTCCGCCCATATAGAGAACTCAAATGGCTATTTGAAATGCGCGAACGAATCGAAGCTCGATCCTGAGCTACGCTAAACTCCCAAGCCCTAAGGTAAATCGGCTCGAAAGGGCACTCAAAAATTATTTACGGTTCTCTGCTCTACATGGTTACTCGCGCGAAGTCGTATTGAACGGACACATTGGCACAGCTTTCAGCAATGGACTACGTTTATGTAAAAAGAAAAAAGATTCGTCGAAAAATGTGGAAGAGCTAAGGCCGGACGACGTCGTGTGGGCGGATTCGAAGACGATTTAGCCGTCCTCGTCTATGCACTGGTGTGATTACGGAAATTGAAACTTTTGAGTGCTCCCTTTCTACCCCTAACTTACTCGCCCCAATTTTATTTACTCTCGACTTTTAGCATTGATTTCACGCCACCTTCGTGTTTTTCCTTTTCTTCTCTCATAATTTAACCCCTTTTAGAGTAATCTTAAGAAAATTTATGTTTCTCAGAAAAAAATACGCACAGATACCTAATTAGCTTATCTAAAACCTTAAGCCTAGTATTTTTTTCCTAAATCTAATAATCTCCGTACATCCGATGACGACCACTAGCTTTGTCGACCTATAAATACTCGATTGCTCGCTGAGAATCTAAAATTGTTCCTTTATCAATCTTTCAGCTTCTCGAGTCTCCTTTTGCCTTCGCTTACAAATTTGTTGTTGAAATTTTTTGTTTTGTTATCGCGCCGGCCGTCATCGAGCATTGAAGGCCTCGTGAGGCACTATATTTATCACTATGTTCATCATTACCATCATACAGTTATATTCATATTTATATATACTTTTTATTTATATATAATATATATAGGCGCTTCGTCTGCTTTCTTTTATCATCAAAACGTACCTCTTTTGTTTTTTTCTTTTAATTATTTCAATTATCATTAAGCTAACCTCTTAAAATCGCTCACAGTTACACAAACGACGATCCTTATTACTTGTAAATCCCTTACATATTCTTATAAAGCCTTATCGTCATCCTGTCTCTCGAATTCGACGCTATCCGCCTTCACGCGATTCTCACGCACTCTCAAAATCCTAAATGATCCTAAACATTCGAATTGTCCACCTACCGCGAAAGTTTCCTTTTTAGTACGATATTTTATTTTGTGTTCCTCTCAAAGGGAAGAAAAAAGCTTTCTCAGCGTCCCGACCCTCCCCACGAAACTGCACCTTTCAATCAATTCCTTTCATGATCCATTTTACCAGCGCAACTAACATCGCAAGCCTTAATATCCATTAAGATAATAGTAGTCGTCCTCGCTATGTTATATATCCAACGTTTATTATTTTTTCTGGCTTTTTTTTTTTTAGTTTTGTTTGTTCGATTATTCGCGTGCAACGTTTTCTCAGCTCTTTGCACTAAACTGACGCAATGGACGTTTACCGAGCCGAAACCATTTCGCCTTTGACTTGCTCGATTTCGTGAAGTCTGTACAGAGTATGAGTGTTCAATGTGGCTCGACGCACTCCGTCGTAAAAAAAAAGAAGGTCCACTTCGAACGACCGAGCTTTTTGCGAAAAACTCGGCCGAATGATCTCGACCCCCCCGGATGCGCCGACAATAAATAACGTTATGAGGAAAATGACTATCAGTGTTACATATATATATAAATATATAGCTTCTATGCTGCATCTATATAAATTAATAAAATAAAAAAAAATCGAGAAAAATAATTTGAGATGGCCTCGGCCCATTCTATTTCTTCCTTGCGGAACGCTCGCGGCGAAAAGAAAAGCTACTTCGGCGAGGCTCCTTTGCCTACGTACGCTCTATATATATATAAAAAAAAATAATCAGATGTAAATCTAGCACGACTTCGCAATTCATAATTACGTCTCTATATCGATACAGTAGGCGATCGCTTAATCTTTAATTGAGTATGTGTACCATTTTTTATCTTCCGTTACTTTATTCATAGTGCTTGTTTTTTTTTCCTATCGTTATTTCATCGATGAGCGATTATATCCACTGCTTCGTTTGCCTTCTTTTTTTTTTTTGTTCAACAATCACCTCACCTCGCAAAATATTGTCTACGTGTACACGGAGAGTAGGGGGCGAGGCGCCGCGACGTGGCTTTAGGAATTCGGGGCGCGCGTCTGTCCGCGCGCTCGAGCTCGCCGCCCGCGCGACTATTTGGCAAAAAACTGGGTTAGTATTATATATCAGAGGCTCTACGCGCAGGCAGCCGACGTCGGACGGGAGTCGCAGCGTGTGGTTGGTTCGGAGAGGCTCGCGGGTCTGGGTAATACTGTCGATCGATCTTTCATCCTTTTTTTTTCAATTTTTTTTTTAAATAAAAGGTGCTATGTACAGAGGGAATTATAGATTGCGGGCTCGCGCTTCCGTCCGACGTCTAGCTGTACATATATGACTGTCTCGCAAGTGTGTGTGGGGGTTCGCTCGTAAAGTACTATAGGAACGACTGTGGGTTAATGTGGGAACGAGTAAGGCGCGAGCGGGAGGCTGCGAGCTTGAGCGCTTTGACACTTGATCCGATTTGTTTGCTTTTATCTTTATCTTTGTCATTTGTTATATTTTTTTTATTATTTCTTTCTTAGTTATTACTGCATCGTCGGTCCAGCTGGTCGATATAGTCTATTTTACTTAGGACGAAGCGATGTGATGAGTGATACATTTAATATGGGGAAATCATAAATACGATTATTTTGTACAGCGTATATTAAAAACTTTCTAGTGGAAGAAAACGCGTCGCTATTTTTAAGTATAAATAAATGTGTAAATAAATGCATTGCATAGGAATCTTACAGTTGTACATTCGACAGTCTATGAGTACACAGTACTGCATACTTTTATGGTATATATTAATATATATTAATTAATATTATTATTATATTTAATATAATATCACTATATGTATAGTGCTCTATTTATAAAACTTTCATGATGATCTTTATGGGTTTGTACGTGCGCTTGTGGTGAATGTTAAAAAATCACGTTTATGTAACATTTAGATTTCTGAGTTCTATATCCAAAAATGAAATTTAACGCCAAATTAAGGCAGTTATAATATCTCCCTGTCTCATAAAAATTGATTGAAAAAAACGTAATCGTGGAACGATAAACGAATCACCGTAAAATCACCTGAGAAAATCATTGCAATTCTGCATTTTGAATAATTGATCAATCCTTATAAATTTTACAAAAAAATTCACGTAAACATTACACAGCTTTTTTGTAAACTTTGCAAAGGTTGACCAACTGTTATTTGGCTAACTGTTGATTTTTATGTAAAAATTTACAGTATTTCCAACTTCCCAAGATTACTTTTTCCCCATAATTTCTACAAAAAAAATTGTCTCACTATACAAATGCATAATAAAAGTGAAATTAACACAGGGTTAACAGGTGGGTTGGCTCAAGACTAACGAACAAAAAAAAATCTGCAAAACAAATAAAAATAGCGATTTTTAAACATTCACCCAGTGCATCATTTATAATGAAATGACTGAAAAAATGATGATGACTGGAATTCTATGACGTGATAGCAGACCAGCTGGATCGACGATAGCGCGGCAGGACCTGCGTGTATACGACATAGTACATCTGACTTAATCGTACTATTATCGATTTGAGTCCCCGGTATGTAGTAACCACGTACGCGGCAGCGCTCGCCTTCATTAAAATATGGAACCAGTGTGACCAGAATGGTTGCTATGGAAGAGTTGCTCCGGGTGCTCGTGACGGCACCGGACGGTCCTCGTATATCCAGCTCAGGGCGCCCCGGGGAATCCCCCCTCCCCGAGTTTCTCTTTCCCACCTCGGTAAATTTCGCAATTTTTTTTTTTTTTTTTTATCAACTCACCCTAACTAGTGTCCTAAAGAACTATGCGTTTGACGCGGCCCGCGCGGTGCGGCCGACGTGATTTTCAATCTAAGTCGTCGGCCTCGATATGGATTGGACTGCGGAAGGCGCCGGTGACTCTTTCCCCTCTCGGTATACGTAATAAAAAAAACTTACAAAAAAAAGGCGAAAGCACGTGTCGAAAAAAATGTAGAGCGACCTGTGTGGTCACTGCAGTCGGTGCGAATTTTTCACGGCCTCCTGGAGAGGCTGATATATATATATCCTACGAAAGAGATGCTCGCGCGTAATCCAGCGCGCTTCTATCACAGTGACTTTCACTAGTACTCCCGCCCCCGCGGCCGACGCTTCGCCAAAGCGTCCACCGAGTGATTGCACCGAGTCACCGACGGTCCCCCCGCACGGCGGTAAATTATAGATACAAACGGAATTCTCCCGAAAATTTCGAAGTTCTTTTTGTCTTCAAAAGCCAAGGTCTCCGAGGTGACGTATGCAGTCGGAAAACTTAAAAGCTACAATTAGTACGATATCTTGGGCCGTGTGCGCCCCGAGCTGGTCTGTGAAGGACCCCTATTGACATTTCACGATTATTAATGCTTTGTTTCATCGGATTATCGCGTTACGATGAGCGTCTGGCTTTGCGTACGCTTACACCAGGTTTACGAATCGCAATGATAAAATAAATCTTACTAATGTAATTAAAACGTACGAGTAATAAAAAATACAAAAATCCAAAAAGCCAAGCTGGACTACCGCAATGAGCGACGTGAGGTCGCCTCATTTCGGCGGGACCGCACTATGTGCATTCTAATGTCGGACATTGTCGAGAGACTCCCTTAGATACTATGCGCTCTTACATCCACTTGTAACGGACATACCACACAAAATTCCTCGCTTTATTGTAGCATATCGCTGTTTTACTCGAAGAGTGCATTTAAATATTATTTCTAAGATAGTGCTGTGTATGCGTCATATCAATGGGCATTTGGGTGTACGAGATGTACAATTCGCTAAAACGTGGGTATTTTAAGAATATTAAATTAAAATGCACGATGGCACTATCTTAAAATAATAATTTAAAATAAACTCCTGTTAAAAAAACTGCAATAAAATGCAATAAAGTCATGTTAAGAGGATACAGGCCATCAAGAAAATGAAAATAAAATTTACACTGAATAAACAAAAGACGTTCGTCAAATCCACGAAGCTACAAGGTTGTCTACCTACCCTCTAGTGATAAATCCAGTGAAAAGCTGTGCAAATGAAAAGCAACACCGATGATCATTGGATTCTCAGCAGAGTTACACTCGCGAATCTGACGAGCGCCTTCCAGCGACAATTGAATACCTGGAGCAACCTTTCACAAGTGGATGCAGTCAGCATGCATTCCAAGACACCCTCACTCGCTCGTGATCCGCCGCTTCATCCCGTAGACTCGTTCGGATCCAGCTGATCTTAGACCATCTCCTGCTTGTAGATCTTCTCCTTGTGCATGCGCTCCATGTGGCGTGCTATGTGCATCTTCTGCTTGGCCCGGTAGACGCAGTGGGGACACTGGAACTGGGGTTCCTTGCCGCACTCCCACTTCTGGTGGTTGCGCAGGCTGCTCTTGAGTTTGTAGACGCGTCCGCAGGCCGGACAGTTGAAGCCCTCAGGATTGGAGCCGGGGGAGCCGCCGGAGGTCAGGCCCTTGCCCAGGCTGCCACCCGAGCGCCACATGATCGAGGGTACGGTCCAGCGCTGCCAGGCCGCGGCCCATTTGAGCCCGGTGATGCTTAGGTCCTCCGCTGGAACAACCAAGTTTCCAGAGT
This sequence comes from Sycophila sp. Sp_5, assembly GCA_018906775.1. NCBI lineage: Eukaryota > Metazoa > Arthropoda > Insecta > Hymenoptera > Eurytomidae > Sycophila > Sycophila sp. Sp_5. The sequence goes on from JACCID010000020.1 coordinate 2,112,119, forward strand.
TTATTTATCAACGGCTTTTTATTTCATTTTTTTCTTATGATCGATGGCACAGCGGCAGTGAATGCAGATGAGCCGCTCGTCCCGGGACGAGGTAGGCAGCTGTTACCTTCTTTTTTTTTATTTTACTTTATTCAACTCAAATGTGATGCTTACTTTCAAAGGCGATTACAGTGTACAGCTAGAGAGTTCCTGCGAGGTCAGAAAATTCGAAGATCACCGCCCGATATCGTCTGTTAAACTCTTATATTTCGAAATTTTTTTTTGGTCGCCGTGGTACCCGCGATTATGAAGCGTTAAAGGGACAGACTATCGGGCGATAGTCTTCTGCTCGTCCGTCACTCGAGATTGGCACAGAGAAAATATTTTTTTTTTTTATCGATAGTTTGATGCAGTGGCGTGATAGTGTGCACGTTACGTTCCTTTTTTATCGAGGCCCCAAGCAGCTAGCTAGATGAGGAATCCTTTTTACATGTAAGAAGTGGCAACAATGGCCCTTCGAAAAGGAAAAAAAGTCTACGGATAAAAAAGCAGTTATTTCCTCAGGAAATGTTCATACATTCCTTTTTGAAGCGCAAGCGATGAAAGTATTTCTATGTACAGTTTTGACTAGTTAGTGCGCATGCCTATGATTCCCCACTATCGATTTAGAGACACCGTTAATTATATTATGTTTTTATACTTTGCCAATTTAAAAATTATATAAAAAAAAAAAACGGATAGTGAGGAATATTGTGCGATAGATAGTATAGCTAAAATTAAAGATGCATCGAGCGATGACAGCACTAAAGAATTTAGATAGTAGAAGATACAGGTAAACTTTTGAGATCTTAACAGATGTAGACATTTTAGAAGAATATAGATTTTCAGAAAGTTGCAACGTTCACTTTTAATTACAGCGATCGCAAATTTTCTACAGTTATAAAGGCTTTGTTATTGAAATATATAAAATACTTTTACAAAAATTAACATTCTCGTAATAAATATAAATTGTGATATAATAATGTATTTAGTATTGTGCAAAGATACTTTGACGATGTCAAACGTTTTATGTAACGAACATTTTTTTATATACCACTCACATAAACGTGTAATCTTAACATTTTATATAATATATTTGGCTGAAAAAAAAAGCTTTTATGTTGTTACAGTCAAAATAGAATAATTTTTTTTTCATTTTTCACTTGATCACAACGTTTTTCGCTGAAATCATATAATTCTCCTCGCATTAGTCATTCATTAAAGCACTGGCAAAAAAATGGTTATTAAATATAAAACTTTTCTTTTTTAACAGACGTAAATATAACATACAAATTCGAACAAGGACAAAATAATGGCTTAAACCTAGCAAGCTGCGCAACAAATTTTGGCGCCTGCAATATCGGCCACAACGGAGTGGCAGCTCTTAACGAAGGCTCTCAAAATACTCTTCAGAGGAGAAAAAACGAGGACTAAATAAAAAACAGTACGCGAGCCGAGGAATCAGTCAAACTCGGCGCACGGCGTGTAATTCAGGATGTACTCCTCCAAATTGTCGAATTTTTCGCGGTGCTGGCGGCGTATGTGCCTGATCCAGTGGGCCTTGCGCTTGCAACGCTGGGGGCAGAAGAGGCACTGAAACTGCGGCTCCTTGCCGCACTCCCAGGTGATGTGGCGCTGGAGCGAGTCCTTGCGGGCGTACGATCGGCCACAACGCACGCAGTCGAAGTGTCCCAAAGAGCGACGGCCCACCGAGCGTTTCGCGTCCCACGTGTCTGAAAGAGAAACGACCCGAGGTTAGTTGGCCCGCACGCGAATCCAAGCTGATCAATTTTTTGGATTTTCTCGTTCGTTCCTCGCAGTCGATTCGACGGGTGACAAACACGCTAAATCAGCTGGAGTGAAGTAGAGTGAAAATTTGACTCCAATAGAGTTAATTTTCACTCTAATGTTGTAGTGAAATTAACTCCTTTGATGGGGTGAAACAGAGTGATCTTTTACTCCTACACTGAGAAAAATGTTTTGGAAAAATTACTATCCAATCTGGGGGCGGAGCCACAGACTGCATTTAGTGAAAAAAATTACTATATTTTTATTAATATTTACACGGAGAGAAATATTATGAAAATTATTACTATAACAACTTATGAAATATTTTACTATAAAAAATACTAAAAATTCCTGTGTACATAGCAAAAAATGCTATTTGTATTGTAGAAATTGCTATGTACACAGAAATTTTTAGTATTTTTTATAGTAAAAATTTTCATAAGTTGAGTCTATCCCACTGTTCCTACGGAACATAGTAATTTTTACTATAACATTTTTCTACGTGTACTAGAATTCTAGTAAATATTAATAAAATTTTCGTAAAACTTATAATACAGTATAGTAATTTTTTTCACTAAATGCAGCCTGTGGCTTCACCCCCAGATTGGATAGTAATTTTTCCAAAACATTTTTCTCAGTGTAGGTAGAGCAGAAGGTAGGGACTTAAGCTGTACTATGGTAAGAATGAATTTTACTCTACACTGTAAAAAAAACTTTGCATGAATTTTAATGCAAATACTGGAAACAAATTAATTTTAATGTAAATTAAATTAAATTTAATTAAGTTTAATATAAATTTGGTAAAATTCATATACGCCGATGAAATTTGCTTCCAATATTTGCATTAAATTTAACGCTTTTTTAACAGTGTACTTTAAAATATATTTAAATCATCTATTCATGTAGAGTTAAATGTAACTCAACGAGTGTTTCACTATGAACTAAGAGTGAAATTTGACTCCAACCGCTTCAGCGTGTAGTAGACTACCAAACCCCCGGATCGCAGATTTTATTGAAATTTTGAAGAGTGTTTTCTTATATTAAAATATGAGGAAACTTAGAGTACTCTCTAAAAATAAATTATTGGAATTCACATCGAATAAGTGAATGTACACTAATTCTACGTGATCAGTACTTATTCGATATGCCAAAGACTTGTCACTTTGTAAAGTATATATTCAGTCATTTGATATGAATTTCACTTATTTAAAGAGATATCAAGGTCTTCAACATTCAACATTGAAGTTTTTCTTTTCTAAAACTTTAAATTTCATTATTTACCTATAACTCCGCACCCCTGAGATCTACAAAATCCACTAACAAACAAAATAAAATTACAAGAAAAGACCATTAACTTGAGAATTGTTGCGTTAAAAAATGGCTCGAAAGTTATACCCAATTGAAATGAGTATTGAAAATTGCATAAAACATTATATCACGTTATTTTCAACACACACATTGATCTTATAACACTAAATTAAAGAAAATGTAAAAGAGTCTCAGCTTAAGATCGGGAATGTTGTTAGTAAATAACAAAGTGAACGGAATACAAATTAATTCTTAAAATAATTGTATATTACATTGTTAAGGTCATGTACTGTGACAAAATTAAGATTCAACCGAAATCAATTCTTTTCCTTCACAATCCGTCACCCAAAAACCAAAAAAAAACACACATTTATTTCAAACAAAGATTAAGTCTATTACATTATGAAAGTTAATTAAAAAACCATATCTGAATCAACTTGATTCCCTGTTAATGATTAATTTCTGAAAAGTTAAAAAAAACTTACTTTAGCTTATGATATAGCAATCTCTTAGATGGATTACTACAATATCGCATACCATTTAATGTGCAAAATTAATTTTTTTATATAAGGCTTCTTTTATTTTTAATACGTATACTATTTTTCTTTTTAAGCAAAAAGGCTGTATACATAAATCTTCATTTCAAAATTTCCACGAGATGATAGTTTTTCCTATTAATTTCTTGTAGACATCAGCACGTTGCAATTTTTCGTTCATTCCATTGACTCCTAAAAACAAAATATACTTATAAATTACTGTTCAAAACGTAAAATTCATAACAATTATAGTCACCTCGGTAATAATAGTTCCAATTCATAAATAATTTATTTATGAATATTAGTAATTATGAAATAGATTTAAAAAACAAAACAAGACATTATATATAAAACATATTTTATTTGTCATAAATATTTGATTACATCTATTTTATAGCAGTTTCTGGTTGGCCAAATTTATATAAACATAAATTCTTTCAAATCTTCCACAATCTAGTCTCTTCTTCTGCTTCTACCCCTGCGTACCCTGAAAAAAAAAAAAAAAACAATTCATCAGTTAAATTAGAAAAGTCTCAAAAGATGTTGTTCGTCGTGCACTCACCTGTCCTGGCCACAATGTCTCATTATATGTTGAGAGAGGAGGTAATTTCGTCGTGTCCTGTAACTGCAGATGTGGCAAGCGAAACTGGGTTCGATTCCGCATTCGTACTTCCGGTGAAACTTCAACGCCGCTAATGAACTATACCTTCTTAAACAGTCTGCGCAAGTAAACTCTAATTGGGACATTGTCGGAATGTTGATTGTTTCGTTTCCAGCGTACTCAATTGCTGCAAAATAATTTGAAACAGTTTTTCTAAGCCTCTTTTTTTTTGCTAAAATTTTCTTATAAGTTATACTTTTAATATTAATGGTAGTAGAAGAATAGGGTGAAGAGAATTGGTTATGTGTTTTCAAATTTTCCTGTGCTCTAAAGAATAATGTTTTCGTAATCTAAAGGAGCTAGCTAATGGCCAAACTTAATGCACGTAAAATTGCATCGTTTGCTGTATTATATATATTTTTATTATTGCAGTTTTATTTATTTATATTCAAAGTAGTTACAATATTCAGTGATCATTTATTTTTTCTTGTTGCACTTCCCTTTCCTCAAAATATAAAAGGCAAATTTTAATTCTTTAAAACAGTAAGCCGCTTTAAAATTACCAGTTTTAATCATTCGTTAAGTAGTATAGCTTTATCATTATTATTCGTAATATTTATTTATTACTATTACTACTATTTTTAATAGTATTTTTATTATTTAATATTATTATTACTATAATCACTTGTCATTATTTATTATGCTGATATCATAAATAGTCTAATAAAAAGGAACAGTCTGTGACATTATCTTAATCCGCTACAAAATTGCCCTTACTTAAGTTCATCAATCACAACCGTCACCTGTAATTTGCGAGGATCTTATGCTACCAATAACAATAACACTCCTTTATTCACATTCCTACAAGCATATATTCGTTAGTCTTAACCACAGGTCCTTCACTAACTGCTGGTGCGCTGATATGTTTGGTGAACCTTCCTGTAATGATTGGAGAGCTTATCACGTCGATAGAATTTCTGTTCGCACTCGGGACAGGAGATCTGAGGATCTTCGTGAAGTTTCATGTGAGTAGCCAAGTTGTGTTTGTACTTAAACCAACTCTGGCAGGTCTGACATTGGTACTGGGGCTGCTTGCCACATTCGACTCGCATGTGCCGTGTCAAACAATACATGCGCAAATAGACTCGACCGCAGTTCGGACACCGGAAGTCAGAATTGCCGCTCGAATTGCCAGGTAGAACCTGCTGCTTTTGCGAAGGGTAGATCATCGACTGTTGCCAGTAATCTGAAAAAAGAAAAGGATAATGAAGCTGAGTTCTGGATAACTTTTCTTCTGTTCATTTGCAATTTATGATGATGGAATTCCAACACCGTGAACCTCCTGCCGTGTGATAGTATTCTAAGATATTGCGAATTGACGGGAATACAATTTCATGAAAATTGCACTTGAATGGCAGCAGAATTTTTATAGATGATTTTTAACAATTTTAATAGAAACGGTTTAATATTGTATATTTTACGAAAAAGAACTTACCGGTTGAGCGTTCAGTTGATCGCTATGAATAAAAGAGAAGATGCAAGAAGTTTCATTGTTAACAAAATTTAAAGAAGAAGAGATATTGTATATATATTGTCGATTTATTGTTCAGCGTAAGTTTATTGGGAATAAAGATATAATATTTATAATATGTCATTGTCATATTTAGCGAAATAATAATATAACATAGATCTACTCTTAATTTAATAAATCTGTTCATTTATTTAATACAACAAAAACTTCACAGCGTAGAGAGTTTGGTAATAAACTATAAACGTTTAAGCTCTATTTAAATTCCCGAAAGAATGATGTTTGAACAAGTTTATTTAATAAATTTCACGGGAAGACGATTCCTTATTCAATGCAGCAATTAATTCAACACCGAAATCACTGCTATTTTTGATGAATTTCGTAACATTTTACGAACATTTTCAACGCTTAGCAATTACTTGGCTCGACTAAAAGCATCAATGCTCTAATCAGTACAACTAACACATCGTTAGAATCTCGTAAAAAATTTTATTCTTCAATGACACTTCAATTAAATGTCACATTACAATCTCCGAGTACAATTTTGATCGATTGCATAGCAAAGTTTTGATACATGCAGAAACGTTCGTCCATTTCCCTAAAAAGTGAAGCGTAGTATACTAATTTACAATGAACATCCTGAGAATTCTTTGACGAATCGGTAAAAACTCACTTATTAGTGTGAATTAGAAAAGATTGATACCGATTTTCAGTAAAACATCGTTATTTCACTTTCAAACAGCGCCGTTTGCGAAGAGCCCACGTAAAACCCACCTAACGCTCGTAAATCACTTCTAGATCGTTACGACCATTGGTGCAGTCTTAACTAGTCGGTCTCTTGCGTTTCTGTCAGGTGAAGTTTTGGGAGCGCCAAACTCGCGCATTGGATTCCTTGGGTTGCTGCTGGCCGACCAGATGGACCTTCAGGTGCCTTTGCAGGCTGTGCTTGTGTTTGAAGCGCGAGTTGCACAGGACACAACCGAAGGTAGCCTCCTTACCGCATTCGAGCTTCTTGTGACGCTGCAGCGTTATCAGATGGCGGTAGCTCCGATTGCACGTGTCGCACGGGTAGAAGGGTCGAGACTCCTCTAAGCCCACGCCGTAATAGCTACCTGAAAAATATACGGGATTACTTTGTCAGTGGGGTTTTGAATTTCTCGATAGGATTCATTTTTTTCCTTTTGCTACTAATTTTCGTTTTTTTCTAGGAGACGAAGTTATAAGTTACGCTCGTGATAGCCGCCAGTAAAGTTAGACCACATAGTGATAAATAAATTGACAGTAAATTAAACACATAACAAGGTGTGCAGTTAATTCGATGTGGCATTCGTTTCTTACCTTCATAAATTTTGTAGCATATGGTTTTTTGCAGTTCTGGAACAGTATTAATAGATTTGACATTGTGGAATGTAAAGGAGTGTAATTTCTAGACAGGTAAATAAAAACACGTTTATTACAAAAACCTGCAACGTGCTTCGTTTATTCCGTGTTATCAAAAAAATGATAATTACAAGAATAATTAAATACAACGCTAGACTAACCTTTCCGAATAGCTTAAATACCTTAGGTACAAAAAAGGTCCTTTTGCATTACGTAATATAGTAATGCATCGCAAAACAACAAACAGAAATAAAAATCAAAATTGGTATCATTAATAATCTGGATTACATCCTTTGTGTTAATAAGTACAATTTCCTAATTAATTTTTAGAAACATTTTTTTCTGAGTTACAATAATACATACCATTTTCCAAAATATTTCATATTACCTGTAGTTAGTAGTACATTAAACCTATAAAACTATGGTTTTTTTTTTTAAATTAATACTATGCGTACAAAATCAATACAGAAACCATGTGCAAAGTGACGGTAACAATAATAATAGACATTAAAAAAAAGAGATAAAAAATTGGTATACAATATAAATAAATCGGTAAAGAGTATCCTTAGGTCATTTTCCTTAGGTGTAAATACTGATATTAGAAATACTGAGACGATGATTCGTCTCTCGGCTTTGAATAGTTTCGTTGTCGTTACACTTACGGGTACTATTACTAATACTATGAAGTTATTTTGGTGTCTTTAAATATTTTTTTTTCAATTGTAAAACACAGCTGTTAGCGGCGATTGTACACCAGTTCAACAATTGTTTTTCACGTACGCAATGTAAATAAGTTTTATAAATAAATTAAGATAATGAATCTACAATAATTATATTAAGTACCTCTTTAGTGCTCAAGTTGGCAAATGTATCCAGGCTAAGAAATATATTAAAAGTAAAAAATTATTCTTTTTACCTAGAAAAATATATTAGAATTCATAATAATATACAATATAGTAGATATATTAATTTTTATCGTTATATAACACAAATTGTATATATTATTTTCCCATTAATATACTTAAAATATTTTCCTAGCATGGTAAACATTTCTTCAAAATAATGTACTCAATAAATCTCGTTAGAAGATTTAACAAATTTTTAGACATTAGAGTATGGATAAATATGCCTTTAAGGTATCGAAAAATCGGAAATGAGAACTTGTAGTTTCTTCAACGGTCCAAAGTTTGTTAAGCCTTCCAATATGAAATATTGATAAAAATGTAAACTCTACACTTCTTTATACAAATACTGGAATGTACACACGAAATTACAATGAATTATTAGAATTCAATGTCGCCTGAGTCTTCAATAAAAACCCGCAATAAGGTACTTGTCATGTTAATAAAAAATCTCATGTGTAAAATGTAAACACTTTACATTTGTACACTTACCAATTAATATCTATAGTTAAATGTTATCCTCCGCCTGAAAAATTTAATTAAACTTTGCAAGATTCTACATTCTTAATTAAAATGTACCCAAAACCTAGATTATTACATTTTTCAATATATACAAACTAATAAAAATAAATAAATGAAATTTCATATTACTAATAATTTTTCTCCAAACTTAATAGTCATAAAAAAGTTAATATTGAACCTGCAATTATCACTTTAAATAGCAACCAAAAAATTTAGGTGATACCTAAGTAAATTTATACATCTTTTGATTTTATTATGATAAAATCATGATTTGATTTTTAGAACACCAGAGACTTTTAGTAACAGCTTTTTAAATTCTTCTAAAAGTATAGCTATAAAAATCTTATATGCAAATTGTTTACATAGCGTCAATAAAAAATTATAAATTATTTGAGTAACTAATGTCTTTGACCCACCCTGTATGATTCTACAGTCTATAAAGGTTAATATTATAAAAAAATATGTCCCACCTCGCAAAAAACTTCGTAGTAAAAATAACGTAATAAAAATATTAAACAAAATCATTTCGCTATTGTAAATATGTTCTCTTAGGCTACGAACTCTGGATTATAAAAAAAAATATACATGGAGTACCATAAAATATTATTATAAATTCAAAAATAAAGATGAAAAATTTAATTTTCTTTGATTTGCGACGTTTACTTTAATCTTAAAAGTAACGCTAGAAAAATATCTTTTACTTCAACTAATTTTCAATTTAAATTTCTCATCTTTATCTCAGCAATCTCAACTTGGCTTAACTTGTAGACAAAACTTTGTCTAAGCGTAGTACCTTTGTCATTTGTTTTAAGTGCATAAATTGTGAAGTATATAATGGAATGTTTTCGTTACAAGGAATCCCATTGATTTAACTATTAAATACATTCCCTACAACATTTGTACGATTATCAGACTACATCTAGAATAATCTGGATGCTTTTTTTGTTCCACGAACAGTTTCTCTTTAAAATAATGGTAGAGTGATCCCAAATCCTAGTGGAAGTTACACTTCACACTCGTTTAAATTTACAACTGTATTATACGTATATTATATTTAAGAAAATTAAATAAAATAATCTACGCGAATATTCAGGAGCGATAAATCATTTCTTTACTTGTAGGAGAAAATGTACCCGCTGACGACAGAAACGCATATTTAGACTTCCTTAAAGTGATCCGTTTTTTTTTTACAAAAAAATTCTAAAATAATTACAAAATTAGTAGTCTCTTTCATAAAGCACGGTATGCCAGTAATCTGTCTATTAAAGGTAGAGTACGATAAATAAAAAAAGAAAAAATATTCTCTAATTTTATAATACATAAACATAAATTTCTGTATAAATGTTAAATATACGTTCAAAATTAAAGAAGTTTTTCCTATTTTTTCTATCCTTAAAGTTTTACAAACTCAATTAAATAATAATTAATTTAAAAAAATTAATTAAGCAATCCACATTGAAGAAACAAAAAGATAACGATAAATACATTAACGATCGCTTTAATAAAGTAAAAAATCATCGCTTCCGATCAAGACAGGCTCACCTCTAGATTCTGCAGGTAAACGAACGACGCTGTCCCTCCTGAAATTGTACACTCACAAAATAGATTCTTAGTCTTAGTAGACCAATCCACTTAAACATTATCTACTTAATTTTAAAATAAATTTCATAAATTGAAGAATATGCCTGTTTTAATATAATTTTCAGTAAGTTTACTAGAAGAATAGAATCCGCTGAGCTTTATCATAAATATGTTAACTGCCAGCAATTTTCTGCTTATTTGAGACTTTTTCATTTATTCAATTCTTTTTAGTTCTTACGATATTAAGTGGCAAAAAATACTCAACAAATCAATCTAGAATTTATCATCCAGCCCATTTATTTCAAGACGACAATCTACTTATCTGAAGATGAATTCGTTTAGGTTTTAGCAAATTAATCGTAAACGATGGTTCGCTTATCCACGGCATAAATAAATTTAACTCTATAATAAGTAGATTTTCCAATGCTATTTAGTAGACTCTTCTACCAGTTAGATTAAATTTTTGTGAGTGTAGAGCCGCCTCAAGCGCTGTCGTCAAAGTTACCCATCTTCTGATGATGCCGCTTGTAGTGCACCGTGAGGTTGCCCCTCTGGCGCGCCTTGTAGGGACACTCGGGACACTGAAAGGCCGGCGGCTTGCCTCCGCACTCGACCATCTCGTGCCGCCTCATGGTGCTCTTCCACCGGTAGCCCTTGCCGCAGAAGCGGCAGCGGAATTTGCGCTGCTGCTCGTGCGGCACCCCCATGTAGACGATGCTGAGGTCCGAGCGCGGCTGGGGCAGCACCTCGAACGAGTCCGGGAAGACGACCTCCCGCGAGGAGCCCTCGTTGCCGTTGTTGTTGCTGGAGCCGCCGCCGCCGCCGCCGCCGCTGCTGTTGCTGCCGGTGTCGATGCTGCGACGCTCGCGGGTCGACGAGCGGGTCCTCTGCTTCGATCCGCCGCGCTTGTAGTCCGAGCGCAGCAGGGACAGCAGGGCCCCCATGCCTGCAACAGCCGCGCGGTGTAAGCGTCAGAGGCTCCGATTTTTTTATTTTTCGCTATTTAGCGGGGAGAGCCTCGGCTCGACCGATGTTTCACCGGTGAGGCGCGGGTGCGAGGAGATAGATCGATCGGTTAACCCTCAACCAGCCCAAGAGAAATGACCAGTCAATAGCCTTGAGAAAGAAGTACCCAGTACCAGTGTCCAGTGTTTTGGAGAAAGTGGAGTTATGCGTACAGTGCAGCTGAGAGAGACTGAGAGTCTTTTCGGACTGGTGGTTAGTTGTGGGAGTTGTTTTGCTCTTTGTCCTCGCAGCGTGGGTCTTGGTATGGGACCCGAAGAAAGTCAGTCCGACGTCGGAGGAAAAATGCCTACTTTCTTTAGCCACACCAGATTCTTAGTGATAAAAAATTAGGAATGAGATATACATTGATGGCGATAGTATTTACAATTGTACAAGAGAATAAAACAAATGGAGTAGTAAAATCAGCGCGATCCATCCGAGCGAGGTATTTTTCAAAGATTGTGATTATATATTGTTTTTCATTACAATTTTCCAATACGTTGACGAATACTGATTGCTCACATGATATTTTATCATTTTTAAACGATTCGTCGATTGGTTCGTCTTCTATTGCTTTGCTACGTTTTGAAGCTGACATGGAATTTAATACGATGCAAGGTGACCTGAAAATTAAATATATTTTGGTTAGTAAAATGTAATAAAAACTAAATAAGGTGAACAAAATCTTACTTACCGAAAGATCTCATCCTAAAATAATTATGTCGGATGAAAAAATGAATTATTTCTTTGGTCGAAATAAAGTAGGAAGTTTATACGAAAATATTTATTACTGATTACAAAATATTAACACTTAAACACTCAAGATGTTCAGAAAGTAATGGCATTACAAATTGTCAAATAATTTTCCAGGAGCTAAATTCTTTATTTTCTTCATTATTTAGTGTCGTTAAATTAGAAGTAAATATTGAGCAGAAGAAAAGTAGGAAAATTATTTATCAAAATGCAAGCTGAGTTCACGTCGTTTGAAAATAAAATTTTCGCAGTAATTCCAACGAAAATTCAGATCCCAAAAGTACGCTTCTGCTTTCGACCGCAAATCCTTTGGGAAACGATCACAGAACATTGGTTTTGTGTTTCCCGACGACATGCACTCGTAGATTATCCTTTCGTTTGGCTCTATAGTGGCAGTAAGGGCATCCGAATTGAGGCATCTTTCCGCACTCCAGGCGCAAATGTCGAAGCAGCGAGGATCTTATATTGTACGTCTTAAAGCAATTTTCGCAAGTAAAAGCTCTCATCGACGTATCCAAGGGAAATCCTAAAAAACGAGGAAAACAAAGCTGATTAGTTAGTTATAGGAAGATCAGTGGAACAAGCTCGTTTAACTTTACACGTTTGATGAAACGAAATTACCGATGCTGATTGATGATAATGAATTTAAAAAAAAATATCTATAAAAGTATAAATAAACAATAAAGTCAATGGACTGTGTGAATCTACGAGATTCACTAAAATAATACAACAAAAAACATGTAAATGAAAGATAAATGAAATTCTTTAGAGGATGATGACAGTATGCAGAAGTTGCAGGAATCACAATTATCTTTACAGTTTTATTAGAATTTCTCTTTTAACATGGCTTAATAAAATTTCATTATTCATCGCATCACAATTTAGTTAACTGCTGTTATTGAGCGAAGAGGGCACAGTTGTTAAAATTTAATATAAAACGCATTGATCTATCCTATCGACGAAATTCGCGTTCTATCACAAATCTCACTTTAGCTGCATCCAAAGTATTTACAATCGAGAAATAAAGATTTTCTTACAATTACTTGTAAATAAAAATCGTATAAAAAATAAAGTAGCACTGAATCTAAAAAGAGTATTGTAGACAAAATAAAAATGGTGTAACATCTTCTAAACAACCGATACAACAATAACATTAAATCAATCACTCAATTTACTCAAATTGACAAAAACAGTGTTCAGCTGCCCGTAAACAAATAAAAAACCCAGCGGAACCCCTATTTACAATCCAAAAAGCATTTTATGCCGAATTTTCAGTGCTATCTCTTCATCGTTGGAGTTCAAGAGTACGGGCCAACACTCAGGCGAGTCTCTGACGTGCCTGATCAACGACTTTCTCCATTTGTACGACTTGGCGCACGCTAAGCACACACTTCGCGGTATGTCCACGCCACCTGAAAAAGATAAAATCAAATGCCGAATAAGTAAAAAAATTCCGCACTCCTTCGTCGTATAATATTATAATATCATAAAAAAATATATATAAAAAAAAAGATGATATAAATGATTAGTCTACTAAGATGTCGCAGTCCTCGTAATCGAATTAAATAATGTAGATAAGATATACGAATGTATTCATAAGTTTATTCGACAGAAGTACTTTACAGAATATGGCGATTCGCCCGAGTGTTAAAATTTCTCACTAACGGTCGCGTTTTTACTTTACAAGTACGTTTTATTTTACAATATCATTTGCAGAGACGTCATACGCCCAGGCCAACTCTATATGTACACACCTGTTCGCAGTTCAGGTAAGAAAGGGAAGACGTGCTTGGATGGAAAGGGTAGCGTGGAAAATTTGCTCCTCGTACTCAAGCGACTCCGTGCCTGTTGCGAATGTGTTTAAGCAAATTGCAGTGCAACTTTGTTCTCTTCGCGCAAAAGGGACACTGGTGAGTGGCCGGCTTCCCGCATTCCTGCGCCAAGTGCCTCGACAGCGATCTTTGATAGATGTACAGGTTGCCGCACTGGAAACACTGGTACGGTCCCCTTTGCACATCTGCAACAGGAACATACGCAATTTGTTGATGAGAATATTTTTTTTGCGCTGCTCAAAGAGGAACAGTGATTACTTTAATTAGCCAGTCGTGTAAAAAACCAATGCCACTTTTGTATACCCAGGAACATAAATTTTTTTGCGTACACGTGTATGGACGGTCTTTTTTTACTTCCTTTTTTTTCTTTCTCGTTTATTTACATGCCAATGAATAAAACTGCCCTCGAAAAGCAGGAGCAACGTTTACATTCACGGTCGTGCTTATAAATCAGTGTTAATGAAGAAGTTTCAATGAACGCAATCTTCTTCGAATAAAAGTTGTACGATTCAAAGAATCAGACAAGGAAAGCGAGAAAACGTATCATACAATCGGTAAAAATGAAAAACAAAATGAACAGCTTAAAATAATCTCTATTTAGTTATTGACCAAGCAATGAGTCAATTAAAAATAATAATTCTTTTATTTTTATTCGCTCACAATGATGCTTACGCAATAGCTAGAGAAATACGATCGAGCTTGTACAAGATAGCAGGTAGAATAATCTCAATAAATTTGATCGCAGCTTTTTTGTAGCTTTCGACCTTCAGTAGTCGGATGATCGAAGACAGTTTCAGTCTCGAAAATTATGAAACTTTTTTATTTATCCGAATAAGGCAGCTTTAGTGCTTTCGCTTGTATCTGGCGTGCACGTGTCCGTGCTTATTGCGGATGTGCTTCAGCAGATTGCAGCGGAGCTTCGTTCTCTTCGCGCAAAAGGGACACTGATGCCTGGCCGGCTGGCCGCACTCCTGGTGCACGTGCCTCGACAACGAGCTCTGATAGGCATAACTCTTGCCGCAGTTCAAGCATTGGTAGTAGTTATCTGCAACAGAAGATGATAAATTAATTTATCGAAGTGCTCTTTTATGCTTACAGTCGATAGTTTATTGCGATTTTGTTAATTTTGCGGATTTTCACTTGGCTACCTGAAAAACACGCATAATGATTAGTCAGCAAAACACGTCGAATTTGCAAACAAAAAAATTAAATGAATAAAGATTCAAATAATGTTTATAAACGATGAAGCCGAATGATGACATATTAATGGATGACGTTTGGTGATTTCGTTAAAGCATTTCTGCAAACTTTATTGGCAGAATCATGAAAAAATACATAAGTACATAAATTACTATAAATAATTAAGACTAAAGTAAAATAAATTTGATCATTGATCGTCACTCACTAGCGAATTACAGTATCCTAAGGCAAATTTGTAAGCGGTACAGGAAAGCATCGATGGATAAATGTGCTCGTACAAATCAGCCGTCAGTCACGAAAATTATATCTTACTCGTGAAATAAATAAAATGGAGATTGTAAAACCACACTAAACATGGATAATTAAAAAAAAAAGAGTCACGCTTTGATTTACTGAACAGTAAGCAAATGCACAAGTTACACATTAGGGACTAGGTGGTACAAACTTAATTCTCTCGGTTAAACTTAAAATTACAATGGAACTTGGAGCTTTTATTACAAGACTTTTTTTTTACACACTACAAATTTTTTTTACAATTCTTTGAAATGTGAAAATATGTGACTTTAAAAGTAACGTTATTCTAATTTTTCTTTAGTTTCATAATTTAATTCACTTTCAGTGAATACCTCACACTTGTATACAAACCACTCGTTTAGTTAATAAAGTATTAAATTATTATTTTTTTTATATTTAATATTTGTTTATTTTAATAGCTTCATTCTTTCTTCTCGCACGAAGATAATCATAGCCAAAATCCTCGAATCTTAAAAATCTCTCCTTCACGCTCAGAACATCGACTTCTTCTGATTTAATTTATGCGTTTTTTTTTTTAATTTAATTAAACTAATTTTTATTATATAAAAAAATAAATAGATATTTTCTCGTAATTCAATAATTTTTTTAATTATTGTATCAAAAACATTAATTTTTTCGAAAAAAAGTACATTTAAGTACTTTCATTAAAATAAAGCATAATCGATATTTCCTCAACGTGTGAAGGAAACATTTTACTCTCTGCACTTTCATGAAAGGAACATTTAGACCTTGCACTCTTCAATAATAGCTTGTGCATGATGGATCGTAAAATCCGTAAAAATTCGCAGATTAATTTTACTGATTAATTTTAATAATTAATTTTACTTTGTCTTTTGACAATGCTTATGATACAATCGCCGCTAAATCGGCGAATCAATTGAAAACTTTTAATTCAAATAGGGAAATACCATTCTACTTCTCCCTAAATATTGTCGCTCTTTAGTCGATCAAGACCCAATGAAACATCCATCCGCCTCATCGAAAATCAAACTCTATTGGAGAAAGTCGCATGAAGCTCACACGATTTCATATGAAAATCACAAGATCCGTATGAAAATCTGCAATTGTTACATGAAAATCACACGATTCTCGTATGAAAATCACATGATCCGTACACGAAAATCCTGCAATTGATAAATGAAGATCACACGATTCTCATATGAAAATCACAAGATCCGTACACGAAAATCCTGCAATTGTTAAATGAAGATCACACAATTCTCATATGAAAATCATAAGATCCGTATACGAAAATCCTGCAATTGTTACATGAAGATCACACGATTGTCACACGAAGATTGCATGAAAATCACGCGAAACTCAGAGTCCCTCGTGATATTACCATACTCTAAAAATGGATATGTGAAATTCACATCCAATAAGTAAATATATTTTCCGTGAAGGACTTATCACATAGAATTAGTGTATATTCACTTTTCGGTGTGAATTTCAAATATTCATTTTTAGAGGGTAGTGAAAATCATTTGATCTTCGTGTTTCCATCGTGTGACATTGTTCAGACGGGATCGTTCTCAGTGTCTCAGGAGGTATCAGACCTTACGAACACATGGGGAGTAGGACAAAGGAAGATGGGGCCGGGGTTCGGGAAGAAAACCAATCGTACGCTCTAAAAAATATCCGTCTCACGGGTTCCGAGGGTCGCAAGCTCTCACGTGTTGGGCGACGTGACCTTGAAGTGCTGCTCGGCCTGGTGAGCATGGAGTATGAAGGCTTTGAACGCTGCAAACGGACAGAGCGAGCATTTGAACTGCGGCGGCTCGCACTTGTGCTTCAGGTAGTTGCTCCACATCTTGTAGAACTTGCTGCACTTGGTGCAGGTGTAGCCGAGCATGTGCTCGCCCACGTAGGTCTTGCGGTAGGCTGCGAACAGAAAAGCAGACGGGGATGCAAGGTTAGTCGGTTTAGACCACTTACGGGGCTTCCCTATGTTCTCCAGTATTTTGTGTGGATTTTTTTTGTTCGAGGGAGGGCAACAAAATAACTGCAGTCGGTAAACAGGTGGAACGGTTTAAGGTCCTCAGAGCACTCAGCGGATAATAAAAAACTAAGCAATGCGGTCTACAAGATCTGTACTACTTTCTGGATCTCTCAGAGTTTTGGAGGCGATGTATTTTTTTTTGTAACTTTATCAAAAGACTTACGGTATTTGTTGCTTACCATCTTACTTAAATGATACACTGGAAGAAGGTTGCACTATATCGTTCCGATTAAGAAAATCAATAAATTTAAATTCTGCCTCTTGAAATGATAATCTACTCGGTTTTAATCGACACCCACCTGAAAAAAGTAAATATGATTAATAAGTAAAGTAATAGACACTAGAAATTGATCAACGATCGTGAACTATGTATGAATAAAATAAAGCCGTTCGTTATGACATAATAGTAATTTATTTACAATATAACGTTTCAAGGAACATTGTACACTTAGTTATTTGATTCTCCAATCCACCCTCACCCGTAGAATCAATGTTATAAAAAACACTTATATAAAAAAAATGACTACGAACTAAAAATTGATTTTTTTTTTGCATACCATCGTCAAAACTGCCTAATTTTATCCCACTGCGTGAATGACAAAATAGTCACTTCGACGTGGGTATGCAAGAAAAAATCGTACATGTGCCTCGGGAGATAAAAAAAGAGTGTCTCAGATCACGTGTTTGTCACCTTCGCTTTAAGCTCGAGTGACGCTCTACCTACCACCTGGGACCATTCATTTATTCTCGCCCTAGGTGCATAATATACTATATCACAATGATTTCTCTCGTTCTACGCTATTAAATAAGAATTCAGTCGACCGCAAAAAAAAAAAACGATTTTAAAAAAATCAATTGGTCTCCCTGGGAACTACAGGTGATGGTGCTTCTTCTTGTGGTTATTGATGCTCCACTTGTGGGGGCTCTGGTAGCCGCAGAGCTCGCAGCTGAGCTTGGGCTTGGCGTTGATGCACTCGAACTTCTGATGCCGCCAGAGCGATCGGTGCACCGCGTAAGACTTGCCGCAGTCCTGGCACACGTGTAGACGCTTCTCCGGCATCGGCACCGCGACCCATGAGAAAGCCGCTGAAACGAGACCAGAATCGAGGCGTCAGTCACGACTGAAGGGGACTCGGGCCTACGATCTTTTATTTTTCTATATTGAAGTTTACACGCCATTTATTTGTTTGTTGTTTATTGAAAGGCTATTGCTCTTTTATTTTTTTGAGTAAATTGATTTTATTTGTTATGGTTGTTGTATTTTCTTTGTGGAATACTTTGTGGAAATGTTAAATCTATGGTACATTTGTCTCGTTATACTTATTTACAGGATGGTAAGTATGGAAGAGGTATGCGGAATCGTTTGTTGTTAGCACTGGAAAAAAGTAATTGGTCGTTAGAGACTTTTTTTTTATACACGTTAGGATTTTTAGTACTTTTTTGCTCTCTGAATCGATGCATCGTATTGTCTCCTAGAATTGTGGAAAAATTTCAGATTTCATCATCCATTGTATCAGGCGTGTATCTATCTGAAAAATAAAAGCCAATATAACTTCACCGTCTTTTTAAAACGTTTCCAGTGTGTTTATTTACAAATCATTCGAAACGACTGATGAACCTAATTTTTTTCCACGAGTGACTCTTGTTTTACTAACAATCGCATGAGGGGACATTTTTAAAGAATTTTGTAGGCCTAAAGGGAAGATTGATCACACGAAGCGCGCTGATGTTTTCTAGTATATTCAAAATTAATGCTGAATATCTATACTATATATAACACCATGTTTTCAAATGGAAAAACTAATAATATTTTTATTTTCTTGTCCATATGCATCGGAGTAGTTTATTCTATATCACTGCAAAGAATATCGCCTCGAGAAGAAAGAATTTAGCGACGTTGCCTTTTTCGGCGTCTGGCTAAACTCGGCTGTTACTACTTGTAACCGCAGTTCTGCGCTCTCCTCAGCGTTTGCAGTAAATTTTAAATGTTCAAAAAATTAAAATCTCCATTGGCTTTTAAAATAGGTATAATTCTTCTAGATAATTGTTTAAAATAGGCTCTTTTATTATTAATAGGCTAAATAAATAGAAAAACAATCGAAAAGTAAGACTCCGCAACCGAAAAAATACTACAACAAAATGAAAAAGTTGTGCTTCGTTTAAGAAAGTGTCACGTACTTAAAGACGCGCTTTGCACGTAGTGTGTTTCATCTTGAAAATAATTTGATTAAAATATTAAAATATAAGTAATAAACAACAATAGTCCTATCTTAAAACAAGTATCTCAAAGAAAATAAATAAAAAATAATGTACACTGTAAAGGAATCGTCTAAATCCGTAGATTCTCCTCGTCTTCTTCGACGCCCATCCTGTCATTCCGCACGTGGCAATTCTTTACGTGTCTGCGCAAGCAGGAGGAGTACTTAGTGAGGAAGGAGCACATCGGACACTTGAAGCCAGCCGCCGGGTTCTCGTGAAGGTTTCGCTCGTGACGCACGAGATTCGCCTTGTACATACTCTTGTAGCCGCAGTAATTGCACTTGTACTGAACGGGATCAGGCTGGCGTCTGCAGTAGTTCAGCGAGTGCCTCTTCAGCAGCCACTTGGCGGTGAAATCCGTCAGGCAGTGTGGGCAGGTGTACTGCTTCGTGCCGGAAAAGTGCTCCCGCCAGTCTGAAACACAAACGAACAGGCAGGGTTAGTTTGGCTGCAGGCAGTCGCGTTTTAACTACTCGCGTTGTAGAGGACTCGAGAGGCAGAAATTTCGGAGCCTTTTTTGGTCTTCCAACTTTTCATGTATTTCGACATTTACAAGCGTTTACAAAGGTCAAGCGATGCATCGGTATACACTCGTTAAATACATGAGATGCTGTGTCGTTTCACACTGAGGAGAACGTTTATATGGTTAAAATTACTATACTTTCTGGGTAAATGGTCAGTGAATGTCATTCTAAAGAAATTTTATTCGTAGTTTATGGTACAAGGGCAATGCACATAATGTATGGTTGTCTGACCCGAGAGATGATTATGTCATACAAAAGTTGATGAATTTAAGATTTTGGATATTGATGTCTTTCAATTCGTCACATTTTATACTCTTTATGATACATATCAATATTCCGCAATCATATTTACATTTATGGTTCAAGTCAAAAACCTGCGAGCATTGACTTTATAAAATAACATCGTTCATTTTTAATATAAATCGTCGATGTGGAGCAAAAAAAGGAGTTATCTCGGACTCCGTTCCAAAATAAAGTTTTCTGAGATGGCACCTTTTCAAACATGAGTCCGAGTGACATCTTTTCCAACTGGATTACAAGATAGCACTTCTTCAACTGGAGTCCAGAAAGACTCCGGGGTGAATCCTTTTCGCTCCAGACCGACAAAAAACTATAAATTTTACTATAAATAAAAAATATGGTAATTGTTTTCAGAATCGCAGTCTATGACTACACCTTCCTAGACATTATAGTAATTTTCATGGGAACACACGTTTGAATGCAGTTTGCTAAATACGTTTGGTTAAATACATCGGTTTAGCCACTCGAGTTTATCGCATCGAAGAGTTGAAAGGGAAGTGGTGGTCGTTGGGTGAGCTGAGCTGATCCTTGTGCTCGCGGATAATGTGGTACTTGAGCAGAGTAATGATTCTGGCGCGGTGGCTGCAGTAGGGGCAAGGATACAGAGGCTCTATCTGGCAAAAGTAGTTCATGTGCTTTCTCAAGCTTCGCCAGTCGCTGTAGCTCTTGTTGCACTTGAGACAACTGAGCTGCCGTTTGCAGTACTCCCACACGTCGGTCGATAGCGTATTGCAGAACAGTGGTACTGTAACAGACGGAGACTGATTTCGAGAGTGTTTCGACGCAGTCGCTCGCGAGGAACTAATGGGGTGCTACTTTTTACGTGCGTGTTTTAGGAGCTGTGTTGGCAAACCACTTTGACAAACTTACGGGGACCGTGATGGCTTTTCTCCTTAATGCTTTTATCTTGAGGTGCGTTCGATCTGATTTCTGCTGTTCCAAAGGCGAAAGGAATTGGTCTGGTTTCATTTTTACACAACGAATCGTTAATTTTCTTTTAAATTATTGCTTGCGATACAAAATTAGTTACTCACGGTGTGAAACGCATGTATATAGCAGCTACAGGATTAATATCCATGTGTAGCTTGTCAATTAATGCTAAAAGTGTATTTACTGAAAGCGTTAATCCTTTCAGATTTTTTCTGTCTATTACAATAAAAATACACGTATAAAACTTAAATAAACATAGAAAGGCTTGAATTATATTTGTAATCTTTCGGTTGTCGGTAAAAATTAAGTCTGAAAAGATTAATCCAAATTAGTCGATGAACATATGAATAAATTGTTCGTCCGCAAAGCAAGCTAACACGTGCACACTTAGATAAGGCACACTGATAGTTATTTACGTGCTCAATGATGAATAATGCGATTGGAGAAATGATTTCGATCGACACGCTAAAACAGTTGGAGTCAAATTTCACTCCTAGTTTATAGTGAATCCACTCATTTGACTCCAATAGAGTAAATTTTGACTCTGCATGAATAGAGTGATTTAATTTCACTCTAAGGTAGTACAGAATAACTTACTACTAAAAGTCAAAACATCGCTTCTTCAATTTTATCGTGATTATGAAAAGTCACTCTAAATTTATAGTGAATTCAACTCTAAAATCACCAGAAAAATTAGAGCGAAAAATTGAACTCGAATACTCTAATTCACTCCAGCTGATTTAGCGTGTACCAATCGATCGACGTGATTACATAATCTCTTTAAAATAGAACGCGACCTTTTCTCCCACACTTATCTACAAAATACACACTGAATTCTTATACACAGTCTAAAACAAATTCCTTATTTAAATAAAGCTGCATAGATTTAAAAAAAATCACCAGCATCTCATACAAAAAGGAACATAGTATTATCAATTCGAGGGGCTCAAGTGCCTTTCTTGTATCTTTTGCAACTCTTTAGCGGCGGTCGAAAAATATTGTGGTACTGCAGCAGATGTCTCCTCAGACTAACGTTCTGCGTGAAGCTCTTGCTGCACATGTCGCAAGCGAAGTTCTTGCGACCGCCGCACTCGAACTTCAGGTGCTTCTTCAGGCTGTACTGGGACCGGTAGGAGCGACCGCACCGCTTCGCATATGTTCAGAATTCGCCCTGCAAGCAAAAACACCAAAGTGAGCGAAGTCCGACTCAAGGTTTGCTCTTCGGATGCATCGATGGGGAGTGTAGGATCGAGGAGTTTTCGGAGTAGGTGCATTCGCGAATTCCCGATAGAGAAACAAAACGGATTACAAAGCTCGATTAAATTAAAAAGGAAGCCGTGTACCATCTCCAGAACTGACATAAAGCAGGAGTGAAGAAATTTTTTTTATTGGCATAGGTAGAGCAGGTTAGATCAGTTAATTGAGGCTCCCTCGTCAGTTGGAAGTCTCAGTTAGAAAATTAAAGTTTCAAAAAGTTTTTGGTATTTTATTACTCACCTAGTTGTGAGCGTTTAAATAGATAGGCACTTTTTGAGGTAGCTATTACCCATGGATTTAAGTACAGTCAATAAGGAACTTTATTAAATCTTATATTACATTAACTGCTTGCTTATTCATTTATACAATTATTTAAGTAATATTCATACAAATGTGCTTCATTAAAATTTTTACAATGAAGCGAGGAACAACGCACGCTTTCTGTTCGATCAAACAAAAAAGACTCTGCGAATGTACTAGCATTTTAAAACTAGAAAGTTCTGCGCATCGAGCGCACTTTGGAACAGTTGTTTGTAAAAAATAAAACTGCTAAATTCTCTAAGAAAACAAAAATTAACAATGATTCTATTGGAAAATTCATTCCATCTCCGTAAGCAAAACCAAATAACAAATAACTCTTTTTTCTTCAGGCAAACAAACGAGTCGTTGTAAATAAATTTCATTATTATCACCGAAGTCAGCTTTTCATTTTTGATTAAATCGCATTAGGCTTCTAAGAATAAGCGATATTTGGGTCATGAATTTCGTTGGCACTTGAGGACACGATTTTATGTTACAACATTTCTAACTTTGAAAAAAATCTCCAAATGTATAGTATAAAGGATACACGAGAACACCCTGATTTCACAGAGTAAAAATATTCATAAAAAAAAAACAATATATTTTGCTGAAAACAACAATGAGTAGCCTTAAAACAATGAAAAAAAAAATAAGATAGTCCAAGAAAAATGGTAACTTACGACTAAATATCTTTCTCTGTAATCCCAAGTGTTCTTTAAGCATTAAAATTTCCTGATGACACCGCCGTTACTTTACATTACGAGTAAAATAACTACATCTTCGCTACTCCATCGTCAATTTGATCACAAAAAATCTGGCTAGAGTTAAATTTCTCATACAAAAGTCACTGCACCCTCAAAAAATTCATTCAATTTCGCTTCCTCCCTCGACAACATCCTTTACGAAATTCCTACGTCGCGTGCCGCGACCTGACGTGCCGATCCAGGTTGCTCTTCTGCGAGAATTTTGCCGGGCAGACGGGGCAGGGGAACCGCGGCTCGATGCCGCACTCGTAGTGCTGGTGGCGCCAGAGCGACGTGAAGAAGGTGTAGGTCTTGCCGCACTTGATGCACTGGTGCTTCCGCTGGCCAGGCCTCGGCTGCTGGCAGGCGGTGCCCCGGGCACGGCTGCGCCCTGGCGGTCGGGCGCCGTCGCACTCGTAGAC
The DNA here is from genome assembly GCA_018906775.1 of Sycophila sp. Sp_5. NCBI lineage: Eukaryota > Metazoa > Arthropoda > Insecta > Hymenoptera > Eurytomidae > Sycophila > Sycophila sp. Sp_5. Next base: position 2,136,122 of record JACCID010000020.1, read on the forward strand.
CCGGTGGCGGAGCAGCAGCGTCCGCGAGCCGTAACCCCGGCCGCAGTCGTCGCACATGTACCTCCGCGGATAAACTGAAAGCAGAAAGCAGAGCGACCGGATTAGTGTGGGAAACTTCCGGGCCGCTGCTTCGGCACTACGTCACAGGCGCCTGGAGCGGTTCCATCGTCGCGACGTCGTGGACCGCGGAAGATTGTTTGAGCTTGTAAAATTAGCTTAGTAAAATTTACCGAGATAGTAAATAAAGTTTGCTTGAAAAGTTAAATAAACGCAGTCACACTGAGAGATCAATTTAGTAATTTCAGGTGAATATTTACTTCAATATACTTGTTAAATATTTCTGTGAATCAAGTAATTATCTTTTTGGAACTACTCAATTTATATAGAAATTACTTGGGGTTTAAAGAAATTTTTGACTAGTATTGTCGAAGTAGATGTTTACTAAAATTACCAAATTTTTTTTTCAGTGGATAAAACGTTTACTCGTGTGGTAAGTAAATTATATACTGAATTTTTTTAAGCAGTATTTACTTACTTGATTAAGCAAAGCAGGCGTAGGTCAAAGCGCCAAGTAAATTTTGCTTAAGTATTTAAGCAAATTTTACTTCAGTAAAAATCAGTATTTTTTACTGCAAGACTTTGAGTAAATTTTACTAAGGAATTTTTCTCCGCGTTGGAGTACACTAGTTTCTGACTCAAAGTATTTGCTACCAGCTGTCCGCGAGTTTGGATTGGATTAAAATGATGTTCGTAAGTGTAAGCTATGACAAAATGAGCGCACATGAAAAAATAAATAAATAATGATAGGTTTTGATCTCTCAATTTTTGTGGAAGGAAGACGCTGGCGAGGGACAAGGGTAGAAGTTTTTCACAATAGTTTGGATCGTATATATACTTAACGGTGTATGTTAGAAAACAAATATGTCAATTTAATTAGTTCTCATTTATATACATTCATTATTTACAAATTCGTAAAAGTCTTGAACGCGATGATTTTGGCCAGTGAAATACTGCAATACTGGTAAACAATTATACTTAACTTAAAGAATAGATTTTTGGTTAAACTGTGTAATTCAAGAATAAATTATCCAATACACAAGAAAGCAATTACTGTCGTCAAACTTTTTAGCGCTTCATGGACAATTACCTGCAATGAATCACATCGCAAACAAAAAATTAAAATCGAAATCTCGAAGCGATAAAAAAATCGTAAAATACACCAGAACAGTAGACCGAAGTGCCAACTGTCTTGATTGATCACTACAAAAAGGATCGAGTGCTTAATTTTTTCACAGTACGAGGAATCAGTTTTGACTGTACTCGTAGGTACTGTAGTTCCCCCCCTGCATCTCGTACTCGTTGGCATCGAAAAACTGCTGCTGCTGGGACTGCTGGCCCCAGGACCGCTGATGTCGCGCCAGAACGTGCTTCATGAGGCTGTCCTTGTAGCGCGTCTTGTGCGGGCAGTAGACGCAACTGAACTTTGGCTCGACGCCGCACTCGAATTCCCGGTGGCGCTTCAGGTGGTGCTTGTGCTTGTAGGCCTTGCCGCAGGTCGGGCACACGTTGCTGCCGCCGTCGTACCTTTTCGCTGCAACAGGAGGAAAGGTCTCATGCATCAGCAGTTCCAAAGACTTGCCTAATCAGGCGGTGAACTTGCTCACCGTTCGCTACTCGCAGGATTAGCCTACTTGAATGATCGACCCGACGAATGAAAGGTTGATGGGCTGGACGAGGCATTCGAGTGATTCCGTCAAGTCGTTCTTTCGATGCTGGAAAAAAGATGGCCAGCTGTGCAGTTTCTCAATTTTTTCCTCGCATTTTTGAAGATCGAGTGTTTGATCGGAAATGGTGGACGCTTGCTCTTTGGAGACGCACGGAGAGAAAAGTTCTTGTAAACATTGCTATACCGTTTTGTAGCGCAGGGACATTCGTAGCAAATGAAAAACTAAAAAGTATAGTAAACTTTGCTGAACTTGCAGTAAGTTTTGCTACAAGTTTTTTACTTTTTATTGCTAGAAAAATTTACTATACTTTCTAGTAAAATGTTTTATTTGACGAGTCTGTCCCTGCGTTACAAAGAAGTATAGTACTTTTCACTAGTACTTATCCGTCCGCGTAGAAATTCATTTTACAAGAATTTCTGAAGACATAACTGGTCAAATTTTTATACCAGAGCAGTAAATCCAAAAACACCAAGTTGAGCATTTCGAATCAAAGATTCTTACTTCAAAGTGTAGGCAAAATTCGAAGTGCACAGTACGGTCATTTTCTTGCAAATGAAATTGATTTGAGAGTGTATTTATTGCTGCAGCGTGCAGCAATGAATAAGACTTAAATTCAATTTTCTGGCCAAAGAAGCGTTTGAAAAAATCCATCCAATGTTGTCGCAGAAAATGAGAAGACGTATATCGATTGGAGAAAGCGGAGTGTTAAAGAACTTAGACTTAGATCCACTGTAGTAAATGCATGACTCTTTATTACAATATCCGCACATCAGTCACTCGAAAGTCCACACCAACGGCCGCTTAATTCTATCGTACATTTTTATAAGTATTCGTAAAAATGCCGCGAGAAGGGACAGAAGAACTCGAGTACCGAACAATAAATAACGCAATGGAAAGAAGGACGTCAAAGCTCCTTTAGCAGTGCACATCGACACGGCAATTACTGATTGAGCACGCGGTAATTGGAATTGGCGTGCTCGCTAACGTGAACGTGCATGCGAGTCTTGTAACTAGTGCGGAAGGAGCAGCTGGAGCACTGGTACGTCGGCTTCCTGCCGCACTCAAATTGTATGTGTCGCTTGAGATTTTTCAGCTCGTAGTAGCGTCGATCGCAATTCTTGCAGCCGTACAGCCCGAGTCCGCGGGACCTACGCTGGCGCACCGGGTAAGCACCAACTGAAACAGAAGAGAGGACCGACCGGCCATTGTTAGCAACGAAGATTCACACCTGGAATTAAGATAAATCGATCTTACATCTAATAAGTTGAATCGCAAATCGGCTAAAAATGACGGTGGAGAAATGATAAAAAAATGAAGTTGGGACATTTGTTGGTACACTGTTATTTACTGCTTTGAGATCGAGTGGATTTTTATTGTCTTTTGCCATACATCGTTTATTCTCTTGGTACAGTTAACAAAGTAATCGCGGGAATACTTTCTTCACTGTTCGCCAAAATATTTATATAAATTTTTTATTTACACTTTGCTTATACTTCGTTGCACATCAAACGTTACAATTTATATCCTTATCAGTTTGCAAGTGTACACAAATTACTTATTTACACGATAAATAAGCATAACAATGCAGTGTCATTGACTCTCAATAAATAAAATAGTTATGTACAACATTTTGAAAACGTTGAACCCAGTTATCACAATAAAAAAAAGGATACTTGGCATTGGAGTTTAAAACTAGACTGCCAAATGTACTTAATCTACGTAAATGACTTTTCCTTTTCAATCAATTACAAAAGCTTCTGCTGAATTTTAAAAAATTCATCTTAAAATTTCTTTGTCGACGTGATACAATCACAAATATATATAAAACTGCACAACGCAATGCAGAATCCCTATTTACAGTCTCCAACCAGTCCAGTTTCCATAGTGACTTTTAACGAGGAACGCGCAAGACCTATGGAAGTCTATAACATTATACACGGTGTTCAATAAATTTTTCCGGAAAGTTACGGCACTTGATAGAGGGACAATTTTTAAGTATATTTACCTTTTATAATTTACGGTACGATGGATAATTATATCACAAAATTCCACAAGGTAAACATTGTTAAAATTTATCCCTCTCTGCGGTGATATAACTTTCCAGAAACTTTTTTGTTTATACAATGTGCATAAAACTGCTTTTATGCAACTCCGTGCGCAAAGCACTTTTACGCACAGTTCCGCACTCTTAGACTTCATAAGTCAGATCTTTACGCCCTCGTTGCATAAAACATTGTTCGACACTTGTGTCAGCACGAGGGCGTAAAGATCTTGATTCGCCAAGTGTAATAATACGGAACTGTGCGTAAAAGTGCTTCACGCACAGAGTTACATAAAATTCTATTTAAACATAAAAATCTCAATGCAAAGTCCCGCGAAGCAGAAGAACGCGATCTACTGGCTCTGGCCGAGATGCGCGCGGTGCCGGGAGTCTGCGACGGGCGGCAGATTCGGGTGTATGTGGAGCACGTGCTTGATTATGCTGGCCCGGTACTTGGTGCAGTGGTCGCAGTACGGGCACTTGTGTTTGGGCTCCTTGCCGCACTCGACCTGCATATGGCGGCGGAGCGAACGCTGCACCTTATAGGCGCGGCCGCACATCACGCAGCGGTAGCGCTTCTCGCGCGAGCACTGCACCGTCGGCCCGAGGTACGCTGAAAAAGAAGGCAAGGAGGATCGTGCGGTTAGCGCGAATATTTTCTAATCTCTGAGAACAGTTTTATTTTTTCGTTTATTTATTTTTTTTTTGTTTGCGAGTGATCGGAGTAAACGTTTTGGTTGGCAGTGTGTGAGTGTGCAGGAATTCGTATGGGGTATACACCCGACGTGGAAGCTTGATTAATCATTTGAGACGAGAAAAAGTTTAAAGCGTTTTTTTTTAAATGATTTACGTCGCAATATTTTTGAGTGAGCGTAGCAGTAAATATGGAGAGTAATAATATATTTATTAATTAATATAAGAGAATATTGGAAATGAATCTTGGGGAGTATATGGAGACATACAAGATGCTCCTTTTGATAATAAGCGCCTAAGCTTCGAATAGCGAAATATTGTTGAGTTAATATGCTATCTTCATTTATTTCGATTGTTAAGACGAGCATCTATAAATTTTTGCAAAAATCTGACCTAAAAAGACATTGGCAATTGTTTTTTATATATGAGCCTTAAGGTCGAGTTTAACAGTTCGTTGGATTACTTTTGTTAATCTCTTCATGTTCTAGGACTTCCTGTTTTATTAGGATAAATTCCATCATAAGAGAAAGCTTGGTTCGTACCCTTTTAGAAGAAATTTTGTGCTTTAGTCTTTGAGAACATCACGCTGAAACAAAAAAATTAATTTTGGTGTTAGTATTCAGTACTTCATAGAATTCATGTAGAACCTTCTCTCAACTCTAGGCAATAAAAGATTGTTACATTTTATTATATCATCGCACATTTAAGTACAAAGAAAATGTACAAATTTTGCGCGTATCAAATAGTTTTCTTGATGTAAAAGTGTATTTTCTTCTATTCACTCATTCTTCACACCAACTAATTGTTATAATGTATCTGAAATAAATATTCTGGTTAATAGGCAGGCGTTTGTATATTTTTTCCTTGATCAAAATGAATGGATGACAACAAGAGGCTAAAAGTGTAACTTTTTCAAAAAAAAATTATCTATCTACATTTCATAACTAAAGTTAAAAGAAAACCACATAGCTGTACTAAAATTTAACACAATCATCAAAAATCCATGAATTTTTGTTTTGTTTTGCATTTATTTACTAACCACTCTTAAAAATCTCATCAACTAACTAATCTCAACTAACCGTAAACAATTTGACTACTATTCAGACAATCAAATACTAAGTACTATGTATCATAAGAGTGAATTGAAAAAATGTCACTCGTCGGGATCAATTTTGACGGTCGCGAGAAAAGGCCTGCCGGGATTTTCCCTCTGCTGCGTTCTAATGCGTTGAAGCGTCGATTTAGTTATCCCATACTTGTCAGCAGCCTTTCTGATTGACATCCCTTGGTTCAAGGCCGCCAGAGCCGCTTTTATGTTAGTGAGCGAAGTCGTACGTCTGTTACGGCGGGCTCGCGGTGCCTCAGAATCCAGCAATTCGAAAAAATCTGCAAAACAAACAGAAAAGGCACGGCGATATTGAGCTCACAGCTGGTAGCGTTTAAAAAAAAAAAACACAAAGGACTCAGTGGGGTCAAACGTTGTTAATTTTCTAAGTCACTAAGGGGTCAAACAAGATCTGCATTTGACGTTTCTTTATCTTCGGTGCGATGCTTGATTTCCGTTTATAATAGCAGGAAGATTTTTCGAGAAGCTTCTTTCTCGAATTTGATGAAACTGATCCATTGTTGACACCTGAAAATAAAAAACATATGATTTGTTAGTTTAATGCAATTTAGCGTCCCATATTGGACAATTTTGTTTCCCTCGTGTGATATGAAGACAAGTAAAAGTAATACTTATTAAAAATATGTTTTCTGCAATAATAATTAAATGTAATTTAAATTATAATAATAGCAAAATAAATATAATTTAAATATAAACGGCAACAACAATTGAAAAAAAAAATATTTGTAACGTATGGACTGACGGTGAATTCAATTACCACATATATTTACATGTATTTATTGAAAAAACTCGTAAAGGGAAACAGCGTTACATAGACACTTAATTGCGTAGTACTCATTTTTTTGCTCACACAATTTTTTTTTATGTTTATGGTTATGCTTAAGAGTTTGGGATCCTTGTCGGATCGACCAATGCTATCGGTTACGTCGAACATGCGAGAATACATGAGAAAGGTGTACAAATTGTGCCTTGCGCGAATCGCATATAGGAATGCGAGCAGCAATTATCTGAAGGACAGGGGGACGCCTTTACTTGGGTCTCGCAAACTTTTTCCCGCCGCGAAAATCACCATTTTTTATTTCTTAACTCTCCGATAAAAATTTCTCGATTAACTCTTCCTCTTCAAATTTTATTTTTCTTACAAAGTTCGTAGAAAATACAAAGGATGCTTTTTTTTTTATTTTTCTTATCGAACGTGCAGTCGAAATTTTGATGGCGGTGGTACGTCGGACGGGAAAATATACAAGGATTGCGAGCGCGAAGACGCTTATGCGAGAGGATTACATCAGTACAATACTACGCTGTTGATATGTGAATGAGAATTTGAGAAATCTTCGCAAATCGAATAGAAGCACGACTGGCGGTGCGTTACATCCTGTAAATGAATTCGAAACCTATTCCTATTGCACATTACGGCTATGAGAGTTCAAGGAACTAAATAAAAAACTCGGTTACATGTGTGTTAAATGGTCACTGTAAATAAAAAGAAAAAACGGTATATGGCTTACTGTTTTAAGGTAGAAAATCACTCGAACTTAACTCTCCCTTGCGCTTTTTTTCCTCCTTTCACCTTTTAATAAAGCGTCGCTACTTTCGATTTCGTTTGAAATTGTTTACAATTTTTCTTCTTTTTTTTTTCATTAAACTCGCTTTTTTTTCGCTGGACCGCAAGATTCGTGCAAAAACACCTTCTCCTATTGGCCTTCGTACTTTTCTATCAATGATATGCAAAAAACGTCGAACGGGTCCTCGGTTTCTCTTTTGATTATATCTAAATATCGACGCCCTACTAAATGCTCCGTCGAAATATATAATAGCGTAACTATATAAAGAAGTATCATCCTATTCTTTGTTTTCATCTCTGGTAATCTTTGAAAATTTTAAAATTGTTATCGATTTCTTTCTCGGCATAACGCTGTTACTTTAGTATAATAATTTTTTTCTCTCCAACGACTTTCACTTTAACGGTTTCTCTCATCATTTTTTTTTATTATTTTTCTTTAGATTTTGCATTATCTCTTTTTTTTTTGTTTAATCGCTGAGGAACTTTTTTTTCATTGTCGCAAGAAACGCGAGAGTAACTTTCTTACGTCGTGCTCGGGGAGTGCTCGGAACAAGTGGATGCAAAAGATGCATCGAAAGAGGCGCTGCGCCCGAATTCTCCAGTGCGATTTTGCAGCTCACTTTCTTTCTTTTACTCGTTATTTTTTTTTGTATATCCGCAAATGATTGCAGCCGCAAAGTGTCGATCAAAAATATGCGCTTCAAGCGCGCGCCCGAACTCCTAGAAGATTAACAACGTCTTCGTCGACTATGAAATGCTTCGCGCTTACGGTACACTCAAAGACAACTTTAAAATCGAATAGTGAAAAATCTTAAAAATCTAAATAATGCCTTAATACTGGACTACCTTCTAGATAATTTAAATTAAATTACGAGGGTTTCACTGCAAAAATGTTAACCAATCAGAGTTTAACTTCCGCTTAAGAATTTTAATCACAAAGTTTGTTTATAAATATGTTTTTCTTGTTGAAATAAGTAGGAGAAAGAACTTTACGTAAGAACTATGAACGTACAAAATTTTGAAAAAATTTATTTTATCGTAGACAAAACGTTATCTTTCTTTTTATCATTGTATTTGTCAAATTGACTACTTAAATTGATTTTTTTAATTTTCTTTAAAAGGTAAAAAGCTGATCGAAGCAGAACTTTGATTGGTACAAAATACTTTGCTGCATCACTCTGAAAGGTTTCATACCATTAGTCTATGACCGTAAATAAATAGAATTTCAATTTGTCTAAATTTAAAGAAAAAGACTGGAAATTTCTTTAAGTGCAAGGTTTGCCTTAGTTTTATCTAGAATTCAAGCCTGCAACTTATTTTTCCATACTGCAGTACGCAAATGCACTCACACTCTTTATTTATTTGTTTTTGCAATCTCTCCCGTCATTATTTTTCTCCTGGAGAAATCTTAAAAACTAAGTCTTTGACTTAATCGGCACACTTTTAAATAAATATCAGACTATCCGTACTTTTTTTCTTATTGTATAATTTATCAGTACCCGGTACTCTTTGATTCTCTTGTTTTTCTTTTCACTTGTGAAAAATTGCACCTTTTTTGACAATAATGAAGGTCGAACATCGTGAACGTCGTAACTTTCATACTTCAAAAAGGAAAAACACAATTTTGAAAAAAAAAATAATAAACTAAACGATACGCAGTAAAAAATTGTACAAAGTCGATAAAGCTATATGTAAAATATACACATTTAATTATTAAAAGACTTAAGGCTTGGACTAACGCGATAAATAAAGGTTTATTGCAAAACACGATTATTTAGGTTTATCCTTTAAAAAAGCCCACAGACTAGTAAAAATGTGCAATCATAACTTCAGCCTCTTAGTTCTAAAACTTTTTTTTTATCAGCGATAACTTCAACCTTTTTCCGCGGCAAACGGGAGATAAAGCTGACTCAATACGAACTATTCATTATTTTTTCGGAGCAAAAATATTCCCTATCGAATTTTCCTCTCGTTACTAGTTTAATTTGTTCAGTATTGCTAGTCCTAGACACCTAATTACCTACAATCTTTTTACGACAATTTCGAAAAATATACACGCATACTCTGGATAAATCACGACCACGAAAATCGCGTTGAATAAAACGTATTGAAAATTGACTAGTAAATCAGTCTTTTTTTTTTTTAGGTCGTAAAACACTTAAATGAGAGCTACGCGTGAATAAAGCTTTTATTTTTGCTCCTAAAAAATCACCTTTCTTATAGTAAAAAAGTTTCATGCTTACTGAAATAATGCCACAAATCAATCGATTCCACGAGTACAATCGAATTACAAAAATACGTCATCTAGATGAAACAATTTCAGAAACTATACTCCCACTTAGATAAAAAAATCCTTCCATCCCGATTGCTTATCAATGTTTACGCTGTACATGAAAATAGTAAGCGAACTGAGAAAAATTGTCTAGCCTCGATTACAACAGCTTCCGTAAAAATAATGCCACGTAAACTTAGTAAAATTTAATACAGATCCAAAATATTTGCCCTGATCCGTATTGAATTCTACCGCGGAAAATGCTGTAACTTTATATGCAACTTTTCTCAGTGCAATCAATAAGACAACAATCGATTGTACACAAAAAAAAAGTGGAAATCCAAGAGACTCCCGTAGAAAGCGAGGAGTCACCAGCGTCCATCGGCGCTTTGGAAAAAAAAAGTATAATCAAAGCATGATAAATATAAAAAAAATCTTGCTTGCGCAATTAGAGGAGGACGGGGTTGCGGTAGGTCCCCATCTCCTGGAGCGTGAACTCGGGCCTGTCCTACTTGATGTTGTGGACCGACAGCAGATGCTTGATGAAACTGGCCTCGATGCGCGACCTGTAGGGGCAGTACTGGCAGGAGAAGTGGGTTTCGCAGGTCACCATGCCGCAGCCCATCTTCAGATGTTTGCGCAGATTCGACGCCCAGGAGTACATCTGGCCGCAGCGCGGACAAATGTGCAGGCGCGGCCTGACGATCGGGAACAGCGGCGAGGGCTCTGAAAAAGTCCAAGACAGAGCGCGATTTTCATGAGGTTAGTCGCTCGGCGTACCCCCGCACAGCAATGAGAGGAGGGCGGGTGAGCTTTCGGTCAGCGCGTGAACGAGATGCAGCCAACAACGACAAACGCATGCTTCGTGGTGGACGCTCAATGTTTTCTTTTTTTTTTTGTAAAGAATACTCTCTTAAAAGTGCTCAGTAAAAAATTCACTATTTAAATAAGCGAACGGGTTTTCGCTTCTGAGATAATGAAAATTTCAATTTTTTAATAGTGATTATTCACTCAGTGTAAAGTGAACCTCGATTTTCACTATTTAACCTTTAGAGGGCCGACTCTTGAGGAATTTTATGAAATGATTGTTTCTGTAGAAAAGTAATCTGAAGCATGTGATAAAGGTCCGAATTAATGTCAAATGTTTGGAGGTCAGTGGGCTTACGCCAAATAGCGTTTCCCGGACCTCTAAAAGTTAAAAAGTGAAATTTTCGCTATTTCAGAAGTGGAAGATCGATCGCTGATTCAAATAGTAAAATTTTCATTGAGAATTTTTAAGAGAATAGTACATTCCGATACAACACGTGCAAGATACGATTTTACGCAGGCGAATTTGAGCAAGCGTGCGCAAAGTCGTACCTTTGCGCACGGCGTGTAGAAAAGCAATTTCCTTTGCTGTTGGGTGTATTATGCAAAAAAATTTAAAAAAAAAAAAAAACATTAAACAGTTAATTCAAAATAATGACACTGAGCATGCAAGCATTCCATGCTTCACTTTGTATTGTGTGATGGGATTTCTTCCGAAAGTGTTGCTGGTTCGGTTAAAATTTTAGATAGTTGGTAATTTTGCAGAGGAAATAGGCTTTTTATTGCATATTTCATTGCAAGACGGATATAGCTGTAGCGGTGATCCAATGTGAATTTTTCCAAAGGTGTATCTAATTTGTATCCGGATGAAAATGTGAAATAACGTGCTGATTCCTTTTTACCTGAAAAAATAAAATACGTTGGTCAGTGCAAAATACAATAAGATAGTTTCTTTTTACAATCGACTAAACAAATTAACGCAACAGTTTTCTTACTTTAATTTTTATTAAATTTAAATAATACATAAATAAAAGTACACAATTCAGTACTTAATAAGTATATAAATATACGAAACTCTTTGGAAATATAAAATAGGGAAGAATACAACATTTTGCACTTCAACTTCTACAATTGGGTAAAAAAAATAGTTTTTTCAAATTCCGTCTGACAGAATATCGAAAAGTAGTAAACAAATTTTTTTCAGTTCAATGTTTATTAACAAAGATATCGTGCGTTAAAATTGCTCGATATTGTAATGTCTATCATAAAGTCACGATTGCAGTACATTTTACCTAGCTATATCTTTCCAAATAAACATTTAATTTAAAAAAGTATACTTCTCGTTTACTTCCAAAATTCTATCCGACAAACGTAACGTAATTTTTCCCTTTTCTCCTCGTTTCCAAAATAAAAAAAATTTAAAACAAAAAATCTTTCGATAAAATCAATCGAACCGTATACTCTCGCAATTGTGAATCTTCGTATTCACCCCTATTCTTAATATCTAACAATAATTCGTTTTTTTAAGTAAACAATCAAACAACATCGTTGAGGAACTTCATTTACAAAAAGAAAAGCGTCACACGTAGCCAGACCGCCACAACGAGGGGTCGATCGCGCACAACAGAATACTTTGAAACGAAAGAAGCAGTCTCATCTCGAGCAACAGTCAACATCGAGCTTGGTGGGGGAAAAAAATCGTGACCACCTAAAGGGTGGCGTTGTGCATGCGTCGCATGTGCGAACGCATGCTCGTCTTGTGCTTGGTGCGTCGGGGGCAGTAGGGGCAGGCGATGCTGGGCTCCTTGCCGCACTCGATCCTCTGGTGGGTGGTGAGGTTGCGATACCAGCGGTACACCTTGCCGCACTGCCCGCAGGTGAATCTGCCCGGTTCCGCGTTGACGTTCTTCAGTTGGCGCGGCGGGGTCCACGACGACGGCACCTCCAGGCGGATCCTGCGCAGACCTGCAACCAGATCAGACGAGGTCGTCGAGTTAGTTGGATACTCACTGGAGCTCCTCTCAACGCGCAACCATTCACCAGGAGGATTATCATTGGGGGATGATGGGTGTTTTGGGAGGCACACTGTGGGGATTGTGGGTGAGGCTAAGTCGGTTTGCGCATTTTTTTTTTTTTTTACTAAGAAGCTTTTTGTAAGTGTGATTTGCTCATTGGTATATGTTTCAATATTGGACTCATTTTATTATTCATTGTTGGCTTGTGTACTATTAAAAAATGTATAACTGTATTTACAATTGATGCAGTGGGATAGCGGTAAGTTGAGTTAGAATAAACACAGTTTATGGTTATTTTATCCAAATATTCACAAATTGGAGAATCAATCGTAGTGTCTGGTAGTGAATAATGTCTGCTCGTTTTTTTTTTAAACAGTATTACTTGAGTCTGGGACACGGAGCAGGAACATGATCAAAACAATCTAGTTGTTGAAAAGTAGACAGACAGTATAAACACTGAAATAAGGTGTTGGCCTTTCGAACTTTCTTTTTTGGAGTGTGCCTCTTTATCCACAATGTTTTTCGGGCTCTCGATTCTGTAACTGAAGAGGCAAAAATTAAGGATACAGAAAAAAAATCTTAAACTGAGGCATAGAGTCGCTTGTACCTTTGAACGAATTTATAGTAAAAATTTCATTTAAAACAAATTTATTGATAGACGCATCGCTGCTATAAATTCATAATGGAAACTATCACATGTAAATAAACATTTATTTTATTTTCAATAATTAACCATCGAAGTCGTTGATAATGTACACTTAAGAATTATTTTGCGCGCAAATATACACGTTGTCATAAAGTCGGAAAATACATGATCTCAATAACACAGACGCGTAACAACAAATGATCCTCTCCGACAAATAAAACATCCCCGTGGAAACTATCTATAATCTATAATACAAATTCCATAAATTCCGATAAATTATTTATCAGGTTTTATGCGGTTTTCGCGCCGTTTTATGGAGTTTTATAAGACACTTTCAATAGGGATGTTCACTGTTGACTGCTAACACGATGAATGTCAATGGCGTAGTTCTGCAGCCCACTGTGCCTGTTTCGAATGTGCTTATATAAGGTGTACCTCTGCGTGGCGCGGTAGCTGCAATGTGGACAACTAAATCCAGGATCAAGGCCGCACGCGTAAGTCAAGTGCGCCTTCAAATGCTTCTTATGCTTATATTTCTTGCCGCATTTACCGCAGATGTGATTCCTTTGTTCTTCAGCACTTAGATGTTCAACAGATTTCGTCAACAGCTCCACTGTCTTCTTCGGCCACAGATACACTCTCGACTCTGTTAACAAAAGAAATCACAAATGTTGTGGTTAATTGGTGCTCGTCAATGAACAATTCGACAGCGTGATCGTAAGTGCATAACTTTCAAGAACCTTACACGTGAACTACAAAACGCAGTGACATCCGACGGGAGAGAAAAAAAAAGTTGGCAATACAATTGAAGGCTTGAACAAACATTTAATTTGCCATCGTTACAAAAATCAATACAAATTCACCTTTTTTCAACGTCGCATACATTTACTCCGAGGGTACGTGCTTTAAGTGTTCGTGAATAAAGAGGCTGTCCTTTCGATAAGTTTTGTAAGAACAGTAGCGACAGTGAAAGTTTCGCTCCTTTTTGCATTCGTAACGCTCATGGCGTTGCAAATTGTCCTTCCGCGTGTACTTTCTATGACATTCCTTACAATAAAACTTCTCCGCCGAAGTCGTCGAATTGTTATCGGATAATTCTATAAATTTCTTCGAGCGCAGATTGAAGATTCTCATCGGCGTCAGCGTGGGCAAACACTTCGTTTCTGCAATTAAAGAGAGAAAAAATGGTTTTACTTCATTGGCTGTAACATTCGGAAGTCTTTAAGACTTAGTTACTCGCTTATCAAAGCGAAGCTTTAAGTTATGTAATTTTTAAGGAACAAATTTATAAAATTATAAAATATAACAATAAACCAGTTACCATGTAACAATAAGAATTTTTCTTGGACAATCCCACGGGAAGGAAGGATTTATTAAAAATTATCAGAGAATTAAAGTGAGTGCCCTTTAATCAACTTTTCTGTTTAAGGAACTTTTTACGTTTCCAAAAATATTTACACTATGTTATTACTTTCAGACGGTGCGTGGCCGTTTGATGGTTAAACTGTTAAAAAACTGAAATAAAAAAAAACTAAAGGAAACTATATGTGCTTTATCGAGTTTAATTAAAAGCAAGAGTTAATGTGTCAATATTTTTTATTCGACATGTTTACATCGTAGTGTAATAAAAACACTATATTTTCTATTAATTTACTTTTTACAATGACACTGACAGACCAATGTAGCAATTTTCAGTAAATACTTACTACTTCAATGGTACTTGTCAAATATTTCTTTGAAATTAAATGGATTTATTGTTTCTAAATAAATTTAACATTTTCAACAAAATAATTAATCGATTCAAATGTTCATTCAGTGTAGCGGTTTTGAAATTATTGAAATTTTCACTGATTCGAATTTATAGAATTATCGGTCAAATTTTCGTCGTCTTGCATTTGCATTACGTAAACCTTCTTCAGCGGGTGTTTCCGTTTAATGTGATTCCGTAAATGATGCTCGTGTTTGGATCGATAATTGCAATAGGGGCAGCAAAATCCTGGTTCTCGGCCGCATTCGTAGCGCTGATGTCGGTACAAATTTTCTTTGCGAGTGTACGATCTGCTGCACTTTGGACAAGGATAACGTTCGATCGAATTAATTGGATTCCTCGTGCGCTTCCTAAGTTTCGTCGTAACATGAACTTTCTTCGGCATCAGCTTAACGATAGACTTGGGAGTTAAGACTGGCAAATTTGGCTTTACTGCAAAAGAAATAATTTTTTCTTAATAATTTCGTGGAGTTATATATATTCTATTACTTATATCTATATTTCTATTTTACTTATATCTATATTATATATATTATTACTTATATCTACATTTTGTTGCGCTCACTGAGCATTTTTTTTTCACAATTTACAATGTTACTTCAAATTGCACAACATACAAACTAATGCTGCTAATTTAACGCATTATAAGGTAAGTGTCCCGAGTTGGGCGTCTGAATCTATTTGAGTACTCTACGTGTGCTTCGAATGAAAAACACACAAATAAATTTTCACGCATAAATCAGGATACCTCCCCTATAATTCTTATGTGCTTTTCGTGATAAAGTAACTGACAAGCGAATGGGATTTACTGAAACTATTGTTTCACGCCAAGATGCAAATACTATTTACTATGCTGATAAGAAATCAGATTTTTTTGAATAAATCTTAGTAAATCTATTAAATCTTGTAATATCAACATTTTTATTTGTCTTTATTTCAGTGTCATTACAACAGGCTTTACAAAGGGATCTATTTGTTGAATATACATGACCCTTAGGTACTGATGAGGCAGGCCAAAAAAATCGCAATCAGGATGAAATATTTTTAATTGGGTAACGAAATTACAGACATTTCAATCCGTAAAAAAGTAATTAGATAAGGACGTTATTAACGCAGTTATTGCATTGTTTTATCATTGTATAATTTATTGATTTACATCGTGTCATAGAAAATAAAAGAAACAAAAAGAATTATTCATTTTTTTGTAGACCTTTCAAATTGACTACGTAGATCTTATTTGACCGGTGCACCATTTGTATGTGCCTAGTTATAGGAGATTTCTGCTTGGATCGGTAAGAGCAGTAAGGGCAGCCAAAACTGGGTTCTACGCCGCATTCTAAGCGCTGATGGCACCTTAAATGTGCTAGTCGCTTGTACGACCTATTACATCGCGAGCAAACGTACCGATCGTTTACGTCTCGCATGAAATTACCCTGCACCTCAGTCGTTTTTGTCGATTTTAGTCTTGACGTTCTTCTCAGAATCAATGTTGGCAGCCATGGGTTTACTGTAAAGAGCAAAAAAATTCTATGGTTATTGTTATTATCCCATCGTTGTGTTTAATAGTGTCATCAATAAATTTAGCGACATAAAAATATTAAGATGTACATTAATTATCGATTGAACTTTCAGCAATGATTAAATCACACCCTACGTAAGATATTTAAAATATAAAATTTATATTTTTTATGTACAGTGCAATACCCTATGGTACTTTCGATTTCAAGTAAATTTGAATATTTATACTTTACGTGAATTTGACCCTTTAAAATGATCATGTAGATGCCCTCATGCCGTGAAAAAAAAAATTTAATCCTTTTGCTTTTAATTTAATATAATTTAAAAAAGCATTTAATCCTCAAACTGTAAAAACAAAGAGTTTGTGTCAATTTACGTATCGTGAACGTCAAAAATATTCTTCTCTGGACTTCCTCTGGCAATGCATTTTCGCTTACTACGATATTTACAGTGTGAACAATAGAATCTAGGCAAGGATGCCGCACTCAAGACGCTGATGACTTATTAAATGTTTCTGGTGCTTGTACGACCTGCTGCATTTCGAGCAAATATACCGTCCATTTGAGTCCTTTCGGAAACGCCTCGTTGAATTTGTCTGCTTCAGCCTAAGAATTTTCTTTGCTCTCAACATTGGCAAGCATTTTGTCACTGCAAGAGAACAATTGGAATTATTACTGCACATGGATTTGGATGAAATCAATAATCTTACACTTAAACTGTTTTACATATATATATAACTTTTGTTAAATACTTATTTCCAAAAAGGAAAGAACAGAATTTTGTATAGTAAAAGATTTAATCGGTTTTATTATCTGTTTTATATGAGTTATATCATGTGTTATATCAGTTCATTAAATTTTTAATGCGTACAGAGTTTACGAATATTACGGAGAGATAAAATGTTTATTTGGCTTCATTTTGCGCTTGGTCCAAATGGACAACAAAGACACTTTTATTCGGATGCCGTGATAAAATGTGAGCTTTCAAATTGAATTTTTGCTTGCAGCGGTGATTGCAGTACGGACAGCCAAAAGTAGGTTCCCGACCACACTCGAGGCGCTGATGGCTCCTCAACTGAACCTTGCCTTTATACGATCTTCCGCATTCCAAACAAACGTAACGTCCATCAGAGTTCAGGAAGAAATTGATACCTTCTTTCGCAATATTTGTCGGCATCAACGTGCAGTTTCTGCTTGAACCGAATATTGACGAAGATGCAGTCACTGCAAGAAAAAGGGTAAAATAGTTTCGTCAGTAAATGAATTTGATGTCAAGTTCACAAAGTAATTTTTAAGAATTTTTCGCTCAAAAAAAAAAAATATTTAGGTACGTAGATTGTTAATTATGTAATATTTATTTATGAAAAAAAAAATTATGTACATGCAGTAAACTATAAATACCACAATTAAATGCTAAAAGCTTCATTAGTGTTGTTAAAGAAGTACCAGTTTAACTTTTTAATCAGATTTTTAAAATTGCATGTTTTATTACAGGTGTAATTTTAGCAGTGTGCTGAATAAAGTCTACTCTTTTTTACATCTGTACAGAATAGTTGCATACGTAATTTACATGCAATTTACATAAAAAACTTCAAGTTTCATACTCATTCGAAGCGTCGATATTGCTTCAAACAATTCTTAGTTTGCAAAAAAATATCCAACATTTGATTCGAATTTTTTACGCGGCTTTTTATTTTCCTAAAGGTTACAGGGGAACGTCCCAATAGCTTAATAAACATGAATTATAAACAAACTGCACCATTTACCGTGCACTGTATTGTCGAGAAATTTTTTTCGAGCCTCATAAGTTTCTCACCGTCGATCATTCACGGGTGCCCGAAATTTTACAAAACGAATCTCCTTCGTTGGATGCTTGCGTCGAATGTGATCTCGTAAATTGAATGAAAGCTTCGTCCTCTTCCCGCAGTAGGGACAACCATAACTGGGCTCCACGCCGCACTCTAAGCGTTTGTGGCGCAGCATATTATCCTTGCGCTTGTATAGCTTCCCACACAGCGGGCAAGAATACTTTTTCAAGCAGTTTTCCGGTTCGAGCATTCTCAACCTTGCCATCGGTTTCAGTCTCAACGCTGGAAGCCCCTGTGTATCTACAAAAAAAAATTAAATTTCTCTCGTTATTTTTGGAAGACAAATAGAACCTTTAGCATCTCACCAAACGGCACAGGTATAATAACAATTTTAAGACTAAAATTTACTGAACGAAATAATGTTAGTGAAAATGGCGAATCACAATCCTTTTAATTGAAGATTGTCAATTAGTAGGCATTAATTTACACGTAACAATTGATCAATTTTTTTTTTTTTATAAAACTATGTTTTTTATCTGGATTGAAATATTATCAGTGTGTATAATCACATTATGCGCACATTTTTCGAAAAACATGAAATAAAAAAAACTTTTCGATTATTTCTCGATAATCTTCATTATAGATCTGAAATCATTGTGAATTAAAGTGAAAATTCAAATATACTTTCGGTGTTTAATTATGCATATTACGAAAAATTATGCATTGTTTTTCCACATTGCTAATTTTCATAAGTATTTATCTGTATTCAAACTCTGCAAATAAAACACATGAATTGGTTAGTAGATTCAAGAATATTAATAGCAGGAACTAACACAATCGGATTAATTAATGTATCCATTTTTTTTAATTAAATAATTTATTTTATTCAATACAATCTAACAATTTCCTTTTCAACGGTATTACTCAATAGTCAATGACTTAAGGAACTTTTTCAAGATGTCAAATAATGCATTGGTATTGCGAATTTCTTGCGTAAAAAGAACGATAATCAAATAAAGTTTTATGTCTGCTGATAAACTATGAGCCTGAATTTCATATTTTTATAAAAGTTCACATTTCGCTGATAACGTCGATTCGTTAAAATGCATACTATCATTTATTAAGTGATTCTTCAGCGTGCCTACGCAAAATGTGAACGCTCATGTTGAATTTCAACTTGGTACGGTGAGTACAGTAAGGACAGGCGAATGCAGGTTCTACACCGCACTCGTAGCGTATGTGGCGAGATAAGAGCCTCTTTGTTTTGTAACTCCTACCACACTTCCCGCAGATGTGACGATTAGATTGGTCAACGTGATGGTTAGTAATTCGTCGCAACAGGATCCCTTTGATTGGTACTGCAAGCAGAAATTGAAGTTTATTATTATCCCATCGTTGTGTTTAATAGTGTCATCAACAAATTTAGTGACATAAAAATATTAAGATGAACATTAATTATCGATTGGACTTTCAGCAATGATTAAATCACACCCTACGTAAGATATTTAAAATATATGATTTATATTTTTTTATGTACAGTGCAATATTTTTTTATATGCAGTGCAATTTTTCAAGTAAATGTAGATCTTCCGCATTCCAAACAAACGTAACGTCCATCAGAGTTCAGGAAGAAATTGATACCTTCTTTCGCAATATTTGTCCGCATCAACGTGCAGCTTCTGCTTGAACCGAATATTGACGAAGATGCAGTCACTGAAAGAAAAAGGGTAAAATAGTTTCGTCAGTAAATGAATTTGATGTCAAGTTCACAAAGTAATTTTAAGAATTATTCGATCAAAAAAAAAAAATATTTAGGTACGTAGATTGTTAATTATGTAATATTTATTTATGAAAAAAAAAATTATGTACATGTAGTAAACTATTATATCATCAACTGAAATATTATCAGTGTGTATAGTCACATCATGCGTACATTTTACGAATAACGTGAAATAAAAAAAAATTAACAAAACTTTTCGATTATTTCTCGATAATCTTCATTATAGATCTGAAATCATTGTGAATTAAAATGAAAATTCAAATATATTTTCGGTGTTTAATTCACTTCATACGAAAAATTATGCATTGTTTTTCCACATTGCTAATTTTCAAGTATTTATCTGTATCCAAACTCTATAAATAAAACACATGAATTGGTTAGTAGATTCAAGAATATTAATAGCAGGAACTAACACAATCGGATTAATTAATGTATCAATTTTTTTTTTAATTAAATAATTTATTTATTCAATACAATCTAACAATTTCCTTTTCAACGGTATTACTCAATAGTCAATGACTTGAGGACCTTTTTCAAGACGTCAAATAATGCATTCGTATTGCGAATTTCTTGCGTAAAAAAACGATAATCGAATAAAGTTTTATGTCTGCTGATAAAGTATGAGCCTGAATTTCATTGTTGCCGACCTCTAGTATTAAAAATCACAAATACAAAATCATGCATGAAATTGAAGCAAAAAAGAATCAACTGCTTATAAGACTATTCTAATAACTATTATTATTATTATCACTTATGGTTATTCAAAATTGCATCAGCCAACTTCCAAAGATTCCAAGTTATCTGCCTACCCTTATTACACATTTTGCAGCAATATACAATTTGGCGGCCGTAAAAATCTTAAAAATCAAAATTAAAAACGTCGGTATTACATTTAATATTTTTATAAAAGTTCACATTTCGCTGAAACGTCGATTCGTTAAAATTCATACTATCATTGATTAAGTGATTCTTCAGCGTGCCTACGCAAAATGTGAACGCTCATGTTGAATTTCAACTTGGTACGGTGAGTACAGTAAGGACAGGTGAATGCAGGTTCTACACCGCACTCGTAGCGTATGTGGCGAGATAAGAGCCCCTTTGTTTTGTAACTCCTACCACACTTCCCGCAGTTGTGACGATTACATTGATCGACGTGATGGTTAGTAATTTGTCGCAACAGGATCCCTTTGATTGGTACTGCAAGCAGAAATTGAAGTTTGTTCACGTGAAGATCTTAATAACGTAAAAACATTTGTTCGATATTCTCGGAAAAATGCTATTGAAACAACAGGATGTTAATGAGGAAGGATATTATGATACAACAGCGTTAGTACATTGCAATTATTAGAACACCTAATACTTCTGCAAGTACCTCCAGTTTTAGCTTGATAGTTTTGTAGTAGGAGCATCCGAATCCGGGATGTTGAAACTTCCAGATTTTACCGCATCTTTCGCTCTTCTTTCATTACATGGTATTGTTGTTCTGAGTTCATCGTTTTGACTTAAGCCATAATCTATAGATTGGATGAGTTTCTTACGGAACACTTTTTGATTAGTTTGCGTAATTTTTAAGGACTTATAATAAAAAAAAACTGATGGCAAATGCATAGAACAACATAAATTATACAAATTGAATTTCTGCTGATGCTCTTTTAAAAGTAATTAAAAAATCGTTAAAACACAATGGAAGTTAAAAAAATTTGCGTAACGTTAAACACAGTTCTATATTAATCGCTAATAAACAGAAATAATTCTGAACTTTATCGTTCACCCGTGAAGGTATTCGTCAATTTAATAATGCTTGAATCTACAGCAGGATGTATCTTCTGGCAGTGTCTGCGCATGCTAAATTTCTGAACGCACCGAAAGTCACAATGGGGACAGATGAATCTGGCTTTTAGGCCACACACGTGTTTTCGGTGAAACTTCATGGACCTTTCGGAAATAAAGGTTTTACCGCACTTGTCGCATAGGACGGATTTCTCGGCATTCTTCTTCAATCCATTCGGCGATACGTTTGTCAGTTGGAAACCGGGTTTATCCGGCCATGCTAAAAATAAATACAAATGTTTTTATTAATTTTTGAGAAAAATCACGAAAATTTACGTAGATGTAGTTATTTTAATTTTACTTTCACTTTTTTTTAACTTAGAAACAAAACAGAAATGATAATACTCAACTGAAAGTGAATGAGAGTTAATAAAAAGAGCACGTTTATGAAATGTCAGTAATTCACAACTAAAATTATACGAAACTTTCTAAGTACACATAACATAACAAAAATGAATTTATATAATAAACTGATGAACTGATGAATTGATGAACTGATGAGCTAATGAACTGATGGAAATTTGTTATTAAGTTTATTGACACATTTACGTGGATCCGACATATGTGTAAACAATAAATTATTAAGTTTTACACAATATTTTCTTTTAGATATCCTCTTTTACACAATACTAATTAAACAATTATAATTAAAGACATGTTACTTCGAAAAATGTTCATTTTACATTATTAAACAAAGATTAACATTATTAACACATAAAAAACAGTTGTAACAAACTCTGTTAATTTAATTACTTACACGAAATGTTCAGCTTTAAAAATTATTCATGGTTTTTCATTAGATAAACATCTCTTAAAGTAGTAAATATTAAATAAAAACTTTTATCTTTAAATTTTTACACAATTTAATAATTTGTATAAACCAAAGGAGACTGATGCCAGAAATACGATTAACTATCGATGCTAATCACTATTTTGTATTTCAGCTTGAAAATTATTATGTGTTGGGGCCTACAAAAGCGTCTTTTTTATTTGTGTTCATTTAACAACATCTCCATAATTTCAGTGAAATCTTCAATCAAAAGTTCTGGCACCCTTCCTGTAACTGTCAATTCATCAACAATATTCGTCTCTCTTCTCTTGGCGATTTCTGAATTGACGATTCTAAACTGTTTTCTTCGGTTTGTATGGTTTTCTTCGTAACTGCAAATGTCATAAATTATTATTAAAATTAATAAATTTACATTAAACAATTTTACTTCGGTCCAAATAAACGTAGTAAATTTTATATCACCAAGTTTACTTAACTTTTTAAGCAAAGTTTATTTACTATTTCTTTGCTCAATGGTTAGACTGTTTTCGGACGTTTTAGGCGGAATCTTCAGACGGCAAGTACTTCAAACACGAAGGTGGTGGACCCATTTTGGTATTTATTTTCATGGTGATTATTTCGATAAATCGGAACTCGTCCTCAGTGTTGTAATTTCTGAATTACCATATTTGCATGCGATTAACAGAAGATTTCAACGAGTTTTACCTGTTACAATAAATTATGAGAAACTGCTTTCCTGTACTAATCACTAAGGCACACACAGTATTAAAAATTACAAGTAATAATAATCTATGCAACAACATAAATAAAATAAAAAGGCTCTTGAATTAACAAGTTTGGTTGCAGTCAAAATAGAATCTCCAGGGTAATGTCTATAAAAATTTATTGATCAACGCTAATGTAAATAAATGTGCAGCAAAACAATCCGTTAAGCGAAACGTCTATTCTGTGATGGTTCGGACATAATTTAAATCGACGATGTACATCTGCCTGTCTGGGTGCATCCGTGTGATGTGTGAGCGAACGTCCCATTTGTGCTTGCAGCTGCGGCTGCAGTAAGGGCAGCCGAACATGGGCTGCACGCCGCACTCGTGCTTCTGATGTCTTATCAAGTGTTGCTTCTGCTTGTAACTTTTGCTACACTTATCGCACTTATACCGATCAAAGAAACTCGTCGAGTAATTTCGCCGTCGACTGCGCCTTGTCTTCGCGTTGAATCCCGGCCAGTTACAATGTGCTGCAAGCAAAATTGCATTGGTCAGCAAGTGGCTTGGAAATTAGCAGAATGAGATTAAGGGCAAATCGCGCGTTTCTCTAAAGAAAACTATTAAGGAACTTTCAGTAAGCAGTCGATTAACAGTAGGCGTAATGTTTATTCAATGTGTTTTTGTACTAAACCTATTGAGGCAACATTTTTTATTTCTCTGTTTTTGTAGCCTCTCGTGGATTCTGGTGGATAACGTACAACTTTGTGTGCCTCCGTAAAATGTGGCCGCGCATGTTGCTGCTCTGCTTGCAGCAATAGTCGCAGTGGGGGCAGCTGAATCCCGGCTGGAGGCCGCATTCGAAATTTTTGTGGCGCTGCAAGTGATCTCGACGCTTGTAGCTCTTATTGCAATTTTCGCACTCGAATGGCCGATCGCTAGACTTTACCATGCGTCTACCTCTCCTTTCTATTCTCGCCCGGAGATTCGCGATTCGTTTCACCCTTAACCGCGGCAAGTTTCGGCAATCTGAAATCAAAAATGTTCATTTCTGCGTTATTTCAAGGTATAGACTTATTTTAATCAGACTCATTTAAATTTGTTAAAATATGATACTGGTATTTATGGGTATTATATCTGTGATTAAATATTAAAAATATTTTATTAAACAGATGTGTGAAAAATATTTTTATTCCTCGATGAGCATAATTTTATAAACATTCAGCAGTCAAGTTTACTGCAGCGACTTTCGTGACTGCTTTTTGAATTAAATGGTGACTTGTTCTGAAGTGCCGGTGAAAATTTGTTCAGTAATTTAATTGGATTTTTTTTATTACAATAAATAGACTCTTAATGAATTAATTAAGTCGCAACGGGAACACCACCACCACACACCAAAAGCGGAATCAACGCTGCATTCGTGAGTTCAATGTCGTTTTAAATAATTTTTATTCTTGTAACTCTTGTCGCGCTTGTCCCCACTTGTATCGCTCGTCATCGCTTAGCTCGAATGAAAGCGGATCCTTTTCTGACATCAGACGCTCGGCTCTTTCCAACTGTGACTGCAAAAGAAGATTTTTCATTTACTTAAAAAGATAAACAACAAATGTCCTCGACGATATAAAAGAAAAATAAACGTGTTAAATAAATAGAACACCAATTGAATATCAATAAAGTTTTATTGAACAGATAGAAGATGTATTTACAACATTAGGATCCTTTATCTATAATGTTCAATATCGTATATATATATATCTTTGTATAATGTATATTATTTCGTCGGTCGTGTGTAAAAATGAGTCAACTCAGAATCTGGTTGGCTCCTTTTGGTTGACTGCTCATATCCAACCGGATTCTGAGTGGCATCCTTTTTTGCTCTCGACTATCCATATTGAAAAACATTTATTCTGTGGTACGTTGAAATTGTCGCAGATTTAGAACGTCTATCTTCTTGTCGGGGTGCTTCCGGCGAATGTGCGGGGCTATGCTCCACTTGTGCTTGCAGCAATAACTGCAATAAGGGCAGCCGAATCCTGGAGCCCTTCCGCACTCGTGATTCCGATGACGCACCAAGTGCGTTTTCTGCTTGTAACTCTTCCCGCAGCGTTCGCACGAATAACGCCCGAGTAAGCCTTGCGTTTTCACGAAGAGTTCTCGGTGCGGTTTCACGCGCACCATTCTGCTTTGTTTCCATTTTTGCCAGACTTCAGCTTCTACAAGAAAAAGAAACGACGATGAGTAAACTTTGAAAGCTCAAAAGAATGCCGAGCAATTAACCAATGGAGTTTGCAGTTTGATGCGGTAAATAGTTAGTGCACAATTACAGTGACTAATGTGAAAATGCAGGTGAATTAAATAAAAACAAAAAAAAAAAAAAAAAAAAAAGAAAACGATGCGATTAAGTTGAAATGTTGAAAATTGTTTTATTCAAATTATCGTACAGTAGTACTGACGGGCACAGTTAATTAAAAAGTGGCCTTTGTCATTGATTTTAAAAAGGAATATTAGTGTAGTATAAGGGACATTCTTCTACCCATGTGTACATATTTCTGAAGTGCCATTACATTTTCGTGAACAGCAGTAATCACAGCATAGAAGTACAAATTGGGACTTCATTCCGCACTCGCATGTTTTGGCACAAAGCAGTGTAGATTCGTGACGGAAATTCCTGGCGCAATTATTGTTTTTTTGGTAGCGATTTGTGTGGTTTCCTAAGGATTTTTTTCTTCCGCAGTGTCACTATTTTTCGATGCCTTAAACAAGGCTAATTAGGTCGCGCTAAAAAAAAACATGAAATTATTTAATGAAATACAAACATGTGTTTAAAAAATTTAATTTAAGGTATATTACAAAGAAGTTATTCTGAAGGATCTGAATAATTCAGGAAGAATATTTCTCAAATAAAATTTTTTTTTTTTGATCACATGAAAACAAATAAAATAATATAATTAATGTGTAATAAATAACAGTAATTATTATTATTTATTTACCTTCAATAATTCAGATCTGCTGAGCTTTCCTTTTTTATTATCGCCGAATGTACTTGGGTAATGTGTCTGCTCAAATTTGATTTTTGCTTGCATCGGTAGGAGCAATAGTGACATCCAAATTTGGGCGGCACACCGCACTCGTGTTTTCGATGTCGCACCAAGTGCGTTTTGTTCTTGTAACTCTTGCCGCACTGGTCGCATCTGTACCGCTTGTTGCAGTTTTGCACATTCATGAAAAGCTCCCGATCAGACTTCACGCGCAGAATTCTTATCGGCATCGATCCTTTAAAATCTTCATCGTATACTGGAAGAAAAGAACGTCGTTATTTTTCGGTAAATAATTTAGAAAAATAGTTTGGTTACCAGGAGATAATACTGTGTTAACTTTGCATTTTATTAAAAACAATTAGTGCACACTACAGCGATTTGTTAAGAAATGAAGATGAATTAAAAAAATTAATCGCAATCAAATGTAAGTGACGTTTACATTAATTTCTTTCACCCAGTTGCAATTTTTTTTAAGGTAAAACCGCAAAGTTAATAAATATCGGAAAGCATAGTTAGGGTAACCAGCCAATCACTATTGATGCTTGCGTACTCCTTGTGCACTCGCGGGGACTTAAAATATACTTTCTCTAAGCATGTCCGTTTTTTGCAGTTTCTTTTTACAACACGAGTGCTTCAGATATCAGTGTTTAACTTATCACTACGGAGTACTACTTCTGAGAGTAAAAGTGCATTTATTCAGTATTACTATTAACATTTATTCAATAAAAACATTTATTAAATCAAATTTTTTATTAATAAATATACTCTTTTACAAAGTCAATATCTGTGGTTTATTTCTGCAAGATCGAAATCTGTAAATTAAGTTTAAATGCTGTGAAGATCGAGATCTGTATATTACAGAGTATTCTTGTGAAAAAATTATATTATTTGTATCAGCATCAATTGCCGACTCGATGCATACTTTTTATACTTCTTTCATCAGAAGAAAAATTAATTTTTAGATCCTTAATAATCCAATGCACCAATATCCCTGACAACAATAAACTTCAGACTTGTTTACATTCAAAGCAACATTTTGAAAAAAAGGACTCACGTGGAATTTTCTTGAATAAACATAAGAAACGAATAAAATTTGTTCGCCTTTCACTCCGTCAATAGCCCAAATTAACAATGTGAATATTTTTGTTCGAGTGCAGCTGCTTAATATGCCTGCTCATGTTTGATTTCTGCTTGCATCGATAATCGCAATAGGGACACCCAAATTGGGGCCGAAGTCCGCATTCGAGTTTTTTGTGGCGTTGCAAGTGATCTCGACGTATGTAACTCTTATTGCAATTGTCGCACTCGAATGGCCGATCGCTAGACTTTACCATGCGTTTACCTCTCCTTTCTCTTCTCGTCCGGAGATTCGCGATTCGTTTCACCCTTAACCGCGGCAAGTTTCGGCAATCTGAAATAAAAAATGTTCATTTCTGCGTTATTTCAAGGTATAGACTTATTTTAATCAGACTCTATTTAAATTTGTTAAAATATGATACTGGTATTTATCGGTATTATATCTGTTATTAAATATTAAAAATACTCGCAGATTCAGTGAGAATTCAAGCTCTTCACTTTTTTTGTTAGCAGACTTAATCAAAGCAAATAAATAGATACTTGTACCGATTTAATTGCATTTGTGGTCAAAGATATTAAAGAAATCGTTAACCATGAAAGAGAAAAATTAAAAAAATAAACCATCAAATTCAATCAAAGTGTAAAAATAAAACCATAAATACGAAAAAAAGAATGATTTTTATATGGGTTTTCTCATATATTATACCTGTACTTTCAAACTTTACTTTAGTTACATAGTTTAATCTAATAATTTAAAAATATTATTTTATGGGAACATCATTTCAGTCAGTAGATTACATATACTCAAAAAACGCTTAATACACTACGAGACACCACTCACAATGCATTTAGTACAACTTCTTTAAGTACAATTTCATAACTAAATTTTTAATATTAAATATTTATAAAAATATAAAATTCAGTACTACTACTCAACGATTCAAACACATCCAAGCTACCCTGAAAACGTTTAAGGGGGTATAACTAAACTTTTTTTATTAAATCATCCGCAGTTATAATATAAAAGTTATAATCGAAAATGATTGAATATATAAATATATTCAATTATTCGCAAAATGAGCCTACACTGTTAAAAAAAAAAACATTAAATTTAACGTAAATACTGGAAGCAAATTTCATCGGCGTACATGAACTTTACAGAATTGACATTAAATTTTATATAATTTACATTAACTTTAATTCAATTTACATTAAATTTAACTTAACTTACATTAAAATTAATGTAAAAATGTACGTTAATCATAATTCATGCACGCCGATGAAATTTGCTTCCAGCATTTGCATTAAAATTCATGCAAATTTTTTTTACGGTGTACATAGGAATTTCTAAGCTTATTTCATTTTACTCTTGATCAAATAATTTCAATTTCTATAACTCTTCAGACCAGAACTTTTTTTTAGAAATAAGCATAACATAACATCAAACGAATCTAGGGACTTTTATCTATTTTTTGTGAACAATTTATTATATTCACATACGATAATAAAGAACAGTCAATTTAAATTGTAACATTTGATAAAATCAGGTACAAATCCCCCTTAAGATAAAAAGTCTCGCAATCGATTGAACTTACAAGTAAATAATAATTAAATGCAGTATTTACAAAAACGAAAAATTGCAGTCAATCGCGCGCTTGTCAAAATAAAAAAGCATATTTATTCCTCGATAAATTTGCGATTCATGTTTTTCAAGTTGAGCACGCGGATGGGCTCGCCGGGGTGCCTGCGGGCCACGTGGCCGCGCACGCTGACCTTCTGCTTCGTGCGGTAGCTGCAGTGGGGACATCCGAAACTGGGCTCCTTGCCGCACTCGTAGCGTTGGTGCCTTGTCAAATCGCCCTTGTGATGGTAGCTCTTGCCGCATCGATCGCACTGGTACGGTTTGGCGGCGTTGTCGTAATGGCGATGCCTCAGCGAGCTTTTGTACAGCAGCTGCATCGGGTCTGCAAGAAGAAGCAGAGGGAGTCGCATGGTGAATTGGAAGGATGAAATGCGTGCTCGGTTAAAGTCGTCGGGAATTGTGGGGGCGATGCGATTTTTTTTTTTTATAAATTTTCTTTGACGGTGGAAGAGCGAGTTGTATATTTTACAATAATGTTACTGAGGTGGGACGAGGTGTACATTTGGATGTGTGGTTAGTTCTCTGAGAGACTGTGATGAGATGCATGCAGTTGCGTGGTTCTACTGGGAATGGCTAGTGAATAATTCTGTGAATTATAGATGTAGATTAAATGGAGAATTTTCTTTTGAAAATTACGGACAGGAAGCGTAAAGATTCAGACTGATCGTTCCGCACCCTGCCGGAAAATTCAGCATCATTTATGTTGTTGTAACTAACTTTTAGCCAGACTTTTCGAACATAATCTATTATGATGGTTTGGTATATTATAGTTAAATTATTTTGAGGGCTTGACGTTAAGAATCAAACAACAGAAGATCTAGATCTAGATGCGTGCGTAAAAGCTCCTTAATTTTCCGGCAGGCCGATTACGTTCTTTTTCCGTAATTTTTAAAGGAAAATTGCCACTTTTTTACGGGAAAATGTTTTTCACACAGAGAATCATTTTCGTGCAGGTAATTAGAATTTCGTGTGAATTGAAGTTTTATTGACACATCAAAGTTTTATCTCATATCGTAATAGCCCAATGAGTAGAATTAGAAATTAATTACTTACGCAATGTTTAATCGTTAATACTAAGAAAGCGACAGAAGTCATCGCAACTGTAACGAAGTAAATAAAGTAAATAAACTTCTTCAAAATGATCTTAAACATTTGTTGACTACGTAAAATAATTTTCATCCTTTTTTTTTATAAGATCTACCTCTTGAAGACGTTGCGAGATGATCAACGATCCTAACTCCAGGTTGGTTTTACTTTGTCTCTGTCTATACTAGAGACAAATTGAAAATAATTAGCAGTCTTCAGGGTGTTAATCTTATCTATTTCAGAGAGGAAGTAACGGTGACAAACAGTAAAAAAAATTAAAGTGCTAATAAGGTTTAATGCATAAAAGAAATTTGGCACATAATTCTATAAAATCTCGATGCATCTTACATTAACAATTTTTTCTTTAATACACGTTAAACGTACTGTACAGCGTAGTTTCTACAAGTGACACGTTCTCAAACTATAATACTATTAAAGGGATGTCGAGAACCTCATATTGCACTAATTTCTATTTTCATCTTCTTCAACCCCTTGAGTCTACGACGACAATCTTTTTGCCGTAATGTCTGCCAAAAATGTGTTCGCGTACATTGAATGCCCACTTGGAAATGAATTTACAGTATGGGCACGAGTATCTGGGCTCAACGCCGCACTCGAAATTCTGGTGTCGCAACATGTTGCATCTTCGAGAGTAGTTTTTGCCGCACTTGGCGCACGCGTGCTGCTCGGATGTTTCCCCCGGATGCCTACCCCCGCGTAAACTCC
This sequence comes from Sycophila sp. Sp_5, assembly GCA_018906775.1. Lineage (NCBI taxonomy): Eukaryota > Metazoa > Arthropoda > Insecta > Hymenoptera > Eurytomidae > Sycophila > Sycophila sp. Sp_5. The sequence continues at coordinate 2,166,779 of JACCID010000020.1, forward strand.
TAATGTTTCTCAATATTAGTCGGGGAATTTGTCTTGAAGCTGCAAATGAGAATCATTAATTGCTTAGGTCATTTTTATGAAAAAAAAAAAAAACAGACTATGCACTCGATTGTTGGTAAAAAAAATACTCAGGTTTTTTTACAATAGAGAAATACATGCATACTGTACGAACATTAATCACAAAACTGTAAACGGAATGGCAGGTTCAGCAGTCAATATTGTTAATCTTGAACTTGTATTTCTATAAAAACAATAAAAAAGAAATCACACGATATATGAATAAACACTATAAGGGAGGGATGCTGTTTATGGAGAATTTGTAACACAAAAATCAAATGTGTGTTGACTGAAGTAATTAAATAAATTGTTATTTGTGAACAATTGAATTTAATTTAAAAAAGTGTCTTTTCCTTCTTATCGTCAACTGTTATACCTTTATTTCTTGACGAACTATAAAATATAATTTCTTTTTCGTTTTTTTTCAAAAATAAGCGTAGATTTCTTTTTAGCATTCGCTTGGATGACATATTAAATACGAAGCACTCTGCTCAGACCAACGTGCCTGTTTCTACTTACCACAATTAACCACCCCAAGCTAAATGTATAATCGTAACGTCAATCAAATGCAGAACGTATTTCATAATTTCATAATCCTTCGCGAATAAAATTTTACAATCCAGCAGGAGAAAAATTATTAAGTAAACGATTATTGACTGTAAAATAAATATATAAAGAAGGTTTTTTAAAAAATATATATTTCTTTAACTGCATTTAAATATATCAGTCGATGTATACTTATTTATTTAATTTCTATTTTTTATTTATTTGTTTATTTATGTTCAGGCAATCAGTGTTTGTTTGCAATGTGCGAGCGTAAGTTAAACTCTCGTTTGCAGAAGAAAGAGCAGCAGGGACAGGTGAAAAATGGCGCGGCAGCGCATTCGTGCTGATGCCTTATCAAATGCGTTTTATTCTTGTAACTCTTCCCGCAGTGCTCGCACTCATATCTGCCGGTGGAATTCGGTACGTGCCTCACGTTTCGTCCTTCTTTTGGTAGCCACATAACTGACGTCGGTTGTGACACGTTGAAAGCATCGATTTCTGAAAAATGATTAAACTCTTAATTATTTTCCAATGTTCAGGAATTAATTAATTTACCGAACACGCGGCTTACGTAAAGCGTAGTGCATAAGAGGAAGAGATAAAAATATTCGACAAATGTTTAACAATAAAAGTAATTGAATTAAATGAAGAGGATTCATGTTTTACTTGAAGTAGGAATGATAAACAGTATTTATCTTTTAATGCAAAAATTATTGCTACACAATACTCTGATCGCATTGCTAAAATTCCAAATCACTCTGTAAGCCTCTTACACTTCACATTGAGAGTCTGCTGTAGGACTAGGAGTGCTGAATTTAGGACCATTTAGGAATTTAGGTTTTAAAGCACTTGTATTCTCGTAACTCTTACTGCAATTATCGCATTCGTATCGACCGTCTAGGTTTGGGATGTGCTTTTTTTGATGACTATCCGCAAGCTTTTATGCAGCTGTAGTACGGGCAGATTAAGACGATCTAGAAGAAATTTAATAGAGTTAGTATTTTTTTTTAATTTAACTTCTTGCGATGCAAATAACGAACTGATGAGGAATTACAAAATACTTTGGAAAAATTACTATCCAGTCGTGAAAAAATTACTATTCTGTATTATAAACAAAATGGTATTTTTTTTTTCATTTAATGCAGTTTGTAGTTTGGCTCTCAGACTGCATAGTAATTGTTACTGTTCGATGTCCTTGTAAAAGGCTTCATTTTTCACTTAAGAATTCAGCAAAATTCGGCTACATTGAAAGAAATTTTAAACGATTATACACATTTTCCTTCAAGCATTACTCTCTCTATTCAGAATTCTCATTCCATTAATAAAGTAAGCTGACATTAAATGAGACAAATCAAGGCAATAAATAAATAAATTAAATGAAAAAATATTTATTGAAACAATTACGATAAAATATGGTTAGTTGAATGTAATATCGACCATAATCTTAGAGTCAGTTAAATGATGTAAAATTGAGAATGCACATTTTCTTCTTCGGATGTTTTGTAACGATGTGCCTATTCACATTGTATTTTCGTTTGCAGGTGTACTTGCAGTAAGGGCACCCGAAACTGGGATTGCAACCGCACTCGAATCGTTGATGTCGCAGAAGATCGGATTTAAGTTTGTAAGACTTGTGACAATTATCACACTTATAGCGTTCGTCAAAGTTTGGCAAGGCTGCTGAACGAACTTGATCCCCTTCAGACTGCATCGTCACGGTGTCGTTTAACTTCCTCTGCGAGAAATGAAGTTGCACTGTAAAAAAAAAATAAAACATATCCGTTAGTTATCACCAGATGCAATAGTTTTTATTTTATTTTATTTAATAAGAATAGTCGGGAGAAATATCCCAATAATTTAACATCCAATAGGTCACTCGACTAAGCTAACATAAGTAACATTGTACACGATAACATAAAGACAGAAAGACATTTCAATGACTTTATTATCGTAGACCAGTTTGAAATAACTCATTAGCCATGGAGTTATGATCATTCAATGTTTACATTAAAAAGTACCGTGGTATTCAGGGAAAAGTTACACAAAACGAATTAAATGCTCGGTGTAATTTGAATTGAAATTCAAAGACCATGGCTCGATTAAAACGATTTTTTGTTAGTTGAAAAGCGGGACTGGTATTTATAAAAAAATAATAAACAATCATATTCGTTTTACAGTTATTATTTGTTGATTATTTGTCGTAACTGTTACAGATGATCGATTTACAGGTTCGAATGTTTTAATCGAGCGTGCCTACTCAAATTGAACCTGCGATTGCAGCAATAATCGCAGAACATGCAATAGTAGATAGGCTTTCGACCGCATTCCAATCTTCGATGTTGTACCATATTGCGCCTGTGCTTGTAAGTCTTGCTGCACTTTTCGCATTTGTAACATGTGGTGTATTTCGGCGTAGATTTTTTAGGCAATTCTTTTGTGTTTTGTAGCAGTTCGATTCTTTTCAGATTCACTCTCGGCAGTCTGCATGCCACTGTAAAAAGAAGGGTCGTATTACTTAATTACTCTCTCATAAATTGATTGGAACTACGCATTACAAGTAGCAAGACTATAATAACATTTACAAATTCAGTTTACATTTTGCATCACAAATTACACTATTAAAAGTTTCTTAACATAGTCAAGTCAAAGCTTTGTTTTTTTTAATCTGAAAATTGATACTATTATCTCGGGTGTTTCTGACCATTGCGTAAAGGCATGTCGTAAAATAACATTTTTATCACAAAATTTGTATTTATTGTAGTAGTTTCTCGTGTTATTTTAGGGCGACGTCCTTATAAGTTCGTCTCATAATTTTTTTCCGACAGCAATCACGTTATACCATGAGGAAAAGTATAAAATTCTTCGTTATTTTACGCAATACGAAAATATAATTGACTCCAAGAAATACGTTAACATTTTATACATAATCAGTAGATTAAAAATAAATAATAGCTAATTGGATACTGAATAACTTTTTTGTATCGACATCTATAATAAACCATAATCTCTTGTCTATTTTTTCATGCGACGGTATGAATGCCTCCTTTTGACATGTCGATGCATTCTGCAATTCCTGTGGCAGCAATAGTCACAATATGGACAAATAAAATAAAGTAAATAATAATATTCGGAAGGCCGCACTCCCTATTTTAATGCCGATTCAAATGCGTTTTGTGCTTAGAACTTTTGTCGCACTTGTCGAATTTTGTCGTTCGCGACGAACATTTTGCCACATCTTCATCTTGCCCTTTCCTTCATCCGAATTAAGGCGCGCGATTTTCTTCAGCTTCCGTCGTGGCAAATCTCGATACACTGCAAATAAATCGCTTTAAAATTGCTTTTACTTTTTATGGTTCATAATTTTAAAGTTTTGCCGCAATCGTGTGTTCGTATTTTGAAAAGAAAAATGAAAACAAAAGAATTGCTTAATTTAAGTATTAAATGTTTATTAAACAATTATAATGCAGTGTTTTCAAGGTTTCTCAGATCGACAACGGCTATCTTCATGTTTGGGTGTCTTCGACGAATGTGCGAGGGCATACTCCATTTTTGCTTGACTCGGTAGTCGCAATAGGGGCATCCGAAGCCAGGCTTACAACCCCTGCACTCTAATCTTTTATGCCGCTGCAAGTCGCTGCTGTACTTGTAACTCTTGTGGCACTCGAGGCATTCGAAACGTCCAGTCAAGTTTTCCGAGAAGTTTTTGTGATATCTCCTGTTGCGCTGGACCTGCCCAATTGTTCTCGGCAAGCATATCCCTACAAAATAAATTATATACATCATCATTCACGAGGGTATCTACATTGAATATTTTTTTACGAGAGAAGTAAAACAAAAAGTAAAGCATGCTTCAAAATGAAAACATAAATTAATGCCGAATTAAGATTGTTTATTATATCAACGCTCGAAAGGTACATCGTTCTTTCATCAATATTCAAAAGTGAAAAAGGAAATTTTTCACTGCGACTTCATAGAGTATTTGAGATTGACAAAATTTTTGGTACCCTAATTTCATTATTGATATGTCCTACAGAGTTTCCAATAAAAATTGTCAGACAAAAATAAATTATATTCTTTTACTCGCACATAAACTTAATTGACTGTTAACATGTACTCAAATTTAGAAGATTCAACTTCTTGTCGCTGTGTTTCCGAGTAATGTGTCTTATCATGTTATATTTGTTGCACGAAGAGAGGCTGCAATAAGGACAACCAAAAGAGGGTTCAACCCCACAGGAAAATTGAAGGTGCGACTTTAATCCATATTTGTACTTGTAACTCTTTCTGCACTTTTCACATGTGTATAACTTAATCCCATCTCTCGGTTCGATATTTTCCATCTCCAGTTTCTTAACCCATATCAGAGGTAAACCAGGTATTGGAGAGGTCAATTCTCTTGCTTCTGCTTTCAATTCCATGAATTTATACTCTCTTAGTCCAGGAATGTCGAAGATGTCTGTAAATCGTAAAATAAAAATTTTTTAAACTGAAAGAAAAATGCTTAAAAAAAAGCACAACATTAATGATCAAATCAAAATTTTCGAGAATATTTTTTATTTAAGTCTCGTATACGAACCACCGCTGTACTAAATACACTTTTCGAAAGTAAAATTACAGCACAATATGTATAATGGAATAGGTTTCAAGAATATAGTAAATAAAACTGCATATAGTAGTTCAGTTAAACTTTCTTTGTACAAAACACATAAAAATATAATATGTAGTATAATAATGAGCAAGTGAAATTTCATTCAAATTCTCGCCATTGAAACATCAAGTACAAAACGGCCGAAAAATAAACGATAAAAAAAATGCGCACACTCCGGTAGTTCTGACTTGAACGCAGAAATATCACACTTTTTAAGATGATTGCACGATGTGAGAACAAAAATAAGAACTCTAAAATAAATATCTCGACGTAAGAGTAAAAATCGACGAAAATATACTCCACGTTCGTTCCTTAAAATTTCACGTGAACGACGTAGATGCTGCTGCCGCGGTGCTTGCAGGCAACGTGATCTCGTACGCCGGAGGCGCGCTTCGAACGATAATCGCAGTAAGGACAACCGAATCCGGGTTCTACGCCGCACTCGTAGGCCAAATGCCTCGACAAGGATCCCTTGTTCATGTAACTCTTTCCGCACTTCTCGCAGCCGTAGCGACCTGGAAAAAAAAATTCTCCGTTAGTTGAAGCTATGACACAATTATTGGCCCCTTAATTGGCGATGAATCACATTTGCTTTTAAAAAGCCGTTCAAAAACTGGCAGATTAGTATCTGTTTGAATGTGTCCACACTGAGAGAATTGTTTTGGAAAGACTACTGCAATTTTAGTAAAAATTCCTATGCAGTCTGAAAGATTAACACAGACTGTATTTTGTGAAAAAATTACCATTCTGTATTATATTTACTTTAGAATTATAGAAATATTTACAAAAATTTCTAGTAAAAATTTTAATATATAGTGGTAATTTTTTTTACTAAATGCAGTCTGTGGTTACGCTCCCAGACTGGATAGTAATTTTTACTGAAATAATAGTAATTATTCCAAAACATTTTTTTCAATTCAGTGTTGAATTATTTTTATACATTTATTGCTCAATTTATACTGTTAATTTTTAATTATTATTATTATTATTTTAAATTAACTTAAAAAAAAATTGATAAGATAATTCACTATCTGTCAGATTTAATACGAAATATTAAATAAATATTATGCCAATGAAAAGGTTATTTATTTTACTGCAAATCAAAAGTCACTGACCTTTTGGTTTCACGTTAAAATGCACGCGCTGCACGTGAGTCTGCAGATTGGCCTTTTTCTTGCTGTGAAAGTCGCAGTAGTGACAATTGTACTCAACGTGGCTTCCGCACTCGTTCTGCAGATGCAACCATAGCCTACGTTGGCGAAGGTAAATTTTTCCGCATCGCGGACAGGCCTGTTCCACCTGAATTTTCGAATGGGGGATCAGCATTGGCACTACAAGCACAAAAAGAAAACCAGAGTCTTTCGTTAATTGCTGAGCTGCTGTTTCTTTTCTTGAATTTCAAATGAAGAACGTAAAGTAAGTGTGAAGTAAAAGAGGAAGGATTGATGCACGAAGAATTTGAAAAAGAAAGCCAAAACAATGGATACTTATTGTTAACAGTTTGAATTATGTCTTTAAGACGGAACCTTTGGACCTCCGTTACATTTTCTGTTATCCACTGTTGCGAAAAAAAAAATTAGATATTTGTTTAAAAAAAAAATGGAACGTTGCTCTCTTCGATTAATTTTTATTTTACAAATAAATTTACAGTACAGTACGAAATTTATTTAGATCTTGTGCATTATATAATATATTACAAAAACAAAACGAAAAAAAAATTATTTTTCTGTTTGCCTTGGGATACATTATTATTTGTATTAATAATTGACATAACAGCTAAAGTATTAAATCATATTAAGTAAAGATAAAACAGTTAAATATCACTTTCGCTTCTTATTTCTCGCTTTCCTTCTTAATGACTCTTTCTCAGACACTCCCACTATATAATTCATACTCACATAAATTGCACTATTCAGTTTAAATGTATATTGTTCAAATATAAAAAAAAAACGTCGAATCAAAATAGGTATAATCAAAACACGATTCATAAAGTATCAGATCAAACCGAAAACGTAACATACAACTATACACAACAAAAATAGTTTTTTCAACGATGACTGAAAAAAAAGAAAATACAGAAACTCATCTCCTACTTTCTAAATCTGAAAATGTGAAATTCACCTACACTGAGAGAAAAAAAACTTAATAAAAATTACTATTATGATTAGGAAAGGAGTGACAGTCTTGACAAGCGAAATATTTTAGTATAGAAAATAACAATTATTAGCACTCAAAATAGTAATTTTTAAAATTTCTGATACTAAAAATTACTATTTTGCATATATAAAATTCTCACTTGATAAGACTGTCAGTCTTTTCCTAACCACAATATCAATTTTTATCATGTTTTTTCTCTCAGTTTACCAATCGCTTTGAAACTTTACACAAACATGAACTTCATTAGTACTTTTAGTTCGATCCCACATGAAAATTCTGTCAACATCCCTAATATACCTAAACATGTTATATTTTTTAGAAAATTTCCACTTAAGCAATGCTAAAAAAAAAATATATTGAACCTACTAAACAACTGCAGGTGCTCATTCAACTTTGTGTTAAGGTTTAAAAAGAGAATATACGTAAAGTTTCGAAGGAATTGATGCTTCGAAAGCGAGATACTTTCTAAATGGTTAAAAAATATTAATGCTCAAATATTTGGTATTCAAAATCATTCACTTAATTTAAAATAACTTTCCACGCGAGTACCTCCTTTCCTATTCACACTTTCAGATTTACACGAGAGAAAAGTCTAGTAAAAATTACTACAGTATTTGTAACGCAAGGACAGTCTCGACCGATAAAAAATTTACTATAAATCCAGCAAGTTTTACTAAATTTTCTAGTAATTTTTTTTCTTGTAGTCATATTTTACGTGCAAGTATAGCAGATCTTACTATAGCTTTCTAGCAAATTTTACTGTACTTTCTAGCAAATTTACTATTAACATTCTAGCAAACTTACTCTACTTTCTAGTAAATTTTTCTCTACTTCTAGCAAAATTTTACTTTCCAGGCCTAGCAAACTTTTACTATACTTTCTAGCAAATCTTACTATACTTTCTAGAAAAAATTTTACTATTACTTCTTAGCAAATTTTTTTATCGGTCGGAGCTGTCCCTGCGTTACAAACTATTACAGTAATTTTTTCTACAGACCTTTCTCTCCGTGTACAGTGTGAACGAAAGTATCAGGAAGCATTGGAGGATATTATCAACAGCGCCTCTCCGTTTACTTCTTCCTCTCGATGCCGCAACGTTACGACGTAGCCCTTCGCCTGGGTTTGCTTCTTTGATGGTGCGCGTAGACCTGCGAGGTCTGCTTGCTGCCGAGCTCGCAGTAAGGGCAATTGTTAGCGGGGCTCGAAGCCGCACTCGTATTTGGCTCGTGCGGTTGACATGTTGCTCTTGAGGGTGTGAACCCGCAGCTGGCACCTTGGTGCAGTAGTTGCTTCTTCTGGCGCCAGCGGGGTCCGCGCACCGAGGGCCGCCTGCCCGGCTCGTAGCTCGTCGCGACGCCCCCGCCGCCCACGATGAAGCTTATCAGCGGACTGCCCTCGGCTTCTGCGAACAGAGGAGTGGAGAGGAGGCTTTAGACACGTGGAAGCTGCGGAGGCGGCCGAGGAGTCGAGAAATGCGGTTAGCTGGGGGAGTGGACTCCTCGGTGGTATAGGGTGAAAGGGTCGATCGGCACGATTTCCGAGTCTCGGGATTTTTTTTTTATTGTAAGAAAGAGAAAGAGAATCACACGTGAAATCGTGGCACGCGACGTGTGGTGTGTTATTCATTCTCCTGGGGAAGCTATTTGTACACATTCTTTGCTCATACTTACAGTTTGAGTTGGAGTTATTGGCCGAGTTCGCTCGTCGTACTTTCTAAATCTAAAAATGTGAAATTCGCTTGGAAAGTGTGAATAGTGTCAGATTTTATGTGAAAAATCGTTGGCACATTTAGTATACGAACGGCTTTTCACGTATTAAATGATACTATTCTCATTTTGTAAGCGAATTTCACCTTTTTAGATTTACACGGTAAGTTGCACTTTGAGAAAGCAAGCAGAATTGAAAGAGCGTACTGTGAAATTATTAGATTGGGAATGTTACGCGAACGAGTGTATTTTTAAGAAGGCACTTTGTACAAAAAAAGGGACAATTTTTACCGAGCGGTCCCAATCTAATCGTATCAACAGCAAACTTTTCTGTGAACTTTTTTTTCTCAGTGCACAGTGGTCTTTAATGAGTGAATGGTTTGAAAAGAAAAGAATAAATAACGATGGATGAGGTGGTACTACACTGCAACGGAAGCATTTTTAATAATTGCTTTATTATTTATTAAATAGAAAGACACTTGGTTTCAATGATCTCAAACGTAAAAAATCTAGGTATACCTAGGTATCACATGCTAAAGTATTCATACACATCGGAATTAGTTAAGAAAATCACATGGTACCGAGTTTCTTGTATATAAATCTCCCAACTAGTCCCACGTCTAACATAACAACGATTGTCCAGAATAAGTCACCTGACGACGAGTAAGCAAAAGTCAGTCTTCCACGATTACCTGTACCGGATAAAAAATATTGCACTTAACCGAGAGAAATCGATCGACAAGTGCTTATCACTCGTCGTACTTGAGATGCACAACGTAGACCTTCTGTCCGAGGTGCCTGGACCTGATGTGGGACATGACGTTGGAGGTCTGCTTGCTGCGGAATTCGCAGTAGGGACACTGGAAGCGTGGCTGCTGGCCGCATTCGTACTTGAGGTGGCGCGTCATGTTGCCCTTGACGGTGAAGCATCGCGAGCACTTGGGACAGCCGAAGGGTTTGCTGGGCGACGGCTGGGACTTGGCTGGCGGGTGGGTCTGACTGTAGAGCTCCTCCAGGCTGATCTGGCCGGCGCTGCTGGAGTTCAGCTGGGCGACTGCTTCGACGCCGGTCGAGTCGCTGCTGCTCGTCGGCGTCGTCTGCTGGAGCACGAAGTTCAGGTCCAGTTGAGGCACGAAGTAGCCTGAAAAAGGAAAATCGTTCGAGAGGTCAGTGGGATGATCGAAAGAATTCAGCTGGGTTTTGTGGATTGTCTGATGGTGTGCGGGCTTACTTTATTCTATTTTTTTTGTTTAATAATGCTTAACTGTAATCGAGGTATACTACTATCTAAATTTGAATTAGTGAAGAACTAGTGAAAATTAGTGGTAAGAGCTTCAGGATTTAGGTATTAGTGGAGCATCTTCCACTGATTTTAGTAAAGTTTCACTAATTCCGTTTTAGAAGGTATAAATTATGATTCATTGAATTTTACTCTTCGCCGGTGTACCGATGCTTGGTTTATCTGGTTTAGAGAAGCTGAAATGAATGTGGGTGTTGTCGCATTTAATTGAAATAAAAATTAACGTCCATTTGTTTTTAACGATTTTTTATTACTTCGTATATATACTTACACTCTCTCGTGTACAAACATGATTCCTGTATTGTCAAACGAAACTAAGTGATCATTCCAGTGCAAATATAGTATCTTTGAAACAACCAACTTCATATAAAAAGAAATCCAAAACATTCTTGGCAATTCTGACTAGAAAATTGGAAAAAAAAGGAGAATTAAATCCGTTCCTTGTCTTAATTCTGAAAGACCGCAAAATCTCTCAACGAAAGTCTTAACATTGAACACTCCACTCTTAAGTTCTTTCGATTTCAATTACAGAAGGGCTGATAAGATCAAATCGGCTCCTCCTCAGCGGAAGGATAAAGTCTTAAAAAAATGAAAAAAAAGAAAGAAAAATAATAAAAGTCATTCGTGTAAGTACTAGTCAGGAAAAATCAACGGCCCTAAAATATAATGGACCGATCGGCATCGGAGTGCCTCTCTTGTGGCTGGTGCCGCCTGACGAGCCTAGCGTTGGTCGCCACGTCGACGCAGTACATCTCTCGGCCCGGATGAAAGGTGCGAATGTGGGTCCAGGCGTGGGTGCGTTGACGCACGTGGATCCGGCAGTAGGGGCACTGAAACCTTTGGGTCGTGCCGCATTCGTACTTGAAGTGACGGATCATGTGGCTGCGGTGTTTTGTAGGTGCGGTAGCACCGGGGGCAGGGGTGGCGATGCGTCGAGTCCACTGACCAACCCTTCTGCTGCAAACCTGCAAAAGAGAAGACGGACAGCAGGTTAGAGTACGGCCAGTCGAGCCTTTCTTTTCGATGGTCTGGGCTTGCTGGTCGCTCGGTACATACATGCACAGCACTCCGTACGGGTGCAAACCGGGCTGGAAAAACTGGGACAGGCTCGTGTGAGAGGGTTCCACACAGTGCTACTGCATGTTCCAAAATAGAGGTTTATTTTTTTTACAAGAGGTACATGAAGAAGTACATGAAAATAGTTTTGTTGTTGTTGTTTTTCTTTTGATAGTATAATATTTACAATCAAAATGTGTCACAGATGAATCGCTTAAAAAAATAAGTTTTCTACTCTAATGGACGTCGATGAATAAATTCAAATGTCTTATTACGAGTAAAGGTAATTGTGATGTGATAAATGGCAGCATTAGAAATAGAAGGTTTTAAGAAAATTACTATACAGATGTATGGAAACTTGACCGTACGCTGACTTCTTGGATAAAAAGTTAACATACATCAACATTTTATGTGTGCATAGGATTTTCCAGTAAAACTTACTACATTTATGGCAAATTTTACTGTAGAATAAAAGAATTTTTATCCGCGGAAGCATTACCCTACCAATAGTAGTTTTTATAATATACTTATTTCTAAAGATTAATTTATTCATCGACGCCTCTACCTAAATCTATTACGTTGCTCGTAGAACCAACCTGAAATCACAAAGTATTTCAATTCTTTTGAACGAATTGAAAAAATTTTTATGTACAACTATTGTACCAATCTTATGCAGATTTTGGTCACTCTCACCTACATTTTCCACGCAACTTTTACCGCGAAGATGACTCTGCATTTTCATATTGATTATTCATGGAAATTTCATGAAAACAAAAACTTTCCGAAGTCTTTAAACAATATTTAAATAAACAATTTTTTTTTAACATCCGATTCAGAAAAATAAACGAAAAATAAAAAAATAAGAAAAATGTTTAAGCCAATTAAATTTTTGTCAAGCAATCTGCCTTTCTAGGTAAATAAAAAATCCATTTTAAAAAATTTGTTTCATCAGATCGATGAAGCCTATGGCCTGAGATGGATGTTTGCTTCGAATATGCCGGTAGATGTGATCCTTGCGCTTATTGCGGAACTGGCAGTAGGGGCAGGCGAAGCGCAGGGTGCCGACGTCGTCCGGGATCATGCTGATCTTCCCCAAGGTGGTGTACGCCGATAACCAGCCTGCGAAAAAAAAAGAGGCAGGCCTCGTATTACAACGCGGACTCGAGCCAGTGGGATGGGGCGCGTGCTTAATTAGCGTTAATTCGTCGAGGGTTAATTCTCGGTTGTGTGAGTAGTGGATTAATGAAATCACTTCGACTCTCTCTTCATTTTATTGTTCACCTTGCATTTTATTCTGTATATTTACAATGGATGAATCCCCCCTTTTTTTTCGTTACAAAAAAATATTTCGTTAAATCAGTTTAAGCGGTACGTGCGTTGTTCACACTTAAAGTCTTAAAGTACCATTTTTTATTCGATTTCAAACGCTGCATGGAGAGAAAAGTACTAATAAAAATTTCTGTACTGTTTTGCATCGCAGGGACAGACTGGACGAATAAGAAATTTTACTAGAAAGTATATTGTGAAATTTACTGTAATTTCAGCAAAATTTACTATAACAGTCTAGAAAATTTTACTATACTTTTCAGTATTTTTTTTTTATTCATCCAGTCTGTTCCTGCGTTACAAAACAGTATAGAAATTTTTACTAGACTTTTCTCTCCGTGTAAATCTGAAAGTGTGAATAGGAACTCGAAAGATGATGCATCGCCGAAAAATCCATCCGCAAACGAACGCAGAGTAATAAAAAATTCGTTTCCAGACTATTTCCAGCTTGAATGTACCAACAAAATGCCCGATGCAACATAAATAAATAAATAAATAAATAAATAAGAAAGTATAAATCATCAACGGTTGTTCATTTTAACGAATCGATATCTGCCTGGAGATCTAAAGCATAAACAGGATCCCGAGGATGGGTGCTTTTCACGTGCGAGTAAACGTGCGGCCGATGCTTCGCTACGTAGTCGCAGTATGGACACTGGAAACGAGGTGCTTTTCCGCACTCGTAAGTGAGGTGGCGATGCAGCCCACGGTACCACTTGTACGTCTTGCCGCAGTTTAGACAACAGTAACTACCCGGATCCCGGTGAATGGAGTACTGCAGTCTCGCCGGAGTCCTCGGATCCTCTGAAAAAAAGTTTAGCAAAGGTGGTTAGTGACTGTAGCAAGGTGAATTCATTTTTTCTCTCTCTTTTTTTTTAACAGTTAAAATCTAATTACTATATTATTTACGTACGTACTCGAACGACAAGTTTTAATGTAATGGTCCTTTTTTTAGACCTATGCGAGTGGTGCGAGTGGATGTTTTCGAATAGGGGCAGATAGTTCGCCTCCGATTTTAATGGACTACGTATTTTGTTTTTTTTTTTTTGCTTACATAATGCATGCAAATGCTGGGATAATTGTATGGGTGCGAAGTTCAGGAAGCACGAGGGAGAGATGTAGTACTCTACTCACGAGTATCGAGGATTTTTTTTTATAGTGTGCATTGTACTTTCTAAATTGATCCAGTGGAAATGACACTAATTTTAGAGCTGTTGCATACTTAGCACTTTGAATTAATGAATTTCCACTGTAGATCATTGAAACTTCTCTAATTTACAAGATCAATTATGTACTGCCTAAAATCAGTGAAATTTTCACGAGATCAAATTTAGAGTGTAGTCAAATTTTGTGAAATTACGAAATTACGAGTACACTGAAGCAGAATCTGAAAAAATATTTTGTGAACATAACAAACAAAAAGAAACCTAAAGAATAATTTTAACTGAAAAATATGAATTTTTTTAATATCGATTTACCTTTTAATCCAACCGCATTATGGTTACTCTGTCACATTTAAAAGTAACTTAATTCAAAAGTACAGGGTTTAGGAACTACTAATTTCACTATAAAATAAAGCATTTGGTAATGTAGATATTTTATTAAAATTTTATAAAAATATATTATCTTCACTCTTTAGCAGTTGTATTAAAAGTTCCATTGTTATTTTCGAACAATTACGAAAGTGTCAATTGTACTTTGTTATAAAAATAAATTGAGATTTTTATTTCTACAAAGTAGTCCGACTTAAATATTATTTAATACTATTTTAAAAAGGGTTGAGAAATTAAAAAAGAGCATTGAAATCACAAATCTTGTCCGCGTATTTTTCACTTTATCACAAGTGAATATCTGCATTAACACTCGCTATAACAGAATTTTTTATCACTGCTGCGGAAGTATTTTTTTTTTTTCGCTTGAACGAATCACCAAGATACATATATAGTCTACAAAATAACTCAATTTAATGTTATTTGCTTGTATCCTGCAGTAAAGGCAAATTGAATTTGCACAAGAAGCACTCAAAGAGCACTCAAACTACACTAAAAAAATTAACGCTTAGATGGCGGAGTCGAAGATTTTTCCAAGTCTAAGGCATAAATTTTACATTTTTTATGACTGTTTTTTATGTGAGTGTAGATGTGCGGCCGATGCTTGGCCACGTAGTCGCAGTATGGACACTGGAAACGAGGTGCTTTTCCGCACTCGTAAGTGAGGTGGCGATGCAGCCCACGGTACCACTTGTAAGTCTTGCCGCAGTTTAGACAACAGTAACTACCCGGATCCCGGTGAATGGAGAACTGCACCCTCGTCCGAGTCCTCGGGTCTGAAAAAAAGTTGAGTAAAGGTAGTTAGTGGCAGTGCAAAGTGATGTAATTTTTTTCAAACAGTCGATTCTAACTACTAATGTTACTTACGTACTTGTTTTGCTTAAATAACGCATGCAAATGCTGGGATTATTGTATGATTGCGAAGCTGTGGGTGTAAGATTTACTTAATTTCACAATGCTGATAAACAACTATTTATTAATGTAACGTTTTTTTTTATTAAAATCTCATAAAAATATATTATTTTTATTGTTAGCAGTTGTTTTAAAGGATATATTTTTTATCTTCAAACCAATAAAAAAAGCGTCAATTGTACTTTGTTATAAAAATAAGTTAAGATTTGATTTCGATAAAGAAGTCCAACTTAAATGATAGTGACACTACTAAGGAGATCAAAAGAAATGTTTAATAATAAAAACAAAGAGGATAGATACAATTTGAAAAACTGCCTGAAGGATGGCAGCGAAAAGGGTCTGGAATAACTTAATGATTAATGCTGAGAAAATTTATTTTTTCACATAGTCTTTTAACAAAAATATTTTATTTCGTCGTCATTGAAAACAGAACGTAATATAAAATTTATTTAAACATTATGAAACTTAGAATTTCCGTTCTTTAAATGTATAGACTTTTTAAACATCGCCGAACGTTTGCGGCATAATCTATAAAGAATGTTAGAAATATTTTTTTATGTATTCGCGCTAAATAACCTAATAAGTATGCAATCGCAGTATCACATAGTAGCAGTTCGTTAAATAACAATTCTCCTAAAAATAAAATTATTTTTAAATCGTCAGAGAACTATTGACTAGGGGAAACAAAAGGTATTCATTGATCCTGCTGATTAACAACTAAAACATAATGAAACAATGCTTTAGAAAATTTATAAAATAAATAAATTAACAATACCTATTTCCTGAAACACGAAATGTAATAAATTAAAGTACACAACTTGATCTCTGAACTTATTCTATACAACTGAAAGGAAAATCTTTTTATTTTTAATCTTTACGACCTATAAGTATCACCATTTCAAATTCCAGGAAAATCATTGCATTACATCCTTTACCTTATAAAAAATATATCCCAAATATAAAAGAACGATAGAAGGAAAATTTTCCCAATCTTCAAACCCTTACGGAATTAGACATTGCAACCAAGTTACTACACATCATCCAGGCCCTGGATTTTTCTGAAATTTTAAAATTAATAATGATTATATGTATTTCCGAATTTTGTCCAATGACGTCTAGTGTATCACTTTCCGAGTAATAACATTTTTACAAACAAACATTTCCTCTAGATTCCTAAATAATATTTCACACTTTTTTTATTACGAGACCCTTTGGACAAAATCACCAGACAAGCTCTCTAAGTCTGAAAATGTGAATAAAAACACGTTTTAGTGCAGCACGTGAACGAAATTTGAGAAACAAAGTGCCACTATTCACACTTCTTAAACGACTTGTCGCATTTTCAGATTTACACGGCACGTTTATTTATTTATTCGTCAAAAAAATTAATCTTTATCAAAGAATCCTTATACAAAATTCCAGGACCCAGAGTGTTTAAATTCTCCTATCACAATACATCCCGTCGATCCACAAGACCATCGGACCCAGCCTCACTGCTTGAGCAAGTCAATCGCATAAACTTCGTTGCTTTTGTGGGTGGCCTTAATGTGGGAGTAGATGTGCGGCCGCTGCTTGGCCACGTAGTCGCAGTATGGGCACTGGAACCGCGGCGTCTTGCCGCACTCGTACGTCTTGTGCCGGTACAGGCCGCTGTACCACCTGTACGCCTTGTCGCAGACGTCGCAGGTGAATTTTCCGCGGCCGCGGTAGATCGAGCCGGGACTCTCCAGCTGGTACAAATCTGCGCAGACAGAAAAGAAAAAGCCGCGGCTCGTTTATTCGTAATAGTCTGGGACCACCTCTCTAAGTCGAATGGGGCGCACTACCAACTCGCCGCTCAGGTGTGTGTTCGTATTTACGGGTTCAAGACAGTGATCACACGGGACTGCAACATTTTTTTATTTA
The DNA here is from genome assembly GCA_018906775.1 of Sycophila sp. Sp_5. Lineage (NCBI taxonomy): Eukaryota > Metazoa > Arthropoda > Insecta > Hymenoptera > Eurytomidae > Sycophila > Sycophila sp. Sp_5. Next base: position 2,183,942 of record JACCID010000020.1, read on the forward strand.
TAAACAGCAGGGGGAGTTTCTTTTTTTTTTTACTTACGTGCGTCGATGGAAAATGACAAATGGAGATGGGTGGCAGAATCTTATGGGAGACCGGTGCAATTCGAGTCCAACGAAAAGGCCAGTTTTGTTGTTGTACGAAGTTTATTTTTGTATTAGCTTGCAAACATTGCAAAGATCATTCCGATTTAAATTCAATTGAACAATTAGAAAAACAATGTACAAGAGTAGTTGATTAACTCGGACAACTTTGTTAGTCGAAAATACTGAGAGAAAAATTTATTTTATACCGCATGTACAAAACGTATCCTCTAAATGCTGCTCAGTGAAATTCAATTCGTTTTTAGTGCGCTAACAAAAAAATAATATAAAAATTAAACGCAGCCACATGCTCCGATAAAAAACACCATGCTGTTCGATAAATTTTTTCCTCATAAATATTACTATTCGATCTGGAACAATCCTATACAAAATTTAATGGAAAATATGGTCATTTTTATCTGCTTGCATTCCCATAGAAATACTAATTTTTATAATACTTAATTCTCAGTGTATTCTGTCGGAAAATTAAGGAGTTATTGTCCACAATATGTTAAATTAAAATAGAATTGAACATATTTTGGGCAATAGCTCCTAAAAATTAAAATAGAATCGACCATATTCTGAGCAGTGACTCCTAAATTTTCTGACAGGGTTTGACCCGCAGTAAAGCAAAGAACTTTTCACTGGCAAATCAGAGAATTTCACGAAATAACATTTACAGGATGGAAGAAAAAAAAAAGAACGAAGAACGGATTAATCGAGAAGATCCATTCATTCCACGTAGCGATTCATGACGAAGGATGGTTTCTGCTGGGGGTGCACTCTCCGCACATGGGCGTAGACGTTGTGGGCGTACCGCGAGACGTACTCGCAGTGGGGACACTTGTACATGGGCGGTTTGCCGCATACGTGCCGATAGTGCTTGAACATGTTCGCCTTATTCGTGTAGCGGTGATGACAGCGTGGACAGTAGTAGTAGCCGTCGGACGAGGGTAGCGCCAGTTGACATGACATGCGCATCCAGGCATCTGAAATAAAAAGATCGAGCGTGGTGTTAGAAAAAGTGGTCGACGTATCAGTCCTGTGCGAGCCGATTTTTTTTGTTAATTTACGGTTAATGCGGTGGAAGCTTTTATTCTCAGAGCTTTTTGGGAAATTGATTTTTATATAAGTGTTTAGGGTCGAACTGTCTTTTTTTGCTAATTTACATAATTTATTCTTTAATGTTTTCGAATGTACAAAAGTATAAATACATACGATTTGCCTTAGTAAAGGTAATTCGATGAGCGTAGAATACTGCAGTTTTGTTTAATCTTACAATGTAAGTATAGGAATACATTTCTTAAGTTTAATAAAAATTATAGCGTACAGCTCTTCGTTGTTCTACAAAATATGTCGTGTGAATCCTGCAACAAGGAAAATATATTTTATTCATTGTATAGATGAGTTTTTTTAGTGGCAGCTGAGGAACTATCGGTAGTCGAGATACAAGATTAAAGCGTAGGCCTTCACCTGCACTCATCCTGCACAATTAAAGAATACAGTAGAGTCAAAATAATTTTTGTTTAACTACTCGTGTTAATTGTCAAACCAAAAATTATATTTCAAGTCGAGTAACTCTGAAATCGAATTCAGTCGTTTCTCTAAAAAAGTCACATTATTTTTTTTTTCGCATAAAATAAAGCGCAAATGAACTTTTTTTTTGTAATATACTTCATACACAATTGTTCTGTACATCCTTATCAAAAAGTCAAAAATATTTAGTCTTTTTTTTTAATAATTGTAATTTTTGTACCTTTTGAGGCGCGCCCGCTACACGGAGCGCCTTATTAATAATTTTAATTTACTTTTTTAATTTTCAAGAAATTGAAAGAAAAATATCAGATCATATTGATGTACGAAGGCTTCTCGTTGGGATGGTGTTTCCTCACGTGAGCGTAAATGTTATGAGTGTACTTGGAGGGGTAGTCGCAGTAGGCGCACTTGTACTTGGGCGGCAGGCCACACTCGTGCCGGTAGTGTCTTATCATATTGGGTTTCTTCGTGTAGCCATGATTGCACCTGGGACAGTAGTAGTTCTTTCGGATACTGTAGACGCTTCGCCTGGACTCCGATCCACCTGCAACGTAATTTTTCACTTTGATCAGTATCGGACACTCCGTCGCTCCAGAACGAGCTCTTGTGGATCCGGCGGTTGTTAGTGGAGGAAGACCAGGAGGTACAAGCTTATCTTACCGCAGAAGAGGACTGTCTAGATATTTTTTTTTTACAGAATTACAGGAGCAAAATTAAATTGAAATGAAATAAACAGCGTCGAACTAAAAGATTTTTAAGAACACTTACCAGGGATAGTTTGGTGAATAATCGAGAGAGCAAATGAAATGGCTCGATTTTGCTATTGTTTAAAAATTTTATTTGAGCTTTTTTTCAATCGATTTACACTATATATGTATTGCTATTTATTTCAATACACTGTTATAAATTCGTTCACCGTTTACTCATATTCGATAATCAAATACTGGGAATGTAGCCTCTATAAATAAAAAAAGAAATACATAAATACTTTATGTTCCTTATCTTTTTCGTCTACAATAAAAATGGTTCATCATCGTGAAAAATCTCATGTTACATAACCCAAACGGTTATTTCTGACTAGACTAAAGTATTCCGCCTAAAACGTAACGCGTTGATGAAACATAATTTTTCATAAGATATCCATTCGCTCACATGCAGCAACAACGATCAAAAACTTACAAATAAATTACACTAAAAACTAGAAGGAAGACATCGTATAATAAATGGAGAACAATTCTCAACCAAAATTAGCAATAGTCAATTTTAGTTTCCTCACAGACTTCATTAAAAAAGTTACAATAGATTGTTTGTGAAGTTTACTGCAAACCTGAAAAATGTTCTTGTCTGACAAAAAGCCATTGTAATTTTCAGTCTATAAAATCATCTCCAACGAGGAAAAGCACAATTGAAAAAAAAACTTATTTTAATTTACCACTTATAGAGCAATAAAGTGCAAACAAATTCTCCTATAACTTGGCAAATTTAAATTACTTTGCGAATGATACAAACTTATCATCTTCTGGAACACTTTACTTTTCTTTACTGCTCAAAAACTTCCAAATTAAAATTTTTTTTTTTTAAATGCGTTTTTCTACACTGAGAGAAATGTTTTGGAAAAATTACTATCCAGCCTGTATTATTTCCATTCTGTATTATAAATTTTACAAGAATTCTAGTAAAATTTATGATACAAATCGATATTTTTTTCACTAACTGCAGTCTGTGGTTCCGCTCCTAGAATAGATAGTAATTTTTATTGAAACAGTAGAAATGTTTCCAAAACATTTCTCTCGGTGTAAGAACGTTAAAATTGACCATCGCAATTTTTAGTGGGTCTCTTCTCTCCACGTAGCAACTGAAACCTCCACAGTCGGATATGTTAACTTAACGAGCATCCACTTGGCCAAAGCGTCCATCGCCAGCGCACTCGCATGAGATTCAAAAAAAAAAAAAAAAAAAGAAATGACCGCGTCTCGCTCATCGATCGCTGATGGACGCGAAGAGCTTGATGGCGTGGGGCATTTTGCCGTCGTGCCTCGCCCTCACGTGCCGGTAGATGTTGGACGAACAGGAGGCGAGTGCGTCGCAGTAGGGGCACTTGTAGCGGTGGCCCTTGCCGCAGAAGTAGCGCAGGTGGCGGGTTATCGTGGTCTTCTGGCTGAAGCGCCGCTGGCACCTGAGGCACTCGTAGCACTTGCGCTCGCTCGGGTGGTACTTGTACGCCGTCGACTCCTTCAGCTGCTGCTGCTCGTGCTGCTGTTGCGCCTGTCGGTACAGCGACCACGACTTCCCTGCAACAGCGGCAACGCAGAAGAAAAAACATCGTCAGTTCGATCAGGCCCACCATACGGTGCTCCTTTAATCTATAGTTGTGTGTAAGAGAGAGAAAGAGAAGGGCGAGGATGGACGGGGGGCTGAGTTACCGTGCAACAACAAAACTCTATGCTATGAATTTCTTTCACTTTTACTCTCACCTCGTTACTTTATTCTTTCTTTTGTCTTTGCTTTCTGTACAGCGGTGGGTAAGTAACGTTAAGTAGGAGATTTTTTTTTGTTCGAGAACTTGTGGGTGCACTTGTTTTTGGAGATCGCGTTGAGTGGGTTGCGCTGGCAGGAGCGGAGGTTTTCAGAGCATCCGGGCGACGACGACGGGGAGGTGGGGATGCCACTTCCTGATGTGCCGGGTGATGTTGAACTTGGAGTGGCTGCGCTTGGAGCAGTAGGAGCATCCGTAGCGGGGCTTCCTGCACTTGTGGCGGCTGAGGTCGTAGAGGCGACCGTAGCTCATGCCGCAAACGCCGCAGACGAACTTGGAGTAGTGGTAGCGGGAAGGCGGCTCGGCGTCGTCCTCCTCCTCGTCCTCGTCCTTCGCTGGATCTAGAATATTTTTAAGGCTTTCGTTAGTCGCTCGTAGGATCGGCTGGCGGCGGTCTACTAGGTACACGTTGTGCGTCAAAGCCGAGCTACGGACCGTATTTCGGATGCGGAGTTGAATAAGGCCAAAGTTACTGTTAAATAGAACCAGGTGTTTTATTACAATTTATTCAGGGTTTATACTGTACATAGGTATGTAGACCGTTCATTGTTTGATCGAGCTTAGGAACTTGGATGAGCGGTCAATTTTTATTTAAACTGACTGGTTTTTCTTTCTTTCGAAGTGTTCATGTACAATCTTCTGGAAGACTTGATTCTTCCACTTATTTACATTATTAATATTGTTGAAAGGAAGCGAAGATAACATATCTTTCGATGAACTATTTCTACGATCAATAAATAATAGATGCCGAAAAAATCTTACAAAACCATCTTAAATTACATTCGTGAGATAATCACCTCCAAGGAGTACTAAACACAATGACAGAAAAGATCCTTTGACCCAAAGTCAGTGCCTTTCAGATAAAGCCAGCGGCATTTAATTAAATTACGCACGGCTTTATCTCAAAGACGTTGACCTTGGGTAGAAGGATTTCTCTATCATTACAGAAATAAAAATTCAATTTTCAACGTACTACAAAAAAATAGTACACTCACATGAAAAAAAAAAATTCAACAATACACTGGTATAAATTGAAGTCAATTACTTTCGAAACATCCGTCGTTTGGAGATACAAAGAAAAAGTAATTCGCGACCAATAGAAAAAGAAATAAAAAAAATTCGGACTAGGTACTCGTTAAAAGAAAAATCTACAAATCTAAACAATAGCCAAATCGCGATGGAGGCAGTCAGGTCTTGTGCACTTTGACGGGCAGGCCGTCGTGCTTCATGCGCACGTGCTTGTAGATGTTGGAGGAGCACTTGTCGCGTTTGCCGCAATAGGGGCACTTGAATCTGGGCTCCTTGCCGCAGTCGTACTTCATGTGGGTCATCAGGGTCTTCTTGTAGGTGTACCCGGCGTTGCAGCGGGGGCAGTGATAGGTGGCGGGTTTGCCGGCCGACGACCAAATCGGGCCCTCCTCCGGCATTGGCTGCCTGATGTCCGAACCCGTGGTGAGGCGCAACGCCTCCAAAAAACTCGTGCGGTACACCGCGCCACCTGCGAACAAGGAAAAAACGGGGGTGGGTTAGTGCGATCGGACAGCGAAGTCAGCGGTGCTTTGGACGAGCGAGGAAGGGGCGAGAGTGCGACGAGCGAAGCTTTTACGATTTAAAATCTTACCCGAGCTTTCTTCCTGATTTTCCGTGGTGCTGCCGATGGCGTTCGACTGGTGTATGCGTTTTTTTTTAATTGGAATAATTAATGGAGATTTGGATTGTTTTATTGTCGAATAATGAAAAACTTTGCTTTTCTTCGTTTACGTTTGTATATCGTCGTTTTTATTTAAAAATTTATAATGTCGATGCTTTTAAAAGGCGACGATTTATGTTTTAGTACATGGTGTTTGATATTTGATTTCGTTAATACAGTTTATATATATATATTTTCTTTATCGTCAATTATATATTTATATATTTTTTTATCAGTACGATATGGCTTTTTACGTCCTCGAGGCACTTACTACAAGTTCATTGTATTATTATTTACACGTTACTATAATACTGCTTTTATTTGTTTAAATTCGTAGATGCAATGTCAGATGCAATCGGTGAATCTATTACACGTGGATAAAATTACCCTTACATTCTAAAACACTGCATACAAAAAATTCCGTTTCTGTAAATGTGTCTTTTGTTCTTTTTTACATTTCGAGATTAGTCAGATCGTTCTGAAATTTATTTTCTTGCTCGCAGAGGACTTAAAAAATTCTGTTAGAACAATATTAGTTATTTTTTTAACAAATCCTTATTTTCAACTTCAAATTCTGAAAGTGCAACAATTTAACTCAAAATGTCAAGTAAAAATTGCAGTTTCTTCAGTTAATAGAAGTTCTACAGTTATCCTGTCGTATCAGAACTTTTCGTCCACTTTGCAAATATTAAAAAGAAGTACTTGTTTGAATTAAACAAAATTGCCTTACAATGCCTACTTAACAGTCAAATTTTTATACGGACAATGTACACTGAGAGAAAAAAATTTTTAAAAATTGCCATTGTGATTAGGAAAAGAGTGACAGTCTTAGCAAGTGAGAATTTTATATATGCAAAATATTAATTTTTAGTACCACAAATTTTAAAAATTATTATTTACTAGATACTAAAATTTCTCGCTTGTCAAGACTATCACTCCTTTCTTAATCATAATAGCAATTTTTATTAAGTTTTTTCTCTCAGTGTACGGTAAGTCAATCGATAGAATGATTCTATAGATTCGAACAGATGTAAAACTTTTCAAGAAACTAGTTTCAACATTAATGTTCCGAAAAAATTTGTCACTATAAAACATGGCAAATTAGTAGATCCACCAACAATAAAAAACGAAAAATCAATGATAAGAGCTCAAAATCTACGAACAGTAAATTAATAGATCGAATAAGTTCCTCATATAAGCAGGGCTTTATAACAAAAATGTCAACTACACTGATAGAAAAAAATATTTGAGTCAAAGCTTCCGTGTCTTAACAGTTAAGTCACGAATTAAAATCATTAAAAATGCATGGATATTACTAATAAATAAATAAAAATGAATAGTACTCTTGAAGTTTTCATGGTTACGCAAACATTAATGATATTTATAATACTTTGTTTACGTTTGTAATTGTTCATTACAAAAACATAATAAAGCGAGGATAGGTAAGTTAAACGGATTAAAAAAGTACTGTACAAATGATGAAAAATTCATAAAAAGTTTAATAAACTCCACTAACTTTTAATATTTAACTAAATTAAATTTACATATTGCTATTGATTAGCTAACATCATCGTATTTTTAATAATTTTAATTCGTGACTTAACTGTTAAGACACGGAAGCTTTGACTCAAATATTTCTTTCCATCAGTGTAATAATAGCAAAGCATTGTGTTCAATCCAAACAATTTCCTACATCCAAAACGTTTTAGTTTTAACTTTTTTCTTCAAAGGTGGTCCACGTCCTTGAACATCTTGCGAGCAAAAGGCATCCACTCGCAAACGCTTAATAAAAAACATTTTCAATCCGTTGTCCCTGCTGCCGGTGCATGCGCCTCACGTGCTTGTACATGTTGGAGGTGTACTTGGAGGCGTAGCTGCAGTAGCTGCAGCGGAATTTGGGCTCGGGTCCGCGCGCCGGTGCGAATGGCTGGGAGTACCGGCGCTCCAGCAGGTAACGGCGCGCCTCGTCGTGGGTGCGCAGGTGCCGCTCCAGGGTGCACGGCTCCACGCTGCGGTACGGGCACGCCGGGCAGACGTACTGCACCGCTGCAAGACAACATCGGGGTTATGCAGGATTCGTCGTTCGCGTGGGGATCGCAGCGGACAGTTAGAAAGTCAATTAAAAATTCAATTTTCCCGCCACAATGGGAGCTGGCGAAAAAACAATCAATTTGCTTATATCAAAGAGGGCAAATGAAATATTGAAAAAACAGGAGGTGTAAGTTGCCCTTTATAAAGTTCTAGATCGAAATTGATAATACGTTGATGAGAACAACTTGCATAATGTAAAAAAAAATCAAAAAATCAGATGTTTTTCTCTTTTGTTTTTTTTCATTCGAACGATGGTCATGCAGTTTTTTTTAATAGTCGAGGGTGGGTCGGGTGGTTGAGTGTTACTTTTGAGAATTGTTATAGCGATGCTGGCTGTTATGCAAAATCTTAGATTAAAGGTGCGCTTGGCGTGGGTTATTCACATTCGTTCTGCGAGGCTCTCTGTTATTAAAACTGATGATTTGCATGAGAGTAGAGGGAGGTTGATTGCATGATGCCTTAATCTAGCTGTTACTAAAGATTTCTTTAAAAAAAAATAGTAATAATAAAGTCCTGTGTGACTTGACAGATTCGTTTAGACCACTTTGAATAGGATTAAGAACTTGTAGCACTGCTGTGCGCTCCTCGGGTGACTTTTGTTTCGTGCAACCTGTAAATAAAAAAAAATCTGTGGTTAGTAAAAAATAGGGAAATTTCAAAATTATTTGTTGTTAATAAAAACTTACCAAATTATTATCAATCAACAGCGAGTGAATTTTGATTAATAAATAGGCTGCAATTATAATCACTGCACACAATGAGTAATATTTTGTATAGTCATACAAACCACTCAACCTATTAAAGTACTTTCCAGTGTTTGTGACTCAACCAAAGTATTCACTGCAAGATCTAAGAAAAAAAAAACAGAAAATTTAATGTTAATAAGGTAAATTCATAAATCTGGTAATTTATTGATGAGGGGATTCACTAAAATTGCTTGTATTCATGGATGAAGATCATATCCTTCTAAAGAAGTTGATATTTGTTGATCACAATTAATCACATAATTATACACCTTTTCAATTTTACTCGAACAAACTCAAATCGTCACAAAAAAATTGATATAACTCCGTATTATTGTTATTCAGTCAGAGGAAAAAGTTTCCACGGCAAGCAACAATTTTTTTCACCCACATCATTTTGCCGATTGCACGTATTTATTTTACAAAATAAATAAACAATCTCGAAAGGTATGATCTTTTCCACGACTCACATCCTATTGATTGATTAAGAGCACCAATTTATTAAGCGAATCAAGTACAATGTGTTCTTCGAACATCCATCAATGCAACAATTATCTCGCACAATAATTGCAGGGAAAAAGACTTCGCCGCTCACAAACACATGGTAATTTTAAGGAAACAACGCAGATGCGTATAGTACACTAACCACAGCTCAAAAAAACTTAAGGAGTCGAGAAATTTTATCACAGAATCGGCATAATAGCAATGAAAAATTACTGCTGGCACCGCCCGCCGTCGCTCAAGCAGTGTAATTGATGCAATAGACTTTGCAGCCGTTGTGCTGCTTGCGCACGTGGGCGTACACGCTGTACGAGTACTTGGTGTTGTAGCTGCAGTAGGGGCAGCCGTAGTGCTTGAAACTGCTCTCGAAGACCGACGAGTTCAAGGACAGTCGGCTGCCGAAGCGGCCCCTGGGTCGTCCGCGCGTCGGCAGCTTCTCCAGTTTGCTCATCTGACTGACGACGCTGACGATCTTCATGGAGGTCTGTTCTTCCAGGACTAAGCCCGGATTGCAGGCGCCACCTTGAAATATCTTCATCACGTCTTGCACCTTCGACATGTCCAGCGGCTCGACGTCCGGGGAATTCGGGGGTTGCTTAAATTGCTTCGTCTTATCGAGCACTTCGGAGTTGTGTGCTTTTTCTGCGTATGAAAGAAAAATATATGAAGCAGTTAATAACGGAGGATAGAGTCTTTCGTGTGTAAGGGTTTTTGATGCATTAAAAATGTTGTCAGTACGGCAGGCACACATACATACACATAACGAGAGTAAAGTAAGTGATTTGTGGGGTGTGGGGATCGGTGGTAATTGAACAACGCACTGAGTCGCATAGTTTTGGAGGAAGAAAAATATTTATTTTTTTCTTTCTTTCTCGAAGGAAGCTTGCCAGCAGTCTACAATTTCAATGGCGTTCAGTTGAATAATATAAAACGTTAGAATAAATGGATTGGTATGACAATATACGGAAAATTAATTAGTACTTATGTAATTTCATCAAAACTAATTACTGCAAAATATACGGACACCTTCAATATTTACAAATACTTACACGTTAGATTAAGTAACGTAATTTATATACAACTCTGCCATTTGTACAGCACAATTAAACGTCGATTTTTATATCTATACACACTTCTCGTGCCGTAACAATAGTTTTAGTAGTTTCCCTAATACTACAACTCATCTCAGGACGTAATTTATGTTCGCGGAAAAAAAAATTGCATAAGTGTCTTCAATTATATCGACGATAAGTAAATCATCTCTAAAGCACTAAAAATAAAGTTTCCTTTTTTTTTGTTGAAAAAAAAAAGTAGTGTTAATAATGATAATACCGATGTATCATGAATAAATGTTGCCGTTAAATCAGTCAAAATTTTACATAGACCATCTCCGACGCAAAAAGCTTCAGTAGAGCTTCACGAGGGTGACCTGTTTGTTCGGGTGCACGGATCTGACGTGCTGATAGACATTGGAGGTCTTCTTACTGACCAGCATGCAATAGGGACACTTGAACCGCGGCGCCTTGCCGCACTCGTAGCGATAGTGTCCCAGCATAGTGTCCCTCCTGCCGTAGCCGTTGTTGCAGTTGGGACAGTGGTACTTGCCGGTGAAGCTGTTGTACTGCTGGTGGTCGCTCTTGCTGTGCGGCACCTTCTTCGAGCACTTGGCCAGCCTCTGGACCAGCAGCTTCTCGTCCTCTGCAACAGAAAGTCACGACGGGGCGTGGGTTAATGCGACGTTTGGCAGGCGGTCCACGTGGCGAGGCTTCGTTTACGTCAGACTTACGCTAAGAGGCGCCGAAGCTACCTCAGGCACCACTAACCGTTCGGGCAGCTTGGATTAACGGCTGGGAGGTAAAATAAGTTCAGAGTGGGATTGCATGCGTTGGACAATCACGAGAGAAACTGTTTATTCTTTTTTTTTATTTTAATTTTTATTAGTCGACGGAACTTAGCTACTTGACGAAGACAACTCCTTATGTTTTTTTAATGAGGTGAATAGCGAAGGAGAGAGAGAGAGAAGAAGGGCACTGTTAGTTGAATTTTTTTAATAAAAGTTTTATTTGGTAACGTGTAAATGTTTCGTTTATTCTCGCACACGCGAAATTAAGAACAGTTAAAATACTAAAAATACTTTCGGACTTTAAAAATACTTTCGAGTACATTTCGACAATGTAGCCTACTTTGACTTAGTTAAACAAGTAATTACGCTGTAAATTTCATTGTCTTTAATCGTTATTGTAAAAATACCTTTTGTCGCCTGTCGCTAACACAGTAAACGTCTCGTAGAAATTCTTTAAATAAAAATTTCACAGCTTCATACTTTCCTTTAGTCGAAGTGTAAACAATCGACTTGTTAAAAATATTTTTTTTTATACTAAATTGCTTCTTTATAAAATCTACCACCTGTACGCTTTTTTTTATTCTAGCAGCTACAAAGAACCGTAATGCGTCTTAATTTATTTGTCGATTAAAAACCGCATTGAGGAAAATAATATAGGAAAAATCTTCAAGTTCCTTCTCAATTCATATTATTTTGCCCACGCGAATGCACAATTAAAAGAAGTAATAAAATTGCTTTTTATCCTATAAAAGTGTTGATATTAAATTAAAATCGTAACGATTCATAACGACTTTGTGAAAAACTATTATAAAAAATGTCACAACACGATTTTTTCCCACATTAAGTTTCTCAATCTCAACGAAGCGGAAACAAGCCAACGTGAAAATATCAAACTCGCGTTTCGCTACAAATTTCTCGCACTCCGTGTCACAACAACAATCCATAAGACCCTTTAAAAAAAAAGCACAGTCCAAAAATCTCGACGCTTCAGCTCGTCCCCCCTCAAAAGAGGGTGTTGCAGACAACGGGCCTAGTAGGGTGTATGTGCCTAATGTGATCCTGCACATTGAACTTCTTCTTGCTGAGCATCCCGCAGTAGGGGCACTCGAATCGCGGCGGCTTGCCACAGTCGTACTTGTAGTGGGCGGTCACCGCGCTCTTGGTCGTGTAACTCTTGCCGCACAGTGGACAGGGAAAGCGCAGTTTCGACTTGCCGGAGCCCCGACTGCCATCGCACTTGTCCAGGTCGCCGTCCAGCCAGTCGTCCGGCAGGTACACTGAAAACAGAAGCGACAGGTTCTCGCGTTAGTTAGCGAATTTGCTATGCTCTTCGATCGAGAGGATGCGAGTATCCTTCTTCATTTATGACTGGCGTTCAGGACCTTAGGCTGAACGACCATTTTGCACTAACGGAAGGTTTTGTTTTTGTGGTTCTAGTGGATAATTTGTTACTTTCTAAGTGATCGTGGCTGTTAGTCTGCCGCAATGAAATAAAATGTGATTCTTGCAATTGGTGGTTTATTATTTACAACTTATCAAGCGATGCGTAACTTGGAAATAATGCGTGAAGTGATTGGAAAATCTTAGGGCATTTCTAAACTGAAACAAATAAAGTATTATTATTAAAGTCTGGAAGTGATGCTACGATTTTGCCGTGTTCTACGAATTAATTGAATTACTTTATTTATTTATTTTTACGGTGTAGATACGTTAAAAAAAAATTAAACATCGCCGGTAGGTAGCTCTTCGGGTTAGTTTAGGAAACGGTTGGTTACAAACAGAAAAAAAAACACACTTGTTTAGCAAATATTGGATCATTGTTTTTTTTTTTGTCGAAATTTTCGATATTACAAACTGACAGTACATGATCGATAATCGCACTGACAAATGATGCAACTAATTTGCTTCAGTCCTGTAAATTATTATGTACAATAACGTGTAAAAATCTGGAACGATATAAAATAAATACATCTAATTGAACATTTCCATCACTCCACTCTGTACAAACGGTGCAGTCAGCATCGCCAGAACAAAGAAAACAAATACTGTACAAGAAAAATCAACGATCAACCAGGCCCCCTCCCGTTACCCTACCCTCTAAATCTGAAAATATGAAATTCACTTGGAAAATGCGAATGGTAACGAATTTTATCGTTTACAAATTTAGCACTTAAACGTACCAAATCTCACCATGCATATTTTCACAAGTAAATTTCGCATTTTCGGATTTCTACGGAAAAAAATTCATGGCGCTTCGGAAATGGGATCTAACTCGACGTCGGCGTGTTTGGTGCGCAAATGTCCCATCAGATTGGACCTCCGGTGGTTGTGGTAGGGGCAGTAGGGGCACTTGTGCTTGCCGATCTTGCCGCATTCGTGCTTTGCGTGACGGCGCATGTCGTAAGCGCGCTTGTAGACTCGCGAGCACTTCCAGCACTGGAAGCCGCTGCTCGGCTCCAGCAGTTCGCCCACGTCCACGATGCGGAAATGGAGGTCTGCAAAAGAAAGGTGCGGGTGTGCTGGTCAGTCCACCTGTTCTGCGGCTCTCTTCCGCGTTATCGTTAAATTACTTATCGTTTATAATGATTTTTTTATTGTAACTATGAAGTATTTTTTTACGGAGAGACGAGACGAAAGATTGGAACCGTGCCCCGCGGTTGGAGACGACGGTTGGAGATTTATCGAGATTTGTGAGTGCGATGGGGTGAAAAGCTCGGGGTTAGATGTCGTTTGTAGTAGAGTATTTTTGGGAGTTAATTCGATTTTTTTTTGTTGCTCACTGTTAAATCTGCCTGGTTGTACTTCCAGAATAGTATGGCAGCTTGGACATTTTTATTTAAGTTTCTAATATTTTCTGTGAAAAGCATGATAGTTTATTAGCGAACTAAAATATATTACAAAAGTTATAACATTTATTACAAAATTTTCTCGAAGGAATAAGAATTTAGTTGTTGCATTAACCAGCCGTCAAGGAACGATCTATAACTAGCATTTGCAGACGTAAAATTTCGAACAACTGATTTTTCTATTGCCATGTTTTTTACGAATGTGTTCGAACACTACAAAATTATACTTGCTGGAGTGTTTGCAGTAAGGACAGCCGTAAAATACACCCATTTTATTATGTGGTACATTCCACCGTCCATCGTTTGTAGGCAATACAGGAGGCTGGTTAGTCTTGGCTATTGCATTATCGGACGATACGATATCTATTATATGAATACTCTCATTTTTCAAAGTCTCTTCAGCCATCAACGCCTTTCCCTTTTTAATATTTCGCAAAGTGTCGCTCACGAATTCGTCGCCTATGTGAATTAGTTCCTTTATTGATCTGGATCCTTCGGAGTGACGAACTGCAACAGTAGAAAATTAAAGTGTCAGCGTTACTTATTCACTTGACGTAATATTGGATGCACATTGCTTTGGAATGATACACAATCAAATTATCAAATTGAAGCAAAACTTTTCTTTAAATATTGACTATGTTACATAAACCTTACATCTTTCATTGTGTACATTATAAATGTAAATAAAAGTATAAATGTTTTGTACAACATAATAAAGTATGTCGATACAAATGTAACAGAAATAAACATAGCTTAACAGCAAGAAAATCTTGAGATTCAGAGACAGCATTAATTAACATTAATAAACAGACGGAATACTCGATAGTTTTCAACAATACCAAAGTCTCAAATGCAAAATAAAGTTAATCAGTTTCTCCAGTCAGGTCTCCAGAGCATTAAATCCACGAAAATCTTCAATATTCGATTCTAAAAAAAATGTTAAATTTTCTGTTGTAATTTTTATTAAAAAACGATTTCGACAAAATCGTGCCTTGTATAAAAATATGCGATTCAATGCACGAGCGAAGAAGTGATTTTAGCCTAATGCGACCTTTACTTCTTTTTTTCGAAACATCACACGTGGATTCAAAATCACTTTTTCGCGCTTGTATCGAAGTGCACTATATTTCCGCTGCTCAATTTTCCTCTGAAACACACTTAATGAACATGTAATAATTATAACTAAACACACGCACAATAACGGATCACAAAGGAAAGGACTTCGTAAGTCAAGGAAAAATTAGTTCAGGATTTAGAAAAAAAATGTATTCCGATCCTTTCTATACAAGCTAAAATGAAAAGACTTTATTTTTTATCTTTAAATGTTACATTATAAATTTACGACTAATTATTAATTGTAGGTCGTTAACATTTTATTATTGACTACTTGAAAAAAAAAAAAAAACGATAACCCTATGAAACAATATTTGGAATGGCTCCTATTATCCTTCTAGTACTGGGTGCAGTAAATTCACCAAAGAAAATAAAAATTGCTTTCGACATCGAAGAGCGACGTATTATTACAGGCTTTAACCTAATAAATATATATAAATATTTTTACTCAATATATATATATTGCAATAATCGTAGCACTGTATTTACAAACAAGAGCTTCTATAAAATTCATCGTCAGCAGAAAGCTTGCGCAACGGTGGAAAAAATAAAAAAAAATTCTGTAGAGCGTTTTAAAAAGTACAAAATAAAACTTGAGGAAGAAAATGTGAATTTACAACAGAAGACTAAGTCGAAGGAAGTTCACTGGCCACCTTATTGTTCTGGAAGGACTACTGGGTGGTCCCGTCGAAGCAGAAGATGCGGCAGGTGGGGTGGTAGCTCCTGATATGACGGTAGACGCCGGAAGGCCAGGAGCTGTAGTACTTACAGTAGGGGCACTTGAATCGCTTGCCCTGGCCACAGGAGTGCTTGCAGTGACGTCGGAGCTCGCGCTTCGTGGAGTACTCCTTGGAGCAGTGAGTGCAGAGGTATCGGGAGTAGCTGCGCCGCAGCAGCGGTTTAGGAAGGTCGAGCGGTTTTTTTCTCCGGGCGCAGGAAGGGCGACATCGCCAGGTCCCACTGCTGCAGCAGCCTCAGCGAACTCTGCAGCTCGTGGCGCTCGAAACCCCGGAAGTCCTCGGCTGCAAGCAAAAAAAAAAACGCCCGGCGAGGAGCGCGGGATCCTTGGTTACTCAGACGTTCCATTCGATTGGGGAGAGAGGCGGAGAGTAAGGGAGGCTTGCCCCGAGGAGATTACAGGAGGAAGTGAGTAAAAATGACGCGAGAAATGGATGATCGTTACGCGTGTAGTGCTTAGATGTTCGGAAGTGTACTTTCTGGCGGGTGTCGAAGCAAGCGAGTAATGGGAGGGAAAAAAAAAAGATTTTTTCTTCACTGATGGAGATCTTTATTAAAAAACTTTCCTGGTGAGTGGATGAGGTTTTAAAAGTGAATCCAAGTATAATGAAAAAAAATGTGATCAAAGACTATTTCGAGCATAAAAAGGTACCAAAAATCTTACACTCGAGGTGTAAAAACCGTCCAGACGCATACAGAGAGGAGATTAGATTCTTCCAATCAAATGCTGCACTTGATTGATTTGTATTGCACGTTTTGTACTTTCTAATACTGGAAGATTCGAATTGCACCAAACATACTAGACCTCGCCACTTGGGTATTAGTCATCCAGAATTAGAAATAGGTAAATAGTAAAGTAACCTGCAACATTTAATTGAATGAATCTATTAACATAAAATTCGATTAAAAAATGTCTCGTTCAGTTTAGTTTTATGAAAGGAAAGATTAGGTGACAATAAACATTTAGGTAATATTTTAATTCTTTAATAATTCCATTAGAATCTATTTAACCCGAGTAATCATGTGGATTAAGTAGATTTTAAGTATTGTTTAAGAAACTGACAAGTAACTACGTAAAAAATTCTATTAAATCTGATAAGTATATAATACTATATACCTATCAGATTTAATAGAATTTTTCGGGCAGGTACTTGTCAGTCCATATGAAAAATTAAAAAAAAAAAAAGGAGACGTATTTTTTCTTTTTCTTTATTCAGTGTTTATCAACAAATTTTGTAAAATCACTTCCGAAGTATTCTGATTCAGACTGAATAGTCTACATTTATACATAGAATAAAAAGATCTTCGTTGTAATCATCGAATTATAAAGACAGAAAAAATAAGTGTTCCCCATTTCGAACGAGATGCAAAAAAATTCTCGGATGATCCTTTCTTTCATAAAAAAAAGTGATTGATCGCTGAGCCAACTGCACAGAGAAAAATGATTAGTAAAATTGACTAAAATAGTAAATAAATTTAAAAAGATAAATATTAATATAAAATTGACTCATACAGTAAGTAAATTATACTGATTTTTTAACCAATATTTACTTACTTCTCTACGGAAACCGTCTTAAAAAATTCTATAAAAATGTGCAAATTTTATACAATCTGATAAATCGTTTAATTATTTATCGGATTTTACGCGGTTTTTACTCCATTTCATGGAGCTTTGCACGACCCTTTCAATAGAGTTGATCAAGCAAAGACGTAAGCCGTAAGTAATAATTTATTTTTTTTTAAGTAAATTAACTAAACAATTTTTCTCCGCGTGAAAAGGGAAGGACGACCCACCACTGACGGTGCAGGTTCTAAGGAGGCTCGCGTCGCGCGGATCACGTCTTGCAGCGTGACATTTTGACCAGTCGGTCCCTCCGGGGTGCGCGGGGCTTGATGGGGTACTTGGGGCAGGCCGGCACCGTGCACACATCCAGGCAGTAAACCTCGAGGCTGCGGTGCCTCTTGCGCACGTGGTAGTAGACGCTGTTCGTCCGCTTGCAGTGGACCTCGCAGTACGGGCACTTGAAGCGCGGCTGCTGGCCGCACTCGTACATCTCGTGGCGCTTCAGGTTTTTCTGCTGCCTGAACTTGGTGCCGCAGCGCGCGCAGGGGTAGTTGTCGCCCGTCATCCGGTAACTCCTCGACGGCCCCGCCAGTCCCGACACATCGATGAATTCGTAATCTGAAAAGGGGAAAGCGAGTCATTGCAGGCCGTTCTGGTTTACGGATGCGCGAAGATTTTTTTAGAGGGGGGGGGAGGGGGATCTCGTGGGTGATGCAGCGAGTGTGTTATAAAAGTGGTCCTTTTGTTAGTTTGTGTGCACTGGGTGGCTTCTTTGGAGGAATGTGTATTATGTACCTTTGAACGTGTGCAACAAATTTGTTCGAAGAGATTGCGCCGGTACTTCTGATGAAGAAAAGCACAGTTAAAAAAATAAACGTATTTTAATTTGCATTAGGGAAAAGTAAACTCTTCGTGAACTTGATAAACTTGTGCAATTCGAATGTGACAGCTTAAATTTATCAAGTTTTCGAGGAATTTATTTCACTTTGCTAAAAAAAAAAAATGACAAATTAAAGCAGGTATTTTTTTAAGTGTGATTTTCATCGATGAAGACGACGATGCGCTACCTTACGCAAGGTCATTATAATATATGTATACATTTTTTGAGTGGGATGCACGAGTGCACTTGGAAAGAATGAATAATTTTATGATTAAGAAATGAATTTTATTCGTCTTCCTTTTTCAAATAAAGTAGCTCAACGATGCTTAAGTAAGGTACGCAATTATGACATTGAAAAAATAGTATTTACATAATCACGATTACCAACACCTAACGATAAATTAGTACGCAATTAAACGACATTGCACAAAACGTAGGACGTAACATTTGTTCTCACCTTTTCTTTTCGTCGAAAGCAACGCAAAGTTACAATTAATGCACAACGTTATTTTCTCATTTACCACGACTTAACATCGACAAATTTTTATCACCGTTATCGCTTTTTGTTTTGTTTCATTTAAGGAGTTTCACTAATCTAATAGGATGACCATTAAGACCTAATCGATTGCACGCGCGATAAAGCGTCGCCGTTAAAACTTTCACGGGGGGACAATTCATTTTCAGTTAACAATTAAATTTATCATAGATACAAGTAGTAGGAATCGTGCGTCGGCTCGGGACGCACTCGCTTCTCCGCGCTTATATGTACACGACGAAATCACTAGGAAACTCGTAAGCTTGGTCGGCCCTTGGTCCAGTCTGTACTCTCGCGGTTACAGTCTCTTGTTTCTCAGTCTTGTCATGAGAATCTCCTCCTTGAAGTATTGGCTGTCGGGGGTGCGGTACTCCACCTCCGGCGACTTGGGCACCATGGCCGTCGGGCCGTTCTCCTTGCGGGGCCTGCCGCGCTTCCTTTTCACGATGCCGTTGTAGATCTCCATGACCTGGCGGATCTTCCGGGGGCGGCCGCGGCGCCGCTTGAGCAGCAGATGGTCGCCGACGTCGAGGATCTTCTGGGGCTTGAGGAGGCGCTGCTCATCGGCGACGATCTCGTCGAGGACGGAGCGGTCCTGCTCGGCGGCCAGGACCGTCGCGACGGCGTTGGTGGGTCGAGGCGCCGGCTCCGCTGGAACGGCCGACGGTTCCGGCTTGGCGAGGTGCCGCCGACGGGCCAGCGCCAGGGGGTTCTCCAGCATCGTGCGCCCGCGGCTCAGCTGCTCCATCTCCTGCAGGGAGATGCTCGTCACGTCGAGCACTTTGATGCCCGAAAGGAAGTCCTTCGTCTCGGACTTGACGGGCCACGCGGCGTACTCCTCCTCGTCCTGCTCCTGTTTCACCTGGAGCAGGCCGTTCGGGTAAGCCAGCACTAAAACAGATAGAGCGGAGGTGGGTTAGTGTGCCGCAACAGAACTTGCGTGTTCCACTTAAACACTTATTAATCGCTTACGTGTTGCGGAAAAGTTCGATGTAAGAGTAAAATGAATAAGAAGAGAGAGAGAGAGAGAGGAAGAAAGAGGAGGGATTATTAGACGAAAGTCAGAGACAACAAGAAAAGCCTACGTGTGTGCGTTTTTTTTTGTGATACTTGAACTTTTTGTAAATGAATGTGTTCGGGTGTAATGAAATATTTAAAAGAATCCGCACATTGGCGAAGGAGAGAGAACAGCTAAATTTGACTTGTTTTCTTTTTTATGTTTTCTGCTTCATGCAGTTTTTACATAAAAAGAGGCAGTTTTTTGGGTAAAACTGTGTAACAACCGCCGCCGACACCGATCGGCCGTCGGCGATCATCCGGAGCGGCAGCAGACAACAACGCATCCAAGATCGTCAGATTAGCCTCCTTCCGTAGCTGCCGAGAGGACGAGAATAAGCCTACGGTCGCGTCGTCCTTTTTTGTACATCGAGCGATCTCGTCTGGAAATAACGTGCTTTTCGTATATTTGCGAGGCGAATCGAGCCAAATGTGCAACGATATAAATAGCGAAGTTCGATAATAAATCGAATGAATATTTTATGAGAATTTGAGTCAGTAATTTTTTAGTTCGTTTCCCGCGCGGTAACACTCCCCCGACGTTCCCCTGATCCAACGGCGCGAACTACCCGCCTTTTCATCGGTGCTTCCATATTTTTATCTCAATCTTAGGTGTAAGTAATTGTAAGAATTTCACAAGTTGCACGAAGAAATTATGTCAGACTCACTCCCTAATCTTCTTGGTGTACTGGATTTAAGTTAGTCATCTTCTTCCATTTGATGCCCGACGGTTGAAAGTATTCCAGTTGCAAATTAAATCAGTATTGATTAATAATAATTAATTAATAAAATAATGCTATGGATTAGAAAAGGAATTATGTGTCAAGATTTGAATTAATGCACAGCTTTAAATTTTGATTGATATGTCAACTTTTTAGTAGTAAAAAAAAATTGAAAAAAAAAATTGTTTCACATGCACTCGCATTTTCTTTATTCAATTCGTAAAAATTTAAAATCCACTCAATTACATTGCATAAACTAATATATCAATCGCTTTTTATAGAAGATCCTAAAAAAAAAAAAAAATTTATATAAAAAGAGAAAAATGAAAATAAACAATTATTTGTAAAGAAACCAAAACTAAAAAAACATTTCTTAAGAAAAAAATAGAACTAAAAAAACAAATATTTTTTAAAGAAATAAACTAACAAAATTATTTTAACAAGTAAATTTAAAGAACAAAAAACGAATAATAAACTAAAAAAATTCAATTACTTTTGTTTAAAAAAATGTATGCGTAGTTCGGACAGGCAAATTTGAAGAAACGGTGACAGGAGGGCACGTGTTTTCTCAGGGTCTTTGACTTGAAGCTCGAGTGGCATTTGTCGCAGTTGAACTTGTTATCTTGATAAAGTTCAACTGCGACAAATGCCACTCAAGGTATCAAGGTAACTACATGGAACAAGTTCCATGTAGCCCTGTCGTCGTCGCGATGGTGCTCTATTGCTTTTCCTTATAGATGAGAGAGTTCTTTAAAATCGCGATCGTTTTCGCTGCCCTCTGAGCACCTTTTAGGGTTTGAAAATTCTGACTTTTTATTTTCAAGGCCTCAATTTCTTTTTTAGTATTTTTTTTGCGTAATTTGACGTCCTTATTACTAGCCTCGATTCCCTGGGAATCGTTGGGGTTGACGTTTATCGATGATTCTTCATTTTCGGATTTAATCCACGACGCATTTTCGAGCAACATTGCCATCGACTCGTCGCTTACATCCTGGGAATCTGTTTCCTTCTTTATAAAACTTTTTGCTGAAAAGAAAAAAAATTAAAAGGTTAATTTGCATTCGATATCATAGTCACAATAGACAATACAACGGAAGAAACGTCCTGAACATCTAACATTTAGTTGTTAGTTTTTTTAGAGTTGTCGAAGTATAAACTATTTGATTTCATTAAATGGCCTGAAATATTATTTTTAGAACATCATTTTTATTCGTACATTATTCTTGGCAAAATTTTTGTATAATAGAAAACGTATAAAATCGTTTTTACATACATTTACAAAGTAAATAATTTCGATCACTGATTATCTTAAAAAATAAATGCACATTTTATCAGAGTAAATAAAAAAATTCACCACGAACTGATGATACTGCAAAGAAAATAAATAAACAAATTTTATTAATTAAAAGTAACACAAAATATCCACATTAATCGTTCGCTGCTGCGTTCGAAAAATCTTACCATAAAAACTAAATTTAGTAGAGTTTACTATTGTCGCATATCCAAGCCTTATCATGAAAGTAGATATCCTTAGTAGGATGATTCAAGCGTATGTGTGAGCGCATGAGCTCATCAAGCGATGTGTGATGATTGCAGTAACCGCACTTGAATCGCTCCACCAGCCGACAATGATAACGCAAATGGATGTAAAGCTTGTTCTCTCGGTCAAATGATGCTGAACAATTGGCACAGACAAAGCAGTTCTTAGATAAGCGATCTGTAAGGTTCAGTCTCGATAAAATGGGCGGAGAGACGTTAGCCTGAATCTTAGGCTTCTTGGAAATGGAATGATTCAATTTTTCTGTACTCTTCAACTTTGACGGAATGGGTCCATCGACCTTCTCGGTTTCCTGCTTCGGTGGATTGCGCCAAAGGATCGTTCTCATAATCTTCGGGTTTGGTGGAGTGGCCACATTCATTTTCTTCTCGTTTACTAAGTTCCGTAGATCATACACGTCGAGCTTTTCTGCTTCAGAATTGTTATTACTTAAATCTTCGGGCGTATTATTTTCGTCGGACAGTGGAGGATCTTGGTTTAATTTATTTTCGGGACTTTTTTCTGCTCGCCTATTATTTTTTACTACTTTGGGCGCGGTCACTTCCTCACTGGCGACCCAATCTTGGATCGATTCGTCGATTATTTCTATTAGATCTTCGGTGTCGTCCAAATCCGCTCCTTTGGAAAATACTGTTAAAACGAAAAAAATGTTAAAGGTGTATAATGAGAATTCCGTGGAATAATGTATATGTCAGACTGGACGACAGTA
Organism: Sycophila sp. Sp_5; assembly: GCA_018906775.1. Lineage (NCBI taxonomy): Eukaryota > Metazoa > Arthropoda > Insecta > Hymenoptera > Eurytomidae > Sycophila > Sycophila sp. Sp_5. Next base: position 2,206,681 of record JACCID010000020.1, read on the forward strand.
CGTAAGCATTCTCCTTAATCTTTCAACATATATTTTATTATTTGTTAGTTAACAATGCAAAGGGTTATTGTTAGTCATCAATTTGGACAATTTTGATATTATAATGCGTGATTTAAAGAAAGGTATGAGTAAGATTTATATTTACAAAGAAATTTACAGCTTATGTCGTGCATATTTGTAAGATCTTTCAAAACAATTTTCATTTCTCTTGTTTACAAAAGATCTTTAATCAAATTGAAAGCACAGACATAACATTAATAACATAAAATATTTATTGTACAAAATATAACCTGAAATGTTATTTTCGTATTACCACTTATATTTGCAAAATATATTTTGTTATACAATTAAAGTAATTAATACGCCGAAGAGAGACAAGTCTCATTCTCTCAATCTTCGAAATTTACTCAATAGTTTTACAACCTTCGATCCAGCTGAAAGGAAGAAAAAATGCAACTGGTTAGTAAAAATAAAATCAAATCTGCAAATACTTAAATTTTGTTTAACATCAACAACGTTGACTTACCATTATAAAATTAAGTTAGAAAGTCGTTGCCCTTGCACAACCCGTAAGTTCCGATAGACGTTGGCCTTAAATATACGGAAATAAATTCCACAGGCAAGCAAGGCAATTTATTGTTACGATCTGCAGCTTCCATTTCTTTTAGAACGTTCAAATTTATTTTCCTATTTTTGGAAGACTTCTTCAGATTGATTTTTTAATTTTCTTATTTGATTCTTGCCAATTAATTCTACTGGATTCTTAGAACGTTGTTCTTGTTACACTAAAGCTGTACTGCAGAGTGTGGTAAAAAAAATTAACGACAAAGATTATAGCTTTCTTACGATATGTCCTACAACAAAAGAAAATATAAAAAAAATTAGTTCTCCATGTTGTAAATTTTTTGAAGTCATTTTGCAGTTATTCATAAAACAATAAATTGAAAATACTATGTTATTATATCACTTTTTATTAACACAAATACTTTTCCACAAGCGTTTATCTACAGGGATAAAAAAATATATCTTATGAAGTAACGCTATCGTCTCTATTCGCATACTCCTATGCAGTCACAAGTCGTGTAATTCCAACCAGGCAAAACGTAATAACACCTAACGTCATATTTACACAACTACATTGGATATTGAATTTAAACAAAAACCGAGGTAGAAGCAAAATCGATCAAGTTCAAAATCACTCTCCAAATTAAAATCTCGGATGATTCTTCGCCAAGTGCATCCTGATGTTGTTGATAGTGGAGTACGTGTTGAAAGGGCAGAGCAGGCAGACGTACGTTTTGCAGCACTCGTGCCTCTTGTGCCACCTGAGCCTGCTCGCCGACGAATACCTGGAGGGGCAGACGTCGCAGCTGAAGTTGCCGACGCGCTTCGAGTGATAGGCGTGCTTGCCGAGGGTCGAACTGGCCACGCTTGCGGTGCAGTACACGTCGTTGCCAGGATGGACCGTCCAGATGTGGTGCATCACCTTCGTAGGAGCACTGGTCCGTGCCAAAGTCGCAGTAGGGGCACCGGTACTCGCTCAGCTTGCAGCAGAGGGCCTGGTGCTTCTCCAGCATCACTTCCGAGTGGAAGAAGTTTCGGCAGCGTTGGCACTCGTAGCAGGAACCTTGGGCAGCTGTTTCTGCGAACAGAAAGGTCGAGTGTCACTGGTGCAGGATTCAAACCATCGAGAGGTTGTGACGAGCACGGGATGGGCTACCGCTGGATGATTACAGGGACACGATGGTCTGGGGTTTCTTTTTTTTAAAGGGAGGAGACTTGGGTGCTGGTTGATGAGTCTTCAATCCGTGTAAATCTGAAAATGTGAAATTCACTTGGAAAGCGTGAATAGTAACATTTAATACGTGGAAAGACGTTTCGCTGTTGTCACTGTTTACATTTTACCAAGCGATTTTCACATTTTCGGATTCAGAAAGATTATGCACTCAGTTCTCTCGAAAATGTGAAATTCGTATGGTGAATGTAATGGGACAATATATGTCCCATTACATTCACATTTTCATAAGTGAATTTTCAGATTTACAGGGATAAGACGTTGATTCGTATAGAATAACACCGTATGATCGTAGATCGGTTGAAAATTTAATCTTTTGTGTTTTTATTTGATGCGAACAATTTTTCGGGCGATAATTATGCTATTTTTGTGGCGAATTTGACAGGAATCAGTTTCCCCAGGATGTAAGTGAATGATGTGCATTAAAATTTTCAGAAGTTACTCGATGGAAACATAGAAATGAAAATTTTTAATCGGAGATTATTGTGAAGATAATTTTTTACTTTGGTGCTTAGGGTCGCTTTAGGGTGCAAGATTTATTTATTTGTTAAGTAATAGAGGAGGTGAAATAAATTTATGTATAACATTCGATCAAAACTATATCAATTTTATTTAATATAAATACCTGGTGACAATACATTTAACAAAACGATTATTGTATGAGCTAAAGTACACAAAAAGTATTAATTAATTAGAGGTAATTCATTTACCCTAATGATATTTCTTTTTTGTAATCCCTTAAATAATAATAGAACCCAAACGATGCAAGTTATTCTGTAAGCCTTAAAACTTTAACAAAGACAAGAAGAATTAAGGTAAACATCTAATTATTAATTACCACTATTGATTAAATTTGATGATTAAGTAAGTTACACGTAAATCACATAAAACATCAATTATTACAACTAAATTTAATTAAAAATTGATGAAAGAAAAATTGTTAAGTTACTTATTGAAGGAATTACTCATAATGGATAACCCTTCGCATTATGCTAGTACATGATGCACAATAATTATTAAAAAAAAATAATTTAAATAAAACATCCACGAAATTATTATATACGATGATAACAACTATAGCACGAAACATTAACAGGACAAAATATTATATAAACAACGTATAATGAAACCTAACTACAATCAATTTATAATTTTTTCACGCATAGTTTTTATCACTCACAGTTTTTCCTTTCTCAAAGAGAAACTTTGTATTTTTGCTGTTATGCTCTCTATTGCATTAACATTCCAATGAACTAATTAACAGCACATTATTGTCCAATTGTACTCAACGAATTTCATTGCGCTTTGATTATAAAAAAAAAAAAACAATTTTATCATCTCATCGTACAGTGCCCAAAGGTAAAATAGTATTAAACTCCCTCACTCGAGATCATGAAAACTGCTCTCATAGTAACTACGCGATCTAATTTCAATCGCGACGTTCATGTCTACGAAACTTTGTAAATGTGAATAAGTGCAAATCACTCTGAGTAAGTGTTCAAATTTTAATTGCGATGTTCATGTCTACCAAACTTTGTAAATGTGAATAAGTGCATGCAGACTTATTATAAGTGAATAAGTGAACTGATCACTTCGAATAAGTGTGCATACATTTATTCATGTTTACAAAATGATAAAATTTTAATTGCGACGTTTATGTCTACCAAACTACGTAAATCTGAAAAAAATAAAATCACTTATACCAAATGATTTGCATTTATTTATATCTAAAGGGAAACCTAATAAAACAATGAGAACACGATCTAAAATTGCACAATCTCAAATTTGGCACTCCTAAACGTCCTTCCTACTACCATCGAAGCTGTCCCTACAGTAGACCTCCGCCCCCTTGTGTTTGCAGCGAATGTGCCGAAAGATCTCGTTCTTGTACCTCTTGGGTCCGTACTTGCAGTAGGGACAGGCGAGGCGAGCGTAGTCGCAGTAGTTCATGTTCACGTGGTTCAGGAACTTGTCCTCCACGTGAAATCGCCGCTTGCACTTGTCGCAGAGGTAGACCCGGGGCCTGGCAGGCACCTGGCCGATGGCGCGCTTGCGCAGGCAGTACTCCTGCACGGCGTTGAGGACGGCCGCTCGGCCCAACTGCGCGGGTGTCTGCTCGGTCGCCAGGATGTTCAGCTCATAGCTCACCTCCTCCTTGACCGGCTGGAACTCTGAAAGGCGCGGCCGGTTAATCGTCGCTTGCCAACCCTGGCGCGGGACTCTTTACCGTTCAAATCTGAACATGTGAAATTCGCTTGGAAAATGTGAATAGTAACACTTAAGGGGGTCTAAAAGTCAGTAAAAAATTTAAATTTCGCGCCATAATGTAGCAGGCGGAAAGACTATTAATTTGCTTATAACAAACTGTATTAATAAAATAACGAAAAAAACAAGAGATAGTTGCCCTTCGTTAGGTAACGATGTATCACTTTACAAAGTTCCAAATTCGTATAATAATTCCTTGACGAGAAAAGCTTGAAAAATGTAAAAAAATCATATTGTTCAAGCTTTTCTCGTCGAAAGCTTGAAAAATGTAGCTGCAAAAGAAAAGCTTGAAAAATGTAAAAAAATCATATTGTTCAAGCTTTTCTCGTCAAAAGCTTGAAAAGCTTGAAAAATGTAAAAAAATCATATTGTTCAAGCTTTTCTTGTCAAAAGCTTGAAAAGCTTGAAAAATGTAAAAAAAAAAATCTTATTGTTCAAGCTTTTCTCGTCAAGGAATTATCCTACGAACATGGAACTTTGTAAATTGATAAATCGTTATCTCACGGAGGGCAGCTATCTCTTGTTTTTTCAATATTTCATTAATACTGTTTGTTGTAATCAAATTAATTGCTTTGTCGCAAAATTTGAGTTTTGAATTGACTTTTAGACCCCCTTAATACGTGAAAAGCCGTCCACATGCTAAATGTGTGAGCGATATTTCACATAAAATACGACACTATCCACATTTTCCAGGTAGATATCACATTTTCAAAAATGTTCTCGAAGCATTACACTGATGTTAGTGCAGCCCGGGGATATGGTTAGCGACGGGCTTTGGTTAGTCGAGTGAGCTCTAATGTGGGGGCGGGGTGTACGAGTGCAGCAGTGAGGTAAATGGAGGTTTCGCTGATAAATACCAGTGCGTCTCTCATTTGCGCTTCGAGCGGAGAGCCATTTTGCTCGCCGGCGTGAGGCTTATCACGCGGGGCTTGCGGGCGGCCTTTTGGATCAGCTCGTAGGCCACCTCGAAATCGTTCTCCACGTCGATCTCGTAATCCGCTTCTTCGTTCATGATTTTCACTAGATTCGACGCTGAAATTAAAGAAAAATTCTGGTAATCGTTGAAGCGGGATTATTGACGGGTGGTTTCGGTATACCTTCACCAGTAGATTTTTCCAAGTGCGGTGTAAATAACGTTAATTTTGTGAGTAAATTGTATTAGCGATGCTGTGCTCTGCCAAGTGAAATCACAAGTGTTTCAGTTGCGGTGATTTTATGCATGTTAAACCAATGATTAAAATGTTAATGATGGAAGAAAAACAGATTACGAAAAAGGCCTACTTTAATTTGACATTATTCGAGCACTAAAAGGAAAAAATAATCTTTAAACACTTGTTAAATTTAAGGTAACATGTGTTATATTATGTGAATAGTTTACTTTTTTCTAGTGCTTACAAAAATTTAAAAACGTCTTTTTTGCAGTGTGTTTTTCTTCGTCAGATTAACGAGGTGCAAGGGAGATACTCGTTGGGTAAACATAAAAAAAAGTAATAATATAGGAGTTTAATTTTTATTCTTCAAAACTTTCTACAAATTTAACTACAAAAAGTAAAATAGAAGTACAAAAGAATGTACAAACACTTGCTTAATAAGCTCTCACACATGATTTATCGTATTCGCTCTACTTCACTATAAATGATTTTCAAATATAGAGTAAAAAATAATAACTAATAATCTAATTCTCTCGAATATTTTAATTAATGTGTGATACTTGATTGTACATTAAGATTCAAAATCTTTATCAATCTAGTATGATCACAAGTTTTCTTTGATTTTATTCAGTGATTATTACTTCAATCATTATACGTCTACTGAAAAATATAACATTTTTAAATAGTCGTATTACATAAACGAAGCTGAAAAATAACGCGCAATATATATTATGCAAAATATAGCTTTTTCAAAAATTCAAAAAAAAATTTTTTTTTCATCAAATCTCTATTAAACAAGCAGAGCAGTGGTAACATAATTTCTAAAACAAGTCTTAAATAAAAAACGTTTAACTGACTAATACCCGTACGTAAACTTATGTTAAATCTTATTAAATTGACTGCACGTATCTAAAAAGAATCCGTGTTCATCGTGCTAACAGTGAAAACGTTCAACAATTTATTTCAATCTTTTTCCAATAGGTTCATCAAGAAGCTAAATTCTGCTCCGTAAACCCCTTAAAAATTACGTCAAGATTTAAAATCTGTATATCCTATACTAAGAATGCTATAAATCTTAATAAGTCCTACATTATATAACAACATGAACTTTGGCACTCCCTCGACGGAAAATTATTTATGCTTTTTCAGATGATCCCGCATAGTTTCCTGCTTCACGCAACTATACAGGCAGAGCGGGCAAGCGACTCTGTGACAGCAGATCATTTGGTGCTTGCTACTATCTTCAGCGTGAATCGCCGGGCATTTTTTGCAGAAAATCTTATTTCCACGAACGCCGATTTTTCGGGCCTTCTGCAGACGCTGCAAGTATCGCGGACAGTAGACCACGCTGCAGCGACAGAACAAATCAGGCTCAGAGCGGTGCACTTTGCTCATGTGCTTCAGGAGATCCTCAAGGTTTGCGTTCGGCGCGTCGAAGGCGCAAGCGGAGCAGGCGCAAGATTCCAATTTGAAGCAACGCCGAGAACGCGTGTTCAGAATAGGGATCTTCTCCTTCAGCAGTTCGTCGCAGATGCATCCGTCCATCTGATTCTTTGGTTTGGAACTTGAATGATTGGCTTCTTTCTTGGGCTTCCTTGACTGCTTTTCATTCGCGTAAGATCGGCGAGGCTCCTCTTTCTTTATTCCGTTTTTGACTAGATATTTGGAGAAGGTAGGATTCTTCGGGCTTACTTTCTCCAACAGCACTTGACATTTTTCGCTCAGCTGGTTCGAGGCCCACAGTGAGGTGAGTATTTTGTCGTTAGGGCACTGGTGGCTAAGATCCTTCTTGATTCCGTCGCTTTCACATTTGTTGCTTCTTAGATTCATTCGTTGATATTCCTCCTCGTTATTCGGAGAGCAGGTCACACTGTACTTCTCTTCGTCTAAACTTAACACGTCGATGTCCAAGTCCTCGTCTTCTGCCTTTAACGCTTTGACAAGGAACTCTAAAACAGAAAAATTGAGTGTTCTGTGATGAACAAAAAAAAGTATAAAAAAAAAGGTTGTTGAAGTGAATTTTAACAGAAATATAAAAAATTACGAATCTCAGAAGCTGACATGTATTTGTATAAAATGTTTGCTTTGAAGTTTTGTAGTAGGAGAGGGACTTTGTATAACAGAAAAAAATTGTACTCTAAAAATTTTATTCAAAACATACAAAAAAAACTTACATTTTTATCATTATTACGCATGCTGACTTAACGCGAAAAATTTAATATAACTTAAATGTTATTTGTAACTAAAATAGCAATTGATGCGACATGCATGAGTTACATCGATTATTTTAATAAATGTTCATAAAAATAATTTATAACGTGTATTTATCTTCCTGATTAATGGCATTAACTGGCGAATAATTTTTTTAATATCTTAATTATCATCGAGAAAGCCAAATTGCATTTAAATGCATAACTAATAGCTTGAAAGAGCTTGATGCTTTGCAACTGTAGAAACGACGTTTGCAGACACAAATCGTTTTTTTTTTTTAAGCATAATTTTCCGATCAATTATAAAGTATCATTGTACTCTTCAAAATCAGGAGAATCTGGAATTGTAATCGGTGAATGAAGTTCTAATGGGGTATTCGGCTTATTGGTCACTTCTTCATAAAGTTTTGCTCTTAACGCCTTCAGGACATCTGCAGCAGAAAATCGATTGTAAGTCATATTGGATATTTGAATCTCCAGAGGCGTACTGGTGCGTAACTCTGCAACAGGGGAGAACAAAAAATGGAAAACGTTAAAAAAGTATATTTAAATTTAAAAAAGTAAAATGAAAAATGAAGAAAGGTGATTTACAAAACAAGGAAATAGAAATTAACCAAGACAAAGAAAAATAATGATATAACTTGTAGGTATAAAAAATTAACTGCAACAATTTTAAAAGAATAATCAAAGTTTAACATTAACTTTATTATATTTCTATATATATATTACTTATATTTAACTTCATAAATATACATATATATATATTTTTTTTAAATAATGATGATACAACAAATATCGTAATTTTAAATGCTTTGGAGAATTCACGAAGATGCAGTAAACAAAATAAATCTTCCACGTTCCAAATGTTTCCTCGACTATAGGAAACCTCTCGATAATTCCACGACGCTTAATCAAACTGAAAAAAAAGAAAGAAATTCATTAGTTAGAAAGAAAAATTTTGTTCTTTCACGAAGGAAAAAGTTGCTTTGAAAATTATTATATAATCTGCCTAAAAAGTTGAAGAAACTCCAAAAACAAATAAATTAATATAACAACTCGCAAATTTCAGTGCAAATGTAATAAAATTTAAATGAAATATTAAAACTTTTTTCTGATCACTGTACTAATGTTTTTAATACTAAATACTATTCGGAGAAAAATGATTAGTAAAATTTTACGGAAATAGTAAATAAACTTTGCTTAAAAATTTAAGTAAACGTAAACTTTAGTCATGCAGTTAGTAAAATATACTGAATCTTTTAAGCAATATCTATATACTTGATTAAGCAGGATTAGCTTAAAGCGTCAAATAAATTTTGCTTAAATGTTACAGCAAATTCTACTTAACATTTAAGTTTTGCTTCAAGCTTTGCTTAAATATTAAGAAAATTCTACTAACAATTTGTCTCCGCGTATAAAATAATTTGCAATGCAACATTCCCTCCTTCCCGTGTCTTAATAATAAAAATCTCCGTTTAAGTTTCGAAAAAAAGAGCTTACCGCTGCTCAGCGAGCTTAGAAGAACTTGCGATAGGGCGCCCCGGCGAGGTCGTAGAAGTAGACCTCGTTGTTTGGGTGCAGGCCGCGTATATGTCGGCGCACGTGGGTCTTGACCTTGCTGAGGTAGCTGCAGTAGGGGCACTGAAAGCGCGGCTTCTGGCCGCAGTAGTGGCGCAGATGAGCCACGAGGTTGTGCCGCCAGCCGAAGTACGACGGGCAGTTGGGGCACGGGTAGCCGGTGTCGCGCGTACCCCCCGGCTCACCTGGAATGCACACATTGCTCTATTGTGCTTCCTTTCTGGTACCCAAACGGCGCTACACTGGATTGTTAGTCGGACGAATTTACAGGGATTGATACACGGAGAGAAAAGTCTAGTAAAAATTACTATACTATTTACTAATGGAGGGAGGGACTGGATTAATAAAAAATTTTACTAGAAAGTATGGTAAAATGTGCTAGACTTGTAGCAACATTCACTACAAATCTAGCAAATTTTACGATAGAGACTGGATTAATAAAAAATTTTACTAGAAAGTATGGTAAAATGTGCTAGACTTGTAGCAAAATTTACTACAAATCTAGCAAATTTTACGATACTTTTTAGTAACATTTTTTATTAATCCAGTCTCTCCCTCCATTAGTAAATAGTATAGTAATTTTTACTAAACTTTTCTCTCCGTGTGATACATACTTTACCTTACACGCCGAAGGATGCAAGCGGTAGGTATATCCGGATTAATAAAAAAAAGTTATAAACAAATAAATTAAAACGAAGCTATTTTTTATTTATGTTTTTTTTTTTATTTTGGGAATGTTATTTTCTATTGTAGGGTTGTTTCATGCTGATTAAGTGATTTAAGCTTACTAAAACACTATCCGTTCTGTAAGGATTTTGTATATTCTACACCTAAAATAGCTGTATGTATAAAAAAATATAAATAAAAAATCTTTTAATAATTTCTATAACTTAAGTTACGATTAGTTTTGACTAAAGCGCCTTTCGGATTGGTCATTCTCAGTGTTACTTAAACCTTTATTTTGCAGTTCCATTCATGAAAAACCAAGAAACCGGTATCATCGATATTAAATTTGTAAGATATACATGATCTAAATTCGCGTATTTTGCTGCATCGGCAATCCATGATTACGTTTTAGATCAGCCAGATTATGCTTTACAATTATTTTGAATTGAACAGCTTCTTCTTTAATGCCTTCTTCGTTAAATACACCGTTGAAATAAACTCAGTTGTATCTGCAAATTGGACATTTATCTGCTGGTTTGCTAAAATAATTAAAACAGAAAATTATAGATTTTGCAATAATTCTTTGTAAAAAATAATTGATATACTGACATTTACCTTCAGTTAGACACTTTCTTCGTTTTTTTTTCTGTTTTGTTACAATTTCTTCATAATATTTTTCTGTAGCATTATCATTTAACCAGTGAACTAAATTCTCGAATTTGTGTTCTTCTACTTCGAAATAAAAAAAAATCTATTATACCTAACTGTACCTAAAATAAGACGTGAACTTGTTAATAACCCTGACGATCTTGAGACAACACATTTGGAAAACAAACACAATGTTAAAAGAAAGGACACAATGATAAGTAATTTATTTAAAAATTGACCACCGTTAAAAATCAATGCATCTTTATTGAAATTCATTAAACAATCATCATTTTTAAACGTGTCAACGCGTCATCAATATCTACAGAATTCTCCCATAAAATTCAAATTAAATCCTTCGGAGTAGAATCGTAATTAATTACGCTACAATAAACCGTAAAAAATTACGATTAGGCATCGTAAGGAAAGTTACTATGGAAATCATCGTTGCTAAACGTGAACGGGAGGGTTGCATCCATAATCGACTATGTAGACCGACTCGTGCGGATGGAGCCTGCGCACGTGGGAGCGCGCGTTGGACGCGTGCCTCGTCCTGTACTCGCAGTACGGACAGTTGAACCTGGGGGCATGGCCGCACTGATACTTCAGATGGTTGTAAAGGTTGTTCTTCCGGGTGAATACGCTGGTACACCTGGGACAGCTGAATGGCTTCTCCGTACTGTGGGGAGCCCTGTACATCACACCTGTAATCAGAAAATGCAGAGAGCTGACTCTTGTCACAAGTGCAGATTTTTTTTTCTTTTACTCAAAACCGAAACTTTGCTGAACCTTCCTAACGATCTTTCGTTTTAGGGTCGGAGGTACATATTTTACGAGCCTAAGGTTTTTGCTTAATTTAAACTAGATGGAGGTAATGGAGGTACAACGGATATGATCTCTCATCGACTGACTTTTATTTTGTTACAGCAGTATATTTATGTATAATACTTTGATATGCAACACACGTTAAAACGTACAAAACATGTCTTTTACAAAACAGGGCAAAAATATGAATCTGCAAAAAAGTTTCTCCTCTGACTCGAGCTAATTTACACGCTAAAACGATTGGAGTAAAATTTCACTCTTGGTTTATAGTGCAACACTCGTAGAGTTAAATTCGACACTATTGAATTTAAATTCACACTAAAATAGATTAAAATTCTATGTAAGAGCCAAACAATCACTCTATTTCACCCCACGAAGGGAATTAATTTCACTACAAAATTAGAGTGAAAATCCCTCCAGCTGATTTAGCTTGTACAAACGCGTTACTCGTACAAGTTTAAACAAAAACAATGTTCGTACAATCTTGTAGACGAAAGCGTTCTTAGTCCGGATTCTTGCAAACGTCGATGGTATAGACGTGCTCGTAGGGGTGTTTGCGCTTGATGTGGGCCCGGGTGTTGCTGGAGTGACGCGCGCGGTACGGACAGTAGGGACAGCGGAACCTGGGCTGCTGGCCGCACTCGAACTTCATGTGGTAGTACAGGTTGTTTCGGTGGGCGAAGTTGCTGGAGCACTGCGGGCAGGGGAACTTGCGCACCTTGTTGTTGGAAGGCACGATCTCCGGCGTCGATGGCGGCACCGTCAGCAGCACGAGGCATCCTGGCGACCCAACAGGAAGCGAGAACAAACAAGAATTTCGTTAGCAACGGCGAATCTCGCGAATGCCGCTAACGGGCCGAGTGTCGGGGTTAGTACGCTGGAATTGGGACTCGAAGCGAACTTCTATGGGGAGAGTAATTTTTGCCTGGGAGAAGTGTGCATTTTCCACGTGAGTGCGCTCGACTTGGCGGGAAAATGAGATTTTTCGGGATTGTGGTATTTACAGCTGCGTTTTAGTTTGTGCTCACCTCCTAATTACATCTTGTCAGACTGTTAGCTGAAAATACTACGTTATTATGCTTGTATTGTAAATAAAAATGCAAAAAAAAAAATAAACTTGTCTATAGACAACGTAAATAAAAGAAGAAAAAAATACAGGAACTCGTTGACTTTGTTATAAACTTAATTATAACAAAAACTGGGCAGTTAATTAATAACAATTTTATTGTACTAACCCGAGTATAGAAGTCATTTTTCCTGTAATATTTTTTCACAAAAGCCTGTCAGAACGAACAACTTTAAGGATCAAATTGGATACAAATGAAAAGAAGAACGTTCTCGGGTAAAAAATATAAAGTCGTTACACTTTATTCATCAGCACAGTAACACCTAAAAATAGTTCTATTTACAATCGAATGGAAGTCCACTTTATAGCCTCGATATTTTCATTTGGGTATTTCTTCGCCGACAGGTCGGCCGCCGTTCTGTTCGTACAGGTCGACGACGAAGATCGCCTGAGTTTTATGGATCCCTCGTATGTGGGCGTACATGTTTGAGGAGATTTTGGCGACCTTCGGGCAGTATGGGCAGCCCCAACGCGGCGCCTTACCGCAGTGGAACTTGTAGTGTTTGCGCATGTCGCTGTGGTTTTTGTAGCTGTGGCCGCATCTGGGACACGGGAAGCGCGGGTATGGCGCCGAGTTGTCCCGGAAGCTCGTATCGTAACCCGCGTAGAAACCTGCAAGCAAGAGATTACGCACAGTAGACAAGCGTCTGCCATCGAGCTTAACGCGGAGATTAAATCATCACTCTTAAAAAAAAAAAAATTCTTTGTTCTTATCGAAGTGATTGAGATTTCTTTTTGTTGGGTGGAGGAATGAGATTCTCGGTGGTCATGGTAATTAGTTACTATTTTCGAGACTAACAGCGCAGTAAAGGAGCCAAGTTTATGGAAGGAGGATTAGCAAGTGATTCGAGAGTGTTAATTGAAACTTTATAATAGTTTACTGTGAGAAACTTTACGAATTTTATTTTCTCTTCTTTGTATCTTTTTTTTTTCGTAAACATCACTCTAGTTTTAAATACAGTTCATTTCAATTTCATGAATATATACAGTGCTTCACCTGTTTACGCCCAAACTGGCATAACATTTGTTATTTTCAATCGCTATACTCCTCCTTAGGTAATATTTATTCAATTATAATGAAACAAGATGTTCTTTTTGTATTTTTTCCTGCGTTCTCCGAATCTGTTCTCAGATTGTACTATCCTAACTTTTAGTATAAGACTGATTCACGATTATTGCGAAAAAAATATCAGACTTATTGCTGTTTTTCAGATTTAAACAGCCGTACTTTAAAAATGAGGGCGAATATCGTCAATCGGAGAACGGATTGGGAAAGCGCAGGAAAAAATACAAATTAAAAAAACATGTTGTTTCATTATGATTGAAAAGTAACAAAATTTTATGCCAGTTTGGGCGTAAACGGGTTAATGTACAGAGTTTATACTTTACAGTAGGATGTAGACGTGTTAACTTTTATTTTCTATATAAAAATTGTCGCATTTTTGCTTCTCGCATTCACTGACTCGACCTTGAAAGAAATAAAACTTCGACGGAACATTCTCCGCAAAAACTATTAAAATCTACAAACACGACAGAAGTACAACCACATATACAGCATCGTCGAGTTGCAACGCGATTCCAAGACCGGCAGTATAACGAGCTAAGTGGAATAAATGAAATTAATTTAAATACATTCATTCCACCACAAGTACACAGTTAAAAATTTTTGTGTTGTTTGAATAATAGTTCCACAAAATTTATGTTGTTTTTTCGTTAACACGTAGAATGCGTTTAAAATACACTTGTTTAGGACAATAATTGGGTAGTTTACTAAAGCAGTTAAAATAAAGCACAATATTTGTATAATTTTCTATTGTACACACAAAAATTATGTTTATATTGTGTCAGTTCAATTCTAAACACAAAAATAATGTTTAGAGTCAAACGGATTTTTAACTGTGTACCTTTCACTAATCGCAATTCGTGTACCGTGTAAATCTGAAAATGTGAAAATGAGAAATTCACATGGAAAACGTGAATAGTGACATTTAATACTCAATAGGCCGTTCACATGCTAAATGTGTGAACGATCGTTCACATAAAATTTGCCACTATTTATATTTTCCTAGTGAATTTCACATTTTCAGATTTACAGACTAAGTTCTTTCATACAGAACAAGTGATTATTCGTTTACTCAAGCGAAACTTCACTTATTTATTAGAGAGAGGGACTAGTTACAAAATAATTACACTCGGTATATAAAGAAAATCTACACTTTTAAAAAAAGCATTAAATTTAATGCTAATTTACCTTACTGCATTACATTAAAATTAATGTAAATTCAATTAATACAATATTTAATTTTAATGTAAATTGCGTAAAATCATATACTCCGATAAAATTTGCATTAAAATTCATGCAAAATTCTTTTACAGTGTGTGGGGAAAAAGTTGCCCCAGGCTAATGACCCTGGGGCTCGATCTTGTAATTAACGGCTGGCTCGCTGATAATGTTGATCTCGCGCTCGTTAGGGTGGCGTCGCTTGAAGTGGACTTTGGCGGTCTGCAGGGACTTGTAGACAGTCTGGCAGACGCCGCAGCGATGCACGCGGCCGCAGTTGTGCCTCACGTGGTAGTTCAGCTCCTTCTGGATGCTGAAGTACGCGGTGCACTGCTGGCAGCGGTAGTTGCGGCTGCGGGGTTGCCGCTGGCTCCGTGGGCCATTGTCCCACTGGTCCGCCGAGAAGCTGTAGCTGCGCCCGATCAGGCAGGGCAGCACGGGCTTCGCCTCGTACTCGCTCTCTGCAAAATAAAACGGAGAGGGAGAGACCCCGTCAGTCGCTGCACTCGGCTTCCTCAAATCCGGGGGACTAGTGGCGTTGCTTTTTTTTCTTTTAATTTTTCTACGCGAGTTTCCGTGTCTTGCGATGATTAATTGACAGGGGAACTGACTGAGAAGTGGAAAGGAGAGAGAGAGAGAGAGAGAGAAAGAAAGAAAGAAAGAGATGTTACTTGTTGAGAATGAAAAGAGTGAAATGAAATGCGATGAATGAAAATGTTTTCCTCCTGCGCTCTTTCTCTGTTTTTCTTTTTTTTTACAAAACTCTTGTTATAGTGTTTACACATCATGCAGAGAAATCATTAAATCACAAAGAATATCATTATTAATTATAAATTATGCATTGCGTTTTATAATAGCTTGTTAAATAAACGTATAAATTATTTGATTTTTTTCGTTACATCGTTATTGTTTATGACAGGGTACACGAGCTGTTATGGTCTACTGATGCTGAGAATTTTTGAATTTGAAAATATACAGTGCGAAAAATAAAAATTGATAAATTCGGCAGTTTGAAAAAATGTTTAGTGTGTCTACGCTGAGTAGTGGCACTATGGTGTATTTATAATTATTATCCTTTTCTCTGAGCAGTATATATTAATAAATTTAAAGAAAATAATAAAAAACATTGTAATAACTAAATTTGATTTTAAATATTATTCATTTTAATTTTCCTGAAAATATTTATTTTTTCGAACAAGTACAATTTTGAGATCATTTTATTTTTAATAATTTAGAAGGCACAGGTGCATGTTTTTCTATTGATAAGTTAATTTTTTTTTTAATTTTATTCGCCTTCTTTAATATAATTTATAATATGTTCATAAATAATAAATCATTCTGAAAAATTGACAGTACAAACAATGCTAATAATAACATATCAAATTAAAAATGAAAATTCTTGTGTTTCACGAAACTTCTAATTAATCAAATGCAAAAAAAACTATTTAAAAATACAATTGGTATTTGCAAAATCAAATCTTCTGATACTTCTTTGAGCCATCTTCAAAAATTAAAAAGAAAAAAAGAAACAACTTACCTCATAAAGCAACATTCTCATAATTTCAAAATACATTTTGTTTATTTTTTAAAATCAAATCATAATTAAACAATGATACAAATTAAAAAAATAATTTTATTTAATTATTAATTATTTAGTAGCTTTAAAATGACGAGTATCATCAAAAATAATATCTTCGCGTCAGCTCCCTAATCAACAACGTAGACTTTATAGTCTAAATCTCGTTGATGTACATTCAAATTGTGGTGACTTGGCGAATTCGTACTTGAACTGACCATATATCAGGATTCTATCGGCACATAACTTTTCGCAAAACAGGCACGCATGCTCCTGCTCTTCTTACGTCCATCCAGTCGGACTTGCTACAATTCGAGTAAAGGAGACAGAGAAGGTTCTGTTAGTCGATCAGAGCATGAACGGATCCAGGATTTAATGTTCAGGACGGATTTTCCAAGGGTAGGACATTTCTCTTTTTCGCTTCCTTGGGACTCCGACGCTTTCGATTACTGCAGTGAAGTGAAGATTAAAAAGCAATAGGTGAATTTTTGGTTCAAACATTTAAGAATTTATGCTAATTTTCTTTTAAAAATGATAATAAGAGTGCGACTTTTGTGGATTTCCAGTTTAATCGTTGCTGTCCATCTCCTCTTCAATCGACGAGTCTCCCATTTAAAAAGTTTACTACAATAGTAAAATTTTGAATCTTTTAAAAATTAACACATATTAATGAAATTATAGTGGAAAACAAATTAATTAAAGAAGTATTAAAGAGATTACATTAATATAAAAAAATTAATTTCAATCAACTTTATTACGAAAATAAAAGTAATATGTTAATTAACAACTAGAATATTAATTTTACCTTTAATTGTGTTTTATGTTGTACAAATCTGCTGTTGCGGTTCATATAATTTCTGAATATTTTTGTAAGTACATTGACCAAGTAAGAAAGAGAAAGATTCAACACAAATGATTAGTCTTTGGAATTTTTTATTCATCAACATACTAAAATATGTATTACATGTTTCACATGGCAGTCTTATATCACTTAAAAAAAGTTTGACCTGAAGTACGGACGTACATGTAAAAATTAAAAAAAAAAGTCAGTTTTGGTTCATTACAGAAATGTACATTTCAATAAGTAGGCAATAACAATTAAGTAATAAAAGGCAATTAATGTCATATTTTATTTCGACCAACAAAATTAATAGTTTAACTTAACAAATTAATAAAACTATCAAGTTTTTAACTACGTATAAGCAATGGCAATTCGATTTTCAATTATAAATAAAATATTACTATTTATAAAATTTATCCAAACATTAAACTCTCAGTACCTATATGTACAAACAACATAATAGTTAAGATATTTTTAGCAAAATTTTCTTTGGCACTGACGGTCCGGCGACTGACAGAAGGTATTTTTATACAATTACTCTTTGGCCTAGTTCTCAGCACTGATATTAAAAAAAAAATTATTTTTATCAAGGCACACTTTTTACATTTGATTTAAATAAAAAAAAATCATCGACTCACATTACGTACGTGCTATCTAAATCCCTTAGGTACTCGAAAAAAACAGCCGAAGTTTTCAACAATAAATTTTTCACTACTATCCTAAAACAAAATTCATCTACTTAACGATAAGTTCAACCATCCGTTTTACTCTTCATAAAAAGAAAAAAAAAACTGTCCAAAATTCGTAAGAAGAATTTCCTAAACGTGCGCTCGCTCGCGAGCCAACGAAAGCGAAAATGCTTCCTTCTTTGGTGTACCTATCTCGCGAAAAAAAAAAAAAAAAAGTAAAGAGCCTCGGACTATTTATTGACGATGCCGGCGCCGTGTATGTTCAGGATGTGCTGCTTCAGGTGGTCCGGTCGGCAGAAGTACTTTCCGCAGAGGGTGCAGGTGAAGGTGTAGCGGGAGCCGAGGCCGCCGCACTCATAGCGCGAGTGCCTCGTGAGGGACGAGCGCGACCTGTAGCCCCGGCCGCACATCACGCAGCGAAATCGCAGGTCGCTGTTATTGGCGAAGGCCACCGGGCCGATTCCGCCCCCCAGTAGACCAGGGCTCATTACTGCGAACACACACAGGGAGGCTTTCTTTCAGTTTCATCCAATTTTATTGTTCTTTATTATTTATTTATTTTTTTTTTGTTAACAAATCCCCGAATATTTTTCATTCATTTCTTTTTCATTATCAAATAAATATTGCTTCCTATAGTTTTTTTTTTTCATTGTTAATAAAATTTGCTTCCTACTTGTTTTTTTTTCATTATTAAATAAAGTTTACTTCCTAATAGTTCTTTTTTTTTCATTGTTAAATAAAATTTACATTCTACTTGTCGATTTTTTTCATTATTAAATAAAATTTACTTCCTAATTCTTGTTTCTTTTATTATTAAATAAAATTTACTCATTAATCGTTATGGAGATCTCTTTTATTCGATGTGTGTTTTTTTTTATAGAAAAATAATGAAACTATCGTTACATAAGCACGGCGAATGTTTTGCTTGAATGGGGACTGGGTGTACGTATTGTTCCCTTGAGTAAATCGAAAATTCGCATCGAGACGCCATCTGTCGGCTGGCCGCGTTTGAGGTTTGCTTCGTTCAGAGGCTGAACATCGTGCTTGGCTCGTCGAGCGGAGCTCATCGAGCATCGAGCATGCGGCAACGCTGCGCTACGTAAATGCTATATCTGTATTTTTTATGGATATAGATAGACGTAAAAGCGGCAACGTCGTCGCTTCCTCCCGACAATGCATAGCCTGTGAA
Organism: Sycophila sp. Sp_5; assembly: GCA_018906775.1. Lineage (NCBI taxonomy): Eukaryota > Metazoa > Arthropoda > Insecta > Hymenoptera > Eurytomidae > Sycophila > Sycophila sp. Sp_5. The sequence goes on from JACCID010000020.1 coordinate 2,225,518, forward strand.
CAGCTTTTACTGTGCGAATGACTCTGCTGCGTCGTAATTTTACGTGAAATATCTTTTTTGTTATTATTGTTGTTAAAAAAAATAAATAAGTAAAATAAAATAACAATTTAGCCGAGTAGTAAAAGAGCAGAAAACGACTAATTATATCTGTACCTTTAGCTATTTTTTTTTTAATTAACAATTTGGAACTTTTTTTAGAAATATTTTTACTGCGAAGTATTCTTGTATTGCGATTGCAGCACCCAAAACATTCGACTGTGATTATGCAATTGAGAGTTCGCGGTTATCAATAATTTTTTTACTTCGCGTTAAGCAAAATGTTACATTTTTACTGGATTATTAATTTTGGGACACGCCTATTAACGACCCAAACGTCACGACTTTTTTTATTCGAATGATTTGATAATAAATTTATCAGCAGAAAAGCTCGAGCCAAGCGTGCAAACTCGTGAAACATTCGGAGCTGAGATTTTCGTTATTTTAAGAAAAAAAAAATGAAAAATTTAACATTCAAGAAACAAGAAACTCGAAGCTCGTTTATGTTCACCGTTACAAAAATTTTGCACAAATTTAAATTTGAAATAAAAAATATACAAATAAAATAGTTTCATTGGCAATTCATCGTTTGTGCAAAATCTTTCAATTTTAGGCTTATTGTTATTTACATGCTGCCCCAAGATAAAAATTAAATGAATTTATTAGTTATTTTTTACACCCTCGGTATTATTATTAAATTTGCGTATAGCCCAATCTGAAAAAATGCCTCCATGTATGTTCAAACCCCAAAACACATAATTGAAATTTCTTAGCGATTTTTAACAGCTTCGACTTGAATTTAGATTCACCGAATAGCAACAATCCATTACATTCTAATGTTCATCCTTGATACGTACCAAAATTGCAGTGAATAAGTTATACCGAGTTATGATTTTTTGCTTAGTTTTTTTAGTTGTAATAAAACCAGCATGCATTGTTGTGCTTTTTGATGACTCCAACACTGAAAATTTATGCCACACAATGAGAAGAGGGAAAAAACTCATTTAGAAATTTCATTTTATAAATAAAAAACAAGAAACACGTATTTGCGTTGTAATTCCGATTTTATTGAGTATTGGAATAAAAAAATTTTGCAACACACTGTGAAATTTGGAATTATGTTACACGTAAAATCAATTTGCAAAGAAACTTCGGAAATAATTTGTTCAAATATTGGAAAAAAATTTAATTTACAATTTCTTTTTCTTACAGCTGTTTTGATTGAAATTATTTACATGTATCTTACATTTAATGACGTCTTTTAAACTTCGACAATGGAAAATTTCATTATTTAATTCAGACTAGATTTCTTAAAATTCAATTTGTTAATACGTATCAGAAGCGACTAACAAAAATAACGTTTAATAATAGCTTTTCTCTCAAAATGACTTTAAATTAAAAACTACATGTCAATTCGAAAATCAAAGTTTTATGTTAAGAGAAAAAGAATACTAGTATTAAAATTAACGCCTTTAATTGTCGTACAGCAGTTTAATTTATAATCTTACTCGAATAAAAAAAAAATCTATTCCACTCTAAAAATTGTCTTTAAAAAACAAACGAAAACTATCGAACTGATATTAAGAAAAAAAAAAGTAGCATAGAGGGGAAAAAAGCAGTTCATGGCTTCCAGAGGTTGAAGAGCGCGTGCACGTCCTTCGCGACGGCGCTGGGCTGCTGTCGGGCTTCGAGCATCTCGGCCTCGGTCAGGCACTCGGCGACGTGCCTGAGCAAACCACCGCGGTACTTGTAGCTGCGGCCGCAGCTTGGGCAGCACAGCCTCCGATAGTCGGCCATTGGATTGACGCCGATGTCGCTGTTACCGCCGTTGCTGTTGCTGCCGCTCGACGCTGCAACTTTAGAAGCCCACGTGCTTTCGCTTTTCCTTTCGATACTTTTTTAACTCCCGGATCTTTTTTTTTCTCTTTATCATTGCCAAATAATTCTTCCTTTTTTCTCTCTTTTCACATATATAAATATATACAGTTTCATGCATTACTTCGCAAATCGATTATTTTCTCGTTATTTTCTCATACAAGTTTTGATTTCTTTTTTATTATTATTTTTGTACAAAGAATTTACATGCATTAACGTTAAAAAGTACTGAGTTACTTGAAGAAACGAAAAAAATTGAGTATTTAAAAATGAAAGTAAAAACATGTATAAAATGAAATTAATCGAGACTCGCCCCCCAGATCATGAATGATGATTTTGAATATCTGACTTTAACTTTATTTGCGGCGTGCGACCTTGACTTGGAAGCAAGAATTGCGCAAGAGCACGAAGTGTACCATTTTTAACGCACCACACGATTTCCACCCAAGCTGAGGACAATTGTCTTTATCAATTATATCAGAGTTAATAAAAATGCTCAGAGAAGATGGAAAATCGTACTGAAGCTTCTCTTACGAGTTAGTAATTTTACATAGAAAGTTGACTCGATCGACATGTAAATTACATTAATTTCTTCTGCTTTTACGATTAATCTACGTTTATTGAATTAAAATCATTTCTTAATTAAAAATTTACTTCGAATTTAAAATATAAAAGAATTTAAACTACTGTTCGACAAATTTATTTTCGATCGAATCTACTGTCGCGCCATAAAAGCTAAGGGTGTTCAAGGAAATAGGAGGAAGAGGTTTTTAAATGACAAGATATTGTAGAATTTCATTTCAATTTTTTTCGTTTATTGATTCTTTCAAAATGTAGTCCATAAATCCATCTGTAGTCTGCAGTCTTCTTGATAGTGTTTCGCTGAATTACGAGCGCGTGAATTTAAATGATTAATAAAAGTGAGTTGAAAGAAAACATTTTGAAAATTATTTTACGGTGACTTTACTTTAAAATCTAAACACGAAAAGGCGTTTCTCGTGTGAATCTTCTCTCCTTATTGCGGTGACGGCATCGAGTTTATTTCTGAAGTTTAAAAGTGATGCAAGATTCTAAACAGCGTAAATTCGTGCGCAAGTTCAATTAGCAACTGTTTGAAAAGTTTATATCTTAAGCGTGCACCAGGCACTTGAGGTTGCAAATTGACTGCGCCTTTGGTAATGGTAAGAGTAAATTAGACGGCAACACATGTCTAAATTTGTTTCTAAACATTTTCGATATTTATTCTTAATAAAGTAGCATCTTTAACGATTAATTACATTAACAATTCAATTGAGTCCCACCAAATTTACATTGGCGCTGTTAAAGTACGTGAGTTTAGTAACAATTTTGCAAAATCGCGATTGTAATTTAAAAAAAACTGTACAGTTACTCGAAAAGTTCTGATGTAAATCGATTCAAAAAAGAGAAAAAAAGTTATAAAAAAAATTATTTATCGCTACGATCCCTAAGGTAAGGTGCGACCTTGTGGCCGGATTTCTTCTGGTGCACGCGCATCAAGTCCATGCGAGCAAATCGCCGACAGCAGGTTGAACAGACAAATTGTTTGCCTACGCCACACTCATACTTCTGATGGCGCTCCAAAGAGTACAAGACCTTGTAGCTGCGTCCGCAGCGTAAGCAGCCAAAATTCGACGAGTTGAAGAGCGACGCTGGAAAACAGTCGGCCTTTATACCTCACTCACACTGACGTCAATCACTCTCCAGAACTTTCACTTGTTAAAATGAGTAGTTAGTCGTGGTATTAAATGATTAAAAAAATCACTAATTTCTAATCAATCGATGACTCTTAGGTGAGCACAACAAAATTTTAAAAGCTTCTTGACCTTCGCGAAATGATAATTTAGCGGAAGTGAAGAACATTTAGAAACTGCCGGAATGTTATAATCATTCTTTCGCTCCATACTTCTTTGTCTTGAACAAATCCTTGCGTTGTCGCATCAAGATTTGTACTAGTAAAAAAGTAAGTGAGTAAAAAATATTATTGATTACAAGGCCAAAGTTCATTTTCCTAAAAATGCTGATGTAAGCAAATTTTGGAAAATCCAATGGTCAACGATTGGAACATTTCTGCTCGAGTAATGCAATTATCGATTGATTTTTTTAGATTTAACAATTCGCAAGTGTTTAACGCCGTCGATGAAAATCGCAACAGCCCCGGCGCCTGAGGATGCTACGATAAATCATCTACGTGAAAACAGATTACGAATATGTAAAATCACTAACTTTCCCCCATAAAAAAAAAAGTTAAACAAAAAATATAAAGAAAATGAAGATGAATATGCTTGTACACTTTCATCCATCACTCTTTCATTCAAAAACAAATCACGGAAGCGAAGGAACCGGAAAGATAAACGATGCTGAAAATGTTCCTTTGTGAGCACGTCGAATATTTTAAATTAAGTAATGAAAAAATATTAACTCGGCGACAGTGTACCAAAACAACTTTTTAAAATGTACAACTTGGCAATCCTGTTTGTTAATACGGACTGTCAATGTGTAAACAATAAAAAATTGTTTCATTTACTCAAATAAATAAATGGCTAAATAAAAAATAAAAAAAAATAAAAAAAAAACGCAATAAAGGAAACAATTTACGTAGTTATAGGAGAGGTAATATGGAGTGTAATTATATTTTATCATTAGAGAATGAATTTTCACTAAAAAATTTATAAACCAATTAGCTACAAATTTCAAAAAATTCGTAGCTGTCTGGTTTTCAATGAAATAACAATAGGCAAGAAGAATTTAGTTAACAAACAATACATTATTCATTCTCACACGATCTTTATACGTAATATTTATATCTTAATTAATAAATGTATAATAGTAATAAGGAAAGGGCGTTTGACGTGCCGATACAAACACGCAAACATAATACTTACATAAAATTTACCATTTCATTTTACCAATATCAATATTATGCCATTGCATGTTAAAATCCATTGGACATTATATTTTTGTCATCTTTGGCATTTGGATACGCCTTGGTCTTCCGTGAATCGTCAAGGATTCATAATGGATTTTTGCAAATCCACAATGAATTTTTAAAAATTCACTTTATCCTGTAAATCGCGAAAATACGGAAACGCGATTTCAAGAAACCAAAAAGGATTTCTTGAATTTTTGCGGAAAAAATAGGCGCAGTCAAAATGACTTTGCCAAAACAAAATAAATATATAAAAACCAAAATACTGTAACTGCATTAGTAATCCTCTCGTTAATTTTATACTTCGAGCATCGTAATGAACAACTTATAAAATTTACGAGTTTTTTTAAAATTGAAGTACAAAATAATTTGTTATTTGCAAAACAAATATTCACACCCTTAGATATTCGTTACAAATACTAATAATTTTGTACGACTCTGAAAGAAAATCTGGGATGTTACATTAAAAATTCCACAGATATAACATTCATATTCATTCGCTCGTGGTACATTCATATTCTCAATTACTCTGACAAAAATGTAACATTTCATATCAAATTCTTACGAACTAAAAAAGACTTTCTTACATACTAAATCATCATACTTTTCACACAAGCACACCATATTATATATTAAAAATGTATGGATATGACAATATATTTGTTATAAAATATAAATTGATTTATACCAGTGTCAAGTTTACCTTGCTTTACTCTTTTTACCAATGTTACCATTCTTTACCAATCTTACCAACCAATACATTACCCAAGATATTTCCAAGATCATCTGCAGGTTGACCCTCTGACTGACATCGTGTAATGGCACTCCCGATTTGCTACTTAGTCGGAATTGATGCAAAAAGGCAGCCAATTCCTTTCGGTAAGCAAGCACGAACCGATAATTAAAAAAAAAGATCAAAATAAAATTCGTTAGAAAATCACGAGAACGGAAGCGAGTTTTATGTTGATAGCCAAGAAATTTTCAAAAGGAAAATTTCAAGACATTTCGTTGGCCGCTGGTTGTATAAAACATACGTAAACGCATTTTTAGATAAAGAAATTCGCTAAAAATTGTAATAAATAGACGAAGTGCAAAAAGTAAAACTTCGTTATTTAGAACAATTTTTTAATGTGATTTTTTTTATGTGAAAATTGTTTAAATCGTAGTTAGAAATTTCTGTAAGAAATGAATTATTAAGATTCAAATAGTTTCATAAAACATTCAGCTTTTAAAACTTAAAATTTAAATTTTAAAAGCCCTTTACAAGTTTTAGATAAAACTCCTTGAACAACCCAACAAAATGTGAATGTCAAAAAAAAAATTTTACAACGGCAATCTAAAATGATTGTCATGTGTAAAATTTGAACCTTCGTAGAATGCTGTAAGAAAAAGTATAATTAAAATTATTTGGATAATCAACGAGAAAGGAAAACGAGAAGATAATTTTGTAGATTATATAATCACAATGCACAGAAGCATCCAAAATTCTATAAAATACAAAGTTAAAACCAACGATGTTCAGCTGTATAAATATAACATTTTTATGCATATTATTAAAAATGTATGTTTACATATTAAATCGAAGCGGAATATTATCGAACTCGATAATTTCATAACATATATAGTCTTGCAAAGGAAACGAAATTCTTTTACAAGCCTACTGCTTACAAAATTAGAACAAACGATGATTTTTTTCCTGCATGATAAAATTTGTTATTATAAATTAGCATGTATATTTATATTTTTTTAAATCGCAATTCTATAAGACTGTGAAACAACGCAGTATTATAGAAACCATGATTAAAAAAAATAATAAAATTTCGAAGCGGAATTCAACAATATGAATAATTCTTACCAAAAGATAATCGTATAAGAAAAATGAAAATTTTTACACGATTAGTGTAAGTAAAAATTAATTCCTACGAATGCGGCTGAAAAGATAAGTCATTGTCATTAAATGTTAAATTCAATTATTTCTTCAGAACTAGAATCTCCTAATAACGTAAATTATTAAGAATTAATTGTTCAATAAAACAGCTGAATTTACAATAAAGAATAGAAATTTATAGAATAAAACAGAGAGGCGGAATTTTAACGAATTGAATAATTTTGCAAATGCCTACAATCACATAAGAAAACAGAATTTTTTATGCGATTATTAAATGCAAAATTAAAACCTTAATGATTATTTCTATGGAAAGATTACATTTATGTAGTAAAATTATATAAAATCGGCAAAGTGGAATAAACTTCAATTTGGATAATTTCACGTTTTGCACAATCTTGGAAGAAAGATTCGAAAACTTTATTCAGAGATTGTTAAGCATGAGATTAAAAACCTTGATAAATCGAAGTAATTTATTGAATTGACTCGTTTATAAAAAGCAATATCACATAATATTGCATAAACTAATAATTCAAAAATTCCTTCAACCAACCAATAATTACATAAATTTATATATACATATATATATTAGATATAAAGAAAATTGTTTAATTGATTTACAAAATAAAAAGTATTTGCAACAACCTTTTATTTGTAAATTTGAAATAAATTCGTTTTTCTTTTTTAAAAGAATATCCATTACCTTTTTAAGAAAACCGTAATAAAATATTAATTTAAAAAAGTGGAGTCGTCAGAGATCAATGCATTAAAAATTGCAAGGCTATGCGAACCCTTCACGCATCATGCACTCGTTCTCTTTCATTACAGCATTATATAAAATATATATGGAAAATATTGTATTCAAAAAACGCCTTTAAAAACAATTCAAAATGAACCGAGTTGCCTTCAATTTGAACCGTCCAATAACGCGCATTTTGAAAGTTTATATATAAATATTATATTGAGATATCCTTACAAACTAAATAAGTAGAAGTAAAGGGCGATATTCACCTTTTAAAAGAGAAATTCATCTCTTTCCAAAATGGACCTTCTTGTTACCTTCTTCTTTTGCCCCTGGTTTCGATGGCCCAAAGGGGGATTAGCCTCGGGAATCCTACAAAACCGCAAAAGGCGGATCTTGAAGAATACCTCGGCGTCCCCCTTTACCTCGAGTTTCTTCTCCCATGGACCCTCAGTGGAAGTGGATTGGCTGGTTGGTAGACACTACGGATTTATGGCGCTAAACGTGGCTTGTAGGGGCTACCTCCAGCTTCACGGAAAAAGTCTCGTGAATCCGAGGCACCCAAAAAGAACGCTATCGACAAAAAGTCGATTAAAAAGAAATTCGCGAGCCACAGCAGCCAGAGGGTGGGCATCTCGACAGAAACGAAGATAAAGACCGCGAGTGCGGCGCTTCGGACACCCAGAAAAGGGGTAAAACGTCCGATTCGCCATAGGAAGAGCGAAAAAAACAGTCGAGCCACCGCCCGACCGAGTTGGGAAAATACATCGCGCGCGAAGCTTCTAAAGGCGGCTCGACTCTGCGATACGGTCAAGAAATCGCTTGACCGTAACGGTATGCTCATAACGGACAATCTTCTCGAGTTCCCTTCTCCTCGGTCTCTCGAATTTCAATCGTCTCGGATTAGCTAGACACTCGGGAGGTAAAAAATGTTTGTTTTGTTTTTATAATGATGATGGTGATGATGAAAAGATGATTGAATGAGCATGAACATATTTGCATGAGACATGAGAAACATTATTACAATAATTACAATATACAAAACCATTATGTATTACATAAGATTGTCCCTTTTTTTCTTACTCTGATTTTGCATCTAATGCAAAATTTCTACACGGCGTAGATTTATGCTATGCATGTATACATTATATATAAATATGTCGATTGGAAAACAAGATTTTACATAAATATAAATATTTTTTTTTATGGAAAAAAAAGAAAAAAAAAAAGAAACAAAAAAAAAAGTACTTTCTTTTATATGTAAGGGGTGTCTTTCGTATAAATAACCTTCGAGCTATATGAGAATATGCATGCGCGATGTCGCACACCCATGCATATGTCGCATGTGCTCGCCTTACTCAACAGTTTGTTAATATCAAATCATTACTCTTTATATAGATTTTATATATATGTATGCGTTACGAACAAAGAAGCGAATTATGTACACGTGGTTAGTAAAAAAAGTAGGTGCGACGCCTCTGCCCGTCCCTTTCACCGCTGCAGAAAAAAATAACGCTCGATCGATCTTTCGCTTTGAAAGGCCGCTCGAACGATGGTTTCCCTTTACCTCGCTAAAGAAACTTGACCATGCAGGGGCGGGCGAGCAAAAGCGCCTGAATGTGAGTTAGAGTGTAGATTAAAAAAAAAAAAACACTACCGTAGGAAGCATGGCATGCAAGACGAATTACGCAAAATCGCACAACGGTCAAATATTGGGTTAATACTCGTTTTTTTCTCTTCCAGCTTCGAGTCGAGACGCACTATATTTTATTTATATATTCAATGCGTGAATAAGAAGTTGGGGCGATAAATAAATTATCAAAAAAATCAAGCGAGGAATTCGCCAGCGGGAGCGAGTAAAACGACGTGCGAAACGAGCGAGGAAGGAAACGGGAGGAGGAGAGCGGCTAAGGAGAAGACAAAGAGAGAAAGTATATTTGGGTATGAGAGGTTGGGTAGAACGAATGAGACTCGTTCGCGTGCAAGAGGAAAACAGGAAGCCCGGCAGACCAGTTTTACGTTCCTCCCCCGTCGCCCCCCTCGACCCTTCCATTCCTCCCCCTTTTCGCGGCGTCCTTCGCCAGTTGCCCGCTCGCGAATTCCTCGCTTTTCAAGTCTCGAAAGCCGCGCGCGTGAAAACGAAACGGACGCGTGCGTCTCGGCTCGATTTTGACTTTCATGTCATCTTGTGTTTTCTATGTTCCTTTTTTTTTCTCTTAGAAAAACACTTTGCAAGAGTTATTTTTCTTCAACAAAATCCCTTCGTTTTTTTTTCTTTACTACGTGTGTGAATTATTCATTAAATACAACTACCAGATTAAAGAAGATGAATGTAAAATAAAAAAAAAATAAAAAAAAAAATAAAAAAGAAACACGAATATGACTACGAAAGGTGCTTTCCGTTTCCTTCCTTTTTTTTTAGTTATTGAGAGAAAAAAAACTCGTGGGATCTGGGGGGATGTTCTCAGTCAGTAGAATCAACGAGCGTCCAGGCTTGTTTTTCGCAGTTCGAGTGCGAAAGGGCCACCTGGTCTCTCGTTGATCCTTCCGCTACTTACAACATTTATAAAGAAACTGAACTTTCTGTCGTCACTACGGCGCCGCAGACAACGTGATGCAACTCAACCTCTACTCTTGGCCGAAAAAAGTCAAAATTTATCACTAGCGCTTATCAAAGAGAACTCAAAGTAACTTAAAAAAAGCCAACAAATAAAACTGAACAAATCCAACCGTCAAAGTGTTGAAGTAAACTCGCGTTTTTCGCGCGGTAAAGATTAAACAAAAAATAGGAGCACGCGTCTCGCTTATTCGCACAACCAATTTTAATACTAGAAAGTCCGTTCAAGGTAACAGTGTCTCTAACGGCTAAATAAACGACCTCCGCCATCAATGCGAGCACACAGATTGTATAACATATAAAAAAAGTTTATCAAGACAGCGTTAGCCGCGGTAAAGCGACGCGTTCGAGCGCGTGATTTTCCTTCCCTTTTTATGTAAGCAAAGAGTGCAGATTAACCAATAAAAAAGGGAATTAAATTGATATAAGTATTAAAAAGAGAAAAACGAAATTAATCGCGCTGGCATTGATGAGAGAGTTCGCTCCTCTCTCTCCGCAGTTACCTTTGTTCATTCCCACGTTGCGATCGCCGCGACTGCGATCGTCTACCGGCGGCGTTTCTTGCCTATGACGAACACGCGGTTTCCGTTTTCGCAAATTCGTGGTCTAATATTTCGCTGCATTCTCGCAATTGCCAAATCATTTGTGCTGGCTCTCGATCGGAGACAAGCAAACGGTAGAACTCGAGCCAAAGATCCTCTTGCAGCTCCTCTCGTCTCGCGGTACCGTTAAATAATTTGCGAAAATCGCGGTTGCAATTCTCGCAAATGCATTTAAAAATCTCGCGAGGAAAAAGAGCGCAAGAATCCTTAGCAACCAGTGGGACCGTCGTGCCCGTCGCCGGCCGCTGCGAACCTTTTTTCGCGCTTCGGAATGAGATATGAAAAAGAAGGCAGTAAAAGCCATGATCAATGGTGGGGGCTCTGAACCTCTGCCTTGGCGAAGGGACCGGTGCATACTTTTTTTTCGCTCCGATCCTGTCGCGGCCCTCTGCGGTTTTTCGCTCCCTCCGCATCTGCGGCGGCAGCTGACGCAGGCCATCGCCAGATGCGGGCCCTGCGGAGGGGAGCGACGAGCCCCGAGAGTGGAGGGGAACGAGAACGCAGCTGCGGCTCTCGTTCCCGACGTTGCCAAGTCTCATCTGTAAGACTCCTCTCTCCAAATCCATTATCTTTGCGCGTCGCGGAAAAACGCACCTCTTCTCTCTCGCGACACCGTGGCAAGTGCCTTATAAACAGAGGCTTCGTACGCGTTGGTCGACAAAGTCGATAGAGCGAAATCACGCCATTAGGCGTTCATATCTAATCTTGCCGATCGATCGTTGCGCAGAAATATAAAAAAAGAAATACAAGTTCGTTGCTCCCGCGGAGTCTCTCCGGCAATAGCTAATCGCCGGCGCGCTTCTCTCTTCGCCTATTTGGGTCGAGAGCGACTAGATAAACTCGCGTGTGTAAAAGCACCGTTAAGCGCTGACCTCGGCTGCTGTATCGCCTCGCCTTTTTCTCTCGCTTTGAATTTTCTTGAATGCGAATGCGCGAATATATATTTCGTGGAGGCTCTCTTTCGGACCCCTCTCGAGGCAAGCTTCTCTCTCGTCCAAGGACATCGAGTTTTTTTATTCCGTGTGGGAACCGCGAGCACGAATGCAAATAAAAAAAAAAACGGCACACGGCGATGAAGTAAAAAAAAAAATCGGTTCGCCTCTCTCCTTTTATCGTTACTATTTCTCTCATTTCCACGAACGGACGTAATGAAAAATTTTTGCGCTCGTTGGGCTAACTGCGCCCGCGCTCTTTTCTCCAGTTACCTTCTTGAATTTCTTTCACGAGTAACGCGAGACAATGATCGGCGGTGCGGAGGGGAGAGTCTAGGCTTCGAGTAGGGACCGCGTTTCTTCTACTCTAATTCTTCGCAGTGACGGCGTGTGTGCGTGTTGTGTTGCAGGACGGAGAGAGAGGCGAGTTGGAATGGAAAAAAAATTATATATATATAATGAGAAACGACAGTGTGAAAAAGAAGTTTGCGAAGAGGAGGAAGAAAGGAGGTCGCCGCCGCTAGACCGCCTTCTCCTCTCCTATTTCACCGCTGCTTCGCTGTGTTTTTCTTTCGCGAGACATTACGCGAAAACGAATAAAATAAAGTATAACAAGAAATAACAAAAAATGCGAGAATTAAAAGAATACATATGTAAAATAATCAAAGGGAGTCTTTTCCCCTTAGCTTGTGCACGCGATTGTTTTTTTTTTTAGAACGGTTGTAGTAAATGTATAAGTACAATGCATATATTGTTCTCAGTCAGAGACGGTGCTACGCTTGAAAGAATCGTTTTTAGTTCAAATTTCACTTAGGTTGCACCACATTGCCCGTCAGCGAAAAATCTTGGGCCGCTCGGCCTCCCCGAGCAATGGACACTTTCATTCGACTCGTATGTGCTGCTTGTGCAAAAAAAGGAGTAGTTTAATTTGACAATTGCGACGCTAGCACCGAGTGAACATTAATTTTTGGATTTACGCTTATTAACGAATGAGCATGAGTCATCATTTCTCTAATTACATTAACATTAAATATTCATTATCGAGCGATAAAATTAAAAAAAAAAGCTCATTCGCAATAGCGTCTAACGTACTATTGTAATAGTTGAACATTATCTTTTAAATTTTAAAAAACATTTTTCAAATTAAAATTTACTTTCAAGTAAAATGCCAATATCAAAATTTCAGAGTGCCCATTGTTAACGGGTGGTGAGTCAGCGCTTTGGTAATTGGCGTGGATGAGCCTACCTTGCGAGTCGCGTTGTGCTTGGGAGGCTTCATGGACAGCGAGGAATACTTCATCCTGACCTCCGGGCGGTCCAGTTGCGGCACCCACGACGCTCGCATTGCTTCGGTCGCCTGCCATGTGCCACGACGCGATGCCTGCTGTTTCAGAATTTCGCAAAATACGTCGATATTGTTTATATATGTTCAAAAATAGCAGTCGATGGAGAGTTTTTACATTTGATGTTTTTCAGAAAAAAATCAATGTCCCATCAGTTAAAATGATATTTTATTTTTTAATGTAACGTAATATAGATTTAATCATATACAACTCGTCAGAAAGATTTAGAAGTATCTAATACTGCTAACGTGCATACATTCACATAATACTGTTTGTTTTCAGTCCATCGCGTTCAAGCATTGGCATATTTAAGAGTTGGTCTTGCAATAAAAATAAATTTATATAAATTCGTATTTCTCCTATTTTTAAGTACATCGAATATATATTTCTTTCTTAACATTCAAAACATTTAAAAGAATTTTCTAGTAAAACATTTAATAAAATATATTCTACGTTAACACCTTTCACTTTTGATTATACGCCATGGTAAATAAAAAAAAAATTAGTCTGTCTAAAGTAAAAAAATATAATGGCAATGTTGAAAATTACTGGCTCGTGCTGGTAGAGGAGGCGGTTTCTGGCGGTTTTCGCCAGCGACGTCTTACAACATTTAACTTTTTTAAGTAAAATTGCAAAGTCGACCGATTGATCCCATACATTTCTGAAGCTTGAGTTGTACTAACGCCTCCCTGGAGTATTGCCTCCAGCGACAACCTAACCGATTCTAAACTGTACTTCCTACCCTGCTTGCCTGCGAGCGATCGGAGCAACGAGCTCACGTCGACATCAGCGCGGCGCGCTGGATTATTTGTCTTGCCGTACCCGAGGAAATGCAAGGCTCCCCAGCCGCCGACGTCCACGTTCGGCGGGGGCCTCGCAGAGGTATGAGAACGAGACGACCGCGAAGAAGTTAGCTTTGTACCGCGACCCACCGACCACCCACCTGCAACGAGGAGAGAAACCCAAGCTCTAGTTTCGCCCATTTTTTTTACCGTTTTTTTTTTATTGTCTATTACATTTGCACTTTTAGATCATGTTAACGAATAAATTGTTTTCCTACTTTTGTTAGGAAAAACATTATTTGTTATTATGACTGTCTAAATGCAATTAAAAATTATACTTACATTATTATCGTAGATATGATTCATAAAGTAAATGTAACACGGTATCAAGATTACAATAAAAATGTTATTACAATATTTACAATAGGTCGAAGATTTTCTTGACAGAGGTTTTACTTTATTAATCAAATTTAAGAAAATACCATTTTCTAATTTTCAATTTACTATTTAAGTTAAGGTGCAAACATAATAGTAAAAGTATAATTAAAAAAAAACGGTAAAAAAATTTTAAAGAAAAATCACGGCGATAAAACAACTTTTTTTTCTATACAGTGCAGCATGTTGAATGTCACGGTATGGATTTTTTTCTTTCTGACGAATGTATTTTTAAATTTTTAACTATGCTTTGACATTGATTTTTTTTTAATAATGACGAAAAGCAAAATAATATATTAATTAACATCAATTAATTTCAAGGACTAATTACCTGGATGTTGGGAAGGATCATGACTTGGGCCCGCTCTACTATTGTCTTCTTGCATTTCGGTGAGGTCATTCATATCATCGTCAAGGTTGGTAAGGTCTTCCACGCTTTCCTGGTCGTCCAGGTACTCAGACTTTGGCTGTAACATTTCTTCATTAGGCTCTGGCTTTTCTATAGGTATCTGCAAAATAACAAAATTACAATTAGGACAAGGAATTAAAAACAATTTTTATTCATATTTTAAAATTCCATTAGAAATTTGTGTGAAATTTATCTCGTATGTTTCCACTCCGCAGAAACAGTTATTAAAGATCTCGTGCAGAAGGATAATTATACGAAGTATAATTTACCAACGAAGCGAAGAAGAAAGGTTTACAAAACTACACCAGTCTCTATTATACGTTGGCAAGTAGAATTCGATTAAAATTTTTACCTGAAGCATCTCGTCGGCAGGTTTCGTTAACTGTTGCATCAGTGCCGACCTGCTGATCGAATCCACGGGTTCGGCGGCATGTGTGCTGTCGTCTGCGACTGGCGCAACTCCAAGCGCCGATGCGCTAAGATTAACGTCGCTCGAGTTTGATGCTTCATGATTTTCCACGGTGTTACTTGTGTCTTCGTTTCCGAGACTTCGCCTTCGCAACCTCTTTCTTTTCCTTGTCGGGCTTTGTGATCCTTCCCTGTAAAGCGAAGAAAATGAAAACGTTAGATTTGTTATCATAAAATACAGATTGCTTTGTTTTTTCATTTTAGACAATTTTTCAAATCCTTTACCTTGAGGAGAGACCCCTGAGTTGAGGGCTGGCCGAGTCCTCGGGCAGATCACTAACGGAGACCTGCTGTAGACTTTGCCTAGGAACTTTGCTGTTCTTCTCTGTGTTAAGACCGGAAGACGCGTGTGGAATGTCGACCGACGACGAGGCGGCCGTCGAGCTTGCCGTTTTCGCTGTCCTCGTCTCGGCTTTGCCGGTCGTGGCGCCGCCGGTGCCGCCCGTTCTGCTATCCGACAGGCCTTTTATTTGTAGGGACTCGGCCGCTTTCAACAGGGCCGTTAGCTGGTCCTGGGAGACGTTTACTTCCCCCCTGTACATGTAGTCCATCATGGCCTTCAGTTCTTTAAATTTTACATCCTTGAGTATGAAGACTGGGTGTTTATCGTAGTGTTCACTCAAGAGACCCTGCAAATAAAAAAATCATCCATTTTAATTCGGCTCTCCTCTCGAAAGCGATTAGAATTTCTACGAGCGAATAAAAGTGGAAAATCCTAAGCATCTGATGCGCTCAATTGGGGCTCTCCGAGCTTCGCAATCAAGTTAACCGTACTCTCTCGGCGTTAAAAATGTCCGTATCTACTTGACCCAAATGTTTGCCAACACAGAAAGAAAATGCCTTGGCGAGAGATGCAGAGAAAAAGGAATCGTAACCGAAGCGGCATAAAGAGTCATTATCGGATCGGGAAAATGTCGGAACCAGTCCAGGAGAGCATGAAGCGCGCGCTTGCGCCGCGCCAGGCACACCAGCAACGTCCTATAAAAGGTTCAACACCAGCCGGAACGGTGAGAGGAGAGGAGAGGAAAACGCCAGACCCGCCGCGTCATCCCCCACCACCGATCGCCGCCTCCAGTCCAGTAAAATCCCAGGCAGAGCGCGAGAGGGAGAGAGAAGAGGAGCAAGTGCCCTGGAAAGCGGCCATCTTGCTTTCCCTGGGTTATTGATCAGGAGAAGAGGAAGCCAGACGCAGGCGGCGGCTCAGCCAGAGTAGGTGGGGGGAGAGGCCAGGCAACTGTGCGCCGTCGCCTGCCGCAGCTTTTCTGTCTCGCTCCTCTTGGCTGGGGCGGAGACCACCGCCGCGCAGCCAGCGTTTCAAGATGGGTGCGCCATTTTGTTTCTGCCAAAGAGAGGCTCTTTGCTCGCCGAGGCTCTCGGTGCGCCTCTCCTCCATTTGGTATTGATCTAACCCGCCGAGAGAGTCGGTACAGCCCGAGTACACCAGACAAAGAAATTACGCCGGGCTGTTGCTCCTGCTGTTGCGAACCCGTAGGGGAAACTCGCGCGGCTTCCATTGTGCGCCAAAGGCACAGAAGCTTCGATTTTGCATTGTGCGAATTTCAATGGATTATAATTGCCGCTCGCGAGAGTTCAGTTCTATGCAAATTCTTTTTTTTACTCAAAACTCCCGAGCATTTTTTTATTGGCAACGTAATGGGTTCGCGAAAATTAGAGAATATTAACCATACGTGAATCATTCTGAATTTTTAAATGGACCGAGGATGCAAATTATATCCGTTTTTTAAATTTATAATGAACTCTTACAAAATTATGCCGGAATCTTTGCATTTTGCTAATTCCTTTAATTAACAGTTGCGTGTTTGTATTTTTCTGCAACTCTTGTTCGCTCGTAGAAATCTTATCAGTAAGCTACCATTATTTTACTTTTTACTAAATTAATTAACAGTTAAATATGCTTTCTTTTTAACAGTAAAAAAATTGTTATTTTCTTGAATTACGTTATCAGAATCAACATTGATAAATACTGTACATAAAAAAAGGAAGAAACTCACCTCAAAGTACGGACTGCAAGCGGAGAGGACGACTTTGTGGGCCTTTAGATACTTCCCCTCCGCCGCCAGCGTGCAGTCCACTAATGTGCCGGACACGAGTAGTGTGTCGAAATTTTGTATTAGTGTGGACTGGTGGTTGTTCCACTTAAGGCAGAACTGCTGGTCGTCCTCCATCTTGCTCCCTTCTATCTGCAATCAAGCCGGAAGACACGGCGTCCTTTAGTGATACGTCGTTGCGCAAAGTAATCCTCGATTCGTCGCGACGAGGGCCAGCTCGCGTGAGGCGCGCATCGAGGGGATGCTCAGCGCGGCGTTGTGTGCGGGAAGACCGGGTCGAGGAAGTGTACAAGGCTCGATATGCGTCGCCGCGCCGCGCGACCGCAGGAAAGCTCCGGCTCCGAGCGTGGAAGCTTCCAAAATGGCCGAGATGATGCAAGCGCGTCGGTCTCTCCGCCAGGGCCTTTCCCTTTGTGCGTGCCTCCGTCTCTCTCTGTATCTCTCTCCTCGCCGCCGTGCCCCGGCTCGGCCGCACTAACGGTTCAATGGGAAAGCCGGAGCGTTCGCGAGCGAGCGAGAGAGGAGACAGGGAGAGAGCCTAGGTGGGGATGATGCGGGAGGACGCGCAAGCCCCGCGCATGCGCCGCCGGGGGAGAGAAACTACTCGAGTGTGCGCGAAATCGTTCGCGAAACGAAGGAGAGGCTGCAACGCCGCAAAGTGCGGGCTTGCCAGCTAGGCAACCCGCCGCCGGGCTCGGCGTTGCACGAAAAACCCTTTTTCGGCGTCTCGCCAATGGCCGTCCGGAGCCCCTCCTCTCTCTCCGTCTCCCTTCGCTCGAGCCGAGCGCGTCGCCTCTCCCCGGCCATTTGCGAATTCGCGACCTTCGCTCGCGCCGAAACCTTTACATTTTGCAACGCACGAGACTTCGCAACATCCTTCTCTCGCGTTGTCGTAAAAAAAAAAGAAAAGAAAAGGAACGGTATTGATTTAGGCTAATCGAATGCCGACTAAACGAATCTAAATTACAAATAAAATAAAAAAGAGAGAGAAAATTAAACGCTCCGTTCGACGTTGAGCAACTCGCGTATATCCAGAGGCGAAAAATTAGAAGTGCTAATCAGCGACTGTCACGTGCGAAATCCCGAGAATAATAACAAAGCGGCGAGAAGTATTTAAAAAGAATGAATAAATTACGGAATAGTTTTAAAGAGTTAATAACTAAATTTAAGTAAAAATATTAAAAATTTAAAGTATACGTTGCGAGATGGGGGAAAGTCACGGCGGCAGTTAGGTGCGCTGTTGCGAAAATCAATTAAGCCTTTGGCAAAGCGCACGGCGGCCCAGGCGGGCGTGCGAAGTGCCGGCCCCGACGCGATCGATACCGGCGCGAAAAAAACTCCGGAGAGAGAGAGAGAAAGAGAGAGGTGGGGCTTGCTCGCCGGCTCGCGCGCACACACACACACGCGCGCGTTCATACATACTCGCTCGGGAGGGGCGCGCTCGCGTGCGACTTGCATAATCTATTTATATTATTATCTGGCAAAAGCAAAATTACGTCAGCCGGGCGTCGAGCACTGCAGGCGGACTGCAGCTACTCGGAAAAACGACAACAATACGCGGGGGGAGGGGGGAGTGGACCGCACCGGCGCGACATGGACTCGTCCGCCGAGACGCCGGCAGCAATGGACTTGCCCTTTCGAAGCGTCGGAGACCTCCGGCGGAACATGGACTCGTCCGAGCCAAAACAAGAAAAAATCCTCAAGAGAGCACGTGTACGGAATGTCGGCGATGCGAGCGGAAGAAAAGTAACAAAGGAAACGGGCGGAACGGAACGCGCGCCGCGAGAAAAACCGCGAGGCGGAACACGACCGCGAGGCAGCAACGAGCAAACATGGCGGACCTGGAAGTTGGTCGCGATCAAAATGGCGAGACCATCGCGCCGAGAAAATTCCTCGGAAAATGACTCGCGGCTACCCGCGCGGCCGACTCGTAATTCCACATTTCTAGCGGGACTTTCGAGAAGAAATCCAAGCGCGGACGCTCGCCGAGATGCAACAGGGAAAATCGACGAAGCGCAGTTACGCGGCGAGGAAACGCCCGTTTCCATATCAACTCCGACACGCATAAATTATCTCGTGCGCATGGCAATTTTATTATCTGCAGATTTAATAAACGAATATCGGAGCTAATGGACAATAATTGCAAACCGAAGAAGAATCAAGAAATCGCACCGACGATTTAAAAAAAACTTTTACTTTTACTGTCACAAAAAATCGGGATACCGGCGAAACGTAAAAAAAAACTGCAAGTGCAACGGTGGAAGGGGGGACACGAGAGACTCTCGATTAGCAATGTATCGAAGACTCACCTTAAATTGTAACGTAAAATATCACAGGAAACGCGCGCGTGGAGTAGTGTGGGCCCCGTGAGCGCACCCAGGGCGGAAGGCTTCTCGTCGAGGATGATGAACGAACTCTTGGTCGCGGACCGACGCGCGGTCTCGCGCTCTCCCCAACAGCCCCGCAGCAACAATGGCGCGGCTTGGCTCGCGATCGCGTCAGCTCCGGAGCGCCGCCACCGCCGCTGGGGAGGGGAGGGGGAGAGAGACGCTTCGCGATGAAGTACCGCTCAAGCACCGCCGAGGGCGCATGCGCGCGGGAATGAGGACAAACTAAACGCGAGAGCAACACCGCCAGGAAAATGGTGGCGCGTCACAGAAATTTCGTCGAATTTACGATGGGGGATGTGTGTGTGTGTGCACACTGTACATGTACGAGGCCAGCCGCGGACTCGCGACTATTGTTCTACAATCGTTATGGGAACGCTTCCGAAGGCATTCGGCAAAGATTTGTGATTGTATTCTATTTTCTAAAATTCGTTCAATCACGGTACTCATAATGTATTTTTTATTAATTATGCATTTTTTTTTACAAGTTGAAAAAATGTTTTTTTTTTTTAAATATTCAGAAGGTGTACCGAAGTTGAATGAATTTTAAAAAATGTAATATAAACAGTGACATTTATTTAATAATTGTTTATAAACAAATCGCCGACATTGTTTATGTAAATTTATGTTGCAAAAAAAAAAAAAATTTAATGTCTACATGAAAACGAAAGGTCAGCTATTTGTTTACAAAACCTTAAAATATTATATATTCAAAGGTACACAGAAATTCGAGTAAGTCGCGTGACCTCGAAATAATTCAACGGGGCCTATTCACATGGCATGCACGAGGTACGAATTTTAAAGCACACACACGAAGGCATAAAGGAACCCTTTGTTCATCTAGCGAAGAAATCTAATATCGTGCTTTTTATGCGTTCGCTCGTCTGTTCTTACACTTGAATACTAATGATTTGTTTTTTCTAAAAAAAAAAAATAAAGCGACTCTTATCCTGGCGCGATAAGCACAAATTCATTAGAAACCAAATCAGAATTATCTAAATAAACTTAA
The DNA here is from genome assembly GCA_018906775.1 of Sycophila sp. Sp_5. Lineage (NCBI taxonomy): Eukaryota > Metazoa > Arthropoda > Insecta > Hymenoptera > Eurytomidae > Sycophila > Sycophila sp. Sp_5. The sequence continues at coordinate 2,246,056 of JACCID010000020.1, forward strand.
AAAAAAAAAAAAGTACAAAATTGAAAATTACGTAATCACCGGAACGACGCCACGTTAGGAATATAAAATCCGCCGAGGTTCCCGGTCCCGTAGCCGGAACTCGGGCACGCGAAAGAAATTCACCGAGGCGCTGTGTAGAAAGCCGATGGCTTAGTCGGCGGTGAAAAACCGGCGACAGCCGGCGTCGCTCAAGGGACACGTACGCGGCGGGGCAGTAATGGCCGCCGCTGCCTACTTGGCTTGCCCAAGATGGCGAGATGAAAAACCGCGTCACTCGGTGGGAAAAATGTTTCGCGCGGTCATGCACTCGCCGAATAAATCGCTCGGGTAGTCGTTGACACTCACCTTGGCACAGTCTTCTATATCACAGAGTCAGGACGAATCCTTGAAGGGGGGGCCGAAGAACTGCGCGTCGGCACGCACACGTCTCGTCTCTCCACGTCCGCTCACCGTGGCTCCTCTTTGCGCAATGAGGCGATCGACGCGGCGGCGGTGGCGCGGCCCAGTCGCCCCTGCTCGTTCCTCCTGCGCAGTAGGCCACTGCGCAACCTGCCCGAGGAAAGTTCTGGCGTCCTGACAGGCCTGTACCCTTCGAGGCCGTTTACTAGCACCGTTGAATTATTTTATTTTCTTGCTTTTTTGCCCCGGATTCATGGACATTTTCACGATTGAGGTAATCGAGTGTATTGTTTACCATTTTTTTCTAGATGTTTCATTGACGCTGGAGAATCTACGAGTGATATTGGAAAGAACGTGTATGGCGAGGTTTTTCGCGAGGTTTGTACGTGACTGGGTACTGCGATCGATTTACGCCAGGATTATGGCTTCCTTTTTCCTCGTTTTTAGGGCGAGTTTTATTACATGATTAACGTATGCTTTTTCGCTGACCTGTTGAAATTGATATTTTTTATGTATCTTTTCATGGCTCAGCTTGTAAAGTTACAGTCTTCACCGGTAAACGATGGAAAGTTTTATTTTTTCTTAATTAAAATTTACGGTATGCGTGAAAACGCAAAGAAAATTCGACATGTTCATCGAAATTCTCTTTACGGTTTGGACATTTTCTGTGATTTACATAAATAAAGTTTTTGCATTAATAGTTCTCATAGGCGATTGTAACCACAAGGGAAATTCCTTATGCACATGCTAAGTACGGCGTGGAAAATGGCGCTTCTCTTTGCTGTGAAATATTTCATATATTCCTATCAAACGTGATGTTATAAAAAGTATGAGGTCGCCAACCGTATAAAAGCTATTTTTATGCAAAAATTTTGAAAAATTTATGATTCGTATAGATGTTTTGCAGTTATCACTATGTCAAATGATTTTTACCATGAATGTATTAGTACTTAAAAAATATATACATATAAAAGAAATGAATTATTGTTAATATTAAAAAATAGGATTATTTAAAAACATTTGACAGCGGAATTGTAATCACCAAATCTTGACACTTTATTGCTCAAATTGATAAATTAAGTATTAACGATTGTAATAAATTTTGTAACAACTAGATATATTTATTGCTTGTAATATTATACTGTACGTACATTGACCATTGAAAATATTTTATTATCATCTATTAATAGAAAATAATATACACATTGATACATTACAGATTCTTGTGCTTTGATTGCAATGTGTACTAAAAATTTTGAAAATTTACTCTCTTTGCAATGGTTAACCTGACATTCGTTTCTAAAAACTGTTAAAGATTATATTACATTTGTGTTACAAATGTATTTATAATTATTTTAAAGTCAAACAGAATTTTCTTGAAATAATGATTCTTTGACTAAATATATTTAACAATAATTATTCGTCATTTTTGAAAAACGTTAAAATTGATTAAAATAAATGTTCTGTGTATGAATAAATTTTAATATTTAAAATATTTTATTAAAATTTGAAGCTTAAATAATATAGAAAAATATCTATTTCGTTTCTTTGATATCCTGCAGCTGATAATTTAGTTGCTCAAAGATATTTATATGATATATTTACATGAATTTTGTTGTGTTTCATATTATACCAGTAAATAATAATAGTTTTTAAATCAGTTTTAAAATTTATGTTAATTTTTTAAATATTGCAGCTTAAGAATCATTAACGTATTTTATTTTTTACTTGGTAACTTCTATTATAAAACTATACCTAAAAAAAATTCTTTTTAATTAATTTTTTTCACTGCTTAAATATGTCAGTAAATCAATATAGCTTACAGCATAGAAAGTGTAACTTTTAGATTCCTTGATTGTCCAAATTAGTTTTGAAATTCTTGTTATTTTTGTCACATAGTACCACTAATTATTCTATAATTTTTGAAAAATAAAAATAAAATTCAATATTAATTTTTACAATATTTATTTTTATACATATACCTTTTACTTACTATTGCCCTTTTAATTCCTTTCAGGACACTTCTATGCCTTCAGTAGATCATTGAAAGGATTTCAACATCTTCACACCATTTTTGTGATTTCCTTCATTTTCAAATATTTGTGGATCATGGCTGCTGAAGATATGAAACGCATCAAGGTAGATTTACAAAAAACTAATTTATAAAAAGTTAAGCAACTCAATATTATAATATCGAATAACTTGTAATGTTTAACTTACTTTTTTTTATATATATTTTTAAGCATTATATCATCAACAGTCGACTGCAATGCAATGCAAATAAAAAAGCTTTTTATAAAATATAATTTTTTTCTTTTCATACTATTCACTTGATTGTGAAAATTTATGTTTATTATAATGATATACGTCTATTGCAGGGCTCATATGAATGCTTATCAAAGGAAGATTATCTGACAGTTTTGGAATACCCATACCTGCACAAGACAACTCTGAACGGATACAGCATAAGAACTACTTCTGCGAAATGTAATCATCTGAGTAGAACGAGGTGGAAAACGTTTCTAGCAGATGTTGGTAAGGAAGACAATTTGCCATATCAAATCTGACTGATTTTTTCATGACTAAATTATGTTAATGATGAGTAATTCATAATTATTAATATTTTTCTAGAAATAAAACGCTGAATTTAGATGATCTTTGTTAAAGTCAAGTTTTATAAATTATGAAGTGATCAATCAAAATTTGTGAGTTATATTAATTTCCCTTTTACTTTGTAGTACAATATTATTTATTTTTTGTCTTTAGCTTAAATATTATTAATTAAGAATAATATATTTTACTTAGATTTTGATGGTATCTAAATATTTATAGAGTGTAAATCCAAGTAAACAAACTTACGGTTTTCATTTACAGTTTACTCATTTCATATTTTCTAATTGCGTTTGATTATTCCTATAAAAAATATACACTATTAGTTAACTGGAAACAGCACTGTATTTTTAAAGTATGTGAAAATTCGCTTATATCAGGAGACGTTGATAATGTAGATAATTTTCTTTATCCAACCATGAGTAAGTTTTCGCCTATATACAGTTGACCTAAAATTTTCTTTCTTCTCCTTATCTATCATATTACCTACCTATTATTTAGTTGCTCAAACGGAAAGTAAATCGATTAAAATTAGATTTTACATAAATATTTGTTGATTACAAATACATGCTGTGTATTTTACAAATTTATGAGATAGTATAGAATAATAAGTAGTTAGATAAGAGTGTTATCTTATCAATATTAAGTTTTTATTTTAATACAAATTTATTTTAAAATAACATATTTAGCTCGCGGACTGAGTTTAAGTCTATTTATTTTATCAAATTCTCAAAATCGACATATCCTTGATAAGCACTGTTTTCTTTCAGGCGTCATTCAGAAAATCGAAAAGGTCGGAAGCGCGACTAGTGATTCATCTACGAGTAAGGTTTCCAAGGCAAGGTGAGGCCGCTCGCAAAAAATACACGAAGCGCTCGGCTAGACATTACAAACGAATGACTCGTCGTCTCTGGTAATTGTCAATTCGAAGGAGAGAAGGAACAAGGAAAAAAAGGCTGCTCAAGGAAACGAGAAAGCGAGAAGTTTGAGGAGAACGGCAACGAAGAAAAGACAAGGCGGACTAGCGCGCACGCAATAAAGGAGGAGCTGCAGCGACGGTATAGAAAAGTAAGAGAATAAATTGAAAGAAGAAGAGAGAGAGGGACCGAATGAGAAAGAGAAGTAGAAGTAAAACCGAGTACACTGAGTAGGGATCAAGAGAGGCGGAAAAAGAGAATAGAAAGAAAGCAGCAAAGCTCCCTCGAGGAGAGAGAAAGAAAGGAGAGCTAAGAAGACAGTGTGGAGAGAGAAAAAAAGGAGGAAAAATCGAACAAAGGATCGAGGGAGAGAGGAGAGCTCGCGAAGCCCCGGGAACGGAAGAAAGGAGAAGCGCGCGCACGTAGATAAAGAGACAGACTTGTACACGTACATACACACACTCGGAAGGGCGCAGGGGCTGGGCGAGAAGCGGAGGAGAAGAAAGCTCTTGAGGAAAGGAAGTACGCGTGCGAAAAGGGGGAAGGAAGGGAGAGCGAGACGGAAAATCGTAAAGGGCGCTCTCCCCTCTCGCTTTTCTCCGGCGAGTATGGCGGCCGCCTCCTTCCGGCGGGGGCGGCGAGTGGCCCCCGGGTGGGGGTGCAAGTTCTCCGCTCTTCTTATCTTCCGAGCTCTGCGGACCGCGCGGCTCTGTGTCTGTCTGTCCGGATAGCGGGAGATACGCTACTCCCTCCCTCCGCACCGTTCTTTCACTTTGTTCTAGCCGACTTCCACATCCTCCTTTTCTCTCACTTTTATGATTTTTGCGCGATCCCCACCTCTGCAACTTTTCTTGCTCGTCTGACCACTTCGCCTTTTATTTCTGACGGATCCTTTCTTTCTTTTTTTTTTATTTTCATTCTATTTTTCTTAGCTTTATTTTTTTTGTACATTTGCTGCTTCCAAATTCCTATGGTAAAAATCTCCCGTGTTTTAGATCAGACGACTAGCATTTTTTTATACTACGACGTACGTACAGTTGGCGAAAAAAGAATGCAAATTCTCCCGTGTTCGAGCTTCGACTTTCGCGCTTTGACGTTCGAGCCTTTTGCTTTACATTTTTTTCGTAGCGCTGTTCATTTGTCCCATTCCTCGTCCCTCTCGACCCACGCGCGCTAATGAAATACATGAATTCTTTGTTGCAGTCGTGATTTTCACTCAGTCCTTCCTCGTCTCGTCTCCTTCATTTTTCCCCTTCGTTATCCAGCTGGTCTTCGCTCCTTCGCGCACAATGCATGGAATAAAATTTTTTCCTCCATCTTCTCGCGTTCCCCCTTCATTTTTATTTTCTTCATTACGCGACGCAAGTATGCGCTTGCACAAGGACGTACGTAGCATAAATGAATTTTCCACCTTGGCCTTACACTTTTTTTTTGTATAATACGTCGCTTTCGCAATTTCGCGATCTGCTCTCTTGCTTACGCGCGAATTCCTCGCCCTCGCTTCGCCTCTCTTCCACGCGCTCGCCTCGGTTTTCTCGGCATGTATGTTTTCCAACATAAATTTTCTTTCTTGTTCCTTTTCTTTTTGCAAGAAGAAAGAAAAAAGCCGACGCAGCCCGCAAGCTCGCTCTCGCTTTGTTTCAAGCTTCGTGATCCTCTCTTTGTTTCTTTGCCTTCATATATTTTAGTCTTGCTTCGCTGAAAAAGTTTCATTCGAAACGACTAGATATTTTTTTCGCACGATTTCCCCCTCTCTTTAGTTTTAGCATTTTTAAACAACGACGTTGAAGATTTTTCCTTTAAATTAAAAGTAAACCGAGGAGAACATTGTATCTTGGAATACTGTTTTCGCCAAATGCACTAACGAGGTAAATATCGCAGGTGCAACGCTCAGATGTTATTCAACGTATATAAGAGATTCCCGCAAGTAAAGCCAGAAACGCTCGTGCAGTTTAAAAATATCCTTTTAGAAAGGCGTTCGAGCTTAGATTTCTGTATTTTAATGTGGATGCTGTATAAACATCTAATTTTGTTTTAACGGATTTATTCAATTGGTGCATTTGATTCTTCTTTTTATGTAATATTTCTAGTTTACAGGAGAAAAAACTATTTTTCTTCGCGTCCCTGTTAAAATTAAATTCTTAGATTGCGTTATTTATTCGTTTAATTATTTTGGCACGTTACACGTTACAACAGCAAAGGCTTAGTTACATTTTGAATCGGTGTAACAAACGACGTGAGGAAAATTAAGGTCTCCGGTGAAATTTAATACAGAGATCCGAGATATTTCATTAGCTACAGCTGTTGAATTTTACACTAGAGTTATTAATTTTGTCAGTGTTGAAATATTACGAACCGTTGCAAAAACTATTCAACGCATCTTTTGATAAAACTTTAGATTCATATTCGTCTAAGCAACAATAATGCATTTTAACTTGTTTAAAAAGCAGAATTGTGATGATATCGTTTATCGGAAAATCAGTACAAGATGCAATTTGCAATTGAATTTCTGCAGGTACAGATTTCCTCATTAATAAACAGGCCGTTCAATGTATATATACACGGAGAGAAATTCTATAGTAAAAATTACTATATTCCGTAGGAACAGTGGGATATACTCAACTTATGAAAAATTCCTGTGTACATAGCAAAAATTGCTATTTATGTAGAAGAAATTGCTATATACATAGAAACTTTTAGTATGTTTTATAGTAAAAATCGTCATAGGTCGAGTATGTCCCATTGTTCCTACGGACTATAGTAATTTTTACTATAACATTTCTCTCCGTGTAATATGCATATAGGTATCAAAGAACTGGTTAAAGTAAATGTACAATTAGTCAAATTATTTCGACCTCTTTACATCGTATTACCTCACAACTGGATAGGCAAATATTTACTCATTGCTCTCCGTCTTTTCAGCCGCCGTGAATCAGAGCACCGAGTCTTACAGTTGAATCATTGAATCCCGAAGTTCCGCGCGACGCTCAACTTCTCAGCAGACTTTTTCAAACGAGCACTGCCAAGATATGAAAAATGGAAAATCGCCATTTTCACATTCCCATCTCTCATTTCTTCCTTTCCGCCGAAGTAAAAGGTAAAAGAGCGACACACTCTCCTCTCTCTCTCTCTCTCTCTCTCCCCTTTTTTCCATACACGTTATATGACACAATATCTCGAGCTCTTTTCAAATGATCTCTCTCCTTCGTCGCGAGCCATCCTCGCGTCTCTTCCTTCTTCTCCCTCTCTTTATCTCTCCTCGCACGGAGAGCCGGCGAGAGATAGAAAGAGAGCGCGAGGGGAAGGTGCGACGGTGACGAGGCTAACGGAACCTTTGTAGGTCAAAGCGAGAGCGCCGCGGCTACGAGGAGCGAGGGAAAGAGGGAGCGCGACAAGGATGTACCGGGAAAACGGAGAGAGAAGAGAGAGAGGGAGGATGGAGGTCTGACGTGCGCGCGCGCGCTCTGATTCTCTCTCTACGGCAGCGTCGTCGACGTCGCCGTCGCGGGCGAGATAGAGACGGCCGAGGCGGAGAGGGAGACGGACGAGGCGCTCTCGCGCGAAAGGCGAAGCAGAGTGGAAAGAGAGCGAGGCGCGCGCGCGCCAGCCAGGCCCCCAGAGTGGGAGAAAACGAGGGAGTCCCGGCGCGGCGAGAAAGAGACGGCCGCGGCGCTGCGAGGAGGGAGGTAGGAAAAGGCGGAGAAGGAAGGAGAGAAAGAGGAGAATATCGGGGTCCACAACAAAATCGCTTAATCGCTTCGCGCCACCGTCCGCGCCAGCACGCAGCAGCAGCTCTCCGCGCGCGCGTCCGTGTACGACCGTTCAGTGTGCAGTGTGCTTTCGCTATTTGCGGGAGATTCGAATTCGCGGCCGCGAGTGCGCGAGCCTCTCTCGCCGCGGGAGAACTCCGAGTGTGGCCGTATGTCGCGGGGCTGAAATACTGTGCTTGGTTCTTTACTTTTTTTTTTATCCTGCGAATATTTTATTTAAGGCAGTGCTTTTGACTGGCGTGCGCCCGAGGGAGAGGAGAGCGACGACGGTGTACGTCGGCGGCGAGGCTGCCACGACTGCTTCCTGGCGACCTGGGGCCCGGCCAATCCTCGAGACACGTCGCCCTACATCCTCGCCAAACTTTCGTGAGTGAACGGACGGCCCGCCGAGCTTTCAGCTTTTAAGTTGCGCTTTTATATCTTGTTTATCTCGCGCGGAACGGCGGCTACATGTATACGCCTCCCGCGGTTAATTTAGCCGCTGGCTTTACGACTTTTTCGTTACTTCACTCTTCACCTGCCCCCTTTTTTATTTTTTTACCTTTTATTTTCGACTTTTTTTTGCCTGTGTTGTGTAATTTTTTTCGGACGGTAGCTAAATATATATAATGTTTTCTTCGTTTCGGTGTGTTAACGTCACCTACGAGTTTTGCGTAATTTTCTGAACGAATTGAAAAATCGCGCGGTTCGGGTGTTCGAAATTCGAGGACATAAAGAAGTCACGTGGCTCGGTCATTCAGTAGTGGTCTTTTACGCCGGATTATTTGCAGCATGACGTTCGGCATCGTTATCCTCCGATCGAGTTAAGAATAAGGAAAATCGCTGAGAATTTCGAGACGAAATAGCCGAATAAATGTAAAAAATCCTCCGGTAAACGATTGAATGTAGCTCGAGGAGGTAATTTACGAGAAAAAGTAACTTACATTGTTCTCGAGAGCGAGAAAACGTTCAAACCACATCCCTGCGCAAAAAGCGGTTCGCGATAGAAATCGGGCACCAGAAGTTTTTTTCGTACAAAGTGTCGCGGACGCCCGAAAGAAAACCTTGATTTTTGTTATTTGCTTTCTTCGACAGATTCACACCGTCTGGGGAAGCTCGCGGGTCTCGCTTTCGTTTTTGTGTTCCGCCACCCGTTCGCCTAGTGCCCGCCGATGTCGATGCTCGACCTGGAGCGGCAGCAGCCGCGCGCGCGGTGAGCGCCGCCAGGAATCGTCGTCTCGATCGGAGCCGAAGGGTGAAAAAAGTAAAGTTAAACGATAATCGGCGGACGAAAACGGGACTCCTCGAGGACACTGCCGCTGCGCCGAGTCGCGAGACCGCGCACACCATGGTGAGGTACGGATCCACGAGAACATACACGTTTTTCTTTTACTTTACTCTTTACTCTTCCTCGCTATTTGATTTTTTTCTTATTTGGTTTATAATTAGCCTCGTCGAGTTTGCGCCTCTGCCTTCGCGAGCTCTGCATGAATTTGCATGAATCTCATCTAGTTTTACGAAGCAAGCGAGCTTCGCCCGTGAAGTGCAACAATGGCATTTGCATGACCCATATCGAGCCTTGTCTTATTTTTTCTTTTTATTTTTTTTTTATTTCGCAATAGAGACATTACGATTTTCATTGTAGAAAGTTTAGTGCGTAGGTTTGACTGGGCTGAGCGCAATTTTAATGGAGCCCGCAGCGTATTTTAACGCAGACTGACGGAAAGCTGCTCGCACTGTGACGGTGCATCGCTGAATTCGATATAATTAGCGATGAGAGCGATGTTCATTTAAAGAGCGCAAAAAAGTGCGCCGATCTCGCTCAATCAAAGGACAAAACAACGAAAATGAGCCTTGTGACTAATACGAAGCAAACCTCGCCGATGAGGTCCATTTTCGGACTTGGAGTCTAAGCATCGTTTTTTTTGTACTTCTAGAAAGAACGCGAACGAAAGTCTTGTATTCGCTCCGACAAGAATTCGTACGAATTACTGGACTCGTACCAATGCGTTGAAAATTACGCACAGGGTAGGACCTCTAATTTAGATCTCCGCAAGACAGCGTCTCTTCTCTCATCAGCGAACAGTTTTTTCTCTCGATTTCACGGCTGCGGAATCCAATTTTCCCAATCTCTCGCGTGCGTTGGCGTTTTTCTCTTTCTTACCCCCGAAACGTATAACCCTTCGGCCCTTCCCTCTCAGTCAAAAGAGCGATCCGCCCAATCGACGGGGTTTATACCCTCCTTCTCATCTTCATCTCCACTTTCGTATCTCGTTTCTAAATTGAACTCCGATAGGAACTTCAAATCCTCTCGCTAAAATCAACACTGCGAGTACGTACCTCGCCAGCGTCGCGTGAGTGTCTATATATATATATAGATACTCATAAGCGAAAACAAGGCGCCACGGTGCGGGAGTTTACGAGGCGCGGCGGCTCGAACAGCTGATCGCGCTGACGCAGCAGCGTGTCGAGAGAAGCGAAAAAAAAGTGGCGAGGGCTGCGCTATTGAAAACTCCCCTCCACGCGTGCCGGCCATTCATGTTCACTTACCAGGCGCTTTAATTCGATTCGAGGTGGCCACCACGCGCCAGCGACGTCCGACCGTGCCCGCCGGTGGTTCTCCGCGCTTTTTTTCGCGCGCGCGCGCTCTTGCCTCGCCTACCCCTCCAATTGTCCGCGAGCATGTGTTTTCTTTTTTTTTTTTTTCAGATTCGGCGATCGACGTCGCGCGTAAAGGCTGATTTATGTTCGACGCCTGGTGAACTGCGGCGATGCGATTAGCCGAGCGAAAAGAGTTTTTCGAGGTTCTGGGATCTTCGGGCTTTCCTCGCGAAATAAGAGGAAGCTTTGAGTGCACGGCGCGGGGCAGGGGAGGGGGATAAAGGAGGCGCTATAATATCCTTGTAATTGAAGCGCGTGGAGAACGGCGATCGAAAAAGGGGGCAACGGTATGCTCGCGAGCGCGAATAGCGGAACCGGAAAGTGGGCCACGACCGGAAACCGGGTCTTTCTCTCTCTTGCTCTTTCACCGCGAGGCGCCGAGCGCATCGCGCCGGGCACGAGCCTTTCGAAATCGTCTCCGCTTCGTCTTTTCTCCTCCTGCACAGCGCGCCTCTTTTTCTTCTCTCAGAGACGTGGAACACAAGGGGAAGAACTAGATGGATGGTCGGGATGGATGCCGGACAAAATTTCGTCACGTTCGCTTAGGTGGATCGGCTCGATGGTTTCGTCAAGTCGCAATTGACCGTGCGACTACCGAAAGTGTCGGAGAGCTTGTCGCTCAGGAAAAATCGATGGTTCGCTGAATTTTTTTACAGGGGGGGGGGTGAGGAGGAAGGGCTGTCGAGTTTACTATTTATTTTTACGGATTAGAGGGCAGTTGTATACGTACTTTTGTATGTAATTTTTTTAAATATTCGGTAGCTTTTGAAGCACTGTGCCTAGTCTCTCATGGAAACCGAGTTACCGAGTACAAAGTCTTGATAAAGAAACAAAAAGTTATGTTGAATTTTGGTAGAAGAATAGTTTGAAACGAAAATAATAAAATTAATTTTTTCATCTTTTAGTAGGAGTCGTATTTTAAAATAAATTCTATCAAATTATTGTCCTTTACAGAAGTTAGTGAACTAAACTACAGTCCATTTTGTCAAAGTAAATATTCGTATTTTATAATATTTTCCATAAAACGTTTGTTTATTTATTATTATGTATATACATTTATATCGGTGCAAATTTTAAAATATTTTTAATCTTCTCAGAATAAATTAATATAACAAATCAAATGAAAATTACTCTATATCTCACAATAGAAAGAAGATTAAGATTAAGAATAGATATTCTGTGCCAACTCCTTATTAATTTTCGTATGCTAATCTAAAACATATAAATTTAAAGTTTTGAACCATTCATTATTTAAAGCGGTTTAAAGTTTAAATGTAAACGTCAGTACGATGAGTGAGTATAAAAAAACGAGAAATTTAACATACAACGAAGTAAGAAATTACGATTGAAGAATACAGTAGTATAGAGTTGGAATCGTCCACCGTTAACCGCACGATAATTTCCCCGTGAAAATCGACTCCGACACCTCTACACGGACAGAAAAGTCTATGTAAAAATTACTATACTATTTAGTAGTGCAGGGACAGACTCGACAAATAAAAAAATTTACTAGAAAGTATGGTAAAATGTGCTAGACTTGTAGCAAAATTTACTGTAAGGCTAGCAAATTTTACGATACTTTTTAGTAAAATTTTTCATCAATCGTGTCTGTCCCTCCATTAGTGAATAGTATAGTAATTTTAACTAAATTTTTCTCTCCGTGTAGGCACTCTCGGCGCTCTTCATTTTTCCGAAAGCGCTCCTCGCGTCCCGAGTCCGGCTTTTTGCGAGCGATTTCACGAGACGTGTGAATCGAGGACGCGTGCGACCGCTCTCGTAGACGTCGATGTTTTTCCTCTCGCGCGCACGTGCGACCCGGCTCGTTAGGCTCAGCCGTTTTTTTCTCCTCCTCGCCGCGCGTTACACTCCAACAGCCTCGCCGATACGCCAGCGACTATTTTCGGCCCCTCGGAGCAATTAGGCAGAACACCTCGCGAAAAGCGTTTCCCCTGGGTGGACAGGATCGCTCGGCGGCATTTTCTCCGCGATCACGTTCCGGCGGCGGCGAGCCCGGGTGATAAAGAGAAATGCTGCCTAGAAAGCAGGTCTCACCGCGAATCTAGGTTATATAGCCTCTGCAGCCGGAGCGAGCGATGCACACACATCCTTTGCAATTTTACCCTTACCCCCGCCCCTCCTGTGCAGTCGCCTCTCTATTCCGCTCTTTGGCTCTCTCTTTCTCTCTGTCGGTGTCTGTATCCTTCTCTCCTTTTATCTAGCTCGCGCGGCTTGTCTTTCACGTGGCCGAGCGCGGCTCTCTCTTTCGCATTTTTTTTTGCGCGAGCACGCTCGCCGCTTTCCTTTCTCTCGGAGCGTGCAAGTCGCGCGCGGAGGCAAAGACCCGCGCGCGAGCTTTTAGCGAGCTTTGAAATTACGCGAGGATGCCGCCGCGAGAACACGGCGCGCTCCATCTATGGGGCTGCTCATATATCGGCCTGTGCGATGGTTCGATAGCGAGATGAATTTCTTTATTCCGTTTTTTAAGAACCAAGTACGAGCGAATTTGCGTTGATGATAATTCCCGGAGTTACTCTGTGTTGTCTTCCGGCTGTACAACAGCTGGAGAAACTTTCTTATATCCTTCAGAATCCGCGTTCAGAAAATTGACTTTGTTTTCCCTTCAAAGCATCGGCGTTTGGAGTAATTCATTTTAATTAATAGTTAAAAACGAAAATTGTGTAGATTCCACTAAAATTTCTAATTTGTTTGCGTAGAATGTTTTATAAAATTTTTAATTCCTTATATATTTTTTTAATTTTCCTTTGGCTTAATTAATAAGTAGTTTAATTTATCTTATAATAATTTAGTTGATTAAGCTGTTCTAACATTATGTTGAGCCTAATAATTGATCTAATTAAATTACTAGTTGAGTATACTGAAGCTTCCGTCGACTAAACTAAAGGTTTTGCTAAATTAATTAAATGATCTGGCAATTTTTTTTAGTGTAGATTGTGTCTAATTTATAGGGAAATTTAAAGTATGGAAGTTTGTATAACATCACAGTGTATAGAATTTTTATACAGATATGAGCTCAATATTGACGTTATCTAAGTATTGGTGTGCGTTCGTGAAATATGCGAATACACATTGAATTGGTAGTTATCATAGCTTTCCACTCATACGTTAAAAAAAGGCAGAGTATGAACTCATCACATTTTTCTTTTTTCACGGAAAACTTTGTTGTAATGTCAAGAAAAACGATTTACAGAATGAGTAACAATAATTTGACGACTAAACAATGAAAACTGTTTCTTCGACATCTGCATCATCAATAGTTTCTTGCATCTCAAATCACGCAACGAATTTCCAGCAGAGTCGACGTTTTAAGATAAGACGTATGAGCAATACAGATTGATGATTAAACAATTTCGCTCCAGATAAAATTAGAACGTCAACGGCAAGATTGATTGTTTTTATATCAGTCGCAGGAAAAGTGCGAATAATAATATACAATCCTCTGTTTTTTTTTTTAAGTAGAAAGTTAACGAAGCTTAAGTCGAACGAAAACACCGTTTCTCGCAGTCTCTAACTTTCTTTTATATAAAAGTCCATCGCGAGTCGTCGTCTCCTTTGCCGAGATTGCAGCGGAATCTCAAAGAGCAGCAAAAGACACGAAAATATTGCGAGGCTTTTTTTTTTGTAAATTGCTCGTTCTTACGCAATTTGTAAGATACGAGAATTTTTCCTCGTTCCCTCAGCTCTCGGCGAAAAAAAAAAATCCCGTCTTGAGTTTAATTTTCAAACGTTCATCCCGTTACATTTCTCTCGCACGTAACCCTCCATTATCCCCGATGATTCCTTATTAACCGCCTGTAAAAAATAAAAAAAAAAATAAAGGAAGGGCAGCCGGGCAAAGTGTAATCTCGCGGATGAAAACCTCGCCTCGAAATTTCACCGCGCGGCACGTATATATAAGCCTCGCTAGCGCGCATAGATAAACGCGCGCGGCGCGAAGAAGAGGTGGACGCGGCCGCGGCGGCGCAAAAGAGAAGGGGAGCGAAAGGAGAGGCGAGAGGAGGCATGTGCACGCGGGTGAACGGGAAAATGTCTTTTTGAAGCCGTTTTCTAGGTCGCGCTCCTCTCGCCGCTCGCGGTCGCCTCCCCCCGCCCCCCTCCTCCGCAAAACCACCGCGCGTCAAGTTCAGCGGCTGCTCGGCGAGATCCTCGTTTTTCGGAAAATGCACAAGCGCGGATTTCGCTTTAGTTATACGCGAGCGTCGAGACGAGGGGGAAGGGCCCCGGGTGCGCGGATTAAGAGGAGAGCCAACGTGCGTAAAGCCCGAGTATAGGATTTGAAGCGCGGGGAAATTGCGCGATGAGATTGCGAGTAGCTTAGAATGATGGAGGAATGAAGAGAGGAAAAAGAAATGGAACGAGTCGAGACAGAGAAGCGAGGAATCGCGGATATAAAAAGGCTAAGATAGCCTCGGAGCGAGGAACGAGGAAAAAAGTCGCATAACGAGAATGGCGCAAAGGAGAGAGGGTAAAAAAAATGACTGGCTTAAAAAAAAAAAAAAAAAAGTAGCGAAATCGCCGCCGACCGAGCGATAAAGGAATATAAATGGAATTTATTTATACGTAATTACGCGCACTCTGTTTGCCTAAGCTTTCCAGCGCTCGCCTCGGCGTTCTGCGCGCAAAGATTCTTCCGATCTAGGCGCGCGCGCGCGCTCAATTGCGAGAAACATTTGCGAGCGAAATAAAAAAACACGCTGGGAAAGGGGGAGAAAAAGATCTAGAGGGAGAAGGGAAAAAAGGGATCGTCGGGGGTTTTACCTTCCATCAACGGGTGGAAAGGCAAAGCACAAAGATGTCGAGGGACTGCGGGAGAGCCGAGGGCTGGGGCAAAGTGGGAAAACGCCGAAGGAGAAAAATAAAGCTGGGATGAAAAGAGGAGCGAAAAATGCGCGCTGTAGGGACGCAAAAACGTTCCTAAAGAAAGAGCGACGGAGAGAAGTGTATACCGAGGAGGGTCGGCCGAAGTAAGAAAAGCGGGGGAAGGGGGAACTTAGGTACAGCGACGAAGAAGGACGCCAGCCGCGGAATAAGAAAGAGAGGCGCCGTTATAGATATGAGGCAACGTCGCGACGGAGGAGGGAGATAGACGCACGTGCGTGGGAGTGAGAGGGAGCAGAAAACCATCGGGAAATAAGGAGAGGCTCTCTCGGATAAAAAGAAAAAAGGCCTCTCTCTCTTTCTCTCTACTCCACCGCTCTACCACATCCTTTCCAATCGAATTGAATGTTCCCCTCCCCCCTCCCCCTTACATCTTCCGCCTTTGTCATTTTCTCTTTGTCCTCATTCCGCTCGCTTTATCTCTCTCTGCATCTCGCGGTGGCCTCTCCTTTCTCCCTTCACTCCCTCTGCGCATTCCTAATCCCGGTCGCGCTTTTCCGCGTAAATCCTCCGAGTCCGCGGGGCCGGCAGCGCGCAGCTACCCCGAGTGTTGCGTCACGCGGCTCCTTTCGAATTCCGCGCGCGTCGGGCGCGCGAAAATTGAGCCTCACGCACTTGCAGCCCGCGAGGAAATTCGCGGCGGCAGCCTGAAAATTCCCAGCCTCCTCGCGACCTCGTCGTACTCGTCGGGCGCTTTAACGTCGGGGCAGACGTAATGCCTCTCTCGTAGCTCTCCTCTCCATTTTCCTTTCCCTTCTCTTTTCGGCCCCTACCACCTCCTTCCGCGCGCTTCTCGCTCGCTCTCCCGCGGCGTGAGTCACCCATCAGAAGAGCTGAACTTTGCCACTCTCCTTCCTCCTTCTCTTTTCACCTCGCGCGCGCACATACACCGCGCCCCCCTCCCCCGTCGCTCTATACAGCGGGGCTTATCCTCCTCCTTCCCGGGCGCGTCTCTTTTTATTCATCGGCCTGTCCTCTACCCACTTTGTCGCTTCCCCTCTCGCCGCGCGCTAACAACTTCGCCAGTATCCTTTTTCGTTCCCTTCTCTCCCGACCGCCCGTCTCCTTCTCGCCGACGTCGTTTTCTCTCCGTCCCTCCGCCTGCCTCGCCATCTGCGGCGACGGGAGAGGCGAGAGCTTAGCCCCGCGCGCGTATTTGTCTCCGCGCACGCTACGTACGAGCCGAGCGAGGCACGATTTTCTCCGACTATCCTTCATCATCTACAATTCCGAGGCTGCTCGTATACAGGGTGCTCGCGAAGTCTCCTCTCGCCGCGAGTCCGCGCGTTACGCGGCCGATCGACGAGCCCACGCGGAGATTGATCGAGCGCTGTCGTCCTTGCGCTTCGCGAGCGGCGCTCTTTAAAATTTGGGTCAACGAACGTCGAGAGCGCGCCCCGGATTTGGGTCGAAAAAACGCGCGACGGGCACGTGTACACGCTTTTATATCCCCGCGTTCGGCCCGCCGGAATGCCTTCCTCTCCTCGCCTTCTTTCGGCTTGCCCCGGCCTTCCGCTCCCTCTTTCTCCACCCTCGCCTTCTTCGCCCGGGTCCCTCCTAGCAACGTTGCCATTTTTAGCGCAATTGTAGTTTTGCCCGGAGCCCGGCACTTTTAGCCGCGGAGCTATCGATCGACCCCGCCGATCATCGCCTTTCAAATTTTCCATCCCGAGGTGCCGGCGCGTTAATTTATTCACCCCACCCCCGCCACCGGACGTGTCCTTATGTACAAGATGCGAGGGTTCTGTGTGGTTCCCGAAGGGGAGGACCCGTGACTTCCGGCCAAAGTCGACGCAGCGTCACGGGCTGAATGA
Source organism: Sycophila sp. Sp_5 (assembly GCA_018906775.1). Taxonomy (NCBI): domain Eukaryota; kingdom Metazoa; phylum Arthropoda; class Insecta; order Hymenoptera; family Eurytomidae; genus Sycophila; species Sycophila sp. Sp_5. Next base: position 2,263,102 of record JACCID010000020.1, read on the forward strand.
AAAAAGCATTCGCAGTGCCGTTTTCCCCGGAGACTTGAAAAAAACTACTCGATATCTATTAGCAGTGGGGAAGAAACGAAGCTGCACGTACAGTCAAAGTGTAACGAACGAGCACGGGGTAGAACGAGGTCAAGACTTCTCCTTTTCGAAAACGTCTGCTGTATTTTCCGCGCGGAGATAAAAGGAAAAAAGATCCCCGGTGCACCGTCTTCTCTCCTTGCCTTTCTCCCGCTCCCACATCGTCCTTCGCTCCGATCCCCCCTCTGGTCTCAGGGAGCGGCGCGCGGGAAAAGCGCGCCTCGCAGTGAACACGGGAAAAGCGGCCGATCGACCGATATCCCGGCCGGGACGAGCTACCGGGCCGATCCGCGCGAGGACTTATCGGCCGGTTAATTGATTTTCGCGTCGACCCCGACATCCGCGCGGGGGAGAGCAGGTGGCTTTAGGAGTTTGATCGAGCGTGAACTCGGAAGCCGGGGGGGTGTCGCTTTTCACTTTTAGCATGTGCGGAGAGAGCAGCCCTTTTCCTGTCGATCGATTTCCCAGTCGCCTAAGATTCGTCGACGTCGCGGTTGGCGCAGCCTCCCGGAGAGCATTTTCTATTTCGCTCTGCGATAGCATTGATAAATCTGCGAGTTACGGCGAAGCGGAGCAGCGAAATACATCAGGGGCCGCAACGACGGAGTTCCCCGGTAGCCGAGCATTTTCTTAAGCGACATGCCTGCGATCACCGAGAGTTATGAGGGGCGGAGAAGTTTTCGGAGCTCGCGCGATTATTAGCGGCCATTCTGCTCTTCCCCTCGTGTAGACTAGCAGCCGTTAATTTACAATGGAGATTCGTCAAAGCAACGTGACTGAGCGTTCGTCATGCTCGCCGTAGAGGAGATAAGCCAGAGCAATATCTTGCCAAAAAGACAAAGGGGATAGGAGATGGCTCATTTTAATCTATCATGTATTGATTTATATTCCAATAAAATTATATTCTAAGTGAACTATGCTTTTGCGCTTTTTCGTTTTTCACAAAGAATGACCTACGTACGCAGTGCTCTTAATGTTCTTTAGAGTACAAAGCATTTACCACTATGATAATGAGTTACTGTTTTTACTTGTCGTTCGAAACTAGTACGAGTAAAAAAATAACAAATTAAGATTCTTATACTCTCTAAAGTTGAATGAGTGAAAATTCCACTAATCAATTAGTAAAATCCACTATTAATTAGTACAGTTTTACTAATTGAAATATTAAAAAAGTGTTCTACTATTTAAGTAGTAAAAAACACTTTTAAATTAGTGGAAAATAAACTATTTGTTAAATAAAATAAATATTTTCTGATTTTCGCTAATTAAAAAAAAAATTGATTTCACTAATTTATTAGTAGATTTTACTATTCTTAATAGTGCATATACTTACTGTTTTAATTAGAACATTTTATTCACTATTTCAAATTGTAGATTTACACCAATTAATAGTGGAGCAATTTTCACTTTTCAAATTAGTGCATAGTCACTATGAATTAGCGGGTTTTCACTAATTCAACTTTATAGAGAGTAGGATATCCTACTCCGTGCATTTTTCTCGAAGAAAACGCGAGATACGTGCTATCGCGGGTGCAGGTCGGCGCTTGCGCGCGTCGGTTCGAATTTTCGCGCGCGGCGCCTTCCATTAAATCGGGGGCTCTCGCTTTGGCTCTCGGCCGTCGTCTCCTTTGTTTCTTTCCGCGGCCGTTCATTTATCCGTGCGCTCTCTTTTCACCGACTGAACTACTTTTTTCCCCTTTTCACGTCGAACCAACCGTGCCCTCGGCTCCTCCAGTCGCGAGCATTCGACGGGAGCGAACGCGGCGTGTATGCGGCGAGGAGGGCAAAGTGCAAAGAAAAAGAGAGAAAAATTGTTTACAACAAGAAGAGTAGCCGCCGTCGCGGCGCAAAATGACAACGGGAGATTTCCATCGACTCGGCACAAAGAGCTCGGCTCCCTCCGCACTTACGTGCGGGCGCGTCTCGGGGAAAAGCGGGAGAGACGAGCATATGCAGTACATACCCTCGCTCGGCGTATATATAGATGTAAGTGCATTAAGGAGCGCGGAGAGACGGGGCGAGAGATGAAAGAGAGGGAAGGGAAGAAAGAGGCGAGCGCGCGCTGCCTGAAAGGAAAATACGGACGAGGAGAAGTGGAGCGGAGCCTTCTGCGTCTCCCTTTCTCTCGCTCGGGTCTCGAATTTCCCTATACAGCGCCGCGCGCGTACAGTCGGATATCGCGGGGAAAAGTATGTGCGCGCCTTTCCCCAAGAGCCGCGGCTCGCCCCGAGAAAGGAGGCGGCGACGGCGGGCGAGGAGGAAGAAATGAAAAAGGATCGCGCGGAGAGCGAGGGAGAGAACAGGAGCGGGTGCGCGGGAGGGAAAGGAAGAAGGGCGAGCCAGGGGCTCTGAAGAAAAGAGGAGAAGCGCGCGCCCCGGCGACCTCCGCTAAAGGGTGGAAGAAGAGGAGCGGCCGAAGGCGAGAGAGCGAGAGAGCGACGGGCCTTTGTGCGCGGGCGGGAGGGAGCGCGAAGGGATGAAAGGCGGGAGGAGGATGAAAAAGGCCGGGGACAGATGGCCGTTTCAGACAATGAGAAACTCGAGAGATAAGGGGAGCGCGAGAGCGAGTGCCGCGGCGCGCTCTCCGCAGATATAGCCTCGCCCGGGAAAAAGAGGGTAAACGCCGAGGAGAGGAGAGAAATGGCGGACAAAAAGGAGAGGGCAAAAAGAAGGGGGTAGAGTCTACTTTTCGAGGGGGAGGGGAGCACTAGCTCAAGGAAATGTAATGAACGGGGATAAAAAGGGGTGGATGGTAGGGAGAGAGAAAGAGGAAAAAAGGGAAACAAAGGAAGTGGGACGAGTGAGCGAGTTCGGGAAAAAACGAAATGTGTATAAAGTGGCGTGAGCGAGGGGAGGGTTGGGAGGAAAAATGAGGGGGAGGACTCGGGGATCGGGCCAGAAATGGACGGGGAGAGAGTTGAAGAGAAACACAATAGATCGGGGGAAGTGTGCAAAAGGTGGAAAAAGAAAATATGACGGGAAGGCTGGGAGCGCGAGGGAGTCTAGGAAAATAAAGAGCGAGATTAGGAAAAAAAAGGGAAAATATATAAGGGAGAGCTGAAGGATGATGAGAAAGATATTTTTCAAGGCAAAAACCTTTTCGCTCGCTTGCTTTGGATCTCACGCGCGATATCTACATCTTTTTTTATTAAAATCTTGTTTCTGCGATATTTAATCAGACCAAATTTGTGGGTTCCTTTTGCGCAGTCGCTTTTAAAAGTCTGCATGCGCGATAATCTCTTCATTAATATTCGCACGTTTTGAAGTAGGAAGCCTGATTATTAAAGCCGCGCGTTAAAAAGAAAAAAAAAGTTAAAAATCTCAAGCTGCAGAGGCGAAACCCGTAAAGCCGCAAATTTTGCTGCTAAAACAAACGCTCGAGATTTCCTCGGCCTCGCTGCCGCAAGAAAATTATCCAATTTACGGAGTTTTCGAAAATGGACGAGCGCGCAAATGAAATACGAATCAAGTCGGTGCCTTTGATCTTTTCGAAACATTTCGCGCTTTGAGATGCGGGCAGGCACTCCCCCCTTTTAGGAAATTTCTCTAAAAGGTTTCAGGGGCTTTATCAAAAACAATTTTTCGGATTCTGCTCCAAATATGACGGTCATTCTGTTCGTCGCTTGGCTCCGTTGGAAAAGGGGCGAAAGCCGCATTGACGTTGCAAATAAATCCTTATATACAAAATCCTTTTGATCTGACGATAATGCCGTTTTTCTTATGTTTCACTGCTTCATCGGCTTAATATTTTCTTCTTGTACATATTTATGAAAAAGAAAATTAAGCTCATTCAATTTTATTGACATTTCACTACAATAAAAATTAAAAATGTAAAGATTCCTAAATATAGCAATTAGTAATTAAAGAAGTACCCTAATTCAGATACCCTACAGGCTATTGGGCAGAGTAATGTACGTATTACTCTGGTCAATAAATAAATAAATAAATAAAATTACTTACGAGATTTTCTATATGAAAAGTAAGAAATAACTTATCGTAGTGCAATGTTTTATACAATTAATCATTTTTAAAATCCAGAAAAAGATAATATACACATTTTTACGAAAATCAACGCCAACATTATTGTAATTCTATGATGAAAAATTTTAAAAACAGCATCACAAATCAAAGCTTAGTAAAGAATTACTTTGCACTACATTTATAAGCGGATTCATTAAAATCCTCATGATAAACGAATACTACACTGAACTCCTATGCGTGTTAAACAATCCCCGCGTATCCGCACAAATCGTATTCTCTCATCAATCACTTATTTCTGTTTTTATGTCACCCTTCCACGCACTAATTTGAGCCCCAGTACAATTGTCCGTTCACGCCCTTACATCGAAACATCTTAGCGCCCTACTATTCGAGCACCCTTCCCCGTCCTCCAAAAGAAAAAAAAAACGAATCGTAAAAAGCACCCCTGCTTTCTCATGCAGGTCATTACAAGCATCCTCTCGAATCCCCTTCAGGTCATCCCCCGAAACGCTCGTCACCGTCCGAGCATCTCGGCGCGGGGGTGCACAGGGCGGCCCGTTATCACGTGCGTCGCGGGCTCTTGGCCCGGTGGTGGGGGTCGGCGCGCGCGCTTCTTCGCGCTCGGGGATGGGCGGCTGTTTTTTCTCGGCCGCGTGCGTACGCCGTCGTCCACGTGCGACCTTGGTCGAGATCGCGCGCACGTCAGCCTCCGGCGTGCGCAGCGGCCCCCTCCACCCGCGCCGCCCCTCTTCCCCTTTTTTCCTCCGTCGCTGGTGCGCCTTTTCGTCTGAGCGCGTGTGCGGGTGAATGTGTAACGGGGGATGCCGAGGAGAGCGCGCGCTCGATGCCACGAAGGGGGTTGGGGGGGGGGGCCGAAGGCCGAGAGAGGAATTAGGCTGCGGGGGGTAATTACTAATTGGTAGGTGTGCGTAATGGAGTCGGTATTCGGTTTCGTCCGGGCTCGTTATGCGGCGTGGCGCCCTGTTGCGCTAACGTGTCTTTAAGTCTCATGGCTTGATCGGCTAGTAATAAGTCGGTGTGAATGAGAATTAGGGGTTAATGGATACATTAATGTCCGATTTAATTGAGTGGGCGAAGCGTAGAGAAGTGGCAAGATTCCGCGGTGGCGTGGACTGTACTTTTAAAAATTTAAAAATTATTACAAGTTTTCTTCTTTGTCACTGCAATATTGTCAATAGTTTTATTAGAATTGTTTTTAAGCTGTTCCAGTTGGTTTAATAAACATACTTATTCTTTTGAACAAACTGAGTGCATCAAATAATGACGATCAGAGATTAAGCAAATAGTGAAACTGCTACGTTTGTTGAAATAGAATTTCGTTAATAATAAAAAAACTTTCCAGAGAACGCGTGGTTCCCAAAATAAAAAAATAAAAAATTTTAGCAATGAAAATCCTCTTCAATTTGACTACGCTCCGGGATCGCCTTTTTTAAAAAAAAACTCTTTAGAAAGAAAAATTTAGCTTTTAAAAAGATGAGGAACGCGCATTTCCATTAAACGAGGATGAAAAATGTAGAGAGCGGGAAACAAGGACACGTACTCGACTCGAGCAAAGAAAGGAGCGAGAGAAAGGGGGAGGGTAGAGAGGGGATAGGAGGAGGGAGATGGAAAAACGGTGGAAACGTCGGAAGTACGCGTGCGTCGGGCCAAGTAGGAGGCGGAATGAAAAATAAAGTAATGCGAAGGGGAAAAGCGAAGAGATAGATAGAGAGAGAAGAAGATAGAGGGAAAGCGAGAGAGATATAGAGATAGCGGGTGGGAGAGATAGGGCGAAGCGGGCACGTAAGAGAAGGGCAGGAAGCGGAAGAAAAGGGGAGAGAGCTTTGCGAGGGCGTAGAAAGGGGAGGGGAAGAAATGAGATAGTTTCTACTACGCCAGGCATAATATATGTATAAGAGAGAAATTCGTTTGCCCTTCGTTCCTTTTAGCGTAGCTTCCTCCCACTCTTTTCCCCTGCGCGCGGGGGATGAAAAAATGGTACGCTCTCGCGCGTTATAACAGAGGGGGTGGATTTTTCCTGCGCTCCTTCGTCCTCGGCCACTTTTTCCTTGCACGTGGAAAAAGGAAAAGTGAATTTACGTAATGTATTTCGACGTTTTCCCGCATTCCTTTCAATAGCGTCCACCCCCGCGGAATTGTGTTACGTGAAAAATCTTTACGCAACGGAGCACCCACGTATCGCGATGCGCAGGATGTGCGCCCGCGGAGAGAAACTCGCGTCTCGTTTGTCGCCCGTAGAGAAATAGAGAGAGAAAAAAGGAAAGAGCAACGGAGAAACGGGGCCCGTAGAAAGTGCCGCCCGCGGACGAGCCAATGACGCGGCGCGAAATCGCAAGCGGGCCGCTCGCGCGCTTTCCCGCGCGCTCTCCTCGCGAAAAACGGCGCCGCGAGATGGAAAGTCCGAGAGCCGGAGAAATTGGAGATCTCCGTCGACTAGGCTCCGAGGCCCTCCGGAGAATCAGCCGATCGATCCTGCGGAAAAGGGAGGAGGAGAACCGCGAGGTATACGTACGAGCGGCGGCGGGAAAAATGGAAAAGAGCCGCTCTCGCGCGAATGTAGCGCGAGTGAAATTGATATCTCGCATCTGGAGCCTCCTTTTCTTCATCTCCCTCCCTCGGTATCTCTTCCCTACCGTTACGCCGTTCGCGGCATGCACACGCACGTCTTCCTTTCTCCCGGCGCTCCAAAACAAGGCGGACGGCCGCTCGGACGAGAAAAAGAAAGCGAGGGAACGAGCGAAACGAGCGAGTTGTATATGCGCCTCGCGCACCTCTCGACATTTTCTCGGGCATAGCCAACTTGCTGTCTCGAATTTTATGATTGTTTTGCGCTACGATGCCGCGCTTCGGCCCTCCGCGTACGTCTAGTTTCGTTCGGCCTCGATATTACCGACCCACCGCACGTTGATTAAAAAGTTTATGCGGAAATTCATATAGAGTGTTGTTTTATTTATACATCCGATTGCATTTTCATTCTTATTTTTGAAAGCGCAGTGACAATCACATTTGTTTATGAAAGTTTTGTGCACAGTTATAGATGATGAGAAATAGATCGTAAACATTTGTATTCATCTAGTTTTCCAGTTTTATAGAATCACGATTTTATTTTGGTAAATAACGTCGTTATAACCGACGATAAAACTACGTTTCATTTTATATGCTCAAACAAGTTGACTGACGTAACTTTTTCTAAAAGAGAAATCACCTATTTTCTAAATATTGAAATGTACTATAATTAAGGCTATCGTTTATCTTAGATGAATGCGTTCAAGAAAAGACCAGCCGATTAACAACGACAGCCTTAAACGCAGTGACCTCAGACCTTCTCTGGAAAACTACGGAAATTAATTACACCGTCCTAATTTTCTAATTAATCGTATATAGCCTACCGCGTAACCGCACAATTAACGTATGCAAATGGCTTTGCGTTTAAGGCGAGTCAAAAACTCGTTCGCTTATCTCCGGCCAAGTTCGAAGTTTTGCATTTTACCGAAGCGTCGAGATAATAAAGCGCCAAAAGCGATGAATTCGCGATGCGGGCACATCGAGCCGGCGCGATCAAGAGGGAGGGAAAGCCCGAGGAAGGAGGCGAGAGATAAAAAGAGAAGCGAGGGATAGAGGCGCGAAGGGCCGGAATGCAGTGTACTGTTATGCCTTACGGTACAGCAGCGACAGAAATTAGGACTACTTTGCCACGATTTATCGTATCCCCTCTTTCTCTTTCTCTCTCTCTTTCTCGTTTACTTTTTTATTCCCCTTCCTCGGCCGCTTTATTCCCGGCGCTACTTTCTCTCCATTCAATTTTTTTTCTCCTCTCCCCTACCCACTTCGGTATTGTACTCGCGTGTAATTATCTTTCTTCCTCTTGCCTCTCTGTTGCCCGATCAGCAGCCGTTTTTTTTTTTACTTTGCTGTGCGCAGTTTACAATGTAATCGGAGCGCTTTCAGGCAGGATCCGCAGATTGACTTCGAATTATCGACGATCTAACAGAATGTAGGGGTAAACGGTGTAATGATGTAAAAATATTGACTTTTACTCGTTTTACTAGATAAGGAAAGAAACGCGCGACTACCTTTCTGTCTTTATTTAATTAATTAAAAAATAGTATAATTATTTTTTTAAGCGGAATAATTTAATGAAAATTTTAATGCAAATGGAACTAGAATTTATTTTGCTGTTGGAAACGTAAAATTTCTGGAATAGAAATCTTTTTCAACAATTCATTCTTAGCGAAAATTAAACTTGTGTACGAGCTTTATATGGCCTCCGACTCGTTTTACCCCAGCTCTCCCTTATCAAGCGGGTTTACGACTTTTTGACACGATTCCGTTTTAGCTTCCGTTCTTTTTTTTTTTTTAAACTCAGCCGGAGCGCGTATAAATAATACCCTGGCGAAATGGAACTTCCTCGTCGTGGAGGTGAAAGACGGCACGTCTTTTTCAGGAAAATAAAAATGATCCAATTAATAATCAGTGGGGTGAACCCAAGCTAAAATGATCTTCCGTTCCGTCATTCGTACGACGTCTTTCTATCTTTTTAATTGAAACAAGTTCCCTTACTCCGACCACTCAGCGCACATCTCCGGTCGCGTCTTTTTGCCTTCTCCGTCACTCCTCGCGGCCAAATTAATGTGTTTCTCGCCTTTCTACCTTTTACATCGGACTGATTATCTCTCTTTTTCTTTCCCTTCGCCTCCTCCCCGCTGCTCCCGAGGACGAGAGAGTTGCTTTCTTTCTCGTCCTCCTTTCCTTCCATTTCTTTCGATAGAAAGGTTCGGGGAGCAAAAAGTGCGCGCATACACGAACCGAGGCGCTGGTAAATGCTTTTCGCCTTAATGAAAATACTTTCCTTTTGCGCGCGCGCGCGCGAGCGAGCGCACGAGCTATAACGGAGGTGCATAAGTAAAGCCGGCTTTTCCAGCCATTGTCGCTGCGAGATCCGACGCTGTACCTCCGAGCCTCTAGCCTCGTACTTCTTTTGCAAGGATGGAGAATTGTTTCCCCCTTCCACTACCTACTTACCACCACTCTGACGTCGGTCATCCTATATGCTCCGTAAGCTCGGCGTAGGATCTTTCTTGTCTTTTTCAAAGCCGTGACTTTCTAACTACATTTATTTTCACACCGGGTAAAATGAATTTCATCGATATTTCTGCAATATTTCCATTCTCATTTAATATATTAAATGACAATATAAAATATCTTATTTACACTATATCATTTGACATAATTGGCAAGCTTGCACACTTTAAAATCTGATTTTAAAGGATTTCACCGCTCTTCTGAATGTAAATTTATATTCAAATAAATATCGCGACGATCTTAATGTAATCGTTAATTAATCATCTATTTTACCGATTGATTTATATAAAAAATAATTTATTTTCATATTCTTTTATACTAAATAAATAAGTTTAAAAAAATGTGTACACGGTTCCTACATCGTACGTCGAGCTATAAGACCGAACAGATGTGAAAATTTCGGGTTCTTTATAAGTAATTGATAAATTCAGTAATTATTTACAGATTAAAACAGAGATCGTTAGTGTACTTCATGTCGCAGCAAAATAAGAGCTTCACTGATTTACCTTGCAACCGAATCTTTCGTAACCGATACTCATTTTAATTAGCCCCGAGAATCGTTAATTTTCAATATCGGAATTTCCGTCGAACGACTTATGAGCGTAGAAGCCCAAGGAGATTTCCCGACCTCCCGTTACCACCTGGAAAGGGATCGCGAAAGCTCGATTCCCGATCAAAGTGTTTGCCGGTTAATTCGCCCCAAGCCGAGAGGAGTGCTCGCGCAAGTCGCCAGCCGCGCGTGCCTCGTAAATAACATAATTTTTACGGACGCACACTTCGCGGGCGCCTCCTCCTTATTGAATAAACACTCCCGCCTCGGCATTTCTCGTTTCTCTCGACGCGCGTTATCCTCCTCCTCCTCGTTCCCTTCACTGCAGCGGCTGTCCTCGTTTCGCCCGAGAAATAGGCGCTCGCCAGGGAACGATCCGTTCGTTTGTGCGCGAGTATAACGTTGATAACAAAAAAAAGAGAGGGGCAAGTTTTTGCGCTATCTTTGCCCGTGTGTGTGCGTAAGTCAGTTTTTTTAAGTTGCTCTGTACGACCGTGGAAAAGTGCACGGGAAAACGTGACATAGTCGATTCTCCTGCTTTCCGTCGAGACAACCCCAGCGAGTGCATTTTTACCGTCGGCTTTGCATCTCTACACAACTCGTCGACTCTTGCGGGTGGTGTGCAGTTACTCGCATTAGCGGCGCGAATAGTCGGAATTATTTGTTAAATATTTAACAGATTTGAATCTTTCGCGGTGTTGCTCCGTGTAAATACGTATACATTACCGTTTGTGTGTTCAGTTGAAAAAAAAAAATTTGTCTTACAATTTTTTCCCCTTTTTCGTACGATATTTCTGATAGAGATATTTACTTGAAGGTATTATTCTATATTTAAACGTTCTTTTACTGTAAATACGATGTATTGATTTACCATTGCTAAATTTCGTTATCCAGGACTGGCATCAAGCTTTAATATAAATAGCCTTCATTATGTCAATTTTTTTATAGTTATGCAAAGTTTATTGAATGAAGAACGAAAAGAATTTCGTCTTCTGCATAATTTTTTTTTATCGCCCAACAGATTTCTCTCACTAAATTCCACTAGGAACGATCCAGCCATACGCGTCAAGTAGCGATAAAATGTTAAAGTAAAATATTTTTTCTCGCATAATAAATTTGCGAAGTAAAAATTTCAAATATTTCAATTAAACTTTTCTTTTGGTTCATTGGTTCGTACTTTTTATCGTGGAGCAGACAACAAAAGCGCGCCGCCCAACGCTCACAATATAAAAATACTTATAATAAAAAAAACACTGAACAACCCTCGTCACAGAAGCAATATCCATTCACCTCTCTCCGCGTACCCGAATAGACCCCTATAGGGTCATAAAAAAAAAAATCCGTAATCAACGGGAAGATGCGCGGGCGCGTCAAACAGAAACCAGCCACTCGTCGCGGCAATCGGCCGACTAATTACCATAATCGGGGACAGGGTGCTCCGTGCTAGGGGCTGCCTCCCCGGTGCGCAACAGATTGCACGTTTTCGTCAATGGACCGCGAGCTTTATTCAAAAGCTGGCAGCGTATCAAGTGCGCGGGTCCCCCCGGCCGACCTTGCGCGCCACCGGCGCGATGAATCGCCGTACCGTTAGTCCCGGCTGATCGCGAGCCGCCTTTCTCTCTCTCTCTTTCTCTGGGTCAGTCGAGACGCACGGTTTTACCGCTGGACTCTCCCTTTCCGGAGTGCACGCAGGGCATGCCGCTCCCGGCGATCGGGCCTCTATTGTCCTCTCTTTATGAAAATAACGATGACAGCGTGTCCAGATGCATTTAACGTAATAAGCTCGTAACGGCTTGAGTGGCGCCATGGTTTAAAGCGTTTTCAAAGCAATTTGATATTTTAAACTTATGCCATCAGAATTTCGTGCTTTGTTTACATTTACATTAATGAAATAATTATTGAGCTTTCAGTCGTAAGCTTTCACCTGAAGTCGGTGTCTTTAATACAGTCCAAAGAACTAACATCCGATCCGATATCCACGGGATTTTCGTCGTTAGAAATGATCGCGCGTTAACTATTAAGAAATATTAGTTTAATGCTAATGCATACTTCCTTATTTCAAATACCATGAAAAAATTATTTTTCAAAGGCGAAGACTTTGGGTCAAAAGATCTTTTCTATCAGTGTAAGTAAATGAATGATAAACTTGTATTGAAAATAGACTGATTAGAATAGAATAGATGTTTATTGTAAAATACAGTGTTTACAATGCACTCACACTCCATTCACGATTGCACAATCGAGCGCATAGTTTCTATTGAGAACTTCTCTTTACAAGAAGTAATTTTTAAATCGTATCGTTCTATTTCTGTCTAGCATTGAATATAATTTTCACACGGGTGACTTACTCCCGCAGTAAAAACCAATTTCCCATAAAACTTATGGATGCATTCCTTTACAGTACAAGATTAATAAACGCAGCAGCATTTGCAATAAAAAAGTGAGGGCACAGTCAATACAGATTCTCCGATTGGCTAAAATTCCGTTTGTCACTCGCTCGTGCAGTGATTATGCATTCAGAGAACAGAGCCCACCCCTGCAGTTATAATAAAAGTCTTTCTCGAGCGGGAAAGGTCTCCGCCGCCTCGACGTCGATTTTCAAAGGGGGAGAGAGAGGGTAATATCTTTCGCGAATGATTTTCGAGAAGAGACGCGACGTTTGCGTCTGGCGCTACTTTCTCTCTATTTCTTACAGCCGGCGCCACGTATCTTACTTATCTCCGCCCCTCGCGCCCGGGATGGTTCCCTCGCTCGCGCGGAGCCGCGAGAGCACGTCAAACTTACTATCCGTCTTCTTTACTCGAGCTTCGCCTGCTCCTTTTTTTTTATCCATCTCGCGGGTGCGCATCCGTCTTTTCTCCCGTCCTCGTTGCGAGCTCCCGCGGCCCAGGAGCTAGCACGCGTACAACGATTTGCCGCGCCGGAGCAAAAATGCGAAATAACGGCTTTCGCTCTTCTGCATCCGCGATGCTCGGCTTATTGGAAGCTAAGGCGTATTTGTAAATCGAAATTGCTGTTCCGCGCTCGCTGCAACTGAGTTGGCCAATTCACCTGCAGATGCTTTTATAATTTATGGCTTTTACGAAGTATCTGGTTTTAACCCTTTAACTTCTGCTGTTATATTATATACGCATAAGTAAAATTAAAAAAAAAAAAGTGTTTATTGTTGAACTTTTTGAACGCCTCTTTTGCATTGCACGGTCGTAAATTTTTAATGGTACAATACTTAAGTACCGTAATTTAAAGGATTAAAGGAATGTGACGAGTTACGAAAGTTCGTTGTAGATCTTTAAGGTTTCAATTATCTAAAACAGAATTTTATTGGTAATTGATTGATTATAAATATATCGACCTTAAATATTACAAAAATTACTTGCCTTGAGTGGAGCTTGGAATCATTACAGACAATTCTATTCAACAGTACAGGTTTAATCAGTACAATAGGAATGCCAGAAAGACATGTTGACCTCGTATTTCTAGGATCTTAAAAACTACCCCTTGTTTCTTATTGCGCTTCTTCATTCTCATAAAAGTACCATTATTTTACAGCGTTACCCGAGTCCCATCGTAAAAGAAAAAGCGATACGGCACGTCTTGTTTAAAAAAAAAAACACTTAACGACTTAATTTGAATTTAAAGGCTTAGTTTTCAATACTTTTAGTAAAAAAATTCTAGTAAAAATTACTATACTATTTTATGACACAGAGACAGGCTAGACAAATCACTAGAAAGTATGGTAATATTCTTTATTTTTCGAGTCTGTAAATTACAATATTATATTTAGAAAAAATAAAATATGATCTATAAATAGTAAAAATAGCCCAAATGTAACAACAACCATTACACTTCGAATGAAAAGAAATCTACGCTCATTTTTCGGTGTGACGAAAAGTGACATGCAATATATCAGTCATCAATCCCGAGAAGACTCCAACTTCAGTTCAAAGAACACGGACGGATATACTCGGTGCACTAGATCGGCGCGAAACCTTTTTCCCAGGCGGCTTTCTCCTCGCCGTCGTCTCTGTATCGCCGGATAACCCGTGAGATCTTCCCGCCCCCTCAGATAAGCAAATCGCCCACATGCTCATCTCGAGCAACGGCCCCTCCCCTCACCCCCCGCACAGTCAGAAATAAAGCGATTGTCGGAAAAGAGAATCGTAAGAAGAAAATCGGCGAAAAACATCGGTCCGCACCAGCGCCGACGTCCCTTCCGCAAGGCGGTGAAAAAGAGAGGGACGCTGAAAGTTGCAGTTTCCAGGGCGACCCTCGCTCGGCAAGAAAATCCGGCGCGAAATAAAAAGCCGCGGCTCCGAGGGAGAGGGCCCGGGGGTGCGCTGCAGGACGAGCTTTGAAAAGAAGTGGCCGAGCGAAGTCGGCGGCGGGAGCGAGGAACGTCGATAATGCTGGGGAAAAAGCGTATAAGAGCCCCGGCGTATCCTCGCCCTTTCCCTCGCGCGCCGCGACCGAGGAGGGCAAAAATGCGCCGTGGAAAGGGGGCGGAAGGGAAAGAACGAGGGGGAGAAGACGGACGGACGCGATACACGCCGGGCGCGAGCACGAGGAGGGGGCGAGGGAAAAAGAGGCGCTGAGAAAAATTGAGATGAATCGCGTGGAAGGGACGAGCGCGTCTCCGTCAAAGGGACGAGAGAAAAAGAGGATCGAAGTTCGAGGAGCGGGCAAAAAGGAGGCCGAAGAAAAATGAAGCGAGGGGCGCGTGCGTGCCACTTTATTTCGCGGCCGGAACTTCGTTTCGATTTCGCATTCGATCGGACGGCCGGACTTGCCGTGGGGCTCCAATACTTTTTGGGGGTAGGTGTTTTTTAATGGTGGTAGATACTGGAACGTCTGCCTCGGGGCTGGAGAACGAATTGTCAATTTTTGTCGTCCCTTCCTGCTGGGGTGCGCTCGAACACGTGCACTGAGAGGGATTCGGGGTAGTAGCTACTCGTGCGGGTGAGGAGCGGAGAAGTAGGTTTTGTCCAGTAATCGACTGACCTAATTACTGTGGTCGATAAAGAGAAACGATTAGTACGGTCACATGAACTTAGATAATTTGTATAATTAGTCTTATTAATGTGATAAGTTAGTAGTTATTACGTTGAGCTTTCGAGCGATAATTTTTTGTTATCAAAATTTAACATAAAAATTAATAATTGTGATTTTATTACTATTGTACTTCATTATTCAAAGGGCACTTTCATCTGTAACTCTGCATTATTGATGATTCATAACTACGCCTTTGTGTCTCTATTTCATTAGATATGTATTTCTTCCATTTTCATTTTGTCTAATTGTACGAGAAGATGGATAATGTTGGAATATTATTCACAGTAAATAAATTGTTATGCGTCTGCAGTAATTAAAAACCCTGAATAAAACAATTTATATTTAGAAAAAAAGATAAATCATCACAATTATTAATGGATGTTAATCCGTTCAGAAACCAGCGGTGTAAAAATATGAAATTTAATTTCTAAATAAATTACGATTCGATATAACTTATGCTAATAATGAAATATCTTTCCTTATGAATTTTTAAACACTCTATTAATTAGTGTACAAAAGAAAAAAATCCACGCGAGAATAAAAAGTATTTTACCCGGTCATGAAATTTCCTCGTTTCTTAAAACACTAAAAAGCGATCTACCGACAGCACATTAATTTACGTTAGTATCCGCTTTATGAGCAGCGAATAACTGTGCCAGATACTTCAGTACGAAAAGCCGCAAGAAGAGGTGATCTCGTATTTCTCGAAAAATAAGAAAGCAAGAACTGTTGGAGAGAGCGCTAACAAAAGCTCCGCAGCCACTTGAGCGCGGCACGACAGAATTATGCTGAAATTAAATGCGAAATGAGCAATCGACTTGCGCATGGAAATATCGTAGTCAATATAGCTACGCGGATAATCTCCGAAAGAAAAGTAGAAAAAACAAACACAAAAATAAAACCCGCATGTCAAAACAAATCGCTCAGTAATTCTAATCAATATTTGCCTCGCCGACTGAAAGAAAAGCAGTCGAACGCGACTGCGAACGGCTTTTGATAATGACTTACGTAAAAAGTTAATAACTATCCAGCGACGATCGCAGCACAACTCGCGCTCGAATAAACAATTCGAGGAGACCCTCGAGAAAATCTCGACGACCGCGTGCCATGGTGAAAGAACAAAAAGCTGCGGAAAAAGTCGGAAAGCATCGGGCCGATAAGAAAGCAAAATGTAATGAGCCCCGATAAGCGCGAGAAGCGCGCGTAAAAAGGAGGCGCCGATAAATAATCGAAGCTCGCGCGTGTATCGCGAATCGCCGGCGATAAGGAGACGCGCGCGCGCGTTACACACGTCGCCGGGAAGAAAAACGGCCGATCGATGCGGGAAAAAACGCCGTGCATAAAGAGATAACGGGGCAGGAGTGGAGGACGCGTCTGTTCCCACCGACACCTTTGTGTTTTCCACGCAGCATCGCGTAATTCTCGCTATTTGACCTTTCGTACAACATAAAATTCGTTTTTACTGCACCTACGAGCGTTTTTAGGCCGACCGGGACGGCTAAGCGGGAAACACCTCGTAGATAATAGAAAATATTTTTTTATCGCGCAACTGGAGAGAGACGCGAGGATGTGGTTTTCGGTGGAGAAAAATGGGTAATCGACAAACATAGCGGAGCGATTAAGACGCCGCGGTTACGTCGTAAACGAGTGATAAAAGGCGAGCTTCAAAGAGGACACTGCGTTTTCTCTCCTCTTATCTTAACGCAAAGCGTATGAAAAAGCAGAGAGTTTGACGCTCGCCAAGATCGAGCGCGCTTCTTCGTCGTCCGTGCGAGAAGAATCGCGCGCGACGACAATAAATGACGAAAGCAGCATGCGGGCGGAGAGTGGAAAGGAGAGCGCGGCTTCTGGAAAGAAACGGAAGACGGGTGCCGAGAGAAGAGGCGAAAGAGAGAGGAGATATTTCCTGTTATCGGGCGGCAACGGGCGTCTAAGCACCTGATAAAAGTGCGCCTATGCGGACGCGCAGATAACGCGAAAAACGGGCTCACGCTCGCGTTGTAAAGGCCCGGGAATAGATAGAGTCTGATAAAGGCCGCGACTTAGAGTGCACGGCAGGTGCGCGGATCGGACCGACGGCGACGACGTAGCGCGACTTCCTCGTCGCATGACGCGGGAGTGGAGACCCATGGAGGGAGCGGACGGTTACTGGGGTGCTCACTACAGGTTCTCGCTTTTCGCTCGGTGCACCGCGAATTGGAGAAGCCGCGGATGCGGGGAGAAGAGAAGCTCGTATCGTGTGTCGTTAAATATTTCACCGGGAGCCGGGAATATTTACTCCAATTGGCTATTATTGGTGTGACTCGCGAATAGCTCGTATGCCGATTGGCTTGCATAAGTGATAAAGATTTAGGTTAGCGTGCGGAGTGAATTAATTACTAATGAATGCAGATCGATGCGAGATGGTTTATTTTGAGGAGAATATCGGAATACCGCGAGCCAAGCGCCGTTAGTTCAGATTGCGAATGAAACAATATTGGACTCTGCGATTAAGCTAATGAAAGATCGGATATCTCCCGGTTCGGATCATCGGCAATTGAACGGACGAAGATGTATATTGTATACGTGTGCGCATATAATGCATACACACAAACGACTAACTGGTATTGTTCTTTTGGGTTGCAGCGGAGGGATGGCCGGGCAGCACTACTGCCTGCGCTGGAACAACTACCAGTCGCACGTGACGTCGGTGTTCCACCAGCTCCTGCAGACCGAGGCTTTCGTCGACGTGACCCTCGCGTGCAACGAGGCCTCCTTGAAGGCGCACAAGGTATATACACACACGCGGCCGTCAGGCTTACGCAAAGGCCGCCTGGTATCGTGGCCGGGCAGCTGCGAAGATGAGGGACGTAAGACCGGCAGATAAGAATCTGGGGAAGAGGAAAGAGCGAGCGCGAAGATTGACCCGGAATATATATACATTTTTCCCTCGTCCACCCACGCGCTCTATCGATCTATCCCTCTCTCGCTCTCTCCCGGACCCCGGGATCCATCTCTTTTCATCGCGCTCCTCTCTCTCTCTTTCTCTTTTTTATACGTCTCCCCCTCGTCTGAGTTTTCTTTTTATTTCATTTCCTGGCCTTTCTCCCGTCGTCCCTCTTTGTCTCCCACCGAGCTTTACTTCTCTCTGCCTCTCTCTCTCTTTTTATACGAGCCCGCCGCTCTTTCCTTCTCCCTCCTTTTTTTCCTCGCGCTACGTACGTGCGTCTCTGCGGCCTTTTTCTCTTTCTGCGCGCGCGGCCCCCTTTTTCCTGAGAGTCTCTGTGCCTTCGCATCTCTGACAGTTTTTATCCTTCCTCCTCCACCTCCTCCTCTTGCTCCTCGCCTCTTCTCCCCCTTTTTTTTTTCATACACTCAACCGCGCGCTATCTCTCCGCTTCTTTCTTCTTTGTTCCGTTCGTCTCTTTTCGCCGGCCGTCCTCTCCTCTTTTCTCTCTCCTCGCTGCGCGGCCGAATAAAAATTCATCGTCCCGAGGTTCGCGCGGGGCTCTTTATTTACGCCCGCTGGAAAAATAGCGCTGCGGTGCGCGCGCGGCTTCTTTATTTTTCGGCTCCGCGGCCGCCACCTTTTTCACTCTCTCGCTCCCCCTCAACCCCTTTGGCAGCGTTATTTATGCGACCTTACGGCTAAGTCGCGCCAACCCGGACTTTAGCTTCGTGTACTTTAGCCTGCAAATAAATGCTCGAGTTTCGCCTCCTCCGACTTTTTTGCTTTTGCCCCCTCCAGTTCTTTAATTTTGTTATTTCCGTACGCAGGTGGTGCTGTCGGCATGCAGCTCGTACTTTCAGAAGCTGCTGCTGTCGAACCCCTGCAAGCACCCCACCATCATCATGCCGCAGGACGTCTGCTTCAATGATCTCAAATTCATCATCGAGTTCGTTTACAGAGGCGAGATCGACGTCTCCCAGGCAGAACTTCAGGTGAGTTTCATTTTTTCTGCCTCGATTATATAACGCTGTTATTGCATTAGTTTTTCCCTTTATCGCCTCGGTGCTTTTATTTCTCCTATTTTCAATGGGTATTTTGAGAAAAGCGCTGGGGCGACGTTGCTTCTGCGAGGTGTCATTGATTATGAATTGGGATGGTTATTTAAAGAGAAAAGTCTGCAGATGGTAAGAAGATTTCTTTTAATGCAATTTTCAAAGTTGCCGAGTCTTTATTTAAAACGGCGGTTGCCGCGGAAAATCAATAGCTAAACTCAAAATGTCACTGGGAAAATATCATTTTATATAAGAGTGGAAAGTAAATTATGCTGTTTAAAATTTTCTTTTTAAAATCCACTTGCGCAAATTGTTATTTGACAAATAAATATATATCTACTTTTCGCTTTTGCTTATATTGAAAATAGTCGTCGCTTTTTCCACAATCTAAAGAATATATAAAACTGGAAAAAAGTAGATTTTCTTCGAGCATCAATTTTTATTCTAGTTTCTATATTTATTTATTCATCCATTTTCAATAACTGATATAAATTACAGAGTAAATTACTTTTTCTATAGTATATGAAAATCTAATCTTTCTGCTGAGAGAAATCACTGTACAGTCTGTCATTTTGGAAAAAATACCATACTTTATAATAAAATTCATCAAATAATAATTGTAGATACAGCCAATTTAATTATAACGTATAGTAATGTTTGCAGAATGTCAGTCTGTAACTATTTTCCCACCCTAGTAAGTTTCATATGAAAAGAAAAAAAAATTGTTTCATTTTAGTCTAAACGGTTTACAGTTGTTTTTATTAAGAGGGTCTCAAACCCAGGTAAAAATTCAAATTTCGCGCCACAATATAGCAGGCAAAAAAGCAATTAACTTGTTTATCATAAAGAGTGTAAACAATTATAGATCTTTATCTAACGGATGGCAAGTATCTCGTGGATTTTCGATATTTCATTTACACTCTTTGTAATAAGCAAATCAATTGCTTTTTCGTCTGCTATATTATCGCGCGAAATTTTGAATTTTGAATTAAATCTCAAAACCCCCTTAGTTTATTTATTCACATCACTCATCCATAAGTAACTGCAACAAGTTACCATAATCTCTTAATAAGATATACTTTATCACCATCCAAAAATCTCTCTCGACCGTCGGTAACTAACCCACCGAATTACCGACTCCCGGCACGGTAGCCACAGCGAACCACTTTACCGACACCAAGCCAATCACCGACTCCAGTCCAAACATACCGACCACCTGCCAAACAGCGACCGCAGGAGAAAAAATCTCAGCATCCCGCGCACCCCGCTTTTTCGCCGGCCGGCGCTGGGGTAGACGCGCCGGCGGCGACGGCGGCTCGTGTCCATGTGTCTCCGCCGCCGACGGATTGATTGGCATTATCAGCCTCCGGCGGCGTCTCCTACCCCCTCCCCCCCCGCCCTCCCGACGTCCTCCGCGCTACCGGACCGACCCCCCCTCCCCCCCGCGGCCCCTCGTCGCCGCCGCAGCCCCAGCGGCCGCTCGCGGCCGTGTGTGAGTGGTCGGCCGAGCGCGCGCGCGCCGCGGCGCCGCGGATAAACAATATATATTTCGGTAGGCCGGTACTCGCGGCTCCTCCGCGCGCGCGAGCCTCCACTCGGCGCGTGTCCCTCGCTCCCGCGTGCACAGGCCCTCTCCGCTCGCGTCCAAACCTACGCACCAAGTGTGGGCGCTATTCACGCGCGACTCCCGCGAGTTGGCCAGTGCGACCGTCGGCCAAAGTATAGCCTGCTCGCCAAAGTCACGCGAGTGCCGCGTTCGAGCCATTTTTTTGTCTGGCAGTCGCGCGCCAGCCTCGTTCGGCTACGTACGCCGCGGAGACATTTTTCACAAGGGCAGGCGGAGAGCGAGAGGGTCGGTCGGCGTTTTGTTTTTCCGCGGAGCGCAGTATTATTTGCGCGCGCGCGCAAAAGGGAAGAGGAGGAAAAGAGAGAGAGAGAGAGACGGAGAGGAGAGGAGAGGAGACGTCGGCGCTTTCCAACGGGCATCGAACTCGAGGCGAGAGACGGAGAGGGAGAGCCCGGCGGAGGAGGCCCCGGAGAGAGAGGGAAAGTGTGTACACTCCGAAATCATCCTGTGCGAAGGCGGTCAGGGAGGCTAGGTACGTCAGAATACACGCATACTTAACCAAGTCGAAGTCTGCGAGTGCGGATTTTTCGCCCGAGACGGCGACTCCGCCGAATTTCGAGGTTAAGTCCGCCTCTGCCGTGCGTGTGTAAATTTATTCTCGCGTTTTATTTATTTTTGTTTTTTAATTGCGACCAAGCGACGCTTTCTCGCGGCTCTATTAAGCGAGTGTCTGGGAGAATTGTGCCGAATGCTTTGTGTGTTCGAAAAAATTTCATGGGGGCGATGCATCGCACTCGAGAGCGGATGAGTTGATCGAAAGGACGGAGGAGCACCCACGCGTCGACCTACGAAGCGACATTCTTCGGTATTTTCGTCTCGATCTTGGGTCAGTAGACGCCGGGAAAAATTTTCCGGCTATTGAATTACTTGCATTGTGTAGCCGCTTTTTCATAAAGACGTTCCCTTTCGAGTGAAACGCTACGCTATGCACGTGCACGTATTTACGGTTCTTCGAGGAGCTTCCCATTCATATCGAACGTCCCTTTAATTTCTCTCTCATTATCCGTTTCTATTCTTTATCCACTTTTACTGTTTTTTTTTGTTCTCGTGGCAGGCACTCGATCGCTGTAGCGTTTATCGGGCTCGTTGCAGTACGAGAGAAAATTAAGCAATTTCAGAAAAAGAATTTTTTCGTGTGGTTGACCGTAACGCCGGCTATCTTTTCAGATTGACCTTTTAAGAGCGGAGGCGCTTTATTTTCTTTTTCTTTCGGCGCGAGCGAGACGGAGAACCGGCAGAGAGAGAGAGAGAGAGGGAGGGAAAAGGAGAGGACTAATGATCAATAAAAAAGTAGCAATCTTCGACCCTCGGCTCGTTGCCGCTCCGCATTGTTCGACAATTAGGATCACGGCAAACTTGCCCATCCAGTGGCTCGCAATTTTGCAAATTCCACATTCGGTGTCGGTGATTTGAATAATGCTTTAGTTATTCTCGCGATCAGATGATCAGATTATTTTATTTATTTTTAATTTATGTAGAATATAACTCGTATTTAATATATATACGTTTATAAAGGCATTCAGTCTAATAATATTGAAATAATATAATATTTGAAAAAATAACATTAAAATGTTAAATATATTATCTTACTATAGTTGATTGAGATATTACTTTCCGCAAGGTGGTAAAGCAACATTTTATTATTTCTCGAAAAGCCAATAAAATATTTTTAAACCCAGCCAAAAGGCTTAGACAGACACAATGGGTTCCATTGATTCTAGATTTTTAAAAACCATTTAAAAATCGTTACCAGCAAAGGCGATTATACTAATATTTGAATATTTTTTAAAAGCTCTAAAAATAAGTATGGTAATGCACAAAGCATTATTTTGCATATAAAAAACTTTGCGTATTTAAAAAATTCATTTATTTTTTTTACTTATGCATCCCCATATTGATTACACAAGTAAGCCCTATAGAGGTAAATTCTGAAACGCTTTAAATTATTTGATAAAACATTAAATATTTTTCCAGCCTGTGTATAGCTACTTTTTTTTTCATTTTAACAGAGCAACAATTAAAATTAATACAATGAAAATCACAGCGTAATAATAGTCAAAAACGTGCGCGTTGGCATAAAAGTAATATGCAAGCTCTCTAATTATTGATTTTCAGCTTATTTCAATAAATACGGCCTATCAATCCAAAAAGGAAACAGAGCTTAAATTACGCCAATACATTATCATTAAATTTACGAAATGAGGTGAAATGGTAAATTTTCATTAAAGCTTCGACGCAACGCTGCATTACAGCATTGCGATCGAGCATGAAGTAATCAAACGAACAACAATATAATTTCCCTGCGTTTCAAGGCAGCGTCCGACGTGCGAAACACAATTCCCTAAAGCCGTTCACTGATCTCCGTAAATCATGAAAAATCCGCTTCATTCCGCGTGCCAATTGGAATTCGCACCTCGACCGCCGTCCCACGCCGGATCACGAAGACACGTGCGTTACGTGTCCGGACTGTGCGCGCTCCGGGCGCGGGACATCCGCGAATCTCTTTCCTCTCGCGCGCGATCGGCATGCGTTGCTATCGCCCACCCCCGCCTAATTTAATCCCGCACTTTCGCAGAGCCGCGTTCGCGCCTTCCGCCGGCAGCTTTGGCGCTTTGACGAATTTTTGAATAATGGATGAACAGAACTTTTTTCGATGACGCTCTCCTTCAACCCGTCCAGTCGATGTGCGCGAAAGTACGGCCGACTTTATACCTGCGCTCGTTTGCTAAAACGCAGCCATTTGTGTACACGACCTTCCTACGAGAGGCTGAGAAATTATCAAATATTGTATGACGCAAATTTTTACGTAATCAACATTTGCCGTAGCTTTCGGTAGAAAAAATTTTAAGGCGATAAATAATTTTTTTTTCTTTCGATACACGCAGAGTAAACTCTAGTAAAAATTACTGTACTATTTAACTAAATTATTTAAATATAAATGTAATTAATGAATTATTTTGTAGGCCGACAAATGAAAAATTTTACTAGCAAGTATAGCAAAATGTGCTAGACTTACAATAAATTTTATTATACTTTTTATTAAAATTTCTTATTTGTCGAGTCTGTCCCTGTGTTAGAAAATAGTATAGTAATTTTTTACTAGACTATTCTCCCTGTGTAGTTAAAGAAAAATGTGAGCAATTTGTACAACCGCATGAATTTATTATTGCTATATTGCGAAGAAAATAAACGAGTTCGATAAAGGGAACTAATTGAGCGGTAAATCGTACGAAGCTTATTAAATATTTTCTTAAACCCTCGCAAGCGTAAATACACTCCCGCGAGCAGCTCTAAAAGGCTTGAAGGATGGCTCGAAATAAAAAAAAGCGGCAAGTCGGCACTCCGAAAAAGCGAAAATACCCCCTCGTTGAAAAGCAGAAACGGCGCGCTCAAGTATTTTCGAAGCGAAATTGAAAGTTTAAAAAAGGCGAGGCCGCGATCGTCCAGCAGCGAGCTCTCGTCGCCGTCGTCGGCCCCTCCGAAAAATCCTCGCCCTCGCCTCTCTCGTTTTTTTCCTCTCGCTCTCTCTCTCTCTCTCTCCTCTGTTTCTTCCCTCCTCGCATTTTTTGCCCCCTCTCGGGAGCCGCGGACTCTCCTTCCCCGTCGCCGGCGGTCGAGCGACGTGCTGGCACGCAATGTTGCTAAGCCCCGTGATTGGTGCACTTCTCGACGCTTGATGCTGCTGCTGGTCGTCGTCGCCGCCGCCGCGCGTCTAACTCTCCGGGCGATTTCGCGGGGAGCCCTCCCCTCCACGGACGCACCGAGCGTCCGCCGAATTTTTGGCCCCGGCGCCCGGATTCGCGGTCCCTTATGAAAATTAACGCTTTCCAGCTTCAACAAGTAGTGCGTCCGGAAGCCGTCCTCCTATCTCCCGACACTTAACCCCCTTCGGAGCCGCTCTTCTCGGTCCATCCCGCCTCTCTCCTCCTTCCCATTATTCGCCTCGTAAAGTGTATTCCCGCGCTCTCGCCGAATTTCCTCCTTACTCCTGAGAAATTAAAGTAGCCGCTCGCTTGCCGTTTAAGCGCGCCCGCGGCCGTAATTAAGCGAGCTATTGTTTCCGTTCGGAGGCCGGCGGTATTATAAAAAAAAAGGAAAAGAAAAAACCGCGTTGCGATTAATTACGAAGAAACATTTCCGCTGTGAGCGTACACTTCTCGGCGCGTTCGATTAAGGAATAAACTCCGTCACTCGAGAAGAATGCGAGATTGAAAGAAAAAAAAAAGCGATAGGGAGCTATACCGAGCGCGCAACTCGTCGCCGCGACGAAAATCCGCAGCGAATCAATTTCAACCCGCGCTAGATGGACCGTCCGTTTCTCGTAACGCAATACAAATCAATCGAGCTAAGACCCGAAGGGGTAAACAAGCAGACGGGGGTCGGAGTTCTCCGCCGCTTAAAACGGGAAACTAAAAGGCTGCAACGGGAAACCGACCAAGTGCTACGACGGATATACGACCTCCGCGTCGCGGCTAAAAAAATTCTCCATCATACTTATTATAACACGCTGCAGAAGAAAAACACATTCTAGAACGAAAAAAACGCAGCAAGATTAGGTGCTTATCCGCGGGCGCACGAGTTGCGCGATTCCTTCCGGAAAGTAAAGGGTCGCGATAAAAGGAGCAGCGTCGACTGACACAGTCCTTCGACCGGATCCTCCGGCCGGCTGTCCTTGACACGGCTCTACCCGCGAGATGACCGAGTCTCTCCCCCTTCGGGTAGCGGTGCGCACGTGTGTGCGAAGGTGTGTACGCAGGCGGCGGAGCGCCGGCGGTTAGAAGCCGGTCGCACCGCGTCGTCGCTTTTGCTTTTCTCCCTTTTGCCCTCTCCTCCTTGCCGTAGCCTCCTGCGCGCCTCGGCCTCCGCCGCTGCGGCCTCTGGACGCGACGCGCCGACGATGCCCGTGTGCAGCCGCTCGAGCCAACCTCGCCGCGAGAGATTGCGGCCTTAAGCCGACTGCACAACGACCTGGTGCGCGCGTGCACTCGCCCGGAGGGTTGCTCGGCCGCGCTCAATGCAGTCGTGGCTGTACGAGCGAGAGACGCGCAAAACATTTTCGTCGGTGGATTTACTTTTACGACGTTGTTAGTGGATTGCCTGTGTAGGTAGTAATTTGCTACGTGAGAGGGCACGAGAAATGTCGTATTTTGATCATGAATATTGTGTAATGTTGGCTTTTATGTGGATGTTCGTCATTTTTATGTTCTGATAGAAGGGGTGTTCAAAGAAATGTATAAAATCTAAAGTAACTGTACTTTATTACGAGATTTTTTTTATTACTGATAACATATGTAAAACAATTAATATTTTTATAGAAATTGCCAGAGTCAAATTCAAGCGTGATTCAAATTAATCAGTGTTACTGGAAATTCATTAATTTAGAGTTCTAAAAAAATAGTTGATCATTATTTCTATAAATTTTCCTAAATTATTATCGTGAGGATGAAGAATGTTGAAATGTTATTACTGCAATTCTTAGTAGGCATTTTTAAGTGTAACTTTAATAAAACTTAATAAAGTCATAAAATGATTATCTCGTGATCGTGCAACCTGTTCGGTAAGAAACACTCGTAACTCAGTAAAAAAGAATGCAAATGTAAAAGTGAACACGTCTCTCTTGACAAGCTTCGTGACGTTGTCTCATAATATTTATCAATCAACTTCGTATCTCTAAATTATTAATTAATTAGAATGTTTTCTAAAAAATTCACTCAGTAATGTATAAAATTTGTTTAAAAAAACACCAGCATACAGATAGCCTTATTTCAAAACGTAAAAACACCGCAGATAAGAAGGAAGGAAAGAAATGAAAAAGACATTCATGTCAAAATAAAAGTTCTGTCTAGTTTGTAAAAGCAAACAAGCCTCAATGCACTCGAAAATTCGAAAAGCGATTAATTCAGCAGTGTGAGTGAAGCCTAAAAGAGGCAAGCAGCGGCGTATAGCACTCGTGCTTATATGTAAAAGAGAAAGAGAGAGAAAGAGAGAACACGCGCGACTGGATTCGCATCTCGGCGCGTCGCGTCTGGCTCTCGAGCCGCCAGGGCCGAACGAGGGCCGCCTGGGCCCTCCGTTCGTTTTTTTTCCTCCTCCGCCTCCTCCTCCTTTGCCGAAAGCGTCTTTTTGCGGGTATTCATGTGCTCCGTCCGCCAAAAAAAAATCATACCCTTCGCCCGCTTTCCTTCAAAAATCGCACGGACAAACGCACCGGATGTCGGCAGTTTCAATTACGCACTGCCCGATAAGAGGCGCTAATGAGTACCGTTCGACAGCGCGTAACTCTCAGTGCTGGCAGGAGCCTTCCCACTCAGAATTAATTCAAACGAAAACGTATATTACAGACATGTACGTACACTCCGGAAAAAATTTCGAGGCGCTAAGCCGCGAGCCGCTTAAAAAGATAGAAGAACGCGGTAATGCGATTTAACGGCGGGCGAGCTCCCGGGTGTTTATAGAAATTAATTACGGACAATCCGCGCGCGGCGAGGAGCTACGGCGAGCTTTCCCGGCGAGCGGAACAATATATCCGCCGGCGCGCCTCGAGTTGATCAAAGCGCGAGGTCTCCAAGGAGCGGATCGGGAGCCGAAGGTCGAATTACGCGCGGATACATACGCGTACACGCGCCGTGCGCGAAACAATTGAATTTCTCGTTCCTCTCTTACTTCGCGCCCGGCCCTATATACCAGGCGGCTCGCGGGCACAAAAGCCGGTGCGTGGCGACCACCGCGCGTCCGCGGATTCCCTTTGTCCGGACTCGCGCTCCTGCGCTTTTTCCTCCCGCACTTGCGCCTCTCTCCGCCGTGGCTCTTTGATGCCTTCGCCGAATTTCGCGATCCGCCCCCGCGAAACGACGCTCCTTTGACTCCCCTTCCCGTTCGTTATATATTTATTCCGGAGCTACCCCCTTTGTCCTATTATTCTGGGCTCTTTTTATTACGGTTTTTGCGGACGACGTACCAGCCGAGGGTTTCGCTGGGCCAGTGAGACTCTCGGTATAGCGACGCTTGAATTTAGTGCTCTTTCGTTGGGGGAACTGTTGGACGTTGGATAAAGTGTTTTTTTCCAAACGCTATCGGGTATGGGCTTATTTTTCGAATCGTTCGGCGATGTTGATTGGCTTTGTGATAGATTGATACATTTTTTCACGATATACATTTATTTCTATTATAATCTCTGTGCTATTTTAATTATGAGACGTGTACGTAGTTGGTAAAAGACACGATTAAGCATTGCAGAAATTAAAATTTTTATGTAAATTATAACAATAATTAAGTGTAAAGTATAAATTCGCTTATTCGATAGGGCAATTTTTTTTTAATCACAATAGTATGCAATTTTTAACAATGCAAATGGTTGAAATTGTTGACATTGTTCTTGAAAACAATTTCATTAGGCGTTGATGGCGCATCGTCAATTTTTTATATCGAGATCAAATTTTTTCAATCGAAAGTGTGAAATGACGATCATTCAGGCTTATCATGCACATCTGTTACTACTTACGCCCGCGTCCCAACATCATCCTTCACTCGATTGTGAACCTGGCACGTTTTTTCCATCTCTTTCTGTCCACGTCCAATATTTGTTTTTCCGACCAACTTCATTCCCCGGCGTGAGCATTAAAAAATATTTATCTTGCAGCAGACTGCAAAAAGAGTTGCCAGTTCCCATTAACAGACGCGCTCAAAATAGATTACCCTGCTAAAAAAGGAGCATCATTAAAAAATCAGCCCGTGTCCCCAATCGTCTCTCTAAATCGCCTTTTTTCTTTTTCTGTTGCAGGTGAGTTATCAAAAAATTCCGAGTCCCCGACGCAACCCGCAATCCACGTAAGTCCGAGTGATCCGCACTCACAAAGGAAGAATATAACCCGCTCGTGCGCGCACACCAACACCCATCCACACACCGACGAGAAGCGAACCGATGGGCCGATCGAGAGGTACAGCGACGGTGTAGCCGAAAGAGGGGGCCGGCGAGGGGAGCGAGCGAGCGAGGGAGGGATCGGGCTCGAAATTTTCGTGCCTCTTAACCCGTCCTGTTGTCCCGCGCGCCCAGCACCGATGCAGCCGCGCACTCGCACGGGAGAGAGGCCGAGGCGAAAGATTAATCGAAGATTATACGTCCCTCTCTCTCTCGGCGTACTCTCCGCTCCCTCCCTTTGTTCTGCCCTCGCGAAATTCCCAGTCGAAGTTGCACCCCTCCCCTCCCCCCTCGTCGGGGATTTCGCAGCGCTAGCCGCTGCCGCCATTGTTTTTCAAGATCCCCGTGTGCGCGGCTCGTCGATGAAGAATTTTTTTTTCTCTCCGTGGATTTTCGCTAAATCCGGGCCGGACGCGGGTCCGTCTAAGGAACATCGAGCGGCACCTCTCTCTTTCTCTTTCTCTCTTTCGACGCGCAGCGAGGGTCCAATCAATGGTGCCACGCCACTAAAAGACCAGCACTAGAAGGGGGTTGCACGGCGGGGGAGGGAAGAAAGGAAGGGCGAGAGCGGCGACAAAATAACGATTAAAAGAACAGAACGCACGGAGTTAAACACAGAGGCGGGGGCGGCGGTGTGTAGAGGCTGCGAAAAAAAGAGGAAGGAGAGCGAGAGTCTAGCGCCGGAGATCACGTACGGGGCACACGCTGCACACGGCCATGTACACACGCAGCGCGTTTTCTTTCTCCCCCGCGCATCCCTCTCGCTCTTTCGCCCGGCCGCGAGAGATTACGCGCGCCCCTCCAGCCCCTCTCGCTTGTCGGGCTTCGATAGATTGATCCTCTTTGTCGCCCGCATACCTTTCGGCCTCCGACCTCCGCTCCCTCCTTCTCGCTCGCTCGCCCGCGAGCCTCTCCTTTCTCGCGCCCCTCGTTTGCTTTACTTTCCGCGGAGGGAGGCGCCGCGCCGCCTCCCCTCGTCGCCCCCACACAGACTTTCCTCCCCCACCCCCGCGGGCGCGAGATTCGAGCGGGCCGATCGGACCGGCAGCGACATCGGAGGCGCATTAGCGGCGGCGCAGCCCCGCCGATGTAAATTTTCGATATTCGGCGGGCGGCGATCGATGCCGCGGCCACGCCGGGGAATTTTCATTAAGGGACGCCGACGCAGCCGCCGCCGCCGCCGCCTCCGCGCGCCTCTCTCTCCCCTCTCGCCGCGGCCTCTCTGTACAACCCCGGCGTACGCCGCCCGTACGTGCCTCCGCAGCCGGCGGCCGTCGCGCGCGAGAGATTTCGCTTCCTCCTCTCTCTTTCTCTTTTTTTTTTCATACGGTGCGGGGGCACTTTTTTTTGCGACCGTGCGCAGCTCGCTCGGGCCGAGAGAGCACGAGCCAGCCGACGCCGCACGGATTAGAGAATCGCGAAATTCACGGTGACGCTCTTTTTCATTCTTCGCGTTGGCTGCGTTCGTTAAATTTTTTTATTGCGCATTGTCTTTCGTAAATAAGACACTGCTGAATTCGCTGGAAAATTGAACATTCTCTCGGCGCACTCGGCTTTGCGCATTAGCCAAATTATTATCCTTTTTCTCGAGCCTTCAATTTGGCTTCTTTCGCCTTCGAATTAAAAAGTTTGGAGATTTTATTGCCGCACGAGCGGCAATACTCGCAGTCCGAATTGATTACCGAAGTTAAAGAAGAACTCGCACAGCAATTTGCTGGTCGAACGGGTGGAAAGAAAAAAAATGTTGCATAATACAGAAGGTCCCAGCATGCAAAGGGCGCGCGCCACGTGGCGTTTGTCGTTTCTCCTTCGCTGCCTCGCTTCTTCCTCTATCGTGTACACATTTACGCTCATACACATTTCCCGTGCTCTCGGCGCCTTCTTTTTCTCGATCTCGTCTCTCACCTACTTACAGGCTTCCTCTTCCTCTTCCCCGGGCATTACTTTCTCTTTCCTTCTCTCCTGCGGCGCACCATCTCCTTCTGGCCTCTTTTGTCATTTTCGCTCCTTCGCTCGCTCGCTCTGTATTCCTCCAAACTCCCCCGTCTCTCTCCTATTCCTCTCCTGCACCTTATCCTTTCATCGCCGGCCGGCTAATTTTGACCTTGGCACTCAAAATTCTCCTCCCTCTACTCGCACACTGAAATCCAAGCCATCGATCGAACAATGCTCAAATGACCATAAAAGGTCGCTCTTTTTTCTCTTTGCGTACTATATCCAAATATGAAAGAGTGAGTATTCGCACTTTTAACGCAGCAACTTGTTCACTCTTGCAACGCTACAGTGAGAAAAAAAGCTTTAGCAAAAATTACTATTTTACCAATGAAAGGGGAGACCTACTCGACCTTTTGTTTAGTTTTAAGAAAAATTAATATAAATATTTAAAAATTTTTTATTTCCTTTAAAAATATTACAAACCCTTCGTCAAATTTTACTAATAAGCTTAGTAAAAATTGTAAGTTATAAAATTTCCATAATGCTTTTTGTAATTTTACTTAAGTAGCATATATTCATAGAATATTTAACAAGATTTGATAAAAGCAATTTTTTAATTTTAACTAAAGTAATTTAGTAATTTTTACTAAAAATCGAGTAGGTCGCTTCGTTACAATACTTTTTTGTAATTTTTCGTAGAAATCCTTAAAAATTTTATTTTTCATTTTTCTCAGTGTACAAGTCGTTCACTCTTAAGTCCGCAAAGTGGATAATTTAAGGCAACGTCGTAAGAGTGAATTTTCAGGGGGTGCAACGAGGGTTTTTCTAACAGAGCAGCCATGCCGGAAAATTAAGCATCATTTATGTTGTAACTAACTTTTAGCTAAAACATAATATATTATTATGATAGATTGGCATGTTATAGTTAAATTAAGTTTAGGGCTTGACGTTATGAATTAAATAACAAAAGCGGATAAAAAAAGATAATCGGTGGGCGCGGGCCCTCAATCTCGTGATGCAGATCGACCCTAAGGTGGCGAGGCGGTAGTTATACAAGCTCAGATTAAAAGTTTACTAGAATTTATAAAGCGTCAGGTCCACAGCCTCCAAATATGTTATAGAATCTGCCCACTGAACGGAAGATTTAAGATATTTGACATGAATTTTTGCATCTCTTCCAATCTAATGGAATACACACTCGATCGCAGCGTAAGCGAGCTGCTGCCGCAAGATTGAAGCACCGAGTGCAGAAAACAATATTAACGATTAATCTGCGGATCCCCAGCAGTTCTAAATTGCATCGTCCATCATAAAGCCGGTCTCCAGGTGCCC
Source organism: Sycophila sp. Sp_5 (assembly GCA_018906775.1). Taxonomy (NCBI): domain Eukaryota; kingdom Metazoa; phylum Arthropoda; class Insecta; order Hymenoptera; family Eurytomidae; genus Sycophila; species Sycophila sp. Sp_5. The sequence continues at coordinate 2,294,656 of JACCID010000020.1, forward strand.
TCTCATCGGTCGACCAATCGGGCGTTGCACCGACGGCCCGCGGCTCGCGTTCGCCGTATATATCGGCCGGGTCTGCTCCGTAGAGACGCGCCTCGTCCAATCGTCTAATTGCGCGCGCCGCAGCCGGGACCCCGGCATTGCAGTGGGGGCCTAACCCTGCCTCGGCCGGACAATCGGATCACGCGGGCGGTCTTTCCATATATCCCCGTCTCTCTCTCTCTCGGCTCGGCCGAAAATACACGCGCCGCAGCGCGTCCCATTCCAGACCCGCGCATCTCTGTGTGCGTGCGGCGCATATACGCGCGTCCTCGCGGGCTTCTCTGCGCTCGCGGCTGGGCGGTCGGCTCGACCGCTCCTCGTCCTCCCCCTCTCTTCCTCCGGACGCGTATTACGGCTTTGTACGGCGGACGATGCGTCTTTTTGCGAATTCGAGGCGCGCACCCGGCCGGACCGACTCGCGACCGTTCGCTAATGAAAAACGATACGCGCGAATTTCCGAGGCGACCACCGTCGACGGTGCCGGCTTTTCACGTTCTATTGTTCGGCGCTCGAGGACGGGACTTCGATAAATTCGACTCGGTCATGATATAACTCGCCCGCCGATGATTTGTTGTCGTAATTATTGGATTTTAAAGCTGTAGATTACTCTCTCCTTCTCGTTTTGTTTGAATCCTTTAGGAGCAAATTAGTTGTACGCTTTTATACCTTTGTGATTTGCTAAAGGAATAAATTGTGGTACTGCATTTTTTAATCAATTTGCACTGTTCGAAGTGTTATTAAGTTATTTAAGTGCACCCCTGAGAATCGGATAAAAGAATCCTTAATTATTCCATTTGTATTATCAAAATGAATGCACATCTATTTGAACTACGCACTACAATTAAAATGGGCGATTCACTTAATTTACCAGCTCCGCTAAAAAGTCAATGTATTTCTTTGCTAATTGCGTGTATGACTAAAAAATTATTCGTTGCGCGTAAACTAGCTCACTTTTTAATCTATTCAAAGGAAAAGTACTGTAATGAAGAGTCTTTCACGTTGAAGCGCTTAATGATGTGATAAACACTTGTTTATGTGCAATAAAAACCATTTAATTGTTTAAATTAATTGCTAATCAAAATCTAATGTAATTAGAGTAGAAACAAAAAACAGTTGTAACTTTTTAATGTACGAGGGACCAATCAATAGTATCTCAAAGCAAGACACTAAATGAAAGGAGCGATTTGCCCCCGCGTCGCCGTAAACGCGAGACCCGAACTCGTCCATCGAGTCGCCTCTCTTGAAAATCCCAAGCGGGCGAATTCCAAATGAGAGACGCTCCGGGGCCGACCGTGTAATCCCCTTTAAAAATTTTATCTGTCGGTCGGCCAGGACCGGGGCTCGCGTCCCTTCGCCGCGGCTGCGGCGGCGACGAGTCGGCCGACGAGCTTAGAGGCCCTCCCCGGCCTTCGGCGCGGACCAGCGGACCGACGCGCACTCTCGCATGCACACACGTGCGCCCCGTGTACGTGCAGGGGCCGCGGTGGTCAGGTGCGGAGGCCCAGGTATGGCGAGCCCCAATCCTTTTTTTCTGCCTCTCCTTCGCTCTACTCCGAAACGCATCCGCCAAATTCACGACGCCCGCCTCGTAGCAATAATGTGCATACCAACGATGCCCTTAGATCGAACTCCAATTACGAGATCAGACCAAGAACGCGCGATACAATCCATCCGTCATAATTTAAAATTTTTTTATTTCATATATTTTTTTTTTTTTTTTTAATTTCGGAGGCCGGGGAATTGCGAGTCTGTCGAAGAGTCGGCCGGCCGTTGCGACCGCGTCAAATCCCAAAAGCCTCGCCGTCAGGCTGGGGGCATTCGCGTGACCAGCTCTCACGCACACAGTCGGCCGGCGGGGCGCACACGTAGCTCTTCCCTGCCTCCGCCGGCGGCGGCGAGCAGCGTCGAGACTGCGCCTCCAGAGCGGCCGAGCGACCGAGAGAGAGGGAGACCCAGAGAAGGACGGCGCGTCGGCGACGCGGCGAATTTTCGAGCCCTCTCTCTCTCTCTCTCTCCTCTGCCTCTCCTCCCGTCCCTCCTCAGACGGCGGCGGTGGCGGCGTCGCCCGAAGCCGCCCGCCGCACTTGTGCCGTGGCGCTGGCCCGAATGCCATTTCACTTTCGTTCGAGCGAGACGAAGAGAGCCGACGTCTCCTCCGTCTCTTTCTCGTCTGCCTCTCTCGCTCTCCTCCTCCACTTCCACCTCCTCCTCTTCCTCCCCGTTCCCCCCGTTCCTCGGGACGCGCGCGGCGACGAGCGCGAGTCAGTCGCGCCGTTCCCTCAGAGAGCCGGCTCTCCTCCTCGGCTACTTCCTTTTCCACGTCTTTATCGGCGGCTCGCTTTCGCGGGCCTTTTCCTCGGCCGCCTTGTGTTTTTCTCGCTGGCTTCTCGCTGCGCCGCGTGCGCTCGCGCGCCCCCGCGTGCAGTGCCGCCGCCGACACCCTCGAGCAGCCGTGCGCAGCGCCGCTCCTGACCGAGAGCCCACGTCGCCGCCGCCGCTGACACGAGCTCCTGGTGAGTCTTCTCCACTGTGTGCAACGACCCTCCCCTCCCGAGCACTCGCCAGCCGACCGGAGATCCGCGGGGGTGTAGTGGTGCAATTTTTATAAATAGACCGACGCGCAGCCTCGGACGGATCCTGCCCGCCTGCGTGACTTTTTTCCCGCAGCGGATCACCGCCGGCCGAGGAAGGTAATTAATCGCGAACCCGTCGTTCTTCGAGAATTGGCTCTTTTTTTTTTGTGGCGGATACGCTCCTTCTGGCCGGACGGTAAAATGTTATGAATAATGCATATCTTAAAGCCCGGCGAGATAAACTTTAGCGCGGAATCTTAATCTGCTCTCTCTTTCTCTGTGCTTAGCCGAGAAGCCGAGGGGAAAAAATTCACCGAGTATAGTCCGACGCAATCGCTCTTTAAAACAGTCACCGCTGCGCTCTCGCGAGAAATCTGTCCCTCGCTCGAAAAGAATGACTCAAAGTCTAGACCATTTCAATGAATAATTCACGCGTGAAATCTCCGAGTGCCAGGCCTCTCTATTTGGAGTACGATAATTTTTACGATGGCGATTATTATACCTCCGGCGGAAAAAAAGAAAACGGTGCTCGACCCGTAACCCACCCGACTCTCCGCTTACAAAATCGTCGTTCTATAAAAAAAAAATGAAAAAACGAAAAAGAAGGAGAGAGTCGCAACAACAAAGCTCGTAAATTACGTGCCTCCGCGCGCGGTGCCTCGGATTTTTGCGCGCAACCGAGGCCAAGGCGAGGGACCGCGCGGCCGCAGTCCCCCGCCGGCTCGATTCGCACTTGCGCCTAAAGGAAAAAATCGCGCGCGAGTCGAAATGAAAGAAGCGGAGAGTTGAAAAAAAAAAAACGTCCGGCGTCGCGCGCGCACAGTCGCTTTCACTGTTCGCCGGCGCGCGGGGGCCTTGGGACTCGTTATCGGCGTCGGGGGAGGGGGAGATCGGTGAACCCGCGGCCGAAAATCTCGCGAGGCGAGACAAAAGGTGTGTGCAGTTACGACGGTGGTATATAGCGAGCCGCGGGGTGAGGCGCCCGCTGCGCCGCGCCGGTCGCCGGCCTTCGGACGTGCGGCTCGCGGATGTGCCGCGCAGCGCTCGGAATTTCGCTCGGCGGCCGGCGCGCTGCAATCGGCCCCGATCGTCCGCTCGGAATCCCCATTGGAATTTCGACGGGCGAAATAAGACGGGCGAGAATTGAATTTTCGAAAATTGCCGAGCCCCGATGCCTGTCCGGGCGCGACTCGCTCTCGCTCGCATTTTCCTTCGAGATTGCTGCGAGTGCATTGCGATGAGCGTGCGAATGCGCTTTAATTCGGTTGTGTTGCACTTTTTTTTCTTGGATAAATTAGTGATCGTTTAATTTTGTTCCCACTCATTCGGCAGTCGAGTGGTTTTCGTTTTGAAAAGATGTATTATTATGAAGATGGTTCGAGTTATTTTTGACTTGAACTGTTTTTCTCGTAGTTTACTATTTGCTATTTTTGCAATATTTTGAATTTAAGTGTTTGCGTAGTAGGCATATAGGTAAACCGTGAAAACCCGAATTAAATTTAAAAGAAATTATTTTACTCTTCTAAGGAATTTTAATGCATAGATCTTATCACTGATAAAAGCATAAATTACAGATTTAATATAAAAACACTATTTAGGGATAAGTCGGTAAATTTTTAATACAAGGTTCTTTTATGAGTACTGGTGAAACTATTAGAACTTAATGACCAAACTGAATAATAAGTATAATTATAAGAAAAATGTCAGATATAGAGATAAAACGCATAGAAAGATAAATTACTATACGCTGCTAATACGGTGCTGTAAATATAAGAAAACGTTGCGTATGCGTTAAAATTGGTAAAAATAATTTTCTGCTTTATGTAAACATGTCTTTTAAAATATGTAACGGGTAATAAACGTTTTTCAGTCTCCCTCAATATACATTTTAAAATAATATACTATTTATACATCCACGTAAACTTTCGATCCGCAAGTTTCATTCACGAAGAAATATTTTAAAAAATAGTATAAAAAATTCGTTAAGTCAGAAAACTGTAATTTCTCTATTCAGCATTATAATTAAAGACTTTCGGCAAAAATGGCTACACAGTCATTTATTTAAAAAATTATTGAATTGTACACAAATAGTTTTTCTTTATAGCGCTAAATTAAAATAAAACAGTTAACACTATTGTGATAAAATTTGTCACCCCGTTCAAATTAACAGAAGAAAAGAAGAAAATGAATGCCAAACTTGGAAAATAATCTAAAATTACTATATTCTTTAGCAATTGGATGACACACTTGTAATATGAGAAAAATTACTATGTTTTATTCTAAAATTTAATATCATTTTAGTAAAAATTAATAAATATTTGTTTAATTTTTACTATGCATATTGTAAATTTTAAAATAAAATATGCTAATTTCTCTCATATTACAAGTATGACCTTCCATTGGTAAAAAATATAGTAATTTTTAGTATAACACTTTTCTCCGCGCATAGAAGCTAATTAAAAAAGCGACAAACATTGACCAGCGTTGACCTCGCCCTCAACCCTCCCGCTCTCCCCGCGTGAATTGAAAGTGTGGGCTAGCCGGCATAGCGCGTCCCTTTGAGTTTCGCGCGACGAGAATAGTCGGGCGCGGGGAGGCGGCGGCGCGCGCCGGTCGTCGTCTTCGCCGTCGGCGACGCTTAAAAATAGTCGTTAATGCGCGGCACCCCGCGTCGGATCGGCTATTTTTACGGGTACCCGCGCGTTATGCGCGTCTTTACGAGGGCGCCCGCGGGACTCCGAGGAGAGCCGCCCCTTTATGTAATGGAGAAGGAGGCCCGATCGAGCACTGCTGGAGGCTCGGACGACGGAGGCCAGCGGCCACGGGAGGCCGGACAAAGGCCGAGGTCCGAACCGATTCGCCTCCCTTTCTCTTCCAGCCGGTCCTCTGGGGGGCTGACTACCACCACTACCATAGCCCACCCGACGTCCTGGGCGAGCGGGGAAAAAAGAGGAGCGCCCGCCTCCGGGCCGGAGCTCCTCGTCCTATCTAATCTGCCCGTTTTTTTGCTTAATTAAGTTCGAAGCCGATGCGTCGTGTCGTTGGGGAGCCGGACGCCGATGAGCTTCAGCGGCATCGGCTCTTTCTGCTCCACGGATTTTCGAGCATCTATATACGAGAATTGCGTATAGTTAGATTGCAATAGATTTTTTTAAATATTTTGCTTGGAAAACTTTAAAACGCACGTAAGAGTGACGCTATTGTATAAAAACCTATATAGCGCAATAACGATTAAATTAAATTTTCTGAAAAAAAAAAATGAAAATACTGCAGTGCAGTAATTGACGTCAATTTTTAATTTACTAAAGTGAAAAACCGCGACCTCCAGTCAATTTATTTTAATGAACCGCTATGCAAATTGTTTTCTGTATATCAATTAAGAATTAATGAAGGAAAACAAATCGCGTTTGTATAAGCATGTTAAAAAAAAGTCGGATCGGACAAAGATGAAAAATAAATTAATCCAACTAAGGTCGCGTTAGCTCTCAATTAATGAAAATAAATTCGCGGCTCCTTCGGCGTCAATGCACACAGCTGCATCTCGTGCGCCGAAGGAAAATCGCCGGCGCTCCGAAGGGCGGGGAAAAGGCCGCAGTTGAATGAAACATAAGAATGAATGAACGAGAAGGTGTAGGGTAGACCGGCGAAAGTAAACGTCGGAGTCTCGTAAAAAGCAAGATAAAGCCTGGGGAAGGAGGGGGATAAGCAGCGAAACGAGAAGCGGAAAGCAAGAGCGAATGCGAGAGGGAGAGAGAGTGAGATGGCGGAAAATCAGCAGCGACGTGAGCGCGCAGAAACGCGTCACACGTGCTCCCGCGCGGAATCGGTTTCCCCGCCGCTTCGATCGGCACACGCTCTGCCATCCTCGCCTCGGCAAAATACATAATGGAGCGCGCGAGAATAACCGGAACCTCTTCGAAGAGGGTTAAGAGGGCGACTTAGGAGCGGGCGGGATGGAAAAGCGACGCGGAGGAAGAAATGGGACGAGTAGGGGGGCTGGAAACGACGAAAACGGCTCGTCCTCGAAAAGAAATAAGGGAGGCGATTGAGCGCGTAGGGCAGCGGAAGCGAGAGGGAGGGAGGCGTTCTCAAGTCCAACAGGTGTAAGTCCGACCGGGGCGAGCGAGAAGATCGAGCGTGTTTTATGTCCTGGAGACGGGGTGGGTAACGGCTCACTCGATTTCGCGCGTCGCTTTCGATGTTATTTAGATTCTACAGCGTCGTTCTTGTTTAGATCTACTGAAATTCTACGATATGAATTATTCACGACGGGGGGAGATTGGCTCTTAATCTTGCGAATTACTTTTCGTGATTGTTACGAACTGTATTACCAAAAGTTATGGCTCTTTTAGCACTTTTATATAAACTTCATGACGTGAAAGACTATCAGCGTAACGTTAAATTAACATGAAAATAGAAGAATGCCTTCGGCGTTCAGTCTTATGTGCAACTAAAAAACTTCATGTAAAAGTAATTACCTCGTGTTCATAATATTTACTTTGCAAAAAAAATTATTAAATTCAAGGGTCTACCTATGTGATTTCATAATTTATAGTAGCTACACGGAGAAAAATGTTATACTAAAAATTACTATATTTTTTAGCGATGGAAGGATATACTTGCAAAATTAGTATATTTTATTTTAAAATTTACAATACGTGTAGTAAAAATTAAAAAAATATTTATTCGTTTTTACTAAAATTATACTAAATTTTAGAATAATATACAGTAATTTTTCTCACATTACAAGTACGTCCTCCGATTGCTATTTAGTATAACATTTTCCGTGATTGAATTGTTACTAAATCGCTTAAATCTCGTTAAACTGTCGCAGCTATGTTGATAATCAAGAAAATATTTTTAAAAAAATGTTATAGCGTGTCATCTAAACTGCTTCAGCCGGAAGAAATAATTTCTTTCGAGTGTATATATAACACAAATAGCAATTCCGAACATACGTAACGACTGGACCCGCAGGACCAGCCTACTTGATTCTCTCCTTGTACATCAGAATTTTTTTTTTACAAAACCAACAGCCAACCACTTGAGTCCCACATTAAATAACTATTTAATCATTATAAATAAATTCTCTGCTCATTGACACAATAAAAAAAGTTGACCAATTTTAACGAATCCCTTAATTTACAATAAAAATTCTTTTTGTTCCAGGTAAGCAAAAAAAAAGAGCACACAATTAGTATCCAGTAAAAGCAGCAATACGTAAGTTGCCAACCAATCAATTAAATCCAAAAACGGTAAAGTTGCAAGAGACGAGTCGGTGGAAAGCTCGAAAGGAGCGGAAATCTTGAAAGGTAAACTCGCAGCGGGGATCGTAAAAAGAGGCACCGGCGCGTAGTCGCGCCGAGGGAAGGAAGAGTGAAAGTGCGGAGCGCAAAACGCGCGGGGCGCGAGCGAACGGGAGAGTAAAAGTGTCGGTGCACGCGTAGGAAATATGCGCTAAAAGCAGAGGCGGGGAAGAGAAAGAGAGAGAGAGAGTTCGCGGTGCACAGTGAATGAGCGGACACGCGCACGTGTGTACCGGACCGCGAGGTATAAACAAAAAGTGAAAGCGAAGGACGGCGCAGCGGAGGGGCCGATTTTGACAATGAAAATCGCGAGGATATCCCGTGTACGTTTAAGCGGTAATGAGGCAGCGGGAGAACCGTGAGTCCGCCGTATAAGCGCGACACTTTGTTTCCGTGCCGCTCGAGTTTCGTCTACGCACCGCGAACCCGACACCGGTGGAATTGAAATCTCGGCTTGTTCGCCGAAAATCGACGCCGCGCTGCTCGCGGCCACGTGCCGGGGCTCCGCGGAGAGCACCGTTGATACGGCGAGGCTGCACGCGGGGAGATCCGGCAAGACGTATTACGAATGTACGCCATAACGGAATTGATAATGCAACGAGAGCGCCGCGCGACACACGCGCGCGCGCAAGCTCCCGGCTCTCGCCTCCTTCCTTCCTTCCTCCGACCTTCCTGCCTTCCTTATTCGTCCTTCCGCCCTAGAGCCTTCTCCCCCTCCAGCGGGCCACCCCGCCGGCGCCGAGACGCTCGCTAGACGCGTAACCTCCTTTCGCGCCTAGTCGCGCGCCGTTACGAGGATCCCCGGAGCCACGTGGCCGGCTGCACTTACACGCGTGCGGCGAAACCTTGCACAATTTCCCGATGCTTTTCTTACGTTTTTTTCTTTCCTTTGGGTCAGCGGTTTCTTTTTGTTTCCAAGTGGGCGTAATGGGATAGCTTTATTTATGATTTGTTTGGAATAACAGCTGCGAGAGCTTTTACACCGGGAAGAATGTTCAGTAAGGTTTTCTGTACTTTATAGTGACTGGAGGATGTATTTGACTTGACTGAATTACAATACAACTTATATTAATTTTTGCAATATTGATGCGAATGGTAACGGTAGTTTATTGTAAATCGCAGTACAAATTTTATACAACAATTTCATATTATTATAAAAAAGAAAAATAATTGCAAAAATGTCATAACGCAGTCGATACTTAAGTAAACAATTTTTTAAAGTTTACCTCACGGCGCTAAAATTAATATTATGACTTAAACCGTTAGTAAAATCATTCGTTAGATAGACAAAAATATAATACAGTAATAAAATAGTACGCTAATTTGTTCAGCGCACACATTCGTCTTATCCAACTTTGATATGAATTTTTTATTTTAAAATTCGACGCGAGTTTGGCAAACTATTTTGAATTTTCGGTGTAGGTACGAAACTGTTTACGGACGGATCGAATATGTAAATTAATTGATACATTTATCATCTGTTTCGTGGTATGATAAGAAACGTAATTCGAGAGTAGGTATAATCTTGCGTGTGGTCAAAAAATAATGTTTCACACATTGACATTCTTGACAATCGATAGTATGATCCAGTGTCAATTTGATTCCCAAGTGTATCGAATTTGTAATATCAAAAAAATTACTACACTTTATTACTCCTAATTAAATTTGCAGCGTGATATATCAGACACTTCACACGTGTAGCACCGTACTCAAATCCAGGCTAATTTTTAAAACAAATATAAATTAAATATTCATTAAACTTGTACGGATAAATATGCTTTTATAAAATATGTACATATAATTTTTTTACAGTTTTCTTAAGTAAATTATGAACGACAAAATTCAGTTAATTAAAGAATAAACTTGTTAACATTTTTATACTACCTAATTGGCGTTCCGACTTTTCACAATTCTTTGTCTTTAAATATTAGCACTTTATTTAGGATTAATCCTGCTCGTTAACGCAAAAAGGACGACAGACGGACCCTACCAAACTAAACCATTTACGCTCGATTTATCTCTGTTTTACTGTTCCTACTTCTCCTTCGCTTAGGATTTTCGCACCGCGCCTTCTTGACTTCTCACTCGTCCTTTTTACTGCTATTTCTTGTACTTCACGAAAACCGTCGAGAACGAGTTCGGAATTGTTCTCTAATTGACTGTTATCGCCCTTTCTATATCTTGGACTATCGGCAAATAAATACAGGATTCTAACTTATCCGCTTTTTATCCAATTCTTATATTTAATCCAATTGAAATCTTCTCTTATTATTATTGCAAATATAATGAAATTATTTGTTATAGCAGACTTTTTATTTTGTAAGAATTACTTTTTCTAATAAAAGTTCGATAATAAGCCTACGTTTAAAATCTAAAATATAAATCTGAAATTTTCTTTTTTTTTTCGATAGTCATGATTTAATTAAAGTAAACGTTAATTCAATCATTAAATAATAGATACATTATCGATAAGAATCACAAAATTCGTCATCCCCAAATGAAAACTGAGACTGACTACCAATATAAATGAAAAGCAACTACAAGAAGCTTCTTCGCCTCAATTAAGACGTAATGTTAAGATCGTCCACATCAGCGATATCCTCGTTAAAAAAAAAACGATGATACCAGAAAAAACATTGATCGTATCCAACGACGAGACAAGTGCGTCTCTCGAGGCGCATTAAACGGAGGGAGAGGCGGCCGCCGGATTTTTGGAGCGTCGCTCTCGCGCGGCTTCTCGACGCGACCGCCCCGTCAATTAGTTTGGGATAATTGGTCGGGCGATGCCCTTGAACCCCTCTTCGCGAGTATTGATTGGAGGGGCGATCAGCGCGGAGTCGAATTCTGCCGGCTAGGCGGCGGCGCCCTGCTGCACATCCTCCCCCGGTTTGTCCGCCGGCAAAAACTCTCCGCTCCTTCTTCGCGACTCTCCCCCTATCCTCACTTTTTTTAACTCTATGGACCGCCCGCGAGTGCCTCCCTTTATTTATTTAATGGAACGCCATTTTGCTAGGACACGCCCGCGCGATTTTATTTTATCCCTTTTATCCATCGATATTTCATCCAAAGAAGGTATAGGAGGAGCGCATTTTCCTCTCTCGCCCTTTGACCGTGCTCTATTGAGCTTTCGATTGGAGGCGCGCATTAATTTTCCGCGCGGAAGAAAATTTTTTTTAATTAAAAAATCTGAAAAAAAATTATTAAAACTGGTACACTGAAAAAGAAAAGGAAAGGGAAGGAGGACACGGCGGAGCGTGGGCGGAGAGAGAGGATCGCGCGTAATTTCAGCGTATTAAGCCGGCCTGACTGGATAATGGGGAATGTGCGCGAAGGATCGATTTTGTATAAAAGGCGCGTTATAGGATTTTTTAATTTTGCGCAATTGCGCACCAAATGAACGCAGGGGAGGTGGGAGAGAGGAGGGGAGAGGAGGTATGAGGAGGCGAGCGAGGAAATATAATTATTATCGGCCGGTCGTGTAAAATTGCCGCGATGCCGAGTCAGCGGAATCAGGGATTATCAAGTATTACGAGGACGCTGAATCGAAAATCCCTCCCCTCGGAAGGCGCACCCTTTCGCCCGCCCTCCACGATCGCGGACGCGCCTCGCGAAACTCCCCAGCCCGCCCGTCCCTGCCGCTGCCGCCTGGGATTAAAGCCTTCTTTTTTTTTGCCAGAGCGAGCTTAATGAAAATTATAAAAAATTAATGTGACTCAAGGCATCCATTAAGCTCATCTCTGCAGTCGGACACGAATTTTTTAAAACTAATAAAAATTTCATCCAACATCCTTTAATTATTCTAAATGATTAAAAAGTACAATTGCTTTTGTGTGTAAACATTGAGAACGCTAGAAAAACAACGGTTGAATTGTATTTTTATATAAAAATTTTCTGAAATTCAGTAAAAGATAAAAATAACACAGTTTTGTTTTTACACGTGTCATTATCCATTTCGCCGGTCTCAAAATTGAAAATATTCATTGCGTACGGATAGGAAGTGCAGAGGGGGATGGCGAGAGATAAAATTACACACATCGGATGGAAGGTACGCGCGGCTCGCAGCAAGTCGAGATACAGCAAATAAAATTCATAACCGGTTATGCGATTCAATCTCGAGATTGCACGTACGCGTGTTTGGCGACCTTACGTGCGGGCTAACCCGCGTCTGCATCACTATTGCACCGCGTCCGTTTATTTTCACGATTAAGAAACTGTCATTTCCTTCGGCCGACGCACGCGCCTCGCCGATCAATATCGCGATTAAAAAAGAAGGAAAGAAGCGACGAGCGCGAAGCCTTGCAAAAGGAATAAAAAACAAAACAAAGGAAGAAAAAAAAAGATCGGCGAGGCGCATCTCGCCGGGGACGAGTAATTTCGCGGGGCAATAGCCGGTACGCGCCTCGATTTTTGCCCACCTTCGGCCTCCTAAAATCGAGGGTAGAGGGGAGCCGCGCGGCGCATACACATAATGCCGCGCGCTGCGCCGGCCGGCAGCGCGGGCGGCGCGTCGCGCGCACGCGGCCGGGAGGGAGGGGCGGCGGGGGTGGCCGCCGGGGGTCGATACGGCCCTGCGCGACACGCGAGGGCGAGGCCTCCCCTATTCTTCCTGCGGGCGTTTTTTCCTTGCCCTCCTCCACCCCGCCCGCCTGCCCACCGTCGCCGGCTGCTGCGGAACCTGGACGCGCGCGCGACAGCCGCTACCCCCTCGCGGCCCCTCCACCCCCCGCGTCTGCGCCGCCGCCGCCACCCCCACCAGGCCAGCGCGTCGCACCTTGAGGCCGGGGCTTGCGAAATAAATTTGCGAGGCCCGCGACGGCCGGCTGCGGACAACCGTTCTTTCGATCGCTTCAAAACATTTTTTTTACTCTCTGTTTTAAGGGGGCGTGCAGGTAGTTTGGCATTTTTTTCGCCGCGGCGGTCAGATTGGGAGGCCTCGCTTCGTTTGAATTGTCTATTAAAAGAGGGATAAACGAAAAAATATATAAAAGCTGCAACATTTTCTAGTTATTTTCTAGCATAAAATTTTGTTCATACGGTGTTTTTTTTAATAATCACTACAAAGTAAACGTTGATTCTAATGTAAAATTCATTGCGAGATACGACGGAGAATTATTAAAGGCACTATAACAATTGCGATTGCATTAATTAAAATTCTGGCCGTCATAATAATTCTCGCATTAAATTTTCGGACGCAGCTCATGACGAGCACCACAGTGTCCCTTCGCATCCGCCGGTGAATTTACGAGAAAATTCGCATTTAACAAACGAACTTTTATTCGGCGGACATAAACAGCGGCGCGGCGTTGGCTCGCGACCTCTCGCTTTGATTGCGATTAATTTTCGGGGCGCTGTGAAAATAAAGGAAACGTCGTGGATGGGAGCGGCGCGGGTGCAGAGAACGAGAGCGCGAGAAAGCGGCCGCGCGAAAAGAGGAAAGAGCGCGCGGAATGGAAATGCAGAGGCGCGCGGGCGGCTAGCGGGGAGGGCTGCGGGGGTGGGGGCGAGAGGGCGAAGGGATGCGGCGCGTCTGCCCCCGGCCTCTCCTAATCGCGCGCGCGCCACCCCTGGGCGCTTGATTAAAGAACAGAGAGAGGCTGATGGCTGCCGCCGCCGACGCCGCCGACGCCGCTGCTTCCCGCGTCGACGACCCGCCTTCTTTATCCTCGTCTCTGCTGCCCCGTTATATTATTTCGATTCCCTCGGATTTGATTTTCCCCCTTTCGCTCTCCGCTCTTTCTCTCTTTTTTTTTGTTTTCCTCGCTGGTTCCTTTTACGCTCCTGCTTTTTTTCTCGCTTTCGAACGTCACTCGCTCTTTCGCGCCTTTTTTATCCTTCGAGTGTCACTCTTGCTGTTTTCTCGCCTTCTCTCGCTCTCGAGGATCGCGTTTGTTGCTGGAGTGGCTCCTTGATTTTTGTTTCCGTCGATTCGACCTCGGCCTTTTCCAAAACTCCGTGCAGTCGATAATTAGTGTTAGGAAGACAGTTTGCTGCCCCGTTAGTTACGCGTTATTGCAAAAAAGTCGAGCGTTCGCGCAAAGCAAACTGTTAACCGCGCCTTATTAAGCAAGTTACCCCCTCGACGACAAAACTTATCACGGCGAGCCCAATCGATACCTGCAGTCCCCCGGCGAAACTTGGCAACTGAAGCCCAACGGCAGCGGCAGAAAAAAAAGCTTAAACCGAGCCAGAAAATCCAACTTCCCCGCGCCGGCGCATAATCGAACTGGACCGGGTAAGTGAATTTCTCGGCGGTGCTAATCGAGTGAAAGTTCTCGCGACTAATTCCTCGACGTCCTCCTCTTCGTCGTCGTTTATTTTTTTCCGCTCGCTGCGCTTTTTCGACGGTGCGACGGACCCTGCGTGAAAGATGGGCGGTCGCTCGAGTATCAACTGTTGCTGCGGCTTCTCCGCATCGCCTCGTTGCCGAGGACAAAAAGCCCCGTATTTTCGAAGAGCCCCTGATCGCGAGTTGCGTCGAGGCAGCGAACGCGCGAGGCGGAAGGAGCCCGACAATAGGACGAACCTCATTGTGCGCGCCTGTGTTTTCAGCGGCGTTCGTATGCGAAATCTTTCGTGGTTGCTTTTTTGTTATCGGAGCTGCCGTCGTCTCTTTTACCTGAGATACTTTTTCAAAGTCGTTGCTTTTCTAATTGAGCGGAATAATGGTCATTTTCTTCCTCGTCAGAGATGAAGATGTATTTTAGTAACGTTTTAGTGGAAATCATTTTATCGTTTTTTCCAACGATCAAGTCAGTTTTTGGATATTATTGATTTTTTTCAGTAAAAGACTTGTTTGAAGTGACTATTAAATGGGGAATATAAAAAAAATCATTTTATTAATGGAAGAAAACAGTATTTTTTTTCCAAAACAAATAGCTGTTTTAGTAATTTTAAAGAGGTCGAATTCGCTTAAAAAATCCAGGTAGTAATATTTTTTCGTCAAAATACATTCAGATATTGAAGCAGTGGACGACTTTCATATTTTTAGATTTAGAGAGTTGCTGATGCTTTCAGCTTTTTCGATAACAATCAACGATATATTAAAACTGATATTGTTTTTTTGTCAACGAAATAAAATTTTTGCAAATTTGACCAAGATGAATTTTTCATTTAACGTTAGTTTCCGCGAGTTGGTAAACTAATGAAACGTATAGAATAAAATAGTGGTTTATTGCAAAGGTAAATATCAAAACGAAGATTTTTATTGAAAAAGTTCACTTGGATGCACTCTATAATTTCGTAAAAAAAAACTTTATAATATTTCTAAAATCTGCTTAAACCATAGAAGTAACAAGTATAGAATTAACGAAAAAATTATATATTACTATAGTTAATGCTGAAGATTTAAAAATCTAAGTATCATATTATGTATTAAAAAATTGTTTCTGCTAAGTATATCGAAACAATATGTACGTTGCATTAAACAAAGTATGCTAATAACATTCTACAAATACTTCAATATTTATTTTAAAAATATTTTCCAATTAATTCGCCTTTAAAGTACCGTTCGCAGAGAAAACAGATCTAACAAAAATTACTGTACAGTTTTGTAATGCACGGACTCGAAAAATATAAAAAAATGTGACTGCATAGCAAAGAACATAAAGAACAAACTGTTTATACTAAACTATATTCAATCTTCCCGCAAGAAAAGCGAGCAAGTTCAATTGAAAAAAAAAAAATGAACGTCCTTCTAAAAGCTCTTTCTCTCGTTTTATTACAGTCGCTCCTGAAGACGGCCGACCAGCTAAAGATCAAGGGCCTGTGCGAGGTGCCGGAGAGCAGAGAGGGCCCCTCGGTGAGCTGCCTGAGTTCGCCGCCACGCGACCCCACGACCGTCGGCGCGCCCCGGCTCAACTTCACCAAGCTCAAGAGGCACCTCTCGCGCTACAAGAGGCCGCGGACCTCCTGCGAGCGGAACGCCGCCACCCCCGGCGCGACCAACAACAACAACAACAACCACCACCATCACCATCACCACCGTCACCATCATCACGCCGACCCGAGCAAGTACAAGGAGGAGGACTTCGTCGAGAGCTACGTGCGCAATTGCAATAAGGAGGTGAGCGAGTGACGGGCTACGCGCCCCGCCGGGCATCGGTTACCATATACAGTGGCTAGGCAATGTAATAGGGTTCAAAGGACTCCGCGCGTACGTTCAAATTTACAAGGGAGGGAATTGTCGGAGCTGCGAGCAAAACGCAGCGCTTGTTAGTCATTTTAAACTTTCGCTTTTTGAATTTTCGTGGAATTACTTTTTAAAGCTTCTAGTCAGCGAGTAAACACACCGACAACACGGAACTTTCTGTATACACTTTTTGTATAAACAAATAAGGATTTTTCTAAATTTACGAAAAAATCTGTCGAAAATATACTCTTGCATTTAACTCTGATAAAGTGATCAAAGTATTTAATTTCAGAATTAATGCGATATTTTCGAAAATGCGCAATGCGCTAGTTTGTTCTAGAGGCGTCGATGTAATTCAAATTTAATTGCTTAATATTGTATATCGATTCAATAATATAAATTTAAAATTAAGCAAAAAGGTATTTATAACAAATATTAAAAAAAATTATTCAGAAAAGATATTTTAAAATTAAGCTCAAACCTCTTTTACAAAAATGCAAATTAATTATATAAAAAAAGTAATTATTTTGCATATTTATACTTAATTCATTCAGACCAGAAAAATTCTAAAAGCATTCCAAGATAATTACGCTGGTGCTGCATTAATTTTTTCTTAAGATATTTCATTTAATTATTTTTCTTTTTTCGGTTCAAGTATTATTTGATAAGAAAGGGCTTTAATCCAATGCAAAAAAAAACATTAAAAAGCCTGGCTTTAATATGATCAAAAGATCTCTAATGACGAATTACATTTCAACTTAAATAGTACGAATTAAATACAAAATAACGAACAGATTAATTAATT
This sequence comes from Sycophila sp. Sp_5, assembly GCA_018906775.1. Taxonomy (NCBI): domain Eukaryota; kingdom Metazoa; phylum Arthropoda; class Insecta; order Hymenoptera; family Eurytomidae; genus Sycophila; species Sycophila sp. Sp_5. Next base: position 2,311,507 of record JACCID010000020.1, read on the forward strand.
CACTGAGAGAATTTGTAAAAGTTACGATGATTCTTAAAAACTACGCGAAAAAGTGTCTACGGGAAGATCACCGTAATTTTTACCTAACTCTTGGATGATTTGGAAATTTGACAAGAAAAGGGATAAAACATTACGAGGATTTTTTTAAGTACGTTTAATTGAAGTAATCCTTATTTTTCATCATGAAACCGAGATATTTCTACGTAAACAGTCTTACGCGAGTTGTGCACTCGATTTAATTTATACGAGTGAAAAAAGAAAAGACGGTCGAAAAAGGGAGCGATGACACTTATAGTTGGTAATTTTCCTCAGAACCGCCGAGACTGCTGGACGGCTGAAGATGACGAGTGTATGGAGACGACAGGCGGGACGACGACAGTAGTCCTGGACTCCTGCCAGCGTAGCAGCAGCGTCGGCGGCGGTGGAGGTGGAGGCGGCGGAGGCGGAGGCGGACCCGACAACAACAACAGCGGCGCCAGCAACAACGCCGCCGGTGCAACAGCGACGACAACCAACAACAACGGTAAAAGAAAACGCGTTTTGTGGCCCCGCGACTGCGTGACTACGGCGAAGTATTGCAATCAGGAAAAAGTGCCGAGTGTTATACACAAGCGGGACGTTACGGCTCGCTTCATTGAATTATGTAATTGCAGTTTCAACTTTAGGGGTTGTACTTATGTAGAACTGAGAACAAACAAGCGCATTTTTTAATTGCAATTTGTTTTCAGCGAAAATGGAAATTGGAATAGAATGGAATAATCGCGTTTTGCAAATTATAAATTTCGATTAACAAACTGTTGTATAATTTTAAATTAAATATCGCGTGCAGTTTTAAATGAAAAATATTCAATAAACTGTTATCACGGTAATTTCTGAAACAAATAATACTGAAATTTCACGATTACAGAAAGGACGTCAATAGGAACAGAATTAGATACAACAGACTTATACTATTTGTCGAGTAAAAAAAATTTGTGTCATATTTTGCGTATTATCCGTAATTAAAATTTAGTGACTTACGTACATAAGTATTCTATCAAAAGATGATTTATTAATCGTGAACTTTGTCAAATGAAAAAAACTCGGGTGATTAAATACTTTGAATCTCTGCATTAATTTAATTATATTTGAATTGCATACAAGTGTTTATCTCAATTCAGAATTTTAAAAACTGACCAAGATTAAAAGTAAGAGCTAAAATTATTTTATAACAAATCTTTCAGTTTTGTAAGAAATGTCAATTTTTCATGAAATCCTAGAAAAGCAAGAAAACTGCATCAAAGAGATTTTTCAAATGATTTTTTAACGTCAATACAAGTGCACCTGTGCGCCCACCACACTCGATCCTTAATGCAATTTAATAGGTGCACAATAGCAGAAAGCCGTTAGCGGTCGCGGGGCACCCATCTCATTTCCAGTCTGCGTCCGAACGGAAAACCGCACGTTTTAACGAAAAGGCGACATGTTCTGTCACACAGGCCTGGGCCACTACGGCCATCACCCGGACCCGGCCGAGGTGGACCTACCCCCGGAGACGCAGCCGACCCCGCCCAGTGCCACCCTCGTCGGCACCACCATCACCCATCTCAGAGACCCGGACCACCACACGACAGGTAACAACATTTCGCCTTCCTTCTCTACATACTCATCCTCAGTGAAAATAAAAAATCGGTCTTTAATGGTCGAAAGACGTTCCCTTTTGATTTCGCTGACGAATTGCGCGTATGCGGTAGAGCGCGGCCGGCCGCGCGTGCGTGGGCGAGCTCGCGCAAATCTAATCACGAGCAGTTAAGCTCGATTAGACCAATTATTTTGATTCCCTTCTCTGACTAATGAGCGAACGGCCGCTGCGCACGCTCTCCTTTTACCCTACGCTTATGCTACCTGTCCCCGAATTACACGTATTTTGCGATCGATTTGTTTCAATGAGGGTCATTACGATTAACGATTTTTTCTTTGTTTACGCAGATATTCAGAATTGCGACAGTGTGAAGATAAAGTTCGAGACGCTGCACACGATGGACTCGTCGGACACGATCGACATCGACAGTCACATGTCTGACAGAGCGAGCGTCAGCTCGAAGAACGCCGACGATAATATGATGATGATTACGCCGGAACTGCTGGGCCTGATGCCTTCTGGCAGCTCGGTACACTCCGATTCGGGAGAGAACAATTCGCGCAGCCATTCGGGTCAGTCGGGATCGCATCATCACGGATCAAAGTCCTGGACGCAGGAGGACATGGACGCGGCTCTCGAAGCCCTTAGGAATCACGACATGAGTCTAACCAAAGCCTCTGGTTAGTTTTACTTTCGAACTGTGATGTTAAAATTTTTAAAATGTTTTACCTTCAATCAAGAATTGATCCATTTCAGTCTGTTTAAGGGGATATAAAAATCAATTACAAATTTAAATTTCGCGCCATAAATTATACGCCATTTGTATCAAAAAATTTAAATGAAATAACGAAAAACCAAGAGATACTTGCCTTCCATTAGGTATAACAGTATCATTAACGATTTATATATTTTATAAAGTTTCAAGTTCGTAAAACAATACCTTGATAAGAAAAGCTTGCATGATATAACAAACGCTTATTATTCAAGCTTTACTCATCAAGGTATTGTTACATGAACTTCGAACTTTATAAAATGATAAATCGTTGTCTAACGCAGGGCAAGCATCTCATGATTTTTCGGTATTTCATGAATTCATGAATACTTTTTGTTATAAGCAAAGTGATTATTTTTTTTTTATTTTTTTCTTTTGCTTTGTGAGGCTAATACGAATTCGATTAAATAATAGTAACGAAATGAATTTTTTACAGCGACATTTGGCATCCCGTCGACGACTCTGTGGCAGCGTGCGCACCGACTCGGCATCGACACACCGAAGAAGGACGGCCCGACGAAGTCGTGGAGCGACGAAAGTCTGAACAACGCGTTGGACGCGCTGCGCACCGGCACCATATCGGCAAACAAAGCCTCGAAGGCCTTTGGCATACCCTCGAGCACCCTGTACAAGATTGCGAGGCGAGAGGGTATTCGGTTGGCGGCCCCATTCAATGCCAGCCCGACCACTTGGTCGCCAGCAGATCTCGATCGTGCGCTCGAGGCCATCCGATCTGGCCAGACCTCTGTTCAACGCGCCTCCACGGAATTCGGCATACCCACCGGCACCCTTTACGGGCGCTGCAAGCGCGAGGGTATTGAACTCAGCAGGAGCAATCCTACACCCTGGAGCGAGGATGCAATGACCGAAGCCCTCGAAGCTGTCAGGTACACAACTCTGCAATCGATAAACTTAGATTATTTTATTGTGAAAGTTAACGCGAAACTTGGAAATAATTGTAGATGAATTCTCACGATTACTGCAAATCCTTTGTTTGTAAAAATTATTTTATCCACAACGATCGGATCTAGTCTAGTACTGATTTGTGACATGTGTAATCTACAACAAATAAGATAATATATATTATATAACGAGAATTTTTAAGTTTTAATAACTAAATTTATAATTAATTGATGGTAAAAAATGATTCCGAATTGTATATTTTGGAAAGTTTAAATTTTTTAAATATGCTGGATTGTCTAAAAATTTGATTAAAATTTAATTAAAAAGAACATTTAAAAAACATTAATATTCAAATGATGGTGGAATTAGGGGACCATGGAGTAAAATGGGTCACCGCTTGAATTAAATATGTTATATTTTCTGCGAAAAATTTTTCCTACAAGTTTCATTGAAAACGATACCTTTTTAAAAAATGATTAACGTGTGAATGTATTACTATTCTCAATTATTATACAAAATAGTACATCCACTTGATATTGGCATTCGTTAAAAATGTATATATTGAATGAATCTTGTAAAAAATAGTTTTCACTTTGCTTCGAGGTCTCATATTCTTTTATAAAAATTCAGAACAATTTTAAAAAATAAGAAATTAAAATGCACAATAAGGCATATAATAGCGTATAAAGAAAACTACTAATTTAGTAAATTTGATGTAATTTCAGGCTGGGACATATGAGCATAAACCAGGCAGCGATCCACTACAATCTTCCATATTCGTCGTTATACGGGCGCTTCAAGCGCGGCAAGTACGAGGAGCCGGTAGTGAACGAGATGTCGCAGGACGGCTCGTCGCAGCACTTCCATCAGAGTCCGAGCCAAAATCACTCATCCTCCCTTCCCGATCAAATGCCATACCAGGGCAGCTGAAACTTGCCTCTTTACTAGATCGTTACCGGGCCGACGATCTAGTAAATAGTTTTACAAGACACACGTCACTCTCGCACGGAGAGCTGCTGACCGGCGATCGCAACGGACAACCAAAAGGAGTGCCCGAGAAGACGCAGAAGTTTTTATCGCGAGCGGAGGTGAACCGCGATAGACTAAGCGATCGCGCGCGTGATTGACCCGGCGATCCTGCAGTATTAAACGAGACGAGAAAGAAGGACAGTGAACGTTTTCGATGCGAGCGAAAGAGATACTGTGTAAAATTTCGCGTCCTGAACTGTTCTTATCTTTCTTTTATTTTTATCGATTATTATTACATTATTATTTTTAACTCACGTTTTTCTTTCCTTACGTTTCATCTTCCGCGAAACGTAGTCTTTTTAGCTTTTAAATTATAAGAATTATTTATAAATGAAGATGAATTAAATAAGTGAATTAATAGAGTGACGAAGGGGCCGTTAAAAGGAAGATGTACAGACGGGCGGGGTATCCGTGAGATTCGTATTTTACATATATAGCTGCGCTGCCTAAGGATTCCGAGTGCCGTCTTTCCGGAGGCGAATTATTCTAAAGGAAAGGACAAAAAGGCCATCGGATAATTTGGAATTGCGAAGACAAACTAGTGTAATGATAAAAAAAAAATTTCCACGATTTTGTTAGCGTTGTAAGTATCATTAATGCTCGTTTTCATTCGTTGTTTATGTTTTTGAAAAAAACGAAACACGCATTTTTAAGCTTTAGTTCGTATCGTTAATTCTTCTTTCCTGTACAAGGAGTAGTAGGCAATACCCATGTTTTATGATTGGTTCTGTAAGTGCTTATGAAGTGGGAAGGGAGGCAATTATTTTTCTTTTTATTATTAAGACTTTTAAATTATAAACTAGCAAAGCAAGAAAAATATTGAAGGAACCAAATAAATCTTCTAAATGATTTTATTTCATTTGCGTTTTCTATTTTTAAACGGAAAAAGTGTATTTACATAAAATATAATCAAAGTGGAACAGTGCAAAATACGTACTTTTAGATAATCCTGTTTTCGTAGAGACGAACAAAAAATGACAAGAAAGAATTTTAATGATAAAAAAGGTGATTTTATTGAAGGAAAAACGATGAAAAAGTATATAGAGCGTGAGTAACGATGTGCAGTCTTACTGTTCAGCGTAGAGTGGACTGAGTAGAGAATACGATAATTATCATGTAATTGATTCCAATAGTAGGTAAGAAAGAACCTACTGAGGTAAATAAAAACGGCGTCTGTTGTGAATTGGTATTAATAACTTTCTCTCTTCTGATGCTCAACGGACGTCTCGTGCGATTAAAAGTAAAACTTCAAAAGTAAATGAAAATATAAATCACGCTCATAGGTACTACTTCGCGTAAAATCTACATCATAAAAAACTACATCACAAAAATATATGAAAATATATATATCCTATAAATACATGTACAGTTTATATATTTTAAATTAAAAATTAATGCAACTGTAAATAGTCGTTCGTTATTTATGTTCCCTAATTCATTATTCCTTATCTGCATTCCTATTTCTTACATTCAAAATTATTTTATTTTAAAATCTGTTTTAATTTATTTAATTTAATTAATTTAATTCATTTAATAATTGAAAAAATAAACGTTTGTATTAAAATTGCACTGTTGTCGCATTAAAGTCGCAAAAATAATGCATTTACATTCTGAAAGTTTTGTATTTTATTAGTGATTTTTTTAAAAGACTTAAATTATTTGTATATAGTACTGAAAAACAAAAATTTGGAGACAAAAAGAAGGAAATGACTTTATCGACCGCAGTGAGTCAACACTCCTGATGTTATAAGCCTTTACACGTCACTATACGTCAGTTTTCAAATATCAGTTGTGTTGCAACTAGCAGAAGTTGGTATACTGCAGATTGCTGCAAGCAAGTGCCAAAGTTGTTCTTCCAGTTTTTTTTAATTGAGCAATAACCGTATTATGCTTAGTTGACATAATCAGTCAACAAAATGACAACGATCGATAATTATCAGAATAACTGCGTCTTTTGCAAAATATTAAAAAGGAAGAGCCCGGCGAGAATATTTATGAAGTAAGTTGGAGTAAATATAACCTCTGATTTAAGCAAAAGAAAATTTAATATTTTAATGACCTTGTATTACTCGACTTTCACCCGATGGTACTTAAATTCTCTTGTCTAATTCAAATTTTCTGTGTTTAGGATGATCATGTCGCTTGCATTAAAGATATTAATCCTGCTTCAACGCATCACTATTTGATAATTCCTAAAAATCATATAGTCAATGCTAAAGTTTTGAAAAAAGATGACGAAGAGCTTTGTAAGTATAATGTAAAGCAACTGCGTACAATTGAATTATTCAAAGAGGCATAAATTCTTTATTTCCATTTTGCTTAGATGATAAGATGGTAGCAACTGTTGATGTTGTCATTGATAAGCTTGGATTAGATAAGAATTCTACCAGGACTGGCTTTCATTGGCCTCCTTTTACTACTGTGAACCACTTACATTTGCATGTCATTGGTCCAGTAGAAAATATGACTTTTTCAAAAAATATGATGTTTAAACCCAATTCGTATTGGTTTGTTAGCGTATGTATACAATTTCATAATGACCCTTTTATTAAAATCAATCAACAATATATTTTTCAAATGAAATATAATTTGGTAATTTTAAATTTACAGACAGACTATGTAAAATCACGTTTCAAAGGAGAGTAAATGTCAGTTCATTTGAATCTAATTAGAATGGATATCCCAAGTCGAAATAAAGTTTCTCACAAGGTTTATACTGCATTCACACATTTTATTAAATGAAAATGAAGTTTCTTTTTAAAATGCATCATTCTTTAAAGTTTTTTAAACTTTCATTTCTGCAGATCTTTGTTATTTTCATCACTTGGATGGTGCTGGAAAAACTCCTTCCTTGAACATGCGTTGCCATTCCCATCCATCGGGGTAAATGTAATTCGCCAGGCTTTTATCCTTTAATTTTGTGGAATAACCAGGCATGCTTGGCGGCATATAGTGTGCATTTTCAACTATCGTGGGATTTTCAAACTGATCATGTTGCTGGTCCACATATTCAATTAATCTCTTCTCGGTAGTACCAGCTCAAGGAAACAAAGTCCCACATCTGCAGGTGTTGAACCATCTCGCAGAGGCCCACTCCACCAGCGTGAGGGCAGACAGGCACTGCAGCAGAAAAATTTGTAGATGTTTATGCATCGAAATTAGTGATGAATACAAGTTGTTTATTAATGTTTATAACTATTGGCATCTAACGATCACTAGAAAAGTAAATTAAGACATTTAATATATTTAAAAGATTTTAAAAACTATTAGTGTATTTATAATGCAATATAATTTAGTTAAAAATAGAAATCGACAATAACTCAATAAAGTAATATGTATATTTTACTTAGTTCTGAATGTTTCTTTTTAATACGTTCATTTTGCTTTAGTAAAACAAAATAATTCTTAGGAAAATTTAACAATGTGCCAAATAGTTCCTGATACTTATAAATGTGATCATTTTGTTGAATTCTGTATAACTAAAGTTCCGGTGTAACTAAATTCATGTAAATTTAGGAAAAAATTATGCAAGTTTTCAAACTGTACAAAACATTTCAAGACCAAAAATCATAAACAAATTATTTAAAAAAAAAGTCTTCTTAAACCATTAACTTCATTAATTTTTCCTAAATAATTTGATCTTTATAACGATGATCCGCATTGAAACAAAAATTAATTTTACAATTGCAACGCTCACCGTCGAGCTTCTTAGCCATAAGATAAACAGCGAGAATCTCGTTGACTCCGCCAATCCTGGCCGAGTCGATCTGACAGAAATCGAGCGCGCGCATCTGCAGCATCTGCTTGAAGATGATCCTGTTGGCACACATCTCACCGGTGGCGACGCCGATGCCGAGGGGCCTCAGCTCCTGAGCAATGCGCGCGTGGCCCAGCACATCGTCCGGTGACGTGGGCTCCTCGATCCAGACCGGCCGAAACTCGGCGAGTTTGCGCATCCAGTCGATGGCCTCCTGCACGTCCCATACCTGGTTCGCGTCGACCATCAAGCTGCGCTCGGGCCCGATCGCCTCTCTGATCAGCTTCAGGCGGCGCACATCGTCCGCCAGGTTGTGGCCTACCTTCGCCTTGAATGCGGTGAACCCCAGGCTCAGGTACTTCGAGCACAGATGTTTGAGCTTTTCGTCGCTGTAGCCGAGCCAGCCGACTTGAGTCGTGTAGGCGGGCAGGCCGGTGCGCCGGAGGATGGATTCGCGCGACTTTTTCGAGGCCTCTTGGTTCTTTAGCAGAGCTACAGCTTCTTCTTTCGTGATCACGTCGGTGCTGGGGATTTTTTAATTTTTTAACTGCCGTATCAGTAAGAAACTCTGTGTTTACTTTGGAAAAGGGCACGAGCTGCAAATTTTTCGTAATCGAGGTAAAACTATTTTCGTGTACTCTTTAAAGGATAATCTAGCAGATTTTATAATGTTTCGCATGAAAATGTGACTCGTGCCCTTTTTCAAAATCGCTACAGAATGAAGAATAGCCTTGGAAAAGCAATTTTCTTCGTTTTTGTTTACGACGAATGTTCAAGCTTACACTCATTTAGGACTTAAAAAAGCGCATGAAATGAGATGCATAGGTTGAGAAAATAGCGATTTTTTAAATTAAAATTTCATATAGAAACCATTGAAGGAGACTTACATTTATAATTCTGTTTTTTAAAAATCCATTTAGTACATAAAAATTAAAACGATTAGTCAGATTAACGTCTGCAGTATCACAAATTAGTTGTATTTAAATTCTGTTAAAATCGATGTGATTGTGTAGTGAAGAGTTGTGTAAACTAAAGTTTTTTAATTAAGCACTTAAAAAAGTGCGTAAACTTATAAAACTAAAGAAATTAATTGCAGTCCTTTTTTATCTCCTACAATTATTTAATCAAAAAAACTTGAATTTATGTATCTATACATTTTATAATGACATCTAATTTTTCAATTTTAGGTGATTTGATAAAAGTAGAATTATAGGTATAAGCTCACCTTAAAATTTGGCAATTTTTTTATTTACAATTTTCTATATCGAACATAGTTTTTAGGTCCTATTTCTCGATTAAAAAGTTTAATAATTTAAAATTAGATTCATACATGTATCTGAAGTCTATAGTGGAAACGAGCTGCTCTGGAGTCATGTCGACGAGGAGTTTCCATACGGGTTTCTTCTCAATTCGCGCCCATAGGTCCCAAAGTGCATTTATTATTGCTGCCGTTGCCAAGTGCATTACTCCCTTCTCGGGCCCGATCTACGCTCAAAATCTAATAAATTTCTGTTGCAAGAAGATACCTTCTTCTTTGACTTACCCATCGAAGTTGGGACTCGCTCGTAAGCTTTCGCCAAAATGAGCCAAAATCATTGAATATATCCTGCAGCTTAGAGCCTACGACTAGTCTCGACAGAGACTTGCAAGCCAATACAACTGCATTTTTAATCCATTTAATGATCATTTATTGCCCTTAATAGACTACTCGAAGAGATATCTGAATGTCAATTAAAAATTCAAATTTCGCGCCACAATATAGCAAACGAAAAAACAATAAATTTGCTTTTAACAAAGAGGGTAAATGAAATATCGAAAAACTAAGAGATACTTGCGCTCGAGGTAAGCTAACGATCTATCATTTTATATAGTTTCAAGTTCGCATAAAAATAACTCGATGAGAAAAGCTTGAATAATATGATTTTTTTTACATTATTCAAGCTTAATTAATTGTTTTTCTTCTGCGCGAAATTTGAATTTGTAATTGACTTTCAGATCCTCGCCGAAATGAAATATACTTATACATATCTATTACCGATTTCCGTTCCTCTGCCCAACGTAAAAGTGAGTCCGTAGCCCTCGAAACTTTTATTTGTTTTGACGGTCACGTAAGCGCAGGAGTAGTCTGGATCGGTGTGCTATATTTTATTCGAAAAATATTATTTACATTTTTCTAATAAAGTATCCGTTTAGTGTTTTAAAATAAATGCTTTACCATTGCGTCGCTGCCATCGGATTTCAAAGAGGTAGGAAACCTCACGTCCGCAACGTCAATCCCAGTCACTTCGATTTCTTCCATCTTGCACGAAAAAAAAAAACGGGCAGTTTATCGCAATTTCCTTGGGCCCACAGACAGATCGAACGATTCTCTTCAGTATTTTCACAAACGCGCAATCGCTTTGCCTGTAATTTTACACAGAGACCGAGTACCACGCTGCCGATAAGTGCTTGGGTACTTTTACTATCGCTCGAAATGATCGTCGAGAAATGAACAACAACGCTGGAAAATTTAGGTGACGATATGAATAAGTTGGAAGTAAATATGTACTTGCAGCGTGCAAAAGAGGATAAGACGTTTATCAGCAATCTCCAAAGTTACCTCTTCATTTGCGAAAACAACTGATAATTTATTGTGCAAAGGTTAAATTGTCGCTCAATCTGAAATTACTGAATGAACTTTTTGCAAAATGTATCGTAAAGAGTGCAATAAATAATGTAATCCATATCATTGTTTATAATTTTAAGGAAAATAGTTCTGCTTGTACGAAAAAAGTATCAATTCAAATATAATATAATATGTAAATATTATTTATAGTACAATTTCAACAACGAAAAATGCAAAAATAATAACGTAGTACAATTAATTTTATTTATTTAAAACGAGAGTACTTCTTACATTACGCATAACGACAAATTAAAATATACGTAAAATTTTCATATTAAGCTTTCTATAGTCATGCAATAAAATGTTTTACATTCTCAATTAAAAAGGAAAACAAATATCGTACGTGAACTTCTTGCAATTTGCTGTTAAAAAATTTTTTAATCATCTAAACATTAAATAAAATAACGATAACAATTATTTATGTACCAAGGGAGTACAACAGGCGATAATGTCCGCGGTTGAAATTTGCATTTATAATTGTTCATCTTAATTATTTATAATTACACTTTATTTGACAAAAAATCAAACAAAATATGTCTCTGAACACTGATATATGTTTACAAATGTTCAAATGTGTCTGTGGAAGCTAAAATCTGTCTTCGAAGAAGAGAATGTGTCTCCAGAGAGTAACATGTGCCTCCAGGGAGTAAAATGTCTCTCCGGAGAGTAACATGTGCCTCCAGGGAGTAAAATGTTTCTCCGGAAAGTAAAGTAGTGCCTCCAGGGAGTAAAATGTCTCTCCGGAAAGTAAAGTAGTGCCTCCAGGAGTAAAATGTCTCTCCGGAGAGTAAAGTATAACTGCAGAGAGTAAAGTGCTTCCCAAGGAAGTAAAATAAATCTAGACAATTAAAATAATAAAAACTGATTTTATATAATAATTTATACAATAATAAAAAATGACTTTATGCATATGATTATGGTAAAAAGGGAACATTTTTTTTGTGCACTAACTATGATTCCGAAAAGCTAATAGCTAAAATACTCTAATATAAAAGAAAAGAAAATAAGAAAAATATCAATACACTGAGAGGAAAATTTATTAATCTTAAGCAAACATTTATTTCAATAGTACTTATCTAAAAAACTACGAAATTTCGAAACTACTAAATTTATTTAGAAATAAATAAGTTCGTTTAGTTTTAATGAAATCATTACTCGACTATAGTAAATCATTTCCTTAAAATTAGCAAAATTTCTTTCAGTTTACGCGATAAAATTAAAATGAAATTTCTAGCGTAATCCATCGAAAGCAAATTTTTAATCGTGCAACCCTAAGAAGAAAAACGTCACGATTCCTAACAGCAGTTATACATAGTGGTCGCCATATAGGACCAGAGGTTTGCAGGTAAGCCCGTAATCGTTAACTTGCAGCCGACGACCTAATCCTCGGCGTCATCTTCGTCGGAAAGACTCGCCTAGCATCGGGTACCTCAAATAACGCTCCGGTCGGGGAAAACCGCGACGCGCATTTCGACGAGGTCGGGGCCGGCTTAATCCGCCCGCAGGAGCGTCGGGTGTCCCGGTTAATGCTCCACCGTCGTAAACTGCCCTGGCCGTGCTCTGCCCCTCCCTCTTGCCCCGTTTACGTCTTCCAAATTTCGAGCAACCCCTCCCCTGAGCATCTGCTTACACGCAGTAAATTTTGCGATGCTCTAAATTGTTCATAGTAAATTTATATTGTATTATTACGGGGTAAATCATCAATGTGCACGTCCAATTATTATAATGTCTAGTAAAAATTATTATGGATTTTTGGCTTACTCGCATTTCTTGCTTTAAACAGTTTATCCTCGAAAGACGACCAGGTTCAATGGAAGATGTAGATAGTTACGTAATTTAAATTATTTATTTATTTATTTACTTATTCATTTATTTATCGATTTATCTATCTATCTATCTATCTATTTATTTATTTATTTACTTATTTATTTATATATTTATTTATTAAAGTAAAAAAATATTGTGGTTAAAATTCATGGGAGCATTTTCAATAGTTTATGTATAATAATAAATATTATTTTAAAGTAAAAGTTTTTTATTATCATTTTTTTGTAGCAAAAATTATGATTAATTGTTTGTAGTTTTAGTTTCGTTTACTGAAAGAGTGAATGTTTTTTTTTATCATTTAAAATTATTAATTACACTGTCTTTTTTCTGTCATTATTGCAAAAAAAATTAACTCGATAGGCTTCACTTTATGTTGAATTTTAATTATTATAACTTTACTCGTAATCATCGTCTTTAAACGCGAAGGAGTATACTTTTTTTGTTTTCTATTTGTTTACTAATAATATAGCAATAGCGTGTAAAATTTAAAAACATAAAGACACAAATACACGCGGAACACTTTATATCCGTGAGGCGGAAGTACGCAGCAGCCAATCAGAGACCGTGAATTTTCAAGGCGCATTAGTATTATGAATCGATTTTTTTTTGTAGACTTAATTTGAGCATAATTGAGAAATACTTTTTAAATATTCACTAATTCAACGCCCGTTAATAGTACCGCAACGAAAATTTCAAACCCAATATTAAAATGTTTTCTGCTCAGTCTGCTTCCTTTGACTAGAAACAGACGACGAGCCACGCAAAATATTCTTCTTCAACTTATTTAATTTCCCGATTAAACTTATTTTTATATCGCTTTATATTGTAGGTTTTTTTTTTAAATATATTGTAATCCACGTAAGAATTCTACTTATCCACTTATAATTGTACTTATAATCATTCTATCCAAAATGATTATGTTGTAAAGTGTGCAGAAAATTTACGGTTTCTGGGATACTGCACGTGACCATTACCGCCTCGTAGGTGGGAGCAGTGAGCACGAGTCTTTAGGCCTGCACACCGACAGTTCAGCTGGCGGTCGCTGCACCGTTCGGACAATCGATCAAGACTTTTCGAATAAACGGGCCGCACGATGACGGGCGAGGACTGCGCAGCGAAGGAAAAATTAATCCTCGATTCGGGTATCAACTTTTGTCCCAATTATTTTTTATTTCCTCACAACAATCCGATCACCCGCCTTTACTGCGTGAAATTCAATAAAAGCCATTATTATTGTGCTAATCGAAAACGGCCTGTTCGCAATAAATAGTCAAATTTACTTACTTTTCATGCCACACTCGGCATTGTTTGATAAAAAATTTGATGAGCGACGGCGCGAGGGAAATGGAAAAGACGCTGAATGAGGCTCACGCACACGAAGGCAGCGATGCCGCCGTATTCGCCGTAACGGTTAGCTGTACACAGTATATGTCAGCGCCTCGTGGGGTATTTCACTCGGCCTTGTATATATAGGCGATTCTTTTACGCGACGACGCTGAAAATCGAAATTCCGCAATGTCCCGGCAATGATCGAATAAGATTTAAGTGTTCCTACCCCGTGAAACTATGGAAAAGATTGTTTACGTGGATTTTCTTGTTAATGTAAAAGTATGCAGATTAGCTGGGACACTGTGATCTAAGATTATCTCTTTAGTAAAGCCATTACTTTCGAATTTCAAGTGACCATGGAGAATATATGTAAGAGTTATTGTGCCATATCATTTAGAAATGTTTCTTCGAATAATGTGGTTAAATTATTATATAATTTTATAATCGAGAAGTTAATGTACGATTATGAGTTAAATTGCACTGAATTTTATATGCATCAGTATTCCTTAACCAAATTCTTATTGATTGCCTGTAACAGTAGTAATGTTTTAGAACTTTATTTTAAATGCGAAACAATGTTATATTGATTTTTTATTCTTAATACATATTTTAAATGTACTTTACCGTTTGATAAGTTTTATTTTGTTTCTTGTTAAATTTGCTTATTGAGTTGATAATAATTTTTTAATTTATCAAAATTTATTTTTTGATAATACAGCCACAAATGTAGTCGTAACACATATTTTTACTGATTTTAGATGGATTTTTCTGGCAAGACTATCTCGATGCAACAAATAGCGTTGAAGTTCCACAGATAGTGTTTCAACATGTGGAGGACACATTACAAAATGGAATAGAAATAGGAATGTCCTTAGAAGTGCCTGTAAGAAAGGATTCAGAAAACAATGATGAAACTATATATTGGGTGGCGTCTATTGTCATGGCATGTGGTCCTTTGCTGAGACTTCGTTATTTTGGTGGAGATGATAGATCCTTAGAATTTTGGTTTAATCTAACTAAAGAAGCTGCTCACGAGTTAGGTTGGTCAGTCAAAAATGATAAAAGGCTAGAACCACCTGATGTTGTAATGAAAAGGTCACCAGATTGTGCAGAAAAATTGCATGAGTTTTTAACTACTGCAAAGTCAATTCCTTTTGAAATGCTATCCGGGGTAATTAAGTTAAAATTTTTTATTAGTAATAGTAATATTGGTATTTCGTTCTCTATAAATTTAATATTATTGTAGGATGGCCTCAGCATTATAGACAGAATAAAACAAGGCATGAAGGTTGAAGTCAGTGATATCCAGCATCCATTCAAATTATGGGTTGCAACCGTAAGTTTTTAAATAATTATTAAAAAAAAATTCTTATTCATGTACTGATTTATAAAATCATGACTATTTTAATTTTATAGATTAAAGAAAATGTTGGTGGTCGACTTTTATTGCAATATGATACTCCCGGGTCCAATTCAAAAAGTTTTTGGATGTTTTGTACGTCAGAACATTTACACCAATATGGTTTTGCAACAAAGGCAGATTCAAATTGGTTTTTAGAACCTCCTAGTTCAATTGTAGATACCCACACTTATGAAGAGTGGAAAGAACTAACAGAAAATGGTCCTAAGGATCTTAAAATACCGGAAAACTTATTTAATAACTCAGTTGATCATGCAGAACACAATTTTAAGTTAGGAATGAAATTAGAAGCAGTTTCACCTTCTGACAGGACAAAAATATGTCCAGCAACTGTTGTTAAAGTATTTGATAATATCTTCTTTTTAGTTCATATTGACACATACAAAAAAGATTCTGCAGAAAACGATAGTGAAGCATTCGTTTATAATGCTAATGAAAAAAATACATGGCTGTGTACCGAGGAGCATCCTTACATTTTCCCAATTGGTTGGGCAAAAAAAAATAATATTAGGTAACTATTGAATAACTTTAAATAATATTTAAGTGATGAAAGATATTAAAATTGTACATTTTATTATTACAGTTTAAGACCTCCACAAAACTGGACAATGAAAACAGATGATTTTGATTGGGATGATTATTTACAAGTTACAAATGCAATTGCTGCTGATGAAAAGTTATTTGGTACTCGTGAAAATGCAACTGATGCTGGGTTTGAAAATGGCATGAGATTAGAAGCCATAGATCCCTCAAATGAAGATATAATATGTGCTGCACATATTTCAAAAATAGTTGATAATTTACTGTGGTTAAAATTGGACTGTTATAATGATGATCGAGTAGAACATATAGTACACATGCATTCCTTACAAATTTTTCCTGTAGGATGGTGTGAATCTAATCACTATCCACTGAAGCCTCCAAAAGATTATATTGAAGTTTGTAAAAAAGTACAAACTAATGAAGAAATATCAAAGAAAAATAGTGTCGTAGATATTCCATTGTCAGAGCCTCGTTCCTTATGGTGTCCAAAGATCTATTTTAATTATCGATGTTTCACTGGACCAATGATTTCAAAGGGTAAATTAGCTACTCTACCAAAAGCAGTAGGTCCTGGACCTGTGATTTTAGTTATGAGAGAAGTATTATCCATGATTGTTTCCGTTGGATACAGAAGTGCTAGAATTTTAAAAGTATTACAGTGCGATAGTAAACCAGAACCTGGTTACAATTTAGAAATATTGAAAGCAAAGCATAAAAATAACACTTACAGAGCAAGTGTAGCTATTATCACATCGGGTGATATGGTAGCTGAATTTTGCAGGAATATTTGTAAAAAGTTGATGGTCTGTCCCAATCTTTTTGGACCTCTACACGTACCAGAAGATGAGTGTCCGAATAAATGCCATAGAACCTCAAAGAATAAATTTTTAAGTAAGTACAACAATAAATAAAGTGCAACTCTATTCTTTATTCTTTATTTTTAATCTCTATTTTGAACAATTTGTTGTTTTTGTTTTAGCTACTAACATTGGTACTGGAAAGCGAGGTAAACCGAAGGGTTACACAAGCATCATGGTACAAAAACCAAGACCTTGGAGTAAGCGTAAAAGGAGGCGTGGCAGATGGGCTAACAGAGACAAGGAACGTACCGAAGAAATTGAGCAGGAAGCTGAAATGCCATATTTATCCATGGATTTAACAAAACACATTTCAGATGGTCTAGAAGATATGTACGAGAATCAACAGCCTGCCTCTGAAAACGACGCTGTGTCAGCAAAGATAATGGACAAATCAGACAAGTTTGCAGATATTAAACAGGAAATGCCGTCTAGTAATGTATCCGAGGATTCGCGAAGTAGCTTTAACGATAGGAAAAGTAAAGACAGTAATCTCGACAGTCCAAGCAGTTCCTCGGGTAAAATAGACTCGGCAAAGTCCAGTCAAAATACTAACATTTCGAGGACTACGAAACGGGAAAGGGATTGGGATACAAGTGTAGAATCTGATGGATCTGACGCAGATGCAGAATACATAGAGATGCAGAAGAAGCAGAGGCGGCCTAAGACCAGAAAACTGGAATCGAATCCTTTATTTTGGACAGTTGATGATGTTTTTCGTTACCTTAAAAAGACGACGGATTGTAAAGAACTAGCATATCGCGTTAAGCAAGAGGTAAATAAAAGCATCTTTCAAAGCATGCAATTTCCTTAAGAATATTTATACGAGTGTACAAAAATTTTCATTATTATCTTATTTGCAGGAAATCGACGGTCTGGCCTTTCTCCTGTTGAACCTACCCACGCTCACTGATCACATGAAGCTGCGAACTAGTGTGGCTATGAAATTGTGTCGCCACGTGGAGCAAGTAAAAGTGACATTCTTCCTCAAACACATCAATGAAATTGAACCAGAACAGTATCATGTAATGTGATTGTACTGATCAAGCAGCGATAACCGTTGAAAGTAAATTTGATTGTGAATGTATAATGTGTGTAATAATAAGTGTAAGCGATTTCATCGCTAGTATGTCAAATCAATGCCTCTGTACAAAATACGAGTTTTTCTGCATTGTAAGCATATCGAGTGTACTGCATTATTGCGATTTATAGAAGGATAAAATATTTCATCACGTCGCTTACAATTATCTATTGTAAATTGTGAATCGAGATTTTAAATTTGTATTTATTTCAACTAAGCCTAGGATTTTATGCAATAAATTCATTTTAAGATAATTTATACGTTCAAACCATCATATTCATTGTGAAATACCTTACCGCTTAATTCAATATTTTATACATGTACATATTTATACAAGCACTACGTTAAAATCGATATTATTTATCTTCAATGGTACCAAAAATATTGTTAAAAAATTCTTCTCGCTTACCTGTACATTCGTTCAAAGCACTTCGACACGTGCAACTGAATCCGTTGTCGCTCGTTTGAAATCCACATAATCACACAAGAGGGATTTGCAGAAAGGAATTGTTTGCTCGAGTTCACGTTCAGGGACTAGTGTTTGTCGCAAGTATAATTAAAGAGCGCAATCGTCGCAGCCACTTTGGCCATTGTTTATACATTCAGCGCTAACTTCGAATATTCGCCATTAAAGTGTACTTACACTTACAATCGATAACTGGCTAATAAACGGTTGCGCGCAATACCGAGCCTTTGTATTATCTGTGCATAACGAAAATTGTTAACATGGAGCTCGAACTGGAGAAGTACGAGAAATTCTACAGTAGGGTGTCGTGGTTTCTTGGGGTGAACGGCCACCCTTCTAACTTTCATCCGATCCTTAGGCGAACGCTATCAGTCTTAAGCTTCGTCTCTATCTTATCCATGCACATTACCGTCATTAATTATTGCTTCCTCGATGCCTCGGAACTCACACTCATATTTATGTCTATGGGTCAGGTAATCAGTTGTTCGATGATCATGCTGAAGGTACCTTTTTTATATACATAGATAAGTAATTCTTTTTTCAAATAAAAAAAAACACCAAAGATGTCGATCCTCTTGTGTTTTTTTTTTATTATTATTATAACGTCATTGTTATCGAAGTTTTCGATGCTCCAGGATTATATCTTTATAACGTGAAAATAGAGATCCAAATAATTTAAAAAATTCATCGGCAACCAATCAAAGTCTATTTCGAACAATTTTTAATATATTCAATCTGAAAAAGATTTTTGTATCGGAGTAATTTCAAATTTTGATCATAAGCGATCTTTTTAAATGGTGTCCTTTAAAAGTTAATAGAGATTAAAATGAAGGAGATTTTTTACTTTATTAAAGTTTAATTAGTATGCACTATAAATGAAGTTCTATTTTTATTTTATACACTCTTCACTTTAAAAAAAGACATTTCGGGTTTTTTTATAGCTCTTATGAACGAAATATATGAATTATGAAAACTTTTATTGTTTTCTTACAAAAACTGTGACAAATGCATTTATTTTTTTTCGATCATTTTTACTTAGAAATTAAGTATAAGAAATATCAGTAATTAACTAAAATTAAGTGTAATAAAAATCGCTTATACATTGTATAATATTAGCGCACTTGTCTCAGTATAAAATTCCCAAAAAAGACTTGATTGTTTACTTCGATCAGACGATATAAATTATAAAATTCTCGCGAAAATTAAGTACACTTGTATAGCAATAAGTCCATATTCTAAATGATCCTTTGCAGCTTATCGTATTTTTTCTGCGCACCGACGATATCGAGTATCTGAGTAAAGGTTTAAGCGCTCAATTTGCGCTGGACTTACGAATTACGAAGTATCGTCCGCACTTGCTGCAAAGCATCGGGACCTGCGTCAACATTTTGCAAGCATTCAACGTAATGACCGGCGCAACGTTATTCATATTCGCTTTGAAGCCACTCGTGGTCTATTTCCTGCACCACCAGTACGTCCGCGTTTATCTGGCCAGTTATCCCATGAATTATGAGCCCGGAAGTGTTGCTCATTGGTTCCTGTACAACCTGGAGGTCGTCGGCACCTTCTTCGCGTACACCACCATCCAGGGTGTCGACTCCGCCTTCGGCCTCTACAACTTTCAGATGTGCGGAGAATTGCGACTCCTTGCGGCGAAGTTTAACGAGCTGCGCGCGAGTCCGGATTACAGGCAAAAGATCCGAGAGTGTATCAAGAGACACCACTTGTTAATGCACGCGAAAGATACATTGCAGGACCTGTACGGATTAATTGCAATACTATTGTCTCTCTCTGGAGGTCTGATCGTTTGTTCGCTTATCTTTCAGCTTTCAGAGGTGCGTATATAACTACTCTTTGCTTTTTTTTTTCGTAAAGCAAAGTAATTTATTATCGATCGTCACACGATTTTGTCAATTTGTATACAATGATACAAAAGATCCCTTTCACCCAGTGTCAGTGCTTTTAATATAAAGCTGCACGGAGAGAAATGATATAGTAAAAATTACTAGATTCCGTAGGAACAATGGGACATACTCGACCTATGACGATTTTTACTATAAAACATACTAAGAGTTCTTATGTACATAGCAAAAATTGCTATTTATATAGTAGAAATTGCTATGTACATCGGAATTTTTAGTATGTTTTATGTAGAAAAAATTTTTAGTATGCTTTATAATATAGTAAAAATTTTAAAACATGCTAAAAATTCCTATGTACATAGCAAAAATTGCTATTTATATAGTAGAAATTGCTATGTACATAGGAATTTTTAGTGTATTTTATATAGTAAAAATCGTCATAGGTCGAATTACCTGCAGTAGAATTTCTTGCAGAGTACCCTGCAGCATACAATAAAATTAATTAACTATACAACAAATTCGAGTACTTAATTGTGTACTTGATTATGCAATGTGATTGTTTAATCGGATTACATACACGAAGTGTTATTTTCTTGTCAAAAAAAATTAATAAAAATTAATTCGTAGTCCGAAATCGCATCTGTTTTATGGATTAATATGTAAATGATAAAACTCAAATTGGAAATTTGAGTTAAAAAATTATTTCTTTTAAATATTATGAATAGAATTCAAAAGCTTGTAAATGATACTTTTTTTAATCTGTAAATCAAAAGAATGAATCTGATGTAGGAAATTTTATAAGTCGATTTATTTAACAATAACCGAACCTATAAGAAACATGAGGTGATCGATAGTATATTACTCTACTAAAAAAGTGATAGCCGGAATTTATTAACATTTGCATTTAGGGCTTGAAACATGGAGCGAGTATAGCGTACATTTTGCGTTTAATGGTCTATCTTGTTCCAAAATTAATCCAAATTTTCATATATTCTTACTACGGCAATACTTTGGCTGAAGAGGTCAGTTTATGAACATTTAAATTAATTTACATCAGTGATGCAAAAGTGATTGAATAACGATCTCTCCTGTAACAAAAAATTCAAGATGATGGAAACTTGCAGAGTAAACTATGTTTAGAAGCAATATACAATTCGTGGTGGCCGAGTTCTACTGACACGCATTTCAAGAAAGATTTATTGATCGTGTTAGTGCAAAAACCACTGATTCTTACAGCTAAGGGATGCATGTATATACAATTGGACATGTTCACCAAAGTAAAGACTACTTAAACTTTAATTAATGTTTAAACTTGCTCCAGAAAATTTAACCAATCTTTTTTATTACTTTTCCAGGTTTTGAACAGCTCAATATCTTACTTCTTCCTCTTACAAACACTCGCGGAAAAACAAAATTAATGATCCGCCTGTTCAAAAATGAAGAGGTGTAGTTTTGTTCTGTCACCAAGTGAAGTTCTTTGTTATGGTTACAGATTAATATACAATTTATAGAGAAAGTATTCCATTTACACAAAATAGAAATTCAACAGATAATTAAATTGTATTTAGTTCACTAGGCTCTAACAGTTCATTAGGGTCTAAGAACGCTTCTGCTGCTTTATATTTTTTGTGATTAAATATTAGATATAATTGTTAGGTAACAACAGTTTTTAGATGGCTTCCACTTCCATAAACAATAAACAAATTTATGCAATACAAATAAAGTCCAATTTTTATTCCGTACACGCTTCACTTAAAAATAAAAGGACATTTCGGTTTTTTTAGCACTTACGAACGTCATCTTCTGACGTTTTCATCAGCGATAGTGATCCAGATTGGCTTTCATCCAGATTTAAACTTTGATCATGACATGCCTAAATCACATTATTTTTATTACTTATATCCAAAATTAAAAATACTTCTAATTTCTAAATTCATTTTCTCATTCATTCACTAACAGCTTCACCAGAGTTTCTTGCAAAATCTATGTTTATTCTCGTAACATTTTACAAATAAATAATTACCTTAAAAAAAATTCAAAAAAAAGAACTTAAGCCTCAGCTCGAACGATAGCAACACTGTATGTACTAGTCATATCGCAATCAAGTGGATCGATTGTTTTTTCAATGCGTTTAAGGTAGAAGAGAAACTGCCGGAGTTCGGATGTACACCCATACCATTAATTAAACCGGTAATTAAGCATCGCTATCGCAGCAACCAATTTTGACATTACTTATACATTATCAGTATTTGACGCAAATAGTCGCAATTAAAGAGAATACGAGGAATCGATAGACTCGGATAATAGAAGGTTTCGCGCAACTCGAGGGTCTGCATTATATCTGTGCATAGCGAACTTCGCGAAGATGGAGCGCGAACTGCGGAAGTACGAGAAATTTTACAGCAGGGTGTCGTTGTTTCTTGGTATAAGCGGTCTTCACTCTCATTTCCATCCGATCCTCAGGCGAACCTTATCAGTCTTAAGCTTCGTCTCTATGGTCGCCATAAACTTTGGTTTACTTCACTTCTGCTGTACTCATACATCGAATCTCAGGCTCCTGTTTATGGCTATGGGCCAGTTGTTCAGCTACGTGACGATCTTCATGAAGGTACCTGTTTTAGTAATTTATTGCGTGCGCAATGAGGCTTAAGAGGCCCGAAAGCCTATTCCAAATTCAAATTTCGCGCCATAATATACCACACGAAATAATAATTGATTTCTTACAATAAGGAATATAAATGAAATCTCGATTTTATAAGGTTCCAAATTCGTGCAACAATACATGGATGAAGAAAGCTTGAATAATACTATTTTTTTGCATTATTCAAACTTTTTTCGTAAAGCTATTTCATTTATATTCATTATTAAAAGCAAATCAATTGTTTTTTCGTTTGCTATATTATGGAGTGAAGTTTGAATTTTTAATTGACTTTCGGACGCCCCTTAATGTAAACACTTTTTTAAAACATATTTTATTGTAAAAGTCATTGCGATCATACTTCGCGTATCCATATTTAACGATGAAAATAATGTCTTCCCAAAACTGGACGAAATTGAATAAAAACGGAAAATATAGCTGTATTCGCGTTCGCGTAATATAAAAACTAATAGAAAGGGAATTCGTATATGTACGATTGCTAAAACGACACATTGTCATTCTCAGCTTAGGTTTATTTAAAAAATGACTTTAAAATTTTTTTATAATACAGGAACGCAGAATTTATTTTATTATATTTATACGCACTGTAAATGTGTCATTTGTTTTTATTTAGAAAATATTTCTAAAGAAATTACTTTTGAGAACTTTATGTTAGATTTATCACTGGGTAGGCTGTTGGGATTTTTGGAAGAAAACTTAGCAAATTACTATCAACTTAGAAAAAAACTAAAACATTCTACGCTACAACGTTTATTATATTTCCTTTTTCTTTCATGTTCATCTTAATTTGTTCGATTTAAATGTTTCGGCATAAAATAATAATTTCAAAAACAAACATAAAATTATAATCAAATTTTGTTCCATATTCTTATACGAATTATGCCATAGGTAATCAAAACCAAATGTTTTACGCTGAAGTAGATTTTTTTAAATTGGGACAATTTTCCAGTTAGCTGTTTTATTAATAAAACTATGTGTACTATGAAAAAAATGTAAAATAAATACTTTTTTCTGCCCTCCGGCCCCGAAAACGCAATTTCCGGGTCTGTGCGAGAAGTACATTTCAGCATCGTCGAGCAGAAAAATAGTATACATACCTGTAGCCCTGTATAATCAGAAAGCCTCGGCTTCACCTCGGTCGACGATTACATGTGATCTGAGACAATTTCTTATTATACAGCATTATTGCAATTTTCAAAAACAAAGAAAAAAATAATTTCTTTTATCCAAGTGCAGTATGATGAGAAAAGTGAAGAGGCGGATTAAGCAATACTTAAATTCTTCCCTTCTTAAAGCGATACTTAAAGAATTCACTATTTCATAGCTTCCGATTAACTTTTTGCAGTTTTTAATATTTTTGATTAACTACGACGATCTTGAGTATCTGAACAAAGGCTTAACCGCTCAATTCACGGCGGACTTAAAAAGCTTAGAGAACCGTCCACTTTTGCTGCGTCGAATCAGGAACTTCGCCAACCTCCTGCAAACCTACAACATTATGACCGGGACGTCGCTGACGATTTTTGCTTTGAAACCGATTTTGGTGTATATCCTGCACCAAAAGTACACCCGCATCTATCTATCCAGTTATCCCCTGCAGTACGAGCCCGGAGGCGTTACGCATTGGCTCCTGTACAACGTGGAGTTCATCGGCTCCTTCTTCGCGTTCACCAACGTCCAGGGTGTAGACTCCGCCTTCGGTCTCTACAGCTTCCAGATGTGCGGTGAGTTTCGGATCCTCGCCAGTAAGTTCAGGAAACTCCGCGCGAGTTCCGATTACAGGCAGAACATTCGAGAGTGCATAAAAAGGCACCACCTTCTCCTGTATACGAGAAATCGGCTGCAGAGTCTCTATGGTTTAATTGCAATTTTATTAACAATTTCCGGAGGCTTGGTTGTCTGTTCGCTTACTTTTCAACTTTCAGAGGTACGTAGACTCGTCGCTTTTTTTTTGTATACGGCAAAGTAACTTCGCACTGTTTTGGAACTACACTGAAAAAAAAAATGGTTAATTTTAAGGAAATGATTTACTTCGATAGTACTCATTAAATATTTCTTTGACTCAAGTAATGATTTCGTGAAAACTAAATGAATTTATTTGTTTCTAAGTAAATTTAGAAATAATTTTTTCACTCAATAAAATATTTAATAAGTACTATTGAAATAAATATTTGCTTAAAATTAACAAATTTTTCTCTCAGTGTAGAACTTGACGAAAATAGTACATCTCGATACATGTGCAGGAAAGTGACTTTAATCTTCGTGTGAGGTTTGCGCACGGACGAAGCGAGAAGTATCGTGTGGCGGCGTGTAGAAAAAATCATTACGATACACGTGTAATAAAGTAGAGTTTCGTGTAAGTGTCAGGCGAAATGAGTTGAGAGATCGTATGGATTTTTTTGAAACCATAGGAGGAAAGTTCGACCTTCAGCACCTGTTACCGGAAGAGCGTGTGTAAAAATGTACTTATTCCTGCACGCCGTGCGCAAAGATACGACTTTGCGCACGCTTGCTCAAATTCGCTTGCGTAAAATCGTATTTTGCACATGTTCTGTCGAAAAAGAAAGATTCGATACTTGTTTAATTTCGTATGGACTTTTCTTTTAAAAAGGTTTAAAATCACTTTCTCGCACTACATGTATCGGTATGTACTATTCCGAATGTAGTGTCGAAGAAGGTCGCACTTAACTTTTCGTGATTGATAGCAATGTTACTTTGGCGTATTGGAGAAAACGATAGCCAGTGGATTTATTAAGATTTGTGTTAAGGGTTTGAAGCATGGTGCTGGGATTGGCCATATATTTCACATAACAGTCTATCTTGTTCCAAAACTGATCCAGATTTTCATATATTCCTACTACGGTGATGCTCTATCTGAAGAGGTCTGTATGCAACATTTCAAATTGAATTTTTTTAATTCATTTAAGTATTACTATTTCACCTATGGTTCACTTTCTCGATGTAGCTGAAACTTTAGTGCATGTTTAAAAGAAGTTCAATCGGATCTTTTACAGCGGCTTATGTGGAAAACTTTTAAAAGATTAAATATTTTTTTAATAAACATTATTTTAATGAATATACGTGTGTGTTTTTTTTTTAGAATTTTGTTCAGTATTCATTATTTAATACAGTTGATATATTATTTTAATAAATCTATTTTCCTTAAACGAATTTTTTTTAAACTATGCTCTCGCGCACATTAGAACATTTTTTGAAAATAGTGTACTTTGGATCTTGGTGGCTAAAATAGTTATTTTCGCTACAACGGCGTAAAGTTACTTTTGCACATTGTCAATAGTACGTAAACTACTTTTGCACACTGTCAACAGTACGTAAACTACTTTTTTACAACTTTACGCACAAAATTGCAAAAAATCATTTATGTAATGTTTTCTCAAATTTGTCATAAGCAATCTATATCTGTAGGTAAACTCAATTTTGCAAAATTTGCAATGAAAAGGTAACGAATAAGAAATTAATTTTCTGGAAAATTTCAGAGTAAAGCATGTTCAGAAGCGATATACAATTCGCATTGGCCTACTTCTTGCGATACACATTTCAGAAAAGACATGTTGATCATTTTAGTCCAAAAACCATTAATGCTTACAGCTATGGGATGCATGATTATACAGTTGGATATGTTTACTAAAGTAATAATTATTTTTGTTCTAAAGATTTTTTTCGAAAACTTTAAGAATTTTGAACTTTATTTTTATTTCTGTTTTGTAGGTCGTTAACAGCTCAGTGTCGTACTTCTTCCTTTTGCAAACGCTCACAGAAAAACAAAGATGATTTACGAAACTAACTGAAGACATTTAGTGCAATTTAGTTTATTGGCGTTGGTGAAGAAAATTTTGAAGTTAGCAAAAAGATTTCATTACGGGTTGCTTAGTTTTTGCAAACTCAAAAGGGAAAAAGACTTTGCTTAATGAGATATTGTATTTTACTATTTATACTTAACAAATTATATTGCTTAAAAAATAATTTGATTACTTCTTTTTCTTTGGCTCATAAAACGTTATCTTTTAAATTTAATTTATTTTTTATATAATTTTTAATTTAATTTAATAAACTTAAGCATAATGTTTGTACACGTTTATAGTCAATAAGATTAATAATTTTTTTGTTACTTTTGTATTAAGTTCTTTTTGGCTGTGAACGAACAAATGCGTCTCTCTATTTTTTCATATAAATTTGTACATAAATTTCTTTTTCAAAACAAATGTAAATTAAATGAAAATATAATACTCGTTGTGGAGTACGAGCGACGAAAAATCCTCTATTTTGTCAGCATCTTTGTTATATATTTTTCTATTATTTTAACAGGATTTTTTTTTTCAATCGAAGAGATTGTTGAATCCTTATTTATTCGATGGAAAATGGATGAGTATTGCCCTGACATTTATTTAATTGTAATGATTTTATTATTTTTTCTAGAACAATGGAATTTCTGCTTACGATATCTAATTATACAATAATTCATCACCTTCTTGACACTTCTGATAATCGACAATGCTGGCAGCTGAAATTCACGCAATTTATTCGTTAACTAAATATTTAAGTATTTAATGGAACGAAGAATTTTCAAAAAGGTATAAAATTTAAATTTTTATATAAATCAAAAATCAATAATTAAAAGACTCTTTTCTCAATGGAAAATTTACTGAATTATAAAATACTGGCAATGTTTCAAAAAATCGTATAAACATCATAAAAATTAAATGACAATGTCATTTATGCATATGAGATTTTTCAGACAGGAAGCTTCATAGATTTTTATAGGAGACTTTTGTAGCACAGGCGCATTTAAACAAGCATCGGATGAAAAATAATTCGTTCTCATCAGTGCACTGAGAGACCAATTTGGTAATTTTTAGTAAATATTTACTTCGATAGTGCTTGTTAAATGTTTCTTTGAATCAATTAAATATTTCTTTGAAAATACACGAATTATTTCTCTAAATAAATTGAACAGTTTCAACAAAATAATGAGTTGATTCAAGGAAATATTTAACAAGTACTATCAATGTAAATGTTTACTGAAAATTACCAAATTG
This sequence comes from Sycophila sp. Sp_5, assembly GCA_018906775.1. NCBI lineage: Eukaryota > Metazoa > Arthropoda > Insecta > Hymenoptera > Eurytomidae > Sycophila > Sycophila sp. Sp_5. Next base: position 2,339,355 of record JACCID010000020.1, read on the forward strand.
GTCTCTCAGTGTATAAATAATTTAAGCGTTCTTGATTTGTCTGTTCTATTATTATAGCTATCATGGTTTTAGTTAACTGTTCATTAGAAGCTTTTAGTTGTTAATTGAAAGCCATTGATCGCTGTTCAAGAAAGCATTAACCGTAATTACGGTATGTTTCACTTAGTAATCATACGCGTTTTGACATTGAAACTGAATTACCAAATAATATTAACAAGAAAAATTGATCTTAAAAATATAAGACTATATTTAAATGAATTTATATATTGAGATAAGTGCAGCGATTTTATTAACTATTAATAAGTAATAATAAGAATTTACTTACGTGGATAGTTGCACAGATTGTGACAGTCAAGGGCACTTGGATTGACATACGATTTACCATTGGTTGCACAAACTGGCAAAAACATTTTGTTGGTTGCACATTCGCACGAACAAGCTTGGTAGTTTAATATTTTCACGTCTAAAAATAAGAAAATGAAATGAATAATGGAGACCTACAGGAACACTAAGCTCGCAATATATATTTATTTCGTAATAATTAAACGGACTGAAGAGTCCATAAGTAAAAAATTTGAAATAATAAGCATACTTAACTGAAGCTAACTAAACTAAGCATACTTAAAGTAAACTGAAACTATTTACTGAAAGTGAAATTAAAAAATACAAGCGAAAGAACGTAATGAGATTTTAAATTGACCAATAGAGCTAATGGGCGTTAAATTATTAGTCTTGCCCTTTTCGGCGTCTGACTCAACTCGGATGTTACTACTTGTGGCCACAGCTGCGCTCTGCTTGTATAGCTTTTACGCAGCAAAATTTAAATCTTCAAAAAATTAAATTCTCCGTTACCTTTTAGAATATAATTCTATATAATAGAATCTATAACTTAAAATATAATAGAAAAGTAAAGGACTCTTATAGTTCGACCCATTGCAACAGAAAAAATATTAGAAACCAGTGAAAAAGTTGTGCTTTGTTTAAAAAAGAGTCACGTAATTGGTCATAGTGTTTCATCTTGAAAATTATTTGATTGTTAAAAATAAGTAATAAACAATGATAATACTCTTTTAAAAAGGTGATGGCCTTTGTTGAGAATGTAATTGGTCTACAAAAATTTAAGAAGCTTATGAATATATACTTTTACTTTCAATTCTTAAAGATTAAGTTAATTAATCTTAAAGATAAATATAAAGATAAAGATAAAGTTAATGAAATAAGCATTGTTTTAAAGGGTTTTAACTGCAGTTATGATTAAATAAATTTGTTGAAAAATTAAATACAAATATTATTCTAAACTGAAAAATCATAATGCAGCAACATTGAGTAGTATGTAAAGTATTACATTTGACGATGTAGATGCAGAAGAAATTATTTTATACTACAAAAGCTGAAAATTGGCATTAAAGTTGCCACTTTGAGGTTAAAATTGCTATAAAAATTTTTTTACCTGTATTTTTACATTTATTAACACACTTGAGTACATCTGCACTGTTGTAAGTTTTTCCGTCATCTCCGCATACTGGCTGAACAGTTTTAGCCTTGCAGGAACAACGAAGTGGCCTGCTACCTGCTGCAAAAGCAGTGCACAGCGACTAAAATAAAAAATTAAAACAAATATTTAAAACAATTTGGTTAGAAACAAGTGGACAAGTTTTAAACGAGTAGACTTACCCAAGAGAAAAGCCAAAGCAGTAAATTTGAACATATTGTTAAGTCTTCGCTATGCTGAGTGATCTGCAAAATGCACATAGCATACCTGACTAAAAAAAAAAAGGCTCGCTGCTTTTATACATCGACAATTGACCCTCGTTTAATCGCACTTCGCAATCTTTATTGAGGAAATGTGCACGCAGCATGGAAATATAGTTCAAATGCATATGCAGGAAATTTAAACGATTATTTGCTTTTTAAATAGAATAACAAGACATGAATCTTCATTTGCTAATATCTGAAGTAAAAACAATCCACGACGAGCAAATAAAGTACGATGAGGACACTAATTGCAGCTGAACGAATAAAAATATTAAAATTAACATAATTCAAATGATTATCGTTCGTGAGAATTGTGAATATGAAAATTTTATTATGTATTCCTGTTCTGTAAATCTGAATTAGAGAAAATCGGTTTTTTGCAATGTACGTGATGGTCAATATGAAACTGTCGAAAATCAGAAATTTAATTAATTTATATTTGCAGCGTTTCATCCGTAACATGATTAACAAAGAATTTGATGATGGACCATCCAACTGAAAACCTCTTAACGCGATTTTGTTTACAGAAATTTTTAACTTTATTCTTATTTATTTTTACTATTTATAACAATGACGGCGCCTTAGCTGTTCAATGTTGATTCCTCTAGACCTTGCGCAAGGTTAAACAAATTAATTAAAACTACGCTTGCATCGATGTGGGAAACGAGCAAAGCAGAAGTATTGTTCTTCTTCTGGTCAAAAACTGAAGCTAATTAATACAGTCATTATCTGCCAATTTATAATTTAAAATTAATTATTACTCTTAATAATTTACAGTGTGCCTATTTTAAGTTGTATATAATTTGCAGTTAAATTATTACTCTTAATAAATTTATGAAGAAACTGAAATATCACGAATCAGTGAAAATATTGCAGCTTTACCTATTTAACATATCTTTAATAACGAACTTCAATAATCTCATAAAACGGGACTTCTCCCATTTTTTTTGTAACGCTGAAAAATACTAAAATAATTTTACTATTTTGAAGAATCTGCACAATGAAACTGTAATTATTCAGCTTCCTTTTTGGGTAAGCGTTTGAAGAAGAAAAAAGTACGACACAGAAGTGTTAATCACCTGAAATAAGAATGAAAAATTTTATACTTTATTAATGAAACAATGTGAAATAATAAATTTTTATTACTTTGGTGAACATGTCCAACTGTATGAACATGTATCCTTTAGATTTAAGAATCAGTGGTTTTTGTGCTAAGACGATTAATATGTCTTTCTTAAAGCGCGCATTGCAGGACCTCAGCCAGGACGAGTAGTATACAGCTTCTAAACATGCCTTACTCTGTAAGTTTATAACAACTTCATTTTTCTTTGGAGACTACTTCAACTTTGGATTATGGATGTTACTCATAGTTTTTGGATGCTACTTAAATTATTAAACAATTGCCTTTAAAAGCTTCCAGAATCCTCTTATTATTCCACATTTTTACTACATTTGTAGCTAAGAACCAGAATTTTTTTTTCTTAGATCAAACGTGACATTTTTGGTTAAACGATTTATTAAATTTAACAAGTTAAGTGGATAAGCTTATCCAAAAAGAATTTTTATGGAATTGTGATATGAAAAAAATATTTAACAAAAATTAATTTTGTTAAAAATGTAATTTAATTTAAATATTTTTTTACCTACCTCTTCCGCCACAGTCTGACCGTAATAGGAGTACACGAAAGTTTGCATCAGTTTTGGAATGAGATATACTATTATAATAACTATGTGTAGAATTCCAGCGCCGTGTTTTAAACCCTTAAAAAAATATAAAAAATCACGATGAGCCTATTTTATAGAGAATAGTATAACATTTTTTAAATTTTATAAAATTCGATAAATATTATAAGATGTTTTCAATAGGGTCAGTATTGAAAACTAATAATGCATACCATCGATAGCCATTTATTTCTTGTTATTTATTATTAATCGAGTCGCACATTTAAACTTCCTCATAATTCACTAGTTATAACAAAGCCAAAAAATTTAGAGTTAATTTTCTGTAACACTACAGTATTCCAAAGTACCAATTGAATTTGTTTATTACTCTGCAGTACTGAAGTATATGAACTCTGACTTCGTTTTTTATTTTGCCAACAAAAAAAGTTTTTCTTTCCCAGAAAAAAAAGCTTCTATTACTGTTTTTTTGTTATAAAGTAATAATTGCGTATACTAATAAAATAAACAAAAACTGACACTTCATCCCGAGACGCTAAAAGGATCGATGATACTTAAAACTGACTATATACACGGAGAGAAAAGTTCTAGTAAAAATTACTGTACTGTGTTCCAACACAGGGACAGACTTGGCAAATAAAGAGTTTACTAAAATGTCCTTGATAGAAAAGCAAACTACCGAACTCGGTAAAGTTAACTTTTGCTTAATAACAATAAGCTAACTTCGGTAGATACAAATTCACTTCGCGTTAGCGGATCGTCAGCTATTAATACACTTAAGGTACGCCTAAGCCATTAAACACAAACAAAACTTTTTGTTCCTTTTTTTAATAATATGCATAAAACTATATTTATTATTCGATAATAGAAATTTTATTTAACTCCTTGATAATGAATATAAAACTATTCTTTCGCTCTACATTCATATTTCAATATAAGTATTAAAAACAGTCCCCAACGTTTCATCAAAATCCACGGTCCACAGAACTCACGAGTAGGAAGTTGATAGTCTCCTACGTTCTAAAATTGAATCAGTAAAACTTCACTAAAATTAGTAGAACATGCGCCACAAATATCTAAATCTTGAAGGTCTTTCTAATAATTTTCTACTAATTTAGTTTTTCACGGATACAATTTTAAATGATAGTAAGTAACGTTATAAACAAGGTAAAAAGGGTTTACATACCTCTGAAAGTTGGAAGGCAAGTGAACAAATGACCAGACCACTAGAGAAGATTATCAAGATTGTTATGAAGCCGTATAAATCCTGCAGTCGATCCCTCGAGTCCATCAGCAGATGATGTCTCCTGATGCACTCCCGGATCCTTCCTCCGTAATCGGAATTTACGCTTAGTTCGCAGAATCTAGCTGCGAGTATGCGAAATTCTCCGCACATCTGGAAGGTGTAGAGCCCGAAGCTAGAATCGGTAACCTGGAGGCATATGTAAACGTAGAATGCGGCTACAGCTTCCATGTTGTACAGGAGCCAATGTACGAGACCCTCGGGATTGTAATGAAACGAGTAATCGGATAGATAAGTGCGGATGCACTTTCCGTGTATTACGTACACCATGAGGGGTCTCAGCATGTACAGGAAAATTAGAAATCCTGACGTTATGTTGTACAATTGAAAGAGATTCGTTAAGTTGCCGATGCGTCGTAGTAGATGCGGACGATCCATCAAGTTTCTTAAATCCAGTGCGAATTGAGTCACTAAACCTTCGTTTAGGTGGTGAAGGTCGTCTTGGTGAAGCCAAAGTATGAAAAACTTAAGAAAAATGAAACTTTCTGGTGGGTTCTAAATATAAAGATTATATGCGATTGGATAAAAAAAATTTAAGTTAGGATAAAGCTTACCCAATCTTCATGTTTGGCGGTCTTGCTTCTTATATTTTATAAAAGTGTGTATAGATGCGTGATATAAACGGATAAATTACCGCTGAAGTTGTAGAAAATAATTCTTTACATTTATTTGTTTTTAACGTTCGTCATGTGAACGTCTTTTAAATTTAAGAAAAACTCCATCTGAAGTTTGTATAAAGTACTGCAAAATTATTTATTATTTAGTCTCATTGGCCATGTTCATATCAACGACTGCCAAACATGAACTTTGGGTAAACTTTATCCTAACTTAAATTTTTTACGCGGTTAGTGATCAAAATAGATGCTATATAGATTTGTGTTTTAGGGAATAATGATTTATTTATTATGATAGAAAGAAAGTAAAAAATATTTATTTTATCAGGTGGTCTCATCCCTACTGAAACCGTGTGGCACATTTCAGCACTTTTACGTGAATTCAAATTAAAATAGTGCATAAAACTGAAGTATCGAATAAGCGTGTTAAAGCACAGCCCAATTCGTAAAGCAACAGATTTTAAGCACTGCGTTTCTTATACATCATTTACTCACTTAGAAATAATACAACTAATAATTTTTCACACTGAACGTTAAAAATATTAATTTTTTTGCGGCTTTGTCGAGAAGACTCTAATATATTCCTGTAGCAACGATGAATTTTACATTACGCCCGAATTACTTTTTAAGTATTACTATATCTATACTATTATTTTCGTATGCCGTTATATTAAATAATGACTTTTAAGAAAAAAGGAAAAAAACAAAGATGCCGTCTGCGCAAAAAGAGTTTCATAAAGTTTGACTGATACTTGTTCGTTTGTTTTTTTTTTGTAATTAAAAATTGTGCAAATTTCAACAGCTTTTTTATTTTGTTTAACTATATATATATTTAAGCAGTAAATAAATAAATAAATAAATAAATAAAATAAATATATTTACTGTGAAATAACACTTGAATACAGAATGGTCGGATAATTTCCTCCTAAAAAACGGAAGTAGATATAAAGTAGACGTACCTTGGAGACACTCGTCCAGAAACTAATTGCGGTACCCATGGCCGAGCAAAAGAGGGATAAATCCGACGTGTGGTGGAAGCTAAAGTTAGTGATGCTCATGCTGACGAAAAAGAGCGAGCCGAAGCAGGATAATGACAGTACGCGTCTGAAGATCGGATGATAATAAGAGGAGTTGAGGCCGGTCGCCCCAAGAAACCACAAGACCCTGCTGTGGAATCTCTCGTACATTTGCAACTCGAGCTCCATCCCGACAGTTTTTCGATATGCACGAGTAATAGAGACTCTGCCGCTCTGCCCAACCGTGCATTAGCCAAGTATTGATTTCGCGGGCACTACTTAATTGCCCCTGTTCAAAATGTATAACCAATGACAAAATTGCGGTGGTTACGATTGCGATGTTTAATTATATCCCGTGACAAATGGCAGCCAAGCGTACGTGAACTCGCAAAAGTGGCCACTTTGCGGAAAATGCGTTTGATAAATAGGAATCTCAAAGTTTATTTTACAAAGTGTCATTTATCAAGTAGCAAAAGAGAAATTAATATACGAGTCGCTTTGTGGTGATGTAGAGTGGCAGTAGAAGTTGCATATTAAACCTGAATATATACTGAGAGAAAAAACTTAATAAGAATTGCTATTGTAGTTAAGAAAGGGTGACAGCCTTAGCAAGCGAGAATTTTTTATATGAGAAATAATAATTTTTAGTACGGAAATTGTAAAAATTACGATTTTAATACTAAAAATTACTATTTTAATACTAAAAATTATTATTTTAACACTGAAAATTACTATTCTAATACTAAAAATTACTATTCTGAGTGCTAATAATTGTTATTTTCCATACTAAAATTTCACGCTTGTGAAGACTGCAACTCCTTTCCTAATCACAATATCAATTTTTATTAAGTTTTTTCTCTCGGTTTAGAAGTGTAAGATGGTAGATGTACATAAAAGGATTCTCTAAAAACGTGTTAGAAGTTTTTTTTGAGTATTTTTGAATCCTTTTATAATGTTTTTTGAAAATGTTTGTATAGAAACGATCTTTAGCCTCAGTACGCATCATAATTTCAAGGCATAAGTGCCGTAAGAGAAACTAGTAGTAACAGACGAGTATAGCAGTACACACAAATACTTACTCTTTCTTGCGTAGATAAAAGGTTTTTTCAAATTAAAAATATTTAAATTCAATTTTTAGCCTCGGTACATACCGTCATTTCAAGGTGTATAAGTGCAGTAAGAAAAACTAGTAGTAACAGACGAGTGTAGTAAGACACCCAATTCTTGTTTTTTTTCTGAATAATTAAGGGCTTTATTTAAAATTAAAATTGTTTAAATTCGATATTTAGAGAGTAATATATTACTAGGATTGTTACATATTGTCATATATATGATAGAAAAAAATAAGAAAGTTCTTATAATAGGTATTGAATAATTATTAAAATTAGTATCACTTCAATGATAAATTCAGCGCTTATTTAGTTTTCCATGGCGATTTTCAATAACAGTTATCGAAACGTTTTGACAACTTTATAGCAATTGAGAATCGTTTATTTAAAAAAGTTTTGGTTAAACAATTAAATATTAAACAGAAATTTCAATTTTTAATTCGAAGCATACGTACATTACAATTTTTTGCAAAATAATTACAGTTTCTACATACATCAAGTACTCTTTTTCATAAACGAATTAACCCTTGATAATTCATTTTAGCAAGAGACTGTATAATTGTTTTCTATTCTTCTCATTGCACTATTACACTACTCGTTTCTACTTCATTATTTGACTACCACTTCAGCTTTGTTTTTCCGTAAGCGTTTGAAGAAGAAAGAAGTAAGACACTGCTGTGTTGATGACCTGTAACAATGATGAAAACGAATTTCATTAAATTGCCCGAGATTCTGAAAAAGCATGTGTGGTAAATATTGATTACTTTGCTGAACAAGTCCAACTGTAAGAACATGTACCCCTGAGCTTTGAGAATTAGTGGTCTTTGCATTAAGATGATCAACATGTCATTCTTGAGACGCGTGTTGGAGGAGTCTTGCCAGCGACAATTGTATATTGCTTCTGAACATGCTTTGCTCTGAAAACGTATATATTTTTTTTTATAAAAGAAAATCACCCCACCTTTGATTCATGCATATGGCTGAAATCTATTAATAGCTCTCATACTAATTAAATTTTTTTAACAGATTTCATTTACGAAACAGCTTGCACAATTCATTAAAACATTATTATTATCAAGCCATTAGATAACTTTTTAGAAATTCATTCAAGAGTTGTCAATATTTTCAAAAATTTCATAAATGAACCTCATATATTTTTGACGTCAGACCATGAAAGCGCGGAAAGTTTTACGATCAGATACGCATGATTCACGATAGTTGAAAGGATCATCAGGTATCAAGATCCCCGTAAAATTAAAATAGGAACTTTCAGTTCTGATTAATTAATATTTTTGGCCTATACTTTTGTTTTTTTTTTTGTTATTTGTTACGGATATAAAAAATTATCAATTGTTTCTCTATTGCGAAAGCAAAGTGAAAAACGAAATGTAGCAAATATTAATTTCTTTTATAGTTTTTTTAAATTTATTTAAGCTGTAAATAATTAGATTTATTAATGAACAAAATAAATCTTGACGCTACATGTTAATCATTTTATTTACCAATTTAGTAATTTCAAGCAAATATTTACTTCGATAGTACTCGTTGAATATTTCTTTGATTCAAATATTTTTTCTAAACTATTAAATTTATTTAAAAATAAATTAATTTAGTTTTAAAGAAATGTTTAACGAGAGTTATTAAATTTGTTTAATTCTACGAATATTTACTGGGAATGATTTACTTCAGTAAATACTATTTTTTTTTTCAGTGTAAATGCATCATTCGATCATTCAAATAAAATATTGTCCAAAAGGTCACTAAACAAATTCTGAAGATTGAAACGTAAATCTAAAAAGCGAATCATAAGTGAGCAACATTTTAAAGTACAGTATTTAACTAAAACAGTATACAAACCTCTTCAGCCATAGCATTGCCATAGTAGGAGTATATGAAAATTTGGATCAGTTTTGGAATAAGATAGACCGTAATATGAAAAATGTACGCTATACCAGCACCTTGTTTTAAACCCTTAACAAAAATCATAATAATAAATTCATGAGTTATCAACGCATGCTCAGTAACGTACTATCGATTAATTCAAATTTAATTCTTCCAATAAATTAATAAATTTAAGGTATTGTACGAATGATACCCGAAGTTCATTAAGTTTTGGAAGAGTTTACTTGTCTCTAGTGCTTTAAAAATGCATTGAATAACTAAAAAGTTTTTTTTAATTAAAAATGTTTAAATTCGATCTTCCTCGGTACATACTGCAATGTCAAGGTAAATAAGTGCAGTAAGAAGAAATTAGTAGTAACAGTCGAGTACAGTAAGTTTTTTTTTTTAAATTAATAGTACATTTCGATACACGTGCGGGAAAGTGATTTTAAACTTCGTGTGAGGTTTGCGCACGTTTTTTTCTTCACAACGTGTATAAGATGCGATTTTACGCAAGCGAATTTGAACACGGCATTTAAAAAAAATGTTTAAATTCGATCTTTCTAGTGCTTTAAAAATGTATTTTTTAAAATGTGCTTTTATATTGTTATAGGTGACGAAAATGTTGCAAAAACACCTCCAATAAATACTTAAGTGTATTAACTGCACTGGGAATCGATGATAATTTGCTGTATCTAGCATAAAAAAAAAGAAGCTAAATACGCACCTCTGAAAGTTGAAAGGCAAGCGAACAAATGACCATTCCTCCAGAGAAAATGATCAGCATCGATATCAAGCCAAATAAATCCTGCATTCGATCCTTGGAGTCCATCAGCAGATGGTGCCTTCTTAAACACTCCCGAATCTTCTCCCTGTACTTTAAATTGATGCGCAGATCGCTGAATCTCGACGCCAGGATGCGAAACTCCCCGCACATCTGGAAGCTGTAAAGGCCGAAAGCAGAGTCGGCAGACTGGATGCTCACGTAAACGAAGAAGGTAGCAACAATCTCCAGGACGTACAGAAGCCAATGCGTAAGATCACCAGGCTCGTAGTGCACTGGGTACAAGGCCAAATAGGCACGGATGTAATTGCCGTGGAGAAAATACGCCAGGAGGGGCTTCAGGCCGAACAATAAAAGTACCGCACCCGTCATTAAATTGTAGACTTGCAAAAAGTTCGAAAAGAAGCCTATTCGTTGAAGTGTGTGTGGACGGTCCATCGAGCTTTCTAAGTCCAGAGCGTACTGAGCCATTAAGCCTTCCCTTAAGTGCTTGATATCGTCGTAGCGAAGCCACAGCATGAAAAACTTAAAGTTTTTTCTTTTTAACGTGCAAAACTCGTAAGCGCTAGTTCAAATTTTACTTCCTTCGATGGACTAAAATAGAGGGATTTTTTTTACTCGTAGAGTGAAGAATCATAACTTGTATTATTCTACTCTACCTTAGAGTAAATTTTACTCTACTTTACGGTGGCGTTTCCATGTAAATTTGAAAATGTGAAATTTACTTGAAAAATGTGAATAGTGACATATTTTATGTGAAAAATCGTTCACATATTTAGCATGTGAGCGGCTTTTAAAATGTCTCTTTTCACATTTTCCAAGTGAATTTCACATTTTCAGATTTAGAGAGTAAATCACTCTATTTATAGCTCTATAGTTATTTTACTATAAACTAAGAACGTTTTGCTTGTAGATTGTGAAACTACAAAGGAGGTTGTTCTTGCGCACCTTGCAGTGCGTTTGATAAGCCGTCAAGGTAATGAAAAAAAAAACGCAAATATGGAAATCAATTGGCTCTAACGAGCACTAGCGATTTTAAAACACAAGTAGGTACGCAAAATTAAATTTTTACGAAATAAAAATAAGAATATAAATTACTCGCTAAATTAACTGGAGTGAAATAGTGTAAAAATAAACTCTATTGAAGTCAAATTTTCTGACTTCTGATTTTTTACTCTTGAGTTGAGCGAAAGATACGGACTTAAGCTGTAATGTGCTACTCTGCCTTAGAGTGAATTTAAGTCACTCTAACTAAGAAAAATTTCACTTTGTTTTAGCGTGTAAACTCTTCGATAATTATGAATGCCTTTTAACTCTTTTTCTTAGAATGTGTTTTTGATCCAACCGATATATTAAAAAAAAATTAGGATAAATTTGTACTTTTGAAAATGCTAATTTCGCTCAAATTAAATTAAATGCTCTACAAGCAAAGTTAAGTATCAAGATAAAAATAGTCATTAAAAACTACTAAAGAGTAGTTTTTATTGAATTTTCAAATTGGTAACTTTTTATCCACTTTTTCATTTTTTCGTGACAAAATTAATTAATGCAAAAAATTGATTTTTTAGTAGCTTTTTCCTTCCTGCGTGAGAACTATTGCACCAGATCGACGGAAATCAGCACCTTCAAATTGTACAATTCTCCTAGATTCTTAAAAAAAAAGCTTTTAGTTTTTACTATGCTCCTGACACGACTTACTCTTCCCATTGGTGTACCGTGGACTTTTCATTCGTTCTCGAAAGGAAATTACATGTAAAGTAACGTACCCTAAAGAAGCTCGTCCAGAAACTAATCGCTAGGCCTATGCCCTTGCTCAGCAAAGCGATGTTCGAGGTGTGATGAAAACAAAAATTAACTACACATATGCTCAAGATTAAGAGCGATGCGAAGCTTGCGATTGACAACCCTCGTCTGACGATGGGATGGAAATAGGCGGGTTCGAGGCCGATCACCCCAAGAAACAATGACACTCTGTTCTGGAATCTCTTATACTTCCGCAACTCGAGCTCCATCCTGACGGTTGTCGTTATTCACAGATAATAGAGAACCTCGAGACACATCGAACCTTGCATTAGCTATTAAATATCGATTTTACGGGTACCCTTTAATTATGAGTATTTAAAACAGGCGCCGCTAATGTAGAATTGATGACAATATTACGGCACTTACGATTTTAATTACACACTTGTTAAGAACTCGCGAGAGTATTTCTCACTGCATGTGCACTGAATAAACGATTAGCTTGTGGCTGTAAATAGCAATGCGTTTTACTATACTGATGTCTTTTAAATTTTATTTTACACAGAGTGCACTATTCACTTAGAAGCGCTGACAAAAAATGTTAGAGTTATTCTCTAAAAAACATTAAATTTAATCAACTAAGTATTTTGAAGATTAGTCAAGGTGAGGCGAAAAACGCAGGTAGCTTTCGAAATGTGGACACAAGTACATTGAATTGTTTTAATAATTTGGAATCCACATGCAAATCAGCGTGAAACGCAGTCTGAGTTCGGTATGGATTCGATGTATATTCTTTATTTTAAGATTACGCAATTTATTCCTAGTTTACTATTTTCAAAATGCTAAATATAAAAGTTGTAGAATACAAACAAATGTAACATTGTAAATTGTAAAATATCTTTTTTAGCATCTTATTGGTACTGTACATTATAGGTATACTTCTGAATTACTAAAAAATAATATTTCATATTTGAATGTTGTATAAATGACATTTATTAGTTAACAAAAATTTTGCACATTTTTTTTTACGAATTTTATAATCGTTATTTTTTACATAAAGCTGAAGCTTTAGTTCATAGAAATGTTTACATTATAAACGTGAAAAAATAACTTTTTACATTTATTCGAAAACATAAGGTTTTTAGCACATCAGTGATGCTCCAAATACTAAATCATGATTTTAAGTTGATAAAATTGCAATTTAGTATAAAGAATATCACGTTTATCGAACGATAAGTTATTTTAATTTAAGAAAAAAGCTTTTTAAACTATGAAAATATAAATGTTATATGGCATGGCGATCACAGATACTTTTTTACTTTAACTATTGAACTTACAAAATTATGTTTAAACATCAAATGAGAACAAAATAGATTAATTTACCTGTGCATTTCTTATGAAAAACGTGATTTAATTTATGGAATTAAGCTGTTGATGATAAATACCTTGTGCCCTTTTATTATATTAGAAGATGTTTAAGGAACGATTTTAATCGCACAAGTTTTGGCACTATTTCTTATTTCTCTCTAGATAACAATAAAGAGAATTGTGATGCAAAGTATTGCAAAGAATGGCCAAATGCTAGTGGCCTCTTCGATCTCAGGCAAAAGTAATGCCCCGAATTGTTGAAAATTAATTTTCTTTTAACTTTTATTAATCTACTATTTTGATGGTTGAATCATGGTGAAGATTTTTTTTACATCGAATTACACAATTCATGTAGTAATTAAACGAACAGGAACATTCAAAGAATTATTAAGATTCGCAAATCACAATAATATATCAGGTAATAATTAGACAATTGTATGCAAATATAATTTTTTAGAATAACTATGAATATTTTTAAGAAATTAAGAATTTTTTAGTTACATACAACTTAAAAAAATAGGATGAATTTTATGTGAATTTTTAAATAATTTTCAACAGTTCAGCAACACTACTTAATGAAATATTAAGAATATCAATAACTTCAACAAAAAACGTACATTCAGTCTATAAACCATTGTTTATCCTTAAATTTGAATTACTTCTTATTCTGAATTTTGTTGAAGCAAGTCATACACAATATTTCATTCTTATATTATATGATAATGCAGATGTTTATGAATATTTAAATATTTAATTGCAGCATAATTGAACATTACTTTCTTTAAATTCATCAAAAATTGATTGCAAAAAGGTTTAGAAATTATTGAGTTATTAATTTAAGTTATAATTAATTAATAAACATCTGCAAAGAAACTACATTTTCTCTTTTTTTTTTATAATTTTTCACTTGCAAAAAGTTATAAAAGAGACTTTTTGTTGACAAATATAATTTTTACTATTTTTAAAGCTGCAATATTAATCATGGTTTTTATTAATTAATTTTAGTAATAAATTTATCGTATTGTATAGTTTAAAAAATATATTAGACCTAAATCATTTTTTTTTAATTTTTTACAAATTTTAATTTTGTTTTGAAAATATTTAAATTTTTTAATTTTTTTTATATTTTTTAAGTAACTTGAAATTGATTAATTCGAATTCGCGGAATAAACACAATCACGAGTTATACCTACACTCGATCGCAAATCATTTGTTTATTTATAAATTATAAGTTTTTTACTTTTTGTATCGTTTTTTCCCCGCGTACCTATAATCCTATCGTACAAAACGAAAATTCCAGATCATTTATTTTATTCTTTTTTAGTTTACGTTTTTTACAGCAATTTAATATGTTTTTTAACTTCATTTTAATTACGTGAAGGATTTGTCCTTTCTCATTTACAATCGTCGGTTAATAAACCTCTACTAAGTTTATTTGTATTGCACATGCCGCGGTTGTTCTTCGATTTTAAAAAAGACGCGCGTTTAAGACTCATTTGATCTTCCTTTCGTGATAAACAACTTTCCCGTCTTTTATAAAGTTCTTCGACAATATAATACAAAAAATGCATAACAAAAATAAAGCTTCGGCGAGGAAATTACTTCATTGATTCCGCACAACGATACAATAGTATCAAATGCTATTTTTTTCGTTTTTACTCTAAGCAAATCATTTTTTCTTTTTACACATGTCTGAGTTTGCTTGTCTCTTTTAAGCTTTTTTTCCTCGATTAAGTTTTGTATAAAATAAATAATTCTATATATATAAAGTTTACAAACGCCGCTACCACTGACGAGTGGCTCAGAATACCTCTTCACACGTTGTTGTTCTCTAATCTTATAAAGACACTGCTTAAGTTGTTGCTCTTTTTCAGTCGCTGGTAGGTCTGCTTAAAAATATCCTTGATCATTTGAAAGACTGATGGATCATAAACAGACCTTGCCGTGTTTGTGAAATCAAAGGGTTCTGCAAAAATACATATTTTATAAGATAAATACTTTATAAAAAAACTCTTACTTTTTAAGTGATATATTTACACTTATAAATACAATTATTACCTTCTATACATAAATATTTCCACTGATGAGGATCATTCTTGAACGATCGAACATACCTGCATGTTTCGATCGGAATCTTATCAGCGACTCGCACTGAAATCGCAAATTGATCATAACTGAAACGCAAGAGTATAGTTTTATTAGTTGGAGCATATTCAATACTTGTACAGTTACAAGAATGTTTTTCTTTTAATAAAAGTTAATAAATATTTTTCTAGCTACATACTCAAATAAATCGTAGTACTTGAAAAACTCTATTAAAAGTTCTCCAAGTGTTTGAGTATTTTTTGGTTGCAAAACGTTGCTTGGAAGATTTAAATCCTCATGAATATCAATATTATGGATATCGGAAAACGGATGAAATTTTCCCTTGAATAGACTGTGAAGACAAGGTAATACAGCAGGTGTCGCTCCACCTACAGAAAGAAAATATTTTTAAAAAATTGACGAGCTAGTTATAAATTTTTTAATAAAAGAAAAGTAAATAATTGTAATGTATTACATTGTAGAAAATGAATCACCATCAGAACTAAGGAGTAACTGGAAATTGTCATGTGCCTTGCATTGTTTATATTTTGACACTGTGCCCACATTTTAACAACCAAGACTAATGGTCGTACTCTCCAATCAACTACAAAAAAAAAATTCTTTAAAAACTAAGTAAAAATTAAAAATTGAAAAAGATAAAAAAGGATATACTTCGAGAGTAACAGTAGAGCAGATGAGTATTTCGAATACCAACTACGTTGTTATAATTCAAGTCCACGTCTAAATTGTAAACATTGTCCCGTATTTTTAAAATTGGTACCTTGGCTTGTATCAACTCTAAATGACTGATATAATCTGAATTTCAAATCATAAGTTATATTACATCTGATATGGAGATTATGTAAAAAGATTTAAATATTGTCACAAAACCACAATATTTTAATTATAGTAACAAGTTAAACATTTTTTTAGTTAAAGTTTTCAAAATTTAAAATAAAATTGTTGGTGGACTTAAATTCAGCAAAACATAATTTTGTATGTGTATAAAAAAAATATTGTCGCTCTGTGCAATGAAAAATTAATTCTAGCTGACCACTTCTCTTTAGACAACCCATGATTTGTCCTAAACGATAAATAGCTTCACTTCTTTGATCCACAGCAGTATCTCTAACTAAAAGGCACATGTCAACATCACTAACATTAGATCCAAAGCCATTCAATGTAGAGCCTACCATAAACAGTCCATATTGAGGAAATTTTGACTGAAATAAAATAAAGATAAATAAGGCAAACAATTTCAAAATAATAATAAGTTGCAATAGCCCTAAGAAATATTTACCTTAATAAAAAAAAAGAGATACCTCCATAAATACATTTTATGGCAAAAAGTACTTTGAGTTAGTTGATTTTGCTCAAACTTTTCCCATATAGCCTTTGACAATTTGTCGTAAATAGAGCCTGTCAATAAATTACTCGGCCTTTGTTTTACTTGAATAAGATGTGATCTATCAAGAAATCTATCCACTGGACTGTAGTAGTGATTGTAGTATTTTGGACCAATACTGACATCAGAAAGTATTGCTCCAGAAAATTTTTTGCTTCTTTGAGGTCGCTGAGTCGTCGGGCTTGTCCTCACTTTAATTAAAATTTTAATATTGTTAAAAAATATATATTAACTTGAATATAAACAGTACTACTTTGAAAATTAATACTTTCAAAATGACCTGTAGGATACTTTCTTCTATTTTGATAATTTTGAACCGAGGCTCGAGGTAATATTTCATTAAATTCATTACAAGACTGCTGCTCTTGATATAAATTGCTTGTTGATAAACTTGTGATTAAGTTTGCCCGATAATTACCATTTTGCTTAGTACTTCTAAAAATAAGAAAATTATTAAAATACAATCAATTATTAAAAATGATCAGTATCTACCTTATATCAGATGTGGAAGGTAAAGAATCTCTATCATCTGAGCTTTCTGTTTGGTTACCACCTTTATAATATTTATTAGGTGTGGGTGATCGTGAACTAAAACCACTATCACTGTTATTACATGACTCCCTCAGTAAAGGCAGATCTTGAAAAGAATGTCTTTTTCCTAATTTGTTACTATTGTTCCAATTATTTTTTCTGACGGATCCCGCACTCATTGGCCTGTAATTTATTCGTGGTTGTACAGGAGTAATTGGCAAACCATTTGTCGTTCGATGTGGAGTTGATGGTGCACTATTTGGAGAATTAATCTGCTGAGGCCAATTTGAGTTGGTTCCACCATTGTGCACAGAGTAATTGGAACTTTGTGCTTCCAAATTGTAACGATGTATCAATTCAACTGGATAGGATCTTTGCTGTGAAAGCATAAGAAAAACATAAAAAATTATAATCATTTTAATTACTGCTTAGAAATATATATGATTTTTAAAATATATTATATACCTGTGTAATACGTTGTCTGTTATGTGAAGCATTACGATTAAAGTGAATATATTCTTGATGCATGTTATTTGGACTACTTGCATAAAATGCATGATTCGGCAGAGAAAGAAATTGTCCGTTGGACTGGTAATTACCCACGACGTGCACCATTGTGTGAGGTGAAAAAGTAGACTGATACATAGTCACTATTTAGTACTTATTGAAGTAGTAAGATATTTTGCTAAGCAAAATGAAACTTATCACCCCAGTATATAATCAACGTTCACTAACAACTAGTTTAACGAAAAAAAATAAAAAAAATTCATTTCACATTTGTCTATTTCACATGGTTTTTCACGATCCCATGCTTATTTTGTTTAAGTTAATATATTTACAACTTTTTACAAGCAAACATTTTATTTAAGGTTTCTTAAATTTTTAACAAGGTCCAATTGACTTCCTGCAAAAGAGATTAAAAAGCAATGAAAAATCAACTCCATTTTACCAGCTAACAGTTTTTAATTACTTCAAAAATTCAAAGAACATTTATTTATTGAAATCTAACAGAATTCTAATTAACATCAAATAACTTTCCAACTACTTTATTCAATTAATCATGACAGTCGTTTAAAAGTTAAACAGTAATCAATTATCAACGTAAACATCCGCAATATTCGAATCATTTTGTACTCTCGTTTTCAGACGAAAGTAAACAACTCGGCATATAAGAAGGTACATTTATAAGAGTGATGTCTGGAATGCAAGAGAAGTGCGAAAGACACAATACCCATAGAGAACCGAAAAAAAAAAGAAAAGTGAGGTTAAAGCGTGCGGCAATCGATGCGTATTAGCAAAAGCGTAAACAGAAGCGAACGATGAAGCGTCGCGCACAATCCGAGGTGAATAAATTTACCTGAGGGTATTGGTGATTAAGCAGCAGTCGCCATTTTTCCGTAGACGAGCATAATTCCCGTGCGACGCTCGCGATTTCCTTTGACAGGGGCCGCAGTTTCGTTTCGCGCGCTAACCTTATCTCTCCGGACTCCGCCTCGGATTTCGGCGCCGCCCGACTCCCAAGGCGTTTTCGGCACCCAAGAGCGACTACTACTGCGCCACGGGAAAATAGCCACTTCCTCCCGGCGAGGTGTGTGCGTCCCCTCGAGCCGTTGAGCCTTCGTGCTGGATAGGGGAAAAAAAAAGTTCGATTCCGCGGTCAGTGGCCTTGCTACCGCGGCTTCTCCTAATCTCCTGGAACGTGCCGGTCGTGCTCCATAGCTAAGACCCTCGTTTTTGAATTTTTGAATTTTCCACCCAGGGCACAGCGCCGCCCTTATCTAGAAAGATGGCGCTCGCCGCGCCGGCGGTTCTGACCGTGGATGCGTGTCTTGACCGTCACTTTTCTGGAACTTTTTCTTTCAGACTTGCACGTATTGGTGGATTTTTTTATTTTTGCAGATTTTGTACTAAGATTCGTAAAATGCTGACATGAAGAAATAAAGATTACTGCAAACGATCAGGGTATAATTCAATTAACAATTTTTTTTGAGAATACTATGACATTCCATTAAAAAAAAAAAAAAACATTTAAATTAAATAAAACGAAAATGTGTATGGAATCTTGTAACTACGTGATGAGAAATCTTTTAAAATTTCTTTTAGCTGTTTAAGAATTTTATTTCGATTTAAGCATTTTACTTAAGTTTTTAATATGACATTAGTAATAAATAAAGTAATAAAATGAACATCTATTTCGAACACTTGTTAAAATCGCGCCTAATCAGTAGTGCCAACTTGTGATTGTTGTTTAAAACTAAAGAAGAATATGGATGCATAAATTTGTAGAAACACATATGTGCCATCATCATGGCTTTTACACTGTGGACACTTTATGAAGCCACTCTTTTGGTGTTAAATGCGGTTTGCATTTTGCATGAAGAAAGATTTCTTATGAAGTGTAAGTGTAACAATTAATTTCAATTCAGTAATTCAATTATTGCATTGATAAAGCTTGAATAGTACGAATTTGCAGGTTATGTTTTTTTGTTTTTATTTAGTAATCGTGTGCAATAATTTACAATTTGTACAGTCTAATCAGTAATTTGGTAGTAATTAAGTATAATTTTGATTACTAAAGTTAGATTAAAGCTTATAAAAAATATTCAATGAAAAAAATTATTCTTTGATAAAGTTTATTTAATTGATAAAATAATAGGTTGTAAAATTAAAATTTTTAGATGGTTGGGGAGCTAATCAAAATATTCAAGGATTTGGAGAGCCACCAACTGTAAAATCACAAATTTTGAACTTGATTCGAGCTATAAGAACAGTCGTTAGAAGTAAGTATTTTAGTTAACAACTTGTAATATTTACATGGCACAATATTATCTAAATAACATACAATAATATACTTATAATTCTATCTTTTCCAGTTCCGCTCATATTTTTCAACATAGTAACAATAGTCATAAAACTAATTCTCGGATGAATAGAAAGACATTCCAAAATGGTGTAAATAACTTTAATGAATGGCACTTACTGTCACAGTGCATTTTATAATTGAATGATGAGACCAATGTTTAATTATTTATTTTTGCTATGATGTATAGGATGGAATAAACTATGTCTTTATAAAACTAAAGCTTTTGGAAGTTGATCATTGTTTGTTTCCAATTAATTATTGATCTGTTAAGCAGATGTATAGTTCTAAAATTGGAAGAAGTTTTATTACTACAATCCTCATCCATAGAAATTCTTGCGGAAGTAAAAGTATTTATTTGTGGATAGGCTTGATAGTCTTATAAACTAAATTGTACTAAAAGAACTTTTATATTATAAATTAAATAATAAGAATTAGTGTAAAAAATTACTCTTTTAGATGATAATGTAGTTGTAATTTAAAATTGATTATTGAATTATTATTGTTGAAAGATAGTTTGTTAAAAATATTTAAAAAATAAGCTCACAGCGATTGCTCTTCATTGTAAAAGCACAATTCAATTTTATTTATTCTTTAGACACATACTATATATGTGTTAAATTATTAAATGTAAATTAGTAAATGAAAATAGGTAGACACTTTTTATTTTAATGAGAAAAATGTTAATAGTAGAAAACTATATTTTGAGCTGTAAATAACTTTTACATTTAATGTTACATTATAAATTTGAATTTTAAAATTGTTATAAAGAAAAAAGGCTTCTTTTGCATTGCTAAATGTTAATAAGTAATATTTTTGAGATCAGCTGCATCGTTTTGGACTTCCTATTTTTACCGAAAATCGAATATCCAGAAGCAATGGATTAAAATTCGTTTTTCGGAGCAGTAAGCAACATCCGATTCATACATTTCTATAACTTAAGAAATATTAACGTCTAAAAAAAGTATTGCCTACAAAAAAGATGTAAATCACGCAGTTTTACAAGTTGACTTTTATTACTTTTGTCCATAAATAATATTTTTCAAGATAAAAAGTAAAAAGCTAATTTTCCTTCCTTTTATTACCTTTCCTACCTTTTCTTCACGTTCTTTTCAAATGTATACTCCCACGTTTTTGATTAATGAGTCAGAAATTTCGCAGTCAACTCATACTACTAAGCAAAAATTAACTAAAAAAATTATCAGTCCAAACGTTTTTATTAATCAAAGCAGACTGTCTAAACAAACGCAAAATCTTACAAACATCCATTTCTGCTCCACAGTGAAAATATAAAAATAGCACTTCCGTAATTATTTTCTAAAAAAAAAAGAAAAAACGACCTGCTCAGTTTAATTAAAACTTCAATAAAGAACAAAATATCCACATACGTTGCACAATTTTATTCGCAACCGCTGCTTTAATCTCGTAGAAAAAAAGTCTTGCATTTCGCCAGCAGTTAAAATCCGAAGCTTTCCATTCAGGATCACATAGCGATATATACATGCGCGAGTCCGCTGTAACCGATACCATTCTCTTAATCGCCGGTAAGTCTATATATATATGTATATATATATATATATATATATGTAACGAGCAAAAAAAAAAAAAAAAAGAAGCAGATCCGCCGGCTCTCGCCTCTTTCGCACGGGCACTCACACTGGCCTCTTCATGTCTTCCATCGCAAAATTGACTAACCGCCGGTCTCACGCTCGCGGGGATCGCACTTTCCCCGCCGCGCGTTGGAAGAGCCGCGGATGATCTTATCGCCTCGTTTATTCTAAATTTTTGCACACACTTCCTCTAGGCCCCGCGTTATTGTTGTTTCGGATGACCGTGCGAAAGTTGCAGTCTACTTGGACCAAAGGAAAATTTTATTTTATTTTTTTTTTACTTGGTGAAATAAATGCTTATTTAGTTCGCCGTTTATAAGTTGAAAATTTGATGGACTTTTAGTGGCGATGGATCGCGTTTAAGATTCAATTTGAACGCGTCTGAAAATTATGATTTGTTAGCCGCCATGTAGTCTTATGTAAGTGAAATTGATGCTTCGGTCCATGGTGGTTCGATGCAGATCTTTGATCTACGATTTTCTTCAATTTACTTAAATTCGACGCAAATAATTTTATTTATATGTTTTTAATGTTAAACAATTATTTAAATTTTTTATTTCTTCCGTCGTATAAGACTCCACTAAAAATATAACTTACATTCTTAACACTTCGGAAAAATATGTGAACGTAAAATTTTTTTTTTCTACTTTATCATATAAATGTTTATTTAGTTCACCGTTCAAGATTTGAGATTCCGATGGAGTTTTAGTGGCGATGGATCCAATTTGATAAAATTAAATTTGAATGCGTTTGAAGTAGTCGTCTGCAAGTGAAATTTGTACTACAGTTCATGGTGATTGAATTTGTTATTATAATTATTGTTCAATTTACTTAAATTTGAATGTCTATAGATAAGGGTATAAAAAATTTACAGTTGTTATTCTATTAAAGATCGACTTAATGACTTTTTGGTCCAATTGAATGGATGAATTTTGATATCAATGGATCCGTAGTAAATAAACAAGAAAGTTTTTATTTAAATTTAGGCAAAGTGTGTATTCGTGGAAAGAAAATCTACGAATTAAAAAATTTCACTTAAATATCACAGGTTTCTACGTGTAGGAGAGAATTACCCTGTACCGCCACCGATATACCATTACGGTCCAAATTGATTTTTTAAAAGATCAAAATAATTTTAGGCCGGAAGTTCCGCATTCAAAAACTTCTAAAATAATAAAAATTTATTTTTGCATATTAAAGAACGTTAGAAGAACTTTTAACCGATCAAAAATATAGTTTTTTTTTAATATTAAAAAAAGCTTTCAAAAATAATTTGATTCACTTGATTAAAATAGGTAATAATTATAACTATTGTCACAGTCTATAATTAGAATACTATAGAAAAAACTGGTAATTTTAAGTAAATATTTACTTCAATAGTACTCGTTATAAACATCTCTTGAAAATTAAATTCATTTATTGACCTTTAAGAATTAAATGAATTCAGTAGCTTCGAAAAAATATTTAACAAGTACTATATCGAAGTAAAAATAAATAATGAAGCAAACTAAATTTTTCTCTCAGCGAACATCCTCCACGGTTACAAGAATACAATCGTTCCCTTATTGCATCAAAACGAGGCGCTCAATTTCCGAATTTGGCAAGAGCTCTCACACGCACAGCACACGCAACTGTACAAAAAAAGCAGCGAAGCGTATCCCAACGACTCCAAAGCTCGTTAGCGATGCGGACGCAGTCGGAGAAGAAAGAAAGAAAGGAACAAAAAAAAAACAGCGGAAGCCTTCTCCGAGGATCCGACCCGACGAGAGTGGAATCTCCCGCTCCGTCTCTCGATCATACCTTACAGTTCACTTTCGAATCTTGACCACTCGCGGGTTTCGCAATCCTTCCGCGCTCGGCTCGAGATGCAAACCTCCGACGGGGGGAATTTGCGTCATGTCCAGGGAGAGAAGCTCTCGCGAGAGCCGCGAACTCTCTGGCCCCGGGGGCATCGTGCGAGCGTTGGCTTCCCGGAGTGAAAGGACGAGCGCAAAGAGAGAAAGGCGCGCACTCCGAAAAATCGGCGCGGGGCCGGGATCTCGCGGGATTTTTCGACGCCGCCAGGTGAAAATGCGCGCGGGGAGATTTATCGAGCCGATCCGCCGAGGGAACGCCGAAAGGAAAGGCTCGGGTGTACGGTGGGAGGATCCGCCGGAGGAGCTCCAATAATGAATGGAGAAAGCGAGGGGAAGGATGAGAAAAGGAGCCGTGGTGAAATCGTCCGGAAGTTGTTGCGCTTCTCCGCTGCTTTTTTTCCCCTCGTCGATTGGATACCCCCCCCCCCTTTTATCGTGGGATCGACCGTCGCAGAGGGATGGGACTCTGACGGGTTTAGGATGGTAATTGACAAGACAGTTTTTTTTTTAACGGTGGCGACGATTTTTTTTTTATTCTTTTTCTACAAAAAAAGCCTTTATACAAGTATAAAAAATGCGTGGTTAAGGGTAAAAAAAAAACATAGCATTATACAAAGGTAGAAAAATAGTGTTCTCATCTCGTGTGGCGTGTGTATTGTTTTGGCGCGCGCGTCTGACCGTACCCGGTCCTTTATCTACTTGCGAGTCGCGATGTTTTATCCTTTCGCTTATGCGAGACCGGCGCGCGCATTTCCGTGTTGGCGTGTGTCGTGTTGAGTGTGTACATCTCGTATATTTACAAGGCGCTTAGGCGCAAATCACGTACATATAAAAATAATCATATTGATTCTCCTCCTTCTTCGTCCGTTTCATTGGCTTCGTGCGGGTCGTCGTTCCAGCGCGACGCGACTCCCCTCTGCGACTGTATTACATCTACATATATACTAGGAAAAAAAAAACTTGCGAGAACTTCGACGATGTTCGTTAGAAAAAAAAAATCTCCTTCGACGGTGATCTGCAGCTTGCTTGATTACCCCTTGGGTGTTCTCGTTGCGGGGTCCGACCTCGAAAAGCGTTTCTCTTCCGCTGTCACCGCGTCGACCACACTTGCGTTGTCTCGATCAGCATAAAAACAGAATCCCGAGGTCATGGCGAAGCGCAACCATTGAAAATGGGGGGTTTACACGACGAGCCCCGCGGTGTTTCCGAAGGTCACTCTCGGCACTCGCTGATCGAACTTGGTAAGGCCCGTCGCCCCCTGAACGCGGTGAACTTCGTCCTCTCCCGTCCCTTCCTGCTGGGCGCGCCTCCTCGAGCCTTGGGGGAGATTCGGCCGTCGAAGCTGCCGAGCGGCGAACGACCGTGGGCCCTGTGACGTCACAGCGACCCCCGGCGCCCGGCACTTTCCTCCGGGCGAGTCTCCGCCAAAGCGGCGCTGCCCCGAGGGTCTTAGTAGGGGGCGCCGTAGCTGCCGCTGGGCCTGGCGGGAGCTCCGTAGCTGCCGCTGGGTCCGCTGGGGTAGCCGCCGCCGCCGGATCCCTGGCTCACTTGGTGGAGCTGGGCGACCTCAATGCCCTGGCGGATGCCCTCGAAGTCTATTCCGACGACGCGGCCGCCGCCGAAGCCCGGGGCGCCGTAGCTGGAGCTGGGGGCGCCGTAGCTGGAGCTGGGGGCTCCGTAGCTGGAGCTGGGGGCGCCGTAGCTGGAGCTGGGGGCGGAGTAGCCGCCGCCGAATCCTCCGGAGCCGCCGCCGCTGCTGGCCTCTTCCTTGATGATGATGGATTTCAGCTGCTCGAGGAGTTGGGGGTCGACGTTGGCGCCCTCGTTGGACTGGTAGCCACCGGAGGAGACCTGGGTGTAGCCGCCGCCGCCGCCGAAGCCGCCGCCGCCGGAGTAGCCGCCACCGCCGGAGTAGCCGCCGCCGCCGGAGTAGCCGCCGCCGCCGCCTCCGATGTTGACGCTAGGCCTGGAGTAGGCGTAGCCGGAGGGTGGCTCGGCCAGGGCAAGCCCCGCCATGCCGACGATCATGCACTGAAATGACGAGAGAACAAACGCGTTAGTAAGAAAATTTTAGTCAGGTTCTTCATCGTCTGCAGAGAGAAAAAACTTAATAAAAATTGCCATTGTCATTAGGAAAGGAGTGACAGTCTTGAAATACACAAAATAACAATTTTTATTATTAAAATAGTAATTTTTAGTACGGAAATTGTAAAAATTACTATTTTTCATACGAAAAATTCTCGCTTGTTAAGACTTAATTTTTATTAAGTTTTTTCTCTCAGTGTCGCCTTGGCTACTATCGCACTTATTTTGCGGTCTAAATTCTGAAGTAATTTTCAAAAAGGGCGGAAGTCACAAATGCTTCGAAATCGGGATGAAACTGTTTTCGTACTTTTTAAATGACAATCTAGTGGATTTTAAAACATTTCGCGTGCTATTACATATTTATTATAAAAAAAAATTATCAAAAATCACCCCGATTACGTTCCTGTTCCGATTAAACACAAAATTGCAGATATCTTGAAATTATATGAAAATGTGACTTGTGCCCTTTTTCAAAGTCACCGCAGGATTAGTCTGAGAAATCATCTTTGATATCTAGTTAGTCAGTTGAGAAGAACACCTACTCTTTTTATTATAATTATGTACTTTTTATATAAATTTTACAAGTACGAGTTGGATTTTCGACGTCTTAACAAACTATTAAAATGTCTGTAATATTTATTTTCTGCACTACATTAAGAATTTTTATGTACAGTAGTTTAAACATTTTAAACTGTGAATGTGTAAATTTTTCTATAAATACTGTAATTTATACACAATTCTATAAAATCTATTCAAGTAGAATCTACTTGAATGATCATATTACTTATTGAAAATTTACAAATACAAACGAGATCCTGTTTGCAGCAGATTGCAACTTGCTCCAGCAAATTAATTTCGAATTCAATGAATTGATAACAAATTTTATGAACTGCAAAAAAAAATGTATCTCTCGCTATATTCGAAGGCTGCTTTCTTGCGCTTGAACTACCGACGGGATACAAAAACTGGACAAAAGTTTTTCGCAGTGCAGCTCAGTAAGGCTGTCTTTAAAATGTTAAAGGATTATTTTAAATCCTATTACCGAAGTTGCTCCCCTAAAGACTGCGGTAAAAACTGACGCGGAAACGCGTTCACGAATGGCCGGCTTAATTTATTGGGAAAATCCTGATTGATCGGAAGAGAAAGTTACGAGTTACGCGCTCATTCAGAAGCCCGTATACATCACTGTTAAAATAGAAAAACGTTAAATGCTTTCGCGCGAGCATCTACTTCACCAGAATTTCAGTAACGTACAAATTTGTATGCGACGTATTAAACCAATTCTTGTTTTCCGTGGCCTCCAATTTACAGCCACTCTACAGAACAAAGACAAAAAAAAAGAACAAACTCTTCCCTCTATAGCAATCGTCGATCAGTGAACGTGAGCTAATCGAAACAAAAAGTAAGAATAAACAAAGGAAACATTGAGAAAGCCGCGTAGCTTGTGGTAAGACGTTCCCTCGAGAAGTGCAAGCGAAAAAAGGAGTCTTCCTGTCGACCGCGAGACCGTAGGACGAGTGTAAGATGCTTACCGCGATCAGAGGATTCATGTTGACTTCTGCTGCGGTTGCCACTCTGCTCTGTGACTCCTTGGAAGTTGCACCGGGTATTTTATACCCCTACGCTGGGCCGCCGGGGCCCAGTGGGGACAGTCCGGCCGACGTTGGGGGGGACCCCAGTGAGAGTAAAATCTCCGTCTCGCTCTCCCTCCGACGAAAGGCCTCCGTCTCTCTCCCGCTCGTTCCCTCTCTCGCTCTCCTCTTTCGCTCGTCTTCCACTCGCGTGAAACTCTCTTGGCGTGCGTGATATTCGGACGCTCGTTGCGACACTTTCGGATGGCGTTTGTGTGTCCTAGACCTAGACTCGATTCCTTTTTTTTTTTTACACTTCTTTGATTCTGCCGTTTTTTTTTGTGCCGGCGCACCGACGGCGGCGGATGCGAGCGGAGAAAACCGGTGCCTCGATGGTTTCGCGGTGAAGATGCTCCTGACTGTACTCTCGGTTCACACTGCGCGCGGTTTCCGCAATTAGAACTCGAATATAACGGGATGAGAGAATTTTTTTTTGTTGCTTTTGAGAATTGATATTATGATTTTTTTTAACGATTCTCGGCTGAATTATTTAAAGATTCCATGGTTGTTAGTTTTATTGTCTTCATGTATGTTATTTGTAGACATCTAGGCTTGGAAAGAAGTGATTGTTATCATTATTATTCATTCAGATTAATCGTTGGTGTTGTATTTAATCTTCTAAGCGCGGAGTATCAAGAATGAATGTATTTTGTTTCAGTCAAGTGGATTCAACGATTAAAGAAGAATTTTTGCTTAAATTTGAACGAAAAGTTAAAGGATCAGTCATTTGTTGTATTAAAATAAAACTATAAAATAATAATAAATTTCTTTATACAAGGACATAACTGATTTAAACAAAATAAATATGTCCATCTGTATGCTATACTAGTTTTGAGTGCTTATATTTGATCATTGTCTTATTTATTGTTAAGTCGTCCCACATACACTTAATTTATTAGAAGAAACGTAATTTATTAGAGGGAGTGGAACGTATGAGTGTGTGGTGCATTTTAGTTTTGAGCGCAGTACTTCTATTTGACGCAAATAGTTTTATTTATACGTTTTTAATGTTAAATATTATTTAAATCTTTTTTTCTTTGGTTGTATGACTCTACTAGAAAATAAAACTTAAATTTTTACATAAACTTTTAAAGCAAAAATTAAATTAAATAAAATGCTTTAACGTAGTAGTCTGCTACTCGATTTTAAAAGATTTCATTTATTTTGAAGTGCCCTGGTAAAAATTTGAAAGAGAAATCCGTTTGCATGAAGAATGACTAGGAATCCATTTTTAATAGATAAAAAAAATCCTTTCCTAAAAAGAGCCGAAATCATAAAAATAGTCCAAAATTAATCATCTAAAATAACATTAAAAGCTTTCAAATGAACTCAGTAAAAGTTTTTTGAATCGATCTTTTAATTCAAATGTTATGCTGCATAGGTGCAAAGTTAGAGGAAAGGAGATTTATACCTAAGTCATAAAATGGCTGAAAAAT
The DNA here is from genome assembly GCA_018906775.1 of Sycophila sp. Sp_5. Taxonomy (NCBI): domain Eukaryota; kingdom Metazoa; phylum Arthropoda; class Insecta; order Hymenoptera; family Eurytomidae; genus Sycophila; species Sycophila sp. Sp_5. Next base: position 2,368,104 of record JACCID010000020.1, read on the forward strand.
TAGGGTATCAATTATAGTTTTTAAAGAAAAAGCTCTGACATCATCAAATTATTTTCTATTTAAAATACCTCCTTTTTTTAAACTGCATTCTAAGCGACATTTAAAAAGGGTTCTTTACAGACACACGTCATTTTTAATTTTGTAAACGCATTATTGTACACACTGACATTTACAACAAAAATAAAATACTCTACTCTTCGCACAACTGCGTAAACATGTACTCGTTATAAACATTTCTTTAAAACTAATTTAATTTATTGGCTTTTAAGAATTAAATGAATTCAGTAGTTTCGAAAAAATATTATAAAGTAAAAATAAATAATGAAACAAACTAAATTTTTCTCTCATTATTGTATACACTGACATTTACAATAAAAATAAAATACTCTACTCTTCGCACGACTGCGTAAACATGTACGGCCGTAAGGCCTAATTTATAAGCCAAGTGCATAAACGAATTTATTGAGATGGTGCAGCAACATGACCAAAGCGGGCCAGCATTATGAGCTCGGCTAGCTGCACGCTCGATGAAAAGAAACCGCTCAATTAAAGCGAAGTTTCACGTGCATTAATTTCAAATAAATCCCGTCGCCCTTGCGCAGATGTATTATTCAACGAATGGAAATTCAAATGCTCCTCAAAGCGTAAATAAAATATCCCTTACCCCCCTCCCACGCCTCTCCTTACACTCACAAAAATGGATTCTTAATATTAGTAGGCCAATCTACTTAAACATTATCTACTTAATTTTAAAAGGAATTTAATAAATTAGAGAATACGTCTGCTTCAATGTATAATTTTCAATAAGTTTAATAGAAAAATAGAATCTGCTGAATTTTATTACAAAAACTATAATTGTTAGTATTTTTCTGTTTAGTAGAGACTTCTTCCGTGTATTTAATTTTTCGATTTTTACAATACTAAATTTCAATTAATGATCAATGAATCAATTTAGAATTTATCTTGGATTCCATTTATCCCAAGACGACAATCTACTTTAGCAAATTAATCGTAAATGATGGTTTGCTTATCCACCGCATAAATACATTTAACTTTATAATAAGTAGATTTTCTTGTGCTATTTAGTGGATTCTTCTACTACTTAGATTAAATTTTTGTGAGTGTACCACGCGGAGAGAAATGTTATAGGAAAAATTATTATATTCTGTTGGAACAATGGGACATACTCGACCTATGACGATTTTTACTATAAAACGTATTAAAAATTCCTATATGTACGTGCAAAAGTTGCTATTTATACACGGAGAGAAAAGTCTAGTAAAAATTGCTATACGGTTTTATAATGCAGGAACAGACTCGACGAATTAAAAAAAAATGACTGAAAAGTATAATAAAATTTGCTAGATTTGTAGTAAAGTTTCCTGTAATTCTAGTACATTTTACTATACTTTTTAGTAAAATTTTTTATTTGTCGAATCTGTCCCTGCATTAGAAAGCAGTGTGGTAATTTTTACTATATTTTTCTTTCCGCGTATAGTAAAAATTCCTATGTACATTGTGTATTATGTATTATGTACATAGGAATTTTTAGTATGTAAATAGCAATTTTTTAGAAAAAACGTTGTATGTACATAGGAATTCTTACTATATAAATAGCAATTTTTTAGAAAAAACGTTGAATGTACATAGGAATTTTTAGTATTTTTTATAGTAAAAATTTTCATAAGTTGAGTATATCCCGCTGTTCCTAAGGAACATAGTAATTTTTACTACAACATTTCTCTCCGTGCATTATCCCCACAGCGATGAATTAGAATTTTAATTGCGCCCGTCGAATTTCGGAAGCCGCGGCTGCTAAAGGCGAGTGCGCCTAAAAAGGACAGCGTGCGTGACGAGCGGAAAACTCGAGGCGATGTTCGAAGAAAAAAAAAATTGTCCGGCCGGGAGTATCGCCAAATTGCGCAAAAGACCATCGGCGCTAGAGCCGCAGTCGCTCGCCAGTGTAACTCGCTTTCAAAACAGCGAGTGCCGTAATCGTTGCTCTGCTGCATCTTCAATTGTGACTGGCCGCCGAGCTGCCGATGAACCTACCCAATTACGCTGTTTGTTCTCATATCTTTCTCTGATTTTTCGCTTTTTCTATTACGCTTTTTTTTTTAAACGACAAAATAATGCAATCACGAAGCTCTTATTCTTTCGCAGGTTGTGATGAAAATTGCTATTTAATGTCGATTTTTTAACGCATTAGAAGAAATTTTAAAGAATTGAGCTGTTTTATTTATTTGGATTAAAAAGATTTTTATTATTCTTACAAAATAAAATTGTTGAGGTTTAACGCACAATTTGAATATTTTTTCAAATATTCTTTATCATTCTTTATTATATTCAAATATTTTTTTAATAATTTTATTATATTAATTAATTACACCAATTGTATTATGCTTGTACGATCAGTATATGGCAATTCATGTTCTAATAAAAATACAAAGTGTAAAAATGTATACGACTATTTAAGATGTATAATATAAGGTATTTTATACACCTTTGTACTATTTTTTATGGAATCAAAAATTTATACATTTATTTTGTATATTTTTCATTTTCACGTCTTTTCTTTTTTTTTTTATTTTTTTTTAAGGCCGCAGATGTTAATGGTTTCATCAATGTACCTGTGCGTGATTATCACAATGATATGATCTTTTAGTACGCTGGAACCTACTTGTTTTGTTTGAAAAATCGGTGAATCGTGGATATCCTTGCGATGCGCACGGAATAAAGTATCAAACTGTTACGTCATTCACGTCGAACCTTTGTGAACTAAAGTACTCTGTTAGTAACATAAGGAGTAAAAGCAGCGCAATTCTCTCCAACACAAATATACCTACACTGATAAATTTTCCTCATAAAAATTGAGATGAAGGTCTTCGTAAATTTGATAAAAAAAACACGATATTAACGAGGAAAGCTTTTTAATTTTTGACGAATGAGTAGCAAATATTGCTAGAAAGTTAATATTCTACCAACATTTCAAAATATTAAAGACAAACATTGAAATTAAATTTTCTCAACTTAATTAAGTTATTCTGTTAACAGAATGGAACTCATCATGACTGTTCTTCTCGGATTCCTTTACCTTAGAAGAAGCAGGAGTCGTTCACTAATTTATATTTCGAATGATATATGTTCACATTACGCATCATAACAGAACTTTTCACGATATGTATATATATAAGTCAGTGAATAGCTTCCTGACTGTTGAGGCGAAAGTGTCTTGAAGACGTTCCAAATCTCCGGAATGAGGATTTGGAACGCGCTGATATTGAGAAGTGTTGGTAAACTGGTTTTAAAAACTCGCGGCCTATTTTTTTTTTTTTTAATCAAAACTGGACTTATAGTTAATTCGCAGGTAATGAGTAAAAAAAAAGAGAAATGTTCTTCCGCGAAAGCACAATTAACTACTGGAGTGCGATGTTAAAATTCTCATCTCCGTATGAATTTCCGTTCGCGCTCTCCTTTTACAATTTTTTGCGTCTCGTTTATGCCGTCAATAATTTACAAAATTATTATTCATCTGAAAACCATTAATATAACTAATTATAAGTGCTAGTGATTAAAATCGTTAATTAATATTAGGAACTCTGAAGAAAGTAATCGTACAAACAGTTATAAAAATTATCCTCTTGGCAGATTGAGAATTTTCCCTTAAAATTAATTTCTTTACATTTCTCGATACCATTAATAATATTTTTTATACAGATAGATTATAACATAGAATGGAACACGTGAGTTGCCACTTGAACGGCGACTAGATATAAACTTATGACATAAGAAAAAGTATTGAAGTTATCGCTACACTCGAGATGGAGATATAGACAAATTGATTGATATCTCGATCTACACAATCAAAATCATAAAAAAACTACACAATAGAAAAGATATTTTGATTTGCTTTAAAAATTATTGTGACACATTATTTTTCATTAACGTAAACAATTACGAAAGTCACCATACTTTTTTTTTATTTACGAATATAGCAAATATAAAAATATAAATTTGATAACCATAATTAGTTATGTACAAGATTATGCACATTTTTTTAGTAGAAAGATACGATAAGTGTCAGTTCAAAATGTAATTATTAAATGAACATCATCATGCTTTAAATTACGGCTCCATTTAATCGAAAATCCGTGCCATCAATTAAATCGTTTTTAAAATGCATATCTACAAATTCTTATCAAGACTAAGTTTTTTTTTTGTAAAATGCTAGTATTGGAGAAAATTGTTTTAATCCAACTAAATAATACACGTTTAATTGAAAAAAGTGAAACATATTAATAAAAAAAAAATACATAAATAAAGATTTGATTTGGTTGACGTTGCAATCAGATTTCTTGTGTAAATATATCATTACTACCAGCATCTATTTGTACACTGTCGACTAAAATTGAAACTTTATTATCTTGTCAAATGATAAATTGAGATAAATTTATTGACAGCGAATGTATATGATCACGACTAAAGTGATTAATATTTATACATTTTAAATAATATTAAAATTAGACGTGGAAATGCCACAGTCCAATCATATGGATTCGTGCGGAACATTTGAAGAGAAAAGATGAGCACGATATTGCAAGAGAAACAGCACGAACTCAATGACTACTTGAGCGGGTGCTTGCGGTGGCTCGCGTGCAACTTCTCTTGTTACTCACCTTACACTCAAGTATATCTTCGCCATATAAAAGTGTTTGTCTACGGCGATATTTGCCAGGCTGATGCCAATGTGTGTCTAGTGTCGGTCGACTGCCACGTGCTAATTTACAGCCGCACTACCGCGAGTGTATACACAGCAGCGTAAAATCCGTACAAACATTGCCAAAATTTTCTGATGCCCTTGAATCTTCCACAGATTTTTCTTAATTTTTTTTCATTTTAATAATTCGAATTCATTAGAGAATACACTGGGAGATGAATTTCGTAATTTTTAGTAAATATTTACTTCGATAGTACTTGTTAAATATTTCTGTGAAACTAAATGTATGTTTCTTTTATAAATAAATTTAGTAGTTTTAACAAAATGATTAGTTGATTCAAAGATATATTTAAAAAGTACTACTGAAGCAAATACTTACTGGAAATTACCAAACTGTTCTTGTATTGTATATTGGTTCTAATTTTTTTTTGTGTATTTTTTTAAGTACTAATTAGGTGTAAAAGCCATTTAATATAAAAAATTAGGTAGGTTTAAATACGCAATTTATTATTTATTGAAATACTTATGATTTTGATCATTTCTTTACTACAAAATTAGAATTGGTGACGTCAAGTGTTCTGCTGTAGATCTTGAAATGATGTTATCAATCCAAGCCATTGAAGCTTCGTTAGTTGGCAAATGGGTAAATGAAGCTCGCTCAGTAAAATATGTCACGTAGGGTATTTATTTCAAGCATGCACCTGAAAATTAATGAGTTTAATCTTGCAATAAATTTTATAATGTTTATATTGTCGTAACATTCAGTTTAACAGTTTCTTTTACTTGCACTTACACTCTATCGGAGTCAAATTTAATTCCACAATTGATTTCACTACAAGTTAAGAGTGAAATTTCGCTCCAACCATCTCAGCGTGCGCAGATGTTCGAATTTCAAATCTCGCGCGCTCACTTTTGACGCTGAGACTAAAAATAAGTAGTATCCACGAATTTACACGTTTGAAATTCCACATTTCACTCTAACGGAGTCAAATTTAATGCCACAATTAGTTTCACTACAAGTTAAGAGTGAAATTTCGCTCCAACCATCTCAGCGTGCGCAGATGTTCGAATTTCAAATCTCGCGCGCTGCCTTTCGACGCTGAGACTAAAAAAAAGTAGCGTCCATGAAATTACACGTTTAAAATTATACGACGGCGATGGAAGAGTCTGCTGACCGCTTGCGTCACACGCGGAAGGCTCGCCACTCGCCTTGATACCTGCAGCTGCACGCGGCTGCGGCTGCAGCGGCTCGAGCGCGCGCCTCTCTCGGCGCGCGGTTACGCAAATCGCTCATGGGAAGCGGAGCACGGCGGGCAGCCCCGAGCTCTCTTTCTCATCGCGGCAGTTGCGCAAGCCCGGAGGACGATTTCTTGGAACGCCGCCGAGAGCGCAGCGGCCATCGCACGGCCACGGCTGTACGGCCGACCTCCGTCGAGGTGATCACCCTCCGGACCATCGCTGCCGCCGGGCTATGCATCCGGCGACCCCCAGGGCTTTTGTAGGTCAGAGCTTATGAAAACGGCTGCTGCCCCGAGAGGAGAGAACGACTCCGGAGCTCTTATGTGCGCTTGAAAAAATAATTGCAAGGAGGGTGGAGGGGGTCGGCGATTTTTAGAAGGGGCTTTCGAAAATCGCCGATTCTGCATATCTTCGGGAGTTTTCGGAGGCTGCGACTGGCAAAATGTGCACGCGATGATTATTACCCGCGGGACTTAATTTTATGATTTCCTTGAAGCTTATTAGTGCGCTGCTCGCGAATTCTCTCTTACAACTTATTTTGTAAAAAGCTTCTTGTTTATGTGACAGCGATTTAAAAGCGTATTATTTATGCGGCATTAAAAACTGTACAGTCATCGTTTCTACGATCATCAATATTATCAGTCGATTGAGCTATTAAGGCAATCAATAATCATATACCCTGAGCACTAAGTTTGCAATTTAAAATGTTTATTATTGAGTGGAAATAAAATATGAATAATTGTTTGATTGTTATGAGGATTAATTACTACAATTATTAGGTGCACGGGTGTTTGAAAAATTATCCAACAAAGAATTTCAGTCAATTGTTCACTTGTAAGAAAAAGTAGGCGTATATAGAAATTATGAAAAATATTTCGGAAAAAGTCCTTTAGATACTCGTAGGTCCTTGTTATTCCTACAGGATTTTTCTCAAGAATTCCCGTAGGATATTTTAGAGGGATTTTTGCAGAATTTTTTGCGGTAATTCCTAGTGAATTTTCTGCAGAAATTCGGCGGGAATATTCAAATCACTTTTCCAAAATAATCTTTTTAGCAAAATTGTCTGCAGGAAATCCTCTAGGATCATACGGTAGCAGGGACTCAATAAGTAGTCTTGCAAGAAATCCTGATGGCTTGCAGTGTAAACAGTCTTTCAAGGAATTACTATTCTTCATATTCAACGTAATTCAATTATTTTATAGCAATCTGCAAGATTCCTGTAGAAACATCGCACATTTTTTTTTTTCAATAGAAAGTTGATAATCAAAAAGCACGTACCTAAAAAGGGATAAACTAATTTGTAAGTGTGCGGTAATAATAATAATTTTGATGACACAATTGATTACCTAATTTTTAAATCATATCTTCATTAAAAAAATATTAAATGTTAGACTTCTAATCGAATTATTATGATAAGCTATCAAAAGATTAATTACGTTACAAAGTATACACGTCGTTTCAATTTAATTGGCAGCTTTGTTATCTGGGACTAAAAAGAAGAAGCAAAAAAGAAAGTAGCAACATCTATTTAAATTATTAGTAATAATTATTCAATTATATTGACCTAAAAAAAAGAATCAAATGAAAACCGGTGTACCGAAGCAAATGTTCTAGAAAACGAAAAAAAAAATGCAGTCTGTCGGTTTCCACGAGTGAAAGCACGGCAGCGACAAAAGATTTTGAGTACTTTACTCGGGAGTGCTTTATACATCAATTACACTTCATAAACTCTTATATGTTTCGAGCGCCATGCCACGAAATTTCTTAATTCCTTTTCATTGTGCGATCTTAAAAACCAGTTTAATTGTCTAATAAAACTATATACTTCCCTGTTTAGTAACATTCGTTATAACTAAACTTAATAATATCACCGTATTGCGCGAAAAAAAAGGAAAATTATGTGCTCGCGCATTACAAAATTTCACTGTTTGTTCCAAGGGGAGCTGCTTGGAATTTTAATTATTTTTTATTGTAACTCGCGGCATTTATTGGGCTGCATTCGCGCGGCGGTGGCAGCTAACGGCGCGAAATTCGATTCTCCGTAATAAATTTCGCGCGTTTCTTCGCCGCACACGCTCGGAAGCAGCGCGACAAGAGCCATCTTCCCATGTAGGTAATTATCGCGGAGGCATGTGAAAATGAGAGAAACGCTTCCGGTAAGGAGCGCGAGGCAACGAACAATATATCAGTCGGCGCGCGCCGAGCACTGAAAACGAAAACGAATTGCGCCGCGCGACTCTGATGCAATTGAATGTTGTAAAAAGGAGTTTTTTAAATTACGCGCGCTTCTTGTCGAGCATCGCTGATGCATTCATTGATAATATTTAATATGTGAGTTATAACGTGTGCGCATATTCAATAAGATTTTTTCAGTGCGATTAAATCTAAAGATTGTATGCGTCCTGCGTGTATGTATAAAGCCTGCTGAAAAGTAGAAATTTAAAAAAGTCAGTGTCTTAATGGTTGGAAAATTATTCATCAATGCTTAAAGAATGTGTACACAGAAGGTGAGCATCAATCTGTCGGATCCTGGATTTCTCTGAAATTTTGCTGGCCGATTCTTTGATGAAAAATAATAAAAATATGTTTCGAGCTTTTTTCTGAATTCAGCGTAGCAACAAAAATGGGAGATTAAATTAAAAAATATAGAGAAAACATGTATATCGATTAAAATATTAATCTTGAAATTACATGTCGCTTAAAAAATATTGATTGATAAAATTATATGTCGCGTAAAAACTAAAAATAAAGAAGTTTTTTAGAGATGCATTTTATTAACATAATTTGTATAGTGATCTAAAAATTATGCGTCATAAAATGTTGGAAAGAAATTGGAAAAGAAATTCTTATGAGCATTATTTCACCGATTTTCTTCTATTTATTTAAATTATACGTGACTGTTCAATCGCTAGTGTTTTTTTTTTTCAATTTTTTAAAAAATATAACAATCAGTGTAATTTGCAAGAAATTTTATAATACGACACTGGTAATTCATTAAATTCCTTATGTTTTTAAAGTGTTAAAATCGTCTTACAGTCTCAACGCTCGCTCCCCTTTAAAAAAATAGCCTACGAATAAATAACAAGACTCGTTGAGATTCCTGTAACCTACATAATCAAGTAATGAATTACACTCAAGCAGTCATCTAAATTTTGAGGCGCAGAAAAAAAAAACAAATTAGTCGAAACCGAGCGAGAAAGTGTTTTCATACCCAATTCATGCGCCAGCTATTTTAGAAACTACTTTTTAAACGATTCCAGTGATAATTTTATTTCCTCCGTCTTCTCTTACTCTTACTTGCACTACTACCTTAATTCTCCTACTTTTTAACAGGCATAATAGCAACAGATTTTGTACGAAGCTAATTGGCAACAATCGAAGCGACGGAAAAGGATGAGAAGCATCGAAGGGGAAAGGTCGATTCTAAGGTGAAAGGAGAAAGGTGCAGAGACTCGTGGCGAATGAATTTTTGAAAAAAAAAAAAAAAAAAACAGAGAAACAGAAGAGGAGAATATAACCTTGCCTAGGGCATTTCGCGATGGGTGACGTTCGCTGCTCTGAATTCTAGCGCGAAAGAGAAATTACTGGATCGCTCGGTCGCGTGCAACATCGGCAATAATTAACACTCCGGCGTATTCGCGCGATTCTTCCTCTCGGCTCTTTCAATGTAATTCGCACTTTTACCACCGAATGCTACTTGCCAAAGGCGACGGTTTACAAATACGTCCTATTTTAATTTATATACGCTTTTGTTGGCTTCTCGCTTATTTTGGGAGAGTGGGTTCTTCAATTATGGACTCGTTTATCTTCTTTTGGTGTATACGCATGGGCAGATCATAAACACAGGGGTAACGATTTAACGAAGTTGTAGTATTCCTTGCTTTGCTTGTAATTACATTAATAACGTGCCCCGGTTACACGTGGTTTCTTTGACCTAAATAAATTACAAGGAATTTAAAATTAATTTCACATTTGTAAACTAGACCGATATTATTCGTATTTAAAACGAGCCCCGAAAAATAGCATTTGTAGAATATATAAGCCAATAGATAAAAAGTTTACATATTACGAAGACAAAAAATGTATGAGATTCCAAATAAATGTAGTATCTATAATTTTGTAATTATTGTCTTAATTGCTACGTGTATTTTACACGACTTAATAAAAGCTTATCGTATATCAGAATAAACTGTAATTCATTAAAAAAGTGTATTTCTTACATTATGCAAATTCCTACTTTAGATTCATTAAAGCATCCATGTTACTCCGTTTCAAAAGTGTTAACTAGTTTGCGAAGAGATGAGTATAACACACCCGAGCGAACATCAACGAGCGAGTACATTTTGCAAGTAAACTATAAAAAATTAAGTACCAAAAATACTTCATAAATTAGGTACACATTTTGTAACTCTTTATCTCTTTTCTTTCGTGGCTATAATAGGAGCTTCAAAAAATGAGAACAATTCCAAACAACCGAAGCAGCGCGGTCCTCTAGACAAAATATACGACTAAATTTAACGTCAGCGCTTTAAAAAGCAATGCAGTCATTCATTCACTGGCAGCCAGTTAGACACTGGACAAGTTACCCCAAATAATTGGCGATTAAGTCGAAAAAAAAAATGTCCGAAATTGATTTTTAACAGACCCCACAGTTTTATGGATGCGTACTGGCCGTTATCGTGGCAATTATTTCCCCATCCACGGTACTTCTCTTCTAATTACCCCAAGTATCCGTTGCTCCTTTTCCCCGAAAGGCGCGCGACCCTGTTTCGATTTTATGCGCGCCGCCAGGATTTTTACGAGGCGCGCACACGCGCGTTGAGCAATACACTTAAAAACTGCGCACGGGTAATGCTTGAACCATCGTCCGCATTCTCACCTAATCTCGCGAGGCGGAGAGATTGCATCTGCTTCTGCCGCTACCCGAAACCTTCGATGCTGCCTTTTCCTCCTCTCGTCTCGCGAGAAATAGGCTAACGCTAATTGTGCTTTTTGCGCGCGCGCACTTTTTCCAGAACTCAATTTCAGTTAGTATAGCACACTTGACTCACATGAGGAAGGATGCTTGGAACGTGGCAGAATTGGATATTTGTGTAAATTTTTGCAATCGGGTTTTTTTGATAATTTTTTTTTACTAGGAGGTATCGTGTCCTCGTTCCTGGTAATTAATGCTTCGTTACAAATTTTATTAAATCTATACACTTTGCGGGTAATTAATTTTTTGAGGGTAGGGTACATTAATTAAGGAAATGGATATCTAAAGCTTTCAAAGTATAATAATTAATGTGATCTTATTTTCTTTTAATTGAACATTCAGCCATTTATTCTGATTAAACCATTCGACACACTTCAACGTGTTTTAAATTTTTTATTTGTTGTCGTTGATCGGAGAAAATTAACACTTTCCACGCAGTGTTCAATACATGAGGTATTGAACAATGATTTAATATAGAAATGCATTTTCAATGGATTTCAGTGCATAAGAATTTTTTTGAATAAACACTATTGTTATTATGGGTACATCTCGTTTTGATTTTTTTTATAAAAGTAATGGTTATGAAAATAGTATAATAAATTTTAACGAGCAATTGGATTAAGAATGAAAATTACACCTGGAGTTACGAAGTTCAGAAGTCTGAAACGTAAGCTTTGTATAATGAAAAGTGTAATAAGAATTAAATTGAACCTATAATTATACCTATTAAGCTTGAATAATTATGCGCTTTATCTTTTACACCTAACAAATAAAGAATTAAAATTTAAAATAATTATTACTCATATTTTTTTACTAAGGAATCATTCGTGTAAAGAAATGGACGAGTGTCTTACGAAATATGAAGTAAAAATAATTAAGTGAAAGTGTGCTGGTTATATTTCCTTATTGATCTTAAAATAATTATAAGAATTCTCATTTATATAAAAAACAGTTGAATTGAATTATAGACCAGTGATGCGGTTTTAACAACAAAAAAACATGGAATAAAACTATTTGTCACTTTTTCAAGAAATAAAAGAGAATTTACCAAATTAAGCGTCAAGCGTTTTTTGTGCGTACATCTCGCGTCTCAAGTTACGCAACGATTCATTTCACTTTCATTTTTAAGAGTATCCTCCGCGTGCGAAGTAAGTGCTCATTGCGCCTATCGAGGTCAAACAAATTTCAAGGCTGTCCGGTCCACGCGATGAACGGCACCGGCCTATTTCGACTTTTATCCTTATGGCCGGATGAAATTGCAAATTTAACGCGTAAAGTGCACGTTGAGCGGCAAAAAATTTCTCGCGCGTTTCAGAACTTTCGTTTTGCGCGCGCGCGCGCGCGTGTGTCATACCCATGATCCTTTCGAATGGTTCGCGCGAACAAGAAAATTTCTTCGATATAAAAATTCGTATCATCACAACGCGGAATAAAGGCGTCGCGGGAAAAATGCTGTACTCTCTAAAGTTGAATTAGTGGATATTCCACTAATCTTTTTAGCGATCAGATTTTCCACTAATCAATTAGTACAATTTTACTAATTGAAATAGTACAAAAGTGTTCTACTATTTAATTAGTAAAAAAAACACTTTTAAATTAGTGGGAAATAAACTATTTGTTAAATAAAATAACTATATTTTGGTCTTTTCGCCAATGAAAATAGTGAATTCCCCAAATACAAAGAATTTTAATTTCATTAATTTATTAGTAGTTTACACTATTTTTCATAGTGCATATATTTACTACATTTTATTCACTATTTCGAATAGTAGATTACCACTAATTCACAGTGGAGCAATTTTCACTTTTCAAATTATTGCACAGCCACTATGAATTAGTGGTTTTTCACTACTTCAACTTTAGAGAGTAAATATTTTAATTCCATTAGTTTTTTCGCGCGACTCAAGCTCGGGAAAGAAGACTGCCGGGCTGTACAGTCGATGCCGGAAGGTGTATCGTGGAGCCGCGCCGGAGATCGCCGATGCGATCCGTGCGCTCGCGTGTAATCGCAACTCTTGCGCGAGTCATCCGCGGCGCTCTCTCGCGGTGCTTGCATCCGGGCGCGCTTTCTTCGGCCGCCGCCGTCGCCGACCTTTCCCGGGGTCATTTCCTCGGGCTACACGATCGAATTTCTCCGATGACTCTCGGCGTGCCAGCCTGCACTTTGGTTGCGCCTGCGCCGAGAAAAATTATCCGCGGCTCTTGTGCTTCGGCAAGCTTTGTCATATCGTACACGCTAAATCAGCTGGAGTGAAATGGAGTGAAAATTAACTACGCACGGAGAGAAATTTTGCAGCAAAAATTACAGTGGGACATACTCGTCCTATGGCGATTTTTACTACAAAACAGAATAGAAATATTGATATAGTATAAATTACTTATAAAATGATTAACTATGCACGGAGAGAAATTTTGCAGTCAAAATTACAGTGGGACATACTCGTCCTATGGCGATTTTTACTACAAAACAGAATAGAAATATTGATATAGTATAAATTACTTATAAAATAATTATAATAAATATAAATTGATATAGTAAAAATTGTTGTATGTTTTAAAGTAAAATTACTATCCCTACGGAACATAATAATTTTTACTATTACATTTCTCTCCGTGTATTAAAGAGAAATTTTCGCTCTGATTTTATAGTGAAATTTATAGTGAAAAATAAAGACTTCACCTTTCATATGCACTCTACCTTATAGTCAATTTTACTCTACTTTAAAATGAATTTAAATTACTCTATATACATGTAGATTCAAATTTGACTCTATTGGAAAAGATTTCTACAGAAAAAGTTGATCTACAATTTAATTTTGATGATTTTTTAATCGTTTCTACTGATTTCGGAATAAGTCTGTATGAAGGTTTGCGATATGTACACTGCAACAGATGCGTATGACTAAATCTGAGAATCTACCGTCAGGAGTAACGATACATATCAATGAAATCGTTTTTTTTTTCAATACAATTTTCTACAAAAAAAAACTGTTATATATTTTTTACTATGAATTTAGTATAGTGTATTTTGGAACATATTATTATGCTAGAACTTTACACGTGATGAAATTATGCTTAGTATCTAAAATGTATAATTTGTCAACTTCGTTAATAATATAATAACATAATTTTATATGAATAGATTATTAAAATTGTAATAAGGATTGTCCTTTTTTTGCCTATCCAACAGTTTCTTTGTTCTCTGAAGTCCAATTATTACTATAGGAATATAATTTTACATTAAAATTTTGCTAATTCAATTGCTAGTTCTTTAGTAAATTCGAATTTTTTAATTTTACCGAATTCGTTTTTATTCAACAAGAACAATTAATGCTTCTATCAGTTAAACAGTTACACTATATATTCTTATTCATAAAATAAATTCAATAAGCTCAAAATGTTTACTGCTATTACACCCTTTTTTAAAGAAAATAAAACAAAAAGTACGAGCACACTAGGTATATTTACAGAACAGCACTAAAGAAATATTGGCGATAACTTTATCTTAAACCGAAAAATGATAATTTACCAGCGATTTTTTACAGTCTCCCGGCATAACTCAAAATTGAGTTACACGACTAAATGTTTGGCGTGCATGAAAATTGAAAGATTCTAACTCATTCATCGTTTCCTCATTTTTTTTTATCTTGACGCGCTCAAGTGATTTATTGTTACTTTCCTCCGACAATGCCCCATTGTGGCGTTAAATAGTGGCTAAATTATTTTAAACAATTTATCATCGGAAAAAGTGCATTCGCGCATTCTTCGATCCGCCGACTCTCGCGGCTTAAATCCTCCGACGACAGACTACATTACACGGCGGGAACGATGATGACCCGCGCGGGCGCTCTCTTAGATGCTCACTTCCGCCAGTGAAAGGTAGACGAGCCTCGCACTCGCGCGCACGTAGACCCCGGCCGCGGTTTATCGGGATCCCCTCGCTCAAGCGGCCTTTCGTGCGTGCGCCGCACAGGTGTCGATCTCCCGCATTTCTATATACGTAACGCGCTGCTTTGGCACTCAGGCAGAAGCGAAAAGTTGCGTGTCCGACGATGACCCGCAGTCGTCGGGATTTAGCCGTTTCAGGGGCACATTTTTACTCTCTGAATCCGAAATTGTGAAATTCGCTTGGAAAATGTGAATAGGGACAAATTTTATGTGAAAAATTGTTCGCGCATTTAGCATGTGAACGGCGTGTTACGTATCAAATGTCACTATTCACATTTTCCTAGCGAATTTCACATATTCATTTTTTCTCTGATTCAATCGTTTATTGCAATGTAAAAATAAACAAATTTGCAAACTTTTCGCTTGGAAAATGTGAATAGTGACAAATTTTATGTGAAAAATTGTTCGCGCATTTAACATGTGAACGGCTTTTCGTGTATCAAATGTCACTATTCGCATTTTCCTAGCGAATCTTACATATTCAGATTTACAGAAAATAAAAACAACATTTTTCTCTGATTCAATCGTTTATTGCAATGGAAAGATAAACAAATTTGCAAACTTTTCGCTTGGAAAATGTGAATAGTGACAAATTTTATGTGAAAAATTGTTCGCGCATTTAGCATGTGAACGGCTTTTCGTGTATCAAATGTCACTACTCACAGTTTACAAGCGAATTTCACATATTCAGATTTACAGAAAATAAAAACAAGTTTTTTTTCTGATTCAATCGTTTATTGCAATGTAAAAATAAGCAAATTTGCAAACTTTTCAATACAAAACTTATGTACCAATCATCTAAAGAGTCCAAATAATCATTCACACAGTATAGGAGCGCTGAAAACTCGTCCGAAATACGGAAAAAAATGAAAGCAGAAGGGTGGCTCGTATACACCAGTGCCCTTGAAAGAGTTTTGTGATTTTAGAGCGGAGACGAATACTTTCTGAGGATTGTTTATATTTCAATCAAGCGGAGAGAAATTTATGCGTTAGTAAAATTTACTCAAAGGTGTCGAGATTTATATAGGAAACTTAGAGCGGAATCGAATACTTTTAGAGATTGTTTATTTAAACCAGGAGGAGAGAAATTTACTGGTAGTAAAATTTAATTTAAAACAGTTCATAAAATTTACTTTAAAGCTTACAGTAAAAAATACTGATTTTTAGGCACGACTGCTATACGGAGTGCCTTATTATTGTAAAATTTATACTTAGCAATTTAAGCAAAAAAAAATATAAATTTCGCGTTTGCAATTATTAGTATAGATCTTTTCTTTACACGAGGACAAAATAATACAAGAAATGATAACAAGATTAACTTAATTTATCAGTGAAATCAATTAAATTATTGCAGCGAAAAATAAAGTTTTCGGGATTCAAAGAAATTTTAATTTAATTTTTAATATCATCTACTGACAGGTTTATGAAGATAATTCATTGGAACTTTAATTTTTTTCTTCAATTTTGATTAAATCGGTCACGTACATTTTCAGTCTGATCTATGGTGTCATTAAATAGCAGCAGAATATTTCAGAAGGCACTAAATTTTAATCTACAAAGTTTACTGAAATATTCATAAGGATTTTACTTAAAATATGGAAAATGAATAATGCATTCGACACGACTTTGAAAAAAATAGTATTTATTTTTCAAACCACCTTTCAACGCCTTTACAGCTCAATACACTGCTCAGCACAAAAATCAAATCTTACGGATGTTATCTAAACATCATTTTACACGCGCACGCATAATTAATTTTAATATCATTATATGAAAATTTGATTTATTTTCGCGTCCCTGATGCAATGCATCCACGAGTATGCAAAATTGGCTCGTTACATAGAGCACATCCTGGCAAGGGCGTCACGTCAATGCGCAAGCGCGCACGTAACTCAAAAGCTCGTGCGTCGCGCATGCGGACATTAGCGCGAGGAAAACCATAGTCGGAGAAAGTACAAGTGTGCCAAAGCACGCAGGACTATTCGTACAGAAGATCGCCCGTACATTGAAAGTTTCCTCGTTGCCTGCGGCCATTGCGTTATCCCCTCGTCAACTCGAATGCACAAATTACAAATTCGCCAATTTCCCCTGGAGTCTTTATTAATAATTACATACTACTAACATCATTAGAATTTTTAGTCGAGTCGTTATTTTTTATTTACGCCGACACTATATAAATAGTAATTTTGATTGAGTTGAATGTTTAAGGTAATTTAATAAATTCAGTAGACTTTGCGGCAGCAGGTATATGTATACTGGAAATTTTATAGTCTTTTAAGGAGGTTCTATTCTTATTATGATAGACGAAGTAGAGTACACTGAAGTATTCTTATTTGACTCACTATAGGTATGAATATGAATAGTATAGAATCTAAACTTTTCTGAAATGTTTTTTTTTTTAAACTACACTGAGCGAACAGTTTATGATTTCATTTCAAAAGGAATATTTAATTCAATGGTACTTGTTAAATATTTCTTTAAAGCATGTAATTACTTTTTCAAAAGTACTAAATTTATTTAGGAATAAATAAATTAATTTAGTCTTAAAGAAAAATTTATTTGATTTGAAGAAATATTTAAATATTTACTGAAAATTGCCCACTTCTTTTTTCAGTGTACACATAAAATATTTTAACAATATCAGCTATTTGTCACGCAATGAGAATCTTATAATTGAATACAATACGACAAAATTACGATTTCCCTTAAGACTGCACGTTGAACTAACAAAACAAAAAACTTAATCGTCACCTTGTATTTATGATGTGCCAGAATGTTTCATTTCATTAAAATCTGTTTTATATTTCTAGTATAAAGAGAAGACTCCACAGTCGGAAAATTTAGAAGGTGTAAAATTAAAATGATATTTAACATATTCTGGGCAATAGCTCATAAATTTTCCAGCAGGGTCCCTTATCTAAATTTCAAATTGATTTTAATGCTGCAGAATTTAATGTAATTTAGCATCCTTAATAGGAAATTTCCAGCAGGTCCTTACTAAATTTCAAATTGGTTTTAATACAGCAGAATTTAATGTAATTTAGGCATCTTTAAAAGGTAATTTTCAGCAGGGTCCTTACTAAATTCGAAATTGGTTTTAATACAGCAGAATTTACGTAATTTAGCATCTTTAAAAGAAATTTCCAGCAGGGGTCCTTACAAATTTCAAATTGGTTTAATACAAGCAGAATTTAATGTAATTAGCATCTTATAGGATTGCCAGGTCTAATTATTGTTAATAGCAGAATTAATGTATTTGGCATCTTAGGATTCGGCAGCTCCCTTATCTAAATTTCAAATTGATTTTAATGCTGGCAGAATTTACGTAATTTAGCATCTTTGAAAAGAAATTTTGCGTGTCACGCTCCATACGTAATGCAGTCCAACGAGTCGTTGGAGCCACACCTCTAGTTGCTGGTTAGACTTTTAGCACGGCAAAGAGGAAAAAAGCAAGGCGTAATTGCAGTCAGCCCGCGTAGGCGGATGTTTACTGCGCCGTTTCGATTGTTTCTTCCCGGGATTGATGCATTAGCTTAAATTGCGAGTAAAGCGCTTTTTAATACGGTCATTTGCCGATGGACGAGCGCGTGGTTTCCTTATGTTTTAAGTAGAAGCGATAATCCTCGCGGGTCTTTCCCTCCGTACCCACTTGCAAGTGCATCGCTTCTGCACGAAGTATACACGGCGTTGCACCTTTTATCCTCTTCCAATCTCTCGAGACTGTGCGCTCTTTCGGACCGTATTCGGTCGTTCGTGTAAATAAAGCGGCAATTCGCAATACTATACCTCCGCAATTAGAGGGAAAAAAAAATTCGCGAGTTTAATAAAACGCATTCCATTTTTAGTCCGCCAAGGTTTTTACACGTCAATTATGGGCCTTTGCTTGCGAAATTCTATTAATCACCTTATGACAGAATATTGAAAAGTGATCAACACGCAATGTTTAATTGCAATTATAATTAAATGTTTTTTTATTGTTGTACGTAATTCTGCCGCATGTGCGTGTATTGCTTTAAATCGATATTGTTTTTATAAATTTAAAACTTCTTTTAGGAGGAATCAAAACAAGTAAATTAATTTTGATATTTTATCAGACGTGTGCAGGTAAAGAATGCTAAAAAATATATTTTTTTGTGCAAATTTGATCGATATTTTCTCAATAATTTCTCAACAAAAACAAATGTTAGAAATAAAATCGCTTGAATGATTAAGGTTTGTGAGCGATGCATGGAATGTCAGATTTCAATGTCAATTTGTCTGCTTATAAGTGTAGGAAAAATGGATTTAACGTAAAGTTTCTATGCATAACAAAATTTTAATTATTCACATCATCTTTAAGAGTTATTGCAGAAATTACTTGCAAATTTTTAACACGTCTACACAAAATTTGTTTTAAAGAATGCAAAAATGTCAAGATTTTTTTATCCATGATTATAAAATCGTACTTAATACTTTCGATTGGTTTATCATGTTTTTTTTTAAATTGCAAAGTTTAACAATAGCAACTGCATTATCGAATTACATAATGATGTACGTTTAAGAAAAGAATTTATCTTTAACACCTGAGGAACTCTCGATTGCGTAATCTGCATTTTTGCTCTTACATTCCTTTTTAATTATTTACTACTTACTCCCCGACTACCAATATTTACATCATTTATTGCATCATTAACGCCGACAACACTTTATTTATATTTAATTGTATTACAATAAAAACAAAGATAAATGCAAAGTCAAAAGAAACTTTCTCCGCGCCAGGAGCAGGTACCAATTACACATTATGAGGCTCAGGTATATACAGGAATGATATTTTATTTCCTGAAAAATTATCGGGCAATCAGTCATTGCTAATTGAGTGGGGAAAAATGAAAAACTAAATTGGGAATGAAGAGGAGTCTAGAGGGGAGCTCCGCTGTCATTTCGTAATTCTAATGGTCGGAATCCTCTACGTGAGCGGCGATTTATACGACGCGCGGTCTTACCGATCTGCGCGCGCGCACACGCAACGGATTCGAAAAACGAAATGCTGGAACGTGCGCCGCGATGCGTCTCCGCGCCTTTGCGTAACGACGTGTGGATGCGGCCAAGATCGGCTATCTACCATATGCAAATCGACGAACAAAAGAGCTTTTATCGGGATATTGCAAATGCACTTGCACTGGCCAGTTTACCTCTGCACGTTTTAAGTGCCACCGGAGGATCGTTTTTTTTTCTACTTTAAGTGAGTTCTATTCCTCGACGGTAAAGTGGAAACGAGGTTCTCTGCGTAGGCCTCGTTTCATTAGCCAAGTATCAATCTTACCTTTGGCAACACTGCGTCTGGACATTTTACGGTGCTTTTACACACTCGCCTGGTTAGAAATAATCCGATAAAGGTGATGAAGGTTCTTATTCAAGCCAATTAGAGTGAATTAAAGTTTACTGTGGAAGATGCATTCATATTCACTTTTATAGTGTTGGCGAGTAGCCATTCTAATCGCTAAAAAGTCTACAAAAAAAAAAGTAATTTTATTGTAATTTAACAAAAATTGAGTGTTCCTGATCGACCTTTCATTGGTTGTATATAATTTTTTTTATTTATTAAAGGGTTGTATATTTTAATTATCAAAATGCATTATGATTTATGCTGGTAACTGGATCAGAATTAATAGTAACTGACTGCTATAAGATATAAATAATTTAAATTTTGATGCATGGTCACCGGCAGAGTATGAAAAATTAAATTTAATATTATAAAATTTCTAATTTTAGAATAGGTTTCCCTTAATTTGTCACTTTTTTTTGAGAAATCTTAAGAATTACATAGTATGTGTACGAAAAGTGATGCTCTGCGATACTTCACATTAGATAAAAAACTTATTTCTGTCAAGAGCAATTGACAGCAGATCGTCATAAGTTAATAGAAAACATTCCAACATAAATGAGGCAAAGTTAAAATTAAAACACTACTTATATATCTTTATTTACGTTTATATTTTTTCCTATAATTATAATAAATTTTATCACTTGTCTACTCGATTTACCGTACTAAATTTTGTAATAAAATGTCTCTCCACGGTGTGCTGACACTTAATTACCAAAAGTAGTAATAAAAAAAGCACACTTCTAACATCTTTTTAGAGCAACTCATTTTTATACTATACGATACACACGACTTCCTGTTTCATCTTTCTGGGAACGAAAAAAAAAATGAAAAATTTTTTGTGATTTTTTAGGAGATCAGCAAAGTAGTACGACGAGATATAAAGCACTTTCGCCGCAGATATTTAAATTGAAGCCAGGCTGAATCTATATTTTCGATCGCCGCGGCAGAGGCTATGTGCTCTCCGGTCAAGCGCGAGGCGCGCAGGGCTACTTTCACTGCGATGCTTAAAAGGAGGATGAGGACGATTTTTTCGTAATCCGCGGCAGGATCCTCCATCGCCAATCGGCGCTTCACTTTATCCGATAACGATGATTTCTTTGTTGGACCCCCTAATGCTCTTTCATCGGCGGAGCCGGGCGCACTGTTATGCCCGCGCGCGGCTTTATTACGCAAGAGCAAGGGGAAACCATAATAGATGCTATAAAAGTGTTTTACCGAGTTGAGAAACTTTGATGCTAGAAACTCGAGGAATACGCGCGGGCCATTTTTTTTCTCTCGTTCGTTACACCTTTTATTTCGGAATTAAATAAATGCGAGTCATCTTTTTTTACAATGCTATTCACCCCGCTGGTAAAAATTGTTAGCTTATAGTTTCGGAATATTAATTGAGCTGGCGGAGAAAATTTATGTTACGTAAACGGGCAATTTGTAAGTGGAAAACTAACAGTTTCATTTTTTTCATAATAATTTATTTAATTTGGATTTGTAGCGGTTCTTAGATTATCCGATTTTTTTTTCGTGTGAAAACACGAAATGATTTACTTTCTGATCAATTTGAAGAAATTAATTTAAAATTTTTGTTGTACATATAGAATTGCTGTATGGAACAAAGTTGTGTAGTCATCGTTACTGAAACGGAGATGATGATAAAGAAATAATGAAAGTAGAATGATAAACAACTTTTATTTAATGTTTACCAGTAAAAATAATTTACTAGACCTTATACAGGCACTAACAATTACTGTAAATTTTAATGCAATGTTCTCGTTTCTTGTAGGGCGATAATTCACTTACGAAATGTTCTCTGTATTTTTGAATAATTATTATTTTCAATCTATTTCGAATTTATCTAAAATTAAAAAGGAATTATATCTGTACAGGAACTGTGTACGTAGTATAAATTTGTATAAAATTGATTGAAATGCTTTTATTATTCTTATTATTTATAACATTTTTATCACGGGTTAATTCTTATCAGAGACCGTTTTCATATATTTATTTAAATATAAATATTTACAAAATAATCGATAGCGGAATTTCACAGAAATGTTTCTAAATAATCTTATTGATATTAAAAGGCGAATAGTTTAAGAAAAAATCGTTTTAATTCGAGTATGAGCGTGACTTTACGTATTTATGATAGCGACTTTAATTTCGTAAACCATTTTAAAGATTTTAGAAACGATTTTCGCGAAGTAAATCAGTAACAAAGGAGAAGTACTTAAAAAAAAAAAAACGACCACTCCAAAAAAATTTACCTTTAGGGAAAGTTTATTTTTCACGAATTTAAGTACCGTACTCATTCCCTATCTTAATAATCGATTAAATTGAATTGTTTATTTCGCATTGCTTTCGACGAAAGCAACTGTAACGCAAGGCAAATTGAAAGTAACTCCGCTCCTGGCTTATAAATCTGACGCGATAAAATGAAAAAGGACGATGTTCTCCAGTATACGGCGACATCCTCAATCGAAATATTGTGAGCTTCGGTCGCGCTCGCACTTTCACTCGGCGTGTGCGCTTTTTTTCGCGAGTATAGCGATGAAAAAAATCCGTGCGCTTGCAGTTACGTGGATTTTCAAGTAAGCGGACTCGTACCAACTGCGGCGTGCCAAATTTTCCTGTCTTTTTTTCTTTTCAATCGGAAGAAGGTTTCACTTTGTTTTTCGTCGTGATTTCGCTTTCTAATACCGAATTTTCGTCTTGCTATCCAAAACTTTTTTTTACCGACCACGTCATCGGCCCCATACATCATTTTTCTCGACGTTTCGTTGAAAGTGACGCGCGTATGTGTTTTTTTTTGTTTTCCTTTCTATTCCGGGTGTATTAAAGCTATTGATAATTAATTCGAATCATAAAACTGTCGAAAAGACACGGAGCTCGATTGGAATGATTGCTCTTGAAAATTGCTCGTTTCGATTGCACTCGACGTACCTCATTTTTTTTTTTTTAATTTTAATCTCGGCGCTGACTTTCTAAAAGAATTTATTATTGTAGGACGATCGTATCGAGAGTTTTTGAAATGAAACCTTTCGAAGGACCGCGAGCTCCTCATTTATTCGATTTGACACAATGCCGCTTGCTGTGATGCAACCAATCTCTTTTTCACACTTACGCAATGTCACTGTAATATAACGCTGTATTGACTTATCATCGATCATTTCGTTTGGATTTCTTATTCGGATGCCAAATTTTACGGCCTATTAAGTCTTTCATTTGATGTTTACGCTTACAGTGCATCAATGTATTTTTTTCCGTCGTGGAAAAGTCCAATGCTGCTGACAAATAATGTCTTAAAATACATTTCGAGGGATATGTTTTATGATGTATGGAGAAAAGCTCTCGAATGAAAATTGCAACACTCAATTTCAATGTCCTCACTGTCTGCTATTATTGGAAAAATTACAACTGTTTCTTTCAAAATTTATAGTAACTCTAATAAATTTTGATAAATAATTAAAAAAAAAAACTATTGTAATTTTACGAATAATATTAGACTGCCAGTGTAAATAACACATTAAAAGTGAATTTTTGATATAGATATTTTCTTTGCACGCGGTAATAAGAAATCCTTTATAAAGATGTTAAAAACTTGTTTTGAAATGCTGCAGATTACGCTCTAATCATTTTTGAAAATGTTTATGCGAATGAGTGTGTACCGCAAAATAAACTGCTGTAAAATGACTACATTGAATGTGGATGACGATGATGGAATCTGCTTTAAATGCAGCAAAATTACGCATTTCCGTAGTTAATTTACAACGCACTTAGCAATTATATATAAAAGGTTTAGTAAAAGTGCTACTTTCAGTAGTAAAGTTACTATAGTATTTTCCAATTAATAGAATTTTTGGCAAAAATTACTGCCATCTTTATTATTTTTTGTTAATAAATTACACTTTTTAATTAAACAACGTTCTGTAATGAATCATTTTATTATTAATTAGTGCCTTTTACTTTAATTTTTTCAATTGTAAGGCAATCGTAAATTTACAATATTGATAGTGGAACCGTTGCATTTAATGTTTAAAAATATTAACATCGTAATCACTTTACGTGTGCAATGTCAGTTTTATGTCATTTAACGCTGTAATTCTCTACGAAAAATAACTAATGTTGATGTAAAATCGTGACACACACTGTAATTTTCATTAGATTTTTTTACGGCGTAGATGTGCGGACATATTGTAGGCACGTGATTGCATGCGTGACATTTAAATCCTTGAATTATCTAATAAATTTTGAATGAATTTTTCGAACTTCAATCCGGGTTTTTTTTTCTAGTCATTATAGGGAATAGGAAAGGTTACACTTTTTTCTTCACGTCAGGCAAAAAATAGTTTTTCATATTCTTCCTTATAATAAATTGTTTGAAAACATCTGAAAGGACATAAAGTTTTTTGTTTACCCCCGCTTGAAGGTTTGAATCAGTTATCAATGTATGTCGGCATTCGTTTATTGTACATCCAGATGAGATGAGGTGATTATAAAAATCATATCTTGCAAAAAAATCAAAAGAATTAGGAAGGGTATGTGTCATAAAACATTTTAATTATTTTATGAGTTAAAAAAAGAACAATTTTCTTTATACCCCATGATTCGGATTGTTTCATAATAGTTTATTTATATTATTTTTTGCTGTATTTACTCATTCTGAGGTTTCTTGCGAAGTAATTTCATCTTAAATGTCATTGCCGAGTTAATTATATACTTTATCTCGTCATATAAGACACACGGCTGAATGACATTTGCTTAGTAAGGCAAATTTATTTAGGATATACCTACTCTTAAGGTAAATAATAATATAATAAAAGCGTTACATTTATATTTAAACATCTAAAGATTAATTTAGTTACTCGTATAATACATTTAATACGATATTTATTAAATTTAATTAAGTTTGAAATAAATGTTACCGGTTATATTTTTGTACAGATTTTTGTTAATAGTTAAATAATTAGGCGCTTACTTAAAAAAAATAAATTCTTATAAATAGAGTAACTAAATACTTACGAATAAAGTTTCTGTTCGACTGACAAACCAATTAATATAATGCCAAACAATTTATTTGCGATAATAGAGTAGATACAACACTTTATCATCACAATGAATGACAAAAGTTTTTTCGTCGCATTTTTTATTATCAATTGAAGATGTACGTAACGATCATGTAACAAATTCTAGCGTTCTATAAATAAATTTGCTGATTGGTCCGAGCTGTTTGGAAAAAGCTTCCACAAAAAAACTTTGATAGTGTACAAAGCGATAATTAGTGTCGCTTTTCTATAGTTCCTGTTTGCGTTGTCCGGAGAATAATAAATTATTCGCTAATTTTTTTTTAAATATATATATATATAAACGACTTCGTTAATAGTATACTATATAGAATAAATTAAAAAATAAAAATAATCTTTCCTCAAAAGTATTTAAGAAAAAGTGAATATAAATTTACCATTTTATTGGCTCTTCACTTGGTCACACACTCAAAGCATAAGTTTCTCCATGAGAAGGCATAAATACTTTAAATATCATTGAATCTTTTATTATGGAGATTTATCCGATTAATAATTAACAAATAGATTGTGGAGAAATTCGATATACTGTAAGATCCGCAATTAAAAGGGCTCGCAGTTAAATTTTTAAGAATTAGTTTAACGCAGGTTTTTGTAAAGATGGATTCATTAATTGACTTCTTATAAAACAATTAACAAGTAGTCGGACATGCGAATCGAGAAAAATAGTTAATAAAATTTACTCAAATTAAAAAATACTGCTTTTTACTTAAATATTTAAGTAAAATTTATTTGTCGTTTTAACTTACGTCTGTTTTGCTTAAAGTAAGTATAAATATTGCTTAAAAAGGTGCAATTTTCATACTGCTCGAATAAAGTTTGTCTAAAAGGTTGGCTCAAAAAGTTTGTTCACTGTTTCGGTAAATTTTACTAATAATTTCTCTCAGTGAATGTATACATGTGTGCGTACACGTGCTTATTGGTGAACAGTTCTTTACTCTTATTTATTACTGTGCTGACTAGAGCCATACCAGGTAAACCTCCTTAAACAACGTGGAAACTCGAAGATTTAAAAAAAAAAAAAAAAAAAATCACACTGGATTAGAATTACGAAGAAAACCCTGCTCCCAGAGTTGATTGGGTACGTCGAGTTCCTCGACGTCGACCTCGTCGCCTGCCAGCATCTCCTCCGTGAGGTCCCGCCTGATGATGCACCCGGATACGTTGGGCAAGTTGCCGTTCTTGCAGCTCTTCGTCCAGCCGTTCCAGTGCTTGAAACCCTCGCGGTCGGCGATCATCTTAGCGCACTGAATGTCGTCCTGGATGTTGTCGTCCAGGAAGTCGGTGCACTTCTTGTTGCAATAGCCGCCCGGCCGATAGGCGTTGCACCACTTGTCACTGCTGATCTGGAAGATGCCGTACTTGAAGCTCGCCTGGGTGCCGGGGCCTGATTTCTTGCTCGTGTCGAAGTTGCTCTCGCTCTTCATTATGCAAACGTAAGTGCTGACGAAGGTGCGGCCGACGCCGCCGCGCACCAGCTCCTTCGCCGCGTCGCACTGCGCCAGGATGCGCGCCGAGCCCGGCTGCACTTTCAGGGCACAGAGCGCCGTCAGCAGCAGCAGTAGCTTCGACATTCTGAGAGGCAATTGTGGGCTTCAGTTTTAATTAAATGCGATTTTTTTTTATTTTCTACGGCTGGTGCGAGCGAAAATTGCGGCGATGACTATGAACGAGGTTTTTTTTACGCAGAAAGAAATTTTCGTGGAAAAATTCACGTACATCTATTTGCGATTGGACGATGACTAGGAAGTTCGGCGCGGCAGTTATAGACAGAAAAATCGGTTGAATATTGCGGTAATAAATTTTAATATGACCTGACGGACGAACGTTAATGGAAACATTAGAAAGATTTTTTTGTAGCATTTATAGATTTCGTTAGATTTATACAATAAAAAAAATCTATTGAACTTTACAAAGATTTTGTTAACAGCAGTTGAATCTGTGAAATCATTAATATAAACGATTGATAGAGTTTTATTTTCCGCTTGTATAGTTCGACGAAATTTCTTCGAAGTAAGTGTCAAAAAGAGGAAACTTTTTTCACGGTCACTGCATATCTTTCTTATAGATTAGACTGAATGAAAAAAAAAATGATGAGTGAGCGTTAAACGAAAAGCATTATGGAGCGAAAAATCATTCGTACAGTGCAAAAAAGTAAAAGCCGAAACGCGCAAATAAAACGAGGAATACACAAAATGCACGCGAAGAAAAATTCTCGGTAGTCATTTAATGTTATCTTAAGCACTTATGCGTGAAATAACAAGTTTAATGTAAGAATCTCTTTTGTTTCTGTTTATTCAGACTTCGTTCGCTGTTTATTTTATGGCAAGCAGGTAAAATTTTTAATTTCTCTTCGAACGTCATTCGCAAAAAATGTATACGGCACTCGTATGATTTGCTGCTCTGTTCAGACTTCTCTATTGTCGAACATTCGCTTGGATACTTAATTACGCCACTCGTGGGTCTTTGACGTTAATCTGTTTATTTGAAAAATAACGACCGTGTTGCAAATTATGCGATACAATCGATTATTTAACTTGGATTTTTTTTCCTTTTCAGCGTACTGGAGGAAAGAATTTTTATCATATGGAAATAACAACAGCAATGATAAATATGTCGACAAATGTAAATTGCATTAAAACAATTAAAACATCATACTTTTGCTCACTTCAAATTGAATTAAATCGTGCCTTCAAGAACGGCCGAATGATTCACTCGCAGAACTACAGTTTCTTAAAAGTAAACAATTGAAGTATCTTAAAACTCTTCACTCCACTGATAATAGTAATTTACTCCATCTAACTGTCGATCACTTCCATTTCGTACGTTTCGATAAGACGAGGAAGCATAAAAATATAAGCCGAATGCAGATTTTAATTGAACCTCCGCTAATACCCTTCAACGTCACATGCCAACTGCCAAGTATATATACTCCGCTCGAAGAAAAGACTAATTAATTTTAGCGAAACTTTCGCGATTCCAGCGAGCTGCAACAGCAAATAGCGTGACAAGTGCAAAAAGAGGGGAAAAAAACGATCACATTGAGCAACAGCCGCAGTCGTAAAAATAATTTTTCAGGTAAAACTGCCACCGCGCGTCACTGAGAAGAATAAGGCGCAGAAAACGAGCGAGAAAAATAATGAAGCGAGTCGAAGGCGAAGGCGAGCGGTACTTACGTCGCGGTGCGCAAACACATGGTGCCTCCGTTAGCGTCGGCGGCTAGAGAGACTCTCGGCGGGCGGGGATAATAAAGCGACGGAATGCGCCGGCAAATAAGTAATTACGCCTGTCGGACGACACACGTTGGACTGGAGGAAGTTCATTTATAACACGGCTATTCAAGCCGATAATATTGCGCGCGGGTCGCGGTGATAAGGCGCGAGAGGAGAGACGCGGCGGCTTCGATGGGTCTACGAGCGATGCGAATTCGATAAGCGCCGCTGATTTCGCCAGATTACCTAGACGCGAGCGACTTTTCCGCGAAGAACTGGATCCACTTTTTACTTCACTTCCAAGTGGATAGTGCGGAAAGTTTTGTCTTCGTTTAGAAGTACTTCTCGACTTCATTTCTACGATAAATTTTTTCGTTTCGAGTGTGTTTTTTTGTGGATTAATCTGATTGATAAAAACTATATGAATCTCGATCCAATTGTTTTGAAAATCGTGGTTTGTGATTGTGTATAGTGTATGTGTACTCTTTTAGTTGTGTTATCTTTTTTTATTAAATCTGATCATGTACGGGATTATAAGAATCAGATGATTAAATTGAAACCACATAAGTTATTCCACTATTTAATCGTCGGATTTTTTTTGTCTTAATCGATAATAAGATAAGCACGCGGTTACAAGAAAAGAAATGTTCACAGGGAGGCTTCTCGATTCTTTTTTTTCTGACACATCGTTTTTTCATTTTGACAATATTAATCTGATTGATATAATTATTTGTGTTAGTGGTGGGTGATATTGCAATCGATTTGGATATCGGGCTTTAAAATCGTGTTAAAAGAAACTTGCGTTTGATTGAAATTGTATATACTATTTTTTCTATTAAATATATAATCGTAAAATTATGCAAATCAGTTTTTGATAAGTCGAGAAATGTACATCAATCATAAACCTCAATTTAATGTATTACTGAATGAATCATTCCTTTAATAGGTAATGACCTTCAGTAGCTCAAAAATGTAGTATCTATGAGGAAAGTTTTGTACGATAGAAAAAAAGAAAAGAAAAGCTGAGTTAGCTTCTCTATATTGCTTTTAAAATTTTGCAATCACAAATATCGGTTTTGAAAATAACGCGTTGCGATATGTACCAAATGTTTGTAATATTTAATTCCATTAAATATAAATATATACTATACTTTTATGTAAAAAAAAATAAAACTCGTCTGTTTAATTAATGTTCGTTAAGAATTCACAAGATTCTTTCCTTAAAAGAGAAATCTAACTCGCAACATTGAATTATCTATAATAGCAAAATGAAGCCATACTTTTCCGTATTATCGTAAATCAAAAGGTTGTAATGGTCTACTTAGTTGTCGCAGCATTGCACCTGAACATACACATAGATTAGCGCCAACATTAAAGCCGAGTTTTTTTTACAAAAGCAAATTTAAGATTGTGACAATAACAGACATTTATATAATCTGTTTCACAATAGTTTATTGTAAAATACATAGAATGTATACCTAAAAAACATTTATTTTTAAAATAGCAACATTTTTATAAAAATTATTCTAGATAATTGAATATAACAAATATTTCGCAATACTCGATTGACAGTTTTATCTTTTTGATTAAAATTTTTAAAGCGATGATTTATACCAGCGGATTCTATTAATAACTTACATATTCGACATGATTCATACGCAATAAAATTTAAATTTACTTTGCATTTCCTTGGATTAGATTATCTACTTTATACTTTAAATTTACAATCAATAAAATCGAAAGTAGCTTGCCTACTAAGAAATAATCTTTCATCTTCCTTACCTCTGAAAAAGAGATTTGCAGAGAGTTGCCGTCGGAGAATTTCATAATTACGATGAACGAACGAACTATTTAGGAACAAGTGAGAAGTTGTTTCTAAATTGCAGAAGGCTTACAAAATAGACATTTTGTATATTTTTGCTTAATTATGAGGAACCGCTCTTTTCTCATATTCGCTTCATTTTCGTAGTTTTGTAACCTTCGTGCGTCTGCCGACACACGGTATTGTCTTCCTCGTTCACACCTCTTGCAAATGTGCATAGCTTAGTGCTGCGATGATTAAATCATTTTCACTTCGGTGTAATGTAAATTAATGTTTTACAATGCAAATGTGATTTTTTTTACTTTTGCCATTAATAAAGCAATATTTTTAAAAGAAAGAATTGACACTTTTAAAAAATACTTTGGTCTTAAAAAATTCTGAGGTAGTACTTAAACCACGTTCCTAAAAAAAAGACGCTGTCAATATACATTGGTAGTTAGTTTCCTCCATAAATATCTTTAATTACTGAAAAACGAAGAGACTCCATCATTGCAGAATATAAAAGACCCAACCGTTTCCTAGATATAGTAAATTTCAAAAAATTCAAAATCTTAATTTTCTAAAAAATGAATGAACCTTCCAAAGTATAAAAAACCTTGTTAAAACTATAACAAAATATTAACAAAATAAAAAAATTTCAAGTAGATTCTTTAGCCTCAGTACATACCATAATTTCAAGGTTCATAAGTGCTGGAAGAGAAACTAGTAGTAACAGACGAGTACAGTAAGACTCCCCTATACTTAATTTTTCTGAGTAATAAAGGATTTTGTGAAATTAAAATTTTTAAATTCGATCTTTAGCCACGGTTACATACTGTAATTTCAAGGCAGATAAGTACAGTGAGAGAAACTAGTAGTAACAGACGAGTATGGCAAGACATCCAATATTTGCTTTTTCCGGAATAACTAAAGGGTTTTTTGAAATTAAAAATGTTTAAATTCGATCTTTAACCTCATTACGTATCATAATTTCAAGGTTCATAAGTGCAGTAAGAGAAACTAGTAGTAACAGAAAAGTATAGTCTTTACGGAGGAAGCTAATTGCCAATATCTTGGAAGCGGCTTTTTTTCATTTGCCGTGAAAAGCTAATGAAAACTTCGACAAATTATAAATTCAAACTTAGTATTCATTTGAAATTTCTTTTTAAAATTGTTTACATATTCTACAAAAATCTCTATATAAACAAATCGTTTTTTAATTTTTTATAACTTTTTTATTTTAAAAGAATTCAACGGGTTTACGATTTTTAAAATAATTAAATTTTATATTACTTTAAGTACTTTTTATTATTGTCAATCTTTATATCCATTATTTTATATTACGTTCTATTTTTTATGTTATTTAGTGCCCTCTTCTACGAAATTTTTGCACTAAGTTTTTGTCTAACTTTTAGAGCATCTTTACCTCGCACTACCTGTTTGATCGACTGCTGATGTGATGATCAATTGTTTAAGTTTTTTGTGTACAATAATTTGTATTATAATTCGATCAACTTTGTTCATAATTTAATAAAAAAATATATATTTTTTTTAATTAATTAGTTATT